>OX638385.1:31166483-32493174 GCA_951813785.1 Criorhina ranunculi | reverse complement strand
CTTGATTTGTGCGTAAATATTTTGATTTCATGATTTGTTTGGAAGGCTCTTACGTACCTACATTTATTATTTAGACTTTATCCTTTTGATCCTTATATTGATTATGGTTGCGTTAATAATTTTTTTAGATCAAATCTTTTTTTAACGAAAGGAAGGACGAACAAATCAAGGAAGTTCTGATTTCGGAACACATTGGTTTTTTATTGGCGTTAGCTTTGAAGCAGCCTAATCCTCGCCTGGGTCATTAACCCCAACAATATTTCCATTTTCACGGATGGGTCAAAAATGGATGAGGGAGTGGGCTGCGGGATTTATGCAGTAGATTCAAGCATTGCACGGTCAGTAAGGCTTCCGAATCGCAGCAGTGTGCTTCAGGCGGGAGTCCCAGCAATCGCTGAGGCCTCGTGTGAACTATCACAACAGTCACTCCCAAGAAGTCACATTGACATTTTCGTAGACAGTCAAGCAGCCATCACATCGACAACTGTCGATCCAGATCAGATCCAGAACTGTGAAACGCTGCAACGACGAGCTTAAAATACTCAGCGTTAATCCCAACGTCACACTCATCTGGGTCCCGGGACATAAGGGCATCCACGGGAACGAAAAGGCGGATGAGCTCACAAGAACAGGCTCGGAGATGGATCTGATAATGGCGGATGACTCAGTCCAGCCCCCATTAGAACTTCAAAAGTCCAGCATCACCTTGAAATCCATAAAACTCGCGAACGAGAGATGGACCTCACTCGCAACATGCCGGACCTCAAGAATACTCTGGACAGAACTAAATAAGAAAAAACTAAGGAAAGCCCACCTTAAGAGAATGCGTTCGAACACAACATAACTATGCAGAGGATGTGGCGACACCGACGCCGAGGAGGACACATTCCACCTCCTATGCGAGTGCCCAAGCCTTAGCAAAAACCGAAAAATAACCATCGGAGAACATTTCTTCAGTGATCTGGGTGAACAGTCAAGTAAGCCACCGAGAACCATCCTACAATCCCTTCGGAACTTGGGATGGTTCAGGAGAAGGCCAACTGAAAATAATCTAACAATCTACTCCATTTAATTTTAGGTATCCCACACAACATCGGGGAACACAATGGATCCATTGAGATCCGACTGAGTTTATACACAAATGCAATCACCCCTACAACCGAACCTTACCTAATCCTTGTCGCATTTTGAGGGATACCTACATAATACACAAGTGCAAAATCCCCAAACCCCAAAATCCCCAACTTTTGAAAAATCCCCAAAGAAAATCTCCAAACTGTCCTGCGATTACCGCTTCGCTTTTCTGCTCTATAACTTGCTTGGCGAAGGCGATATAACAAAAACCTGTGCTTCTAAACGATTTTGGACATAAAAGGAACAGAGTAGCGAAGCGGTGCAATACAGATTCCCAATATGGGGATTTTGGTTTTGGAGATTTTGGTTTGGGGATTTTAGTTTGGGGTTTTTAATTTTGGAGTTTTCGTATCCAACCCGTATTTTGAAGAAAGAAAATCTGGACCATTTCAAAAAAGTTAGCCAACTTCAGAAAGAGATTCATCTCTCTATGAGATATGCCTATGCAGCAAGCTACAACTGAAAGCTGAAAGTCTTTCATCAATTCTATTGTTTCACCTAAGCCTTGCTTAATCAATTGTAGCTTTAACATGGGCTACAAGCACAAAATATCAAATGGAAGTGCCTGAAGTCACTGCAAACCCTTTTATAATGGTAGGGTCTCGTTCGTTATGGACGGCTCTTAAATTTGCCAATAAAGTCGGGCTTCTTCTAAAACATTGACATTTACCACTCGTTTAATCTTTCTAATCACCGTAGCAGCTTTCAAGACGAAGCCACAGTTTTCTTTCAGGCTGTCGTATAGCTGAAGATTAACCCAGTAAACCCAGTTTTACGCACTGATATTGTGATTTATGTATATTGACAGCCAAATTTCGATCAGATCCCTTGAATCTAACGCAAAAAAATCTAGGGGAGCGTCTCCAAAGGAGATCACTAAACAGCACAATGTTACACCTAATAACTGTGCGACTGATGAAATAGCCGAACTAGGCTCTCCTTGCACAAACAGTATGAGTCTAAATCATGTGAAGGCGCTAATGTCATAAGCTATTTATAGGTGGTAAGAGATCGAAGCATTAATTCGACCAAAGGTAGACCAGCTTTCTAAACTAAGCAGACATGCCCAACGTTTAAACATTGTTTGCAACAATTTTTGCAGTAGCTAAAGAGACGAGAGTGAAGCATTTGTAGTAAGGAAAATTACCTTAGGCGGATACTTTCTCAACGATCTAAGTGATCTGAAAACTTTTCTAGAAGACTACTCCAAACTTACTTACAAACCTAACTTTTCGTTAGCTCGCAGATTTGAGTGCAAGACAACCAATCTCTTGGCAACTGTCACATCAAGGCTGGTTAAACTGACTGAACGAAGTTTCACTCACACAAGGAGGCTTGATTTGTCTCTTACACTTTTACTACGCACGTTACTGTACAGGCAAGGATGATGCCAGGCCTGTACATCACCCGCTCCCTACCATGACAAAAAAAAGTTGAATTCCTTGACGTAAAAGGAGACCTGAGTAATAATCATGATATAATTGAGAATGAAACTTGTAATGAAGTTGCGTCATTAGGTAAACTGAAACCTCTGGAATTGAATTTGCTCTTAAAAAAAATAAAAAGTCTGTTTGGTCACCCTACCACTGTGACAGAAATAATGACTGCCCACCCATTTAGTCCATCTGCATCCATTTAAATTTGAAATACTCAACCACCTGACACGGTTCATATCTCTGTATAACTATCACACTGCAGTTTATTTGTATTTACCTGGTTTGCATTTAAGCAATTATTTTGGTAACGAAATGATATTTGCCAGGCAATCACTCAACAAACGCGATTGCCATGGCTACCATCCGGTATGGTATAGTAGTAGCAGCAGCAGAGTGCACCGCAAATACAATGTGATACTACGACCCATTCCATAGTCCTTTTCTGTATGAAAGCCGGCCAGAATGTTTGTCATCACACACATATCCACATACATAGTCATCAAATACAAACACATGCATATGACCCATGCGCTTGAAGGTGGACACTGCACAAACGGAAACCATTCTCCCGATGCGTTTAAGGACCCCACCGCTCTATCAGAGAGGAAATTGTATTACGGATCAGGTATCAGGAGATTAGCCAAACGGAAAACCGGTATCATGTATAACAAGTAAATAAAATTAAAAAAAGGACTATTTACCATCAACACGCGGTTTATGTATGACTACATGATGATGGCTCGTTAAGGATGATGATGAAAAGCTTGTTGACACTAGTACTCAATGGTATGTCAATATGAAAACGTGAACATATGGCACTCATTCTGAACATGCGGTCTGCACATAAAAGTGTTGTTAGCCCATGAATTAGGCTTTTGTCTTATAATCAAAGAAATTCCGAGAAGCTATAGTGGTTGTAGACGGTCTATCTTGTCCTCGGCTGTGTAAATCAACATCTCTTAGCTTTTCCATTCGGTTGGTCATTGTTATTATGCTTTGGATACCAGTTGCAACCTTTCGATAGAGGTAAGCAGGTCGAAGATGACTTTGATTGAAAAATGTTGTAAAGCACTCCTCATACTACAGTTAATCCTAATAATTTTCATAGAATGCGCCCAAAACCTTCTTGTGCTTGGCTTTTTGCATAAATCCACTTGGATACCGCTATTGGCTGCTGCCTTCTCTAGAGCGATAGAGACCAACTCATTGAGACCAACTCATCGATATGGCTGAGATCTAAAATGTCAAGCATCTGTCTATGACTTATAATTCTTTATCTGCACCCACATAAATCGATGGGCGTCTTATTTTGTTGTTCATTCTCATTCAACTCACGTCCTTGAACGCATAAAATGTCCTTGAAATGCTTAATGTCAAAGAGAAACCAAAAAATTGGATTCACTCTGCACAGTGAATCACAAATCAAATGAACTCATCAAAAAGCGGAAAACATTTTATTTAATCGGATTAATCCACCCGAAGGAGCACACACTGCGCTTCTGTATATTTTACCCTTCACCCTTTAGTACAAACGCGACTAAATCGCTTCCGTTCAAAAATTGTCTCTCGAAATAGCTGAAAGCCTCTTGCCAACATTGACATCATTGTTTGCCATAAAAAGGGGTTGCGGTAGAGTATCTTCCGGATATATCTTAATTTTGGCAAAATTATCTCAAAATAGACACGAAGCACTCACTCGTGCATGGCTTGGCACAGGGTGGCAGTCTGTGTGAATTCATGCTTTCGCATTTCAAAAATGAAGACATTCCTTCTCCTCCAGTGAGCAACACATGTGATTGTATAGAGTTTTTCAAATTTTCTGGATTTCGTCAATCGGAAGTAATTTTTATTTTTTTTTTCTGTATGCGAAAAGGGACACTTTTTCTTCATCCTGTCTAATCGTCTTGGATATTTTCTAAGAAAACCCTTTCATCTGACATAAATTCTCTTGCCACCATTCACACATTATCCTTTGAAACGTTTAATTCATCTTGCGCACCAACCCGATGTTGACTTCACTTGACTTCGGCTGATGTGCTTGGATGATGATTCAGTTGATGGTTTGAATATCAACCCTCTCACCTTTCAGTTCGCTAAGGGAGTTTACAGTTCACCAGGGGGATTCACTTTTTTGGCACCTGTCTGGTGACAGTTAAATCCCGTGCTGTGTGGCTATAAACGAATGGGTTGTATGTAGCATGGGTGGAGGAGAACCGTCGGGATTGATAGGAAGGTTTTAAAGTGGTGTACTCTGTTGGTGACAGCATGTGAAGGGGTGAAAGTTGTAAAACGTTCGCATATATGGATATTGTACAGTGGTGGGAGCCATCTGCAATTGTGGTTGGATGGGATTTGGCAACTCCATGCATTGGAATCATATGCCAATTCAGATGGAAAGCTGTTGTTGCGAAGCCTTTTCTCGGTCTCCAAGTGATTCGGAGGAGAGGGTTTATGATTGTGGTTTATTTTTTATTTTTGTAAGGATACACAGTCAATGCAGTGTTTGTGATTGACAGAAGGATTATATGGCCTATATAGGCACACAGATGTCGTGTGAAAACAATGGAAGTGATACAGTGAAAGAGTAAATTCCTTTTGACAGCAGTAAATTGTGAGGTAAGGTTCATTCCGAATTGATTTATATCATTTGTCTATTTAAGGTTATTTAAGGAGTTTGTTGGTGAGGATTTAAACATGTTCCTCACATTTAGTGGTTTATTTCGGAGTCGTTTACAGTTTACGAGTAATTCGTGACTTGGTTTAGAATATGTTGTACTTGCGTGAATGACTTGTAGGTCCGACGGTAGGCATACACAGAATTGGTTATTTCCACATCGTTGAACACTAAGTTAGTCCTTTCATGTAAATGCAGGTAATGTTCCATAGAGATTCAGTTAAGCTAACGACTGCAATCATTCATTGCTTTTAGTAAAATTTAGATTCTAAAGAACAGTGGGCGAAGGCACTGCTTCTTTAAATCTTCATAAATAATCTGAGAAGGTATAAGAAGACTAACAGTAAAGTTACATTTTTAGAAAAATGTATGTATTTTGCGTATGTATCCTTTTACCACTATCCCTTCCAGCGAAAGAGATCCATCTGCTTTTACACAGATGGCTCTTAAACTGAATCGGGAGTGGGCGGCAGTGTATTCTCTAAGGATGTCAACGTAAACATCTCTTTCCGTTTGCCTGACCATTGCAGTGTCTTCCAAGCCGAGATAATGGCAATTAAGGAAGCCTTGTCATGGCTGAGGTATAATGTCACATGTCTCGAGATATCACAATTTTTACTGATAGCCAGGCTGCGATAAAATCCCTGGAATCTGTCGCCTTCAACTCAAAAACGGCCCTTAATTGTCTTCTATGTGTTAACGAGATGCCTGAGCAATTCAAAATTCACCTTATATGGGCAACTGCATGGCTGATGAACTCGCCAGAGAGGGCACAACTCTAACAATTCTTCCGGATAAGGGGAATTTAAGTATGCATCTCGCCACTTGCAAATTTGCTCTCAACAGAAACGCGATCAATATCGCCAATCATAGATGAACAGTAGGTAGCACCTACCTCATCACCAAGCAGATTTGGCCAAAGCTTGATCTTAATAGTTCCCACTGTCTCATCAGGCGGAAAATATTGCTAATAATCATCTTAGTGGGTGTCATTACGGGACACTGCACCATTGGCAAGCATGCCTATAGGCTAGGCCTCCTTTACAACGACTTCAGCAGAATCTGCATGGATGAGGAGGAGGAGGAGACGATTCTCCACCTTTTCTGTACATGCCTGGCCCTTTCAGCTCGAAGAAGAGTATAGGTACTTAGGCGCCAGCTTCTTCAACAACCCAAGTGAACTGGCTGACATCAATATAGGCAGTCTCCAGCGCTTTATAGTAAGCTCCGCCTGGTTCTGCGGGTAGTATTTCTGGTGAAATACAGATCCTGGTGGTAACACAAAGGACCACCAATTGATTCCACGAAAAATTAATTCTCCACAAGACTGTGGGTTTTTAAAATCCTTAAACATACACAATTCTTGATCCCAAAAAAAAAAATGTTTCACTTAACCAAATAATTCAAGAAACGGAACACCACTTAGTCCAACTACCCTGAAATTCCCTTATTCATTTGACAATTAGTCGATACACTAGTTTCACCCAGGTGTCCTGCTCCTTACTGAATCCCCCCACAGTTTTCAAAACAAAAGCAGCAAAATGAATCAAAAAAAGGGTAAAAGAAAATGAAAGAAAAATCCAATAAAAGTATCCACAGGACAATGGCATATTCAATATGAGCGCCGAGCGCATTCAACAGGAACCCCTCGCTGCAGCTTTTTCTTCACAAACTTCATTTTTTCCATAAAAAAAAGGATTTTATGACAAAATCTTGAACAATACCTGCTGGAACTTGTGCTCATTTATCTGCAGGCCATGTCCGTCGCTCGTCCTCGTAATGCAAATCGCACAAAAGCAAACACCTTGCATTCACTGAGAGGAAAGGATAAAAGTAACTGCTCTTATAGATCCCCAGGACGGTTATCGCTGTGTTTGTCCATTACAGATACTCATACATATGCACTACTCGTAAGCAGTACAAAAGTTGAAATTAATTTTCGGGATATGATGGCGTATACGCGACATCTATGCACAAGAATTTGTTTTTTTTTTTTTCTCTTCTGTGCACAGATCCTTCCTTGTATTCAAAGTTTCTCTCGAACAATGAGAATGGTGCCGTGAAACCAGTTGTCATGGATATTACTCGCACTCTTATTCTGTGAATTTGCATGTTCAGTGTGGAATTATGGGCGCATTAATGGCGAAATGAGTACTCTCGGAGTGTGCTTGGGTTAATGCTCTTTAGTGGTTCGGGGTGAGTATGAAGGCCCGGACAAGGATATCTTGCATCTGTAGAGTATTTCAATTTGCAGATTGTAAAAGATATAAAAAAGAATGAAATGGAACATTCACTAAAGTAATGTAGACATAATGGATGGCACGCTCGTTCGTGTGGAAGATGTGCACTTTCATGTCCTGTGATGATGTTAAATGTTATATGCAAGTGGGATTGATACAAACAGTTATTGCACTCGAAATAATAAAAAGTTAAATTTTAAAAAATGTCCTTATAAAGAGGAGTGATTTACGCTATAATATTTGTGAGCGCTAATGACTTTAGGGAGAAGATACACATTTGTAAGAGAAGTTAATGTATGGTTAGAGTTACATTTTATGCTTTGCGGCATCGTATCAGTTGTTTAAAATATGCTAACGACTGCAGTGAAGTCTCATATCGAAGGACTGTCGCGAGATTGTTAAAAAGCACAACGTCTCACACTTTTGGGTCCTAGGTTATAATGACGACTGACGAACTTTCCAAAAAAAAGGCTCTCTATACCTATATTTCAAATTTTAAAGATGTATTAGATGAAAACCCAAACATTTTAGGACGTTATGGGATGAGTCGTTGGCTGACTCATTTCCAAATTGAAACCCTCGAAAACAACTTAAATTAACAGGAATTGTACAAGGCCATATTCAGTTTTGGCTTTGAAGCATAGCGATGGACAAAATACATTGGTAAAAACATAATAGGGACTTTCGGTGTTTAAAGTGGACCTCTACGCTTCGAATTGTTTCTTTTCATCTTAGACTACGTCTGTTGTAGGAAAGATCTTGTCAAAAAAGGATGGATATATTCTTGAGATACAATAACGAGTTCTACGAATTGTACAGCGACGTCGACATGGTCGAAAAAATTCAACTTTTATCAGATTACCTTCAGTTGTTCGGATGTTTCTATATTCCTTGTTATTACCAGCACTCTTCCATTTATTGATACATTTCAGATGGGTGTATCAAAAGCGCTTTTGTCCTGTTGGGATTTGAAAACCAGGTGGCGAAAAGAGTTCTTAGACTCCAGTCTCGTAAAAGCAAACATTGTCAGTCAGTACCACCAATTTTATCTGACTGTACACCATAGAGTTGAAGTGAATGAACTGAAAATATAGGGATCAGAGCTGAATGTGCCACACTCGAAGGAGTGAACTTCGCAGGCAAAAGTTACAATCACCCTTGAAATGTTATGTTTTTAGGATTAGAGCTAGCTACATCAAAAAAAAAAGTAAATTGGACGACGTAACGTAAACCTACTGAAACCAATCGAAATACTGCCAAACGAAGGTGATATCAGACTTTTCCAACGGGAAGGAGGCGATGACCTTTAGACTTGGGGAACGGATTTCATTCTTGACTCAACTTGTAACAGAAAAACGACCATGGCTTGAGAACTTCTCATGTTCTGAAGGCTGTTGAGGAGAACTACGCGAAGCATACTAGATTGGGCATGAACATAAGAAAAATGTTTTGCAATTTCTACAGGATTGCCTCTGGATTAGGGCTCAAAGCAAATTGTATCTAAAGAAGATGAATGAGAAGCTTACTCATTGCTGGACGATCAGGATACATTACCGAATAAAAATCTTCAGTCTGTTGCAACATATGAAGCCAGGTAAGGTACTAATAAATGCTCTGTAGGCCCTCGTTACTGATTTCGTTTAGAATTTAAGTAATGGCTTGTCGGGCTTTGTCAATCGCTCACGTGCTGTTGACTTCTTCTCGGTTGTGCATCGATTTCAAAGCATTGAAGTGGTTTTTGTCGAATTCATACTCCAAATCGTGTAGAGTTCCAATTTTTGAATTACTCTTGACGGTGGTATCCCATTGACCAAGACGTCAGCAACATTCGTAATCGAGTTTGTTGCTTAATTGATCCGAACTAGACAACATTATTAGGCGATTCCTAGAAAAAAGAAAAAACAAACAAACACACATTAGCTAATGGAGAGGAACTCCCGCGATGACGTACCTCCGAACGTGGAAGTTATAAAGAAATACACTAGCGAGGAGAAGAATTGGAGGCAATGGGAATCAAATATAAAGCCATAAGGCTTTGTAGAAGAACAGAATGGTAATTGTCATCGTTGTTGGAGGTCTTGAACATGTCTTAGTTCCCTCCGACTCAATCCCAAAGATCTGTCTTCCTCTTCAACCACCGTCCGGTGAAAAATTTTAAAAAATCTGTTCGATTTGATTCAAGTATTTACCCAGGGAGAACCCAATTCGGTTCCATTTGATCTCCTTTCACCGTTGTGCCCCAAAATGCTTTTTGATTTTTCTGCCAGCAGTCTACAGAGTGACCACCATCTGTTGGATTAATGGATTGAAAAGCCTTTTTGTTTTTCTCCTTTTCTGAAAGTAGACCAAAAGTAAACAATTTATTTTTATTTAAAGCTGTCCAGATGTTTAGATTGTAGTCAAATCATCTCTTCTGTCTTGAAAACCACAAAAACATCAGATACATAATAGCCCACCCATTGGACACCAAAAAGAACACCGAAATACTACACCCAACCCCTTCAAAGTGAGAAATATAACCACCACTATACCAAATAGGATTTCCTAATCGGAAATGGAAAGCGAGTTGGTCAGCCGATGATAATCCAAATCGAATTTCCAATCTTATAGCAATCATACCGACTGACCAAGCAATCGATATTCAAACTCTGTAGATCTCTGCGGTCTTGCTCCGCCAGCTGTGTCCTGATTGTTGCAATCCATTTGCATAGGCTTATGCACTTTTTAATTTGCATTGAAACCAAAAGCCAACGCAACAGCAAAACCACAAACACATTCCTTTGACCGCAGGCATTATAAACGCAGCAGGAGCCCGCTTAATGGTGACCTTAATTAGTGTGACTTGAATCCCCGATGGACAATAATTTTGGTATCTTTGACTATGCCCCAAACCACAAGTTTGGCCTCTAAATCATTAAATCAACTTTGGGATAGTGTGGTTAAAACAAACACATGTCGCCTGTGTATGATTTGACTTAAGCACCAAAGGACCTTCAAACAAACCACAAGGACCCATTGAAAGATATCTCGTTAACGATTATTAATCACAATCTCTATGGAGACTTGGTTTATTGCGATTAAAATCTTTCCCCCCATTGATCCTGACCCCTTGGACTTTGATGTGAAGTCGAGTGACGAGAAACTCTAGTGCGGTTGAGTTAAGACCAGATTTCCTGTGACATTAATCGTGAGCCAATGTAAAGAAGGGTGATAAAGATGGATTTATACGCGTTGATAAAAGTGAACTTTTGAGATATGAATTCACGAAATGGTGGCTAAAAATAGAACAAGAAGATAAAACAAATACCTCCCATGTGGATGATTAATGGCACAAGGATATAACATGAAATATGCCAACACATTTAAGCGAAATGAGTCCCGAAACCGCAGGCATTCTACCAACACAATGTGAATTATTTTCTGGGACACATTTGGGACAATTAAGTGGGACCTGACATATAAATAATGAAAAAGATACAGAATGACGCAGATTGAGTGGAATAAGGACACCTATTTGGGTCATGGAGAAGTAGAATATCCAATTGGTTGAAGTTTGTGGCAGATTTGTATTTTTCTTTTTAATAAACTGAACGGACAAATCGGGATCAACTGTGGCAGGTAATTTGATGACAGTATCTCATTGTGCATTATTAATCCGTCTATTTACAGGGCTCTAGTTTTTTTTTTTTTTTTAAATAAGACATCAGGCAATGGATTAAAAAACGATGAGCTTAAATAAGGATATGTGACATGAATGATGAAAGGCAATGTCAACGAAAGCTGCACGTGAGAAAGAAAGTTTGCAACATGATGGATCGCCTTCAATTTAGTACTGCAAGTAGGCTGAGGTCGCGTCTCCTTAGGTGAGGGCTTCCTCGATTTGATTCGAAGATTCTGGAGGGCTTCCTTTTCTTGTTGTCTTTTCAGACTGACAGACTTATCGTTTTCCAGAGAACAGTGGGAGAAGGACTCGAAGTCCATCTAAACCAATGGGTCAAAGATGGACATAGGTTCAGGAGCTGGTCTTTTCTCGGATGAACTAAATCTAAGCAGCTCCATACGACTCCTAAATCACAGCAGTGTTTTCCAAGCGGAGGTTCTAGCAGTGACAAAGGCCGCCCAACTGGCGTCAATGCTGACAATATCACGGGAGGATATTACAATTTACATTGACAGCCAGGCGGCCATAAAAGCGATAGCATCGAAGCTTGTTAAGAGCTGCCGCGAAGAGCTTAAGGTTCTTGGCGTGCAGCACAATGTAAAACTCTGCTGGGTCCCAGGTCACAGCAGAATACCAGGCAATGAAGCAGCTGATGAAATGGCCAGAAAGGGCTCAGCCGGGAACAAGCGAATGGTACGGTCAAACCTCCACCCTGCAACCTTAAAGCCAAAATCGAACAAAGGTCAATAATAGAAGCAAACAACAGATGGAGATCACTAACCACTTGTGAAATATCAAGAAGGCTGTGGCCAGAGTACGATAGGATGAAAACAAGCAGACTCCTGCAAAAGGATAGGAAATCTCTGTCAATGCTGGTAGGAATGCTAACTGGCCATAACATGCTAAAATAGCACATGAAAAAACTACGTCTGAGCGACGATGACACCTGTAGAGGATGCGGTGATGAAGAGGTCCATGAGGACACGGCCCATTTCCTCTGTCACTGCCCAAGCCTCTGTCAACTCAGAAACAGAACCCTGGGCAAATTTTTCTTCGACCATATCGATGAGCTGTCAGATGGCTCACCGTCTAAACTACTCAAATAGACAATACAGCTTATTGAAAATTTAGCCAGCGGGGCTTTGAAAATGGATGCTTATTTTTACTCATCTCAGTTTATGCAAAGCCCGCAGTTCTTTCGTTAAATATACACAACAGCTTTTGCTTAGTACCACAGCTACATTAAAGTGCCGACTTTTATTATCCTTCTCCGAACTCCAGAGTCGTTTCACTTTCCATTTTCAATTATCATTCCACGCTTTGCATATTGAAAATTATCTTAATGCGCTTCAACAGTCTTTTCGACATTTCACCAAACTTTGCCTCATTCACAGAAACGTGCTATAACAATCTCAGAAGAGTCCTTTTCACATACGGCAATAACGGTTCATTAAGCTCAATAAATTTTAATTTCATTGCGCAGTAGCTTCATAAAACGTAAGCTTCTTCTACCAAATTACCCCACATTCGACTCCATGATTCGTTTCTAACCACAACCACCAGTATGTATTTCAACTTGAAGTATACTTCAAGGAGGCAAAAGGCACTCGTAGTGAACTACTTTTGGATTAATTGACAACGACCGACGCACGACGACATCAATGCCATCCATCGAAACGCGCAACAAATTAGCGGTTAACGAAGTTTCTCGTAATTAGATACCGTAAAACATGGCAAATATTGTCCCACTAATTCACATCAAGTTTCGAGATGTTAGTTTCCTGCAGGAAGATGCACAACTTATCCACTTATCGATAAAACGTCTTAATTAACTATGTCAACCGTCAAAATTCGATTTACCCACAATCGTACTTGACGCGTGTACCCTCCAGGCGTAAGGAATAGTCATCCCACATGTACAAGTGTATGTACATATGTGGTTTTCTTTTATCCAAACTCTGTTCGAGAGGAGTACCTACCTTCTTCTCCGCCCCAAAAAACTTGGATTCCAATGTTTGAGAAACACTCTTTGTTGTTTGAAATAGCATACCAACACGAATAACAGCAACAGCGAAATATAAAAAGAAAATAGAAACAAACGAACGGAGAATGAAGGAAAAAAAAAACTTTTCTTTAACTTTGGCATTTATACTTTGTTTTAAGGACACTTGAGTGCTCCATCACCCCAGAGCAGAGTAAAGCAATAGGAAAACATACAAAAACAAATACATACAGAGAAGCATTCTAAGGATTATTAGGGGATGTGTGGTGAATTATGATAAGCATAAGCATTTTCGTAAAACGGTACATTTAATGAAGACTTGAAGAGGACGCAGTAGTTATAGGCTCTATGGTGCTGTGGCGGAGATAAGGAGAGGTTGTATAAGTTGTAAACAGGATAAAGGAATTATCTTGGAATAACATTTTGTTTTCGTGAAGATAATACATAGTTTGGGATGACGACAAACGTGATGAGCTACATAGAGAGGTGTTTATGTTGGAAAACTATTTTTCCTATAGAAAGCGGAAGAGGAAGAATATTTAAGTGTGTGGCCAGAACACAATCGAAATATAAAAAAATGTTTGTATCCTTAGGGGCGGTTTACTTTTTATTATTTAAGGATATTTTGCACTTTTAAGATTTCCTGCTTTATAACTTAATAATTTCAAGAACCGTCTGTGAAGAAAGGCGATGGGACTGCAACTGCAAGAAATAAATGTTTTTATGAATAGAAATTAGCCTCCATATCCTGCCCCTGGACTAACACATCAAATACATCGTTTCGTGAAGTGCTATCAGACTCAGAGAATCTGGATTTTGGTCCCCCAAACCCTATGGCCATAGTGAGGCTCTTGACCTGCTGTCTAGGGATCTGGCCTTGACCATAACTGATTACACGACTCCTACACTTAAATTCAATAATAACATTGAAATTCACTTCCCGGAAAGGTCGGACTGGAACAATTACCTACCCCTATCAAACTACCAAGTATCAATCTTCACCGACGGCTCCACGATGAAGTGTGGCGTTGAAGTTGGTGTCTTCTCAGCGGAACTGAACGTATCCAAATCGTACCGCCTCCCAGACTGTTCGAGTGTCTTCCAGGCGGAGGTACTAGCGTTTAGAGAAGCCTGCAAGATACTTAGCCTCAGTCGTACTACCTCAAACAACATAGGAATTCAGGCTGCCATCAAAGCGCTCCACTCACTCACTTCGTCCGGTAAAACAGTGTAAGGAAACTATATACAAGGCAATCGCTCGGTTTAACATCACTCTCCCCTGGGTTCCCGGCCAAAGTAACATAGAGGGGAACGAGAGAGCCGAAGCGTTAGCCAGATGTGGTTCTACCCTGGATGCCTCCCGTGCGGAGTCAGTCTGCTCTCCGATGGGAGAGCTCTCTTTTGCCAACTCTAGGTGGAAAAGTCTAGCAACCTACAGGTGTCATATCCAGACAGATATGGCCCACCTACAATAAAAACAGAACGAATGACCTAATCAATAGGAACTGTATCGAGACAGCAAGAATCACAGCAATTGGCACGGGCCACTGGCCAATTGGTCAACACGCTGCCAAGTTAGGCATCACGTTCAACCCTCACTGTCGTAGTTGCGACACTTCACATGAAAAGGTCCACCTTCTCTGTGACCGCCCGGCACTTGCCAAAGCCAGGCAGCGCACTCTCAGAAAACCCTTTTTCAAGGAACTTTTTGAGATTTCTAACATAAAATTCAGCAACATTATCAATTTTCTCAACTCCACAGGATGGATATGAAAACTCCAAGCTACGCCCATCAACATCCAGGTTGCATGAGTTGTGGTATCAAAACGGCTCATCAGCCCTACTTGTGCCTCTGGTAGGCTCACCAGTTTCAACCACTTCTACTTACCTACCTAATCTCGACAAGATCCTTTTGTGCTCTTGATACGTCAAGCCATTTTTATGGTTTAGAAACAGCACTTTTCATATCGCAGGATGTCCGAACGGGTTGTTGGCGAAAAGCTCGGAAAAGATTAAGTCAGAGCGGCTCTTATATCGGCGTCTACTGTGTCGTGTTGCAAAGACAGGCAATTCGAAGAGTCAGTTCGGTAGTCGATATTCATACTATCAGGTGAGCCTATGATTGTTTCGAGGACATTTATACCGGTAGCAGTGCCAAGTACCTAGACGCGATCCCGAATCAAACATTAACTGGAAATTTAATATTGGAAAACGGGCAAGTCTTGCAACAGAAGCTTTGGTGAGAAATATAACAAAGTTGGGTTAGGTAAGGCAGGATTGTGATGCAAAGCATTCTCCAAAAAACTAGGCCCGAAAGAAACCCATGCTATCCGTATCATAATCCTTCACTTAGGCATCCTTTTTGGTGGTTATCAACTTGACTGTCAACTGGACACTCAAACTGATTGTCGGTTAATATCGTGCAACATGCTCGCTTAGTACGTCGGATAGGATTTCGTAAAGAAAAATGTGGGAACATGCTTGTGTAGTTTTTCAAGGCATGGAATCGCCATTTGCCAAAGTGTCACGCTTTCACTAGCGTTTTTCTTCTTTGAACTTTTAGATATTGTTTCGAACGCGAAAAATGGCACCTGCTGTTTTTCATCTGGAAAGTCCTTACACAATCAGTGATTCCCTCTTTCCTTTCATTTCATTTCGACTTTCAAAAAATAGCAATCTCAACAATTCAGTGAGATGTCATTCTTGCACACATAAACTCAAACAACTGTCCGTCGTTTCGAAAGTGCTTTAATCTAGTAAAATGGAAAAATAATCATTGTCCTTAAAATGGTTGAACTACCTTTTGGTGAATTTCACACTTGGCTGAGCCGAATATTCCATCATTTTTCAATTTAACTGTGAAAAATCATTGCGCGCCATATTCCTCAATTTCTCATCTTTTTTTTTCCGAGGTGATGTGTCTTCTATTCCCTTCCTTTTTTTTTGCGTCATGCCTTCTTTACATAATGTTGACTGTGTGCCAATAGGTGGGGTTTCAGGCAGGCGGGGGGCGGAAAATTAAATTCGAATTTTCCACATCACCAACACCCAGCGGTGATGTTAACTTGAAAATTTAATTTTAAAATAATATTCACGCTTCAAGTATGGCTGACATTTTGAAAACTTTTTTTGTGGAAATAATCGGAGAGCAGAGATATGATGGGAGGATTTGAGTATTTCCTATGAAAGATGTTAACGACAGGCTTCAATGCATGGAGTGTGGAAGAAATATGAAAAATTAAATCACAAAATGGTTTGAGAAGTCATGATAAGGATTTCATTTTGGAAAGTCCAGATTCTATTATTTTTTGGAAGAGAGATGGGTTTCATAACGAATTTCAACTTGATTTGAGGGTTGCAGCAGCATTGTTGTCTAATCGGACAAAGGGAAACTGAAGTTGTAAATGGATGCACAATTCAAACAACATTGAATGTATTTTCCAGAGCCGCCCCGAAAACAAATGAAAATAGACTTGGATTTACTGCATTTTTGGAACGTAATTCCGCAAATATGTCATAATTTCGGTTGGAAGTTGATGAAAAAGGTTAATCATATAGCAATCTTTCAATGATTTAAAGCTTTCTTGCTAAAGATAAGGAATTGACATATAAATTAAACGAAAGTGTGTGTTTCTGGTTCATATTCAACCAGTCTTAGATACCAGAAGATTGAAGTGCTTTCTTTTAATTTGACACAAGAGGAGTTCCATTTTGCAAAGAAATGCAAACAGTTGTACGAATGTACTATACAATATCATAGTACCTAGACTGCTTATAAAGGGACTTCCGAACTTTGACAGTTGATAGAAGCCATAGTGTTGAAGCTACATCTGTCAAATTGGCTGTCATTTATTCAGTCTGTTTAGCCAAATTACCATGGATGCATATATCGTTCAACAACACGTGCAAATAATTAAATTGTTTTATCAAAATGGGTGTTCTGTTCGGGCAACGTTCCGTGCGCTTCGCCCATATTACGGTCACCATAATCGTCCTTCCGAGAGGACTATTCGTAGTGTGGTGGATACATTTGAGGCCACTGGTTCAGTAAACGATCAACCAACACCCATACGTCGACGAAACTCAAGATCTGCCGACAACATCGCCGCTGTCCGTGAGAGTCTGCAGGAGAATCCGAGGCAATCGATTTCGCGTCGCTTACAAAAACTCGGCCTTTTGCAAACCACAACTTGGCAAATTTTGCGTCATGACTTGGACCTGCACCCGTACAAAATTCAACTGACCCAGGAGCCGAAGGTAAACGACCATAGACAACGACGTGTTTTCGTTGAATGGGCTCTGGAGCAGTTGGAAACTGACCCTAATTTTCATCGAAAAATCATCTTCAGCCATGAGGCCCATTTCTGGATGAATGGGTACGTCAACAAACAAAATTGTCGAATTTAGGACGATACCCATCCACATGAGATCCAAGAGCGTCCAATGCATCCCGAAAAAGTCACTCTTTGGTGTGGATTTGGAGCTGGCGGCGTCATCGGCCCATATTTCTTTGAGAACGACGTCGGCCAGGCCTA
This sequence comes from Criorhina ranunculi, assembly GCA_951813785.1. Taxonomy (NCBI): domain Eukaryota; kingdom Metazoa; phylum Arthropoda; class Insecta; order Diptera; family Syrphidae; genus Criorhina; species Criorhina ranunculi. The sequence goes on along the minus strand of OX638385.1, from coordinate 32,475,492 downwards.
TAGGTCGATGATTATCAACTTCTTTTGGTCTGAATTGGATTATATGGACACCAACGACATGTGGTTTCAACAGGACAGGTGATGTGAAATGGCCACCGAGATCGTGCGATTTGCCCCATTTAGACTTTTTCTTGCGGGGTTTTCTGAAGTCCCAGGTCTATGCAAATAAGCCACAAACCACAGCGGTCCTAGAAGCCAACACAACCCATGCCATCGGTCAAATTCAGTCTGATTAATGCGCCAAAGTCATGGAAAATTGGACATTTCGGATGCGCTCCACCCAGAGAAGCCGCAGCGGACATTTGAACGATGTTATACTCCATACATAATGGCATCGATAGACCGTTCAAACAAATAAAAAATGTCGATGATATCTCACATACACTTTGTTTTATTTAAATTTAAAGATAGGAAGCGTTTAATGAAAGACCCTATACAAGCGAAGTCCCATTTTTTTCTTCCCTAACAGCAATCTCTTAAGTCTTTGTAAGTATTCATACATATCACAACTTGATGAAAGTTGTTACGAACATAAACTTTACCAGCCTTTCGAAGCAAATACCTTCCACTAAATGTGAATCGATTCCATTCATCATCCTCAAAAAGTATCAAATATTCTAAAAGCATCTTATAAAAGTGCTTCATGACGTCAAACTAAATTCCCACATGCAATAGTTAACCTAACCAGCTTGACATCTATCTCAGTACCTACAAGAAACAGCCATTTGCTGTAGCATCTATACGTACACAACATCATCTACCTGACTGTGCCACTTTATAAATTTTCCATGAATAACTTAAAACAATTTTGGAAATTTACCTCGACACCTCTGCTCTCCAAAAGGGCGTACATACATACACCCAAAGAGCATACAACAACCCCAACCGGAATCGTACATTTCCCATTGAATATTGTTTTTGACACATTCAAAGTATTTCTGGTATTTTCTCTTCTGCATGACCTTTAAAAGCTCCCACTGCACTAGGAACAGATCCTTTGTTGTCCTGCTAACAAAGGAAATTCCAAATTAATTTCATAGATTTTCATTTTACAATTTTCTTCTCATCCTTCCGACAATACCAGGGAACACCTTGAACGGTTATTGACTCGACAGCAGGTGGGTAGTCCTGGAGGATGTATTAATATTATAATTCCCAATTAATTGCGATGAGTGGGAGAGTGAGTTGATAAAAATCTCAAAAACCGGAAGTCCTAAGGGATCGTTTTGTTACATTGCAACCACATAAAATCACTATGACACAAGTCTACAAATTCTTTAAGACAGCTGGCAAGACACTGATTGTGTATATGTGTGACGTAGAGTGGGATGGTTGTCATCCCCTTAGTGAAATTGAACATGACAGTGCCACAGTACATCTCCTTTAAGAGACCCAAAATAGATGTGAAAATAAATGAAAGTGGAAGGCAGGACGATGCCGAAGAGAGTAAGGAAGAAGAAAAGAAACAACTATCCACCCACAAGGAGGAAACCGACATCCACAACCCTCGAGTGGACCAAGTGACATAGCTTAAGAGGATGTAAATTATTAAAAAAGTAGAAAAATAAAAATAATGCAAAAGAAGGCAAGAAATTATCCTTGTACAAGAATATCCTGTGTGTATGCGATGGAAAAGATTAATGTGTGTCAGTTGAGTAAGCTCTGGGGCTATTTTATAATACCATGGTCAGACGGTATTGTCGAATGGAAAAGGATGCAGAAAAACAGACCCAAGACAGATTTTGGTTTTCTCATTTAAATAGGTTTACATGCATTAAATTGGAATTTTGCTCAGACTGAGGCCGTGACCTTAACTGAGAGAGAGAAAGAGAGAGATAGAAATCCCTGTAAACTGGTGACTTTTTGTTAAGTGAAAACGTCATCCTTAAGCATGATTTGTGGCTTTCATAGCACAGAAGGGCAACAACTATTCATTTGACATAAGATGGGTTTGCTGAATTAGACGACAAGACAGCATTTGACTCTAATTTCAAAGTTAACCTGGTATGGTCTTGTGTTTTAGATTGGATGGATAGGACAAGAAGTTCAAGTATACGTCCGATAAAATTGAATTGAAATTGACTGTGTTTAGAAATTGTAGGAAATAATTCAAGGAAATTTAAAAAGCTTAGGCCAGTGTACATCAAAACGTTTGACAGTTTTAGGCATTGAAATCGAAATGAACGTTTTTGAAAAATGCTCCGTGATGGACACCGTTTGTTGTTGTGGAACGCATACTTCATTCTGTGGAATATTGTGTCCATGCTATATTAAAGGCAAACAATTTGTGCACTTTAATTATATAGTTTGACCACGGATTGTGGCCATCATGGAACATAATACAATGGAGGAGGATACCAGCGATCTACATCATCGCATAACTGCGATGTTCCAGTTGATTGACGTTGGATTTGGAAATTTGAGGAAAATTTATCATTAATAACAAAGCTCATGTTGCCTATAGGGCCTTCGTGAACAGACGAGATAATCACTTCCAGGCTTTTGCATCCAATCTGTCTGACAGTTATGCAAATAAATGTGAATACTTGCATCGTCAAAACATTTCCGTATATGCAAGGGACACATGATCCTTTGTTTCCTTTTAAAAACAGAAGAATTCAGTTTTTTTTTTGTTTTTCAAATATGCAGTTTTAACGTGAAAGTGCATTGATTTCTCTGGAACTAATAACTTCACATTCCTTCTTATTTCCAACTCTTCCCGGCCCGTCACGAAATTCGACACCATCCAGCATTTTTTAAGAAAAATTATTAAGAACGAAAGGTTTGGGACAAAAGTGGAAAAAAATTGGAGCCAGACGATGAATGAAGTGAGACATTGGTAGGCACCAGTCACTAAGATGGACAACATGGAACGATTTTAAAAGTGAACCGACGGTAAAGGCCCTTTGGTAAAACTAAGGACTTTCTGACAAGGATCAGCGAGCTTGCTCCTCCGGTGTGCCCCAAGGCAGCCATCTAGGTCCCCTTCTTTTCATACTAACTATTAACGATCTCGATAGGATCATCAAACACTCGTCCATCTCCCTTTACGCCGACGGTACAAACATTTTTCAAAACCATTTCCTCATCCCAAGACTCTATTCTCCTTCAACAAGACCTCGATAGTTTTTCGATCTGGTGCCTCAAAAATTGTCTGGAATTAAATATACCCAAATGCCAGTCCATCACCTTTTCTCATAAGCGGCACCGATCTCCTACCCGAACCTACCTTCTGCACAATCAACCTGTCTCTTCCGTTCAATCCCTTCGTGACCTCGGCATTCTGTGTGATAGGGAGCTCAATTTCCGTTCACATATGGATGAAATAATCCTTAAGGCCAATTCTGTATGAGGCTTTGTAAAAAGGTGGTCTAAAGAATTCACCAACCCATACGTAACCAGGTCTCTCTACAATACCTTTGTTCGCTCCCTCCTAGAGTATGCCAGTCAAGTGTGGTCCCCGTAAGATCGCGTGCATATCTCGAGAATCGAAACCATCCAGCGCCGTTTTCTTCGATTTGCTCTCCGAGGTCTGCCCTGTCATGGAAAATTGGACATTTCGGATGCGCTCCACCCAGAGAAGCCGCGGCAGACATTTGAACGATGTTATACTCCATACATAATGGCATCGATAGACCGTTCAAACAAATAAAAAATGTCGATGATATCTCACATACACTTTGTTTTATTTAAATTTAAAGATAGGAAGCGCTTAATGAAATACCCTTTAGCAACACTCCAAACGAAGTCCCATTTGTTTCTTTCCTAACAGCAATCGCATAAGTCGGTCTTAAAATAAAATTTTTAACGATCTTTGTGAATTTTGGAACGACCCTTTTAATCTCCCTCCCTATCAAAACCGCCTCAACCTCATTAACTTAAACACCCTTGAGGAACGCAGAGATGCAGCCGACATTCTCTTCATTCATCGACTACTTGTAGGTCACATTGAATGTGCGTCACTCCACAACTCTGATTTCTTCAACACTAACCCTCGTAATCTACGAACCTCCCGTCTCTTCTATTTACCAACCCACCACACATCCTTTGGCTCGAATGAACCGATCTCCCCTATGCTACGAAAGATTAACTCGAACCTTACCTTTTTTGACTTCAACCGCACCACTCCTTGCTTTAAATCCGATCTCCTTCACCGCTCCAACTAATCTTAATTTTAAGTTTAAGTTTAAGTCTAATTTTAAGTAAGTTTTAAGATTGTATAGCTTGTATTAAGCCGAATAAATGGGGGCTTTCGCCCTCACCAAAATTAAAAATTGCAAAGTGTTCTGCAAGAGTATGGTTCAATAGAAAACCATCCTTACTTCTCGGGTACATCCTTACCATTTTTTTTGAATACATACAGCAACTGCCGATATAAACGATTGACTCCAGACCTCTTCAGATTCGTAATACCTACCTTTTCGTCCCCGGGCGAATTAAAACCCAAATTACAAAGCACTTCTGCTGGAGTTTTTGTTACAACTTTAGCTTTGATCAATGTCTACCAATGGAATCGAAGCTCTTCTCTGCCAACAATTATATAAAATAACCAATTTTCCTGACTGTAGCTACCACAAAAACCACCTAAAACGCCCCAAGAATAACCGAAAACAAACAACAAGTTAATTGCAACAACCCACTTCGTCGCGTCGTCGCTTTATCATGTTTGGCAATCGGCCCCTATGGGGGTTCAATGCCTTTTACATAAACCTATTACCACAGGTTTGTCCACGACCAAATCCACTTTACAGTCAAAGTGAAGATAAACAGAAAAAGGACCTGCCAGCCATTACCGCTAAATACCGTCGATTAAAACAGCCTCGTCTCGTAGAAGCCATAAAAACTCACCCGAAGGCGGATTTGTCATATGGAGAGAGCTCTTGTCTGTCTGTGCATACGCTTGGAGCATAAAAACTTTTTATCTCCTGAAATTTTTAAAGAACAACATACCTGTGAACCTTTTTTTTTTATTGTTTGTCCTTTGTTTAAACACCACGTAAATGTTGTTTGCCTGTCGATGTGCATTTATTATTGCACCCACTCCCATGATGTTATGATGAAAATAATCGAAGCAAATAGTTGTCCTTAAAGAGCGGGTGGGGCCAACATAATACCCATCGATATGCATTCCGTCTACAAAATTCACAGACACGTTCGAAGAATAACGAAGAGGGAGAGAAGAAAAAAAAATTAAAAATCAAATAAAAAAAATAGGACCGACGAAATCAACCAGCAATATCCTTGGAATAAACTTTACGTGAAACATCTTGAGGCCATTCTCTCCATGTCTGTCTATAGTCTCAGTTGAAATGTCCTGTCGTCTGGGAGCAGACAGCAGACCACAACTGTGTTGGTTTTACACTGCCACACAGTGTGTCCTTTTTTCATTGCAGTGGAGTGGCACATCGCCTCCATCCATTTATATGTGTCATAAAGCCAAATGGCTATGATTATTGCGCGCAATTATTGTTATTGCTATTTATGCCCTGATTACATACAAAATGTCCTGAGTGCTGTTTTTTTTTTTGCTTTTTTTTGCAAATGCAGCAGTTTTTCTTTGCTGCACGTACACACAGAGGAAAGTACTTTTATTTCTTCCTGCCGGCAACAACAGGCAGGAAAATGATTTTTTCGTCTCTTTGTAGAGTGTCCTTTCTGGTCTCAGTAAGAGTTGCGCTTGGCTTGTGTCTAATGGATGCTTATTCAATGTTATACACAGAGATCACTGCTCCATAGTTGAATCCTTTTTTTTAGAAAGAGGGTTGGCAACGAGTAAAAGGATTTCCATAATGGTCCATTATGGTTACAATGAATTGAGATGTACTTACGTGAATCCTTTTAGATAAAATTTTACATTTAATGCAAGAGTGGGATGCAGGTGAACTCTCTCATCAACTAATTGATGCGAGGATTGTGCTTTATCCTTTTTCCGATAAAATACGAATCGTATCTAATGCACACTAGTTAATGGTCATAATGTGCAGATGGATGATTTAGGGACCCACCCCTCTCGAACAAATGCACTGGAAAGGATATATGTATCATTTGGGAAATACATAGAATGTGGGAAATATTCCTGCAGACCCCCACACTAATGGATGGTGGTATATCCGGTTGGCAACCCATGGATATCATAATCACGATCATCGAAGTGAAACTCATGAGAGCGGAAATTATTCATTGCATGCATGAATTAATTTTTCCATGCCAAATGGTGTTGATTCAATTTTCTTTAGAGAGTGCTTTACACCTGACAGCGCATAAGCTGAGGTGGGTTGTGAAATATATGACCTAAGGGGGATTCGATCGGAATATGTAAAGGGGACAGTTGTACAAGAAGGTGAAGGAAGGAAGGAAATGTTTCTTTTAAAAAGGTGTTGCTTTGTAATTGGGTTAAGACGTGGATCCAGTTGTAAGTTAACTCTTTGAAATAAGAATCTTTGTTGGCGACGACAGAATTTCCTTTTGATCTAAAGCTTTAGTCATTGATACGCCGACGAAATTTTTTTAACGCTTAATGCCACAACAATTCGGATTTTATGGAGTACGACCAAATGAATTCTTCTGTCGAAAAACTGTATCAAACAGTGGCTCGTCAAAGATGCATTTATCTTTGGATGAATCACTTGAGGAAATCTGTACCCCAAATTCCGAAAATATAATCATAGTGCTTCTCTTGATTTTCTTGAATCCTCCTGACGAACTTTTGGAGCTTGAATTGGTCTTCTGGCTTTAATCCATAACCGACAGTCAGACATTACAACCTCGACTTCTGAATTAGCTACAGAGTCGAGGAGTAAGTGTTGACTATATTTAGTTCACGTTCGCAATACATGTTCTTGCCACATCAAAATGACCAATAGCTACAACAAAAGTTTTAGATGGATCTGAAAGCTGTTCCATCATTGTATCAGAATCAACACAGAGACTAGACTGAAAGGCCTCTTATTTGCCTGACTTAACACAACCTTGTTGCAACAGCTTCTGAGAGTTTTATTCGAGTTTCAAACGAATTCCATCTGTAGGCCTAAAGTGTCAAGAATTAAAAAGGAGTTCTCATTATTTAAGCGTGTAGCTTGCGCTTGATACGTTGCCGAATAAACCAGCTTCAGTGTCTAGTTCGGAGGTCGAGTTTGGAATTATCGGTTTAAAATGTAAAATCTAGATAAAGAATGTGGGTGTTAGAGGTATTTTCTTGTTTAAATCCAATGCTTGGGAGCAAAAAGAAGCATAAGTGGCATTGTACTCGTATTGCGTTGATGAAACAGTCGAAAAAGAACGAACCAAAGATTAAAAGATGACTTCCGCACTGGAAGTCATGTTCATTTTCAAAAATAAATAAAAGTCACTTCCTTAGCTTTCAGTAAAAGTACACAAACTTCACTATACTGAACGTCAACTTCCCATAACTACTGTCACAAGCCCGTTGGTGAGTACGCACACAACACATTCACTTTCGAGTCAACGATACTTTCAGATCAACTCCTTAGGGCAGAATTCGTATAACGTATAAACTACATAAGAGCATTCCAGAATGTCAAACAAAAAAATTGCAAAAATCTGCAATATCCTGGAGGTCAAGGAGCGGCCATTGCCAATTTCATCAACACAACTGTCACACATGTTGCTAGTGTGCTATCGTTTTCCCACACATAGTATCTCATTTCTTCATATCGTCCTGCCTTGCTTCCGCCTCTAGCTTGTTGGCAATTGCACACAGGCGAACACACGGAACTCCTGCACACATATTTCTGGGGTATCCGGGTGAAATACATACATACCTACGTAATTTTCGGTCACCGGATTGTGATTGCATTCCGTTGCGGCGATGTAGTTAATGGACCGGAAAAAAAAATTGATATGTTGCCTTATGCACATGAAAGGATGCATTTGGTGTTGCTCTCACTAAAATATCATTGAACGATGGTGCGCGCAATAAGGATGTAAAGGATGTTGCAATGGATATTGCAATTAGTGAGTGATTTCATGCATTTATGACCGTCGTCGTCGTTGTCGGATCGGAAGTGTAAATTTAATTTTGGTAAAATGGATTTTTTTTTTTACGTACATTATATCCTTTCGAATTATTTTTTGAATTAAATTTGTTTGCAACGTAGGGTGGTTACAAGATAAAAAAAACAGAAAAGTAAACTGAACGTTGTCGAGTTGATAAGAATTTTGAGAGGAGTGGAGACTGGACAGTAAATCAATGGATAATGCGGTAAAAGTGGATCATAGCTGTGAAATTGTTTGTACAAATTCAACCCCAATTTGACACCTTTTAGCGAAATAAAAGCAGCGTTTCGACAACAGCTCCTTTGTTTTGAAATGTATTTTATCTCACAGACGCCTCTGGCATGACCTAGAATACCTAACCTAGCCAAAGACTGCCTCCCCCATCCAATATCTCCTACAAACTGTTGATGCTTCAGTGAGTCTTCATTCGATTTGACACAGACCTTTGCCCCTAAAATTCCTCTAGTCGTAGATTGTAGAAATTTCTAGTGTTAGATGACAAACTTTCAATCCACTTCTGAAGTCCTTAATACTCAAATAAGCAAATTATCACACTCTACCCTGCTTTCCGTCTAAAATCCATACCGTCAAAGTGAATCCAGTGGCAAACTAAACTCGATACCATCTCCTAAACACTACAAACTACCCTCACACACAATTATCGGATCAACACACTATTCTGGTCGAATGGATAAATCCAATTTTACCAACATGTTATCCTTACTATGACTGATAGGGTCATGAGGGGATAATTGCATTTTCCATGCCTGCCGGTGTATTAGGGTCGCTGCAGATTTCCATCCAAAAATTTCCCGCAATGCACACACACCATACCGTGGCTGCGTCCTTCGTAATGGGAAACATTTTTACACCTCTCACCAGATGCTGGTTTAATCTGGACCCAATGTGTAAAATCTGGATTATGTTCCACCATAGCGATGTCAGGTTGTAATGTCAGATATTTCTGCCCGTGGTCCAACAAAAAAAAAAACGAAAAAATATCCTTCACCACAGTAAAGCTGAGGTTAAATACTTTGCAAAAAAAAAATTCCTTTCCACCCCGTAAAATCGGTGAGGGATTTGCTTGATGAAAGGACTCTGTGTAAAAGTCCCTTTTAAGTGCTTAGGAAAAGTTTTGTTTGGACTTTCGAATATTAACATAACCATCCGAAGGACAGTGTCATTGGCCGGAAACAATGGCAGAAACAACACCATGCCAACTTACTTGAAGGAAAGAGGGTTCTGCCACTGTAATAACTTCATGGGGGTGTTTAAGCGGAAGGTCCATGATCCTTTTTGGATTAAGATTCTTTTTTATTTTTTCTTCTTTTTTTTTCGTCCACACCTTGAAAAGGCTTTTTTTTTCTTTTCCTTTTAAATTTTAATAACGGGACGATGGGGATATTCGTGTTTGAAAATTTGAAAATAATTGTCACTGCAAGCCCAGAAGGGAGCCAACTTTTTGACAGGGACTTTTGTGCGATTTGTTAACGTGGTATTAACTTGGACAATGGAGTGATTTAATTTTTGGGTTTCTGTTTTAAATTTTGGGGATTTGAATTTTGGGACGACCTTGGGTCGAATGGCTGCATGTGCTAGATGGATTATACTAATTATTTTTGGATAAGCCTTTGGCAGAAAAGAGTTTTGTTCCCATAAAAAGGTATGCAGTCGCTAAGCCTGAGTTAGGTATTCGATTTGTTAAATGGGAATTTAAGGGCCGCTTGTAGGGTAATGGCAGATGTTGTGCTAATGGAGAGATGTCATTGTTGTCACAGCGATCTTATCTTGTGTCCACTTCCACCTTTTTGGCAGTAAAACCCTCAAACTCGAACGAACTTTCATATCTTTTTCTCTGGTAGAGACTTGATAACAGTAGCCACCATTATTCTAGAAATAAACTCGGCTAACAGTATCTAGTTACCAGGTGGCTTCATGAGTTTAAGTTATGATTCAAGGCGTCGCAAGTCGTTTAGTTTATGTCGGGGGTGGCCGTGGTGTAGTGGTTGCATCATCGCTTGTCACGCTGAAGGTTCCAGGTTCGAATCCCGATGTCAGAAAAAAAAAAAGAAAGAAAGATCAACTACGAAAAAAGCTGACGTCAACCCTACTGCATAGGCATAACACTGGCAGTAGGGTGGTACTATGGCTTGAAAGTGTTGACCGTACTAATGATTTTGGGATGTTCGAAAGAAATACTGTGAATTATAAGCAAGGGCAATAGTACTTATAACTCTCCCCAGTCATTCTGGACACCACCCTCGGAGCAAAAAGACTGAAGCCTAATACCACCTGAGTTTCAAAAATCACTACACCAACACTAGCGCTGTGCGAATAGCATCATAAGGGTATTCATAACTCCTTTAGCACTAGTGAATTATAAAAAAAAAAAAAATTAAAAATCGAGTTTCGGAAATTTTTTTGGGAGCACACTGCGACCACCAAACAACAGTTTCGTGCCAGAAAATGTTCGACTTTTCTGAAGAAAAAAATAATTTGTGATTCCGCAGAAAGCTTCGTGTTTTCTGTAGGTTTCAGGACCTTTTCTGAGAAGCTGATCAGCCGAATTCATTACTAATGGGGGTAATGCTTAGTTTTTAAGAGTCGAATTCCGTAAGTATATGAAAAGATGGAGGGAGGAACGCATTGTTTAGTAAACTTATCTGCAAATCCTTATGTTTTTATCAACTATAGACAATTTTCCACACAAACTATCCCCAACATAGTTTTAAATTCCTTCGTGGGATACTTTCCAAGACCACCACTTTCAAAATGAAATTAAATTTATCATCTTAGTTCATTAGTTTAATTGTCAGTAACGGAATAAAATTGTTAAAAAATATTTAATTTACAACTCTTTTCCTTTAACCCTTTCCCTGGTTACCACAGCAAACCAAACCAAAGTAATTTATTTCTCTGTTCCACCGAAATTCTTGAAATCCTCCATTCAGCTCCTGCTTCCATTTCATAATGAACTACCCCAAACAGACTGCAACCTTCATCAACACCAACAACAACATAAAACAACGGTACCAAGCAACAAGGAACCAAAAGCGTATGAGAAAGTTTCCGCAGCTTGGAAATATTTAAATTTATATCTGCACTTGCGAACGGTAAGAGGCCGCCGCCAGATCTTCGGGGGTGTACATGAGAAATTCCATTAACCGTATCAAAAGGCATTCAACTTGAAGACGAAGAAATTAAATTACGGAACAACTTGTGCGGCACCAAGAAACAACCGCCGATGTTGTTTTTCCCTCGCAGAATAGGAATCTTTTTCGCGAAAGGAATAAAAAAGTATAGAGGGAAACTTCAAAGAAGCTTCTTGACTTTTTGGCCAAAAAGTTTGAGTTCCACCTCTTGTACTCGTACCCACGAAACAATTTCGGATCGTTTTTCGTCGAGATAAGCATCTAGCTGTGCAACGTAGCTATAGCAGCATCAGTACCAGCAGAGTGCCACGTCTTCACGGAAGCAAAGTGAATAATTTAACTACACCGACAGTGGTCGTAAAGTTGAAGCACCCTGTTTCATGGTTTTAAATCTGTGTACCGCTTAATTCAGATACGAATTTAGAGTGTGGTAGTCCCAGCATTTGACTTAAGGAAAAGGATGCGTTGGCGTTGTCATTGGTAAAGGATTGCATGAGAACACACTCATGGAGGTGTTGGATATAAGCTACAGTCGTGTGAACTGCGGGGGTTAATATTACGTTGCGTTAGTTGACAACTACGGTTTAGATTTAGTCTTCAACGTTTTTTGCAGTCTAATTGGAAAAACTTTCAATTCAAGAGGATGTGGTTGAGTGAGGTGAATTATTCCTTGAGGACTGCACTTTCTAAAGAAATTTGATAGCTCCGAAGTAGACCTCTAAAGGACTTTAAAGGTCCTAAAATTTAAAATCCATACCTGTGTCCTTTTTTTTGAGTTAAAGGCCGGGCATGACATTGACAGCATTGATAGTGTCGCGCTACTCAGAGTAAAGTCAAGTTTTGACATCCCTGCCAAATACGTCTGATTGTGGAGAATAAAGATGAAGAGTATGGGTCTGTAAAGACTTCACCGAGACATCTTAGGTCGAAAAAGGATATCAACAAGATGACGCGTTGCCATTTGATTCCTTCAACATTTCTGGAAAGGATTGTGTAGACCTTACATGCCGACACCAGAGGTTCAATCTTTCAAAAATCTTTGCAACTATGCGTTCGTAAGTTACTACTAAGACGGTAGACGCTATCAATAAAAGAGCCACCCAACAGCGATGTCTCGTAATAGATATAACTTTGAGCTATTTAGTGACTCTGCCTATCCAGGCTTCACTTTTGCGTTAAAACCAACGACACCGCCGCTGAGATTAAATGAAGAACAACTCTCTTAACTCGCTGTTTCTTTGGGGTAAGAATCCAATTGAGGAGGGAAGCTCTCCCTCAAACAACAAAAGGGACCCTTTACAAGACCCTGATCATCTCAGGACTGCGCAGAAGCATATAGATTATCAAAAGTGGATCAGAATTAGATGACCCTCATTTGTTTTGAAAGGAAAATCCATTGGGCGATCTTCGTCGTGTCTGTATAGCTGGTAAGTTGTGGAGGATACACAACTGCATGACCGTGACTCAGGTTATGTTCTGGAAAGTGATTTCAACCAACTTGGCATGCGAAACTGGAATTGACTAGGGACTACTGTTGTGCAAGCATGTAAGTGTCAAAAATGGGCTAGTCTTCACCAGTTACACTTTAAAAAGCTTCTTTCTGAGAAACTTCAATAAAATCATCATGCGAACACTAAGTTCCTTGCTTAATACTGGTAACCCTTCGAATTTTGTTGCTACGAAAAGCTTACCACGACGGAAATTCAGGACTAAGTAGACAACCATTGTTAAATTCAATTCAATTTGTATGTACATCCTTCAAGCTTTAGGACTTTTTTTACTCCACTGCAGTGAAATTTTTGAAACACGACAAAGTCAAAGTAAAGAATCCTTCACAGCCCTTAGGCAATTTCATTTACCAACATTGCTCTTCTTTTCCATTCAAGACAGAGGACGCACAAAACGTACAAATGAAAGCATTCCCACAAGGATATTACCTTACCCCATGACATTTCCCAAAAACATTAACAACAGTCAACTGAACTGCAAAGGATATTAAAGTCAATACCCCAAAGTAATTGAACGCTTTTCTCTCTGATCTCTACCTCTTGTCCCTTTCCCCGTCCCCAAATGCGTAACTAAATGATTTCTTGTCGTCCTTTTATCTTTCACCATTATTTCTTCAACACTGTGTCACTGAAGACATAGCAACAATTATCGCTTTATCATCCATCAAATACAACATCCCAATACAATAACATCTGCCACTCGCTGAGAGATCCTACTAAACGACTCAAAGGACACTCTCCGGAGGACAACGGAAAAAGAAGATTTAAGAAATCAATTTGAGACTTTTACTTCAGAGAGCGAGAAGCAGAAGATGCCACATCCAAAACTTCTCTATCGGCCCCAAGTGAACTCGCACTCAAAGTTTAAAGCTCCCCAGGGTATCGAATCCCATTGAACTATACAATACACTTGTATATATTTTCATTGCTGCGATGTGTGTGACATAAATTGACACAAGGACAACAAAAAACACACACACACACACAATATTCAGAGTCGCAATCAATTCGGCCGGAGAAAAATTGTCCCCAATTCAAGTGCACATAACCTACCATCAATATCTGGTTCCCGAGATAACAATAAATTACACCTAGGAGTTCGAGGGTGGATATATGGTATGATGGGTGTGTGCAAAGCCCATTCCCATATGTATGTGGAATTAAAATAAATTTTGTAAGGGCACATCCGACAATGTTATAAAAAAAAGTGGGTGAGGGACACTTGAACTGAAATTAATGGTATAGAGGCGTGGCGCGGGCACAGAAGCACAGAAAGTTCAAGTTTAAGGATATCCTCAAGGAAATCTTTCGAAAATGGAAACAACAAAGGAACTCTTAAAGATACTCGTCCACGGAGAGATACCATAATGTCACCATAGAGAAGGAACCACTTAATGTTCTTTGGGAGTTGTGTATGTGTACAATGTTATCGAGTGGATATGGTGTCACAACACACAGGGGTACATACGAAAAGTTGTTTCTAATTTTTGTTGAAGACACTGTTAATGACACTGATGATCTGTTGGTGACACACTGTATATCGAGGACACAGACGATGATGGAGTACATATTAAAAGATGGCGATTAACTTGGAAGTTTGAGTAAAAGGATCTCGACTTTTGTCCGGTTTCCGGAAGTTTTCGATTTCTAATTTGAGTTTCGAAGCTGCTAATGCATTGCAGATGACCCTCGGTCAACTTGTGTGATTCGGTAAATTTGCAAAAATGACAAAAATGCTTTGTGTCCTGGCAGTGGATGTCTTTAACAATCTTCATCCTTCATCCTTATCTGACAGAACCTTTGATTCACTTCCTGTAAATCACTCCAGCCAGAGCTAAAAGTCATCTAAAGAGACTCCGTTCGAAAATATCTATGGGGTCATTTCAAGCACCTCTTTGTCTCAAAAGGTCTGCAACAGTATACCTACATAAGCAATCCTCCATATCCTCCATAACCCCAATGACTGCAATTGGAAACATTAACCTAAGCTTCAATACAAATTCGAATTCTGAGTCAATGAACGTCCATCTTTATCCGACATCTAAGTGAGCACTTCAAACGTCGGCTGTTCTTTAGCTGCATAGAATAAAACATGTAACCCCACTATTTGTCCAACAAAAACCCATTACATTCCATTTTGGTATTCCAAAGAAGATATTCCTTTTCGGATACCTTCACCGCAGTGCGTGTAAGTGTACTCTTTGCAAATCAAATCCCTACCAGAGTTGATGTATGCATACAGCATTCTGACCATTAGGATTTCATTTGGATTCATGATATTGACAGTGTACCACATGAGCTTGCTCTGCAAGCCAAACAAATCCAATGAATCACCATGGGAAACATCTCATCGGAATCATTTTCATCAAAGGTCAGAGCACTATCTTTGAGAATTCCCAAAGCATTTAATGGAAAACAAGGAGCTTATCCCTTATTCACTGCAATTGCTCCCTTAGATCCTTCATGCACCAATCATAAATGGTTAATTTGCTCAATAAAATAACCAACCCATAGCCTCCTCCTGTTTGTCGATTTAATTAAGAAATCTCAAAGGATGTTCCGAAAACAATCAAAAGAATGGAAAAACGACGAAAAATTTCACAAAAAAAAAAAAAACCTAAAGAACTTGTTCAACAATTATGCTCATGAGAATGTGAATCCACTTGACTGTGTACATTAATTCCATTCACCAAACAATAACTCATTTAGTCCCTTGGCTCCTGTTGTATTCCTCGTTTCCATCTTTTTTTCTGCTCGGCAAAGTTAAACAACGACTCCAGAGCCAAAAGACAAAATTAAAGCGAGCGAAATAAATTCACAAACACTTGTACCCACCAAGTGAGCAATCTTACTCTTCTCCATAGAAAGATACTGTATCTGAGAAGAAGAAGAAAGAGATATTTGACGATGGGAATACGTTGTGAAGTGATGATAACCCACAGAACCGGATATTAAGCGATTGGCGGGTGTACAGATGAGGGTAACTTTCATGGATGCCTGGATGCATCGCGTTTGAGAGATAACGTGAGACTAACTTTTTCATTCGATGTCGAGCCAGCTCCGAAGGGTGGTAAAATGTTTGGCTCAACGCAGTCATCCAGATAAAGATTTTCAACTCAAAGAAAACGAAGGAAGTTTGTTGCTTCTGCATGGTGGAGTTTCACCGTTGCACATTGTTTAAGTTGGAGGGAGTTAAATACTCAGATACTCGTGATTATCAAGAAAATCTTCAATAGAAATGGAAAGGACTTTATTCATGTGCACCATGAAAACGTAGAGAAATTAAAGCTTCGAAGGTTCAATGCAAGTAAAGCAGATGAGTAACTTAAATCGTACAAGGGTAGAAGAAGAGGACATGACATACTCAGTCTTCCAGTTCAAGCAGATCGAAAAAAACACCTAGAATGTGACTTAAAGTCACAAGTTACTACGAAAGGAGACACTCTCAACTACTCCAACCAGAGACGCATATGTCACAATAGCTAGATCTAAATCCGAAAACAAAGATGCTTACCACCGTTCTTTTGATTTAAGGTCGCCAATGACAGGATTCATAGACATGCTGTGACAACCTTGACAACTTCGTCTGATTGTGCAGGAGGTAGGCCGTTTTGATACCACAACTCACGTGACCTGGATGTTGATGGACATAGCTTGGAGTTTTCATATCCATCCTGTGGAGTTGAGAAAATTGATAATGTTGCTGAATTTTATGTTAGAAATCTCAGAAAGTTCCTTGCAAAAAGGGTTTTCTGAGAGTGCGCCACTTGGCTCTGGCAAGTGCCGGGCAGTCACAGAGAAAGTGGGATAACGTTTCCTTCTCGTGTGAAGTGTTGCAACTACGACAGTGAGGGTTGAACGTGATGCCTAACTTGGCAGCGTGTTGGCCAATTGGCCAGTGGCCCCTACTAATTGCTGTGATTCTTCGATACGGTTCCTATTGATTAGGTCATTCGTTCTGTTTTTATTGTAGGTGGACCATATCTGTCTGGATATGATACAGGTTGCTAGACTTTCCACCTAGAGTTGGCAATAGAGAGAAAGTGATGGAAAATGTTACCCTCGATGAGTCTCATCGGAGAGCAGACTGACTCTGCACGGGAGGCATCCAGGGTTGAACCACATCTGACAATCGCGTCGGCTCTTTCGTTTCCCTCTATGTTACTATAGCCGGGAACCCAGAGGAGAGTGATGTAAAACCGACGTTTGCCTGCGTCATAATTTCCTTACACTGTTCTACCGGACGAAGTGAGTGAATGGAGCGCTCCGATGGCAGCCTGACTGTCAATAAAGATTCCTATGTTGTTTGAGGAAGTAGGGCTGAGGCTAATGAACTTGCAGGGTTCTCTAACCGCCAGTACCTCCTCCCGGAAGACACTCGAACAGTCTGGGAGGCGGTTCGATTTGAATACGTTCAGTTCCGTTGAGAAGACACCTGCTCCAATGCCACACTCTATCTTGGATAGGGGTAGGTTATTGTTCCACTCCGACCTTTCCGCGAAGTGAACCTCAATGTTATTATTGAATTTAAGTGTAGGAGTCGTGTAATCAGTTATGGTCGAGGCCAGATCCGTAGGCAGCAGGTCCAGAGCCTTACTATGGCCATAGGGCTTGGTGGACCGAAACCCAGATTCTCTGAGTCTGATAGCACTACACGAAACGATGTATTTGATGTGCAAGTTCCGGGGCAGGATATTGTGCAGGAAGACGAAGAAAAATACTTGCTGCTCCATCAGGGTCTGAGGTTGTTACCGAAACCTTTCAAGTTGACGACTCCTTTGACATCAAACTTAACGCATCTGTTCACCTTTTTGTGCACGTTCACAAATATTAGAGCCTTCTTTCAGAAAGTCTGATTGTCGAAATTTAAGGGTAACTTTCCTCAAAAACTGCTTTTGTGAACAAGATACCAATTGATGATGATGATGAGACATCAACCAACACTCACAAATGAAGGTACCTCCGTGGACACAACACACTTCCTGATTAATTGAAGTAAAAATATTTTCTGCAAACACCCACAAACACACTAAACACCTTTCTCCACTTTTCAATATTCAATTGTACAAACTTCTAAATTACCACACCACGAAAATTGAACTCACTCTGTAAAATCTACAATAAGGCACCGTTAACTTTGGCCACCCTGTCCCTGTAACCCTGTTTTGTGTACTGTAGAATATGAACCGCATCACTCGTCCCAATTTCCATAATTCCCAGTGCCAGCACCAACAGATAATTGATGTAAAATTAGAATTTTATGATTGCTGCTGCTGCAGGAGAGCACCGAGGGAACATCGAAATAGCAAACATCAGTGGCAGAGGCAGACCAGCTCCACCAGCTCAACCAGCAAAAGGCATCAATTGTAGGTTTTGACATTTAAATTACCAGTCGAAAGTTTCGATTGGATTTCTTTGCCTATTTCTCTGGCTGATCTCTGACGCGGTTATGGTTGCCCTCCCGAATCGAACCCTGTGCGCGCTGGAGCTGAATGTGACTTTGATTGCGAAAATTTTGAAATTTGCTTTTAATTAAAGGCTTTGCTCTCGCTATAGGTTTGCGGAAGATTAAATCGAATCAATATAAACTTCCGGTGATGAATCGCGAAGCGGATTGTAGGATTCAGCTTCTTGGTCGATGGTGTCGATCAAGGGGGAAAGCCAATATTTGCCGCCACAATCCAGAAGGCTTCGACCACTAACACTTCAAATATTTAAACTCGAACCGGTCGCGAGATATCACACATCCGCCAGTCCAAACTTTTCGTGTGTGTGTGTGTGGCATGGTAGACATTGGGATGCTGGCTGACGCAAATCTTTTCTTTTCCAGCTAGCGTTTGCTAAACCCTCACAATTGGTGTGCCACTCATACATGGTGTCTGTGCATATGCGTCATTCCATCGCCTTGTGGCAGCTCTGAACATAACCAAAGTTTATAATTGATGTGCGACCTGTCATAGTATCACCCTCTGTCCTCCCACTCAACTGCATCAGGACTGCGTCATGAATGGTAGTAGGAAGCGCACACGAAAAAACTTCCCATTGAAAGGAAGTTTTACTGCACCAACGCCAGGAACCGTACCGAGTGCGGAATGCGTATGGCATTGCTGAGAGTGCAGAAAAAACCCAGCAAAGGACGACGACAACAACGAGGAAGCAGTATGATAGGACAGCACACGATGACGTGTTTGTTATCCGTCGACATTTTCAACGACGTCATTGGGTGGTGACCAACCAGTCCCGATTTGGTCGTGGTTTCATCTATGTCGTTCGATGTTAACTATGAGAAATGACCCCCTTTGGGCAGACAGTGTTCGTGTTACCTCTGTGACAGGGACACAGGATTTCATTAATATTTGTGTTCACTGTGATAGATGACCACAGAATGTGACATTTGACAAGCAGCATCGTCATAGCAACAGCAGTCCGATGAGCTTGAAAGAAAACTTCAAATGGAAGTGTGTGGGAAGTGACCATTTTGGATGAGTCATTTAAGTTGATCCGCTGGGATGACAGATAATTAAGTCATATCACTGATGACACTATAAGTTGCTGATCATATCAACCAACAGACACACACGAGTCATGCGGGATAACAATAGTAGAAATAAAGACTCCTTGAGATTTAGATTGAATTGCTTGCAGTTCGTGTGGTGATATATTGATCTTGGACACTGTTTCTGTGATTTTTAATTAAAAGATGTGGGATGAGGAAGGACGTGACGCTATAGCCCGGGGTGGAACTGGGCCCCACCCAACAAACGTCTCCAGACAGCTCGATCTTTAGCTAGCTGCCTCCAATAACGCTTAAGGTCCCCTTCAACTTGTGTGCGCCACCTGAGTCGCAGTCTTCTTCTACTGCGCTGTGTTGGTATCCATCCGCTCTACATGACCCAGTCACCTCAGTCGTTGGACCGTCACTCTTCTGGCTAAGTCGATGTCGCTGTACAGTTCGTCGTTGTATCTCCTCCTCCACTCACCGTCTATGCAGACGGGACCGAAAATCACCCGAATAATTTTTCTCTCGAAGCAGCCAAGAGCACCCTCATCCATTTTTGATAAAGTCCATGCCTCTGCGCCGTAGAGCCGGACTGGGATTATTAAGGTCTCATATAGGGTCACTTTGGTTGTTGAAGAGAGGACTTTGCTTGCCTTCTTAGCCCAAAGAAGCAGCGATTGACAAGAGCTGGTGTCGTTGTCTGAATTAATAGCGGAGTCGTGGTAAACAAAGTCCTTAACTACCTCAAAGTTATATATCTGTCGAGGGGGACGTTATGTCCGAGACGTCGGTGTTGTGTGTACTTTCTTGTTAACAGCATTTACTTGGTCTTGCCCTCATTTACCGTCAAACCCAACAGCAAGTTTATTCAGTTAAAAAGTTGCAATTTCAACGAAGGATTGCCAGTTTTCCTTAAAGGAAAGCTGTCAGAAGAATTCTAAATTCTAAGTGAAGGACTTAGAATATTGTCAAAGTGTTATAGAAGGATCGGACAGCCGGGTTGAGAGCTTAAGGCATTGCCCAACCATTTGGGAACTTTGAGTTTAGTTCGTTGATAGGAAAACTCTCTTAATTTGGTAGCAAAATTAAATCCTTTCACTTTAGGTCATACTGGGACTTTGGAAAATGAAGTATCCAATCAGATTGCTAGACAATTCGCTCTGCGTCTACCTTCAGGATTGGGTCTCTTAAGAATACAATTGTGTCTGTCATCACATCAGTCTTCAGGATACAGAATGCAGGCGAACAAAAATGTGCCTTCGGACATCCATATGGAATCAGCAGTATTCTTGGTGATCTTTGACTTTTGCCTATCTCATAATATTAGGTTTTAGTGACAGTACAGCCTGCGCGGCTTATGCAGAAGGAGACGACACTGCTTTGGAAGTATTCTGGTGTTGCTCATATCAGATGGCGGATCATCGGTGCTGATGTGATGAGTGTCGATACTGTAAGCATCTCATCATGGAAGTATCTACTCACCTTTCTATGAGATATAAGAATGTTCCAGCGAACTAAGCAATATAGGGTATACTTCCCAAGCAGTAAAATGCATCAGCTATATCTGAACCAATCAGACAGGATATCTCATCTCATTTTTTTACAAATTTCTAAAAATCATTTGTCTGTCCCTTTTCATCCTTATTTCACAAACTCTCATTACAAATTGCATCCAAAAAAAAAAAGAAATTAATTCAAACTCAACCAAATGTCGGCCCGCTCCTCAATTTTGCCAATTTTCCATCAATCAATTCGCAACAAGACACACGAATCAAATAGACACAACATCCATGCAATCTGCTGGCCACTGTTCATTCAGTTCACTTCAAAATGTCAATTTGTACGAATTAGATTTTATCGCTTGATCATATTAAATAATGCAAAATCCATGAAATTGAAAAAACCAAACCAATGGATGCGTTCGCTCTCTAAATTGGTTACAATGTCTATGCGATTGTAAATGCAAAACACAACCCTTCGCATCGAAATCGAATATGCAATAATCTTATTAATAACACTGAATATCAGAATTCAATGCATAGATACATACATTTACATAGATACAACCAATATTATTGCCCACAGTTCCGCTGGCCTGATTCATTCGCAAAATCGGTTAAATGAATGAAGAATTCCGCTCTATTAAACGAGGAAATGATTTGGTCAAGGTACGAGTATGCAGGGCACGAACCTTACACGAGGCCCGAATATGAAATTATGCAAAAAATTTTATTTGAATTTTGTAAAACGAATAAATTATACACCTACAATTTAATTTACGCAATCAATTCTGATAAATTGTTATATCAATTGAATTTATTGAATTTCGTTAATGAATTTGAGTGCCGCAAGGGAAGGGCCTTCTCTGAGGGCGTGTGCCTTTAAATAAAAATGCAATTAGGTAGAATTAGATTAGACGGGGTTAAAAATGTGATTTCTTAAACAATGGTAGGCCTACAACAATCTATGGATCTTTCAAGTACACGACGTAGTCATTTTTCTAAAAACAATTGGTGTAAACATTGCTGTATGCTCTCCCACTCGGGTGTGACAGCAGATCCGCTTTCAGAATGACGAAATAGCTTAAACTTGGTCACAGCTTCAACCAACATCCGGTGAAGAATGATACAGTGCTACTTTTTTGTTTCGTATAAGGATCAGCTAAGAAGATGCACTATATGTAAAGGGTCTTTCATTAAGCGCTTCCTATCTTTAAATTTAAATGAAACAAAGTGTGTGTGAGATATCATCGATATTTTGTATTCGTTTGAAAGGCCTATCGATGCTATTATGGAACATCGTTCAAATGTCCGTCGCGGCTTCTCTGGGTGGCGCGCATCCGAAATGTTTTCCATGACTCTGGCACATAAATCAGACTTAATTTAACCGATGGCATGGGTAATGTTGGCTTTGAGGGCCGCTGTGGTTTGTGGCTTATTCGCATGGACCTGTGACTTCAGAAAACCCCACACGAAAAAGTCTAATTGGGTCAAATCGCACGATCTCGGTGGTCAGTTCACATCACCTACATCGCTCGTGCAGAATTTCCAATGTGATGCCGTCCTGTTGAAACCACATATCGTTAGTGTCCATATTACCCAATTCAGACCAAAAGAAATTGTTAATCATCGACCTATATGCCTGGCCAACGTGGTTCTCAAAGAAATATGGACCAATGGCGCCACCAGCCCAAAATCCACACCAAACAGTGACTTAGACGCTCTTGGATCTCATGTGGATTGGTATCGTCCAAAATTCGACAATTTTGTTTGTTGACGTACCCATTCATCCAGAAATGAGCCTCATCGCTGAAGATGATTTTGTGATGAAAATTAGGGTCAGTTTCCAACTGCTCCAGAGCCCATTCAACGAACACACGTCGTTGTCTATGGTCGTTTACCTTAGCTCCTGGGTCAGTTGAATTTTGTACGGGTGCAGGCCCAAGTTATGACGTAAAATTCGCCAAGTTGTGGTCGACTGCCTCGGATTCTCCTGCGCACTCTCACGGACAGCGGCGATGTTTTCGGCAGATCTTGTGTTTCGTCGAAGTACGGATGTTGGCTAATCGTTTACTGAACCAGTGGACTCAAATTGATCCACCACACTGCGAAAAGTCCTCTCGGAAGGACGACTATGGCGACCGTAAAATGGGCGAAGCGCGCAAAACGTTGCCCGAACAGAACACCCATTTTGATAAAACAATTTTATTATTTGCACGTGTTGTTGAACGCTTTATCTATCCATGGTGATTTGGCAAAACAGACTGAATAAATGACAGTCAATTTGATAGATGTAGCTTCAACACTATGGCTGCTATCAACAGTCAAAGTTCGGTAGTCCCTATTGGAAGACCCTTTACCACAAAATAAAAACGAGCTCTCTAAGTAGGCTCTTAAGGGAATTTGAAATGTAAAGCGGTGTCTGACACAGTCGTCTCCTTGTATTGATGTGCTTTGCACTGTTTTGAGAACCGAAAAATTGCCTTATCTTTCAATTTGCGAACAAACCTCACTCAGATTTTGATATGAATGTATTCAATTGATAAATTCATGACCGCGACACGCTACGTATTGAATGGTTCTAGATACGTGATCAAAGTGCTATAGATTCCTAAATTAATTTCAACAATCAACACCTATTCTTCTGTCTAACCATCGGCACAAACATCCTGGTATTCATTGCCAATGAGTCCTGTCAGTCTTGTGATGTATACGCCCACCGATAGCCAAACAATTTCGTACTTTTTTTCCTCCCCAAACGCATTCGCATTCAAGTCACTAATTAGCCATCGCTTCTGAGAGTTAGCCCGTCTGTTGAATGCCAACTAGCTGTCTGCTACCGCCCATCTTATGATCAAATAAACGAGCATCTAATTGGCATCAAAAGCATCCTGATTGAAGTACCACCCCGGACCACCTCCTGTACGACACATTAATTCCTTTCACGTTCGCTTTTCAGGATTCTCCACGTAGCGCCCTCAAAGCTTAATAAGTGAATATAATATCTCATCCTTCCCACATATGTACATGCTCGGGCGGCGACACCATCGCCTCCTGCTTCGAACAAAAAAAAAATTAGATTTGAAATATGAAGGGCGTCGTACATGAAGGTACACCCCCGCCATGCTGGCACCGATGCCGCATATCCAGCCAACCAGGCATACGGACAAAATTAATTGTTGCTCTGCTAATTCGTATGCCAGCACATGTCGAGCCTTCCAATTAATTACCAACTCCACCAACCTGGTTAAGATTGTTGATCACGCACCTTCACGCCGCTCATTTGTATCAACATTGACTGCGAAGGGTAGGTGGATGGGGTGGTGCCCGAAGAAAAAAAAAGGAAAAATATGCGCTTCAAACAAACCCAATTTATTAGCTCTGAAGAAGTCTCAGGAGAGAGTCAAGAATACTCATTCTCATCGTCATCGTCATCGTCTTCGTCGTCGTCATAATTATCCCTTTGCAGGGTGGAACAGAAAGTGAAGATAATAGAACACCTGGTAGCTTCCCTGGTAAACAAGGATATATTATTTTATTATTCTTACCTCAGTGCACCTAACTCCCACCCCACTGCAGTGTCACCGTCTCGTAAAAACAAAAAACAAAAAAACTCACCAAAAGGAGGTGAATGTAATTTTTAGTCCTTCCTTGGGGTGAAACAAAGAAAACAACGAATCCCTTCTGAAAGACTCAAAGCTGAAAGCTGAAAGGGTCTGACTTGCACCCACATAGCTCCTTGTGACAAGGCAACAGGATGCGGTGTCATTGGCACTCTGGCAACCGCCTCAACCGCAAGGAGCAATAAATTGTTTTGTGTGCCATCATTAATTTTCCCCTTATTTACTCCACTCTCTCTGTGTTGCTCCTTGGAGCGAATCCTTTTCAACTGCGAGTGGTACCCCAATGACGGAGCAGGAATACTGGATGATTTTTGCACCGAATGACGACAACGAGGAAAACAATCTACGGATGCGGGTTGCATTTCCTTGTTTTTGAACAGAAGTGGGTGTGGTTTGGTGGTGCCATCCTGTTCAGCATGAGGAAGACAAGTTGCTCCTAATAATGCCGGGGTATTAAAATGACAAATTGCATTTAAAGGGATAATTTCTCTTTTTCCTTTGTCCTTTTGGGATTCTTTTAGCTTTCGGGTGCAAAGACTGACGCGACGGCGACGGCGACACACACCTTTCAATGTTGTCGCAGGGTTTTTTGTTTTGTTTTTTTCATGTGACACTGAGAAAGGATTAGAAACACCTGCTTTGTATTCCTTGGCAGTAGATACTATGGTCGGATCAAATTACGAGAAAGTCGAAGGAGCTGAGATGTTCACGGAAGTGCGAGCGTGTGGCGTTGGTTTTCCGCGCAAAGTGCTGATGGTTTATTGATGGCTGTTTTGAATTATTCTCTTTCTCTCTGCTCCTGTTGGTGATGGTAATGGTAGAAGCTCCTCCTGACACTGTCACGATGGTGGCGGTGCTAATGAAAATAGTGGCAAAATATGTTGCAAAAAAAAGTTGATGATGATGCTGGTGTAAACGGTTTTTTCCCACCCCGAAGCGAGCGATGTTGGAGCAATTGTTTGGCTTTTATGGCCACTTGTACATAAGAGTGACAATTTATTTAACGGCATTAGTGTCGCATGAAGTGATATAAATTAGATGGGTAAATGGGATATTAATGGGTATTTTTATGGGACATATTCTTTGACAACTAAAATTGTTGAAATTAAAGTGGGGTGGGGATGTTCAAAGTCTGTTTGCAAACATTTTCTTTACATGTTTTTACATAAAATTTATCGTGGAATGGCAAGGCGAAGAGCGAACAATAACTGGTACTTGGCAAGGGAATAATGTTGTCAAAGGCAACCAAAACAAATGGTTTGGCTTTCTGGATGTTCTTAAACTTTTTTGGACTTCTGGTGGATTGTAACCATACAAATTACATTTGAAAGCTTGTTAGGCGGTGGCTAATTTGGAAATCACATAAAAACAGAGGAATTTCCTGAAATCAGGGATTTGAAGGTCATCAGAAGTCGTTCTGCGTGAACTCGTGCCGACTAAGTTTTATGAGATTTTTAGAATTCTTCTTACTGAAGGCTGACCATAGTGATCTGACTATTGCAAATCCGTCATATACCATACTAGGTTCATAGAACTACGCATTAACTTTAATGCACTTGTCCATCTCCGTTTAAAAAACGAATAAAAAAAATCCTCTATGCCCATGTGCAATCCAATTTTAATCATATTCCCCATATGATGTACCGAGCCAATTTAAAAGTTTCTTAAACTAAAAAAAAAAAAAAGAAAACGAAACGAAAAGCTTAAAATTATAACTCAAGGAGTCAAGGAGAAAACTTAAAAAACACGGAACCAAAAACCTTGAAATGAAGATATTTCATCACCTTCACAGAGCCAAAAAAGAAGATCAAAACTTTTCATTCTCAACCCAGAGAGCAGTAGGTAAAGAAAAGTAATCGTTCACCTCGTATATATGCACTTTCTAAGGGATAATCTCGTCCTCTTCGCTCCTTTTTTCATTCCTCCCAGAACACTCACTGGCCCACAACAAGCGATTATAAAAAGTAACACAAAAATTACTTTTTCCCAGGTGAATAGATATATTTTGGGCGTTTTTTTTTTCCTTGGTCCACTTCGAGAAAAACTTTTCCCAGTCTGCATCAATGGCAACATATATTCCAACATCAATTTTATGCCAAAGTATCCTTGAATATCCCACCAAGGATGTTTAAGTATATTTCCGTTCACTAGTTCTCAAGTGATCTACTTAAACTCATCATCATCATTTTCAATGAAACTGTATTCAATTAAATTTCTGAAAGCGGTCAGCAGAGTGCACGAAAAGAGATTTTCTCCTCAAGGAGTGCATGCACTCCTTTTGACCATTTAATTGATCCAATCAAACCGCAGACAGGAAAGAGAGATTTTAAATTCAATGGAAACCACGACTTTGAGTCATTTAGCATCAATTAAACTATTGCTAAGGTGGTCCTCGTATTCACACGTACACCATGTCCATATTGGTCCTGTTTTTCCTTTTTTTTTCTTCTTACATCTCATCCCATAGGGTAAAACTAGTTTTAAAAAAGTTTTCTAAATAGAAAGTTTACGTTAGGAGTGGTCCTTAGTTGGTCAAGGATCAAATAAATAATGCATTCCTTGCAGAATGATGATATTGGTCTTCCAATAGGAAAGAAACAATGCTCTAGCCATCAGGACTTATCTTGTCACAGTCTTTGTTTCCAAGTGACAGCAGATTCCAGGATATGTACTTGGTCTAGTGAAGTAGAAACAAAGTGACGATGGTCGACGAGAATGAAAGGCTGTGGTGTTTCAAGCAAAAATCCTTCACCGGTTCGGAGCACGGTATAAGTAGGTAAGGTTGACAATGACGCCTCTGAATTCCTTGCTTTCAATGTTGACAGCTTGGACTATTGGAAAAATTAAGCAAATCGACTGTCAAAAATGCAGGTAACCACATGAGGGCTTCCGGAAACAGCAATAGGGCATCAGATAATCTGTTTCTCTTAAATCATAGTTTTTCGTTACATCTTGGGGGGACATTTCCTGCTTTACCGGTGACAAAATTTAAATTCAGATACAGGAACCACAAAACGAACTAGATTCAGTTCAATGTGTCGCTCGTCGTCCATGTAGATATGTGCGATGTGTGGATGAGGTGGTGGTAAAGGTGTCCATGACTGCAGGACACTTTAAGTTCATACTATGCACCCATGTACACTAGATGCACTGTGGTGAATGTGAGGAATGACTTTAATAATTTAACTTCATCAGTTCGAAACCCGAAGCAGAATGGCGAACACAATCCCGCAAGCGGTAAATGCAAATCCTTGGGTGAGATTTTTTCAAGAATTTACCTAAAGAATGGTCACAAATATCCTGTGGACAGGTAGTGAGGAGGGCATTGGCGGAATGTGATTCGATACATATATGTTTAGCTTGGGAAATGGTGTGACCTTTAGGTGCATTGAAACTTTTGTAGATCTATAGTGCTCTACCAACTTGGAGCCTCTGTTGATGAGATACTCGACCAAGAGCATCTCCTTCTGTCATATTGCCTGTGTAAATCATCTTCTGATATGTGGACATCCAGGTGTTCCCTTCATTTGTATATTAGTGCTCGACATTTCTAGAGCAGATGCCCTTGGATTTCCGCAACATTTTAACAAAATCTCTAGTCTCCGCATTGTTCTATACCCAGTTTCCTAAGATATTCGTTAAGTCTTTTTACCTCTTATCCTTTTCGGAGGCTTACTTACTTATCAGGCCAGCGACCGTTGGAGGGTCTGACCCTGAACTAATGCCGCTTTCCATCATTCACGGTCCCGGGCATGCTGCTTCCAGTTTACTAGACCAAGGTTTCTGGCGACCGCGATTGCCTGATCTTTAAACCAGAGCTTCGGTCTTCCTCTTCTTCGTGAACCAGGTGGCTGGGATTCAAAGATCCTATTAGCTGGAGCATTCTCGTCCATTCGCTCGATGTGGCCAAGCCATTGCAGTCGACGGATTTTGTCCTTCCGAACTACATCCACATCTTTGTACAGCTCGTAGAGTTCGCGGTTATATCTTCTCCTCCATTTGCCCTCCTCGCAAACTGGACCAAATATTCGGTATAGAATCATTCTTTGGAAGGGTCCCAAGATCTGATCCGCTGTCTTACTTATCGTCCAGAATTCAGCTCCATAAAGCAGGACTGGCAAGATCAGGGTTTTGTAGAGCATGATTCTTCGAGCTAGGAGTTTGGACTCTAGTTGTTCGGACAAACCGAAGTAGCAGCGGTTGCCTAAGGTTATCCTTCGTCGAATCTCCACTTGGGTGTCATTTGTGGAGTTTATGTTTGCCCCGAGGTAGATAAACTCCTTCATTACCTCGAAATTATAGCTGGCAATTGTTAGGTTTTTACCTAGACGGTGCTTGACGGATCGGTTTTTGGTAGACAGCATATACTTTGTTTTATCCTCGTTTATCGTGGGACTAACTCGTTGGGCTTGTTCTTGTATTGCCGTAAGAGCCTCAATAATGGCAAGCTGGAAACGGGCGATGCTGCCGATATCGTCTGCGTATGCCAGCAGCTGGATGGATTTGTTATATATAGTGCCTTCTGTGTTTACGCCGGCCTTTCGCACTATCTGCTCCAGCACAAGATTAAAGAAATCACACCACA
Organism: Criorhina ranunculi; assembly: GCA_951813785.1. NCBI lineage: Eukaryota > Metazoa > Arthropoda > Insecta > Diptera > Syrphidae > Criorhina > Criorhina ranunculi. Next base: position 32,446,610 of record OX638385.1, on the reverse strand, counting down.
GCGCGTCTCCTTGCCGAAATAGGGAAAGAGAGCTTTTCCCAAAATACCGACTAAACTCAATTGTCGAGTTTGTCGAGTCTAAACGGTGGGCTGACAAAGGGAGGCGTCTTATTACAAATAATACTCTCATGGGTCTATGTATGCCATGAACAAACATTTGATTGTTACTGAGACTCAAACCCAAACCTTAGTTTGTCCACGGCTGTCCTCAGACCATACATTAAATCGCTAGACCGATTGAACATAGTTAGGAAAGTAAATCGTTTCATATAAAGTTTAAGGCTATCATCGGCGGGTTCCTCTCCTAGAGAGTTTGAAAAAAATAAATTTTCGTGGTTGTTTATCCATGAAACAGAATACGGCTACAAGTTTACCTACACACGCGAGTGTTAACTAAAGTTGTAAAGTATAACAATGACATTATTCTGAAACTGTTTGCTAAGTGCTAATTAGAAACGTACTCAACCATATCAGGTCTACTTTACATATTTCGAATTCTCCCTTCATAGAGCATGTAAATCGAGAAAGCCGTTCAAACCCGAAACTCTATTAAAGAACATTCTCACGAAATTATACGATTTCATTCCTCTTTCAGGTATGCAAATAGCATATAACTTCTCCCTTCTCTATCTATTTGCATACACTTAAAAACTCTCTGGTAACTAATAATAAAACTAAGATTCACTACAGGACCATCAGGTAAACTATATCTCTCCCATTACCACACAATCTCTATCCATGCGCCAGTTTTAATTTTGACTCAGTAAAATTGTTCCAAACTTTTTCCAAATAAACGAAACACGATCCATCTAATTGAGATACACTTTTCTACTTCTAATTAAATTCCATCCATGAGTCCTTCAACTCGGTTCCCTCAACACAAAAGTATGATAGATGAAAACTTCTCGTTCCATCGGAATCTGTGGAGTTATAATTTTCTGGGAAAGTATTAACTTTAATTCTGTCTCCCTCTTGTCATGTTTCTCTCTATCGCGACCCTAACCTAATTTGCACTCTGATCAATTATGTATGTCTGAAGTTTTACGTCCTACGGAAACAACAAAATAAAAGGTTCACCTAACAAATAGATTTTCCATTATAAAATGTCAAAACAATAAAGTGGTCGGTCGCCCTTCCTATGAAGGCATCTCTACTGGACGGCAGTAGCTTAGTCCGCAGATTAAAAACGAGAATAATACCCTTCCTCCCCTCATTGCGCTTCCTGTCGTGGGCGTTTTCCATTAACACTTCATATTCCGTAATAAATTCCAAAATAACAACTCATTTCCATCTCCGTTCCGGCCAAGTCCACAGGCAACCATGGTGATTATGAGGGGTAAAAGGGTTGCAGGGTTGGCAGGCACCCTCTCCATGGTGGCAGTTCCAGAATCGCGTCCAAGTGAGACTTATTAAATTTCTCGGAAATTTATTATCCCTTGGGATCCTTTGAATATCCCCAAAGCGACTAGTGTTGTGGTGATACTTACCGATGACAACTGTACACGGTACGCATTCTCCAATTCAAGAATCACTCCATACTGTCGAACCCCTGGACCGAGGTGCATAACAATTTCTCACAACGAATGCCATCTAGAGGGAAACATAAGCGAACATTATTTTGCGCATGATTTTCTCAGGAACTCACCACATTTTGTGGTGAATTTTGCGCTTGCAGATAGATCCTGACACTGCTGGTTGTGTGTTTTCCTTCGATTTTTATGGAGGGCAAAACAAAAGCAATATGGGTCACTGTCGCATACACACACACATACACGTGTACTTTATGGCACACCCGATACACACACAGATAGATATCGAGTTTTTTTGGTCCTTCGAGCGCGAGGATGATATGATTATACGCGGACGAAGCTTTGCAATTCGCTCCAGTAACTGAGATTATTGAATGGTGTTCCAGATACACAGTTTTGGATGCATGATTGATTTTTATTACAGGACCATACCGTCGTCGTCGTCGCGCGGATACCGGATCTCACAATGAATTCAAATGATGTTGCCAACCAGGAACATCGTCTGCGACTGAAGGTGGAACAAACACATTGCTTCACAGGCGGGGTGTTATTGACTTCTCCATTGGGGGTGCTTTGTTAAAGGCTCATAACGATGGACGATACCATCGGTATGGCAGACTTTGTTCAATGAAGCACACTGAGGAGGTGATGGCGGTGTATTACACAGTGTGGTTGCAAATTGGTGTTCACAAAAAAAAATAAAGGAAGTAGTCCTTGTTTTTAGAATTTTAATCTTCAAGGCATTTCGACAACCACAGACAATTCACCAATAACAGGTATCCAAACCACACATTCTTTATCGCACAGTTGATCTGCGGACTTACCTGGAGACCCAGACTTTCTACGTTCAAGCCTTGAAGAATTTAAAGCATTTTTTTTTATCAGCAGTGAACTACCCCTCTGTTCATTTTTTTATTTCATATGCAACCCCATGCTGTGAGTGGCTTTTGCAAAGAAAAATATTCAAAGTGAAAGACATTTTCATGGTTACGTTGAAATTCTGCGGCGAAGAGACAGAATCAAGGGAGATGTGTCACGTCACTATGGTTATGTTGAGAGAGAAAGGGTTGCTACGCAAAGGCATGTCTATGATTAATTTTCAAGTGAAGACCTACCTGCCTGTGGAAAACAAAATTAGTAATCGAATACTTTATTTGAATTCGGAAACCCACAGTGGTTTTGGCAGGAAAGGTAAATTATTTCTAGACACGATTGAGTCTCTAAACAACGACATTTTTTTGAAATGTAAATGAAAAAACCACAAACTTCAGTTCTTCTCAATCTCGTGCATTCAGGCCAAATGGGGACTAGGATATTTCTTAAGATTTTCCTGATTTGAGCAATACCGTCCATCACCCACTTAGTCGCCTGTTCCTTTCTTTTAACGTACATCGATACAAACATATACCCACCCTTCGCCTTTTTCGCAGAATCTGCATGTCCGTTTGCTTTCAAATCTAACCTGCTAGTATTTGGAGCTTGTTTCAGCTTAGGTAGACTCAGGTGTTTGGATCGTCTTAAATTGTAGTTTTCTAGAAGTGCCTTTGCTAGCTATGGTCTGGAGAGTTCACTAAAGAGTATAACTCACTTGGTTCATCCTCTTTCTGAAGCTCTGTTCGAATGGTGTGTTCACTTATGCTGTAAATAAGGCCAATGTGACCTGGTACCCAGATATGATTGCATTGTGTCTCTTCCGAATGGGAACACCCTCCTTTCACATGGATTTCCATCTGAAAGAAGCTGGTAGTTGATTTCGGATGCTTGGTTCTTAGTTGGATGTCTGCGCTAATTTCCATGGTAAAATTAATAACAAAGCCTAGGTCAATGAACTCCTCTCTACCTGCAGATCATATGTAGTTGTCCATCATAACTAGTTGGCCAAAACATCCGTGGTGTGTCTCGGTATTCAGTTTGTGACCAAACCATATCAAATTTTATAGATTATTCTGAAAACGAGGGATTACCGTCAGAGCTCTTCAAAGCTGGTGGGAGCATGTACCAGATCATCTGCAAAGTATGGGAGGACGAAAGCATGCCCGACGACTGAACTATCAGCTCTATCTGCCCCATCTTCAAGAATGGCGATCCTATGTCTTGTAAGAACTACCGAGGCATATCCCACCTTAATGTAGCCTACAAGATCCTGTCCAGTGTACTGTGTGAACGACTAAAGCCGTCCTGCAACACACTCATCGGCACCTATCAGTGTGGCTTCCGGTCCAGCAAATCGACTATAGACCAAATCTTCACACTGCGGCAAATCCTGAAAAAGACCAACGAGTTCCAAGTCGATGATCACCATCTTTTCATCGACTTCAAAGCCGCATACATCGACAGCATTCATCGCAACGAACTATATAACGCGATGGCTGAATTCGGGATCCCGAGAAAACTGAACCGATTGTGTCGCGCCACGCTAGAGAATTCGCAATGCACCGTGCAGTTTTGGAACAGAACCTCCGAATTGTTCCAAACATACACCGGATTTCGGCAAGGAGATGCGCTGTCTTGTGATTTCTTTAATCTTGTGCTGGAGCAGATAGTGCGAAAGGTCGGCGTAAACACAGATTTAACAAATCCATCCAGCTGCTGGGATACGCAGACGATATCGATATCATCGCCTGGTCCCAGCATGCCATTTTTGAGGCTTTTACGACAATACAAAAACAAACCCAACGAGTTGGTGTCACGATTGACTAGGGTAAAACTGTCTACCAAAAACCGACACCGTCTAAGTCAAAACCTAACAATTGCCAGGTAGTGAAGGAGTTTACCTACCTCGGGGCAAACATAAACTCCCCAAATGACACCCTAGTGGAGATTCGACGAAGGATAACCTTAGGCAACCGCTGCTACTTCGGTTTGTCCAAACAACTACGGTCCAAACTCCTAACCCAAGGGACCAAAATCATGCTCTACAAAACCCTGATCTAGGCAGTCCTGCTTTATGGAGCTGACTGCTGGACGATAAATAAGACAGCGGATCAGATCTGGGGATCCTTCGAAAGAAAAATTCTACGTCGAATATTTGGTCCAGTCTGCGAGGAGGGCAAATGGAGGAGAAGATTTAACTGCGAACTTTACGAGCTGTACAAAGATGTGGATGTAGTCCGGAAGGAAAAAATCTATCGACTGCAATGACTCGGCCACATCGAGCGAAAAAAAGAGAATGCTCCAGCTAAGAGGATCTTTGAATCCCAGCCACCTGGTTCACTCAGAAGAAGAAGACCGAACCTCCGGTTTAAAGATCAGGCAATCGCGGACGCCAGAAACCTTGGTCTAGTAAACTGGAAGCAGCGGAAAGTGGCATTAGTTCAGGCTCAGACCCTCCAACGGTCTCTGACCAGATAAGTTAGTAAGTAGTATTCCGAAAAGACTTTTGCCTCTGTAATTTGCGCATCTAAGCCGATCTCTTTTCTGATGGACCGGACAAATGGTGTGGGTTTCAATCATCAAGCACTCTTTTCATCGGACTACATCTACATATTGCAGAAGAACAAACTTGTTGATGGTATGGTGCCTTCAGCATTACTACCAGCCCTGAGCACCATCTAGTAAAAACATAAGTGCAATCACAAATGGAAATTAAAAAACAATCACCCTTCTAATGTTCAACGCGAACCATCATCGAAAGTACATACGTATGTATCTTATTTAAAAGCTCCACAGTTAGCAAATACACACCATCTGATCCTTTATCCTACTTTACCATGCCCTTTCCATGCCAAAGACCCAACATAATGGCATCAGGATTTTCATACTCTTTCTCTGTTTACAGAACGTGATTTCATCAACAAAACAAAAAAATCCTTTTGAAATAGTGAACTTCTCGGTGACACCTCAAGGATTTCGATGACATTCCATCGTCGTCATAGTCCAAAGACGCAATTGATTATTTCAGCGCTTTTCAAAATCTCGTCAGCGAATGAAAATTCTTTTTGAAATTTTCGTGGGCTTCCTGGATTATTACCGGTTGGTAACCTTTGGTATTTTTGGATTTGACAAGGATGACGAGGATAATGATTCACTTATCGCGATCCATTAAACTGTAAAACGACGAATTATGAGCGAAAAAAAAGGACGAAAAAGAGGAAAAGGAATATTTTTTTGTTAGATAGGTAATTTTTGTTTGCTTTTCTTTCGTTTGGGGATTGAGGATTTTTCATCCCACTGGACCTCTACTAACCGTCTCCCAACATTTAACGTAGTCAGTGAACAGTAAAAGATGGACTCAATTTTGAAACTAATTCAAATGTGAAAGGAAAAGGTGGATGGCAATGGATTGAAAGAGAGGTGTCCTGTGCAGATGAGTGTAACAAACTGCGAACATTATTTTCGTCTACAGGTGACGTGATGATATAAGAGGCAGTGTCGTCGAAATGTGTAGCATAAAAAGGAGTTTTGTGAATTTATGTTGCAGTCTGGGAGAAATAAATTTATGTGCCGTTTTTTTGAGTTTATGGGTAGGTACCCCATTTTCAGGAGAGTTGAAACCACCCAGACGATTTGTAATAGAATGAAATATTTAGCTCTGGAAAATGTCAAATCGAAATCTATGTGAATAAAAGGAGCGACATGTGTTCACAAGGATTAAGTGAAGATGAGGATAGGAATGGAAATGAGGATAAGGACGAAATTGTTTTCTGTTTTCTTAAATTTTTAGAACAACGATCATTATACAACTGTATATGCCTGGTCACAAAGACCACAATGAGATGGCTGATGAACTTGCAACGAAAGGATATGCATTAGACCGTGATCAGGCACGTCTTTGGCCTAGTTATGGAAAACTAGAACCAACACTCCACTCACTGGGCATAACCTTTTACGAAACCATACGATGCAACTAAATCTCAATGATGACGACACCATAAGGATATGCCTCATTGTTTGTGTCACAGCCCGAGTTCCTGTCACTTAAGAAGTATCATAGAACACTAGAAAGTTACTATTTCCATGACATGTAGACACTTTGGCCACCGTACCCGCCAAGGAGGAGCCCCATCACCAATGCTTTGGGTCTCGTTATTGAATGAGATGTCAATGCGATCAACTGCAAACCATTTGGGTTCCGGGACATAAGGACACCCATAGAAGAAGGATGGAGGCAGAAGAGCTTGCTTGGTTGGGATCTGAAGAAGTTGGGATCTGAAGAGTCATGCCCGATGCCTCAGTCTTGCCACCACTAGAACTTCAGAGATGATCGAGATTATGACAGTTCACAACTTGCTGGCGGCTTAGGTAGAAGGTAGAAGTGGTTGAAACTGGTAAGCCTGTCAGAGACATAAGTAGCGCGGATGCGCCGTTTTGCTGGCGGCCTACCATGATAGAATATTTTAGAGTACAAAGGACCTTTGCAAAAGATGTGATAACGTACACGCGTGGATGCAATTAAGGAAACATTCCACCTTCTATGTGAATGCCCAAGTCTCCGTATTAGAAAGACAGCTCTCGGAGAACACTTCGTTTCCAATGCTCTGGCCAGCAATCCACAAATGGTTCAAGGAGGCCAGTTGCAATTAATACTCTCTTTGATCTGTAACTTCAGATATCCAACACCTTGGAATACAATGGATTCATTGAGATCGAAGTATAACCATTTTCTAGATTTCTAAGAACTTATTTGAACCAGAAACCTGGAAGGATGAATATCCGGCCCAAGGAAACCGAGACTTACCACCAAAATGAGCATCACAAAGGGACTACAAGAACCTTAATGCGGTGAGGTTGATTTTTTCGATACTTTATTAACCCGACAACCTTACTTTACCAAGCACATTTCGTTAAGTTGAAAGCTTTCCAAAGTGTAGGTCAACAAATGCAACTTACATCTCAGCTAGCAGACCATATTTCTTTCATCTATCCAACCCAAAGCCACTGCCATGTAAGGTCCATTTGATCGGTAAACTTAAGCTTTCCTCGAGCATTGCTTTCCCCATTTTTTTTTTTTCAAATTTATCAATCTATCCAACGATCCATATCTAATAAGTATCCAAACAAATAAATTTCTTTCCCAAAATTTTGAGTTTGAAGAAAAGGGTCAAATTATTTATTTATAATGACTAGCCTGTGGCATCCGCCGGATGATGATGATGATGATGATGATGGTGAAGAAACTTTGGGTATTTTGCCAAAACCAAGGAAGTGGCATCATCGCAAATCATTTGAATGCCTCTCTTGGTGATTTACCGTTCTGGCCTGTCCCACACCCTCGAATCCAAAACAAACAGAGACTGGATCCTTTTTTTTTTAGTTGATTACCTTGGTAAACCCCGAAACGGGAAAAGTTTCAATTGTATTTCGTACGCTATCGATGGTGTCGGTGATGACGACGATCCTGATTGCAAGATAAATGGATGAAAATATTCAATTGAATGACTCTCATTCGTCCCATGGCAAAGGGCTGTTTTTGGTGCTCCATCCTGGAAGGGATGGTCAAATTAAATGTTTTTGTGTGGTTATTAGAAAATTGCTTTGTGCTGATATCAATTTTTCGTACCCCGAGTCATGCTAATGCGACCGAAATAAATAGTACCAACAACGAGCGATGCGAATAATTTGCCGAACCGGGACCGGAATCGGGACCGAGACTGGGTTTACAATGCCACACGGATGAGATAATATAATTTCCTGGCTTTAAGTCGATTGGTTTGTCTGTTGGCTTGGTTTTTTATTTTGGAAAAAACCCATCGAAAGGGATGTTTAATTGTGGATAAAGGCTTCCGTTTGATTAGAGTCCTGATGGAGATTCAGTTTGTTGTTTGTGGTTTAAATTGAATTTAATTAAGGGATTGTGCAAACATTTACCATTAAATTTGAATCTGTTTACCGTAATTATATATGTATTTAATTTTTTCTATTCTTTCTAGGAAAAACCGAAACCATTTTGAATATAAAATGAATGTCGAAGGGAGGTGGAGGAGGCCCATCTCAAGTTGTATGTAATTATTTTGAAACGAACCAACCTGTTCACCTAAGGAAGGCAGCTACTTCACTTAAGTAAATGATGTGGTTAGGAGCGCAGAGATGGAAAAGTATTCCCTGTTACGTAGTGGTTTCTAGTGATGCAATGATGGTGTGGTTTTACCTCGAGCTGAGGTTACCTGGAAGATTAATTTTTATATTTTTAATATTTTAGCAAAAGGTGTAACGTTGATATGGTACAATTGTGATTTTTATTTTTCCCTTTTTTTTTCGTTTAATTTTAGCAAAGTACTTTACAAAATTGCAAAATGTGGAAAGAATGGTGATTAATTTTTTTTAGTATTCCATAGAAAGTTAACTAACTCGAAAGTACATGGATACATTTCTAAAAAGAAAAAAACCTTTTCATTTAGCTTCACCTTTTTTCTTTTAACAGATCCAAATGGGACTGGGACCATTCAAAGTTATATGTACATATAGCTGAATTGCATAATAAATATATAAATAGAACCGAGGGATTAAGTCGTTATTTGGGCGTCCAATGACTGTATAGAATCTAGTTGGTTCTCCTTAATGGTGTCAGCTAACAGAGTGATTATTCCTTTGGCCTATTTGTTGTGTGCCTTCACTTTTTCTTCTGAATGATATACAAAGACGGGTTTGGATAGACAGGGTTAGTATAAAGAAGGAATTTGTTTCATGGCATACCAGCCTTTGACCCCTTTATCCTATTCGATTTTGCCGACAATGCGGTTTTTACTGAAAAGCAGATTCAATTCACTCAAGAGGTACTGAAAGCCTTCATACAAAACGGAGCTCGTTCTCTTCTCCAGAAAGTACAAAATTCCTACAACCATCCCTACAAAACTCAACGGTATAAGGCTCACTTTCTCCAATGAGGCCAGATTCCTTGGTGTCATTTTCGATAGGAAGCTTAGCTGGAAACCCTCGATCACTGATCGAGTCAAAAAAGCTTTGATCGCCCTTAACACCTGCAAGAGAACCATTGGTCGGAAGTGGGGTTACACGCCCAAAGTTACCTTTTGGCTCTATACGTCTATAGTCACTGCATAGTGAACTGCACTTGATAAAAGCTCACATTTTAACATTATAACCAAGGTTCAAAGGATGGGTCTCTACATCACGGGGGCCCTGAGATCAACCCCCCCCTGCTGCGCTAGAGACCATCTTGAACCTCACACCTCTGGACTCCCTAGCCAAACAAGTTGCGGCAAACACAGCAGCCCGTCTGAAAGCAACTTCGCTTTGGAACCAATTACCTTATGGTCACTCCCGTATCTTACACAGATTCCACAACCTACCAAACAAATTTTATAGAACTCTCCCGTTCAACTCCTTTGAAAGGGCATTTAAGGTCACTATTCCCCCACGGGAAAATTGGCATAGATTCCGCAAATCCATAAATAAACAGACTCACATCTATACAGACGGCTCTAAAACCAATGAAGGTGTGGGCTCCGGCTTACACTCACTCAAACTTAACATTTACCAGGCGTTTCGTCTCTCTGATCACTGTAGTGTTTTCCAAGCGGAAATAATGGCGATAAAGGAAACTTTATCATGACTGAAGTGGAACATTGTATCTTCTAACGATATCTGTATCTTCAGCGACAGCCAAGCAGCTTTAAAATCCCTATCAAATGTCACTAACAACTCTCTGACGGTCCTCGACTGCCTTTTGTCTCTTAGAGAGATGACTGAGCAGTTTAATATTCACCTCAAGGGAGATAATCACCCTCAACAAAACACAAATTCGCACCATTATTTGTGTCATTACAGGCCACTACCTACTAGGACAACACGTCAGGGGACTAGGAGCTCTATGCAATGATTTTTGTAGAAGCTGTATGGATGAAGAGGAGAAGGAAGCTAGCTTCATTCCGCCTCTTTAACATTTTACCCCCAATAGGTTAGGTTAGGTAGGGTGGCTGCTAACAGGAGCACACTTAGACCAGACTGAAGCTCTATGAAGCCGAAACTCCTTTCCGTACCACACTATTGCACAACCATTAAGATCCTTTTTATTTTCTAAATATCGAGCTTCACTATGTCGCTGAGTTTCATAAATAGAAATTCTCTCCTAGGGTTTGCCTCCTGTAGCATTGCTAGGGTAGGACAATACGCATCATGATACGAATGCTGATTAGTTTACCCTTAAGCCTACTTTTGGTCGTAATGTCAAGTATTGGAATTCTCTCTCAAGCCATTTAAGTCGAACGTGAAATGATGTGTGTCGCGACCCAGACTCACCCAATAAGCTTTTGAGTGCCAAGTTGTCGAATTGTATAAGTATATGTTTGAGGACAGTTCTAGATCCTCAATCCAATAAGTCGAATTTAGGAAGCAGATCAGTTCTGTTTTTGAGTATTTTCTTAGACCGTCGAAGAAAAATGTGCCTTATATGCGATATCAGACTCTGATTAGGGCCGGACATCTGTAAAGAAAATGGTTAAACGATTTCCTCTTCAGCCACAACACTACTACTTTATTGATGAATTTTGAAGGGGATACCAAGTTTAGCCACTGTCCGAATTTTGTTTAGGAGTTCTACTGGCCAGTTGTAGGAGGACCTTATCTTCTTGGATATGAAACAGTTGTTAAAACATTTTTCTCTTCATGGAATGTGAACTACTTCCGTAATGAATACGCAAAGGATTGACGCTCGTATGATCAATTTATCATCCGGATACCAAGAAAGACCTTGAAGTGATAGCTTAACGTGGAGAGCTCCTTCTTACATTGAATCTTTGAAAACCTTGATCCAAGCTTAACTACCACTGAAGATTGCCATATTTTGTTGTGAGTGCCTCCTGGATTGCCAGCACTTCCGCCTGTAAGATGGTGAATGAATCCAAAAGTCGATAGAATTTAAATATATTTAGTACTTCTGAGATGATTTAAGCACCGAACTCACTGTCTATCACCGATTGAGCGTATTCATTATTTCATCATTGGTCCACTTCATCCTGGTTGGGAAGCTTACAGTTAATATTTTTATTATTTTTTAAGTGTCTGTAATCTGTTACTATGTAGGTTCCATGACAGCGAATTTAGAATGTTGGTAAGTATGTCCATACGGTTTGGCATCCAGGCTCTCTCTGTCTGACTGCGTGATGGGATGTACATAGATCAAGAAGGAGGTCGAACATGATCGTTGAACGCAGTACCTATTTCAACAGTTATTTGAAGCATATGCAGGCTCTTCTTAAAGCGGATGGAGTTTAGTCCACTGCATAGGATTTCGAACTAGGGACAAGATTTTTTAAGTTGGTAGCCAAGTGGGAAGTCTCCTATGGGGAAATCTATTAGGTGAGAAGCTATAGAAGCTCTTTAGTTCGCTTGTTTGAGAGTCAACTAAATTTCATGGTTTGACAAACCAGACCAGGTTAGGAGAGACAGAGTTATACATAAGTTCCATTTACCGATTAGTATTAATTTTTCCGAAGAAGGCCTTTTGGGCAGATAATTGGCAGTGAGCTTGCAAATCAATGCTTGACATGATGTCCAATCCTTATTCGTCCTCATAAGTAAAATCAAATTTCACAGAATTAATCCGATGTATTTGCGCTTATCATCAACAGCGCCAATATGTCACAACAGTATCAATGTAGTTTGTTGACTCTAGCTAATGCAAGAACCGAGAGAAGTTATTCGATTTCGAAAGGGAAATATATTCCACAACTCTCCAAGCTTTTACCGATGACAAGAACCTATTGCAATTGACACCACCTATTCACAATAATGATATGCGAAAGAAATGAAAGTAATTTTTTTTTAAAAAGGAAGTAGGTACATACGACGTTGAATTAATTCAAAGGTTTGAACTTTAAATGGAAGATCCTTGTTTCGAAACATAAATTTGTTAAAGAGACCTTACAAGACCTTGCAAGGCCAAGGAAATCATAAAATCGAATGGTTTGATGGCATAGTTGGATAAGGAACTACAGGAAGTCACTAGAACACCTGAGTAACTGAACTGAGATTAACTGATTGAAACTGATCGTGACTGAAGAAATGTTAACATTTTACCAAATCCTAGAGAAGACCTTAGAAATCATTTACTTATAGAGGTAAATAGGACGTGCAATAATAAGGTTTCAGAGAAGACAAAAGGTATTACGGAGCTAGGGAACCAATGTTACTCAGAGATAATATGCAGAAATGTTGAATTTATCAAATTTAAGCAATCATTTTAGAGAATAATTCTTGGGTCGTCTTCTATATCCCCTAGAAGATAAGATTCCTCCACGCATCAAGCGCGTAATGCGAGAGCCCTCCAATTCTTCAATTCGGAGAGTTTGCAAGTCTTTTCTAAACGAATAAGAGACTGGAAGTTGATCTTAACTTTGAATTTCTATGAAAATTAAAGGGAACCCCAACCAAACTTTACACATGCGTAAGAGGTGTACTGGTTGAGACCTAGGACTTACTTGATAAAACTAAATGTTGCTCCTTGCTCTAAACCCAGGCTGAGTCAATATTCTCTGCTCAATTCAACTGATTTTCAACCTCGCCAGATGCAAACAAATCAACATTTCCTGCTAATTCTGCTAGTCATTTCCCAAGAATGTAAGTGCTTTCATTGAAGCCTATTTTAAGCTTTGCAAATCAGGACTAATATGTATCTCCGCACTCCTACATCTCCGATATCTTCTATTTATAAAAGTTCCACACGCAGTCACAAAACAATTTGTCCTTTCAAAGTTGCTAGGGAACGAAAACCTTGAGATCTTTTTCCCAATTTTCTTTCGATCTGATATCTTACACTTAGAAGTCGTATCCATGTCAAAAGGATGTGCGACGATTCCTAATGTGACGTTATTGCTTCCGATTTATTTGCAAATTCTACTAATTACTTACATAGCACATGCTTTGTATAAATTCATCAGAACCCCTTCAAGCAAATATTAAACTTTTGTCCTTAAGCATGCAACGAAACTGTAAAACGGAAAAGTTCTCCTAGAACCGAGTATCACCCGGAATAACAGATCAATTACATTAGCGAGAAACTTTTGCATTCCAGTCATCTGCAACAAATACACGAGGTGCAAGTAGTCTTGAGTCTTTGAATTGTTCTCCCGCTTAGTAAAAGTTTAAATATCTTCATGCATATGGATCCCAGATGCCTCTCTGAAGAGGATGAAAAAAAAAAAAAAAGATTTTCAATCGATTTCCAATAGGAATAGCACAAAGTCCTTTTCACTTGAAGGGAGGTTAAATTATTGAGAAATTTTCTTTACACCGCCCGTTCGTCCTGGACAAGAAGTGTGATTCCACTATTCACTACTCGGAAGCATCCGGAATTGGAAAATAACTTTTCCAATCTAATCGTTCCGAAAAGTTAGGTAATTTCCGGATCTAAGTTTGTGCCGCATGCCGCATCATCACCCATCAATCTTCCGGCATATACAATACAAGTGCGTGCTGTACCGCACACAGACCACACACTCGCAAAGCATTCGAAGGAGCGGAAGTTTCTGCTCTTCGTGTGAATATTGTTTATCAAATTTTTGGACTAAGTTATCCCTTGCATGTGGGGGGGGGGGGTGGTATGTTTTGCAACCTAAAACCACCCAAAATTAGGAAATGCGGTTCTACAATTCAAAAAGTTTATCACAGTACATCCTTCCCAATATCGACATCCTTCCTCCATATCATCGTACATTTTCATGTACTCCTTACTAATTTGTTTGTTGTTCCTTTTGGTGGCTGCACACATTTACACCTTGCAGCAGAAGTGTGTTCCTGTTGCACAGTTAGTTCGGTTATCATACCATGAAGCTACAAATTTTCCTTCGCCCCATTATAAAATATTGAAGAAGGACGAAAAGTTATTATCCTCCTGGGGGAAGTAAAACCTGGATTGTATGGTTTTTCGGAGAAAAAAAAAAGCAAAGCACACGGATAAGGAAAAAAACGGGCAAGGTGCAATTTTGCTGTAGTAGTTTGTTGCAGTCCTGCGGAATGGTGGCAATTTGTGTTGTACGAAGCGGATTTGGCATCCCGCAGGTGGTGATGCAGACGATATTGAAAACAAAATTTTATCGAACGCATACACAAACCGAATCAAACGGAACATGATATTGCTGTAAACTTTTTGGCATTGATATGTTTGTAGGTATGGGAGACTTATTGCAATCCTTGTGTCGTTCGTTTTTGATACTTCTTCCGATGAATTTTCGGAATTACTTGCTCAGGAGGAAGTTTTATACGTTCACAAATGAAGGAGGTGGCGTAGTTAATTTACAAAATTACCATTGAATGGATGTATTGTCAACTTGTCAAGCTTTACTAGGAAAGACTCAGAAGATATCATGTAAGTGCAGAAAGTTTCACCAGCAACACTGCTTTAAAGAGTTTTGGGAATGCCAGACTTTGAGATGGACCTTGAGAGATAACTCAGATCCTGTCAGAAACTTAGTATGTATAAAGGGTCCTTCATTAAGCGCGTCCTATCTTTAAATTTAAATAAAACAAAGTGTGTGTGACATATCATGGACATTTTTTATTTGTTTGAACGGTCTATCGATGCCATTATGTATGGAGTATAACATCGTTCAAATGTCCGACGCGGCTTCTCTGGGTGGCGCGCATACGAAATGTCCAATTTTCCATGACCCTGGCGCATAAATCAGGCTGAATTTGACTGATGGCATGGGTAATGTTGGCTTTGAGGGCCGCTGTGGTTTGTGACTTATTCGCATAGACCTGCGACTTCAGAAAACCCCACAAGAAAAAGTCTAACGGGGTCGAATCGCACGATTTTGGTGGCCAGTTCACATCACCTACATCGCTCGTGGAGAATTTCCAATGTGGCGTGAGCTGTGTACGTAACGCATTCCTGTTGAAACCACATGTGGTTGGTGTCCATATCATCCAATTCAGGCCAAAAGAGGTTGGTAATCATCGACCTATAGGCCTGGCCAACGTCGTTCTCAAAAAAATATGGATCGATGACGCCGCCAGCCCAAAATCCACTCCAAACAATGACTTTTTCGGGATGCATTGGACGCTCTTGGATCTCATGTGGATTAATATCGTCTCAAATTTGACAATTTTCTTTGTCGACGTACCCATTCATCCAGAAATGGGCCTCATGGCTGAAGATGATTTTTCGATGAAAATTAGGATCAGTTTCCAACTGCTCCAGAGCCCATTCAACGAAAACACGTCGTTGTCTATGGTCGTTTACCTTCGGCTCCTGGGTCAGTTGAATTTTGTACGGGTGCAGGCCCAAGTTATGACGCAAAATTCGCCAAGTTGTGGTTGACTGCCTCGGATTCTCCTGCGCACTCTCACGGACAGTGGTGATGTTTTCGGCAGATCTTGCGTTTCGTCGAAGTACGGGTATTGGTTGATCGTTTACTGAACGAGTGGACTCAAATTTATCCACCACACTGCGAATAGTCCTCTCGGAAGGACGATTACGGCGTCCGTAAAATGGGCGAAGTGCGTGGAACATTGCCCGAACAGAACACCTATTTTGATAAAAAAAATTTATTATTTGCACGTGTAATTGAACGCTATATCCGTCCATGGTGATTTGACAAAAGAGACTGAATAAATGACAGCCAATTTGACAGATGTAGCTTCAACAATATGGCCGCTATCAACTGGCAAAGTTCGGAAGTCCCTATTGGAAGACCCTTTACAATTTTTTTTTATCGGATTTGGCAAAACTTTAAAGAAAAGCCCAAAAGGCGTTCAGATTTCTCTGTTCCAAATGTGTAACCTTAAATATATTCACGTTCCGTAATTAACGCTCTGCTTATCTTTAAGGCTGTTTCAATGGATTCATAAACCATTATATCCCACCTTCATAAGTTTCCATTGACATATCATCTCCATTTGTCATTTTCATAAGTATAAAAGTCAACGATCCTTGCTTTTTCTTCCACGTGTCGTTCTAACAATAGAAACTCCCAATCCTCTCAACTATCCATTAATTATTTCCATAAAGCACTTCCTAGAGGCCATGGTCGCACCCTTAACCAACAACCGCCCAAGAAAAAAGAAAAAAAAGAAAACAACTTCAAAGTCAATGAATCCTTGCTCGTGTCCCTATTAGAATCTGAAGTAATTTTTCAGAAATGTAAATAAGCAACCGTCGCGCTCCCTCAACTCCTGCACGCTGATTGATTTCCTTCATTAATCCTTAAACGACAGAGTTTCTGCCAAGTTCCCCCCACCCTTGAGCTATGTAACAGAGGACTGACATCACGAATGCAAATCGATAGAAATGTTACCAATTGCATTCGAGGTGTTCCATTCTACAAAAGCAAAAAAAAAAAAACTTCAAGTATCTCACGTCACGGTAAATAGCTTTGTTGCCTATTTTAAATCTTCCTACCCGTTCGGGAAACACGAATGAATCCCTCTCGTGCAGCAGGAAATAGTACATCACCACAAAGTGAATGGGTGGTAATTAAATGGCGAAGAATTAATTCCGCATTTCCTCCCGCTTAGATTTAGCATTCGTTTTATGCGACTTCACCGTCCTGTTTCTGTGTTTGACTATTTATTGACTAAGTGAAGGCTTAGGTTGCACTTGTCGTCGTTGCAGAAGCTTTAAGTAGGAGGTGATTGGCGCACAACCTGTTTTCAAGGTCTTCAGGGATGAAAACATATATATAGCTTGGTGTGTGTACAGTTTCGTTATGCTAGGATACGGGAACAGTGGGAAAGCATACAAGATTACTCCAGACTTTTGTTTTGGTAACTAACAAGGGATTTTCTACTCTCTCCCAATTTCTCTTGCTCTTTTTCTCTGTAAAAGCTTAGAGCCTGGAAAATTGAGTGTTTATGAAGAGAGCGGGATTGGAAATGAGAGAAGTAGTTTTTTTTCCATTTGACAGGGGTTGTTGTACTCATTTGTGTCAGATGGGTATTTCACCACATGGAATGCAGTTTTGCCAACTTATACAAATGAAATTTCTCACCAAGAGAGGTGAATACTAATAGAAAGGATATGACAACAAACTGTTCTACTTTGGGGCGTTATTTAAAGTGCAAACATTTGAAATAGTTTTCTCTTCAAATTCACTGCTAAATATTGGCGCCAGTGATCAGCGGCTACTCCTGCACCTTACCATTCTAAGAACAATTGATGACAATTGACTTCAGACTCTGGACTACCAGGATGAGTTTACCTTTAATCGGTCGCTGAGATCGTACGATATAGTCAATACCGTAGACGTTTAGAAGATAGTGCCTTCCGTGTTGACAGCAACCCTACTCTAACACGAGATTGAAGAAATTGATAGACAGTGCATTACGTTTCCGAAATCCGTTGCACATTTCGAGGTGGTGTTTCCAAATTGCACGGTACATCACCTATTTTGCAACAACATCTGACGTAGATGGTTCTGGTTTCGTCCTGTTGAGCTTTAAAGTCGATGAAAGGGTGAATTTTGACTCGTTGGTCTTCTCCAAGATTTGCTTAAGTGTGAAGATTCGTTCTATCGTCGATTTGCCCTGCCAGAAGTTGAACTGGTACGTTCCGATATGTGTGGTGTAAAACGGCTAAAGACGTTCACACAGTATGCTGGACAGGATTTTATATGCGACATTGAGCAGGGATATGCCTCTGTAGTTCCTGTTGCATTTTGTTTTTGTAAGTGCAGCATACGAATCCTAGATTCGGCACTAAAATTCAGTTTTGCTGGTAGCTATAGTGTTACTCTTCCTCTGACTAGTACGCAATCGCCTAGCACATCATGTCTGTTTGCAAATATAGTGAAAGAGCTACAATACAATAAGCACAAAATAAGTTGAATGACAGTGAAGACCAAAGGCAACAAAGTTTGGAAGGCTCCAGGTGACAAAAACGATTACTTATCACGTCATAAAAATTCCCAAATTTTAGAAACTACTTGTCTGCCTTTCACTTATGGAAGGTAAGTGACTGCCTACCTTATCGAACTGTGAAGTTTAATTGAATAACTTGAATAAAATTCAATGCAAAGGTCAAAGGTATCATTATCCATTAGACAATTCGCCAACATAGACGGTCAATAACACGCTTTGTTGAACAATAGATAAGTTGTGGACAAAGCCTCCATTTAATACATGAACGGAAAATTCACTGTTAATCCAATTCTAGGCGTGAACCAAGAACACGATTTACCAACTTTATTGCCCTCCAGCAATTTCATTTTGTCAACACACGATCTTATTAAACTGCAGACACACAACAAAAATCCTTATCTCAAACCGGATAGTCCATCTGTCACCATTACCAGTTATATAACACAACACAACGTAAACTACCTTGGCCTTTTCAATTTACGCACGAGCCAATGTGAGATGACCACTTAACCACCCGCTGATCATCCAATCATCCAATCAAAATCCTCAGTAGCAAAGTTTCGATTAACAAAACAAGTATCCTCACTGACCTTCAGCAAAGATGCCACCATAATTCCACCCCTAATGACCCCATACTATTCAGAACACTTCTGTTCAAAAAAAATAACACCTACGTGAGTGGCAAGAAAGAACAAACAAAACAAAATGAAAGACCAGAAATGCGGAAGAAAGAACACACGCACAACAAACCTGAGATCAATAAGACACCCAACAGAACGTTAGGCATTGTCCTCCTCCGTATCTAAAATTTGTTCTTTTTTTTGTTCCAGCTGTCGTCGGACGGGACAACTTATTGCTTACACGCATACATTAACACTCGCTAGCGACTCGTTCAACAATGTTGTATCACCAAGCATAACAATACACAATCATCAGCCGGGCCAAGACGAAACAGAAGAAGAAAAGACAGACAAGACAAGACAACACTCAAGAAGCCAGGAAAAAACCAAGTAACCCAGTCGATCGCCACTTCAGTTAATCGACGACACTCGAACTGTTAACCAAATAAAAAACAAAAAAAAAATTCAAGAAACAGATCAGAATTTGACAATTCTGTCTGTCGGGCTTGAGGTGTTAAAAACGCGTGCGAAAAAGTCTAAAAGAAGTTTCAATCCATTAGAAGGATTTTTCTTGTGGTTTTTTGGGTAAAAATTCAAATCTAATCGAAGTGGTAAGGATCTAAACTGGGGCGTCGAAAAGAGAAAAAAGTATCTAAAGTCGAGTTTTTTGATACTCAAAGGATGTTGTGTAAGATTTTGATATCGCAAGGATAGACAGTACATTTGTTCATCGAAAAGATACAAAAGTTTTAAGGAATATCACTAGAAAATTTATCTTTAAGCTTTTGACTGAAATTCAGTTCAAATTTGTTTAGGAGATTCAAAAAGTTTTCAAATGTCCTTTTATCGCTGAACTATTTGGGAATGTTACTTGTTTGTGAAAAAAAAATTCTAAACCATTCTTAGAAGGGCAGCATCAGTTCGGGGTTGCAAACTCATGACTTGGTTGAGGCAAAAAAGAAAATCCTTTCTTGTTTCACTGCTTTTGATGCTTTAGTCCTTGAATTCTGTGTAAAGTAGTTCAAGTCACACATTTTTTTTTTTGCTTGGAAAATCTAAACTCCTGCCCATCTAAGCTTGGCTTATAGCCACCCATGTCTATTTAGAGATGTATCTAAACCATCAATTTCGAGAGTAATTGGGGCATTTGTTGCACATTGGTCAGACTTGACGCATTGCACGTTTCATTTATTTACTCAAAAGATACACATTTTCTTATTATTTTCTGAATTTATATACTTTTTTCTCCTTTTCGAA
The DNA here is from genome assembly GCA_951813785.1 of Criorhina ranunculi. Classification (NCBI taxonomy): domain Eukaryota; kingdom Metazoa; phylum Arthropoda; class Insecta; order Diptera; family Syrphidae; genus Criorhina; species Criorhina ranunculi. The sequence continues at coordinate 32,426,452 of OX638385.1, read as the reverse complement.
GGCATTCGCGCTGGACGCTATTCGGTCGGAATATTAATGAATTTTTTTTTTTTATTATTTTCTTACTTGATAGTATGCATATGAGTGAAAAACCTTACAGTAGTCGTGTCTTTATAGTCTTCGTGGGTGAAGAAATTAAAAAAAATAAAAAATCGAATTGAGTAATTATTTTGATATTTGGTTGTGATTGTAGCGCGACAATTGAGTTGTGTTATATTGTGGGCTAAACATCAATTTGGATTGCAGTGTCGGAGAAGGAGAGAAAATTCCTTTAATTTTTTTTCTTTGAAGGTGAGTAGTTGTTTGGTTATATTTTTCAATGAATTTTTCCCATTTCTCTTTTGGAACGGAAATTGAAATGCATTTTCGCTTTTGTTTTTAACTCTTGAATCGCATAACTCATACACGCCGGAGAGTCAAGAAAGCACGTAAAAAAGTCAACGAAAGTTATTTGTTGCTGACAGTATTTTAATTGTTTTTTTTTTATTTAGAACCGTATATGGGATGACCAAAATAATATGATTGCATTCAAATATTCAAATACGAAAGCGAAACTTTTTATTTCGATTTAAGTTCCATGTCGTGTTTTGGTGGACTCAATTCTGGGTTTTGTTGACGAATTTCAATCGACGAGGGTGTGTGAATTTAAGAATTATGAAATTGCGAATTGTTGACTACTCAATAAATTCAGAAGATTAATGTTGTTGACGAAGAGATTGAATCCTTAAAAGTGGGTCTTGACTGACAAGCCCAGGCCAAGTGGCCTCTTTATGTTGTTTCTTTAAAAAAAGTTGTTTGATCATAAAATAACGAAGCTTCTGTAAAGTCGGTATACAAAATGAATTAGTTTTGGGACAATGAACTTAGTGGGTACATGTGAGAGATTTTATATAGAAGACCTTATTGAATGTGTGTCAAGGTGGTCAGAGAATTATCAATGCAACTAGTCCCTAGGAAAGTAATTGTCATTTACATAGACAGTCAAGCTGATATTTAAACCATATCATCAACGTGGTTGCCGTGGCTAAGGGGTTTGTGCGGTGGATTACTAAGGGAGAGGTTCGAGCCAAACATTTTTTCCATCACCCGCAGGCCTGACAATCTGCCATGAAAAATCTTTTAAATCAACTGCTGGGAGTCAGCAATAAAATCGTAGGTGCCTTCCATTCGTGCGAAATACATAATCACCCATAACATGAATGGTTGCGAGAAGCTAGGCCTTGGCTCTCTTTGTATTTGTATATGTTCTACCTACTAGAGTAGATCTGTTCAAACTGCCACTTCTAACTAGTCTTGTACCTACTACGAATCTACACCTCATCGTATTTCTATTAGGATGAATAATCAACCAATCAAACGCGTCATATCGAAGTATGGCTTTCAAGCTTGAGGCGACAATAGAGACCAAATGTTGTTCTACTCAAGTCGTAACTTCCAGTAAGATCGAGGTCATCAAGAAACCTTAGGAACCCTGGTTGCAATGATCATTTGACTGTTTCTTGGGAGATGAGTCCACTGCTGAAGCGATTTTGTCTCTTGCTTAGCATTCTCTTGATCTTCTTACCAAAGAAGGTACATTTCGAAGAGACCAGCTGAATGAGATGGTAGTTTAGTAAGCAAACGTCCAATCATGCTTGAGGTTAGGTTAGGTTGAAGTGGCTGCCAGCTATTGCAAGCACACTTAGACCACTGATAGGTCCATTGTGATACCACATGGATCTGAAGAGATCACCATACCTACTCGTTAAACCAATTGGAGCTTTTTATAAAGCGAAGGAGGTTTCTGGTCCAACCATTCTTGCTTTGTGCTACAATTCTTTGGCTTGTCCTAATTTTTTAGGAGTAAATGAACTTTTTAGGTTGTCAAAGTCATGTAGTTGAGTTTCATTTTGAAAGCTTCTCTTGGTACTAGGATGAGTCGAGCTCCACCTCAATGTGGTTGGTTGACAAACCACGCAAGAGTTATTCGTCTATAAATGCTGATTCAGATCCCTGTCTTGCGAGCTTATCGTCAAAATCGTTGCTCTGGTGTCCGGAAAGCTGCCGAGGGAGACTATAAGATTGAAATTATCTGATCCAGCTTAATTTTCAATTTCTGATCTTTCGGCGTACCACACTGACTGAGAATTACTGTTGTGGTAAACGTTGAGATAGCAGAAAGGGCTCATGAGTAACTCTAAAGGAAATAAAGTTCGTAGTGCAAATAGCCCGAGTTCGAACGAATGAGTGCCACCTTTAGATTAATTTTTTTTTTTCTTTATAATTCACTTGCGTTAAAGGGGTTAGGAATACCCTTATGATGCTATTCACACAGCGATAGCGTTGGTGTAGTGATTTTTCAAACTCAGGTGGTATAAGGTTTCAGTTTTTTTGCTCCGAGGGTGGTGTCCAGGATGACTGGGTACTGTTGCCATTGCTTATAATTCACAGTATTTCTTTCGAACATCCCGATGTCATTAGTACGATCAACACTTTCAAGCTTTTCCAAGATAGGGAGTCCGTTACAGTAAAAGTGGAACGTTTTAATGACTATACACGAGATCGTTGCCATTCATCGATATATGTATAAGAATGAATTTCGTTTGTATGAACACACAAAGAATTACATAATAAGCCTTCATCGGATGGGAGGGTCAGTAAAAGTCACTACAAAAGATTGATCCAACGCCACTAAATCAAATCTTCTACAATCGACTTTTCGTCTAAATATTTTCACAATTTCAAGTGATGGATTTATCAGCGGTCACTGACTTCTAGGATACGACTTTCATGATTTGAATTTTTCAATAGATTCACTTTCTTAGCATTCTTGTTGAATGAACAGCCCACTTAAGGCAGTTTCTTGTCTCTCTAGCAATGAATCAATTCGCTTTAGCTAATCAGTAACAATTATGAAATAAACAACCAACTAAACAGATACTCTCACATGTAATTCCCTTTAAGTTCCCTTTCTTCTCAAACATATTGTTCTCGTGCAGCATCCTTCTTTTGACGTACTTTTCACGTCCGTCTATAATTGTCGACCTTGCTGGTACATAGTTGTTTTAACAGCAAATAATCACTCTTGATTACCGCTGACGGGTAACCAACCAGTTTTGAAACGCACTCCAAGGGGCGGTATGCCTCCAGCTATTACATATATTTTTCCTTTTTTTAACTGAAGCCAACTACCAACACTTGTTATCACTTGATTTGTGTATTAGTGTAATGGAAATTTAATTGACGTTGTTCTCTGTTTAAATTTAATTTTTCCAGAATTCTCAATTAATGTTGATTGCGTTATGCAGTGGAACGCTCTTGTTGTTGCTGGATCTGCTTTAGCGAAACAATTCTATTAACAATGTTCTATTTTTAGTGATTAATTGTGAAATTCACTTTTGTTGCTTTGGGGGTAAACTTGTTTGCTATAAACATCAACATATGTCGGACATATGTACATACGTATAATTTAGCTAAAATGCAACGATAAATCTTTCCTAAGTTAGTGGTATTTATCGGATTAGATTATTCCCACGCCATCATGGCAAACAAAAGAAAAGAAGATTTTAATGCAACCACAAAGTGTATGCAGAGATACATACTGGATTTACGGTAAAAATAAGTTTGTGTCGGTCATTAATTACAATAATCGATTGAAATTGATTGAAATCTATTGAAATTAAAATTGCGACAAGGATGACGTTTTGTGGAATGTACACCGGAAACTTGTATTTCTGTTTGCTCTGTCATCTCCTTATTATAAATGTTGCACTGTAAAATATTTTTTTTTAAACAACGGACGTAAATTTACTAAACGTTTTCATTTAGTGCAACCTTAGCCTCAACTGTATGCGCAAAAGCTTCAGTGGACCTACAACCTTGTTTAACTGACTGGCTTTACACTTCTGTCGTCGAGCAATCTGATTCTTCATTAGTGAGGCTCTTAAGACCACCCCTCCAGCTGCTCTTGAAATCCTTTCTGGTTACCATTAATATTGTTCGCAAATAGATGGCAGCTGTGTAATCACTTCTAAGTGGTCCAGCTTGAGGACTGGAAACGTTAAAATTTTTGAATTCATTCCGAATAATACAGACTACATCCTGCCAAGATTTATTTTTATAAAACAGTTTAAAGCCACAGAAAATAACGTCAGATGAATTGGTTTTGAATCCAAAATCGATTAATTTCCTCAGAGATGGCTCAAAAACCGAAGTCAGAATGGGAGGTGGAGTCTCCTCCGAGGATTAATATCGCCTTCAGCCTGCCAGATCATTATCCAAACAGAGATTATGTCGATCAAGGAGGCTCTTTTGCGGCAGAAGTGGAATGTTATATCTGAAAATCGGTCTCTTTTGCTTATACCTCGAAGAGTAGGCTGAGCAGTTCTACACAGAGATATTCCACATAACTATATGGCTGGTGAAACCTTGATACGATCAGCTAAACCAACCGTCTTTAGGAGACGTTTAAACAGATTTGGCTCGAGCTGAGCTTGAAATGCTCTAGCATCAAAACTAGAATCAAAACTGAACCAAACAATAGTCGGTCACTCGGTTCTGACCATTATAGAGGTTCTAAAACAGGACACGCGATTAGACTTCTGGAAACTTGCCGGTGAGAGATGGAGCACACTCCCATCATGCATATCAAGGAACATGTTGCTACAACACAGTAAAGCCAGTACTTACTCTGCGATTGTCCAAGTCTCAGGCGAACCAGGAAATCAACCTTAAGTGCTTAGTTCTTTAACTATCGGGCCAACTGTTAACCATGCTATCGAAAGCCATTCTAAAATGCATACTGGCTTCGGAATAGTTTAAGGAGGCGACTTATAGATAGAAATCACCTCTTTTTACTTGTAAACAAGTATAGGCGCAAGAAGGGTCCCACAATGTGGAATCTAATGGATCTATGAACATCCGAGCGAAGCGGCGTCAAAGCCGCCACCCCTCTAACCTAACCCTGGTAGTTGTTTCGTTAATAAGCTAGAAGACCTGAGTTATACTATGTGGAAAAAATGTCCTGAAATATTCTAAATCGGAGAACTATTTCTCGTCTTTAAAGATCTTGAAATTAAAATGGAATCCCTATTGTTGCCCCAAGTGATGATTGACCAAACTAGCTTAACTTGATAATACAACAAAAGGCAAATAGGAGAAATCCTCATCAAAAAATAGTCAAAGTCTTTAGGTAACATCAGGTGAAGAAGGGTACCGCCGCATTGTTGCCTCATCCACCAAATGCGAATATGATTTCAAAACTTGTTTTCCTACATGGAATTCGTTTAAATCAATTGGCTTCGACATTTGCTTGTTTAGATTGAAAAGATAATCTGTACTAGGACGAAACATAAAACACACGATAAAAATAGATATGTGACTTGACTATCTTTACATATTTTCTTTTTGTGGTTTTTTTCTTCTTCTCTTTCGTTGGTATGGTCTAAGAAATATAACGCATAGTGAAAAACTCACCGAATTCCAGGCCAAATTTTTCAACAACAGATTTATTTTGTTAAGCAGTCATAGATACTTGGAGACTTGTGACAAGAAATTTACTAAAAAACGTATCTTTTTGAAAATTTTTAATCAAAGCAGTTACTTCAAACAAAATAATGCAACCATAGATGCATTTTAAAATCTCAACAACTCGCATGTAATTCAAAAGTCACTTTGCATACCATTACCATTAACATTTTCTAACGGAAATTTTCGTGAATGTGTTAAAAAAGATATAGATACTTGTTACACTTAACTATTTAGCACCCCGAAAAGTTGAAGACAAAACAAAGAAAAGAGTGCGCATTCTTCATTATCATTCTGATCTCGGATTCATTGGAAATCGATTTGTGGATTCATGACGACCTCACGATTTCGATGTCAATTGAATTTCTTAAAAAAAAAAAAAATTTGGTATGACTCCGATTGATGTTGGATGACAGCTTTGTTCGATTTGCAGATTCATTACTTAGTCAGGCATTGAGTAACATGTTATGTTCTGCGGTTGAGAGCATCTATTAGATAATACGAGGTGACGGACATACATTTTGTTCTATTTATCAGATCGTGAGGTTGAATGGACTAATTTGATCGTGAGCTGAATTACATACTAGTACCGCCAAAGTTCTCGGAATGAATTTAAATTTTTTTTTTAAAACCATTGATCGCACATTGGAACTTGATGAGATCCATTTGACTCTATATGTCGTCCTCTCAAAGACTAATTTGACTGACCGGTGATGAACTTAATTTTTGCGGTTAATTTTTATATTTTCTCGAAATAACAGTACATCTCCACCTCTTCGAACAACTGTTTACACTGACACCTTGTGATTTATTTGGACTGCAAAAAAAAAAACAAATAAATTTCACACAAACATGCCAATAGATACTTGTTCTAGAAATAAATTTTATCATTAAACTCGTAAATAACCGTACACAACCTGCCAGTCTAGAATAATTATTGCACAAATAAATAATTATGCCGCTGTGATTTAAATTGCAATTAAATGCGCACACCACAACTTATGGAACAGATACATCATTTAGTATTAGTTCGACTAGCATCACAATTAGCATAATTTAACGTCAAAATAAATCCGAAAAACTAAGATTGAATGCAGATAAATTGCCACCATAGAGCGGGCGAGTTAAAAAAAAAATTAAAAAATTAAGATAAATGATTAATAACTCAATTGGAGTGGTGGAACTTATTTTTTTGGGGGGGTGTTGAATAGCTAAGATTTGTAATGGCAAAAATCCATAAGTAATGCATTTTTTGATTTGATTGAGTTTGATTGATGGTAATAAGAATTTTTTTAAGAATTCATTCCATAGATTCGATGTGAGCACAGCCATGACCTTCCTAATTATACTAATAATTAACGGGACAGGTTTGTTGTCCCAACACACAACATCTTTGGAACAACTTTTTGGAAAATTTGACTAAGGGGGACTTGCCCCTCGTGATAGACTCTTACCGACTAAATCTTCTCCATCTTCAGGCAAAACAACACCGGAACTGCTTCTTGCATTACTTCAGGGTGATGCCACTTTTCCTAACCTCTATGCGCTTAGTCGTTTATGACTTTGAACAATGTCCTATTCTCTTCCCTATACCTTCAGCAGTTCCTCACTCGTGCGCATAACCATAACGATTTTGTCCAGTGTGGTTCCGTCTACTTTCGTTTCTACTCTTCGTCGCTCTGTAAGCCATCTGATGCATTCGAAATATATGTGTTTGATGTTGTCTTGAGTCGAGTCGCTATACTAACATGTAGATAATCTTTGAAGCACCTTAGTCCGGTAAGGAATTATGTGAGATACGAATTCCCTCCTCGAAGCTCCGCCTCGTCCAATCAATGATGTATCCGATCAGTCTTACAGTCCTTCTTCCCCTAGTTCCTCTGCTCCAGCGTTCTTGCCAGTTTGCCAGTGGCCTCCACTGTTGCCGCTTCCTTCCCAACTTCTGCTTTCTCCCTCATATTTATACTTTCTCTCTGTCGCTAGGTGATTGATGGAAATAACTTGTGCGACCATGAAAACGTCTGGTTCGGCCTCTGTTCATTAGGATCTCCCTTTCCGGAGAGCCTACCTGTACTCAAACATAGTGCGGATCTGGTTCGTAGTCAGCAGGACTATCTCCGTCTATTCTGTTAGATAGCTTGTTCCTCAATAATTTGTAAAGCCACACGAGTATATCTTTCAAACATCATCTCTCCTGGTATTTTCATGTTGCTATTTCATTGAGGAATCGCTTTTAGAATTTCACAACCCTTGAGTTAGGTTTGCCCGTATCTTCGGTTAGAGCTTCTATCGATGGTTGCGTTTCTAGCAAACACCACTGTAGGTAGGCATGACTCTCTAGGATACAGGCAGAATAAACGGATCCTTCCCGATGTCTGTAAGAAATCCGCTGCATTAGTGCTGTCCCTCAGCAGAAAAGACTGCAGACAACTTATTGGCGTTATTACGGGACATTTCTCCTTTATCAAACATCTCAACGTGTTAGGTTTAACACCACCGTCTGTGACGCTTGTGGAAAGGGCAACGATACTGCGGATTATTTCCTATGTCCTGCCTTCGCTCGTATCAGGTGTCAGATTTTTGGGGCTGATGAGTGCTGGTAACCTAAGCTCTTTATCAATGAAGCTCTTACTCGACTTTCTTAAAAAGAAGAAGAAAACACAATAAAAGAGTTGTAACTCCCGGTTGTACAATGGACCTGTTTTTGGGTCTGAGTGTTCCAGTGCGGTGTTCCAACTCCGCGACATAAAAAAAAGAACAAAAAAAAACCTTGAGTTAATTGTTAACGACATCAGAGCCTTAATGGCTATAAACATACGTACAGGGTGATGATTTTTCTAGACACATAATTATTCCTGATTGGATCTCCCACGTGTGTAATGCCTGCGGACTCGGTTAAAAAAGTCACTGTTAATCTTATATGAGCAGCTTAGCCCTAGAAGTTTGCAGAAGACTTTAAGACAATTTAAATGACAACTTATTCTGATCCATCAATCCAACTGCATATCCTACCACTGCCCTTACTTATCTCATGACTCAAAGAAGGCACTATTCACACTTTTCATCATACATCATTTTTATATCACCTAATTTCCATATAGACAAGTTGCATACTTGTTAACACTCAGCAGCAGACAATCCATAACCCAATCCACAGTCAACCGTTTAACATACTGAATTTCTTTAAATTGACACCCTTTATCTGTTTTGTAGCACCCTTTGTTTACTTTGATGTAAGCTTAGTAAACTTACAACTTTCCTTACAGCCAATCACAAGCCCACATCTAACAAAGACCTCACAGTTGACTTTTATAAATTCAACTTTTCATCAATCTTAATTGGTCCATAGATTAGTTATTTTTCCTTCAGATGTGTGTAAGCTAGGTAACCATAGAACCCCTCGAACGTCAACAATAACGCGTTTAAAATATCATGCGTGTGATTTATTGATTTTTGAAAATCAACTAATAGAATTTGTTGATACGCCCCTGATATTCAATTTCGGGGGAAATCAACGCTTTGATGGACCCTAAATGTTTTCAATTTGTCATTTGGTCATCATCACCAATGCGTAAAGATTTAATGAAAGCCACCGTCACTATAACTTATTTGATAGTGTTTGTGTAAAGTTTGGTAATTTACATAGTGGTTTTGGGCGAGGAGACTTTTAGAACTTTTTTTTTTTGTTCCTAATATATTATAAACTTTTGTTGTATATTTTAATATATTAACGAGTGACTTGGATTTACATGGGAAATATGTAAGATAACGGTTTTTATTGAGTCTTTTTTTTTTTTGTAAAGTCTAAGACATTTTTGACTGACTAGTCATCACGAATATTGAAACGTACCAAATGACGTTGTTAAGGGACGGAATTTTTGATTTTATAATTTAATTCTCTTCGACTTTCCTAAATATGTATATAAAGGGTCTTTCATTAAGCGCGTCCTATATTTAAATTTAAATAAAACAAAGTATGTGTGAAATATCATCGAAATTTTTTATTCGTTCAAAAGGCCTATCGATGCCATTATGTATGGAATATAACATCGTTCAAATGTCTACCACGGTTTCTCTGGGTGGTGCGCATCTGAAATGTCCAGTTTTTTCCCTGACTCTGGCACATAAATCAAGCTGAATTTGACCGATGGCATGGGTTATGTTGGCTTTGAGGGCCGCTGTGGTTTGTGGCTAACTCGCATCGATCTGCGACTTCAGAAAACCCCACAAGAAAAAGTCTAACGGGGTCAAATCGCACGATCTCGGTGGCCAGTTCACATCCCCTCCACGTGAGATGACCATGCCCTCGAATCACTCGTGCAGAATTTGCAATGTGGCGCCGTCCTGTTGAAACCACATGTCGTTGGTGTCCATATCATTCAATTCAAGCCAAAAGAATTTGGTAATCATCGACCTATAGGCCTGGCCAACGTCGTTCTCAAAGAAATATGGACCGATGATGCCGTCAGCCCAAAATCCACGCCAAACAATGCATTGGACGCTCTTGGATCTTATGTGGATTGGTATCGTCCCAAATTCGACAATTTTGTTTGTTGACGTACCCATTCATCCAGAAATGAGCCTCATCACTAAAGATGATTTTTCGATGAAAATTAGGGTCAGTTTCCAACTGCTCCAGAGCCCATTCAGCGAACACACGTCGTTGTCTATGGTCGTTTACCTTCAGCTCCTGGGTCAGTTGAATTTTGTACGGGTACAGGCCCAAGTCACGACGCAAAATTCGCCATGTTATGGTCTGCAAAAGGCCGAGTTCTTGTGAGCGACGCGAAATCGACTGCCTCGGATTCGCCTGCACACTCTCACGAACAGCGGCGATGTTTTCGGAATATCTTGCGTTTCGTCGAAGTACGGGTGTTGGTTGATCGTTAACTGAACCAGTGGACTCAAATTTATCCACCGTACTGCAAATAGTCCTCTCGAAAGGACGATTATGGCGACTGCAAAATGGGCGAAGCGCGCGGAACGTTGCCCGAACAGAACACCCATTTTGATAAAACAATTTTATTATTTTCACATGTTGTTGAACGCTTTATCCATCCATGGTGATTTGGCAAAACAGACTGAAAATGACAGCCAATTTGACAGATGTAGCTTCAACAATAAGGCCGCTATCAACTGTGAAAGTTCGGAAGTCCCTATTGGAAGACCCTTTACAAGTCGGCTGCACCATTTTAAACTTCAAAGGACATACATACATTGCAGACTATTAAGAAAAGAAAGTATAGCTATGTAAACTTCTAAACGCAGATTTAGCTCCAAAACTCTTTCTCAAAACTGTAACTACTGAACTAGTGAACGACTTTTAAATTTTTTTTTCCTTTTCTGTCAACTTGCACATATGTCACTTTAATGCGTCCAGAGGGGATTATTTTTACCACGCGAAAATACCAGCTTTTAATGTCTTCGCATAAAGTCATCCACGTTCGAGGTCATCGAATAATGTGACAAGTTACCGTATAGCAATTAAGTTTTATTGAAAAAATTCACAACTTTTGACAGAGTCAGCCTTCATTGGATGCGCTAAGAAAATGATTGAGTTGCAGTTTTTATTTTTTTTTTTCTTTACTTTGCCTGACTGACTTTCTGGTTAATTAATTGCATTTCGTGCAAATTTTAGGTTGAGTTGACCCACACCATATTGCATAACTCCATCGATGAACGGTGCAAGGAGGAGCGTCCTGCAAATCTGTCATTAATAACTCGTTCATGCGGAAAGCAAGTACACAATTATTGGGATGCAGTTGGTCCATAAAAAACAACATGGTTCCGCAGGACGCAACGGGTTACAAAATGACCATTTTGTATAAATTTATTAAAATGGATGATGTATGTGTAATGTATGATGGCGGTGGTGGCTTAATTGCAACCATAGTCATACGCGTAATGTGTAAAAATGAAAAAGTCGATTATTTTGGATCATTAATCACGATGAAGGTGGTAGATTATTGGATGGGAAGTCTTTTGTTTCTTCCCATGAATGCAAGAAGCATCAGGAGATAAAAAGGACTCACTTTTGATGCCGAAAAATAAATGGGAATTGTAATTAAGTTTGTGAATTACTTTTTATATTTTCGTTGAATGTGACATAATGGTAGATATGTGGTTCAAAGACTTGTCAGACCGTAATCATCAACCAGTCAGCCCTGGTTGAAAGCCTTACTGAAAAATATTTCCAAAAGATTATTTTGGGAGTCAATCGAGGATCAAACCAAGTCGTTCAAATGCATTTTAGTGAGATTTCAATTCAACCTATAGTGCAATAACTTTCTAGGCATTTGCTCCTTCAAGTTCAACTCACCACCATCCGATGTCAATGTACTTTAAACAAGTGTCACTTTTACCATTTCACACATGCTTCCAACTTAACAATGTAAACATACTGAACATCATTTGACACCTTCGGTCTTAAACAAACTTTTCTACGTGAAAACAATTCATCAGACAAACAAGATAGTAAACCATTGTCGTGTGTCAATATGTCAGAATTTTACCTGGAACAAATTGCACTCTTCCAAGGGACACTGGACTGTAAAAGAAACATTCCATTAGATAGTGTTTCAGATTGAAATAGTCCAACACCAACTGAATACTAATTAATCTAGCCGTTCATAATTCATATAGCAAAAGTGTTGTTGAACACTTTAAGAGCAAACGTTGTTAGAAAGCCATTCCGGAGCAATCTCAAATAGACTTGAATGGATAAGATTGACAACAAAAGAAGTCCACGGAGGAATGTTATCCAAGTGCGACAGTGGTGGTAGTTTAAGAAGCGTATCGAATTTCATTACTCAGTTATTATCCATTTGGATTTTGGTTTGAGGAAACCTGATTTGGCATTTCTTGGGAATTTTAGTCACGTCTTTTTTGGTTCTAATTGAGTGTGCTGAAATACAATCTACCAATTGAGACACGCGTAAATATTAGACATTCGAAGTTAATTACTTTAACGAGAAAATGGAACTTAAATTGAAGTAGCTTAGGTAGAGATTAGGTCAAAGTTTATGAACTGAAAGGGGACTTGGAAAAGGAAATTCAATTAAATGGATAAAGACGCTGTAAATTTAATTACTTAGAGGGATTTTAGTCATTTTAGAATGCTCTTTCGGGGAATTACTGAATTATCTCACCGTGTTGGTTGTATCCAATTTAGTCATTTGAACACTGTTGCAACGATACTTGCCTCTCAACGTTTTATTACTTCTTTCACGCAAAGAATGCTCAGTGGTTTATCCCTAAGCCTATCGTCAGTCGTAATGTAAAATACAGATATTTTATTTCACAACACAAACATGAAATGCTGTACCACCCTCGATCTTTCCCCCTTTTTACAATCTACAAGCATTTAAGCTCAATGTGCATCGGAACCTCATATCTCTTCACAGTCCTAAAACTTCCCTATGCTCTCGATGTGCCTCGTTACAATGATTGCCATAATCTCTTGAACGCCTTTGTTTCTTAAGTAGGAAGGTTGCAACTCGAAGGAGGCAGCTTTAATACGGATCTCCGCGGATCTATTGTATTCCCCTACCATGGAATGTCCAGCCTGATAGGGCAGATAAACAAGAAAGATCCTGGGCGACCTCCTCGAACCATCCCGAATTCGTAATGAATTTTAAAATGGTTTTTGGTGACTTTTAAGACAGATAGCCCAGGTTGCTGAGATTGGTATGCACCAAGGACTGTCTTTCTGATTCTGCATGGACTGGGACATTCGAATAGGAAGTGAGCTGTGCTCTCTGCATAAATCGACTGTACTTAAACGTATTCTTTCTCAAACGTTCCCACTGTCTCATCAGACGAAAAAGATGGCTAATAAGCACCCTAGTCGGTGTCATAACAGGACACTGCACGATTGGCAAACATGCCTAGGCTGGGCCTTCTGTAGAAGCTGCATGGACGAAGAGGAGGAGGAGTCGATTCTCCACTTTCTTTGTACATGCCCGGCCCTCTCAGCTCGAAGAAGAGCATACTTAGGAGCCAGCTTCCTCCACAACCTAAGTGAACTGGCTGACATAAACATAGGCAGCCTCCAGCGCTTCATAACAAGCTCCGGCTGGTTCTGCGAGTAGTATTTCTCCGGTGAAATACAGATCTATGTAGTAACACAAAGGACCTTATCTGGTCTAAGTGAGGTTGCAAACTGCGGCCTGCAACTCTTACCTAACCTAACCTAAACGCATTCTTCATAGATGGGCCGTCAGTAGGTTGTGGCCTGTGATAATCCCTATGAACAGCGTTAAGTTTGATCTGACTAGCGCATGAGTGTGCTCTGCTCTTGTTTTGTTAATGTGCGTCCAGAGTTCTCTGAAGAATCGACATGACGATAGGGTGCTGTGTTGGATCTAACGAGTGCTTTAACTGACTGATTGACCAAGGGTCCTGTTCGGATCCCTATCTAGCTCATTCATTAGCCATTTCGTTCCCATCGATACCATTGTGTCCACCAAAGTTGTGATTCGCAGTAAGAGTTTTGAGCGTGTCACGACATTTTACAAATTTTGACTTAAATGGCTTTGGTAGCAACTTAACAATAATTGCCCTAGAGACTAGTTTCGTTGATAATTCTCGGGCCGCCTCGGCGATAGCTAGGACCTCCAATTGGAAGTTTTATTGACCATGTTATGTTGGATTCTAGTGAACAGATCCCGGAGCCCACTCCTTCTTCGATTTTCGAAACTCTCAAGGAAGATCGAAGTTTTTTTCGGATTGATCATCTTTTCGCTAGCCCAGGCATCTCTTGAGAATATGATTTCTTTTATAGGAGCTGGTGTGACATAATCCGAGACAGTTGCCAGTTTTGTCCACCGATACGATATTCGAGACAAGAAAACCTCAAAAACTACGGATTACATCTCAATTCCACAAGACAAGTTTACTTTTGACGAATTGATTACATTTTTCAACAACAAACCGCCTATTTTCAGTTCATGATGATTTTTCACGATAATTTTAAATCAATAAATTTAATCCGGTTATGTACTTACGCCCCGCTAACAGGGTGTCCATAAAAACCGGTCATCATTGACAGCATCATATTTTTATTGATTCTGTTTTGCTAACCTGCAATTTACGACTTGTAATTTTGAATGAGTATACTTCATGCTGCGAATCCATTCATTTATTCTTTTTCAGTTTTATGGGCTTACGTAGATCGGTGGAACAATTTTTATTGTGGTTTAGCAAGACTTTGGCAAAAATTGAAATTCAAATATTTATCCATTCTAATGTGATAGTTAAATCATTTCTTGTTTACTCAAAGTTTGTTGAACTTGAAAGATTGTCCGGTGTACCGGAGATATGTGGGAGTCATATCAATATCAATTCACATGCGAAACTTCTCAAATATTTACATTCGTCATTTGAATTGTCGACTATTGTACATGGCATGATGGTGATGTTGATGTTTCGAGACCGACCTTAGGGAATGTCTATGTTCATGGACGAATCATCGAATTTTCTCCGAAGAACCAATAATAAAAAGAAATCAAATTAATGACAATTAAAATAAAAGATTTGAAATAAAAGAAATACCATACTTATGCGCTCATTTTCGTTTAGAAAAGTTGAGGTCAGATTTGTTGAAACCACAAAGAAATGTTTGCATACCATGGGATGAGTTCACGGGTTGAGTTTGGAACTCTAATCTTTGTCTGGATCTGTCAGAATCGGGGTTTTACGTTAAACTAGGAATCACTTTGATCAGGTTGTTGATGACAGCTCAGCAATAGCTTAACTTTCATTCTTCATATGAAAACGTGATAGCTATCATTACACAGTAAGCGTTTCCTATTGGCTTATCAAATCCATACGTATGTAACTACTGTCGAGTTATTCTCATTTAATGAAGCCAATCTGAACTCACCAATGCAAGGCTATAGGAACCTAATTTTTTCAAATATTCTTTTAAGAAATCGATACTTACTTACTTACGTATTAGGAGGGTCTGAGCCTGAACTAATGCCGCTTTCCATCCTTTACGGTCCCGGGCACGCTGCTTCCAGTTTACTAGACCAAGGTGTCTGGCGTCCGCGATTGCCTGATCTTTAAACCGGAGCTTCGGTCTTCCTCTTCTTCGTGAACCAGGTGGCTGGGATTCAAAGATCCTATTAGCTGGAGCATTCTCTTTTTTTCGCTCGATGTGGCCGAGCCATTGCAGTCGACGGATTTTTGCCTTCCGGACTATATCCACATCTTTGTACAGCTCGTAGAGTTCGCGGTTATATCTTCTCCTCCATTCGCCCTCCTCGCAGACTGGACCAAATATTCGACGTAGGATTTTTCTTCCAAGGATCCCAAGATCTGATCCACTGTCTTACTTATCGTCCAGCATTCAGCTCCATAAAGCAGTACTGGCAAGATCAGGGTTTTGAAGAGCATGATTTTCCTTCGAGTTAGGAGTTTGGACCCTAGTTGTTTGGACAAACCGAAGTAGTAGCGGTTGTCTAAGGTTATCCTTCATCGAATCTCCACTATAAGAACATGGGCTTTTCTTAATCTGCTTTAAAACTAAGGTGCCATCACTAAAGCTTGCCGAACTATGAAGACTCTGAATACCATTGAAACTAATTTTATTTATTTTTTTTAATTCACTAGCGCTAAAGGGATTATAAATACCCTTATGATGCTATTCACACAGCGCTAGTGTTGGTGTAGTGATTTTGAAACTTAAATGGTATTAGGTTTTTCAGTCTTTTTGAACATCATTAGTACTATCAACACTTTCAAGCCGTATGATCACCCTACTGCCAGTGTTTTGCCTATGCATTAGAGTTGACGTCAAATAAGAGTTGATATTATTACGAGCTCTTCAAGGTATAACAAGACATTCAATCGCTGAAATTGTCCAACAAGTGTAAGAATCCAACGTTATGGAACTCTAAGAACGACAATCCCTTTATCAGATAAAGACATCGAGTTTCTCCTCCTCCTCCTTTAATCTTTCCTCCATTAATCCAGATAAGTTTCCTAGTAAACTAACGCACCCATGCCGTGAACTATAATCATGATAAACGACATCGTAAACTCATTTATGACACATCCGTTCAGAATAGCATGTGTTTGCCAAATAAATAATCCGCAACCTAAATACTTCCAAGTGAACAACGTTTCCTACTTCACGCATCGAGCCAGTCCACTACAACACTATCCCTCCCCGTCTTGGGTTTTAATTGAAATTTTTATCAGACAATCGATTAAGGTTATATCGTACGCTCCACCTTTGGTTGCGTTAACTTTTTTTTCGTACGAAAACCCTACGCAATAAAATGAATCGAGACTCACGATTAAATAAATCGATCAGTGAACACCTTCGGATTGGGTTGTTGCGAATCTTGTTTTTGGATTTTTTTTTTTGTTCGTTTGCAAAATGTCACGATCATTGTCGTCGTTCGTGGATTTTGTAATGTTACGTTGTCAATACTTTATCCGTATGATATAATGAAGAATTTAGTTTTTTTTTTTGTTTTGTTTTGGCGGGCTTAAGTTTTGAATATGTTTTCAATTGATATAACAACGTGTTTGTCGGATTAAGTTTTATGTTAACTGATGCAGACGACAGATTGCAACTGACGTAGAGTTAAATTTGGAGATGTTCCATGGAGGAATTCCTTTGGTATCAAATCACGGATCGTCTCAATAAATTACATTACATAGGACTTAGTCCTTGATAATTTATCGTAAAACAGTGAACAGAAAAAAAATAAAAGGATATAGGGGAGAGTTAGAGATTGTCGATGAGGGAAAAGACAGTGTATCTTATAGTTTCTAAGAATTTCCTGGTTTTACGAAACAACATATCGGTTGTATCAGAGCTGAAGTACCCTGAACTGTGTTACATTGGATCATAAAGCCCAGCAGTTGAGGGCTGATTCGCATATCGAAAGGGCCAGCTTTGTAGATGGTTTTTTTCCCGACAGATTGAAGCATTAGGTTCCTTGCAATTGATGAACCATCTATGAGGCTGTCAAATGCACTGTTGGAACTTTTGATGGTTTCAATTTGATACTGATGGTATATTGCGGGTGGATTTGAACTCATTTTTACTGCAGGTTTGGTTCTAGTGTATTTAAAGGGTCTTCCAATAGGGACTTCCGAACTTTGACAGTTGATAGCGGCCATAGTGTTGAAGCTACATCCGTCAAATTGGCTCTCATTTATTCAGTCTGTTTTGCCAAATCATCATGGACGGTGATAGCGTTCAACAACACGTGCAAATTATAAAATTGTTTTATCAAAATGGGTGTTCTGTTCGGGCAACGTTCCGTCTCATTTTACGGTCGCCATAATCGTCCTTCCGAGAGGACTATTCGCAGTGTGGTGGATAAATTTGAGTCCACTGGTTCAACACCCTTACGTCGACGAAACGCAAGTTCTGCCGAAAACATCGCCGCTGTCCGTGAGAGTGTGCAGGAGAATCCGTCACGTCGCTCACAAGAACTCGGCTTTTCGCTGACCACAACTTGGCGAATTTTGCGTCGTGACTTGGGCCTGCATCCGTACAAAATTCAACTGGCACAAGAGTTGAAGGTAAATGTCCATAGACAAGACGTGTGTTCGCTGAATCGACTCTGGAGCAGTTGGAAACTGACCGAAAAAGTCACTGTTTGGTGTGGATTTTGGGCTGACGGCGTCATCGGTCCATATTTCTTTGAGAACGACGTTGGCCAGGCCTATAGGTTGATGATTACCAACTTCTTTTGGCCTGAATTCTATGATATAGACACCAACGACATGTGGTTTCAACAGGACGACGCCACATTGGAAATTCTGCACGAGCTATTCGAGGGCATGGTTATCTTACGTGGAGGTGGTCACCACCTATGAGCTATCTTGTTCGGAAATCTGCAACGCATTTCAGCTCCATATAGCTCATTCCTGGTTTCCTCGATTCCTTCTCAACTGTCACACGTTTGCTTAGATCAACCCTTGCTTCTGCCAAACTGGATGAGTGGATTCCATTTCATTGCGTATTTCGCAATAGAATTGTCTTTCAATCTTAAGGTGTGGTTCTTAGTCTGAGAAGACTCCTTGGCAGTCATGATATTTTGTTTTGTTTTATGTTAAAAAGTATGGAAACTAATCGGATCATACCCAGCGTACCTAGATGGCACTGCGTCATCAACTGGGTGTGTCCCACTTACTCTTTATTTTTCCAAAAGTACAAATCACTGAATAAATCCAGTCTCCTTTCAACGAAACAACTTATCGCACCCAAAATACTTATTCCAAACGCCAATGTCAACAATTTGTTCAACATTCCACAGCAACAAACTGATCCATGTTATTCTTTATTGCTAACATTATCACAATTATAACTAATTGAATGAATGTAATTAACAACGTAGACATGTTTTCATTTAGTACACCCTTACAAATGAGCTACTTGATATCTCTGCCATTGCCCTCTTCGACCGCCGTGTTACTCTGACCGCCATCGGAACAAGTTGATCAGGATCTTGTTCTGTTCGATGAAAAGAGGCTCGATTACAGTGGACCTGTTCTTTTGTCTTTTATCCCACACCTATGTCTGTGTTGATTTTTCTTTCTAGTTGCGGTGAAAAGATAAAAAGAACAAATGATTAATATAAAAATATTCATTACTGCTGTTGCTGTTGTTGTTTCTGTTATTTTGGTTGCAATCAAATCGATCTGACTAATGAACTTAATCAGACAATGGCCACGGTATTCTATCAGTTTCCAGTGGACACTTGTATCATTTATATATTTGAGTACACTTCTGCCCCTTGGCTACTAGATTGGGGTCTGATTAGAGGCAAGTTTCGAAAGCCTCAAGGTGAGTTGAGGTTCATTCCATTTTTTTTTTTTAATTTTTAACGTATCCTGCTGGTGAGATTAAAATATCAATTAGTTGGCTTAAGGACATTAGCATTATTTTGATGAATACAGTGAGATTGGAGTTTTGAAGATTAAAATCCTCGGCTTATGTTCTTGAAAAAATAATCAGAAAATAAATCATTGTTGTGAGAGGTCATCAAGTTGTCTTTGTCGGATCCTGATCACAGATTAATGGCACCAAGGAACGAATAAAAACAGGGCAAGACATTTGATACATGCTTATCCTCAATCTTAAGAAAGCGAAAGCGTTAATTCGATGCAGACTTTTTCAGCGGTTGGGCATTGTCTGTAACGATTTAGCATGAGCTGGAGAGTTGAGAAAGAGGAGGAACTGTTTCACATTAGAACCCCCGGCAACTTTTTTCAGTTAAAAATTGCGATTCAGGGTCTTCAGCCGGAACGTTGAAAACTAGATAATGTAACTCATCTATATGCCTCTATAGACCTTTATGAGCAATTTCGAAGTAAGAAAAAAGCCATATTATCTGACCGCTAAAACTTAAATCGTGAGCCTTGGAACAACTTCATCTTCCCAAACCAGCAGCGTTGTAGGATAACCGGTAGATAGGATAGAGTATTTCTAATATCTTGGGAGTATTGCCTCGTCCAGAGGTGGATCCAAACAAGAAAATGCCAATATGGTTAATTTGCGTTTGGTATGTCTTCCAAAATATGGAGGAGCAATGCTATTAGCAAAGGCCCAACTACGGCTGTTTCGATCCAATGTTGAATGCACGGCACTACAGGGTGTAGACTGGAAAATGCCGGTCACTTTCACAAGAGAATAATGCAGAGCTCCGTGATAGAACGGTTGAAGATCCCATAGACGTCGCACGGAAGTGGCAGTGGATCGAACATTCTTTTGAATAAAGCAACACCTCCATTATAAGCAATGGCAACAGTACCAATAATTCTCTCCAATCATTCTGGTCGCCACCCTCGGAGCAAAAAAGACTGCAACCTAATACCACCTGAGTTTCAAAATCACTACACCAACACTAGCGCTGTGCGAATAGCATCATAAGCTATAAGCTTTAGCGCCAGTGAATTATAAAAAAAAAGTTGGACAGAGCTCCGACATATTTCCAGAACCCGAACGTGATGACGTGTAGATGTCGTGGAGGTCCTAATCGGTAGACCATTTACGCGGATTGTGAAGACGTTGTCGTTGATTCGTGTAATTATTTCGTGCGGACCTGAGTACGGGGGCGCCAGTGGTTTTTTTTACTGCATCCGTCCGAAGAAAGACATGTGAGCATGTGTAGAGCCCTTTGAGGATGAACATGTTCGGTTTGATGTGGTGTGCAGTAGTGATAGGCCGAATTTTTCACATGTGTTCGCGAAATTTTTCGACGAAGGCTTGTGGATCTGCAGGTGCATCAATGTTTGTAAAGATTCTTTACTAAAGAACTCACCTGGAATTCTGAGCTGCGTTCCGTATAGCATCTCCGCCGCCAACGCTCCGAGATCTTCTTTGTAGGCAGTACGTAGACCAATGAGTACTGTTGGTAGTAGTTCAGTCCATTGTACGTCTCCATGGCACATCAATGCGACGTTTAGTGAACGGTGCCAGCGTTCGATTAAGCCATTGGAGGCAGGATTATACCAAGTGGTACGAATGCGTTTCGCGCCGATGAGGTTTGTGAGGGCTCTAAAAAGTGCCGATTCAAATTGGTCTCCCCGGTCCGTGGAAATGGTTTTAGGGCAGCTGAAACGAGATATCCAGTGCGTGTCCCCATCAAGTTTCCTTTAGTCGATTATAGCGCCATCTATCAGTGACAGCCTGTGGAAGGGTGCTGCCACAGACTCATAATCTGACAGAATTTTTCTAATCTTCATGATTTCATACTGAGTTTGATTAAGTAAGTACATCGCTGTTGGTTTCAAGGAATTCAATCAGATTATGACCTCGTTCCTATGGTCTCATCTACATCTTTCTTACCTCCGTTGGTTTCTTTCTTTCATCAAACGAATTCGTCTATTGTTTTTGCATCATACCCTTCGTTTCGCATAGCTACTCCTCAGTCTGTCCTTACAGCACGTCTCTCTAGCCACTTTCAGCGATAAGGTAATTCAAAATCATGTCATCAATAAAGTAAAAGTTAATCATAAACTTTTTGTGAATCATAAAATATTCCTTCGTCATGTTGTGTTGTTCAACTGAATGTCAACCAACGTATCTTTTGTCCAATAAATCATCGTCATCATCAAAGAGAGACACGATTAAAGATTCTCCTCTCGTCTGTCAATATACCGTGTGGTTAATCAAATTCACTAATTTACGGCTGCAGCACCCCCTATAAATCATAATTATACCGAAGAGGAATTTGGATTTCCATCAAACCACACCATAAAGGAAGTCAACATTAAACTGTGGTCTTTTTTTCGCCTTTTTCGAACCGCAAATCATAAGCCTTCGGAATCATAAACAATGAATCAACTGGTGGTAGGTGAAAAAGTGAAAATCAAATTGGAATTCACCTGTTCCGGAAAAATGCACACGTGACTACAAACAATTCACGCTTCATGCATCATCGGGTTTTTGATTTCCGAATTATCGAGATTCTCGGTAGCATGCTGCTCCTTCATTATGGGCCGCAAAAGCTTCCAATTAAGACGGTAATTATCCCGTAAATTATCAACTTGAATGGTGAAAATGAAATGGTTGTTTGGGCTTAAGTTATTACTGGCTATAAATCTGGAAGAGTGACTTCATTAATTGGGGGGGCTTAATTGCTTTGTTAATGCAAGGATTGCATGGAAGTAGACTTCAGTGAGAAGGAATTCAAATTGTGTTTGTGAGGAAGGGATGGTGCTTCTAGTGTTCGCTTGTAGGTGGAACATTACTTTTTAAATTTATTTCAGCCTGGATGATTTGTCCTTTTTGCAAATGCTGTTGCATACTACAATTCCACCACATTTTTGAGGCCAAAGATGCGTTTTCGTTAAGAGTTCGCAAGCTATTCTGCTGGCTTATGC
The DNA here is from genome assembly GCA_951813785.1 of Criorhina ranunculi. Classification (NCBI taxonomy): domain Eukaryota; kingdom Metazoa; phylum Arthropoda; class Insecta; order Diptera; family Syrphidae; genus Criorhina; species Criorhina ranunculi. The sequence continues at coordinate 32,404,093 of OX638385.1, read as the reverse complement.
TACGGCAGTGTTGAGCTTCAGCAGTAGCTTTACTCAAAGCTTCTTCTGTCTCGAATTGCCTCAGTTCATTTTAGATACGTACCATTGAGAACGTCTTCTTCTAATACCTCCTGGATCTTGATGTTTTGCAATTCTTTCTTCTCACAGAAATTCCTAAAAATTATCCACGAACTTTAGCTGAAAGTTTGCTGGGCATTAAATGGGTGTATAGCTCTTAGCAGACACCATCAGCTCAAACTACGATTTGATGTATTCTTTGGTGAGATTAGACTCCTTCCTGATATTCTACTTAGTCTTGCTGTTTATCACTGTCATGATACGCATTGGCACTAGACACCACTAAATTCTCAGAGCAAGTGCCCTCACGTCCTCGATGTTTTTTCTACTCACCGTCCATACTTACTTACTTAAGGTGGCGCTACAGTCCGGGGTGGACCTGAGCTTCAACCAACAAGCGTCTCCAACTAGCTCGATCTTTAGCTCCAGTTTCGCACGCTGAATTGGTTGAGGTCCCCTTCAACTTGCGTGCGCCACCTGAGTCGCGGTCTTCCTGTACTGCGCTGTCCCTCTGGAGTGGATTTCAAGATTTTTCGGACCGGGACATTGGTGTACATCCGCTCTACATGACTCAGCCACCTCAGTCGTTGGACCTTTACTCTTTTGGCTAAGTCGATGTCGCTGTACAGTTCGTCGTTGTATCTCCTCCTCCACTCACCGTCCATACAAAGTTTAAATTTCAAAGAGCAATCTATACCTTCATAATTCATAATCTGCTACTTCTCAACCTTCTCGTTCCTGCTAGTCCCGATAATCCTTTCACAATTCAATCCTACCGCCAACAGCTACTCAACAACTGAAATATTATACTTCATTATCCGTTGAACAATCTACATTCGGATGCGAAACCCTCTAAATAAGTTACCTACAGCATCCACCTACTGACAATTGAGTGTCTCTTCAAATTTTCATTCCACAAAATGAATCTTCAACCACGAAACCGGTACTAAGCCGCGAAAAGCCGAACGCAATTAATCGATTTTGACACGAAACCGATTATGCTTTCGAGTTCAAAATTTAATTCACTTACAAGCCGACGACAATAAATTAACGTCATCAAGCATTATATGCATGTACAGCACACATGCATGCGTGTATTGTAATCCAAATTTCCAGCTGAGTTCTGCGGTACTCCTCGAATTGCAAGGAGATTCCACTGAACAGCCTTGGAGTTAGTTGCCTTTTACTCTGCGGGAAAAAACGCTTAAGTCTGCATAACTCTTCCGAGGAGTCAAGGTCTCCCGCTGAATGATGAAAATCGAAAGTAGGCGGACAACATTGGTGGGGTAATGGAATGCCCCTAACCTTAGTTCATCTCGTGTGGAACCTAAAAAGATGCTATCGGTGGTGGGCGCATGTACTCGTACATGATTGCAAAATACACACAACACACGTGATAACTCATGTCCAATGGAGTGTCGTATAATTTAAAAGCCAGTTTTGGACTGAATTCCACTTAAATGCGTACATACCAGGCCACTCACCGGGAGAAACAATAAAAACGATTTTGCATATCGTTACAAGGGGTGACAAACATTTGATTAGACAATTTAACCAGGCAAACCAGCTCTATTCATCTGTCCATCGACATCTGTCCGTTTGTATCTCTGCAGGTAGAGATTGGTGAGGATTGGATTCCTTTCTATCAATGACCCCTTTTGCACATCGATGCTATTTATGGATCCAATATTCGATTAATCTATTCCATGCGGCGCGCTCTAATCGATATTCAAAGATGTGTTTGTAAACAAAAAAAAAATAAAAATTGTTATTTAAGACGCAAATATTCTGCGTAAAAGATAAAAGTTCATCGACCCAAAACGACTAGCTAGTCTCTGAGGTACTCATCCACATAGAAATGGAAATGAAGAACTTGTTTCGTCTCTGAAGAGATGTTTTATAAATTAAGATGACATCAATCGGACGGAGAGGTTCAATTAAATCGGTGCTTATCGAAAGAAAGGTGAACTAATATAAATGTTTATGCTAAAGTTTAGGCCGAAAGATAAAATAGAAATTTATAATATACATTCTCAAAGACGATGACTGCTATTGGGATGCTAATTGGATTGACTAACTAATAAATATAAAGTATTAACCAGTTCCACTGGGGATTAATAATTCTCCTTAAATATCTTATTTGCAAGTTATCGTTATTAGATCTAACGATTAATAATTAATTTGATAAGTTCGAGTGGGAGTCGTAAAAATTCAATATTCTCTAAAATTTTTCGAATAAAAAAAAACGCTTCTCAAGGACTTCTTTTGCAGGCTTCTACCTCACTGTTAAAAATACTATAAGATACACTTAAGAAAGTAGACAAGCAGCCATCAAAGCCATCTCATCGACAACAATCAGATCCAGAACTGTGAAACGCTGACACCGAGGAGGACACATTCCACCTCCTATGCGAGTGCCCTAGCCTTAGTAAAAATCGAAAGATAATCATCGAAGAACATTTCTTCAGTGATTTGGGCGAACTGTCAAGCAAGCCACCGAGAACCATTCTACAATTCCTTCGGGGCTCGGGATGGTTCAGGGAGGCCAACTGAAAATATTCCATTTATTTTAGGTATCCCACACCACATCGGGGAACACAATGGATCCATTGAGATCCGCGTGAGGTTGTACACGAATGCAACCACCCCTACAACCTAACCTATTTAAGACAGCACTCGAGCTCTGGCTTTATGTTGATTAGGCCCCAGAAAGTCAAGGGGCTGCTAAAGAATAATTCAAGCCCTCATCTGTCTTGTCTCTCGTGTGTCAGGAACCAAATAATGATAGATTTTGTGTGAGCAGTTGTAAGGTAGCCTGCAGTTTCATTATTTTTATTGTTTCGGAAGAGCTGATCAGCACTGCGGTTTCTAACGAATCCTATTGTGCCTTCCCTAGTGTTCATAGATGAATTGTTTCACTACAGAAGATATCAGGAAGTAAATGAACTTCTCTGGATGGATAACAGCAAGCTGTTCTGTAGAGACCAATTCGCCGCCTAGTATTCTTTTTCTGCGTTGAAAGAGAGCTGAGCATTCTGTTAGGATGTGAAGAGAGGTCTCCTCACTCTCAAGGCAGAGTCTACAGCTTAAATCTGTTGTAAGGTTCATGCGATGTAGGTACTTGTTCAGGCAGCAGGGAGCGCTGAGAACTCCAATTAATGCTTTAAGTTTGCTCCTATTCAGGTTCACAATGAAGTACCGGGAATAGCACTTTTGAACATGCTTGTCTTGGTGCATTGAGCCAGGCTTCCTTAGATTCTTGCACGCAAAGACATTTTGCGTGTCTTGAAAAGAGTGATTTACCTTCCCCACAGAAGGGTTCGGGTCCAAAGAATTTTGTTGACGCACCGTCTTTTGCCAGTGAGTCGGCTCTTTCATTACCCGCATCCACTACGTGCAGGAATCCAGTGACCATATTGTTCCTAGCAAGATCCGAAATTCTTTGCGGGTTTCTAGGACATGTCTGGATTTAATAACAAGCGAGTCGAGTGCCTTTAGGGCAGCTTGACTGTCTGAGAAAATGAATATAATTTTCCCCATAATGTGAGAGGACTGATTGAGTCTCACACACTGATTAATGGTTCCGACCTCGGCTTGGAATATGGACGCAAATTCACCAAGGCTGACTGAGAAGTTCGCACCTGTTGATTCTCCTAAAATTCCGGAACCAGTTCCTGTTTTCATTTTGGATCCGTCCGTATACTAGACGAGGTCGGAAGGTGATGTTTAGGGTTTTTGGTTCTCCCAGTCCTCCCTTGAAGGGATAACTATTGAGAAATTCTTGTTGAAGCAGTATCCGGGTAGCATGTTGTCTGGAGGCATGCTGAAGATCGTGTCTTGCTCCAATGTTTTAAGCAGGGAAAAGTGTCCTCTTCTATAGGACTTCAGGTCAAGGTTGTTTGAGTGGAAAAGTCGATGGATGCCTAATTAACTTCCTTCTGCAGTTTCATACTTATTAGATAGGATTGACTTGGTATGTTTCATCTGATACACTCTCTTTCACACAAGTTGATGGCAAAGATCCCTCTCGTCTAAATGGTGAATGCCTGGCGACAAGTGGAACACAACTTGAATATAGGCAATCAATCTCGCTCATTGGTGAATACCTTCGATGATCGATGTAGTCTGAGGCTAAAATGTAGACTTTTTCCGCTGGGAGGTGGGAATCTATTAAAGACTAAACTGAGCACGTGCCCAGCAACAGTGTGGATCTTCCATCCACTAAACAAGCCCCCCATTGCCTGCGCTTATTCCCTATGGCATTTCATCTTGGAGAGGCCAACGACACAGCGTGCTCATAATATTTTTAAGACTTCTTCAACCGGTCGCCTTTCTCGCTCGAGGTTCTTTAGCTGCGTCATAATTTATTTCTCCCAATCGTTCACAGCATTCCATGTCTTCTGTGATATGGTCATACATTAAACTATGTTTTCGGAGGTTGGTGCTCCCCTAAACTGATTCCTTGATGGATGTCTCTCGGTTTTGAATCGCGGACATACGTTCTATGTCTTCCTGTGTTTGGCTGCAATGCGGAAAGTTTAGAAAGTTGTCGTGCCTTAATCGCGTGAGTTTCATACGATAAGCGAGGTGAAACCCAAGCAACGGATGCATCTTGCAGAGTTCAGCAATTTTCAGATGGTACATACGTGCTTCTGCGAATTCCGTCTGAGTAACCTGAGTTGGAAAGAATGCATCTGTGGCTTGTGTGGGAGTGTAAACTGTTTATGTAAAAATTAATTTGCCTCAATATGCGGGATATCCTTGGTTTAACACGTCACATCGTTGCTGCCATTTCGTCATTCTGCTCGTCCTCTCTGGTGGGTTTGCTTCGTTAACGGTTGACACAGTTTCCTAATTCCTCATTTCATATAATTTTTGAAATTCCTCGAAGTAGTTCTGAAATTACACAATCTCGTCTTGTGATATTGTGCGAAATTCATTGCACGCTCTTATTGCGCAGAGTCGATGTGTTGGCTCAATCCTACGCGTATAATTTTTCATGCCTTCAGTCCATATTGGTGAACCGAAGAGCATCACTGATGTAACCCACTCTGGCCAAGAGCCCATTTCGACTGTATCTTATCTTGGTCCTCCATGATTTGGCATGATGCATTGTCTACTCGTGAAGTTTTGACACTAACATACTCCAGATGTTCATTGAATTAGAGCCTTGTGTCGATCATAACGCTCAGGTACTTGATGGCATGCTTCAACGTAATCTTGACGCAAAAGTCTGTCACACACATCGCGGACATATTTGAACGCGTTGTTGTAATAAGTCTCATACTCCACGTCTAATGCAACTTATTTCCCCGAACCACTCAACCCATATGTCTTGCCAGCCGCTGCTATCCATAAGATCGTGCTGCACGATGATGTCGGGAACCCGAAAAGTAGATGATTGTGGCTGTGAGATCGACTGAGTCAATTTTCGACATTTCCGGCCGTCTGCTCCCGCTCACGCTGCTCACGTTTTCGCTCCACCAGCTAGTATTTTTAATTCCTCAGAAACTTCCACTTTCAGCTCGTCGGTCTTTATAGGACATTTCCCTAACAAGAACAATTGACTTGGAAAATTATACCACGGAATAAAAATCGTTATCGACCAAACGATAAACGATATTTAAATATTTTCTTGCTTGACACACTGTTGTGTGCATGCTGTCATCCACCAAAACATCTAAATCAACTCAAATCGTTGAAAACAATGAACCCAATGAGCACAACAAGACGCCGATATACGTATATCGTAACGTCGAGGATACTCAATCTACGTGAACAAAATTCTAAATTGCATGTCTGCCTAAGTCCTACACAAAACAAATTCATAACTTTTTGTAAAAAAAAATAAATAATTATATTCTCAGCCATCAGGTCACCGTATATTCTAAGTTTCTGGCACACTTTTCGCATCCAATTACTTTACGTTGACCGAGAGCCTAAAAATACGCGACCAGAATTCAAATTATCTCCATCCCCACCGACCGACCGGCCACATGGACATGAGAATCCAAGCCAAGTTAACTGGAAAATTATAATGAAATGCCACACTGAAGGTAGAGCGAAAGATTGCCTAACAGGTGTCTTGATGAGACTCTTTACGCAGGGCATGATTGTCAGTCTACTGGTCTGACTCTAAGTGATATCAGATCGTAGTAAAGGTGGCGCGATGAAACATCTCATTAGCATATAGACATGTAACAAAAATTGGAAATTTGTTTTCAGATTACATGCTACGATACTGAAGATCCCGCAGGCAATGTGGAGTGGAAAAGGGACCTGAAAAGTATCTGGACATGTCTTGTTATAAGGCAACGTAAGATAATTGAAAAGTGATCATCGAAATGGGTGACCACCTACGAAGGAGTACATTCAAAACAAGTTTGTTGTGGAAAGTGTACTAACTCACTCAAAAGTCTTTCGAAACAAAAAGTGACATGAGACATCCCTGCCCTCTGTTTTCTGTTCGCAGGAGAAGGCTTTCTATCATCAAATGTCGTCTTGAACTGAAAAATATTATAGTCGCCATGGATCGAGGGCTCCTTCTTTACATTCCTTTTTGGAAACCGAACCTGTCCCACAGACTGTATCCCATAAATCTCAAATAAAATTGAATTTTCAATGAGCAATCACTCTTTGATAAGTTTATTGACTTCGAACACACGGGCAGATTGAGTCATTTCGACACTCATCTTCGTCTGGGATACAATCTCGGTCTCGCCTTAGGCAATTGTTTGTCTTGAAATCAAATTAACAATACAACATGACGAAGCCATAAATCGGCACCTCATTCAAGCAAAAATAAACCAATTCGCACGACCTTGCACTTCGAAGAGGCCATGCGACTGTTGTCTGACAATCTCCTTCAATCTCTGCTCGAGTGCCATTGTTTACAAACGAAGACCAGTTTCTTTCCTCAAAACAAACTCCAACTCCAACCAGAAGCAGACCAAGCTTTAATGATATTTCTTTTCCGCTTTCGATTTTTCAGATGAGCGGTTCCCTTGGGAGACACCGAAGGAACATGATTGTGCCAACTGTTGCTATTGCTGCTGGTGTGTTGTTACCACTTCTGGTGCAGGTAAGTCGATCGTGAGTAAGTCCCTGAATCGATCAGTTTATGAATCTCTTTTGTCTCCAAAAAAAATATTAAGATTTTCTCGAGCCTGTTACCTTTGGTGGCGGGGCATGGACGGTTAATGGATCCTCCAGCACGTAATGCTATGTGGCGTTTCGGTTATCCGAATCCGGTCAACTACAATGACAACGAGCTGTTTTGCGGTGGCTATGCAGTGCAGTGGGAACAAAACGGTGGCCGATGTGGAGTGTGCGGTGATGCATATCATGTAAAGTCACCGCGTCCGCACGAGGCTGGTGGGGAATACGCAAAGGGAATCATTTCGCGATACTACACAGCTGGACAGGTGAGTTCTTCTTCAAATACAAATATTGAACGATGTTGTGAGAGAGGATAAGAGAAAGAGTGCTAAAGTGGAGAGCTCGTTGACTTGACTTGTTTTGGGACACAATTAGGGTACACAATAGCGCTAAATATTTAAGTGACTACTTAATCGTAGCTTCAGTCAGAGGTATTGCTATACAAGGCATAGTTGCAGACAGTTTATGTCGAAAAAGTTATGCAATAATGGGACAATGGACTGCCAGAGATGCTTCGGATCGGATGCTTGACCTATATCTGATTATTTTTGGAAGGCATTTTAGTCATGAAGAGTTATGTGGAGACGATTGAGATGCCACTTTTTGCCTGCTTGCAATGTCCACCTTACGGATTAAAGGGAAAGGTTGTCATGTTGCAACCATTGTTAAGCTTTACAAAGTTGATTGTGATAGTTCGCCGATACCCTTCATCAACATGGGTATAAGACTTCAATCAAGCTATAGCCTTCCAGAGCATAGCAGATAATAATGCATCGCGGACGTAACTGGATTATCAGCAAAAACACATATTGTCAACGTTGTTCTGAGGAAGCACTTGCATTTCTTTGAAAAGGCGACAATTGCTCATTGAAGAAGTATTTATCCAGAGAGCACACAAAGCTATACCCTGTGCCCCTAGGCTTGACTGCCAATGATGCGGAGGCCGACCTGAGCACGTTCAGTGGATTGTTCCTTCAACTGCCTTTGAGCTGAGTTATTGGCCAATTGGTCGTCATCGATATCAATTGAAAAAAAGTGAGACAGTCCCTCAAATACATCCAGACTTCGTCTCGAAGGTGGAGAGCACGTCCTCTTCGATTGCTCCATTATGACTCGTTAATTGTTTACACCAATATTTGGAATTCCAACACTTCAAATTAATAGCTTGATAAAAAGTCCGAACTAAACCTAACCTCTAGTCTAAAAAGTTTTTTTTTAACATGCTTCGACAACGACTTAGACTTGGATCTTCTGAGGACTAACCATTTAAAATAAAAATGTTGCTGCTGACAGTTTGAAAGTTTATTTATTTTTGACAAGACCTTGTTACATTGATTCCAAAACTACGGTTTCATAAGGCTGAAGCGCTACTTGTGTTGTATCCACAGAATCCCTATGAAAGAAAATTGTAATTTACATCTTATTGCACAAAGATTCTTGTGGTAACATACCCGACGCTTTTGATAGAACCAGCACCAACTATCTTGTATTTCATTGAACCCGTGACGCTTAGTTTTGCATTTGTGCTCAAATCTACGGATTCCGCTGAATTCAAAATATTCGCCACAAGGACATATGACTTATTTTCATAGAATCTACAGAAAAAGATGCCAAAATTCCACATTTGAATTCTATAAGAAAGACAACGGCATACCTCTTTATGACCAAGACTCCATTTCCGACAACCCCATATTGCAGTTCACCAAATCTCAACGTATCGGTCTTCCTTAGCTCAACCATTGCCTTATAGACATTCAAATGACTCTTAGTATCAGTTCTTTCCTTTTCGACATTTACTTCGTCCTTGTTGGCATTGACTGGCAACCATGTCGCGGTGTTTGTTGAGAAGCCTTTACCAAGAAAATAGAGCTCTATCATCATTTCTTTTAAAGGACATTCTGACTTACCTGCTGCTGGTGACGAATCCCATTGGAACGGTGTTCTAGCTGGATCTCTGGTGAATTTCTCGTAAATTTCTGGATTTGAGTTACAAGCCGCTGGATCTCGACTATCTGCCCAAGAAATTTCCCCATCCAGCATACCAATTTCTTCACCCTGGTCATAGGTAAAGTGAGACTCTCACATTGGTAAAGACTTAGCATGCACTTACCATGTATGTTATACTGACTCCAGGAAGAATCATTTGAATCATGTTCATGGTATCAACACGTTCCTTGCCATATCGACTTCCTACTCTTCTTTGATCGTGGTTGCCCATCTACAAAAGGAAAAGGGTGATCGAAGTGTCTGAATATTGTAGATACCTTCACAACTTACCACCCAATTAGGAGTTTTACCTGGTGGCATCTTTTCGTACCACATCCTTATAATTTCTTCATACTTCTTGGCATCGGAAGAAGAATTACCATTTAGAATGAACTGAAAGTTGAATGGTATCTGAGCACCCTCTACTGACCAATTGCCGTACATTTTCATGACATAATCCAAGGGTGACCAAGTCTCGATAAGGAGAACTCTTGTATCTCCACCATGTATCCTTTGATAGTCATCCATCAGTTGATGCCACTGATAGACCATATCAATCGTTTCCGGTTGATCTTGCGTATAGATGTGCTTTAAGTAAGCCGATTCCTCTGGATCGCTAGTTAAACCGCTAAGAGGTTCGTCTGGATAATTGCCATCGGCAGCGGGTTCAACTTCAAAACACCATGGGACGGCATCAATTCTGAATCCAGCAACACCAAGATCCAGCCAGTAGGTAAGGACACGCTTCATTTGTGCCACAACATCGGGATTGCGATAGTTCAAATCCGGTTGCTGGACAGCAAACTGATGGAGATAGTATTGTTGACGCTGTTCATTCCACTCCCATGCACTGCCTCGGAATGCTTGACGCTAGAAACCCCTTATAGCAACTGAACTTTTCGAACTTATCAGATTAACTTACCCAATTACTAGGTGGAACTCTCTTTCCAGGACTAATTGGATCCGGTTTGCCATCGTGCCAGACATAGAAATCCTCAAAGCCCTTCTCCCGATTGACTGACTTCTTAAACCAGATACTTTCATTACTTGAATGATTCGGAACAAAGTCCAGGATGACCTTCAATCCTCTCTTGTTGGCTTCCTTGATAAGATTTTCGAAATCCTTCAGATTGCCGTACTCGTCTTGAATGTCATAAAAATCTGAGATATCGTATCCAAAATCAACCATGGGTGACTTGAAAATCGGTGATAGCCATGTTGCAGTTACTCCGATCTCCTTAAGGTAATCCAGCTTGGAGGTGATGCCATTTAGATCACCGATTCCATCACCATTGGAGTCCTTAAAGGAACGCGGATAAATTTGATAGAACTGCGCTGTTTGCCACCAGTCCTTTTGAGGTACTGCTGGAGTAGTAACGGGTGCATTGCAACCCAAACAGAAACGAATTGAAAGGCTGAGCGATACCAGTAAAAACGACTTCATTGTGTTCCAATGACAAAGACTGGACACAAATTGAATATTTTCGACGGGACAATGAAGCTTTTAAAAGATTTGCTCACGGTACTGTGACTATCGGTTATCTTTCAGGGCTATAAAGATAAGCAAACACTTGACAATGAGTGGGTTTAGAAGAGCGTAAATATTGTATTTCGTTGTTAATGCTTGTATTATATAAAAATTGTAAAGTAGGGAGTTCAATTGAGTGGGTAAATAATGTAGTTCTTGACTTCATAAGTAATCGCCTTCTACAGAAAAGAGTTCTTTCAAGTGGACGTATTCGTACATCTACACGTAACAACTTACTTATTGGACATGCATTGGTGATGAAGCCTTTCTTGAAATTCCCAATAACTTGCCCCTCACATAAGAATAATAAAGGTTTTAGACTTTGAAGCCCAACGAGAGGTACGGCAAGGCTGCATACTCTCACCACTTTTCAGTGTTCAGCGATGTTTTTTTATGCAGAAAATAGACAGTGGACAAGCATGTACCTAATCCTTTCTGACGATGGTTTCCTGTTTATACGAGTATATATATAGAACTTGACTTACACCAAATGGTTCATAGATAGAAGCAAGTAGAACAGAAGTTTAACACAACAAAAACATAGGCACGACAACTTTAAAACTTCGCCACTCAGCTAAACGTTTTTGAACATCAGGTCAAGAAAGTTGACACCTTTCCTTGTTTAAGAAGCGTTGCGTCGATCGACACGATGGCACTGTTCTTAAGATTAACAGCAGAATCGAGAAAGAAAAGCCCTGTTATGAAGGAAAGTTAGTTTGACGAGTGGGTCTCTTTTAAGTCAAATTAAGTCTTTCGATCTCTTAAAATCTAGGATAGGCCAAATAAGCCTTTACATTGTTGCTATAGTCAAGTTGTTACTTTCTATGATAAGCTTTCGGCGGTGCATCGGTGTGGATCAGGTGTTAAACATAGGCTAGGCTAGTTCATTAGCCACACAGTTCGCGTTCCACGAATGCGTTCAAATACCTGAGGTCGAATATATCAAACAGTGTGGCTTAAATGTAGAGCTGTGCCTGGCGTCTGGAAAAAATTTAGTGAAATGCCATCGAAAACCAGTGGAAGGTACAATCCCAGTTATAGCTCAAACTTCCTCCAAAGACAAGTCTTTCTCAAAGGCTGAGATGTTTTTGTGTGTCTGTTGCACATTCTCTTCTTTTCACATTTCGATTTAAAAAAGTTCAATTTGTATCGACTCTACTATTGTAATGTCCGCCTATAAGTATGCAAATTTTTTTTTCTTTTTTGTTAAACGTCAAACTTCACTTCCCATTTTAAATTTTTTTCTAAACAGGAAATCGAAGTAGAAGTCGAACTTACTGCCAACCATTATGGAAGATTTGAAATGTTCCTCTGTCCTAATAATAATCCACGTTACGAAGCCACTCAAGAGTGTTTCGATCGTTATCCGCTATTCATTTCCGGCACACGAGAGCATCGTTTTCTTATTCCAAGTGAAGCAAAGAAAAAAGATATCTTTCGTTACCGGGTGCGACTACCTGCTTATATAACTTGTACACAATGTGTCCTGCAATGGACTTACTACACTGGAAATATGTGGGGAACTTGTGAAAATGGAACCGAGGCGGTTGGATGTGGACGAGCAGGTGAGAGAGTCTCCTATGAATATAATTTAAATGATATCTTATCCTCGCTGACATTTTAGAAACTTTCCGAAATTGTGCGGATATCGCTATTGTCTCAAATACCGGAGGTGGTCTACCTCCAGCATTTGTCAATACCAAATCACCATTCCTCCTCTACTATAGGGATCTTCGTGCACCACAGGATAATAATGTTTTCCCACTCATTGTACGGTAAGTAACATTCTAATTGATAAAAACTTTCGATGTAAAACAATTGTAAATATTATACTCGCAATTTGTTATTCTTTTAGAAATCGCCATTAGATACTTACGGCTTTGTAGATGCTTAGCCCATAACTTCTTAATAAATGCTTATAACCTCACAAGTTCATCTGAACATATATCCATCTTTGATTCATACAAATAGGCATTTTTAATTGTTATAACGATGTACGTTCACTAAATTTATTATATCACAGCTTATTATGTATCTTTGTCCATAGCTAGTGCCTTAGTTGAATTTGTTTTTTTAGGTTTTTTTTTAATAGTTTGTTAATCAGTTATTATTAAATACTTTGGTTTCGGTTAATTGGTTTATTTTTTTTTTGGGAATATGAATAAACTCGTTTATTATACAAACAAAATATTGTTGTTTTATTTAATCGCTTGGTGTTGGACCGACAGTTTTCTAGTTGTCAGCGGGTCTTTTTTTTTTTGTTCTCGATTCGAAGGTGATGGATGTTAATTGAGTCGAATGACAGTTGTATCTTTAAAAATGAATATAGAGCAAAACCAGAATATATAGTTATAGATATTGTAAATAGAAGAGTATAAAATGTAAGTTCACTTTTTAGGGACACTATCTCTTACTTCTAAAAACTTGATATCGATATTTGTGTCGGTTGGAATCAAAAGCCATTATATCCACTTTTGAAAAAAAAGACTTATGTATGAGGTTTTGTTCGTATCATTCAAAGGCATACGTGGGGTCCAAGTTTGAATTTAAAATGTCATTACGTCCCCTAGAAATCGGACCCGAAAACTGAAAATAATTTCAAAAACCCTTTTATCCAATAGAGTTTGCAGGAAAGTGAAATCGTTTTTCTCGATTTACTCAAAACTTTCTAAAGTGGATATAATGGCTTTTGATTCTAACCGACACATTTCATACTTCATACTTCCAACGCGGCTTAAGAAGTTCCACTTCAAGAAAAAGTCTATAAACTCGACTGCCTATTGTACTCGCAACATCGTCAAGTTAACCATCGTTCTACCCCATCTTTAAAACAGCATTCATGTTCGCATATTCCTACGTTCCAGCCAACGCATCAGGATATTTGATAGCTTTGTCCGTTACCACACCAACTTCGACTGAACTTATTGTCACTCTTGTTGGTTGGGACTATTTGCGAGCCAATCGTAGTTAGAAGACTAATGACTTCCGCTTTTGTCTCAGTTAAGATACCATCAGACTTTCTAAGTAATTGCAGTTAAGTTCATTTTTCCTTTCCAAGAACTGTAACCAGCCTACTGGTTTCACCAAGCGTTTCGATCTTTTCACAAAAATATCGATAACAATCCGTTTTCGATAGTCGAATTAGCTTCTAATCGGTAGAGATTCTAGTCCTCAGCCCTCTTCCAAATTTGTCTTAAGTGACTCACAACGAAGCCTGTGATCTGTAAAAGTTTTTCCGTACTCGTCACACAACTTCGAAACACCTGGTAAGGGCTATATTCAGATCTTGAATAGCATCCTCAACCATCTGTCTTGTTCTAAGTTTAGGTGAAGTTTTGACAGAAATGTCTAGCTTCTCCCTAAAATGTACCCGCTTAGTTTTTCTCGGATTCCTCCTCTCCTGCAATGTATTTATGGCCTGAAAGTGATACCACCGGCAGAACCATTCTAGTTTGTAATCACCTCTTAATACTGATTAGATAGAGTTGAGAAGATCACAGCCTTCCTTCTTATCGTGACACATGCAGGCTGGAAGCCAACGTTGTTAATGGCTAGGTCAGACGATAGTATGAAATCCAAGAGAAACCACGTTCTGAACATAAGCATCGCAACAGATGACTTGCCCCATTTGTCGTCGTTTACAGTCAGCTCAGCAATTAAGTTCGATGGTGGAGGTACTACTGAGTCATAGGGAAAACAAGGTGAAGCAACAACGAAAGTTCTTTTTTTGTCATTTTTTTTATAGCTTACGACTGCAGCAACCAGATCTTGATAAAGTTTAGTTGGTGAGAGGCTATTCGAAACAAAGACAAGTTCTAGGCCTTTCGGACTACTCGTCGTAAAGTATTTCAATGTTCCGAACACCTCCAGTTTCCTGATACCACTAATGTATTCAAGATGGATCTTCTTCCAAAATCGTTTCAAATGAACCCTGTCACACTATAGAAAGCGTTTTCGAAATCAATGAGAAGCAAGGATGCAATGAAGATCTAGTCAACCTTAAACGAAGCCTTGAAACGAGCACTTTCCAAATGCCATTATACAATTGTATGAAGCACGTGAATATGTCTGGTCTTATATCTAATCTATTAAGTTTCATTTCTTTGAGTCTTGAGAGGTTCACAATCATTACCTTTTTCCACTTTCCAAGTCTCATCAGTATCCCAAATCTTTTCTATGAGTGAATGCGGATAAGCTTCCTTGTTGCTTCCGAAACTTTCTGTGTCTCAACTGAAATGTGGTCAAACTTTAGACACTTTGTTTGATTTGATTGCGGTCTTGCTCGAAGACGCAATTGCGAATGCGTCATCGGAAATATTAGTTTGGCATACTTTTCGTCACAATAAGTTTCAAAATAGTGGAAAATCGTCGCTCCATCTTATGAGCTAATCTTCATCCAAAACCAACAGAAAATCTCCTATGAGATGATTGTCACCCAAAACCAGCAGAAAACCCTTCAAAACTTTCACTTGGTGTTGTGGTCACCTGTCATCTCTGTCTATCGCAGGACATCTGTAAAAATCTCTTTTGAATTTTCAGAACTTATTTCATCTTTCCTCCACATGCCAAGTTGCAATGCATGTGTTAGGTTTCCTCTGCTTCGGACGCCTAGATACAAAACTAGATTTAAGGAACCATAAGGCTTCGATCTCATTCGATTCTCATATTCTCGTATCCTTTTCTGTTTTCGATTTCCGAAACCCTGCCGACTTTAGACATTGCCTGTTGCTCAAACATCGTTTAGTCTCATACATACATACATATATCACGAGTAGCTTGAAATGCCTTCCCTTACCGTGTTTCTTTACCCCACTGGCATATTTTTCGCTAGTAAAAACACACACACACTTAGTAAACAGAATTTATAATTTATCAATTTTCAGTCCCAATTGTTTTCATAGTCCCAAAATATAATGATGTAAATTTTCATTAAAATCAAAGGCATATAAGATCAGGATACAAGACGGCAGTGACAACCGTAAAGAGAATTGCTAACTGAAGAGTAGCCAATAGCACAGTTTTCAAAAGACCATTCTTAGCAGTTATATGGTCATTTTCAAGCAAAGGTGTACTAGTGCGCCTTCTCTTCCTCTTTCGATTTAAAGAATGATCAGATGAATTTGCGTCCTTAAGAACTGGAACTTCTTCAATATTCGTTGAGCTGGGACTTACTTCATCAAATAGAAAATCTGGATGATCTCCAGAGCCACTCTTTAAGAAGAAAATTTTAGGGCTGGAGTTCTTCTTTAGAACACCGACATTTTTAGGAATGTAGGTCTCATGACCTTCGATGGGATCTGAACAAATTTTACACATCTTCGCAATGAAATGGTTAAAAAATATCGGATCTTGTTCGATAAAATTGAACTTCATTTTGGAACCTTTGTTGAATGGTTTCAGTCTTCGTAGTAGCAACTCTGGATTACGACTCAGTTTATTAAAATTAGTCCGTTGAAGTGTGAATCTTTCGAGGTCAGTGGGTATGAAGAATTCTCTTTCCAGTTTAAGCTCATCGATTGTTTGATGGCTAATCTGATACTCTTGGGCAATAATGCTAACCAGTCGGGTACCCATTGGGAAAACGATCATGGAAGCAATACATATGTGATGCGTGAAATATCGAATCTGAACAGTGTGCAGTATGAGAGGTGATTGCTTTTCTATTGAAGTGATTGGTTTCCCAGTTGATTTCTTGAGAGTTTCCTCTAATTTATGTCCCAGTGTGCGCAAAATTCGAATTTCATTTTCCAATGTTGGTACATTCTTAAAGATAACATCAACCTCTTGCCTAGACGTTTTAGGTGAAGAAATTCTAGCTGAATTATTGTTTTTGGCTGAATCGCTTAATGAACAGTTTTTATCTGCATTGCATCTAGCCGAAGCAACCTTTGCAGTCTTTGCTACGCACGCAGAGTCTTCCATAGGTTGTTCGGCTGTATCAACCTTCATGGTTTGGACCTCAATTTCCTCCTCACTTTGAGTACGGATCTTATTCAACGCCATTTTAATTACTCGCTCCTGCTGTGTGATCTCTTTAAGATGTCCCTTTAGAATTTCCTTCAACATATCATAGTCGTCCCTTCGAAGTTTCTGATGTTGCTCATCTGCCTTCACTATTTCCTTAAGCAATGCTATCTCACTCTTTTCCAAAATATTTGTTCTAGAGCTCTCCTCTTGATTGAGGAGTTCTTTAAAGTGTCGCAAAATTCCCGGTGTGTTTGCATGATGAGACCTCACCGAATCCACAGATGAATAGTCTAAGTCTTTTGAGTTGTAGTGTTTGGGTGTTTCAAATTCGTAATCCGAGTTGTTCTCGAAGTCTGGGAATTGAGTCCGAAAAAAGTCTTCAATTTCATTACATTCAAAGAAAGTATCTGAGAGTTGATTGGGGTTGATATTTTCAACATCGGCAAAGGAATCATCGACATCTGGTCTCGGTGAAGTATAGTATAGACTTCGTGATGTTTTCATTTCATCCATAAAATTATCTTGATCCGTTAAGGTTCTGTTTGGTATATTTAATCTCGAATAAGCGTTGCCGACTTCCCATTGGCGTTTCTTAGCCGCTTTGGCAGCAGCTACTTTAACTGCTGCGGCATTCACCTTACGAGCACTATCAACTCTGACAGAGTTTTTTTTACCCTGACCTTTAGGACTTAGAGCTTTAAAATCCAACTCAGGAATGCTTCTCTTTCGCTTCAATTGACTCAAACGATCCCATATGGTCTCATTTCTATGGGGGTTACTTCGATCTAAAGAAAAGAAAAATGATAATAATGTCAAAATGTGGCTAATTTTTTTTTTTTTTTTGAATACCCACCCTTGTTCCTAGTCTTAAGATGACCCCGAGCCTTAACGTTATCCTGGTCAGCGGGAGCTCGGGCATTAATGTTAGTTTTCGACTGCACCGCTGGCATTTTTAAGGAATATGAAATTTTCAAATATGTTCTACAAATTCCAGCAAAAAAAAACCGATTTTTATAATTTCAGGTTTCCAAAGTGAACTAAATACGTTTAAATATTTTCTGGACTGAGGTGGAAAAGTGTTTTGATTCTGAAAAATTTATATTTTCAGTGATCAAGTGTGCTTACCGTCACGTGCGTTTCGTTCTTTGCCTGGCATGAGTACTTGGTGTGAAAACAATTGTCTGCGGTATCCTCCAAATTGTCCCGAGAGCGCCTGTCATTGTCCGTAAGTAATTTCCCAGATTCAACTATATCAATTCAGTTTATTGGTGGAACTCTCTTTTTTTAAAAGGCAAACCTGCGATGCTATTGGAGAATTGGAAGGACGTGAAGGTGCTGATGTATACTGTTTGGATAATTGTCTCAATTATCGCTCTAAATGTCCGACAGATAGATGTCGTTGTTACTAGAACATTTTTTTTTAGATTGTCGACGATAACTTGCTCAACCCAATTACAGAATGATATGGGAGAAAGAAAGTTTAAAAAAAATAAAGAAATTAAAGCTGTGCTTAGAGGTTACTGCCATAACTGTTGTAAAAAGTTAGAAAACAAATAAATAAATAAATATACAAATCGAAAAGTTATTTAAACGTGTCTAGGGAGTCTATAAATGACTATGGAGCAGTTGGACTTAAAACGAAAACAGTTCCGCTTCGGGCACTACCCCCGTCCGGACTTGATGGAAAACCGATTGCCGACGAAATTAGTGAGATCTATCTCTATCTCTACAAACTTCAAACAGATATTCACCACCTATTGACGGATTTGAAATCCGCGTACTGCAGTTGAAGTAGAGATGAGAGACCTTGCGTCATATCTAGTTTTGGTTATCCTGCTAAAGTACATATGTAGCTACTGAATGTGTTCAAAACCCAATACTGTGTTCTGTCATCTAAGCGAAACCTAAACCTAGAACCAAAGGGCTTTCTATCCTCGATATGTGTGTTGATGACAATCTTCGTTGGAAGGATCACATTTTAATGGTGGTTTCCTCAAACGATACAAAGGTTAGGTTAAGTTAAAGAGGTGGATGCATCGCGTGGTGCAGCCTTCACTCGGATCTCTAATGGATCCATTGTGTTCCTCTGTCGTGGAATGTCCATTCTGAAAAGACAAGAAAGAGTGGAAGGGTCTGGATGAGTGCAGTTACGAACGTTCGGGCTCCCTGAACCATCCCGAATTCGTCGCGAATTTTAGAATGGCTATTGGTGGCTTGTTGGACAGCTCGCCCAGGTCGTTGAAGTTATATTCATTGAGGGCCTTCTTCCTTGTTCTGTATAGGATGGGACATTCGCATAGAAAGCTGGTTGTATTCTCTTCCGCGTCTGTATTACCGCAGCCTCTGCATAGTTCGTCTGTACTTAGACGCATTCTTCTACGGTGGGCCTGTGATGATCCCTATGAAGAGAGCTAAGTTTGATCTGTTTAGCGCAAGAATGTGCCCCGTTTTTATCTTGTCAATATTTGTCCAGAGTTTCCTGGAGGTGCGGCATGATGAGAGTGCGCTCCATCTCTCATCAGCTTGTCTATGAAAGTCTAATGCAATACTAGATTTGACGAGAGCTAAGGGAGGCACAACTGAATGATCGACCAGTGATAGGTCCTGTTCCGAACCCTTCCTGGCTAGTTCATCCGCCATTTCGTTCCCGTGGATACCTTTGTGTCCCGGGATCCACCAGAGTGTAACGTTGTGATTCGCGGTAAAGGTTTTGAGTTCTTCGCGACAGCGTTTTACAATTTTTGACTTAACTACTGTGGCTGCAATGGTTTTAATAGCGGCTTCGCTATCTATGTAAATGTCGGTAGTTTTCTTAGAGATTAGCTTCGCTGATGGTTCACGGGCTGCATCGGTGATGACTAGGACTTCCGCTTGGAACACACTTCCGTGGTTCGGAAGTCTTATTGACCTCTCTATGTTGGGCTCTAAAAACGTATCAAAACAAATCATCACAATGAAGAACTCCACACTAGACCTTCAATACAACTTGAGGCTTAAGACAAGGTATCTCGCTCTCAAGCATCATCTAGAAATCAGTTAAAACCCTTTGCAGAACTCAATTCCTCTGTCGAATGAAAGTGCAATTAAAGCCCATCGAATGATCTATGACTCTTATTCAGATGAGACGGAACTATACAACGACATCAACTC
Source organism: Criorhina ranunculi (assembly GCA_951813785.1). NCBI lineage: Eukaryota > Metazoa > Arthropoda > Insecta > Diptera > Syrphidae > Criorhina > Criorhina ranunculi. Next base: position 32,384,247 of record OX638385.1, on the reverse strand, counting down.
TATTTAAAAGATAAATAGTTATTCATAGTAGTAGTAGTATCGGCCACATCGAGCGAATGGACGAGAATGCTCCAGCTAAGAGGATCTTTGAATCCCAGCCACCTGGTTCACGAAGAAGAGGAAGACCAAACCTCCGGTTTAAAGATCAGGCAATCGCGGACGCCAGAAATCTTGATCTAGTAAACTGGAAGCAGCATACCTGGGACCGTGAATGATGGAAAGCGGCAATAGTTCAGGCTCAGACCCTCCAAAGATCGCTGGTCTGATAAGTAAGTAAGTAGTTATTCAACATCTTAAACTGTTATGTAATCTGAACACACTAACTTATACTGTAACCAAACGAATCTTCAAATCCAAGATTACACAGAAGAGACAGACACTTAATCTTCGATGGAGCTCGCAATAAAAAAGGAGCAAGCTGACGACAAGGGACCATGTTTGCTAGTGAAATCTCTTAATTGAGACCGTTATCCATCATGTTTTGTATCTGACTTGCCGTATCAAATACAAAGTTGTACTGTCAAAACCAACTATTCCTAAACTTATTGACGAAAACCTCATGAACGGTTGCCAATTTTTACGACCACCTCTTGAAACATGCGAGCAATGCGTGAGATGTGACGTTGTCACTGAAATTCTTAATAACAAACCTCAATCCACAGGTCGAGTGTGGTGTGAAGGAAAGGCTAATCCAGATGTAAATTAATTTCAGGACCTTTTGTTCTAAAAACATACTAATGGCGAAATGGCGGAGACACATAAGTACTTTATGTACGATCTCTTCTAAATCCTTCGGTGACTTTAGAAATAGACACCTCCCTCTGCAGGCGGGCCAGTGAAACATGCATTAGTTATATTAACAGAGTGAACGCCACAAATGGATGAAAAACAGGCGGAAAAGAACCATCCCCTTCTTCTTCCACTCAAATTTTATTTTTCTTCTTCAAAAATCACATGCGAACATAAATAAGTAAATTGTATATACACATTAGATTTGACTAAAAGAAATTTCCCAGAGATTTTCGAAATAGAAAAATATACGCCCGACAACATCCTGCACAATTCCTAATGTTTCATTGATCTCTCCAAATTGGCCAACATAAGTGCAGACTCCTTTTGGACTGCGTCTCTAATTATTTCACCGAACTTTTCCGATATTGTCCTCTTTATTGTGGGATCGGATTGTAAAGACTTAATAAGTTTTGCCGACAAGCGCGCCGAGTTCATCTTGTGGGTTTGCACAGGTGATGGACCCGGTCTTTTGATATTCCTGCTACTATTCTTAACTTTATTAGGAACAGCATCTTGATCGACTACTTCATGACTAGATTCTGGTACATCCTCTGGTATTCTTAATAGTGACTCTGTTGGCGGTGGTAGGAATTCATCCGCATCGGTATATCGATAAGTTCTTATGTATACCTCTGGCGTTTTATACTGGCCAGGTGTGATATTTGTCTTCGAATTAAAGGTTTCCGAACAAGCACTTTGTTGATCACTTTTTTTATTTTTTGGCGCTAGATCTTCTTTAAATGCGAGACTTGAAAGTTTTTTCATAAATTTATGATAACGCTTAATATACTCTTGCCGTTTGTCAATGGCTTCCACTAAATCCCAATATAAACCGCTTTTTGACTGAAGAATATCTTCAAATGATTTTACTAATTCTGGATTAGGATTGTCCGTGGACAGACATTGTGCCAGAAACTTGACGAAATCTTCTTTTGGCAAAGTTTTCTGAAGACTTTCAAGTCGCTTTTTATTGATTGCATGATGCACTGGGATACCATTTTGTACACCAAATTCGACATATTTTTGAGTATTCTGGGTCCGTTGAAATTTATTTCGATTCACTTGTGATTTCGTATTTCCGTATTCCAGCCGACGTTCAAGCCGATATTTTTCCTTCTTCCATTCCTCTAGTGGGTCGCGTTTATCTTGGCCAATAAGCGCAAACTGAAGGCTGCCAAGATTTTGTCGTGAATAATCGATACCGATTTTTCGTGCTTTGGCTAATTCTTCCCGTCGAACTTGCTGTTTGCTCTTCGGCCTCTGTTTGCCTTTATTTGGTCGATTTGTCTTGGAACTTGTAAACGAATCCTTTATGCGACGCAAAAGTTTTCCCAGTCTAATTTTTTTAACCTGTGCCTCAAGCGGCTTCTCATCAAAATTGCGAACGCTTTCATAGGCCACCTTTAATCGTTCAAATTCGTCCGAGTCTCTTCGATGCAGCCTCCTGAAGAAGGGCGTTCTGTGAATTTGATAAATGTCAACGGACCGGTGATTTGGTATGTCCATATATTTCGAATTTTATTTCCTTGATCCGAAGTTAACAAATAATTTATAAATGATGGTAGGTAATCGCTTCAGAAGGACCAGGTAATTTTCGCTTTGAAAAATATAAATAACGAATAATTTTGGAAATAAACTCACAGAGATCTTTGTTTTTTTTTTTAGTTTTGTTCAAGAGTTTTCTTGTGAAACTTATTCTAATGAATGAAAAATTGAAAAAAAGGTAGGAACCCATTGAAATTTGTACTTTGCTATTGCAATGCGAAATATACCATGTTGATGCACCAAAAGATATAAAGTGAATCAGTGGGTTTCAAATATCTTCTACAGCTTACAAAAGAGACAGCATTTGATTCCTTGATTATCATAACTAAATAAGAAGATACTCATATTCGAATGTCAACCAGTATTTTTACGGCACCACCTCTCAGCAAAAGCTTTTAGATCTGCCGTTCAAAGTCGACAATATTTCACAGACGGACCAGTAATCAATATTGCAAAAGACGAACAACATTCACATGTGGCCGTTGTACTTAATACCCCGACATACCTTACATATGACGAGGAGGAGAAGGAGACGATTCTCCACCTTCTCTGTACATGTCCGGCTCTCAGCTCGAAGAAGAGCACACTTCGGAGCCAGCTTCTTTAACAACCTTAGGGAACTGGCTGACATCAATATAGGTATCCTCCAGCGCTTCATAGCAAGCTCCGGCTGGTTCTGCGGGTAGTATTTCTGGTGAAGTACGGATCCCGGTGGTAACACAAAGGACCTTATCTGCTCTAAGTGAGATTGCACCTGCAGCCTGCCACTCCTACCTTACCTAACCTAACTACATACCCCTGGAGCCACTATTGAATCCATTGTGTATTAAGGTTAATCTACTAATGATTGCAATTAAAAGTAAGTTTTTGGAAAACACAAGAATTCAAGGGATTCACATTGAGATGTATTAATTTCTGTCTTTTTTAGGTTGAACTTTGATTTTCAATGACGGCGGACTTTGAACTTCAGATGGTATTGCCGACATCATATGGCATCGGTTTTGATAAAGGACAATACTGACAGCCTTTCTCTTGTGGATTAAGAAGAATCCAGCGACAACATTTCAACGAGTTTTTGTTTTGATCATACAGTCATACCTTTTTTACATGTAACTTAAATTCTACTCATACACTTGTTTACAGGTCTGACACTCTGGCAGTACTCCCTAGTATCATCACTGAAATGTTCACCATTCTAGGTGCAACCTATCATTTCATTGTCATCATTTTGAACATTATTCATCATCTTCAACGTAAAAACAACAAAATGGTCAACAGGGTGAAAGAAGATCAAAAAATAACCACTCCCCAGATAAGTCAGTTAACCGGACACCAGCGGTTACATCGCATCTAACTACTTTCACTACTTGGCGCTCCTAAACATATTATTCATGAATCAACAGGTGGTAATTACTAAATTCAAATAACGAATTAAAATACAACATGGGGCATAATTGCAAAGTGCAAAGCAGTTGCCGAAGAAGACTAAAGATAAGGTCTGAAGTCTTCAGATGCCAGATTTCAAGGCTGCAACTAGGAGCTGATCTAACAACACTATCATAATAATTCACAGGAAATCTCTAATGAACAATTCGTAGCCAACGACTCCAGCTGCATTAGACACCTTAGTTAAGGTCAACTCTACAAATAATCCATCACAAACTATAAACTGCAGCGATTACTTTGACTTTAGGAACCCCACTGAATCATTCTCGAATCTTAGATTTACAACAAACCACAAAAAGTGTATCCAGTGATGAATTACAAAATATTCATGCAAATTTTAAACTTGTCTAATTTTTTTAGGTTAAACTTCGTCCTTATTTGTTTCTTTGTGATTTGTCGTGCATTTTTTTAAGTTTTAACATTTTAGCACATAACGGTTAATACATGTTACCAAATTCTGGAGAACATCATCTTCATGACTTCTAGAGTAACTTGGAAAGCACACGGCAACATACAAAATGTTTCCCCTTCCGCCGTCCCTTACCACTTTCTAAAAGAAAACAAACAACAACAAAACTGGGAGGTATACCACACCTACTTAAATTTTCTGGGTGCCCAATACTTTAGAAAAAATTGTAAGTCAGTTACTTATCAGACTTTTGTCGCAATTTTTTTTCCATGTTTTGACGTGTCAATGCCTTGTGGTACATATTATAACATTTTTGAGGAGACCATCATGTCGAGCAACCTTCAGAGCTTAAGAGTACATCAAAATATTATTCCACCTACAAACCCTTCCCCCCTTTAGAGAGGCTACAAAAAAAACATGGTGCGAACAATTTGAGGCGTTTGTCCTGAAATTTTGCATATTTTGACATGTCAACGCCTAACGGTACATGTAACAAAATTTTGGAGAACGCCATTTTGTAGAGCAACCTTGAGAGCAGTTAACTACATATAAATATTTTCCCCATCGGTAGCCTTTAAACTTTTTCAAGCGCCTGCAAAAAAATATGACGCCACAAATCTGAAGGGTTGCCTACTAAAATTTCTGGGCGACTAGTACATCAAGAAAATTTGTATATGGGGAAGTCGGAATAGAGTAAAGTCCTGACTGACTTATCATCGCCGATCCTAAACGGTTAATGCTAGAAAGTTGAAATTTGAACAGTAGTTTCCTTTTGTGACAAAGACAACCACTGTGAAAGAATTGAATTTTAGCTCCAAAAGGGGATATACAGGGTGTTCAAGTTTGTATGGTTAAACAAATGTATCTTGGAATCTAGAATTGAAATTCGGTAGGCAAATGTTACAACAAAAATAAACACGTGTTTCACCGGTTTTCAAAATGTAACTACGGGTTAAGATACAAGGTGGTAAAGTTTGCAGGTTTGTAGTGTGCGCAACTGTAGCCATCGGCACATCGGTTGGGTGAACGTGTGTTGTTTTTGTTTTGCCGAGTTGCGCAAGGGTTTTTTTTTTCATTTAATTGTCTTTGGTACGAACTGCTTCCTGCTTCTACGGATATCTGCGTAGTTTATTTCCGATGCATTCGCAGTTCGTAGTAATTCGACGGGGAAAGGGTGTGTACGATGATTTGGTTAGGTGGATCTTTAAGTGTCTGCGGAACTACTAATCGATTTCAAAAATTCTTTCAATATTGGAATGGTCACAATGTTTGCTACCTTTTATTTTTGAAAGTTCCATAGGGACCGACTTCTATGTATTTAATGCGTGCGAAGCCACGGAGAGACTGCTAGTTAACCGATAAATGACTTCATAGGTGAATGGGTGTACCTTGTCAGAGCTTGATATCTTGGCTTCTAGGGAATGTATAGACCTGAAATAAAATGAGATAGCGGAGTTACCCGTTAAAGGAAAAAAGTGCAAGACTGTAATTTTGAATAGGTAGGTAGGTAGAAGTGGTTGAAACTGATGAACCTGCCAGAGACACAAGTAGCGCGGATGCTCCGTTTTGTTACCACAACTCACGTGATCTGGATGTTGATGGACGTAGCTAAGAGTGTGGTTTTCATATCTATCCTGTGAAAGAAAGTTAATTAAAAAAGGGTTTTCCGAGAGTGCGCTGTCTGGCTCTGGCAAGTGCCGGGCAGTCACAGGGAAAGTGGAAGGTAGGTAGGGCTAATTTTGAAAACGTAGGTATATTAATGATCCTTATAAAAGGCACAATCTGTTGACTGACAAGCATGTGTAATATGAATAGAGAGACTCTGTGGCGTTTCTGGAATTTATTCGGAAAATGTATAGCTAACCGAAAGCATTGAGTGGTACGCTACTGTTGGAATTATTTGATTGTGAAAGTACAGGTAGATATATTGCGGATTTTTGTGTTCTTTGCTCATGCCGTGTTGGTAACAATGTTAGGTTGACTTGCACCACACATCATGGATTCCTACAACGGCCGTATTTGGGATTCAACATTCAATGGACATGTTGTTCATTTTTTGCAGTTAACATTGCAGTTAACGGGTTCATTTAGAGAATAGAGAACATACCATCTAGAAAATGATCAATTTCATCATCCAACACTGCCTCTTAGTCCGGCATGCTACTCAAAGAAATGCATTGTCGATTGCGGACTTGTTAGATTTAAGGCCACGATTTTTGTTTGGAGGTCTTTGCTTGCGTAGAGTTTGAGTGTTTTTGTTTGATCCTACTTCAAGTTCAAAGTTCAATGTTGGGACATTACGATAAAATAAACAAAATAGTTTAATTTGTATTAAACATAAAAATATATATATGTATTTGTTTTATTGTTCACTTTATACAAAAAAGAGAAAATAATAATAAAGACAAAAGAAAAGAAAACGAATAACTAAAATTTAATTTAAACAAGTAAATTTATAACATACTTTGTTTCGATTACAAATAAACGCTAAACTGTAAATGATTTGTGTTTTATTTTCATTAATTATTTTCTTCCATCCTTTACGGACATAAAAAAAGATATAGCAAAGAGAAAAATTGAAAAACAAGATATGCAATCAGCTCTGTGCTTTCTCAATTAAAATGAGTTTTTCCTTGTTTGTTTATAATTAATTACTAAAACTACATATGTATACATATCAACTCTAAACGACTATATGTGGGACGACGAGATTTATTCTTGTACACATGAATTTAATTTAAAAGGAAAAGAAACAAAAAAACAAAAAAATTCTATCTAAAGAAATGAACCAAAACCGTTTCAATTTTCAACCGAATGTTAGCTGATTTTCGAAAACAAAGCAAATAATTTAAGTTTTTTAGTGCTTTTTTAAATTTAATATACTGCAATGCAAGCTATCACAAGTAGTGTGTACGTGGTGGCCTAAAGGAATATGTTGTAATTGTTTGTTGGCTACAACCTATCTCTAAATGCTGGGGATGTGTATATGTTTGCGCGGAACTTTCTTTATTAAAAACGAGCAGTTAACTTCAGTCCAAACGTTTCAGATTAAATTCCATGCTAAGGCTTCAGAAGAGGAACTTCTTCTTTTTCTTCTTGGATTTTTGCTTTTCCACACTAAGTTCGGACTCATCGGCATCCTGAAAGAGAAAGAATATTGGAAATTAAAATTGAATGGTGTATACTTAGATACGACTTTTACCTTATCTGCGTCCAGTTTTTTGCTCTTCCCGAGTTTCTTGACCTCCTTTTGTTTTTTCTTTTCCTTTTTAGAGAGCTTACTCAAGGTGTTTCGGCTCATTTCTTGTTCGCGTTTTGCCGAATGGAGTTCTAGCCTTTGTTTGATACTCTGAGAAACAAAGCAAAAAAACATGTTTTATAGAAATTTCGACAAAAAAAAGATAAAAGAAAACATAAATTTGGATAAGATAATCTTGGTTTTGAGTGAAATTTAAAAGTGCCACAGGACTTGCCTTATATCGTAGAAAATGACAGCGAACGATAACACAGTCAGTCTACTAACTTGAGAACTAATTTGAAAACATTGGGAAACTTGTATTCAAAATGCGCTTCATGTCTTTTTATCAGAGAATTTTTTAATTAAAAAACAGGCATTGGCATCAGAAATTAAAAAAGCATTTGTCAAGGCTGGACATAGGAAACCTGCAATGGCTTATTAAAGCAAGACTTAAACCGGTCGTGTTATATCTTCTTTTTCATACTATTCTAAAACAGACGTACAGATTCGGAACTACCAACATCTAGTTTGACTAATGACTACGTTGCTAGATCTTTGCAAAAACAAGCGATCATATCACCCGTTGATAATTTATTAGTGCACGGTGGTAAAATGTATATAAATGTACGTACCTCTATTATGCCGAAGAGGACCTCAACTTATAAATACCAATCAAAGATAAAATATCGAGGAAAATGTGTTCCATTATAAAACTGTTTACACTTACCAAGTCTTCCTCGGCTTCTCTCAGTCGGTCCATTTCTAGACACTCAATAACTTCATTACGTAACTGGACGACCTCTACCATTCGAGCGATAAGTGCCTCCTCACGCGCTTTATCCGTATCGGTCTTATTTCTCTCTGGTTGTGCCATCAGAACACGAATTTCATACTCCAAATCGGCTTGTTCCTGTTCCAATCGATGTTGACGCCGTCTAAATTTAAAAAACGAATAAAATTAAATAAAGGACCAGCCTTCTTCTAGTTCAGCACAACTTACAAATACATCAACTCAGCTTGCCTCCGGAACAATTCGTTCTTTTCGTTAACCAACTCAAATAGTTGTAATATCAAATCTTCAACTTCCTTGGAATTCTGTGGGTACCCAGCTGTTCCAGCATTTCCATCTTCGGCAGCATCCAACTCTCCGTTCTTACCCTCGCATCGATCACGAATCATTTTCTCCAAAATGACACCCTGTTTCTCCAGACCCTGTTGCTGAACTTCTATGATGTCCAGCTCATGGCGTATCTCCTGAAGTGGTAACATTTGTAGAACTTTTCTTGGTGGAATTGGTAATGCAGGCGCTGGACCTTTTCGACGCTTCCACTTGCCGTGCGACGATTTATTATAAAGCGGATCTGTATCTTCGGCTCCCGATGACACCTGACTCTGGCGATTACGGTTTTGCGCCTCCTTGTTGTCTTTCATTTTTTCCAATTGCCGATCATGTGAAACGGGTTCATCGTGCGTTGGTGTCACAATGTGTGTCGGTACAATTGTCCGCCGATAGACGACATTGTCCTCCTCCTTTTGTATTATCAGATCCTCAGAGTCTGAAACCAAACTATAGTCTAGTGGTATCAGTTTGCGCACTGAGTTGTTGCCCTCTGAGTACTCCTCAGATTGCTGATATTGATCGCTTGTTCTGTCCAAGCGATTACCCTCCAACAGAGCTTTCTCTTCGTCAGATAACTTATCGAGATCACTCTGCAGAGGGTAACTAAGCGAGTTTTTTGGACCGGTATCGTTGTTGTTTTCGGTTTTTATTGTCAAAACAGTTGCTGGGTCGAGCAGCCTCGCTGGTTTAGGAGGAGCTGGTGCTGGACGTTTTTTACGTCCCTGACGCGGGGTCGCAGAATTGCTGGAACTAGGCGATGATTTTTTGCTATCCAAGGTCTCCGTGGAGGGGAACAACTCTTTGACTGGTGGTGGTGGAGCTGGTGCTTTCCGAGATTTCCTCGAACGAATTGTTCCTGTTGACGAAGTTAACGAGTTATTCGATCCTCGTCCATCGGTATTCCTCTGCAGAATGTACGGAGTATTACCAAGGGATGAATTGCTTCCATAGAAATCACCAGAATTGTTAAGTGGCGATATATGATGATTTGGTTGTTTGTTGCTGAGACGCGGGGTTGGCTCTGGCGTTGGATTCTGCGAGAGCGATCTAAGTTTATGGGGTGGAATATATTTGTATTTTAGCATTTTCGCCAAAAGTGGAACTTATCCATTTTCACAAACGAACACAAAACAACAAATAAAGGTTGATGACCAACGAGACGAGAAACTGTTTACTTTTCTTTAACCGGAATGGGGAAGTCGTTGGACACAAATCAAGCGGAAACAACCAACTGTTCCTGGAATTTTTAATTTAAATCACGTTTTGCTTCCCTTCTGTTTCACTCTACCTGTGCGTAGCGCACCGCTAAATCGGTATTAACTCCACTGACTCACCGACACCAAATGAGCAAGGAAACTGCGCGACCAACTAAGAATCTATCACGGTCACATGAAGAAACCCGAACAAGAACACCGCAATAGCAATTATAATCCGCTTCCAAATTGGTTCTTCTGTAGGAGACAACCACAGTCGATTGATTATGACAACGATAGGCGGAAGAGAAATGCGCAAAATAGACCTCAGTGCGGTTCGGTAGCTGTTTCAACACTGTGGATGAAGAATAGGCACAGCCATCCACCTAAATGACACCAACAAAAGCCACCACCAGTTGAACAACAATGAAACGACGACACACAAAACTGCCAGAGACAATAACAAACAAGAAGAGGGCCTTCCTTCACGATAAGGTTGCGGCTCTGCTACTACTACTTGGCAGCTCCAGTAGTTAGATATTAAATGTGGTCTGGCTAGATGAATGGGTTGCCTAACTGTTTTGCATTTTTAATAGCCACTCCGAACCACTTCCCATAATGTGTGACGACTTGTGTTTGTGTTGAGAAGAAGTGGTAAATGGTGTTGTCAGTGTCATAGTCTTTGCATTTGTCTGCGTCTGCTGCTGCATGAGGTCCCAAAGGTCTACACTGCTTAGTTCTGCACTCGCTAGTCATCGGCAAGATGCACTTTTGCATCTCGACTGTGTTTTGCCTAGATAGAGGTCAGAGATAGGGTAAACCCGTTCTCCATTGTTAGAAAGCTAACCACTTTTGTTGTCGAAATCGATTTTTTGACCAAAGAAAGTGGGTCCACAACAAACACTCATTTGTTTGTTTAATTCAAGAGATGAGTATATTCATATGGAAGTGACTCGAATGCCCCTAGAGGTAAAAGGTGTCGTCTGTCCGTATTAAGGCTGTGTTTTTAATTGCATAATCTGGCGGCACTAATCGTATTATTGACACATTGTTATATCATTTGAGACGATCATTTAACGAGATGCGCATATGCGCGGAGATGTGTTCAAGTTAACAGATTTCATCAACTACGGACTGCATTTTGTTTGGACTTTAAACAATTCCAATTGCCAACGAAATTAAGTGGGAAGTAATAAACAAATGTAAATGAGTGCAATTGACAGGTATTGAACTGGAACGCGCGCTTGGTTAGTGTATCTAGTATCGTGGTGATGTTTATGCAACAGTGGTTTAGTGGGCTTTGCTCTTAACAAATGATGCATGACTATTGAAGTAGGGATAACTATAAATGATGTAAGATATTGTGTGTATTTAAAATGGATGCAGTAAATCAATGCGTTTATAAGAATATTTTGAAAGTATGGATCATATTAGTAAAAGGAAAACCGAGAGATATTAAGCAGTTGAGGCACCTATCAATAGATGAAATGAAAAAACAATAATAGCTAGTGGCAACTCAGATACGGATAGGAATTACTGCGAAATTAAATCATTTTGGGCCTCGAAAAGCAATTTGTTGTTGAATGTTTGTATTGTAACTTATTGCTGGAACATGCTTCGTAGAAGGCGAAGTTCATATCGCCTCGATACATATTCACATTAAGCAGTGTTTAGGTAAACGTCTTCAGTTCAGTCTGTTTGTATGCAGTTTCCACGACTAACAAGATTGGTAGGTGAAGTCTTAATAGTTCCAAATTCATTCGAAGTTAAGAAAAATTCAACTCATAACGAGAATTGTTTTATAAGCTACGAAGCAATTCAGATGTTGTTTGAAAAGAAGACCCACACAAGAAGCAATGTGAAAGAGAGTTTTGAAGAACAAGGCATTTTAAAAGCACAATTCAAGCCAAGACATAAATGGCACACAGCACAGCAGCAAAATATTTGCTAATAGCTCTCGCAAAACAATAAGACAAGAAGTTTCCGAGTAAATTCCAAGAAATATTAGCTTTCAGCCTCAGATTGTAGAGATTCAACGTAACAAATTGCACATCATCTCGTTACTTCACTTTTAAACTTTGGATATGGGTTGCAAGACCTTCCAACTCTCAGACAACAATGGTCGTCAAGTGAAATTTTAGAGACACTAATTATTTGAGCTTGATCTAGGTGACCTAAAGAAAAAACCTCCAAAAGTAACGTCAAAGTTCATGTCTGGTCAATGACTTGAGGATTATATAACTTTTGATTTATTTAATGGACAACAGGTGAGTACTTTCTTACCTCAAAAAGGTAGAAGTTTAGTACTTAGTACAGTTAGATAGCTAAAGAATTGATTCAATAAAAAGTTAAACCCTCACCTAAAAAAAAAGAAACAATTTTCTGCACCTTTTATTCTATTGCTGTTCACATTCACAATGCATTTACTCATCTTATCTCTCAAGCCACGATCACCAACACTGCTCTCTAGTATTATTATATCATCATCTTCAACATAAACTGCAAGCTCTTTGGCATCGAACAAAAAACAACGATTGGACAATGAAATTGAAATTAATGCTGGTGCTCGTGCTGAAGCTGGTGCCTGCCTAACAAGTGAGAACCACAACAATTTACTGCGCTTAAAGGGAATCTGCGCAATGATTCCTCTTGTTCTGTGTTTAGTTGCGATAAATTGCAGTTGAATAGGAGAAGATTACGGGTTGATGGACTAGAGAGAGTTAAGTTAATTGAATGTGTGTAGGCGTGAGCATAATAAACGACAAGAAGAAGGTGGCGAGATGGCGAATGTCTTATTGTGACACTTTTGTAGAATGATTCATGTTTGTTTCCGGAGGAAGTCAATTCTTGTATGGAAATATGTATATTTGTGCAGCAATGGTATATGAAAACCATAAGACTGTTATAAGAAAAATACCAAAATCAGTATATCGGGATTGAGAGTTCTAAGGTGTGTATAAAAACGTAAATAGAACTCGAATCTTGCCAAGGTAGTTGAGAATTCATGGCGTAGGTAGCATTTGTGTGTTCATCTCGCGCTTAAGTAGGTGAATACTTATTAATGTCGTTTGTAGCATGATTATATCAATGAGCTGAGAATTAATTTAAGCTATTGTATAACAGCGGCAAGTAATTAATGGAAAACAAACCAAACAAACCTCCCACACTGCTGATTATCGGTAGATCGCGAGCATCTGAATGCGTGTGGATTTGTTAATTTAGAAAGATTAATTGGCAAAACTGCTCTTGCAGACAGGCGTATGTCATCCTAAACAGGACAGGCAACAGGTGCGGAAATATAAATGACAGCAAAAAGAACTTAACTAAATGTTGACAATGTTAGCTTCTCCCATCGAAGGTGTTCAAAATAAATATAAAAGACAGTAGGATAGTGGTGATACCAACATCCTGCAGTTGCTTTGCTACTGGTTGGCAAGTGAAGTCATCCGGAGTCCATTTCTTCCCCGTTTTCTTCATTGAATTTCCGCAGACAAAGCCAACCGTTTACTCTACAAAAGAACTATCAGTAGCTGGGACATTACTGTGATGTAATACGAATTAAGACTTTGAAGATGTATCTCTTATCAGAACACCATCATCGCTGGAAGAACTACTCCAGTTTTATTCGATACTGATCACATAACTTAGGTTCAGTTTTGTGAAACAGTGTACAACTACAGATCAAATTGAAAGGAGAACTCGAATTCTGTAAAAGTAAACATTTCCCGGTGAGGTCATCAGCTCATACTCAATCACACAATTAACTAAAATAGAAATAAAGGATCTACTTACACAGCCGTCCTTGGTGCTGGGACTGGTATTTTCTTGGTTAAATTTGTCACACCGCTGTAATTCTCATCGCCACCTTCCTCGGATTCACTACCAAAAGGATTCTTTGAGATCTTTGGCGGCGGTGGACGTGGTGGCTTCACTTTCTTTTCTATTTCAACCTCATCGTCGGAACTATCAAACGGATTTAAGCTTTTATCTTTGTCCTCCTTTTTTCCAGAAGTTGCCGGCGATGGTGTTGATGTATTCAATGATCTTCTTGGAGCTGGTGTTACTGGCTTCACTGGAGTTACTACAGGCAAGGGGGTAATGTCATCATCCTCGTCATCACTTTGAAATGGATTCAATTCCTCGGGATACAATTCGATGTTGACTTTTGCTGGCGATGTGAATGGCTTCGGTTCCACTATCTTCTTCGGTTGGTGTTGTTCTTCACCTGGTTTATCTACATCCATTACAGTTAGTTGTGGTTCCTCTTCTGTTTTACTTTCTGGCTTTGCTTCATCAGCATCCATTTCTATTTCAACTGCAACATCTTTTCGTGGACTCGTTTGCACGAGGTTTGCTTCACTTGTAGTTGCAATTGATGCTGGAGATGGTACTAAAGCATCATCATCATCATTCAGTTGCTTATGATTAATTTCTTCAATTGACACAGTTTTTGGTTCTTTTTCTTTTTCTACTTCTACTTCTATTTCGGTTGCTTCATCTGATTTTGTCTTCAATTCTGCTTCTGTAACAGAGGAAGAAGTTGTTTGTACAGCTGACACCGGTTCCACTGCCATCTCTTCCTCATCCTGTTGCAGCGGTACAGCTGTTGGTTTAACACTATTGCTATCTGACTTAATACTACTACTGTTAACACTAGAGGAGTTCTCTGGGGTTCTATGCATTAGATTATCATTAGTACTCTTACTATTTGCAATTACTTCGAATTGATGTAGACGAGCACGCACCACACTTAAGCGATTTGCTGTCTCCTCATCCTCGTTTGCAGCCGTCATATCGCTATTGCAATTGGTCTTGATGTCCAGTGTTATTGGTCGTTGGCGAAGAGGTGGCTTTTCTTTCTGTTGATTTTGTTCATTCTCTTGGTTTTGTTCCACCTCTTGTTGATTTTGATGCTCTTCGACGACGTTTTCTGCTGGACCAGCAGCAGTTTCTTCTGGCGGCGGCAAAGCGGCTGATTCCCCAACTATTTTCGCATTTGTTGTTCTCATCTGCTCATCAGGTTCGGTATTATCTTTGGTAACAAAATTAGATTTAGATTTACTTAGATTAAGATCATCTGCTCCTGTTGTAATGCTTGTTGATGCAGTCGATAGGTATTCTTCTACTTGTGCATCTTCATTGTGGGTGTTTGCGTTTTTGTCATCATCATCAAGTCTTTTTTTGGTGCTGTTGGTCTCTGCCTTTTCAACTGTCCTTAAAGTGATCGCTGCTGTCGTTGTTATAGGCTCCTGTTCCTTTTCGTTCTCTGATTTTAAAGTATTTATTTGCTCCTCACTGGATTCTGGCACTTTCTCTCTTTCTAGCGTCAACGATTTCGACTCTTCTGGTCGAGGTGGAAGAGTCGTCGGAAGTTTAGGTGGCTTCTGCTCGGATGCATCTTCTACGTCGTCGTCTTCCTCTTCATCTTCAGATTCACTACTGCTTACGACACTTTCGGATGTATCCATTTGTGTTGAAGTCAAACTCACGTCTTTTTTCTCCTCTCCACCTCCGTCGGCTTCATCATCCAGGGTTGAGTTCATAAAACTACTAAGGGCCGCATTCATTTTATATGGCGAAGATGTTTCACCACTCATCTTCTTTAAGCTCTTGGACTTTTCCTCATCGCTGAGGCTCTTCTGTAAGAGTTTACTACTACTACTAGCAGGTAACTCCTTACTTTGTTCGAAAAATGCCAAGCGACCCGCGATGGAACTACGAACCGTTGTTTTAGGTCTAGTGGTAATTTCCGCATCATATGATTCCGGTGAGGGATTCCTTAATACTGCTTCTGTTTCAACTTCCAAACTGGTTTCTTCATCAGGACATGTTTCACAGCAGTATTCCCCATCGACTTCGGTTTCATAAAAGCTTCCTGGTGTTAACTGAGAGCTACAGCGGGCACACTTAAGGCACGTGCGATGATAAACTCGTTTGCCGACCGTAAG
Organism: Criorhina ranunculi; assembly: GCA_951813785.1. Lineage (NCBI taxonomy): Eukaryota > Metazoa > Arthropoda > Insecta > Diptera > Syrphidae > Criorhina > Criorhina ranunculi. Next base: position 32,368,556 of record OX638385.1, on the reverse strand, counting down.
ACGTTCGGCTAGAAATACAGGAAGGCCACATTTTTGACAGGGGTCACGTTTAGGCACACCAACTACATGAGCCATCTGTAAAAGTAAACAAAAAACATAATTTAAGTTAGAAAATGCTTTAAGATAGGTTTTGATAATGTTGTGGGTGCTAAGATACGCGGTTGAAGCCACAAGGATAACTTGACTACAGTTGCGTTGCAAGAAATAAAATTTGGTGTTAGACTTGTAGAAGCCAGGGGGGATCTACAAGGGAAGGTACATAGAAAAATGTTGTTCGACTTCAACTTATCAATCGACAACTAAAATGTAGATAGACGTCCTTTCGTTGATTAATCCGTGGGTACAGAAAACACATTGCTGTTTCTTAACCGATGCTGCAAAACGGCACGCTAAGTTAACTGAAGATTTTAACTTTCTTTGTTTACGTAGTTTAGGGTGGTGGTAATCAAGCGTGGCAGCACAAATCATGAACCATGTTGAGGAAATTTGCAATAGACCCCTAGGACCGCTGCTTAAGTCTAGTGCCGAGGAGACAGAAAGATTCTATATTTAGAGAATAGAGAAAGAGTCAGGGTTACCGATTCGTACCACAGAACTCTTATTAGGAAGGGATTGGTTCTAGTTAGAGGTTAGGAGACGTGAACATTTCCACGGATGTAAAATGGTAGAGCGGGAGCAGGATTTAGACCCAACCTGTCATCTCAATCGTGTGACAAAAATGACCATTACAATGCAAATGCTCATTAAAGTGCATTCTCTCAATGCACATTCGCTTGATTTGACTCGTTCAGACTACCACCTGCTCATTAAACTAAATGGCATTACAGATTGTAAACCAGAGAAGCATTGGATAAAGTGTGTTGATTTTCGTGGTGATTGTACAGTAAAACTTTGCTAATCTCAAGGGATCCCAAGTTTAAGGCCTTGACCATCTACGGCCTGTAACGTCAAACATTTGAATTGTATCTTCGCCATGAGGTGGTTTCAAAGTGTAGAGTTGAATATTCACCAAATTTGCTTACAAGATGCTGGAATTTGCCGCGCAAAGTCTAAGGGTAAGACTCTGCTGGGTAGCTTGTCACTCTGATCACGGCGGTAAAAATGCACTGCACGAGAAAAACGAACAAGTTAAATCGCCTACATGTGTGCAGAGGGCAATTATTAAAGAAAGTGTCACCAAATTGACGAATCAACGCTGGTCAAACATCAGATGACATAGACTATCTCAAGCTGCTTTGGATATGAGAGGAGCAAATGTATAAAAATCAGGTAAAGCTATTGTAGTACAGAAAAAGTCCAAAAAGGGAAGTACTGCGTTGTCCTCATACTAGAACGGCATCTGTGTCACTGAGGATATCGCACACATACATTAGCCGTGCTTTTTTAGTTTATAAATGTCAAAACCGAGCAAAAGCAACAAATACAATCAGCTAAGAGCTAATTTATGGGATTTTTCGCGATCTGTAGCCTATTTCACCAACTTACAAATATGTATTTACAAGCATTTTTTAACAAAATTTGCGATATTTTGTTCTAAAAAGTCACAAATTTTGTTAAAAAATGCTTGTAAATACAAATGTAAGTTGGTGAAATAGGCCACTGGTGATCAACTTGTGTAGTTCTTTCCTCACTTGCTGCTACTGGGGAAGTTATCGCCACTTGGTTGTGTTGTTATTGTTTTGTGTGTAAAATTCTACTGGGCTGGGTATACAGCTCCCAAAAAAGCACGGCTAATGTGAATGCCCTAGTATAGCTCGCGATAGATTTAACTAATTCTACGGCAACTTGAAGGATGTGTCAAAATCTGTAAGAAAATACCGGTCCATCGCTAGACCATTTTGCTACCTAGTGTTTTATAACTGGTCTACATGCCTAACCAAAGAATTTGAGGCTAAGCTTGCACGTGTTTTCAGTACTCAGGTTAGAGAGGCAAAACAATGCAATTGCAGATATAGAGAATGGTTCGAGCTATAGGATTTTCGTTTTTCTATTTAAAGACTTTCTAAGAACGGAAACATTCATAGTCTTATAGAGGTTTTCGACTGTTGACGAATCGAAATTTTTTTATTTTCATTACTACAACCTGACGAGAGAGCATAGACTGATATCCAAAACATCAGACAAGTAAATTAGAACACGAGATATGTATTATATAACTAATTTCATTCTAAGCTCGATAAAAACGATTAATCTAATAACAATTCTTTTTTGTATAGATAATTATAGATCACAAGCTTGAACCAAAATAAACAACACTCTATTGAGGTTGCCCCACATATCAAAGTTAATTGTTTTTAAAGTTGATATATGTATTTACTTTGTTGTTGGTACACTTCTAGATAGGAACATGTTTGAAAAATAATAATAATGAGTATGAGTCACACAACAAAAAGCAATAAACGTACTTAAGCATAAAGCAATAAAAAATAAATAAATACACAACAGAAAAGTATATAAAAATTATAAAATGAAAGCAAATAATTTTTTTTCGGTTTTTTTGATGATTTTTTTTCTTACCTGACAAGGTACAATAAGAAAGCTCCTATCGCTTCACTCCGTGGTATTTTTTTTCAAATGAAAAACAAAAATACTGTGGAGTACTTAAGGATGATCGGTATTTTTATGATGTAGGCAGACTTTTTCGGTTTTTTTTTTTTTTTTATAATAAGTGATGAATGCGTATAAAATGTTTAACGAAAAAAAAAAAATAAAGACTTAAGAAATAAAAAAAAAATGGTGATGTGATTTTTGTTCGGTTGTCCTTGTTCTCTAAGTAATTGTGTTATTATTTCGTGTGTGAATTTGAGAATTGTTAATTTAATTTGTATTTTATTATATTTGTTCTTTGATTTGTTTTTTTTTTTTTTTTTTTAATGAGATTTGTTTGCTTTGCTTTAATTTTTGTTTTTTTTTTTTTTGTAAATTTTCTTAAGCTTGTATCTAGCAGAAAATTTCTGGCTTATATTGACCCATTATGTCCAAGCTTTTATCATCCTGCATAAAAAGAGAAAGAAAGAAAAAATAAAATAAAAAAAATGTTTGTTGTATAGTTTGCGATAAACTACCAAAAAGAGTTTAGTTTTTTTTTTTTTTTAAAGAATTTACGTTTTTTTATTGGTTAGTGGAAAGTTAGTGCGGTCGCGTTTACTTATAGAGCTGATAGAGAGAGAGGATTTTTGTTAGTTACAATAGGTGATGACGATGGGGGGAAAATTAATGTTAATCTTAAAATATATCACAAACACCAGAATTTGTTTGTTAGCACATTTAATTCTGCAAGTCAATACGATGATGATTTTCATTCAACTTGCATGCAAAATTCAACTAACACAACAGTTTCAAGAATATTACCACGAATGCAATCATGGATGGAGCGTAAAGTTGTTGTAGTTCCACTGTCTTTAGAAAAGTACTTAATTTTTACCTTAGTATACTTTTTTGCACATAAGCCCTATGAATAACTTATTCACCTTCGTAAAGTGACTGTTGCAGATACGATTAGGACTGGATAACTTTTGTTTACAAATCTACTTAGCTCAACTACATGCATATAGTGCATTGCATATTTTGGCTGGAGATTGGAATTTAACCATATAAGCTTTCATCAGTTAGATTTACAAGAATTTGTAGCACTTTAGACACCAGAGTTCTTTATGAATCCCGTACCGTCCCTTCTGTAATGTTGAAATGGGTCCCTCTACTGGCCAGTGTCCCGTGCAGATCGCCATAGCCCTGATTACATTTGCATGAATCCTATTTTGGGGTTTCACAGCTTTAGCTCAATTGAAGGAGGGCCACATCTTTCTGAATACAGTAATACCCGGATACGTACTCCCTCGCTTAGCTGCGTTACCTGCTTTGCTTACCAAAAATTTGAAACTTCAAAACTTGTCAGGAATGTAAGCGGGTACGGATAGGTTACTTCCCCTCTTAAGTGCCTACATAAATTAGAAAAACTCGCAAGGCAGCTATCCGGGGAGCACTGTAGTGCAGTTATGTAAAACCTAGCATTGGCCTTTCATAGATAGTGTACAAACCAAAGGAAATTGATTTTGGAAAAAAGAATCTAAAGAAGAATAACTATGGCCGATCTTTGGGCTAATAAGGTAGTAAGTGGTAAGGCAATCTCAAGAACAACCGAACTTGCCGTGCATGGATATTATCAAAGGCAAATGAAGAAATACTTGGTCGTTTTGATAGAATTCTTCGGGTGATTTTTGCCTTCGTTTTTACGGATGCAGTTTCGTGACGAAGATTTATCTATACGAGCTGTAAGCGACATCGATCTAGCCAGAAAAATTCGAATCTATCGACATATAGAGCGAATTAACATCAAAACTTCGGTCCGGAAAGACTTCAAATCCAACCCAGAGTAAGAAAAATATTCAGATGTTTCCTAAAAAGAAGCTTAATCGTACCTAAAGTCTCGTTATGGAGGTTTTGTAGGATCTTCGATTGGCACTACAGTCTTCGTTGTTGTATTCGATGCTTACTGATGCCGGCTCAACCGCTGCAACAGTTTAGTCGTCTTTGTGCGTATCGCAAACGATGGAGACTTCCCAGAACGCATGTTTATCAGAAAATCTTAACCCATTGCAATCTGAGATTTTCGTATTGTCAAAATGGAAATAGGCTTTCGGAACCAAGATTAAAGCATAAATTCGATAGGCGGAAATATAATTAATTTTTTGACAAATAGAGAAACTAAGGTTAAACTTTGAATTTTGAAGGCCGAGACGGAAGTCGTATTTTGTGACATATCCGCCGGAGCTGGACTTAATCTTGGCAGTTGGTGGGTGTATTCGAGTAACAATGTTGTAGCATACTCATGAGTGCAAATCATTGAAGTAAAAGTTGCATAACAGCTTTGGAAAAACATTTTTCAAGCATTGTGCGTCATTCGAATCTTTGATTTTTTTTGTTCATAACTCGCCAAGCGTGTAGCAATCAAGGCAAAGCTTAAGAATTGACCTTCTTCGACAGTCAGTCAATCGAACCAAGACTCTGTTTTCGTCTGAAACTGTTCAATATGAAGACTAATGTCATTCAAATTGAAATCAACACTTGTTTTTAGATTCCAGCCAACCAACACATTGAGAAAACTTCTGAGGATTATTAGCGAGTCAAAAAGAAAGCCATCCTAGTATTCCCCGATTCATATGATATGACCTATACTCATACAACGGTTACCAGCAAGTCATGGTTAATGTTATGCTTATTCATTACTCCATTAGTACATCTGACCGTGAAAATATCACCTTTTACGTTCCTTTATGCCGTCATGCAGTTAAAGACCACTCAACTGAAAGCAATTAGCAAGTCCCGAACAGGTTTTACCTACCACCCATACTGAGCCTCGAAGTCTTACATCATTTCTGCTCATCTGCTTCTAAAAATTTGCATACGACTCAATGCAGTCTCTGACATCAGCAACATACTTGAAACGAAAAAAATCCAATCTAAAGGTAGACGTGTCTAATGCTCTCCACTTTCCAGTGTACATGATTTGCATGCAAGATGTATCTAATTCCAATCCTCATGTACCCTTTATGAGATTTTAGATTTATGCATGACTTGTAATCGATTTTTATTTTTTATTTTTCTGATGTAATACTCGTACGTTCCACAAAATGCCATCCATTCATGTAAGCACTACCCACGGTGGGTAAGTTTTCTATTTTAGGAAATCAATTTTAAACGAAAAGTGAGAGTTTGTCTGACACAGGCTACCGAATTGAACAATAAATTATACACTTCCAATCAAAAGAACAATAACAATAAATCACAACAATAGAGTAGACTTTCGCAGCGGTATTTGAAACTGCTAAACTATCGCAAAATTTAAATCCAAACTGCAAAGAATTGAAAATAATTTTTTTTGAGAAATAAATTCCAAAAGAAAGCTAACTTTCAAATACGTGACTTTACTGTCACGATATTTTCGGTGACGGCATGTTATTTTCGTTTACCATTTTCATTTAGTCATCAACTCACAAAAAAAAATGACAAGAGGAAAAGCCAAATTATCTTCAACTGAACAAAATCAAAATAATTAACGAACAAGGCAAACAAACAGCCAATCAAATTAACCGTAAACAAATTAAAGTCACATCAGAGCCTATCACCAGCAGAGATTAACTTTGAAAGTTATATTTAATGGCGGCGGATTATGGATTCGCCCCAGTTACGACCTTGCAAACTTTTGTTTTCATTTTCATCGTATGAGTCAAGTTCATGAAAGTGCATGACATTTCATATTTGTTTGTCTTGACAAAACGGTCGTCGGTAAATGTTTGACAGCATGACAAGTGTCACAATGGAAAATTGACAGCAACATTGAATTTACCCCAAATGGCTTTGAATGATTGATTGGATGCTAGGCGAAGAGATTATTTTTGCAATTACAGTACTAAAATGGAAAAAGTTTTTACTCATTCCAGGACAGCTTCGTGTAACTTATGTTTGTAATTATGGTGATTGAACTTTTATCATAACAACCGGTTATAAGAACCTAGAAGACTTGTGACATTTGCAAACGAACAGTTCCCCAGACCAAGTCCCAGCACCTGCGATTATTTGTTTAAAGACCAACTTAGTGCACTCCTAATGGCCTATGTCTGAAGAAGGCCTATGTGGCCCAGGGCTAGATGGGAATAAAAAGATTTTCGGTCAAATCGTGGTCACAACTCGGTTTCTTAAACTCCAATTGACGTGCATTGACAATCGGGTAGAAACTAATTTGTAATGCTTCAATGTGACCTTCGCAAGTCTAAAAAGGAGACTCATGTGTTTTTTTTTAAGGAAATTTCCAAATCCCAGGAGCACTTAAACTCGTTTCGGTCCATTGTACTCCCAGGCAGAAACCCCTTTTTGGCGCAGTGGTTTGAGAAACTCAGATTTTGTTCGTTTCTCTCTTTATTTTCGGTGGCTGTTGCTATTCCCCGACCGGGCTCGAACCTGGGGCCACAAGCGAATACACTACCCACTACTCCATCGCCTACAACATTAGACTGCACTTTATGTATCTGTCTTCCAAGCGGAGATTTTTGCAATACTTATGGCTGCGAACTATATTGTGAAAAACCAGTGGAGGGGACGAAGTATCTGCGTCTGTAGCGACAGTCAGGCTTCGCTTAAGGCCTTGCTCAATCCTTTTACAAGATCCAAAATAGTTCGGGAATGCAGGTCTAGTTTGAATTCGGTTGGAAGACTGAATTTGCTAAGACTTGTATGGGTCCCTGGACACTGCGGGATTACCGGAAATGAGGTCTCCGACGAGCTTGCCAGGCAAGGCTCAGAGGAAAACTTCTCCGGCCCTGAACTCACGTTAGGTTTGCCCGTATCTTCGGTTAGGGCTTCTATCGATGGTTGGGTTTCTAGCAAACACAACTGTAGATGGCATGACTCTCCAGGATGCAGGCAGACTAAACAGATCCTTCCCGACGTCAGTAAGAAATCCGCGGCATTAGTGCTGTCTCTCAGCAAAATAGACTACAGACAACTAATTGGCGTGATTACGGGACATTTCTCCTTTGCCAAACATCTCAACGTGTAAAGTTTAAGTGACACCACTGTCTGTGACGCTTGTGGAGAGGGCGACGACACTGCGGAACATTTCCTATGTGATTGTCCTACCTTTGCTCGTATCAGGTGGCAGGTTTTTGGGGCTGATGTGATGAATGCTGGTAACTTAAGCTCCTTATCACTGAAGTTCTTACTCGACTTTCTTAGAAAGACGAAGAAAACACAGTAAAAGGGTTGTACCTGCTGGTTTGTAGTACAATGGACCTGTTTTTGCGTCTGAGTGCTCCAGCGTGGTGTTCCAACACCCCGACAGAAAAAAAAAAAAACTCCATCGCCACTCATGTGTTAATAAGGTAAATAGACGGTGTATGCTGTCCTTAAGTTTGTTTTATCAGCGATTTCTTTGGCTTAGAAGTATGTACACCACTTGTTATGAAGTGTAGTAGAAGACCTTCTTGTTGGGAAGTAGCTGGATATACACAAGTTACTACTTCAAGGCTCACTATGAACAAGACTTACTTACTTACTAACTTAAGGTGGCGCTACAGTCCGGGGTGGACCTAGGTCTCAACCAACAACAAAAAACAAGATAGAGTACAAAAATACCGCTCCTTATCTGTGTGATCTTAGGCTAGGGAAGTCTATCAACGATTAAATGTCAACACTTTATATTAAAGACGCGCATCATAGCACAAACTGCACATGCCAAGGTCTAGCTTTGACATACCTATTAAACTTGTCCGATTGTACAGAACGACGATGGAGAATATTCGCTTCTGCATCCGGGTTTGGTAAAGATATCACCGATAGATTAGATGTCAACAAAAAGGATTTAGAGAAGACGACGCGTTGTCATGCGATTTCCTCGAAACTATTGTGCAGAGGTGGTCACATGCGAACCCAAGCGGCACAATCTTTCGAAATACCATGCAATTACTCATATACGCTGACGATATTTACATAATCGGAAGAACACAGCGTGATATCAGTAGCATTTCCGTGAGTTTTGAGACGGAAGTAGTGAAGATGGGAGCCTACACCGATGTAGGCTCCACTATTAACTTAATTGAAACAATAAGTCTTGTCAATCGATGTGTCTTATGGTAAAGAAGGCAAATGAGTAGAAAAGCAGTTCTTTATAAAACCTTGGTCTTTCCAGTCCTGCTCGCTCTATGCCGCAGAAGCATGGATGAATACACTCTCACTTGTTTTGAGAACAGATTTCGGAAGTGAAAGAGGAGATACTTGTACAATGCTGAGTTGTAAAGGCTATTCAGCGGTATCAGATACAGCCCAGATACACCGAATCAGATGTCTTCGACATGCAGAGTGTTGTTGCTCGCAATTGAAAAAGAACTCATCGAACTTGGTGTGCGAAACTGGAGACAGCTAGTCGAACGATCGAAATGGCTGGAGACGCTGGTCGGTTGAAGTTTATATTCACCCTCGGATTGCAGCGCCATTATAACTTCTGCATCTTAGAGCATTTTTAATGGAGTTAAGACTTTGTGGTGGTTGACCGGAACGTAGTAGGTAATGCGTTGGACTGATAAGCAAGGGTTCGAGTCAGCGAATTGTCGGTCGGTAACAGCGATAACAGTTGTAGGTTCCTTCCATTCGTGCGAACAATTTAACATGCACAATATGAAATAGGCCTTGGCACTCACTGGGATGGCATGCCTATTCATGTTCTGAATGCAAACAGACGCACTTCTGTAAAAAAACCGCGGTATTTTTCCTATTTCCCTGCAGAAAAGACTACAGTCGACTTATTGACGTTATAAAGGGCCACTTAGCATTTGCTAAACATCTCAACGTTGCATTTCTGTGGAGAGGGTGACGATAATGCCGAACACTTCTTAAGTGATTGTCCTTGCTTTGTTCGTATCAAGTGACAGATTTTTGAAGGTGATGTGGTGAGTTCTCTTATTCGTTTTTCTCTGAAAGACGAAGCAAACACATGAATATAATTAGACTTGATGATTAGATGATCTACAACGGTGTAAAGACTCTCAGCTAACAAGTTTGCTAGTGTAGAGTTGATGAAGCCGTACTCCTCTGTCTACTATCAGTTGCAAAGATTGATAGTGCCTCAACTTCCATTGCGATAGACAATTTAATAAAAGACTAGCAGTTCACCCGCTGCTTCGCACGCGTAAAATATATACTAAGGTGTATACTAAGTCGCTAGAAATCATCTGTCCCTATGGAGCTTTCAAAGACAAAAGGTAGCAAAAAGTGTCACCATTCCCAAATTGAATTTTTGAAATCGGTTGAGAAGTTCCACAGATACTTAAAGATCAATCCATCCAAATCATCGTACACAACCGTTCCCCGTCGAATTACTACGAACTACGAATGCCTTGTAAATAAACTATGTAGTGTATCCACAGAAGCAAGAATACGACCAAAGAAAAATAAATGAAAAAACTACCCTTGCTCAACTCGGCAAAACAAAAACAACACACGATCACGAACCGAATATGCCGATGGCTACGGTTGCGCATACTATTAATTTGCAAACTTTAACTCCCTGTATCTTGGCTCGTGGATATAATTTTGAAAAACGGTGAAACACGGGTTTCTTTATTTTTATTTTAGAATTTACCTACCAAATTTCAATTCTTAATTTCAATTTAAATTTTTGATTCCATACAAACTTGAACACCCTGTATCTCCCCTTTTGGAGCCGAATTTCGAAAAATCCTTTCTTAGTGAATGTCTACGCCACTAAAGGAAACTACTGTCCAAATTTCATTTTTCTAGCTCTAACGGTTTGGGCTGGGCGTTGATCTGTCAGTCAGTCAGGGAAGAGTTTTATATATAGAGAGATTCCAACAGAAACTGATAGCTTGATAGGGCATATACAAGATTGTATGTATGCTTCAAAGATAACTACAGTTACAAACAAGAATTTATCTCAAGTTGATATCCAAAAACAAAGCATAACAAAACGCCGCCTATCTTTGTTATGTTCGTGAAGAAATTTAGGAATTCTTATCATTTGCAAGGTTATATGCCGAAAAATTTATCAAAAACAAGTTCCACATTCCACAAAACAATGTAACACTCGTTCATACGACCTGAATTTTACTGATAACAAAACTTGGAACATGGACCCTATACAATACAATCGATGCAAAATTGACTTTCTTATCAGTTCATTTTATTATCAAAACAATTGACTGACCGCGATAAGTCATCGATTTTGATTTAACAAAGGCCACCCCTGACAGTATGACTCAACTAAATTGATTGTAAATTTTAAAGTACTTCACAGTTTACGTAATCAGAAAGCCTACATCGCAAATGAATAAGTTAAGAATCAGGAAATCAAAGTACATGATGACAAAAGGGGCGCGTATATGTACGGTACTGTGGAAAGTTTTAATTGAATTTTCGCCACTTGTACTTGCCCGGGTAAAAACGGGATTGTTTTGGCACAAGTCCAGTGGTATTTTTGGCAAATGGGAAGACCTCAAAGGAACTGGAAAATGATTGAATGACCAAAGCATGAAGAGTAGGTTTTGGGAAGGAATTTTGCGGAAAACAAAAACAGGGAATGGATACTATGGTCTGATGACCATACCGTACACAGAATGGTTGAACATGGAAAAATGCCGTGTCTCACGCAAGGCTCTAAATAAGTCGGAAGTCCAGCAAGTATGAAGGTGTAGACTTAAGTAGTTTACTCGCTCAAAAAAAAGAAAACCATCATGCCTTACAATTTGACATCCTCGCATCAGAAGATTGCCTTAACACAAAATCGCCATTAGCCAACTCTAACCGTCATCTCTCACCTTCATCTGTTTGTTTATCAATTTTCTACCGCAATCACCATTAAACAGACCGCTATATGTTCAAAAAAAAAAAAAGTTTCGATTACGAGTTGATCTAATAATGAAATTCCCATCCGTCTCCGGCGGCATTTATGAGAGTTACAACAGGCGTTAGATATTGGCCCTACCCTCCACTTCGTCACACATTGCTGATTCATGTCATGATGATGTGATGGCTGGTTGGTTGGTTGGTTACTCTCGTGGAAGGTTCAATTCGTGATTCAGTTTTATGCGCCAATTCGTAGCGCAGCAGCGCGCGTACTCGTGCGTTTCATAAGCTTCAATGAATTTGGTTGATCATGTAATCTGTTTCACTGTTTTTTTTTTTTTTTTTTTGTTCTCTTTCATTCCACTTAATCGCAGAAAATTGGAAACATTTTTCCTTCTTTTTTAGTCTGGGTTGGGCCTGGGCATGACCTGATTTCGTAACTCGGCGTAAATACACGCGTGAAAAGTATTAGACCGGGGACTGTCCACTGTGTCGGTGTACAGTGGGGCAAATCGATTTGGACATTGTGATGACTTTTGAACGACTTGAAGGCTTTTTGTTATGAAAAATCGGTCTTAAGCCCAGAATATATGCATGTGTATCCTCTCCAAAAAAGTGATCGAAACCCTGTCATTGACTATTCAGTAGGAAATGCTTTGAACAGCTGTGCTTATCTGCGAATTCTGTTCAGAGCTCGACAAGTACTTCAACATTATTATTTGCATTTCATTACCGCCATTATTGTGAAGGTTATGAAAAGCGCAGTTCTCGACACATCTTTAATATCCGAAGGCCGCAAACGATGTCAAAACGATGGCAACATCACGAAGCAGTCGATTAAGTGTGCAGGTTTGGCTAACTAATTCTATTCAGTTGTGAGCTGTGGGTTTTCAAAGATGAAAACGTACCAACAATCACCAACCCTCATGGCTTTAGTGGGTTGGACTGCTAAGCCAGCCGACACAAGTTCGAATTAAACTGCACCACCTTTCGGTTGACAATGACAAACCTCTGAAAGTACAATTTGTCATGAACGAACTTTTCAATCTGCCGTTTGGGTCTGTTATAAAAACTGTAGATCCCCTTCCATTCATGCGAAAAATAAAACACGCTAGGCCCTGCCTCCCTATGAGTCATTTATTTGACAACCACTTTCCTTGGATACGACAGGGAAGTTTCAACTTTCCTTCGAAAGGTCGTGTACCCAGAATAGCCAAGAAGCAATGTGCACAACGATAAGAAAAAAAACTTTGGCTGTGGCAAGTGTTGGAATCTTTTAAAAGAACCCGTTGTGTCGGCGTATGACCTTTTTCAGGATTGACAGTCGAATACCTCGCAATCACTCAAAGCTTTCAATCCGACTTCAACTTTATATCGAACAAGGGTCATACCCAATCCAACCTCCACACCAGTCTTTACTCAAGTTTCATAAATAGTTGCCCCACTGTACGTCTTTTGGATTTCTCTATCATGACACACATTCGAAATCACTTTTACTAATTGCGTGACAACGTCCTGTCACGTAACCACAAGTTAGGAAGTTTTTAGTCTACAGTTTGCCCGTTATTTGAAATATGTCCCTATGTCAAACTTTTCGAAAGATTTCATTAAGCTAAGTGTCAGGTTTTTCGAAATACGTGCTTTGTATGTGTATCCATTGGGTCACCGCTCCCTGGTTCTCATTGTTAATTCAATTGGCACAAACGCTTGTGATTTTTTTTTTGTTTTCAGCCTTGAAGATGATATTTTTGTTTTGCTTCATAACGATGATGATGATCTTTGTCGATTGTAAGGAGAGGAGGTGGATAAATCAGGTGTCACTTAAGGCGGACAAGGGTGGGTAGCTTTCAAGTTACTGGCGCTTACGAAAGCAAAAATTATTTATTTGCATTTAAATGAATTACGAGGGAAATATGGCATTTGTTATTGTTTCTCTGGTGTGAAGTCATCTATCTGTTATGAGCATTTCAATTTAAAATAATTGAAAGAGAAGACCCGAGACGACGTACTTCAGTTGGCGGTGTAGGTACCTACTTAACTGTGGGACGGAAGTGAAAAGTTCCTTGAAATGCAAGAAATTTGAGCAATATACGACTGAAGCTTGAAATTATTGATGTTGTGCAATACAAATTGATGGATAAGTAGATTTTCTTCTGCATCTGGTAAGATACAGACTGTCAGCTAAATAACTTTGTTAAGTGCGACACAACGGCCAAGTACCTAATTGTGGTCAAAAGAACAAAATAGTCTTGTGTCGAGCGGCAAAGGTATTTCAATAGGTAGCAGTTAAAACACGGAGTCATGACACTCCCAAAATAGCACAACACTGTCGACTTACTGCGAATCTGTGAGCAACTAACTGTTTCCCATACGCAGACAATAGTTCCGCTCTCAAGTCAACGTTATAATAATCAAAGTGAGACGCTATACAAACTTTACGAAAACAACATGTCAATAGCCTACATGGTGACTATACGTACATCGATATCCGGGAAATGACTAGAAATGCATTTGATTAAAAAGGAATTGATGACGCAGACGAATAGCTTCATTTTGACGATTCCTTGGCCAGTTCTCTTCCTTTCTCGCCTTCCTTCTGGACAGCTTGAGTTATAGAAAAGCGGAAGTTGTTTCAGCCATTCTAACTGGTCTACTACGCTATAAAAATCTATGTGTGCCCCCTTCTTCTTGTGTTTTGTGAATTTCCCACAAACAAGACACAACAAATCGTTTTGTTTTGCATCCCACCTACTAGTTGAATGCGAGGGAGAAAGATTTTAACGGACTCTGCCTTTGTTAAATTAACTTTCACCTATCACTGTCGATTTTATTATCTATTTCCACTTCTTTGTGGCAGTAAAACTTTGACGGTCATTAAACTGTCTCGATGACATCAGAGTGTTTCTATGCAAAGTGTCAATGAACCTGCTGCCAGATGTAATGAATGCATGAAACCCGCGACGAATGCCAATTTGAACTGCTTTCGAGAGAAGACCATTAACTTAAAAGAAAAGATGATGCATTCGACGCGATTGAACTTCTTGAGTGACGGAAACAAACACCGTTAGTGTCATTCGGTTTAAAGTTGCAGTAATCCTTGCTTTCCAATTATAAGAAAACCATACATATCTGACCTCATATCTGAATGAACCCATAAAGCCATACATTATCATGCCATCTGCCCACTTTCATGAAGACGATCAACATTTTGCATTCTATATCAAGCAGCCTTGGATCGAAACCTTTGCGAAAAATATTTGCATTTTCAACGACAGCCAAGTTCCGATATAATCCATATCAATCTCTAAAACTTCAAATAAAGCTTTTAGACTGGCATCCGCCTATTAATCAGACAATTTGGCATTCACTTATGCTAGGTGGCTAGTCTTGAACCATTTCTTGAAAGGCTGCAGAATGATAATTTTTCTTTTCATTGACCTCAACAATGAATCTCCAGTGCTTAAGCAGAAGATCCAACTATTTCCTCAAGCTCAGTCATTAGGGGCGGCAATTAAGACTTAAAATTTACAAAAATTAATGATCACAGTCTTCAATCTCCGACGATACCACAACTCACCTTTCGGAAATTCTCACTCCAATGTGAATTGCTTCTATCAATCTGACCACAAAAATCATAGACCATTCGATTAGAATTTCTATATTGAAGAGATCCCCCTCTAGCTGAAGAACTAGAATACCATTCCAACCAAACAGGTTATCCCCAAAAACTTATTAACATCATATTTACATCTGAAAGTGGGTTTTGTTTGACTTTCTATTCTCGTTCTTCTTCGTTCTACTGAGACTCGGGTAAAAGTAAACCGTTCGAACCTGAACCTGAACGTAGGGAACAATCAACATACCTACAGTGATTATAGCAAACGTTGACCCCGCCGAGATCATGGATAAAAAAGAAGTAGAATCGGACGATGCATGAAACCCGACCCGAGAAGCAGAAGAATTAAAATTGACTGAAACACAAGCTGGAAAACATGATAGAAACAAATCGAGTGGTAAGCACTTGACGGAGAAGGAAAAAACGGAATCTCCAGAGGAACTTCTAATTATAAAATCCAAAATAAAAAGAACAAACATCAATTTGAAACAAAGAAACTTGATTCTGTGAGGACATTGCCGTTTTTTTTTTCTGTTTTTTATCATCGTTGTTGTTCGTTGAAAGTGAAATCTAGAATTCCATTGATTTTTTCAGTCCAACTTGTGAGTTATCTTGCGGCGAAGGATGACGTGTTTCCTTTTCGGTTTTTGCCTCAAGTGGAATGAGTCAGACTTGAATCCGTAGCACCCCCCTTTTGTATGAATCAACAATCAACTTGAATCGATATAAACTCACCTTATTTTTATAAGATGGCAAATGCAAATCCTTGTATCCTCTTCCTCAGAGATCACCAAATGGACACATTTTTCACGACTCCACTGTGTTCAAGTGGAGGCTATATATTTTGCAATTTTATTTTATTTTATTTTTTCCACGGGAATGCAGAAAATCCCACAAACGTGGACACTGCGAAAAATCAAAAAAAATAAAAATTTAGCACATAACACGGGGGAAAAAAAAAAAGATCGTACCGCACCGACGAACTGAACCGATTAAATTGTCCAAAATTATATGTCACACCAGGGAACTGGTTAGAATTTTATTAAGCAAAATGCTAATTAGAAATGAAAACTAGGTGAAAGAATATAATTTGCGATGAGATTTTAACTTTTTTTTTTTTTTTTTTTGTGTGGAATCGGTAGAAAACGAGAGAAATAAAACACGACAGACACAGAGATTCAGCAGCAACGACACGGTTTAAGTTGGAATCTTAAATGTCTACTGAGAGGAAATGAGAAAGCAGCACTAGCAGAAACACAAAGATGATGAAGTTGTATTTTTCTTTCGTTGTTTTTGTTTTTTTTTTACTTGTGGTGAATTTCCGTTTCTAGTTGCACAACTGTCAACGGTGGGCAAAATAAAATGGCTATCGGAAATTAATTATGGAGTTGGTTGATGTCTTTGATATTGGGGAGAATAACGAATCGGTTTAGTTCAAAACAGAACCAGAAGGGAAAATCTTAAAATATTCCCCTTTAGTTTGTGCAGCAACCGTTTAGGGGAGATTTTCAGATACCTTTACCAGGGAAATTAGATTTGAAAGTTTTGAACACAACGTAGTGGGTGTGTTGGAAAAGTAGAGAAGTTTGTTTAAAAAAAATCATCGATGTTGTTTTGCAATTTTTAAAGACACTTTTAGAAAAATACAAGCGTTTACTGTCATTTATCTACTGTCAACAACGAGAAAAAGATGATAGTCAAGATTATCATTTAAATTGCGTGAATTTTAACGAGTGAATCATAGCAGGAGTGAAGAGCATTGAGGCAATAAAGAAGAATTAGCGTTCGATATAGAATAACAATGTCGAGCTATTGATCTTAAGAAATTGTACTCCACAAATTGACTTATAGGAATGCCAGTCCATTCTCAGTTAATTTTGATAATGATTGCGACCATAATTTGACATAAGTAAGTATGCACACGTAACGCAGTCCTGCACACTTATTTACTGCCATTTGTAGATACGATTAACAAAATAATTGACATAATTTCCATTTTACTTATAAGGTATCAATTACTACTTCTTCCTTGATTCTAGCTACTTATCTCCAAACGTTCAGTTATCCTCCAAGAATCAATGAAGGTAACACATTAAACATTTACCAGCCGGCGTATATAATTTGCTGCCGGCAAAACAACTTTGTTGCAAATACACATCAATGTCAGTGTCAGTGTCAGATATATTCACAAATGTCCTTCTTCTGTTCTTCTCACTCCTCTTCCTCTTTTTTTAAATCCCATACGCCAATCACTATCATCATCCACATACACACAGCATCCGTTGTGCTCCACTTTCAAGCACACACATGCCTACCATCCAACTCCCGAGACGATGATCAGTGGTTTTCACCGCGCACCGATCACGATCATCCACGATCACAGGTGTTGGATGGAATTTATCGTGCTACAATGCGGCCAAGATAACAACAACTACAACAAATGCAATCATCCTGTTAATAGTATCTAAGTCTCTTCTGTGACTTAGTGAAACTCTGCCCACCTGATCAACAAGAGAAGCACTTCTATGTTGTTTTTTTTTGGCGCGATTTTAATCGCTTGATTGCGTGAATGAAATCAAAGCGTGAAGCATGTGCTCCATAAAAAATTCTGCAATGGAGAGATCTATCGGATTAGCACACAGCACAGAGAGAAGAAGTGAAGACCACAATGAGGTCCAACATCTCCTTCAGAAAAGGAAGACAAGTACTTGTACACAGACACAAAATGCACGAAACTCGGTGCGGAACTAACCAAACATGGATAGCAACAGAAAAAAAAATCGATGTATCTAGTATCTATGAATGCAAGGTCGTTTAACTGTATAGCGGCAGCATCTCCACAGAGAACTTATAGAACCTGGAGAGTGTGTACAAGGATTGAGATATTTCGTGTGCGCGTAGTTTTCAATCGAGATAGCACGACATTATTGCGCTATAAGAAGGTGGCTTAAGCTTTGCCTCTATAGGTGTGTAGATACAGACATGCCAATGGATTTTTATTCTATTTTCCCTGCAGTGTGTGTCACTGGGGAAACTACAAGCACGGATGCGCTGTTGGAAGAGAGTCACGAAGACAAAGGATGTCGTAATGGAAAACGAACGCCTAGTATTTACGGTTTGTTGTGACATTCTTAGAGATGGAATTGAGGATGCCAGAAAGTGTGTCAGGACGTACACGAAGACTGATATGTGGTAGGTGGGGAAGTGTGGCGGATCTGTCGTGTACCATCAGTGAGACCATGACTCCATGAGTAATGGATATGTAAAGATTATTAAACTAGAAGGTGGAGCTGAAGAAATAAAACATGGAATTTCGTGACATCGTTAGTGGGCACAACTTCTTTGACATTCAAGTACAGCTTTGGTACTTGAAATGGATAGACCTACGAACAGTCGGAGAATGATTTGATGGATCACAGATCTAGTTGGGTTCGTAATGTCCCATTTATGTTGTTGCTTCAAACATGTTTTAATGTAGAACGTTCGCAAAAATGATCGGCATCCTAAGCTTCAGGATATTGTCGAAATATTCAATTGTTAGTCGACCTAAACTGTAATATTTTTTTTGAACTTGTTTTTTGGGTTATACGAGTACCAAGAAGTTAATTGGTAGAAGGACTGTTCCGACCCGAATCACAGTCGATGCAGAGAATTAGGTAAGACTACTTCTGCAGACTGTATAGAGGCGCTGTCAGGCGGAACGAACCATTCAGTCTAGATACTGATAGGCAAAACGTTCGTTCATCTGATCAAAACGAAATGAAGATAGTAATATCCAAGCTGTTAAACCTGATGGCTTACCAGCCGAGTTATTCAAAGCAACTGGAGAGTGAGCATACATCAACTCATTTCTAGGATTTGGTCACACGAGTGTATGCCTGATGAATGGAATCTCAGCATCGTTTCCCGATTTACAAAAGATGAGATCCCGTCAACTGTGCCATCAACAGTGGCATCAGTCTCCTCCACATCGCGTACAAGATACTGTGTGAACGTCCAAAATCTTTCATCAACAACCTGATCAGACGGCTATACAGAGGAATGCCTATCGTTCGGTGCTTCATCAAGGTCGGTAATAACCTCACCGAGAGCTTTATGAATTTTTTTCTCATCTTTCTTTGAAATTTCTTTGGCGAAATTTTGGAATTGGGCTTCAAACTCGATGGAAGCTCACTCCCAGCCTCAGATGTGCAGCCATTGTACTCTAGCAGGGTCGAGAGTGACACGCCTTAGAGCCCAAAAAAAGCATTTTTTTCCCCACCGACCCAGGCCCTGCTCAAATAGCACGCATTTTTTTCTCATATTTCTTTGAAATTTCTTTGGCGAATGTGTAGAATGGAATGGCGAACTCGATGGAAACCCAACAAATGTTTTAGACGCGCTGTCATGTCACTCTTTAAGCATCAGACCTTAACGGATTGTGCGAAAATCACAAGCTAACAACATATTCTCTGTCAGTCAGTCAGTCTTGTTGTCATCCAAGATTTGTTAGTCACATACCATAATCTCAATCTACAACCAAACGACAATCAGTCCATTTAATGTGAACGAAAGACTTTCACTAGCCTATCAACTAATCAAGGTCAGGTTAGTCAATCTATAAAAAAAAAATATGTAGAACCCCTCGAATCATAATTAAAATCTTAAAAATGCAAGTTTCTCTCGATGACATTGTTCAGGTCACGGAACTAATAGTTCCACTCTCCACCCATCTTGACCATTTTCCCAATAACAACTCAATTAAATCGAGAAAGAAGAACTCCCCAGAATGAGAGACAACCACAACGTTTCGCTTCTAACAATATTTACAACCTCTCGCTAGTCGTAAAAGTTCTTTTGTTAACAAGTTTAGATTTCTATCTGTATAGCAGAGCCGCACCCTATCGTCGCGTTTGCCTCTAATTTGGTAAGCACACCGCGATGAGGTGGAAACTGCAACCAAGTCCAGCTTCATCTTACAGCTTCCATGAGCTATTAATCGACAAGCAAATTACAATTTACAGCCTCGCGATCATGGTATAGATGTACGAGCAGTCGTAGTAGATACAATCAACCTATAGACTCTACACCGAACCAATAACTAATTAAATTTAATTATACATAAACAATGAGGATTAACAACATCTGTACATGTATGCAAGTGTGTATGGTTGTGTGTGTGTGTGCAACAAATAAACAACACAAATAAAAATGGTTAACCAATGCGTGGTGCCTCCGTAGAAAGTGGTGCCCGCTGAACGTGTTGTAGGTACAAGAAGAATTAAATGTGCTACACACTAGTTGTGGTTCTTAGGTCATGTGGTATCAACTAATTGCTATGTCCCATGCACCGAAATGTTTAGTGAAAGATATTAGTATTGATGGATGGATAATGGAAGAGGGGTGAGTGTGTGTGTGTGTGTAGGAGAATGGAGCTGCACTTACCTTAGCCGGGGGTCCTTGCGCTTTTGTGATTTGGGATTTCTCCGTCGTTGCAGATGGACGTTTCAGTCTGTTGGGGGAATCTGGAAAAGAAAGAAAAGTTTAATAATAAATTTAGGTCTTCAAACTACAGGACGAGATTAAACAATAATTTTACAAAAAGACCTTTTGACAGTGTGACCGTAACGTCGACCTCTAAATATTTGCACTTTAAGACACTAGATTTAACAAATCCATCCAGCTGCTGGGGTACCCAGACGATATTGACATCTTTTACCGATCCATAGAAGCTTTACAGCGATTTAAGAAGAAACCAAACGAGTGGGTCTTTTGATGAGTGAGGAGACGACAAAGTACATGTTGTCCACCAAAAACCGATTCGTCGAACACCGTCTAGAACAGAAAGTGACAACCCACAAATGACACCCTGGTAGAGGTTCGACGTAGGATATCGGCAATCTTGCGTCTTCGGTTTGTCCAAACAGGGTCTAAACTCCTTACTGGAAGATCCAAAATCGCACTCTACAAAACTCTGATCTTGCCACACTTGCTTTATGGTACTAAATTCTGGACGGCAAGACCGAGAAGTCTTCTTTCTTTCGAAAGAAAAATTCTACGTTGAATCTTTGGTTCTGCCCGTGGGATGTAAATATCGAGGAAAAGATACAAATGAGATACAATAAGTGGTCTTTATATTGGTGGCTCACAAGAAAAACATTGATCCTTCGAACCGGATATGAACCAGCGAACTATGGATATACAGTCCACCATTCGAGTTGTGGATATAGTCCGGAAAGCAAAAGTCCATCGACTTAACTGGATAGGTTATTTCGAGCAAATGAATAAAAACGCTCCAGCTAAGAGAGTCTTTGCATACCAGCCACCTGGTTGATGAAGAAAAGGAGACCGAACCTCGGGTTTGAAAATCAAGACATCAGAGACGATAGAAACCTTGTTCTTGTAGGTAGAAGTGGCTGAAACTGGTAAGCCTGCCAGAGACACAAGTAGCGCGGATGCGCCGTTTTGATACCTTGGTCTTGTACATTAGAAACATCATGCGCGGGACCGTGAAGGATTGAAAGCGGTGTTAGTTAAGACTCTGACCCTTCAAGGCTCGCTGGCCTGATAAGTAAGTAAGACATTGATTTCGACTGAAACTTCGTAAACTTAATTTAGCCGCATGGGCTTCTATCGCCCTGTAGTCCATATTTGTTCAATGTCTGTGTGGGTTTGGCTGAGGTGATCGTTCGTAATGTGGGTCATATCTCTCTGCTTTTCACATTTGGTTAGGTTTCAATAGGTAGGTAGTATAAAACGATACTTTCCTTAATAGATTCAAGTAGAGTGTAGACCCTATACACAAGAGAGCTAAGAGCTAAGCTGCAAGAGCCGATCCTCGTCTAGCGAATTCACAAAGTTTCTTGTTTTCATACATGCGCCTAAGATCTAAGTCCAGGATAAGACGATGAAGAAGCGACTTCCCAAAGATGCAAGTTCATCTCGACACTGTTTCAGTTTAGAGTACATGGTTGGTGAAGCGAGGGCGTCGGTAGCTGTTGGGCGAGCCGAGTACGCCGAGAAGATTAACTAGCAATAGAGCAACCGTAAGAAGTCTTATTGAGCTCAGCTTTAGTGACGCTGCACTATAATCATATGAGAGGAATGGGGAGGGTAATAACCACGAATCAGACGCTTTAGGATTTAAGCTATAACATGAAGTACATAGTATGTAGAAAGGTGGTTTTGCAGAACTGATTGGGAATCGGTGTAGCCAAGACAAGAACGCAAAAAACTTCGTCCTTGGGTCCACCCTAAAGCTGCCAAGAACCACTTTGGATTATATCGCTTTCTAAGCATGGCAAACCTCTTTATCAGACAAAAAGAGATGGTTATGGTGCAGCTGGAATTCCCTCACTCAAACAGCGTTTTCAGATGACATGCTCGTAGATAAACCCAAAGTTGTGGCCACTTTCACTACTGTCATCCTATCAACTTCCAAGATGATACCTACTACTCTTACATTCCCTAACTTGGATATCAACTTCTGGAATAGATTTCCATCATCAAATTCTTAAAATGATGATGATGCCCATAAAACCATCTTAATGTCGACACATAAAATACAAACCATCCGTCAGAGACCACCACCACTACCAACCACCATCGAGACTATCAACTTCGGAACTCTAGCTCTCCAAACCCACCCAGCAAAAGGATTTAACCAAAGTGAAATGTAATTGATACGCGTCTCTCTCTCTCTCTCTCTGTCGACCATAAAGATGATGATCATGGTGATGAGAGTGTTATGGCCACCACGCAGCTATGTTCCACCAACGTTGTTCAAGATGAAGTCGAATACGATGACGAAAGTCGGTCAGACACATTAAATGCAAACGACAAACAGACATAGACAACCACACGCAGAGCGACAAAAAAACGCAAACTTTCCAGCGTGTCCACAAGTGAAATAATGATCTCCAGCTGATGACGATGATGCCTACTGCAGATGATCATGACACTTACACCACTTGAGCTTGGGCGGATCGATTTTAATGTCACTAATGGAACAACCCAAATGGGAATCAAACGCACAGCAACTGTCTTACTGACAAGTGAGTGTGTTTGTTTCAAATTACCATATGTGTCGGGATGAGAAAGTCTTTCACCCATCGTCTATCGTTGTTGTTGTTGTTAGCATTGTAATTAGAAAACAAAATTTTTCTGTTGCAGATGCTTGGCAGCGAACGAAAAACGAAAAAAGATACAACAAACTCACTTTGTAGAAAGTTTTATGCGCACACACCACTGGACACTGGTCACTGGTCACTGAAAAAAAAAGGTGGAGTTCCGCGCACAGAGATGGTAGGTAAATCTTTCAATTGTTTGGTGGCACAACAGTGCAAAGTAAAAGTGCGAGTTACCCCAGCTGATGGACGTCTAATTATGGTCACATATGTGAAATCAATTCGTCATAAGTCAACAACAATGGACAATGGACATTCGGAGCTCATTCGGATAATGGGTTCCGTGAGACGACGACGAGGGGAACACTGACTTCATTCTCTGTATTGTTTCGAGATTAAATCTGTGCTCGGCTATTGTTCGATTGTTGTTATTGTTACATATATGTTTTTAATTGAGGTAAACCTCAGGTTGTTTGGACGGCTGACTCACGAGCTTATTACGACTAGTAGTGTGTTGTGAGTATAAATATGAAAAAATAAACGTTACGGAGTTAGAAAGGGAATTGTAGATTTATGGGAGCGCACCGCTATTTGCATGAGGTTTCATAACTAAGCTACAATTATAAATTTATCGTATCATTTATTTAAATTAGGTGCTGGTCAATCGTTTCAACGTGTTTATCGTAGTAAAGCTTGTATTTTTACAACCAGCTTAACAGGTAGGTTGTATGAATCAATTAAACAAGGAAAACTTTATTTATAGAATGATTGAGGAATGGTTTTGGAACTGTAACTCATGCTCTAAGAGAATTGGAAGCTTTTTGTCTAGGAATAGAGATAAATATACACCATCGAAGCGACCAATCGAAAGGGCCATCCAATAGAGACTTCCGAACTTTGACAGTTGATAGTGGCCATATTGTTGAAGCTACATCTGTCAAATTGGCTGTCATTTATTCAGTCTGTCAAATCACCATGGATGGATAAAGCGTTCAACAACACGTGCAAATAATAAAATTGTTTTATCAAAATGGGTGTTCTGTTCGGGCAACGTTCCGCGCACTTCGCCCATTTTACGGTCGCCATAATCGTCCTTCCGAGAGGACTATTCGCAGTGTGGTGGATAAATTTGAATCCACTGGTTCAACACCCGTACGTCGACGAAACTCAAGATCTGCCGCTGTCCGTGAGAGTGTGCAGGAGAATCCAAGGCAATCGATTTCGCGTCACTCACAAGAACTCGGCCTTTCGCAGACCACAAAATTCAACTGACTCAGGAGCTGAAGGTAAACGACCATAGACAACGACGTGTGTTCGCTGAATGGGCTCTGGAGCAGTTGGAAACTGACCCAAATTTTCATCGAAAAATCATCTTCAGCGAAAAGGCTCATTTGTGGATGATTGGTTACGTCAACAAACAAAATTGTCGAATTTGGGACGGTACCAATCCACATGAGATCCAAGAGCGTCCAATGCATCCCGAAAAAATCACTGTTTGGTGTGGATTTTATGCTGGCGGCATCATCGGTCCATATTTCTTTGAGAACGACGTTGGCCAGGCCTATAGGTCGATGATTACCAACTTTTTTAAGCCTGAAATGGATGATATGGACACCAACGACATGTGCCACACAGCTCACGCCACATTGGAAATTCTGCACGAGTGATTCGAGGGCATGGTCATCGCACGTGGAGGTGATGTGAACTGGCCACCGAGATCGTGCGATAAGACCCCGTTAGACTTTTTCTTGTGGGGTTTTCTGAAGTCGCAGGTCTATGCGAATAAGCCACAAACCACAGCGGCCCTCAAAGCCAACATAACCCATGCCATCGGTCAAATTCAGCCTGATTTATGTGCCAGAGTCATGGACACCCAGAGAAGACGCGGCGGACATTTGAACGATGTTATATTCCATACATAATGGCATCGATATGCCTTTCAAACGAATAAAATATCTCATACACACTTTGTTTTATTTAAATTTAAAGATAGGAAGCGCTTAATGAAAGACCCTTTACAACTGCGTTTAGCAGCGGTTGGTTAAGCCTAGGTCAGATCTGTTTGAATTCTTCAATCTATCATCAGCTTTCTTTATAGCATTAAGCTTAAGTAAGTGAGTCCAAAGAGTTTTACGCCCTCTCGTCAACATTGTTAAATATTTCTTTGCCATCTCCTAACGAGATATGCCGCAATCCACAGCAGCTTTTGATGTTGGAGAAAACGATTGCAAAGTACTTTTGTTCCGCTTCGGATAGCTAAGCGGACCTTTATCAACATTCTTACAGCACCGATTTCTCACATGTTTCCGGCGGATTATTTCCCAGAACTTGCTATCAAATGACAGGACATTCACCGAAACTTACCTTGGTAAACCTTTGAAAGAGTCATAATGATGAAATAGATGCTCTTTAGCTACATCATCCCGTCAGTTCTGCCGTATTGCGTCGAATGCAGTGCATAAAGCTTCGTCAGATATTCCCAAGCGAATGAAGGAAATGAGCCAAGTGCGAGCTCTATAACTCTATAAGCCAAGACTCTCTGTACCAAAACTACAGTGAATCAGACGTTTCAAGGAAATTGACTATGTATTCGTGAACCAAAAAAGGCTTCAAATGCAAGCTGAAGGTCAATCGCGGGCTAGCAAACTATAAACGATCGCTACAAATCAACTAGAAATGAGAGCGGCAGTATTAGGTAAAGACTATCATTTATCAACCGGAAGCCTGTTGAACAAGTTAGTAGAAGCCTTGCTCACTTATCTTACTAGTTCCAAAACAGTCGAGATTGGAGGACTAGTTTGAAATCGGTTGAAAGACTGCAATTACTCGATGTTGTCTAGATTCGAGGACACAACTGTGTTACCATAAATGAGATCTTCCATCCGCTTGCTAGGCACATTTTAGAGAAAAACTTCGAAAGCCCTAAACCTACGTTAAACTGGCCCACGTTTTCAGTTCAAGCTTCCATCGACGGATGGGTTTCTAGCAAACAAAACCAAAGATCTCATAACTTTCCATGGAGCAGGCAGACCAAACAGATACTTTCCGACATTTGTAGAATGTCCCGTGATACTTTTGATGTTTCTCAGCAGAAAGACTATAGATAACTTATTGGCATTATCTCGGGCCACTACGCTTCTATCTCAACGTGTTAGGCTGAAGTGACACCACTGTCTACGACGCTTGTGAAGCGACAACACTAAGAAACACTTCCTATGTGATTGATTGTCTAACCTTTACTCGTGTTATTTGCCAGATTTTTGGACCTGAAGTAGAGAGTGCTGGTAACCTAAGCTTCTTATCACTGAAGCCCTTTTTATTTTTTTTGGTAAGGCTCTGCGACAGACGCATATGGCACTGCGACCTAAAACATCTATTGTGCCTGGAGCCAGTTAGACAAGGAGATCCTCTATCTTCCTAATGAAGCTGAGGAAATCTCCAGTTGAGGCATTACAAATGTCCTCCGGTGTTGGGAATTCTTTGTGGAAAAAGCGTTTCCTGACTCTGCAGAGAGCCACGCACTCACATAGTACGTTTTCGGCTGATTCGTCTTCCTCTAAGCAGAGTCTGCATTCAGATTCCTGAACTATAGTGAGTTTATGTAAGTGATATCTGAGGCTGCAGAGACCGATGAGGAAGCCGACAAGTCTTCTGATATCGTCCCTTTTATGGTTAAGAATATTTTTTTTAATATTTTAGCCTGTCTGAGTCCCTGAGTGTTGTTTCAGTAGGATAAGAGGTTTTGTTGTTCCCAGCTGTCCAGACTCATTCTGAACGCAGATGTAGGGATGCCGAAGAAGTGTTCGGCACCTATGTACCTTTCTGAGGAGCCTTTCCTGACAAGTTGATCTGCAATTTCATTGCCTTCATTTCCTTTGTGTCCTGGTACCCACCAGAGCTTGACTTTATTTCGCTTTGAGAGGTCGTGGAGAGTATTGAAGCACACTGAAGCCCTTATCCATCTTTCTTCGAAGGACGAAGAAAAAACAGTCAAAGTGTTGGTGGCGTGGTGTTCTTTCTGTTGAACAGAAATGCCCTTAAAATTGAAAAGTTAAAGTTGATGATGGGAATGGAGTTAACAAAAATGACATCCAGTGTCTTTGGATCATGCTTTTCTGTCAATATATTCATCCAGGACTTACCTACGAAGCATGCAAGAACTTATCGTCAAAATCGTCGCCTCGCTAGGTATCAGCTTTATCGAATTTTTCTACTGTCTTCATTACAAATTGATTGGCAAACGACGTTAGCATCATCTAAGAACGCGACAAGCCTTGAGGAAAGTATAAAAGCGACAATGACTATCCACTTCACTACTGTCAACGGAAGCTGTGCCTAGTTTTAGATAATGATGCCATCACGACACTTTTAATGTACATGCCTTCATGGCAAAACGGTTAAAAGGT
Organism: Criorhina ranunculi; assembly: GCA_951813785.1. Lineage (NCBI taxonomy): Eukaryota > Metazoa > Arthropoda > Insecta > Diptera > Syrphidae > Criorhina > Criorhina ranunculi. Next base: position 32,341,077 of record OX638385.1, on the reverse strand, counting down.
CTTACTTTTGGCTAACAGAAGCCTAAATTAACGACATGTACACAATAAAACATGTGACTTAAGAATTCCAAAACCATTGTAAACATATTTCAAGTAAAGTTCAACACCAGCCTATTTGCTTAGGGCACTTATGAAGTACCTTCTCTTTGACCACCAACCGTGAAATTGACACAAAAAAAAAAGGTTTTCAATTTTATTTGACGTTTGATCATTGAATAAGAATTCCCTCCAAGGGTATTTAAGACGTTTTCTTGTCTTCAGTTCACATTCTTTTTTCCACTCCCAGATTCGCAATCCATAAACATCCACAGAAAAAAACAATAACAACGTACTCTGACAACTGAAGAGGATCTTATCATTGGGCAACCTTAATCCAAGAAAATTAATGGCCACAAATAAATCTTGGCGTGTGAAGTTTTGTTAGTAATTTGTCATCTCGACTGTTAAGTCAAACGACCGTTTTGTGTCTTGTTGTCGTCTGTGTTACCTTGCACGTGTTCTAAGTTTTTAAAAACAAATTGACTTTTGCAAAACTAATGAGGTCTAAAGTTTTTTTTTTTTGAGTTTTATGCAACAAAATTCATAATTAGTGTCGACACGGCTTATATTTTGTAAGGTGAATACTCGTATGTAGCTGAATTTATAAATTCTTCACAGTTAATCTTGGTTTTAGGCTGGAATAGACCTATTCTAACAAATTGTTTTTAAATTGCCACTTAATTTGTTGTTTGTCTTGTGGAATATGAAAAATTACCACCGAGACGGTGATTGAACTTTGACTTGTATAGAACAGACACAACAGACAATCACTTGGAAAGTGGCATTTCTAAAGGAGAAGAAGCAAGTTCATTGTATACATAGGGATAGTCACTTAATGAGGTTTAGAGAAAGGAATCGCGAGCTAATCTTTCAGCAGACTGTGTCGACTTTGTCTCGTCAATCAAGACTTTTCAGGACACATTGCGGATTTTGGAGCAAAAAGATTCAGACAGCGAGCTCGAAATCAATAGCAGAAAGAATACAGTAATACCCGGATACGTACTCCCTCGCTTAGCTGCGTTACCCGCATTGCTAACCAAAAATTTGAGGCTTCAAAACTTGTCAGGAATGTAAGCGGATACGGATAGATAGATAGATAGATAGATTAGGGGGTGGTCATGGTGTAGTGGTTGCATCATCGCTTGTCACGCAGAAGGTTCCAGGTTCGAATCCCGATGTGACAAAAAAAAAGTCGGTCAATTACGATAAAGCTGAAGTCGACTCTACTGTATAGGCATAACACTGGCAATGGCTTAAAAGTGTTCATCACTTGAATCTTATGCAAGATCAATCATTACCTTCTAGTCTAAGGGAGATCGCAGTATTAGAAGATGATTCAAACATCCTTTTACACACCAATCCTAGTAATTCTCACGAAATGAAGAGATTTTGTTGATTTTGCTTTCTTAAGCAAAACAAGGCTAGAGAATTCTTAAGAATGAAATGAAATATGCGTATACTTCGTAGTCAGAAAGTCGGATTTGATGGGGAAAACGACATGGAAATCGTTGCATGTACATACGAAAAAATGCCTCATCTGGGAACATGTTTGTTGCATGCATTTAATGGTTGCACGCAAATAAATATAGGTACATGACATGTGACTTTTGGTTCAAAAACTCGTATGTTTCCATGCGACAAAGGTGTCACAAGTGGCTGCCGTCACAAATATGGGTAGTACATGACATTTCAGCTACATGCAACCATTGGGACCGAATATGACGTCAATGTCGCATGTACATGCCATGATTTCCATGTCGTGTACTATAGGCTTTTAGTGCACAACTTATCTGAGACTCTTCAAAAATTACATTTTCACTAAAATAATATCCGCTGAGTGCACAAAGACTACTTAGTCTTCAATAGAAACGCAACGTGTATGAATCGTTAAAACTTACCCACTGGCTTAAACTTCTAGACCACAGAGGAGGTCCTCGCAGGAATAATAACCGCCCGTAAGACTACATGACCTGCTCATCAAAAAAGGTCTTAGTTCAAGCAGAGTCCAATTGAGGCTAATGATGAGTCAAATTACAGGAATTTGCATTAGGAGATTGTCGTCTGCTTAAACATGCTAACAAGCAGCTCTAAGATGATAAGAAATCTGTCCCAACAGATCGTTGAACTGAAGATGATAAAGGGAAATTTACTACGTTACACAGACGATTGAACATAGTTCTGAGATACGCATGGATAAGGGAGATGTGAGCTTCTGTTAAGCCTTGTCATAGGTGCTGGCATCTATCATTTTAAAGCATAAAATCTGCCACAGGGTCAGTTGGTTTTAAGCAGACAGACCGATCGGAGAATGGACCAGAAATCAATAGGAAGTGGCATTGATCACATCAGCTGATTTGTAATGAAATGAAAGTGGCTAAACTAAGACAATTGAGGTAGGCGGTTCTATATCTCACACTTTAAAGGGTTGGCCACGCTTCCCTTAATCGGGGGTTATATATGACAATAGAAGGAGGTGGTCGTCCAAAGATCACATGGCCAGGAGCTGCCGTAGACAAATCATAGCAAATGGGACATATGTTGCTAGAAGTCATATTTGATTGCGTCTTATTGGTGTGAAAGCATTAGTATCGTCGAAGACGATGAAATGTGTGAAATGTGGCATCCCCGGCAACGAATTAGACATTCTAGTGTTTGGGACTTGATCAGCTCAGAACTAAAATATACAATAGATACATAAGAACTCGGTCCATGGGGTCATAGAATGTGCAGTTGAATGTCCAACGTAACGTGATGGTTAAAATTTTCATTTTAGTCACTAATTCGCAGCACATAGGTACATCTGGATGTATAGGGTCTTTCATTAAGCGCTTCCTATCTTTAAATTGAAATAAAACAAAGTGTGTGTGAGATATCATCGAAATTGTTGTATTCGTTAGGCCTATCGATGCCATTATGTATGGAATATAACATCGTTCAAATGTCCGCCGCGGCTTCTCTGGGTGGCGCGCATCCGAAATGTCTAATTTTCCATGACTCTAGCGCATAAATCAGGCTGAATTTGACCGATGGCATGAGTTATGTTGGCTTTGAGGGCCGCTGCGGTTTGTGGCTTATCCGCAAAGACCTGCGACTTCAGAAAACCCCACAAGAAAAAGTGATGAGTGAGCGAAAGTGACAAGATGACCATGCCCTCGAATCGCTCGCGCATAATTTCCAATGTGAGCTGTGTGGCACATAGCGCCGTCCTGTTGAAACCACATATCATCCAATTCAGGCCAAAATAAGTTAGTAATCATCGACCTATAGGCCTGGCCAACGCCGTTCTCAAAGAAATATGGACCGATGACGCCGCCAGCCCAAAATCCCCACCAAACAGTGATTTTTTCAGGATGCATTGGACGCTCTTGGATCTCATGTGAATTGGTATCGTCCCAAATTCGACAATTTTGTTTATTGACGTACTCATTCATCCAGAAATGGGCCTCATCGCTGAAGATGAATTTTCGATGAAAATTAGGGTCAGTTTCCAACTGCTCCAGAGCCCATTCAGCGAACACACGTCGTTGTCTATGGTCGTTTACCTTCAGCTCCTGAGTCAGTTGAATTTTGTACGGGTGCAGGCCCAAGTCACGACATAAAGTTGTGGTCTGCGAAAGGCCGAGTTCTTGTGAGTGACGCGAAATCGATTGCCTCGGATTCTCCTGCACACTCTCACGGACAGCGGCAGATCTTGAGTTTCGTCGACGTACGGGTGTTGAACCAGTGGACTCAAATTTATCCACCACACTGCAAATAGTCCTCTCGGAAGGACGATTATGGCGACCGTAAAATGGGCGAAGTGCGCGGAACGTTGCCCGAACAGAACACCCATTTTGATAAAACAATTTTATTATTTGCACGTGTTGTTGAATGCTATATCCGTCCATGGTAATTTGGCAAAACAGACTGAATAAATGAGAGCCAATTTGACGGATGTAGCTTCAACAATATGGCCGCTATCAACTGTCAAAGTTCGGAAGTCTCTATTGGAAGACCCTTTAGCATGTTAAGTTGTCCGGTTAAGAGCCGTGTTCGGATTAACTTAATCGAAGTATAGGACGAATATTTTCTCAAAACAAAATGACTCCTATCCCCGTTCTGTGTTTCTATTAAACTAACATTTCGCACCCTCTACCAATCTTTACCCAAAGCACCGTTTAAATAGAAAAACAATGTTATTATATGAAAATCATCCAGTCTTCACTGTAAGACAAAGACGTATCATTTTCCAGCAATTAACTTCACAATCAACCGTTTAGACCGCACAAAACAGAAAAAAAAAGAAAAACTACAATTTTCTCATCTAAATTTCTCTTAGCACGTTTCTTTTTTCCACTCTCGTTGCCATTAACATTAGCAACATACTTAAGAGATATTTCACAATGTGACTGCTATTCCGTTGGCAATTCTTCACCTCAATGGGTGGCATACAACTCCACCCAGATAAACCCACTCTTCGAAGTCCCCCTCCCCTTTATCAACACATAAGACAGACAGCATGTCATAAGTGATTTGCTCTATTTATATGAAATTAATCAGCTTAATTGAGGGGAAATTGCATTTTGATTGAGTGATGACTTTAATTGGCAAAGATTCACACAACAACAACACACCCAACTGCCATAGCCTCTTCACTTTTGAACTGAACCCCCAGTCAAGGAGAGTATGTGTAGCTAATCCCATTTCATCCAGCTGAACTAGATTGTATACTATAATCGCAGTTGCAGTGTATGTGTATGAGCAATTATGGCGCTCTGAAAATAGAGTCCATCGTTTCCGTTTCGCATACACACAACGTCAGTAGGAACACACGCACCTGCCAATTTGAATTTAATTTGATGCAACAAAATTGCATCTTCGTGTCGTCTGTCCGTGTTCCATGTCGTTCTAAGGTGCGTTCTGCTTACTGTACCTATTGCCTCTGCCTTGTCATAGTAATGGCCATGGGCAATTAACTTTATTGCACCAATGGTCGCGGCTGCAATTGAAATTTACTATAATACGACTGGAGATACAAATGTATCTATGAATGAATTTGAATCTAAACACACTCACGGCAGTACCTACTCAAATTAAATCTTCTCACTGATTATTTATTTACTCAATGGCAATGGTCAGCATCAGCATCAGCATCACCGTCAGCGTCAGAAGGAGGCACAGTAAATGGTGCCGCTGTTGTAGTTGTTGCTGTTGATGTAATTGTAATGGCAACGGATGAAGTAAGCGAAAAATCTTTAAGTGGCAGTTAGTTTCGTTTTTTTTTTTGCCATTACGACAGGTTAAGTATCTGCAGGTGCATTTGAATCATATTTTCTACCAAAAGATAGTTCTTTACTGTAGTGGAGGAATCGAATGAAACCATGGATAGGTTGTTCACTGTTCAGTGTATGTCAAGGGTCATTTGACGTTTCAGTATGGTTAGTGCCTCTTAGCTGGAAACGAAAACATAGGTTGCACCCTACTCCTAGTAAACTTCGACAAAATCTTTCAGGTCACGATCCCTTACAGACTGTTTTGGGATGATGAAATCGAATCGGCTCGGAAAAGCAGACTGTGTCCTTCTACATGGATGACTCAAAGACCAAAGGTGGCCTCCTCATCTTACTCTTACCCAGGAGAAAATAATAGGGATTAAGGAAGCCTTCTCTAGACTAACGAAACATTAATTTTTACTGACAGATAAGTAGCCTTTAAAACTTTAGAGTCCATCAAGACGAGACATTCATCTATGCTGGATCTGGTGCCAGGGAATATTAGTGACATGTCAGTGAAGTGCAAGGCTAATGAGCTCGCCAAGCTCGTCAATTTCACTGCAAAGGAACAATTTAGTGATGACCCATGCTACATAGAAGCAACTATGATACAACCTCGAATGGTCCAATAGTACCGGGTGCTGGACTTCCAGTAAAATTTGACGCAAGAAAGATCTAAAACACTCTTAACTCAATCTTGCTTAGCAGACTGATCATCAGAACAACAATAGGCATCACCACCGGACACTGCCTTTGCAGTAATAGAGCTGTAGAGACAAAGAGAAGGAGAATTTCGTTCATCTGCTATATAAGCGTCCTGCCTTGCCCTTTGCAACACACTCTGCGATCTGGCGCATAGAAATTCCAATTGTTTCCTCCGAGTAATTCGACAAGTAGGCTGTGTAATGGACCTTTTTTGCTCGCATGCTAGCTGTCACTATAACCTGCTCTAAACAAAGTTGAAACCGTACACATGTATGAACTCGATCGACTTAATCAATAGGAACCGCATCGAGACAGCTAGAATCACAGAAATTAGCACAAGCCACTGGCCAATTGGTCAACACGCTGCCTAGTTAGGCATCATGTTCAACCCTCACTGTCGTAGTTGCGACAGTTCACACGAAAAAGAAACGTTATTCCACTTTCTCTGTGACTGCCCGGCAATTGCCTGAGCCAGACAGCGCATTCTCGGAAAACCCTTTTTCAAGGAACTTTCTGAGATGTCTAACATAAAGTTCAGCAACATTATCAATTTTCTCAACTCCAAAGGATAGATATGAAAACTCCAAGCTACGCCCATCAACATCCAGGTCACATGAGTTGTGGTATCAAAACGGTGCATCAGCGATACTTGCGTCTCTGGCAGGCTCACCAGTTTCTACCACTTCTACCTACCTACCATTAACTCGTACCTTCTTCTATACTTTAATGTGGACAGTATGTTAGTCTAAAAAGCATAGCTTCAATTAAAGTAACCCAACTATACCACAAAGGGTTTGTGGCAGAACGTCTAATCGCATTATCCTTGCATTGCACATTCAAAGGCTGAACTCGGTGAAGTCTTAGAACTACAGGACACATGTATCTCATGCTCCATACGTAGACCCCACCAAGGGTTTAGTCGCACACATACGTTCCACGCTGTGGTTATTCCTTGAAATACGATACTCGAATCCTTTTGTAAAATCAATTGAATGTCCTGGATGTGCTACATAATCCGAAGTAGGTGGAGTACAGGTCATTGAATAGAGCCTGATAGAGACTGTATGACTTATTTTCGAACAATGTAAGGAAGTTAGATCGTCAATCTATGCTGCTATTGCAGACTTAAAAAAAAAAAACGGTTGATAGCTTCAATAGAGCATGCTTGTGACTTTGTGAGAGGCAATTTCGTCAAAATTAAAAATAATCTGAAGGCAGTCCATGATGGCTTCCGATGTTTCAATGAAATGCTTTCAAAATCATTTCAAGTTAACACCGGTTTGCACAAGGGCTGTATTCTTCTCTTGATTCTAGCTCTTGGTGAAGCTTTAAAATCAGCGCTCAAAAGAAGGAAAAGCATTCATCACTACAGTTCGCAAGCATTTAAAACCAATGTGCAGCGGTATCCCATTCGCCTCTCCTCTAATTTCCCTTATGTCCGTACTCAAGTTTACCAGTTAACAGCGTACCCATCACCCCTTGAGCACACGATAATTATGAACAAATAAACAGACAGTAAAAATGTTGCAAGACAAGCTTTTCATTGGAAGTTGCAGGGCAGTCGCAGCCCCAAAGAAGGCCATTGTCTTATCTTTGAAATATTTGTGAACACCACACCAAAATTTTTCAAATCTATACCTTGAGGAACAGCTTATACGAATCTACTCAATCCCCCTGTCCACAGATAATTAAATTTAAATATCTATAGCTAAAGGTTCATCTTTCACAAGATGCATTCCCTTAAATTTTAAATAATCTTATCACGTAACTACAAATAACATTCTCAAGAATAGAGTGACAAGTTTTACCCTTTAAATAAACAAATCCATTCCGTCAACGTAGTTTCTCCATGGGATTCTCTATTAGACACCTATCGCCGGGCAGAGATATAGATAAACATTTCATTTCGTTCTTTATCTTTACCATGATGTTTGTTCATTTAAATTCTAGAAGAGTTGTACAAGAGTCTAATGAACTCCAAAGCAAATCAACTCACACACAACAAGAAACCACACTCAACAGTGCGACAATTTCTAAGAAATCCACTTTGGTGCATAATAAGTGCTTACAAGTGCATTAAGGACTACTACTTGAACGCATACTGAGGGGGGGTATGTTAGACCTCTATCCGTATATCACACTTTGCAGCTTAAGTTTCTGTTTTATAGAGGAAGATGCCGTTTACACGCAATAAAACTTTTGTTACGTATGACTATGACAAGCCGATTGTAACCACGATACCAATGAACAAGAGATCTCAAATCACCTGTGTAAGCTTCTTTCAATCGTCGCAGCAGTTCAAGGCGCATAAGCATACATTTCATGTAAGTTTGCCGCCAAAAAAAAAATATTGTACAACTTGTTCGACGGTTAGTTGTAGTCGCGTGTATAGAAAAACAAGTTGAACGACTAGTGATTGATTGATGGCTGTGTGTGCGCTTCTGGTGTGACATAAGTTTCCAACATTAAGTAACAGGTGGTACTGCATTTCAATTTTAAATCGAAATTCGGAAAATCGGTCTGTTCACCTCGTGCTTAATAGATATTGGATAGTTGCTTTGCAACATTTCTCCTCCATTATGAGTCCAATAATTGGGGCATAGAACATGAACAAGTTTATGAAATCGAGTAAGATCCTGTATAGGATGTTGTTGCAACGACTGCATTGAGACACACATGACTACATCCGGAACGGTCTTAAGTATGTCTTTGAGTCAAAGTGAAAGACAATATTGAAGGCTTTTAGTCCGCTGTTGACTAGCCTGCATAGGAACAGAAAGTCTGAGGCCATCAGACTCGCAAGCAGGACTAGAAATAATGTTAAATAATGTTAATATAGGGTGGCCATGGTGTAGTGGTTGCATCATCGCTTGTCACGCTGAAGGTTCCAAGTTCGAATCCCGATGTCAAAGGCGATCAACTGCGAAAAAAGCTAACGTCAACTCTAGGTACTACACTGGCAGTACGGTGGTCATATGGCTTGAAAGTGTTGATCATACTAATGACATCGGGATGTTCGAAAAGAAATACTGTGAATTATAAGCAATGGCAACATTAGCAATTATTCTCCCCAGTCATTCTGGACACCAACCTCGGAGCAAAAAGTGAGTTTCAAAATCACTACACCAACACTAGCGCTGTGTAAATAGCATCATAAAGGTATTCATAACCCTTTTAGTGCTAGTGAATTATACAAACAAACAAAATCTCCTCTCCTTGCAAGAGTATACAAGTAACTTGGCAGCAAAGGACGAACTCCGGCTCAAGGAACTTGGCATCTGTGATTCCAGAGACTTCAAGACTTCAAAAAGATGCGATCGGGAGTTGAAAATACTAACAAATGTACGGTCACAAGAAGATAATGAATCCTTCATTGATTCTAATCATTGTGGACAGCCAAGTAGTAAGTGTGAAGTGGTCTTCTAGAAAAAGGTACAGCTATACCAATAAGTAAATCCATTGTGGTACCACTGTGCGTGCTTAAGTTGGGAACCCTTTCTTCTTCTCTTTAAACTATTTTGAGTTCGTAATGTAACAGTTTAGATCAGTAAACTTCAGATTATTTTCCGCTTGATGGTTTTGACTAGGAAGTGTACGATAGATTCTTCCTGTTCATTCAGGATAGACCAAATCAGGCTAGAATTGTTGCAATAGTCAAGACATTGTCGTCTATAATTTGCTTAACAATATCTAAGAATGAAACAGAATTAATCTTCAGCCAAGTGGCACCCTAACCACAGTACAGTAATTAAGGTCTGCGCGTTGACTCAACGTCAACAATACAACGGTCAACAAGCCCCAAACGAAATCAACAAGGTCAATCCCTGTTAAGTTTCCAGTCACATCGACTTCGGAATAAAACGAGAGGGCAGACGAACTGGCTAGGAAAGGATCAACATTAAGTTCGGAAAGTACCCACGCATCAATAAATATTCCAATTGTTGATCGATGTGTCTTAGGGATTAGAGCTGACACAGGCTTGAGCCTCAACAAAACAGCAATGACAAATATCCGTGAATATAATTTCTTATAAAAAGCATCTGAATCCTTCGATCGGAGTCGGCAATATCCGTCCACAGCATGAACGGTTGCGAGAAACTAGGTCTTGGCTGTCTACGGACTGTCGCGATACATAGTTTTTTTTTACGATTCTGCAAAGACATCCCATTGCCATATGGGAAAATGTCATCAAATTGGGTAACAACAGCACCAAGACCTATTCGGAAGATTATACAAGATGATTCAAGGTGATATCAGCACAAGACCAAATGTATTACATTTTTATCCCAAACGACAAAAAGAAAGCATGCATGTTAGCTGATTTTGTAAGAGCCAATCTAGATTTGAAGCTTGTTCTTAGTAACCAGCTTTATCTAGGCCTTGCATGTTTTTTTTTAAAACGCTTTCTTAAAACGACCATGACACCACAGTCCGTCTCGGTTTCATTAACATACGTCAACAAAAAAATGATTAACAACTCTTAGTAATTCTTCCCGCCATTTAAGACCTCTTATTCCATTAAAAGCTTGATAGACCTTAAACATAAAACTAAAATGCTGACTAACAGACAGTGCGACCACAACCTTATTTTAAAGTCTCCAAAAGTTGTTCGTTTGGTGTTAATCTTTTTTTTTTCTTTTTTTCTGCTGCTTATATGTTTTATCTTCATTTGTGTTCATTTAATTACCATGAAAAGAAGATACAACAAAATTAGCAAAAATTGGCAAAATGCCGGTATCACAGCACACAATTTAGGCAACAACAAAAAAAAAAAAAAGGGTTAACGACACTTTAACGACGACCGACGGCGGCAGACGCTAGCAAAGAAGATTAAGTAGTAGCAGCAGTAAAGTGTATAACTTAACGATGACAGAAAGCAGTAGTGATTGTGTGTTAAATTTTTTTTTTTTTTTATAATAAATTGCCCTTGTATTCGTGACTACCTACAGAGTTTACAACTTTTTTGTTTTTGTTGTTTGTCTCATAATATTTTGTAAACGTAAACAAAGACCTTGCAAATTTTAATTGCAGAATTACAATTGCGGAGTTGGTAACAACATAAGTTATTTAATCTTATGAAGTTTGCAAAAATTTGTAAAAACTTTTTAAGCAAACCTTACCACTTAAATGTGTAGTAATTGTATTTTGTAAAACTTTGAATTATTAAATACATCTCAAACAGTATACAACGTTGTCAAAACTATTAAAAGTGAAGACACCTGTCTTACGAAACCTATCTTAATGAACATAGCAGCCATGCTTCAACTAGTGATGAGAATTTACTTCATAAGTTAAATGCCAAACCTTAAAAAAAAAATAAAAAATTCCATAAATCAATACAAAATTGTATTTTAATTCGCAGATACATATGTACTTATGACTTCAACACCGTGTCGAATGTTTGCTTTCCGACGACACTTGATGATTATTGTGAGAGAAAAAAAAAAAAAAAAAACTTGTTAAACATGATTTAAATAAATGATGCAAGTGGCAGATATTTACATAGAAAAAAGAATTATTAAAACAGCTTTGACATTGAACTTACTGAAGAAGACACCGATAGTGAGACCTCGTTTTTTTTATTTAAATTCAACACAAGTATTATACAAATGCATACAGATGTCGGTAAATGTAAATAAATAGTTCAGGTTCTCATAAATAAAACGTGATTAACGTACGATTATGTAGAAAAACTCCTTAATCGAGTGAGTAGTCTTTTTTTTTTCATTTCAACGAATGAATAATAAATAGGGGTTTAAGAGTCACTATGCCCCTCAACACCTTAAAAGAACTCATTTAAGTTAATTAGATGGGCAGTTCGTTGTGGTCCCGAAAAACTGAAATGGTACTCTTTTCCAGGAAATTACATTCCAGTCATTGACCCCCACTTCTTTAACTACCCCCAAAGAAGCAAAACCCAAGATTCAAGAAAGGCTTAGGAAAGCTAAGGGGAATAAATAGGGTTTACTCCCTGGCTCTACACCTCGATCATATAATCGATACTTATGTATGGGGTCGCGATAAAATCCCTGGAATCTGTCGCCTTCAACTCAAAAATAGCCCTTAATTGTCGCTTATCTCTTAACGAGATGGCTGAGCAATTGAAAATTCACCTTATATGGGTGCCGGGGCACAGAGACATTCCAGGCAACTGCATGGCAGATGAACTCGCCAGAGAGGGTACAACTCTACCAATTCTTCCGGATAAGGAGAATTTAAGTATGCCTCTCGCCACCTGCAAATTGCTACTCAATAAAAACGCGATCAATATCGCCAACCACAGATGGACAGTAGGTAGCACCTGCCTCATCACCAAGCAGATTTGGCCAAAGCTGGATCTCAAACGGTCCCACTGTCTCATCAGACGGGAAAGATTGCTAATAAGCACCTTAGTGGGTGCCTCCTTTACAACGATTTCTGCAGAAGCTGCATGGATTAGAAGGAGGAGGAGATGATTCTCCACCTTCTTTGTACATGCCCGGCCCTTTCAGCTCGAAGAAGAGTATACTTAGGAGCCAGCTTCTTCAACAGCCTAAGTGAACTGGCTGACATCAGCATAGGCAGTCTCCAGCGCTTCATAGTAAGCTCCGGCTGGTTTTACGGGTAGTATTTCTGGTGAAATACAGATCCATGTGGTAACACATAGAACCTTATCTAGTCTAAGTGAGGTTGCACCTACAGCCTGCCACTCCTACCTAGCCTTACCTATGTATGGGGTAGTTTTCTGATGAATTTCCTCCTTTTCCAAGATTCAACCATAAGCTTGTTTGTGCATAAGCGAAGCACTTCGTACAACACCCTCTCCAGCACTGGACATTCTGATTTATTTGAAACCCCTCGAGATCTTTGGTAGACGGCAGCTAGTTTAGCCATTCGCCTTAAATATATTTCATAGTGATCCAGTAAAGATTTTGGCCACGTCTCCATTCAAAATAATTTCATAATCTCCCCAGAAAGCACAGACTACACCACACCCAAGCTAACAAAACATTCCAAGTTATCAATTCCTTCAGGTCATTTTGGGAGGAAGATGTATTTCTAAACAAGTCGATCCACTTTTACACCGACGACGGATCAGAAACCAATGACCGGAGTAGGTGGAGGTGTTTTCTCTGATAGGCTTGGTCTCAGCCTTTCTTTCCGGGTTGCAAATCTTTGTAGAGTGTTCTACGTGATATCCCCTACAAATATCCGCATCTTTTCGGATAGTCAAGCAGCAATCAAATCCATTTTTTCTAAACTCAATAGTAGCTCAAGATTGCTAATCGCTTCTCACAGACATGGCTTAGCAGAAACATTCCACGAAACTGTACCGCTGGTGAACTCACTTGCTTTCGGCCAAGTATCGATGTGAATCAGATGTTTAACAATCGGCATAGGCGCTTTGACATGATCGGGCTTCCTACAGGCTGTACCTTGTTTGGCTAATTCATCCGCCGCGTAGTTCCTTGCAATGTCGCCGTGATCTGGAACCCAACGGGGTGTGACATTATGCTGGTTAACAATCTCGTTCAGAAACAATCGGTAGCCCTTCACTGCCCTAGATATTGTTGTGTTGGATAGAGGAGATCTTATCGCTTGGCTGTCCATATAAATCACAATATCTGTGTGTGATTGTGGGTTACTCTTCAGCCATGTAAGGAATGGTTTTTCACTCGACAGCAAGAGCGAACGATCGTATCACAGACCTTTAAAGCCTGTGTGACCCGAAATTTGAATATTTCTTCGTTCGGAAGCAGTTCATTCGATGGTGATAGATGATCCGTAACTATCAATGCGTCCCATCAATGCGTCTGTTCAATGCTATTTTTCATACTAAACTCTGCCTCCTTTTTCAAAATTGACTCGGGGTTGAGAACGCATTAGAGGTGGAGGGCTTTGTTAGTTAAGGTCTAGGTCCACTTCGCCCGGCAGACGAAAAAAGACTAAAGTAACGAGTCCAATTTTGTCAAACGAACAGTATACGAGTAACTCCAAAGCTTCCCAAGCAAATTAAGCAAAAGTATACGAAATCACAGCTTAATTCAATTCTGGTTAGATATAGCGTGGGTCCTGCTATCAGGAAAGAAAGTTGTGGATAGAGAACGAAGAAACAAAGTCAAAAACTATATTTATAGAGCCGGAATCATTCTGCGGGATCGAGGGTTGCTTCAGAGCGAACTTCCTAAGACAAGACAGGTTAAAGAACATCTCGAAAGTGGTGCAGGCCTTTCACAATAAAAGTCGCAATGAGCTTGCACCCTATATATGTATGCCTCTATTTAAGGTTTCTTTGAAAGGAAAGTGTTCAGAACATAGAAGGTCATATCTGTCCGATTGAGAAGGAAGGTTTGCTATGCTTAGGCGTACTTAGGACTATCACATCATGTCCTAACGACTTCATTTTAATTAAAGATCTAATCAAGCCTTCCTCCCCTTCACTGAGCAAAATCAATAAGCGAATAAAAATCACTTTGACCCAAATACACATTCCTATCGCTCTCGACAATTGAAATTAATTGCCCAGTTCATTTCATCATCACCATCATACGCACAATTTATTTTTTCTTCAATAAAATGCAAATTCCCTCAACCATGTCGGACCTCTCCTCCTCCTCGCACGTAGATAGCCAACAGTTAAGTAATTCAAAAGTCAGTCTTCAGACACAAGATGATGCAAAAGATCATTAACATGCGGTCAGACCGCATGAAACCTTCGAGGTCAACAGCACCTTTGGGCACCGAATAATCGCCAATATTCCCATCATTGAACTGGTGGGATTATGCAATTGGCATCCCCGTCGTCGCATGGGACGATTTATATCTTTTGATTGCCCTGCCGACTGGTTCCCAGGGTAACTCTTCTGCGGTGGCGAAGACCTTCCATAAAACTCGTTTCGGACTCCTTTCTGACCACGTGAGTGTGTGTGTGTGCAGCCACCATGTAATGTAAGATACAATGTTGCGAACAATTGCAGAAAGTGAAAGTCCTTATGCGCCATCCTGGCTACCACTGACCAACTTCAGCCAGCTGCAGCGGCACAGTAATAGTACCAAAAGCAGCAACAACAGCCAGACATTTGCTTTATTTATTACGGTAATCTGCAACTTTTATTTGTGCTTATTTGCGCAAAAAGTATCTTTTTATCTGTACACCACACAGCAGCAACTAGGTAACTGGTTCATTGTACTTCGGATCAGAGTGCAGCACAGTGAATAATTATAAACCGAAATCTGGCTGTGATCCAAAATGGATTTTTGTGTGTTCCGCCGCCATCGTCAGTCTGCCAGGGGCCGCCGAAACAAATCTATTTCACCGCTATTCACCTTTAGGGCGTTATCACTGACCGACTATCTCGCCATGATATTTCACTCTCTCATTTCTCGTGCCCAGAACCAGCTGCTGGTGGACCTAGCTTTGGCAATAAATTCAATTAATTCGAGTTCGACTCTAGACAGCTTTTTTTTTCCCCCGTCCCGTTTGAAAGGTTTCTAGCACACCGGTGCCATTAAATCAAGAAAACATGAATCTTTTGCCTCAGCCAAATGTGTAGACTAAGTGGTGCTGCTACCAAGAGGACCAAGCACCAGAATGCCTTCAAAGAGCGAGTACGTTCGCATTTTTTTGATTTATTGGGTTGATTGGGTCCTGGCAACGGCAGAGGAATGAGTGGCCAAATGTGCATTTATACGTGTGTGCTGACAGCTGGGGGCGCTCTAGGCCCCCTAGTCGGGGTAGCTGGCAAAATACCAACTATATGACAGTTCTGTCCATATAATTCAATGTACCGCAATGGAAATGTTAATTAATGTAATGAGTCGTTGATTGGTTAAGTGGTGGTTTGACTTTCAAACGAAGGCATTGTCGAGTGGAATGACATTTTAAATGGAAAAGAGCTAAACGCGGCCGAAGTGTACGCATTGCCACCATACATTTTGATTTTGCCGATGGAGTTGTGTATAAATTTGAAGGTTTCCTATTAAGTTGTGTAAGATATATGGCGTAACGTCAGCTTAAATGTCTTCTTATTGCAAAATTGCTAAAACAACTTTCAACTTCTCAGCATTTTAAGTGTTTGTATACACCTTTGGGACCGATTTGTTTATTGCCAGTTTCAGAACTGATTTCTTTAAAGACTCAACGATGTTATAGCAGATTTTCAAGGCCTTTTACAGTCGAGATCCACTATGGGAGGATGAGATATTTCGTCAGGACAATTCGATTCACTTTTACATCGACGGGATCTAAAACCGATGAGGGTGTAGGTGGTGGTGTTTTCTCCGAAGGGCCTCTCTTAAGCCTAAGCCTCTCTTTCCGTCTTCCAAATCATTGTAGCGCGTTTCAGGCGGAATTACTGGCGATCAAAGAAGTCTTATCTTGGCTGAAGAAAAACGTGATATCTTCCACAGATATACGTATCTTTTCAGATAGTCAAGTAACGATCAGGTCCCTGGAATCAGTCTCTTCAAATTCGTTAATAGCTCTAGAATACCGATCATCTCTTATAGAGATGGCGGAGCAGTTCAATATTCAATTTTTTTGGATGCCGGGGCATAGATATATTCCAGGGAACTGTAAGGCTGATGAACTCGCCAGATATGGAACAACCGTACCCGTGTACCCTGGGTATGCCGATCGCTACATGTAAACTTAAGTTCAAGCTGGATGCTATTGAGAAAATAAATTCTAGGTGGACAAATGGTATAACCTGTCTAGGGACAAAGTGGATTTGGCCACGGCTGGATCTGAAATGCTCTAAGAATCTAATTTCTCCCGACAGATCGCATATCAGATCCGTAATAGGTGTCATCACAGGACCCTGTCTAATAGGCAAGCATGCAACAAGGCTTGGCGTTCATTCAAACGATTTCTGTAGAAGCTGAATAGACGAAGAGGAGGAGGAAACTATTCCCCACCTTCTTTGTAACTGCCCAGCTCTCTCCCGTAAAAGAAGACTCCATTTAGGGGAATTCTACTTTAAAGACTTAAGCGATCTGATAAACACAGATATCAGAAACCTCCTTCGCTTCATAAAAAGCGGTGTGATATCACAATGGACCTATCACTGGTCTAAGTGTGCTGGCAATAGCTGGCAGCCACTTCAACCTAACCTAACCTTCAATCGAGATCAGTCTTCCTCATGTTGTAAGACAGTTGAAAACACGTAGAACAAACCAACACTACTATTTACATTACATCTTTCTGGGCCCACAAAAGGCTCATCTCATCAGGCACCAATGCCCTTATCGAAGCTATAAAGCAGCTGTGGACGACTCAAAAATGGAAAACGGAGCCAGTGAGATAATCTACGACCTAAATTTCAGTAAAGTAGTCTCTTTTGGGTGCTCTACATCTGTCTTTCAAGTCAATGTCCTTCGGGTCTTCGAAGCCTCTACTATGCCTACGTGCCATATCATATGCTTTAGCTGTATCTAAGTCTTCCTCAGTAGCTTTGCGCCTGAAAATGCATTAGAAGAAACATCTAAAGGAAACAGCTTATCATCGTTTCTGAAAGCCGTTTCTTCAAGCCAGAAGTCCATATCGTTCTGAGTTAAAGCCTGTACCCGCTTGCTGCTCACAATAAAGTGTCTATCTATTGGATTCCCGGACACAAGGGCAAAACAAGGGATCTTAATCAGTTTCCTTTTCTTGCTAATGCCACATAAATTTGCAGCTCAACTCTTGGGGGCCCCAGAAGAACCTTTCAAAACGGAATGCAATAATAGGACTTCGGCAAGCTAAAAAGTGCAATAAGAGGAGTGACGAATTCTGACACCAAGCAAACATGATGCTAAACTTATTCAGGACTTTCTCACTAGACACTGCAAACTTTACTACTATCTCAAGAAACTGGGCATAAGTCCGTCTAACATATTATATGCAAATGTGCTGCAATAGCTCGAAGCCGACGAAAACACGCCACCAAATCAGCCGCAAGCTCGATTCCGAGCTCGGGATCACAATATTTTTCAGTTGCTTGGAACAAAAGATCTTTGAGGTTGCAGTGCTCTTCTGTTCTCTTTATGTATAGGTAGGCATACCCGGGACCGTGAAGGAAGGAAAACAGCATTAGTTCAGGCTTAGACCTTCCAAAGGTCGCTGGCCTGATAAATAAGTAAGTAAGTATAGGAAGGCGACTCTATAGAGGCTTTTTTCGATATTCTAGAATAGAATCCTTCCTTCCGGTTTACTTATCTTCAAATAAAAGTAAATACTAACTAACTTACTTAGGTGGCACTACAGTTCGAGGTGAACCTGGGCCTCAACCAACAAACTTCTCCAATTAGCCCAGTCCTTAGCTAATCGCCTCCAGTTACGCACTCCAAGTTGGTTGAGGTCCCCTTCTACTTGTGAGCGCCACCTTAGGCGAGGTCTTCCTCTACTGCGTTGTCCCTCCGGGTTGGATTTGAAGACTCTTCTGGCCGGAGCGTTGGTGTCCATTCACTCTACATGTCCTAGCCATCTTAAACGACCAATGCGTAGTTTTTGACTAGGTCGATGTCGCTGTATAGTTCGTATAATTCGTCGTTGAACCTCCTCTTTCATAACCCGTCAACGCACCCGGAACCGAATAAAAGTAAATATGTGCACAATAATCCTCACATCTTGTAACATGGAGTTGAACCTAAGCAAAGTTTTCTTATATATGATTGTTCCTCAAAAATGGTTAGTGCTCTAAAAACGGTCAAAGCACTAAGTGAATAAGAACCTAAGGAACCCTTTGAAATTGTTGGAATATTTTGACCAATTATAGATCTCTTCATCACATCGCAAACCAACATTTATGTCACCAAATCGACAGAAGACACTGGTAGACCACAAGGCTGTTTGCTATCACCTACACTCTTCTTTCTCTTTTAAATCATCTTCCCCTTGACAGAAAAAGTTTCAAGTTAAAGTTGCTAGTCGTCGCCATGGAATCTACACTTTCTGAAAGCAAACTGTCACGACCGTCCCATCGGTTCTAATAAACAAAGTTCGACTACCTTTCCCACAGTTTCATTTCATTTCCCTTTTCACAAAAACAAACAAATAAAAAAAAAAAATAAAAAAAAAATACTTTCTTTTCCACGCTCACGTTTACTTTCAATCGGGCGCTCAACGGTAACCCACCCAAAAGAGATGCAACGAAGACGTGCCTTCCGGAAAGGATAAACAACCAAATAAAATATATAAAACCTCAACAATAAAAGGTTCAAGGTACTGTATGTCTTTCCAAAACGGTATCCCATGATTATACCCTTCAAGACCCGCTCGCTCACTACCCACCAGAGATCTTATAGTCGTGACAATTGAAATTCTCGGTACTTTCTCTGTGACAATGACGAAGACTTGGCGATGATGGCCCTGGTTGTTGCAGTAGATAACCAAACGATGACGACAACCATGATGATGATGGTCGACGAGACCTTTCCTCGTCTTTCTCTTCTCGATGCATGCGCGCGCCCAAACACAAAAGAACACCGAAATGATTAAATCTCTTTCTATCTCTTGAGTAATTTTAATGAAATGGAAATTAATTGTTATTCCTCGGTGTACACTGCACGGAGGAGGAAGTGGAGGAGGAGCAACTGGGATGGGAAATGCAACCGAATGATTGTCGTCGGCATGATAGCATGACCACCGTTGAGGTTAAATGAAGGCAGCCTGGGAGGCAACATGTACGGGTTGTTGCGGTCTTTCGTAATTCCGCGCACTTGAACAAGTGGAGAAAGATAGTTCAGTTCGGTTATGATGTTGAGAGAATAGAATCAACTTTTTGGAAGACGAGGGGGAGGCTTAAGTAAATGGTTACGGTTCCGCTCGTATTACTTTGCATGCATGCATAAGGGAATTAGATGCAACTTTGACATGTTTGTGAACAGTTAGATGTGCTTAGTCAGTCAACTGTTGAAAGAGGAGGACTTTGAACTTTGATATGAAGTGAAGGGTTTCTTTTTTTTTTTAGGTGAACTGTAGAGATGTGGTGACATTGGAGTTGGTGAATTCCTTGGAGTGTAGTGCGAGGGAGAGATAAAAAAAACTTCAACTTTGAAGAACATACTCATCTGCATCTGTTAGCTAGACTAAGTCGCCACTGACTCTTCTATTTCAACAACTTCGACCCGAAATACTATAAAGGACACCAGTTTTTTTTTTTTGAACATTGGAGTACGATAGGCACTTCGGCATAATCCTAGAAATCATGCTACCAAAACTCTTGATTCCACAAATCTTCTCAATAGTTATGCTTCACAGAGAGGACTGAGTAAAACATAAACTCAAACCCTCGATCCTATCTGGTAAACGGAAGGATTCGGAATTTTTGAAGAATCCCCTTGTGAGAACTTCTTAGTCAACCTTGACAAACAGTCGTCTATATTCCAGGCAGAAGTCGAGGCCAGGTGTGTTGTTCAAAACCACTCCAAGTTAATTCTGAAAACCTCTCCAAATAAGATATGAACTTGACTTTCTAACAGCCTTTGGAGTAATGCTCTAGATTCATCGATAGACAGCACCGCAGTGCTAGAGCTGTGAAAAGCTATGATCTAAACAGCTCCGCAGGAACAGGCATCCTCCGTTGAAGGTTATGTTTAATTTTGCGGTATTTGTTGACTCTCAGCTTTACCAATCGTCATTTCCAAGGCTAAGAGTCCTGCAAATGAATAAAAAAAATCCCCATCTTCCCTAACAGGTATCATCACCGGACATAACATGCCAAACTACCATGGGATTGAACACGGATGACCTATGCAGGGGATGCGGGGACGAAGAAGTAAATGAGGACACTCCACACTTTCTCTGCCACTGTCCGGCACTCTGCCATACAAGATTTAAGACCCTAGGAAGGCACCTTTTCCAGGATCTAGAAGAACAGTCCAGCAAGTCGGTGCTTGACTTACACAGATTCATCAGCGCTGGTTTGATAAAGCTTAGGCTTATGGTTCCTAGTAAGGGGGCTGCAACCACTTGGGCATCACAATGAGTCTACATTGAGCTAGTGTGACGGGGAAAGGACTTCTTTCCCTGCCAACTCTCCTACCTAACCTAACCTTACCTTAGGCTACGGGAAAGAATAACCTGAAGAATTGGCCAATATCCAAGAAGACATGACTCGCTTACAACCAAAATAAGACACAGACACCCCGTACTGAGACAATTGTAGCAATCAACACAGTCCACTGGTGAGTTAGTTAGGTATTTCCTTTAACCTCCACTCCCGTAATTGCAAGAATACACAGGAAAAGAAAGGATAAACCAGACAGTTACCTCTACCTTACATCACAATCGGCCCATTAGTGGCCGCAGTGATAAGGGACTAAGGCCCACCTCACTACCCCTATCTTCCTCTCTCTGACATACCAGACTACACGCATTTCGTCGCATCAAAAATTTGGTCAAAGAGTGGACTTCGACAGTTAACCATCAGATTTTCACTTTAAGATCCTTGGATACCCTATCAAACGCGGGTAGTATGCACAAGCAAATTTGAATAACTCATCGAAGAAGCGTCCGTATTTGCTTGAACTGAATTGCGTTACACATGCATAATTTCCCATGCCCCATCTCTATGGAACAATGGAGCCACCTTGCCATAAGTAACAAAAGATCCTCATTATTGTACCACACCATCGCATGGAATTCATTACTCAATGAGTTTCTACCAAACGGCAGTTAATTACCATTACCATGGGTTGCCAGTTGCCACATAGGAAGCAAGTGCACCACACTAAAACTGTTAGTTGCCACAATGTACGCAGACAAAGCGAATGACCCCCACTATAACGTCTATCCAAGGGATTTATACTGAAGCTTTGTCTGCGCTGCTAATGGACTTTTCCACGGCATGGCGTGTAACAATTAAAATCGGTTTGCCTTTGCACCAAACTGAAAAATCTTCAGATGCTACGTGTAAAAAGAGCTTCACGACGGAAGGCAGGGAGGATGTACTTACATTTTGTTTCAGGTGATGTTACTTAATTTCCCCGAGTAATTGATGTCTCCACATACTCGCTTTTGGTAGATCTCGGCTAGTGGAACTAATGATGTGAAATTCGAATTATTGCGCAGTGCCACGCATTGAAGTGAAGCGATTAGTCATCAGAGGTTCAAGGTATCAAATTGGTTAGTCAATGATATATTTTAAGGAAGTGTGTGAAGGTACTTCGCCCGAAACGCTAGCCTTGATAAAACGTCTTCATTATTTCCATTTAAGTAGACTATTAACTTAAAACGCGAAAGAGCTTGCAAGGCGAACAAGTTCATGTTTTTTTCGACTTAAGCGTGGAAGCAATGAGGGTATTACAGTTGCCAGAGCTTCGTTTCTAAATTGTGATAGAGGGAGCTGCTCTTCTTTAGTGATTGTCATCTACCGTATGAGACGGAACAGGAAGAAATCCAATCAACAGCGATGTCTAATCGCCAGTTTTCGTCGAGATATACTGTGGTTTATGGAAGCGTATCTATCCTAGACGAAGCATCTGAGTTCAGTTCCCGACTGGCAATCCGTGCGAAACTAATCTTTGTTGATCCTCTGAACTAGAAGCCACAAGAACCGGCAGCAAGATGAAGGATGGACTTTGACTTTACGCCAGAAGGAGGGGTCAATAACCCCAACCATGTATCCATTTACACGGATGGGTCAAATATGGATGAGGGAATGGGCTCCGGGATTTGTGCAGCAGAACCAAGCATTGCACGGTCAATAAGGCTTCTGAATCACAGCAGCTTGTTTCAGGCGGAAGTCCTAGCAATCGCCATGGCCTCGCGTGAACTATCACAACAGTCACTCTCAAGAAGTCACATCGACATTTTCGTAGACAGTTAAGCAGCCATCAAAGCCATCACATTCAGAACTGTGAAACGCTGTAACGATGAGCTTAAAGCTTGAAGCACTCAGCGCTTATCATAACGTCACACTCATCTGGGTCCCGGGACATAAGGGCATCCACGGGAACGAAAAGGCGGATCTGATAATGGCCGATGACTCAGTCCTACCCCCATTAGAACTTCAAAAGTCCAGCATCACCGTGAAATCCATAAAACTCGTGAATGAGAGATGGACCTAAAGAAAGCCCACCTAAAGAGAATGCCTTTGAACACAACACAACTATGCAGAGGATGTGACGACGAGAACGACACATTCCACCTCCTATGCGAATGCCCAAGCCTTAGCAAAAACCGAAAGATAATCCTCGGAGAACATTTCTTCAGTGATCTGGGCAAACTGTCAAGTAAGCCACTGAGAACCATCCTACAATTCCTTCGGAACTCGGGATGGTTCAGGGAGGCCAACTGAAAATAATCGAACACCACATCGGGGAACACAATGGATCCATTATGATCCGAGTGAGGTTGTACACAATGCAACCGCCCCTACAATCTAACCTAACCTTGACTTTACGCAATACGTCTACAAAAGTTTAGATGGCCGCATTGGTGTTCTAACAAGACTCTTCTTACTTAGAAAGCTTCAGAACCAAAATATCAAAACTAGGGTCTTTATTGATTTCCAGTATTTGAATAGCTACGCCAATCGTTAATCGAACTTTTCTTCTTCAGATTTTGGTTTTCTACGGTCTCTAGCACTTATCTGCTCTGTATGTTGTCAAATGCTAAATTGGGTCTTCCGTTCCTCGCTGACTTTCATAACATACTTTATCCCCACATAGCTCACATTTTCCTTCTTGTTGATGGTGTAGCTTTAAAGTTATCACAATGGACCTATCACTGGTTTAAGTGTGCTGGCTATAGCTGGCAGCCAGTTTAACCAAACTTCAAAGCTGGATGCAAACAGAAGAACCAATCTGCCAAACTAGGAGACTAATTCGGTCTTTAATAGACCAAATGCACAGGTAAATAATTCATCCTGTCAAACAGTGAAAATATTGCATAGGAGTTCCTTTAAGATTAATCGAACCGATTTTACTTTGATGATTCCTTTGTCATCTCTGCAGACTTCGAAACGTCTAAAAACGTAAAAAGACGAGGCCTGCTATGAATAGGGTACAGGTTTGATGTCAAAATGTTGAGGTTAGTCCTATCCAAGACTCTAGCATGAACCTCTCCGCGGATCCGCTTCGTACCCTTCAGATGACCAAACAACGAGCATAAAACATCATCTCTGCTTGACTCTCAAGACATTATGGAAGACTCGCTGAGAGTAGGCTTTGACAGCAAATATTTGACTAAGTTCTCACAAGACTTGCTATTTTGTAAAAAGTCAGTAAGTTGAATGTTCGGATCTGTTATCCGACACTCCACTAATTTTTTTGTTTTTTTTTTTTTTGATACTTCATGCTAAGAAAAAGGCTTTTAATGTCAAAATGTGAAAATTCTCCTAAATTGTCGAGGTTATTGGCTCCTAAATGGAATTTTGTCTTCTTTTTGACATGGCTAGATAGATACAGAGGAAGTGGAAGATAGTTTCATCAGCCACTTTGTCAACTCTTACTTTAACTCTTACAGAAATCATTTCAGGAATGCCTCACGAACTTTTAAGCAGAATCGGGCCACAGAAGTTTGGACCAAAGCTCTCTGGAGGGAAGGCACATGATGCCATTACCTTATCTTTCGTTTATCTTTCTAACCAAATGCATTGATGAGACACTTTTCAAGAACACTGAACTAGAACCGACATTTCCTGTTTACATTTCCGCAATCATTTACCAAAGCGGTTGTACCCCCCTTCCAATCAATCCACCGAACTAGAAACTTTTCCAAATATTTTTTTAAAGCCCTGCAGACAATCCTATAAAATAAATCAATGATTTCCAAAGCAGTATCTACCACACCCAATAATTTCTAGTGCTGTCATCTCCATCGTACCTACAACTTCCTGTTTCACAAAAGCCCCTTGTTACCTAGTTACAGTTTCATCAACCCCAGGGTAAAACACTAGGGAAAGTGCATTATAAGTCTTTACCACACCCGTTTACATGTATGCCTACGTTCTATAAAATCCCAGTGAATCTCATTAGTTCCATTCGAAGTGCAATGATTCCCCGCCCAAAGTTGGCGCTTCACCGTTTCAGTGTTTTAGTTCCACGCGATAAAGCTGTTTAGTAGCAGAATTTTAACTAACGTTGCATTTCCCTTTCATTTCCGTTTCTCTTACACAATTGTATAGAATCAGACTTTATAACAATGCAATCAGATATGCATACGAGTACCCCACCTAGACAATGTGACGTCGCGTCGCGTCGTAGTCGTTTCATTTTGCCGATTTGTACGTCAAGATTTCATTCAAAGAACTGTCATAGTGTTGCGACAACAGTACTCCCGGCATTTTGAAAAAAACCAATCGTTTCCAGACTTTGAAGGGGGGATAGCAACAAAAAGTAGTATATCACGGAGCCTGAAAACCGGTCGAGTGCAAAGTGTTCTTTTCGGCTCATGAGACACAGTCAGCAGTGAGATAGGGGGTAATACCTAAACATAGAGTTCCGCTTACATGAAGTTACCCCGTCACGCTACTGCGGACTCTAATTTCATAAAAAAAAAAGCAAATCACTTTTAGATGGAGATGTTGTTGTTGGATGAGTAAGTTAATAATTGCACGAGGTTTTCAAATGACACACACTCGAGTGCCAAAAAAAAAAAAAAAACGCTTAAACCTATAAAATCGATGGAATTGGCCAATAAACTCACCTTGGGCAGCGAAAACTTGATAAAACTGTGACAGATATGTTAGAATTGATAATCTGTCTGGGACTTCGTAGGCAGCCATATCATCAGCATCTAACAGCGCTGGTATTCCCAAATGTATTTCAGCTGTGCGGAATGCCAAATCATTGTTGTAGTAGATGTCACCTTTGTTTAACTTTTCAAATTCACTGAAAGGAAAGAAGAACAAGAGTTTTATAAGTAAAAAGGAAGAGTGAAAGGGATATTTGTGTTTTTGATGTCATTCTAAGGTTCTAAGGAGGAGTAGAGAGGTTTATACAGACAGCTTTTATCCATTAAGTGGTTCTGTGATATGCTAGACATTCACACCGGTCCTTAATCACTGTAGCGCCGTAGAAGGCTTCTATTCTGGTTGAAGTCGAATAGACAAGCGTTGATTAAGTCAGCCAAATCTGTCTCCTACAGATGTCTTCAAGCTCTCAGATGACTTTCAGCAAGATCGCTCAAAAAATTCACTACGTTACGCGCAGGCGCAAAGATATATCGATGATCTGCAGGGCTGGTAACCTGCCCAAGTGGGAAAGTTCAACGATAAATAGGTACAACCTCATAGTGATCCTGGAGAACTATAGATTTCTGACATTTGAAAGATTGACCTTATCGGGAGGATAAAAAGATTGAACCACGAGTAAGTCAACAATCTTAAGAGCATGACCTAAATTAGAGCAACTTTTTAACTTATGGCTAAATCTTTGTGGACTACGTTAAGGAAAATCCTATTACTAACTCACATAGGTTAGGTTGAGTGGCTGCCGCCGCTAAACAGGGACACACTTAGGCAGGCCCATTGTGATAACACGTAGAGAAACTGGATAACCAGCATCAGTGACCTCACGTGCGGAATTTTCCTAAGAGAAAGAGGGAGTCAAAAAGCTCTATCGTATGCCACACTTAGTGCGGAACCAATTAGACCTACGCACAAAACTCTTGATTTAAAAGATGTCAAGCCTGGCTAGGCCATTAGGGTCATAGAAGAAGTACGCTCCTAGATTTTTCCTCCGAGGCCTTGATAGGGCAGGGCAGGTGCAAAGAAGGTGTAAGATCGTTTCTTCCTCTTCTTCGTCTCTGCAGCTTCTACAAAAATCATTAGAGGGGACACCCATTCTGATGGCATGCCTATTGAATTTCGTACATGATTCCTATTTACGGAGATGAGTCTCTATGATCTCTTCAAATCGAGGTTAGGCCAGACCTGTTTCGACAGAAGACTAGTATTGATGCTATTCCAACTGCTGTTAGCACTTCTTATAGCTTCAGTGCCGAGGTGTGATTTTATCGATTCTAAAGAGGGGAAGCGGTTCTCCACCAAAATCGAAGAAGATCCGATTCGCACCTTCCTTTGCTAGTTCGTCCGCTCTTCAGTTACCCGCAACATCTCTGTGTTCTGGAACCCAGCATAGGGATAGGTGGCACCTGTCATTATGGCATTGCTTTACCAACTTGGATCGCACTGTCGGTGATTCCAAGGCTTTTATCGCTGCCTGACTATCTATGTATAGTACATCTACCGCGTTAATCGAAAGCCAAGCCGCAGCTTCTCGAACTGCCGTAATTTCCGCCTGAAGTACACTTCAGTGATCCGGCTGTCTTAAGTCAGGTGCATTGGAGAAGACCCCTGCCCCCGTACCACACGCTGGTTTAGCTCCATCTAAGTATATCTCTATCGCAGATTCATCATAGACCCCACCAGATTCCCAAGCCCGTATTATCACTGGCCAATTGAGAGGATTCCCTCAGCCTTAAAGCTGCTCCAGTTGCCATTTGCTTCCCATAGAAATCAATAGGAAATAAGTGGAGAATTGTTGGCAGCGCAGCAGTAGGTGTTGTTCTTAGGGCATGTTATACAGATGCATGATTGCCTCTGCATCCTCGTAAGAATGCTGTCCACCAGACTAGTACACCATACATTAGGATAGACCTCACTATGGCTGTATAAATCCAGTAAAGATACTATATTGGGTTGAAGGCTCCATTGTGGGCCCAACGCCCTCCGACAGGAATAAAGAGCAACACAAGCCTTCTTGACACGTTCCAAAATATTACGCTTCCAATTTAGTTTACTGTCGAGAATGACCCCTAAGTCCTCCAATAACGAAGTTTGAATAAGTTTGTGTAGAACTGTAAATCCTTTACTTCGACAGTAAACTTCGCAGCTATAGGAGGGATACGTAGGATGTTTGCCATAACTAGTTTGGATTTCCTTTGCTCGTGTCCACGCAACAATGCAAATTTGCGTGAAACTTCTTATAAAAATAAATTTCACTCCACAATCTGCCGACTAACAGCCACGATTCCAAAATAACATTCGAAAAACTTAAGGATTGGCAGGACACTCTTACCTAAACCTTTCCACAAGCCTACTTTGTTTCTTAAAGTCCACCAGTCTCCCAGGAACAGGAAATTATTATAAAACGCACGACAGTGACGGATGCCCGCCATTGACCCCCTTTAAATTGAACGACTTAACACGTAAATGTGTGAGGAAAACTCTTCTCATGGGGGTGTCACCTTTCCAGTAAAACTCGTTAAATCCAAGGACATGTACCCCAGAAGGAGTGAAAAATGCAATCAATACTCATTTAGTCCATTCTAGTTAACCAAAGGACCCTAGTCATTAATTATCAACAGACCACCTCTAGAAATTCTCTCCTTGGAATAACAAATGAGACCCTATAAAACCGTTAATACTCCCGGCATATTGAAAACATTTAACATCCTTAGTTTCCTCTCTCTTTAGCCCCAAATGATACATGACTACGGTCAAACGTCATACGCGGAACCGTAATCTCAACTTGTTGCATCTTTGTGTCTAAAGATTGTTTCCAACTAAACACACTCAGGAAGAAAAGCAGGAAAAACAAAATAAAACGCCGCCATTCTCTCATTTTCCTTCGCCATAATTAATGAGATTTATGCATGTTTTGCATCACAGTCATGACGGTGGTAGAGTAGGTACAGTCGGAACAGAAAAAAAAACAGTTCGCGTTGCGCTTAAATTAAGTAATTTATTTAAATTGAGCGGCATGGACAATCTTTTTCTCTTTTTTTGTTATTTTCTCATAAATTAAATGAAAAAGAAATGGAATTGCGTTCGCATTAATGAAGTAATAACTCAGGGACCCACCAAGAAAGACAGAAAGAGAGAGAGGGAGACAGAGAAGTAAGCGAGAAAAATATAAAATTCATAAATGTCGATTGTAGTGCAATTCAATTGTGTAATCGAATTCATCGATGTCGTGATTGCCTAACAATTAACAGTTGGAACTAGCACAGAGCTATGAGGTGCCTGTCCGCGCCGGTGTTATTGTTCCGCGGCATGAAATGCCAGCCAGAGCCGTATTTTATTCGCTTTCAACGCTGAAACTCAATGGTAAAGTAATGATTTCATTAGATCGATCAATCGATCACTAGTGTGCCGAGGGCCATGGCAAAATGTTAGCCATTTTGACTTAAATGTCGGTAATATTCTACTGGAAATTGCTTCTAAGTAATCACCGGATACCGGCGATGGCTAGTTGTTGGTTATTTGTGGGATTTTGGTTTGCTTTACGGTTTTGGTTTCGCAATACAGGGATGTTAGTCGTTGGTTGTAAGTGACAGATGGTGTTTTTTGAATCGGAAATGACTTTTAAACAGTAAGCTATACCTCCATGCAGCAAAGATGGTTGAACTTTGGCAATGAGTACTTGGGCAGGACATGTGCTCTCCTCCCTCCCTCCATCTCTGAAGCTCCGACAGTTATCAATTGAAAAGACACCTAGCCCTGTTGAGAGTCAAGTGATTTTCAATTTGCTAAATGAGATCAAACTCTAAGAGCCTTTCAGATCCAGCTTAAGTCAAATCTGTTGTTTGGTTGTTTGGCACGTGGTACCATTGGACTTGTATGTAGCTAGGAGCATATGTAATTCGCATTGTAGTGCCGCTCTTAATGAACTTATCAGTTTTAGAGTTCCCTGGTATCCCTCCATGCCCTGCCATCAAGTATACGTAGGTGCCAGCTGACATCTCATCAAAAGAAGTACCACAATCTAGAGCTGAAACTAACTGTAAGGATTGAATGTTAATATCCATTTCTCTTAAGCAAAGACAAACTTGATTAAGCCGCCTCTATTTCCGCCTGGAATACTCTGCAGAGGTTAGGAACTCGAAAAGAGAGAGTTAGAGACTTCAGTTGAAGAACAATTCAGATTGCCAGGAATTACAAAGAAAAACGAGGGATGTATGACAAAAACAAAAATGTTTCACTTTTCGTGACGCTTCAAAACATGGGAAAACATAAACGGGACCGGCAGGGATTAAAAGGAACAATAACTCTCTACGGGTCAGGAATCTCTTTCATAACTTATAGTTTCTCTTTTGTTTATTTTGACAGACAATTAACGACAGCACTTGTCAAAATAGTGACCGCACCGTAACCCCTTAGAAAAAACTAGTTATAGCCGTGATATGCAAATTCCAAAACAAAACCCTAATTGATTTTAAATACCCCTCAACCAAAACAACAAACAATCCCACACATTGTTTCAAATCATCTTCCATCAATCAATCATCAGGTGAATGTCAAACGGTATTATTCCTCCATGTTAACTTACAACTGTCCCGTTGAATGGTAATTAACGACAAACGGCCATCAAAATACTTAATAATAAACCAACAGAGTCAAATCTCATTACAAAACTAAATGACAAAGCAAAAGAAACGAAGAGAAAGAAGAGACAAGAAACGTCAACAAAAAAAAAATGGTCAATGAAAATATGCCGCAAGTTCAATAGCAAGTTCATTGGTTTTCCACTTGACACTTGATACACGGGCGGCTTATTCAAATTTCACAGCGCACCCAACGCAGAGGATGACACTACAACCCCGCCATCGTGGTAACAACAAAGCAGCGCGTCAACCTATCATGGCTGTCAAGATCATAATTGGAAAATATTAAGTTCATTAACTCAAGTGACACTTGAAGATCATTACACTCCGCTGTGTTTGGCGAAATTCAATGTTTCCGCGGTGGACAAGTACCCTAAGGCCGGCATACATGTTTTTCTTTCGAGCACTTTACCGGTCAATTTGACACTTCCTCATGCGCCTTTAGTGTATTCGTGACCGTTTTGACAGAAAAGTGTTACCAACTTGATTTGTTGACCTTTGTTTTTGGCAGATGGTGATGACGCTTTGTTTGGTTTTTGTTTTTGTGTGGCGCGATGTTTGCATCTCGATCATAATTTAAGTCGTGAAATGTCATCATTTTTGGACAGAAACGTATCACGTACACATCATGGACTTGTTTGGGAACGATCTTTTACATTTTGAATGTGTTGATGAAGTCATCACGGGGACTGGTGTGATTTAGAGGGAAACGTGATAAGTAAACAACAAACAAAGTTATTCTTACGTGGATAATGCAACGTTTGTTGATTTTGTTTATTTAATTTTTCGAGAATGATAATCGTAACGCAGACAGATGGAATGTCAGACAAAAGATTTTATGAGCGGTTTTTATGTTTGCCTTAGCATCTGATATTTAAAGAATTTAAAACTTCACAAATCTTTTGAAATGATAAGATTAGCCGTGTTTTTTTGAGAATTATACTCACTTCAGTCAAAAAAACGATTCATACTCAGTAGCAGGCGCACCAACCATTTGGTTTGCGGCTCGATTTCTTTTTCTTCGTTTGACAGTTTACAAATGTCAAAACCGAGGAAAAGCAACAAATACGATCGGCTAAAGGCAAATTTATGAGATTTTTCGCTCTCTGGTGGTCAACTTATGTAGTTCTATCCTCACTTGCTGCTACTGGGAAATTTATCCCCACTTGGTGTGTTGTTATTGCTTTGTGTGTAAAATCTTACTGGGCTGGGTATACAACTAGCAAAAAAGCACGGCTATTATAACACGTTTTACGGTGACATTTAGTCTCAAAACTGATGAGTTATTGGTTTGTCTTAAGTGGCTCTAGCTGAGCTTTATTAAGAACAGAAGAAGAAACATTTTTGGAGCAACAAGAGCTACATTGGAAAAGAAGTTGTTTCTTGGCCTTACGAATCCTTTCAATAGTTCAAAGTTGAGCGGTGATCTCCTCTTATCCAAACTAGATGAAGTGAAATTTACGAAATGGCCTTCGAACTACACAAGTTCAAATTTGAAAAGACTAGTACTAGACCTTAAGAAGAAGTCTTGTGAAGAATTTATAAAAGATTTTGAAAAAATGAAACGTCTGCATCGCCTTCTATGCAAGCAAAAAGCGGTTCAGTAATATATGGGGCTTCAAATCTAAGGTTGAACACTGGCTTTAGACCGAAATAAATCGGTTGTCTGGTGGAAAGCATTTAAGAAGAAATGTTAACCTACACGTTTGACCCGAAATCAAAGAGCATCGATAGGATCCCACCAGGCAATTACCGCAGAAAGAAAGTTTCAAAATGGCACTCAGAGTAAGGAAGGTGGATGTGTGAACAACCAATACCGTCAGTCGTGGCTCTATTGTAAACAGATTGCCCACCACTGAGGAGCGAATGAATACCAACTGTGTACATGGCACCTACCTCAAACATTTAATGCCAAGCAGAGAGGACTATAATGAGAGTTTAGTCCACTCAAACGAAAAGCTAGCCTTCTACTCAGATGGATCCAAAATGGATACTTGAACGAGAGCTTGCATCTTCTGTGAGTCTCGAGGCATTCACAGATCCTTCA
Organism: Criorhina ranunculi; assembly: GCA_951813785.1. Taxonomy (NCBI): domain Eukaryota; kingdom Metazoa; phylum Arthropoda; class Insecta; order Diptera; family Syrphidae; genus Criorhina; species Criorhina ranunculi. Next base: position 32,308,742 of record OX638385.1, on the reverse strand, counting down.
GAATTGAAGACAAGTCCAGTATTTTGTAGTCGAAGTCACTTGAATCTATGCAGTCAAACCCTTAACGATATAGCAAGTGTCAACAAGGTGGCTCTCTGGTGAGTACCAAGATACAAGGATTTGTCGGGATGCGAAAAATCGGACGAACTTGTCAGAAAAGGGTTGGAACAAGATACGATTTATACCGTATATAGGGAAATAGATGTGGAAACCATAATCAAGGCTAGATGGTGCCATCGAGATATGTACATGGGCAGAAGCCAGATTACAAGGGCATCCAATTACAAAAACCTCACAAGTCTTAGTCGAAAGGAGAAGAATGAAGTATCCAAGGACTCACAGTCCATCTATATCGATGGATCAAAGATGGACAGTGGTACAGGAGCTGGTCTCTTTTCGGACTAACTAAAACTAAGCAGCTCCATATGACTCCCAGATCACAGCAGTGTTTTCCAAGCGGAGGTTCTAGCAATGACAAATGCCGCTCAACTGGCGTCAAAGCTGACAATACACGGGAGGATATCACAATTTACATTGACAGCCAGGCGGCCATAAAAGCAATAGCTGCTACGCAGATAGCATTGAAGCTTATTAAGAGCTGCCGCAGCACAATGTAAAACTCTGCTGGGTCCCTGGTCACAGCGGAATACCAGGCAATGAAGCAGCTGATGAAATGGCCAGAAAGGGCTCAGCCCTAGACCGGAAATAAGCGGATGCTACGGTCAAACCTCCACTCCGCAACCTTAAGGCCAAAATCGAACAAAGGTCAATAAAAGAAGAAGAAGAAAAGGTGGAGACCACTAACCACCTGTGAAATATCAAGAAGGCCGTGGCCAGAGTACGTTAGGATGAAAACAAGCAGACTCCTGCAAAGGAGTGCTAACTGGCCATAACATACTGAAATATCACATACAAAAACTACGTCTGAGCGACGATGACATCTGCAGAAGATGCGGTGATGAAGAGGCCCTAATGCCCGTGCTCTTGGTATTCATACGTACGGGTATTCATAACCCCTTTGGCGCGCTAATTATTAAAAAAAAAAAAAAACAGTACACGGTCCATTTCCTCTGTCACTGCCCAAACCTCTGTCAACTCAGAAACAGAACCCTGGGCAAATTTTTCTTCGACCATATCGATGAGCTGTCAGATGGATCACCGTCAAAACTACTCAAATTCGCCAGAACGTCCGGATGGCCGGAAAAAAGACTACAATACCACGATAGGAAACAAAACCATGGGTATCACAATGGGTCCACATGGACAGAGGATGTAACCATTCTCATCAGCCCGCTAACCTTACCTAACCTAGTGGAAAGGAAATACGTAACATTTTAGGTGTCCTCAAGGCCATAGAAATACACACAGAATGACTTGGGAAGCCCCATATCGACTACTGTAGAGCTTGGAGGGATGCGAAGGAAATAGAATTCATAAAACAAATGCTGTGTGACGGTCTTGCCCTTGCAACCAGAAGATTTAGCACCCTTGATGATCTGAAGGACCTTCGAGTCGCTCGTTTCAGGAAACTCCTGAGACTCCTATCCCTATCTGGGTGGTTGCTAAATTAGGCGTTATCGTACAGGCTTCCAGAGGTAATTTCTATGGAATAAGTCTTGGGACACCCAATCAACCAATTCACCAAATGAAATGTTACGAACGGCAGAATTGACTTCATGTGCAAGCCAAACTGAGAACTTTAGATGGTACATCTCACATGTATTTTGCTCATTTGAGATTGCGTTACATTCCGGGGTGAGACAAGGCTAAAGCTTGCAAACTTTTCAGTCAGCTTGAGGCTTAGTTAGCTACCTTATTCTCGGCGTCACTTCAGGTTAGGTGAGGTGGGGCCCGTATCGCCCATAGGTCATTGATTGAATTTTGATGCCGAAGAGTAGATCGCTTTTGATATACCATGCCGATGTATTTGGGTAGGTGTACCGGCTTCCAAACGATCGTAATCCTGCTGTTGACCAGGGAACCTTGTACAATCTTCTCAAGTCTGATTTTAAACAAAACACTTGACATCGCGCCGCTTCTCTTCTTCTAAGACCTTGGCGGATGTCAGAGGACTTGCTGACATTGTTTGCAAACTTACTGAACCAGGGTAACTTTGGCGTGTCTTTTAACGCTTACAAATCGCTTGGGTTTCGATTTGGGGCTCCAGCGGTTTCTCCTAGACCACCACAATGTGAATATTTGGTCTTGACCCTTCTGCCATTAATTTATACTTATGACAAATCAAATTAAATTGTTGACAAAGATTTTAAGGCACAACTCGTGAATAAATTAGAAACTCGGTATTGATTAAGCAACGTATCTCGATCGGATCTTGACCAATCACTTAGGGACAGCAGAGTGTTCCATCTTATTTGTCCTCGAAGTTCAAACGAGTCTTACTTAAACGTCTCAAACTATCTACCAACTCTACTTCGACTTGATGATATCGATCTCAGTCGCAGTTCGCCAAGACCTGTTCCACCTCATTTGGTCCGATTGGTCACTTTGGACAAATGTCTCGAAATTTGGAATAGAAAAACCAACCAAATTTACAAACTAGTTAACCCAAAAAAAGCAAGGTAACTCACATCCAAAACTAGATATCACAGCCTTCCGTTCACTTCGGCCAACGCACAGTTCAAACCAGCGTATGACACATTCACAATGAACAAAATAAGAGTTGACCCATTATCATACTGAACGGGGGATAAAACAGCCTCCTTTCCAAAGAACAACCTTGCAAGGTCGAACCGTTCTATGTTCCACAATTTAGCATTACCAACAGTGAATGTCGGCACACTGGTCGTGTATACAGTTTGTGCCCTGCAATTGGGTGCAACCACAAAAAAAAAAATCAATTAGACCAGATCTAGATCTAATGACCAAGTATGGAGTCCGTGGTAGTAGACTCACCAACAAGATGACAACAAGTTTAACAACACGCAAGCCATTCGAAACGTCGACCAAAACAGAGCAAAAGTCAAGAAACCCCGCTCGGTCCACTCGCGTTCCAATATTTATTGGTCATGTTTTGTCAATTGGAAAATTGGTTCTCCAACCGAGTGTGTGTTTTTCTCAAACGGGTTCTCTCTCACTCTCGGGAAAATTCAATTTACCATACTTAACTAATTATTAACATGAATAAAATTTATTCGCGAGCATTTGACATACATTTGAATTGGTTTTACGCGCCAAACGAGTTTCGAACTTGAGTTAGGTTTCCACTTTGCCACTTAGAGACGGATACTGAGTGGCAAAACGGAAAACCTCAAGTATCTACACTGACTCTTTGGATCGTTTTTTTTTTTTTTTTTTTGTCTATTTTACCAATTTACAGTTGAATGGAAGAGAAATGTTTAAATTTAAGAAACAATAACCGATCTGTCAGTGTTGCTTTATTCAAGCGAGTCCATCGATTAAGTGGCAACAAAAAGCTTGAGGCTACTCACAACGATAGATTCATGGATTCGGTGTAAGAGAGGTGAAAACATGGGATTGTCCCCATTGTTGGATTTACAAAGAATCACTTATTTTGTTTGTCCAACTTTATTTCTTTTCGGGGGAATTCGGAGAATAAGGTGATGAAATCCAATTGATGAGAATGCCTTTGATGATAATTGATTTCGTGGAATGGCTTGTGCTTTAACAAAATTAAGTTCTAATAGACTGTGATAAGAGAAACTGAATCGAATGAGTCATTAAACTTTCGAAGACTGCTCAAAGATAGAGCTTACAATAAGATGGGCTTTAGCAAGAAGTTATGTGTGCTAAGTATTCGCAACTTTTTTTGGAACTCAAAAGAAGATGATAACGAATGTTGACGCACTTGATGGCATGTCTGAACCTAGAGTTGTTCCCCGATTTTTGATAAATATCATCAAGATCTAGGTGGCTTAGGACAAACTTTCCTTTCTCCACCCAAAATTTTGTTGAAATTCTCCAAACCGCTGGGAATTAGAAAATCTGTCCGCCTTCCGAACCACAGCAGTGTTTTCCAAGCGGAGGCAAGACCGCGCAATGATATTACCTTTTTCATTGACAGCCAGGCAGTAATCGAAGCTTGTGAGGTGCTGTCGAGAAGAGCTCAGGGTTCTTAGAAAACTACAGACAAGGTTACGCTCTGCTGGGTCCCTGGGCATGAGGGCATACCAAGGAATGAGAATTCTGACGAATTGGCTAGAGAGGGCTCGGCACTAAGTCTAAGACAAGCCGACCTCGCGGTGAATATCCCGCCTTGCTCATTGAAGCTCAAAGCAGGGAACAAAGCAAAAAGAGAGACAAATAAAAGATGGTCCTCTTTAAACACTTGTGCCTTCACAAGGAAGTAATGGCCTATATTTGATAAGGCTAGGACCGCCAGACTTAAACAAAAGGATAGAAAATCCCTTTCAACCCTTGTAGGTGTGATTACGGGTCATAACACCCTGCGGTACAACATGAAAAAACTCGGTGTTACGGAAAAAGACCTTTGTAGAGGCTGCGGAGACAGAGGAAGTCCATGAGGACACAACCTACTTCCTCAGTCTGTACCATGTAAGACACAAATTTCTCGGACGACATTTCTTCCAGGATCTCGAGGAACTATCTGATAAGCCGGTGAACGATCTGAACGGCTTTATCAAAGCACAGCATGGTTTGTACAACTAACGCAGTAAGTTACTAGTACACTTTTTATGTGGGTAACGTTTAAGGGTAAGATTTCCCCCCCAATGGGTAGCACAATGGGTCTTAGAAACCTGAGTGTGGCATACCTAACCTAACCTAGAACTGATAGAGCTCAAAACATTGACTGCGATTCACAACGTAACATGGGTCCCGGAACACAATGGTATCCACAGGAATGAAGGGTCTATCATGGATCGATCACTTAGTACTGCCCCGCTTGTACCCTACTAGATTTCCAAAGACAAGCTGACGAGAGATGGAGCGCACTCTCGTCATGCCGTATTTACAGATAACTCGGGACAAACATCAAGGCACCAGGCAAGGGATAATCACATGGCACAACCTATTGGCGACCCTCCCTAGAAAAATGCGTTTAAGTACAGACGATTTATGCAGAGGCTACGGCGACGCAGAAGAGAACACAGCACATATCATATCAGAATATCGCAGCCAACGCAGAATCAGAAGGACGGCCCTTGGTCATCAACCTGGGTGATCTATCTAAGAAGCCACCAAAAGCCATTCTTAAATTCATTACGAATTCGGGATGATATAGGGAGGCTAACTGACCACCAACAAACAAACATAGACCTTTCTCCTTCATCTTCTCTTTCAGACTGGCAATACTGGAAAACTGGGGCAAGACGATGGATCCTTGGAGATCCGAGTGAAGGCTGTATCATTTGGGATGTAGTCACCTATTTACCTAGCACAAGTAAAAGGGGAAACAGAAATTTCGACCGTCTTGGCAAGGTTCTTCCTTGTTTCCTTGTGGTAAAAAGGTCCATCAGGAAACATATCCCCTCAAAAGAAATAACGAGTTGAATAACCAAAGCGTCTCCTTCGTACTTTGCACCTTAGGGTAGGTAAGCTCATCAACCGGGATATTAAGCGATTCTGTGTTTTGTACCAACTATCGAAGCATATCCCTGCTAAATGTCGCACATGAGATCATATCGAATGTACTGTGTGAACGTTTGAAGTCTGTCTGTAACTCATACTACTACTAATCGGGAAGTATCCTTGTGTCTTTCGGCCCGGCAGATCCAAGTCTCTCATTCATCGTATTCATTGTCTGGCGCTCTTCAAGGCGCTAATGGCTGAATTCTGGATCCCGACAAAACTGATCCAGCTTCGTCGCATAACGCTTCAAGACACGTGATGCAACGTGCAGTTTGTAACCAGCTATTTCGAAGTTTTCGAAATGTGTACAAGGAAACGCGCTAAATTCTTCAATCCCGTGCTGGAGCAGACATAACGTACTGCATACGTTAACACGGAAGGCACCATCCTACTAATATTATAAAAATGAAACGTTGTCCGTTTGTTTGTTTGTTCCTCTGTAACACGAAAACTACGGAACCAATCAACCTCGGGTCACAGTATAGGCTACTTCTGGTTATCAAAGTGTAGCTTCGCAAAATATAAGTGGACGAAGCCTCGGGTAAACGCTAATAAATTAGCCCAGCTGTTGGGGTACGCATATACATATATTGACATTATCAAGGCTTCTAGAGGATTTCACGGTAATTCATGAATAAGTCTTGAAGTTAGTCTCGAAGTCCATCGCCTTAGACAAAATATCACTGTAGATAGCTACAACTTCGAGATAGTAAAGGAAGGAGTCAACATCAACGCCACGAATAACACTCTAGTGGGCATTCGACGAAGACACTTTCAAAACGATCCTTCTTCAGTTTGGCGAAACGAAAGAGGTCAAAGCGTTTTACTGGAAAGAAAACACGTATGCTCTACCAGGCCTAAATCCTGTCAATGTCCCAAAAAGCCAAGATACGACGACTTTATTGGCACGGCTGGACAATAGTGGTCCAAGGTAATGCCATGAAAGTCGAGTTTTAGCCCCCTGGCTCTGGCATCCGCAATCGCTTGAATCGTTAAGTTAAACATTCTCAGGATCAACGCACCTGAAAGGCTACCCTTGAAAGTTGTAAGAGGAGCTGTCTTACCTTGAAGTAGTACCTACTTTCTACCAATGGACGAAGGGATAATTGAAGGTACAATGCAACAGCAACGGTGGACTTGTTTCTTCTTTTTTCTTTTTCCACGAACAAGAGCTAATGCAGTTTAAAATGACATGACATTGCTTCCAAAACTGTGATGTCGAGATCTATACTTCCTTCCTACATCTATCGTTTTCGCTACCTAAACCAAGCTTTTCCTTATCAAAGGGTCTATGGATATCGTGTTTTAATCTCGTCTTTTCTCAAAAACAAATCCCGTTAGTTCTTGACCACACCTAATGCCCTGCCTTCTTATTTTCTTGCTCCAGTTAGACTTAGAATCTAGATCATTGGTTGTTTGTGCAAAAAAAAAGGATAAAAATCTCATTACTTACATCAATTCGGGTCTAAAGTGATGGATCATCGCACAGAATGCCAGACCGTCTCGCCACGATGTGGTCATATTGTCGATCTTCACACCTGGATAGCCATCGGTCATTCGTCGGCACCATAGTTCCAGAGCCTTTGTTCCTCTTCTCTCACCCATTTTTTTTTTGTTCTTTCTTTTGCTCTGATTATTCTTCTTCTTTTTCTTCTAGGCAGTGGCGGTTCTCACGTTCTCAAAGTAGATTTGCCGCAAAAAAAAAAACCAATTGGTGTTCGATGTGGTAGCACTTGAATCTGAAAATGAAGAAATTGATTAAAAAAATTAGCATACAACCGACTCGTATGTCGAATCTTTAAGATATGAAGTCCAACAACAACAAAATTTAGTTTGAAACAAAAAGATTGCACGCCAATTGAATATCTTCGGCGCGCACGTAAATTTGTGGCGTATCGCAACAATTTATGGTCTAGAGATGAGTGAAGCAACCAATTTTCTTGACGAGATTAAGGTTCACCTATAAGCAAGGTTTGGCGCCGAATGACATTTACACGCAAGGAGAAGGTGAGTGAGAATCTGGGAAAAGTTTATTCAGTGAGTTTATTTTTTTTTTTTTTTTTGGTTTGGATATGTCTTTCATTCGCAAATCACTGGTTACCCACGCTGAACCAGTTTCCAATCTCAAAATGTGTCCCTTTTTTGTCATGGGTGCGAAGTGCCAAACATACAAGTACACATACGTGTACATATGTACAACAACTCGTTGCAAGTTGGAACAATTAATCAATATACTGTGGCTGGTGGACAAAAACATCGTCAAGATATGACGCCATCGAGACTGAAGAACATGATTTCATGGCCACCCCACACCCAATGACATGCATTGAGACTATTGCATGGATATACAGTGGTGTTCGAAAATATTCGACGCTAGGCTGGGAAAAATCTATATAGTTAGCTAATATCTGAACCACATTGAAACATTTTTGGTTCATATTTTGGACATTTAGTAGATAAAGCTAGTAAACCTTTCAAGAATGAAGGCTGGATTAACTCTAAAATGTTCAAGTCGGCTTAGTCTTTTGGTCGTACTTAGTCCCCTATGGGTAGCACAATGGGTCTTAGAGACCTGAGTGTGGCGCTGATGAACTCCTTTTCGCCGGCCCACATACCTTACCTAGTAAGAGCAAAGAGTTGCCTTGGCTCAGTGGTGAGAACATTAAACTCCTAAGCAATCGGGTTTAGGTTCAAGTACCAGAAAAACCAAAGTTTAACGCTGCACCTCCGTGGAAAGAGGGACATGGCAGATTGCATATCTGTCACATAGGTCCATTCTGATACTAAATGGCACAAGGTATTCTCTACAAAACTGAGTCCCGAACTAGCCCTAGTTTGCTATGAAGCCTTCTCCAAGATTGTCGAGGAGCGGAGAAGGCTGTGTAAGTACAGGGAAGGTGAAGAATCATAGCCTTCTCCTCCTCGTCTTGGGAGAAAAGACTCTAGCTTGGACTAAAACTGTACAGGTTGATTTTTTTTATTTTTTATAATTCACTAGCGCTTAAGAGGTTATGAATAACCTTCATAACCCCAGCTATTCACACAGCGATAGTGTTGGTGTAGTGATTTTGAAACTCAGATGGTATTAGGTTTTAGTCTTTTTGCTGCGAGGTTGGTGTCTAGAATGACTGGGGAGGATTATTGATACTATTGCCATTGCTTATAATTCACAGTATTTCTTTCGAAATGAAATGAAATTCTTTAGAGTCTTGTTATAGCACAGCTTAAGCGAGACACTTGCAACAGAAATAAGCAGCTCTTGTTGAATTTCTTCTAGAAGTTTATTATCAAGTCTCAGAAAAGTGAATAGAGTATGGAATCGGGACACCCGTAAAGTGAAACAAATGATAAATGGCCAAAACAGTGGAAAGTGATAATTCACTTTAGGCGTGGGTACTAGGTTTTACGTCTAAGTCTAATACGCAAACTAACTTGTGTATTTTGCTAGCTTTCAGTGGACATAATATGGTTTATGTTAGTTCAGATTAGAAAAGAGGAAGACATCCAATGGAGAATCTTAAAAGGCATTCAAAAGTTTAAATACTTTCCTCAAAGTACTTGATCTTCTTACACAACCTGAAGATTATGTTTAAGTCAATTGATCTCATTTCCTTGCTAAAAGAGTATCTAGCTCTTCCTTTGATTACGAGCTATTTCCCCTTCAACGTATACATATGTCATTACAGAGTCTGCATACATCCGAGTTCGTGTGTTCAAGTCTGCAAATGCTAATGAAAACACCAGCATATTGCTATTCTTGGTTACCAAGTGGCAACCTAGATATGAAGTCTCTCTTGTAGGTCTGTGATTTTTTCTCCGAACTGAAGATGTCATTGACACCCTTGTCGCGTTGGAACATGCAAATTGGTCGGCAAATCCGTTCTAATGTGGCTAAGCCCATAAAAAGTTCCTTAAGTATTGCGTGGCAATTCGTGACTCTTTCAGATCAAATGGCACTCGATTTCAGCGCAGCCTGACTCGTCACTGTAAAAAAGCGATAACCCTGTAGGGTATCGATCTGATTTCTGATAATTCTGCAGCTTTTCTTGCGAAAGCCTTAGCTTCGAATACATGAATGCATGAAAGTCTTAACGAGATGTTCAGATCTAAGACTAAGGGACCCCTGAAGACCTGCACTGGGGAGATCCCGAAAATCACTGCAGTGTTGCAAGCTGTTGAATTGTCCAAAATTTGTTGGTAGATAGACCTCGCCCTAAACACAATCCGGTGATCTTAACGACCAATATGGCAAAACTCAACTCTGCAGTTATCACTTGCAAAAAGTTGCTAGTTATTCGTTAGTATAGCTTTCACCATTGACTGTAACCACATTACCCGCTGCGTCTTTAGGAAAAATTACCTCCAGCCCATATACCGCACCCAACTGCCACTCCACGTGAATGCAAAGGTCACTGGTATATCAATTTTTTGAAGCCCACAAGCTACTATTATGCTTGTTCGAAGGCCTTAATGAACTTTATAAAGTTCGATAATAAGTTTATACGGCTCAGATGCCAAATCTTGACTATAGAAGGAACCTATTTAACCACCAAGACACCTAGCGACGAAGAAAGATTTCAGGAATCCTGACCACAGTCCACAAAACATGTCAAGGATCAACAAGACTGTTAAGTGATGTGATTCCTCAGTCTCTTGCTGCAAATTGTTTAGCATGTTTGATGGAATAACAATTTATCTAAAAGAAATGTTCACCAAACCCCGATCAGGCACCCTAATCACGTTTTGCGGTGCACACTTCCAACAAAGTTGCACCAATTTGACAACAATTGATTGTAATTATTCACTTTACGGCTAAGCCTAAGCCTACAAAGCCCATTCTCTTGGCCAAACAATAACGAAATGCGTAGGAGGATACTAATATTCATAAAAGGTTAATAGCCACCTAAGTGAACTGTACACACAATGAAGCAACCAGTCAACCCCGGTTCAATGGCTTTACTCCATTGAATCTAAATCAATTATAACTTCAGATCTATTCTTGGATAATTCCCACGCCTAAAGTCTCGAGATTCACACACGTAATGTGGGCGACTCATCTCAAAAGTTCGTTCGAATCAAGTGTCATTGTTCTTACATAACACAATGTATACTCTTCGACCGTTGTCCACCCTCAGACAGGGTCCAGTCATACACGGAAGAAAGGTGAACTTCTTCGGTAAACAGTGTGTTTGTCGGGATGGTTGACTTAAGTTGTTTTGCAGACTATACACTCAACTGTGGAATGACATCATCAAAGTACACACACTCATCATCATCTCAAGAACCAATAACCGGCTTCCAATGAGGGGGAAAACCCAAACCATGCTTGCATCTCCAACAAAGCAATGTTCGTCTTCTTGGAACTCTCCAAGATTAGAATCTCATTAAAGAATGAAAAATTCAAATTCAAACGCGGGATGTTCTTCAGAGAGAATCGCTGGCTTTGAGTTGTTGTCGATGCACTTGTCAGAAGGCTGTCAACATGTTGACTTCCTCTACTCTAGATCTCTTGTTGATTTAGGGAAATCCGTTTTGTTAGCTAAAAGATACTCCTACGGTAGGTAGGCACAGAACAAGATATTCAAGATATCAGACACATGACTAAAGTGCTCTTCATGTTTGTTTTACTTAAGACGTCGAATCCAATGACGAACATGAAGCTCTTAGCTTCGAACTTAGATTCATTCTTCGATTCAAACTAACCACAGGACGAAACCTAACCCAAGATAACCCCTTTCGATTCTTTCTCAACATGGAACAAGACAATGTCTTCACATATCATCGACCGAGTAATCCATACGAAATCATCTCTTACTCATCTCGCGCCTTGTGTACAACGTAATCAGATCCTTTCTACTGAGCAACACCAATACCAACACCATCACGACCACTCAGCATTCCCAGATAACCTTGGGTGTCGATGAGATATTACCTTCGAGCTGGAAGAACAGTTTCTTCACTTTTTGTTTCAGCACACACGCTCGCTCTGGCCTATAACTTAATGAAGAACACGATTCCGCGCGGATAAGTTCATAATTTTAATAGCCAGCCCATGATATTTGTAAGACTTCATTTTGCATTCTCATATTCTGGCCGTAGCATCCGTGTGCTCCTGCCTGTTGCAATGAACTCTCCCATCTGATTAACCTTGCTCACACCTTTGTTCGTCAGTTCTACACTTCGGAGTGTTCTCTTAAGTTGTTCACGTCCTAGACCAGAGAGGTGGATACCTTCGTGGCTATGGAAACCGCATCCAACATATATCATCACTTGTATTGATAGAGACTATGGTATCAGTGTTGCTCCCTATCGCATGATGACTTGAAATTCATTTATTTATCCGAGACTTTGTGACCTTTGTCTGGAATTTACCCATCACTTGGTCACTTTAAAGCAACTCCTACCTTTTCTCGCTCGTTGACCTTAGCTTATCAGTGGAACAGAAGAAAAGACAGACACCTATAAATTTATCGATTCCAATGATGGGGTCTCACATGAGTCACCTTTGGACAAGCTTGTATCTTCTTTCCTGGGTGTCATTGGTGTCAGTGGTGAAGGATGAAAGAACATGCCTGATTGTTGGCCTGTCAATAGGTATGATCATCAGTGTTCCTACATACACGCAATGCGTGGCTTGGACATGGTATTCTTGTGGTCAAGAGCTCTGCGACAAACAGTGGATTGCAAAAGAATTCGTACAAGGCTCGATTTTTTTGAAAATGGCTTCAGACTTTCGATTTTTTGGTAGAACTTCGAAAAGCTGAATTTAACATGCTTCACAAGAAAGTATGAGTCTGCACTTCGGCGCTCCTTTTTAGATTAGCACATGCAGACTTCGTGAATGTTTTCCTTAATTTGAACTGGAAACCGGACGTCTAGTAGCTCATTGGGCCTCAAGCTTGATAAAGGCTTGATATGACCGGATGATGGATGGATTTCAACAAGGTTATAACCCTTTTAGAATGAATAAAAGGATCGGTAAGCATGTACAATGGAAGTGCTCTTTGATTCATCGCTCATCAGATTTATTGAGAGTCCTTAAGCCACGTTGGAGAGGTCAAATATTTACACAGATCGATGTACAGATCGTGTCATCAACCTGGCAGAACTGGGAAATTGACGAAATACTCTAGATAAGGACTTAGTCAGCATCAACAGATGAGGCTTTGAACTTCGAACAGTGGTAAGAGAAAAAGAAGCCTCATAAGGATCATTACGAAACCACAGAAGCTTGTCGAATGAGACGATTCCATGAACTATTGTAGATCGAGATAGATATGATCTCTAAAGCCTCAAATGTCATAAGCGGGCTTTGCATTCTTAGCAGACATGCTCAGAGGTAATGTGGGTCTACCATGTCATGTCTTTTTGCTAAAGCTCCGGAGACGACGAAGTAGAAGAGACAATAGACCTTTTATTTCCACGTGGCCTACTTATATTAAGGACTTCACAGCGAATCTACGTAGCTCCAAACTGTCCCTCATCTGTTCATGCGAAAACTGCACACTTGTGGCAACATGGCAACCTAACCCCAACCAAACTATCAAGTATCAATCTTCACCGACGCCTCCAGGATGGAGTGTGGCGTTGGAGCAGGTGTCTTCTCAGCGGAACTTAACGTATCCAAATCGTATCGCCTCCCAGACTATTCGAGTGTCTTCCAGGCGGAGGTACTAGCGATTAGAGAAGTCTGCAAGATACTAAGCCTCAGCCCTACTACCTCAAACAACATAGGAATCTTTATTGGCAGCCATGCTGCCATCAAAGCACTCCACTCACTTACTTCATCCTTTAAATTAGTTGAACAGTGTAAGGAAACTATAACGCAGGCAAACGCTCGGTTCAACATCACTCTCCTCTGGGTTCCCGGCCATAGTAACATAGAGGGGAATGAGAGAGCCTACGCGTTAGCCAGATGTGGTTCTGTCCTGGATGTCTCCCTTGCGGAGTCAGTCTGCTCCCCGATGAGACTCATCAAGGGCAAAATTTTCCAACACTTTCTCTCTATTGCCAACTCTAGGTGGAAAAGTCTTACAACTTGTGACAGATTTGGCCTGCCTACAATAAAAACGGAACGAATGACCTAATCAATAGAAACCGCACCGAGGCAGCGGTGCAATTAGCACGGGCCACTAGCCAATTGGTCCACACGCTGCCAAGTTAGGCATCCCGTTCAACCCCCACTGCCGTAGTTGCGACAATTCACAAGAAAAGGAAACGTTATTCCACTTTCTATGTGACTGCCCGACACTTGCCAGAGCCAGGCAGCGCACTCTAAGAAAACCCTTTTTCAACGAACTATCTGAGATTTCCCACATACAATTCTGCAACATCATCAACTTTCTTAATTCCACAGGATAGATCTGAAAACTACACTCTCAGCTACGCCCATCAACATCCCGGTCACGTGAGTTGTAGTATCAAAACTTGTGTCTCTGGCAGGCTAACCAGTTTCAACCACTTCTACGTATCTACCTACCTGTGGCAACATGAAATATGGGTACCATTCTAGATCTTGTAGAGAATAGACCTATGGTTGACAAGACCGACTTAAGGTTTAGCTGGATAACTACCACAAATTGTGCCACAAGCTGCACCTGCCATACCTTGATTTTTTATAAAAGAAAGTGACTATCGCCTGACGCGATACATGGAAGGAACTTATCCAGTGTTCTGAATCTTAAAACTTTTCAAGGAGTCTACGCTGACTCGGAGTTTTCGATTCACTTAACCAAAAGTTTCAAGATGTGGGGAAAATGAAGAGATCTTTCTGTTGACGTATTGGTCGCTATCGATGCTTTATTTTTTATTTTTTAAGACGAATGGTGACTTCCCGTATCGATATCTCCGTCGAAAAATGCCGACCTGGGCTCGAATATTAATTTTATAACGTCATAAGGTCGCTTAAGCTATGCATGCTAACGCAGGCTTACCAACCACCTTCAGACAACCACTAACAAAACCAAACGTTTTTTCATGGCAGGAAATGACAACCCTCCAAGAGTACACTTTCTTGTGGGAAGCTTCTCATTCTCATTCGAAAAGCTAAGCCTTGTTCCTTTTTAAGTGGAAAAAGAAGACACGACATTCGTTAGAACACGTCTAGGTACATGATGTGAAGTCATAGTCATAATCAAGTTACGAGCAGTTTCTTAAATCCAACTTGCTCTTGTACACCTAACTGAAGGTAACTTGTCCGCCAAAAAGGTCCAACTAAATCATAAACCAAAGAAGCCGCTTCATTCAACATTCATGACAACATCCAGTAAGGATGTTGTTCAGTCAGTTTTTCTTTCAAAACTCAAATGTTCTCAGATCATGTAAATGCCTTAGGCTTCTAGACCACACAAAAGGCTATAAATTCAACCCTCGATGCCACACGAAACCCTGAGTGCATACTGACAATTACTGCGTACTTACTAATTGCAAATTTAATTCATAACCTTCCCCAGGCACAATTCTATTCCCATCAAGTCACGCAAGCTCCACCTCCACTCCAGTAGCACAGCAGCTCATACCTACACTTGTGTGCCTCCAAGCCATTATTCATGAAATAAATCTACCATTCGAGTCCGAAGTGTAATTATAACTTAGCTCCCGTGTAACTATAACCACACTACACACCATCATTTTGCATCGGACAACATAAAAAAAAAAGAACACAATCCAAAGAATAATAGAAAAAGTGAAACCTTCCCTGTCGTCGTACGCTTGAATGCACACAGGGAAAAGCCCCACTCCGTGCGCTCCTGTCCAACAACGAGCAAAGAATCACTGAACCTCTTTCGTGAAATCAATAAAACGCCAATGATTTACGCCAGCAAATGCTAAGTGGAAGTGAATATTGAATCCATTGACGTACAACCTTAAATCAAGTGTTTTATTATTGCCAAAGTATCTATCACACACATATGCACCATAGATCTGCATCGTTAAGCACAAACACATATGCTGGCAGTCGGTGTTAAGAGAAAGTTGCGCAGCTGTGCCAGTGTAGCACAAGCAATGAAACTGCTTTATTTGCAAATTTATGATCACTTAAAAGTTAATGTTAACTTTTCGAGATTCCTTTGGTGTAGCAAGGCACACAGACAGCCAGGACCAGGACCAGGAGTAAACACATCTGCACCAACTTGATAATTAACCCTAAATTCTTAAGTTAATGAACGATGAAAAGGAACTTACGATACAAGATGACAGTAGCTGGTTGAAGTGGTTCTCGCTGAACGCATACTGATCTATGATTCCTAATCTTGCTTGCAACAGGCGCACATAAACTGTCTCATTTCTATACACGATCTTTGCAGATACTTCTTATGTCGTCATCGTCGTCGCCATTCACACACAACGAACGCGATCCGTTCCACACTTGACCAACTAATTACAGACTTTCTATTCAATCCGATGGCCGCATGGTGCATCTGTATCTTATTTCCACAAGCTTATGCTGTTGACACTTACAGTGGCACCTTCTACATACAAACACATAGTGGTTGTGTGTTTAAATGAAAATAATCGTGTGACAAATTGTGAACATTGCTTAGCGAGCGGATTCAACTCACGATAGCTCTTTAGATCCGGCTTGGGGTGGTGTATCTTGATGGGTGAATTGAAATCCTTCAGACCAGTGTAAACCACGTGACTTGAAAGGCTTCTGTAATCAAATTTAAAAACTCTTAACTCGAAACAGATACATATTTCGACGGACCCGTTAGAGCAGTCTTGCATGAGCCAGTCGGCTAGATTGGTCACATACACGTATAAGCAACTCATCTCTAGCGAACAGAAACAGCCAAGACAACCCCCAACGGAATTCAGACTCAGGGAAATAGATCTATGGACAGCTTACACATCTCATGCTTTTGTTCTGTTTAGATGGCCTACCACAGAGGGGTGTATGGAAACCGACTGCATCAGCCCTACTTCAGATTTCGATAGGAGACAGAGCCCACTCTGGCCAACTTTCAAGAAGATTCAAGAAGAAATCCGACAATCCCACGAAACTTTGTCGAAACGCAGAACGACGGCTATTCTACAACGACTTCTGTAATAGCTAGAAGGACGAAGGGGTAGTAGCTTCTTCTATGGTCTGGAGAAGCTTCATATTACGTGGTTTCCAAATTACAGTTCCCATTGGTGTATTTTTATATTCTGCCAAAGGCTCAGACAGGCAGGAAGCCATCCAACCAAGAGCGGCTTTTACTCTTTCCTTGGATGATATCGACGTACATATACTTACTTATCAGGCCAGTGGCCCTTGGAGGGTCTGAACCTGAACTAATTCCGCTTTCAATCCTTTACGGTCCCGGGCACGCTGCTTCCAGTTTACTAGACCAAGGTTTCTGGCGTCCGCGATTGCCCGATCTTTAAACCGGAGGTTCGGTCTTCCTCTTCTTCGTGAACCAGGTGGCTGGGATTCAGAGATCAGCGTTTCTCTATCTTTAATCGTGATGGCTTCGATGGCTTATAACCAAGTCAAGAAGGTAGGGCCTAAGAAGTCTCAATCTAGAACACGATTTTTGGAAAGTAGAAGTTTTCGGCATGGCC
Organism: Criorhina ranunculi; assembly: GCA_951813785.1. NCBI lineage: Eukaryota > Metazoa > Arthropoda > Insecta > Diptera > Syrphidae > Criorhina > Criorhina ranunculi. The sequence continues at coordinate 32,291,627 of OX638385.1, read as the reverse complement.
CAGCACAATTGCACTCGTTACACAATTAAATGGAATTTTCCCATTCAACCGATAACCCTACAAATGACGATGAATGCTGCATCTAAAAGGGATCCTGCCTATCAAAGGCAATCATCCTTGCCTTTCATTATCGGCGCTCAGATACACTTCCTTCTTTTCTGCTGCCCAATTTCATCACATCTCTCACCTTAGCTGAACCCATTCTTGACCACACTCTCCCTGTGTTAGCACAAACCATTGTTAGCACAGTGTAATCCGAGATTAAACGCGAGATTCGTGCAACGAAGACACGTCCACAAAGCCGCCTTACTACTGCAAGCCCCGTGCCCACAACATGAACGTAATTTGTTTGCGATGAATAAATTCTTTCTGCTCGGACACCACCTCATGGAACATGGTGTGGAAATTTAATACACTTTCGTACAGGATCGGTGCAAATCTACACCATCGAGGTAGATACACTAAGCGACATAAATTTGACCTTGTGGCGATAAATTATCGTCGCAACAACATTCACGACGATGACGACGACATGGTACAGAAAATCAATGTTGGACTGCTCGTGATTACTGGCGCTAGGCTACCTTTGCAACTACTGTCACTGGTGGCACCAAGCGATTTGTCATAGTAGGTCTCGAGAAGTTCGAAAGTATTTAAGTTGTAGGTAGACGGTCGGATAAGGTATTCAAATTTTGTCGTCTGTTTGCATGAGTGTTGGGAGTTTTTTTTTTTTTGTGATAAAAGTGAAATTAGAAAGTTTGATGTTTAATTGCGTTACTTTAACGCAATTGTGATCAATTAGACCGGTGTGCACTATGGCGTGTAAATGAGTGCAAAAGACTTGACGACGATAAGATGATTAATGAGTCTGTCGTTGCAATTACTGGTGTCTATAGTACTGAGAGAGGGATATTGGTGAACAAAAAATGGAGTTCCACAAGACTGCGGTTTAGGGTGTATTCTTTTTCTTAGGAACTCTCACTTGTTGAACATTTTTAAGCGCGACTTCTGATTTATTTAGGTACTTACGAGGGGAAGTTACCTATTCGTACCCGCTTACATTCCTGACAAGTTTTGAAGCCTCAAATTTTTGGTTAGCAATGCGGTTAACGCACCTAAGCGAGTCAGTACGTATCCGGGTATTACTGTATTGTAAGAGGATGATACCCATTTAGAGCAGCAGAGGACGAAGTGGAAGGAAATGGTTAATTTCAAAGCAAAGGCAATGCAAAGAGCATATCTCGAAACCACAATACTGTTATCGAAACTCACACAGCGACCTAACCCTCGGATAGTTGTCAAAAAAGATCTGTATTCCGTTTACTAATAAAGAGTCACCACTCGACAATTTCACGCCACGATTAAGGACGAAAATGATAAATTTACTTCTGGAATTTCAATCACGTTCTTACTACAACCGCCATGACTCAAACACACTGAATCCCATCTGACTGCAGTACAATTACAAAGACTCTCTTTGTTTTTCTTCCAGACCACAGAATTGGGATTCCCCACATGTATAATCAAACTGATGTGGGTACTTTCCACAACGAAATGGATGGTTATGAAGTTTATGACCTGGCACAAGATTAATTAGTTGAAGCTGAGGCACACAGAAGCAAAAACTAAACTAAAAGTTCCATACACCAAAGATATTGATAAACAGAGACCGATACATCTTTAAGATTACAAGGCACTTTGTCAACACCACTACTTAGATCACACCCTGTGAAACTATTGTCAATCACTGTTTTATCGAGCTAAGAAGGCAATTAAGTGGCAAAACTCTCTCTCGTACCACTGAAGTGATTCTATAAAGAACCCTTATCATCCAAGTTCTACTCTATGAAATAGAAGCATAGACTTTGTCAAGAAAAATCGTTCGGGTAATCTTTGGAACAGAGGCTATATACAAGGCTGTTCAGTGACATCGGTTTAATAATAGAGTCCAGAGATATGTAGGGCGGAAAACATAGCACTAAAGCAAGTCCCCGACATAGTAGCACGTTTAAGCGAAGCAGAACCTCAACGCACTTGACAGGTAAAACTGGAGGCAGATAGCTAACGATCGAAGTAAGCTTGTCTGGAAAACCAAAGCCCACCACAGACTGTAGCGCCATCATAAGTAAGTAAGCACAATTCTGCGCAACTGCATCCTACTTAGGTTAGGTAATAGGATTGACGGGAAAGGAAGTCCTATCCCATTATGGTACCCTAGGGGATTCAATTCAGTCCCCCTTACTGGGCACAAGCCTATGTTCTATCGAGCCAGTCTGAGGCGCGGATTAATCTGTGTATGTCGACCACAGACATGTCGGACAGTTCTTCTAGATCCTGAAAGAATTGTCTTCCTAGGGTTTTGAATCTTATTTGGCAGAGCGCTGGACAGTGGTAAAGAAAGTGTGGAGTGTCCTCATCTACTTCTTCGTCACTAAATCTCCTGCATAGATCATCCATCTTCTTGCATGGTAGTTAAGCATATAATGTCCGGTGATGATACCTATTAGAGAAGATAGAGATTTTTTTGTCCATTTGCAGGATTCTATCAGTTTTCTGTTTTTTGTAGAATGGTCATAGTTTCCTAGCTAAAACACAGGAGCTGAGCGCATTCCATTTATCTTTTACAGTCTTTTGAACCTCCTGTTTCAGGTTACAGGGTGGAATTTTAGCGATGGTATCAGCCTGGTCGTTTCCAAAAACCCCTTTGTGGCCAGTGGCCCAGCAGAGTCTTACATTGTGCTGCCTGCCAAGAACCCGTAGCTCTTCGCGACAGCGACTTACAAGCTTCGATTTTACTTCTATGGCAGAAATCGCTCTTTCTGCTGCCTGGATATCGATGAAGAAGGTCATATCATCCCGTGGTAGTGCCTTCATTGCAAATTGTTGGGCAGCTATTGTCACTGCCAGGACCTCCGCTTGGAAGACACTGCTGTAGTCCAGGAGTCTGTGCATCCTACATACTAATCACACCAAAGGGTACGCTGCATCCAGTTCAGTAGACCAAAGCTTTTAGCGTAAGCGATTGATGATCTATAAACCGAAGGTTCGGTCTCCGTTTTCTTTGAGTGGAACGTCAGTGTTTTATTTGCTGCTTGACTATCCAAAAGATCGCGAATCTCAAAAGCATGAATTTTTAGCTTGCAACAGGCTGGGACATATTGCCATTGAAACTGAAACGACAAAGCTTCATCTCCATCCATTCGTCGATGAATCACAGATCAGACTTTTTGAAGGGTACTTCCTCAGACCAGTCATGAAGCAATCTTCCAAAACAGTACTCCTTGACTGTGCCCCTTCTTGGAATTGAGTCAAGGAAAGGAAGTCTAAGTCACTACGAATCGTGAGTGTAACAACTACATAAGCGTTACGAATACTTTTGGTTTTACAAAACTAAATCAAACTATTTCGCAAACTTTTGCAAGTTTTATGACAGAGCTAACCTACAGTTGAGTTCGTAAAGCACCACTATCTTGGAAAATTGTGAAACACTCAAGTCTTACATCAACGCAGCTTAACACGACACTCCCAAGTGGTGACATTCCGTTCCAAAAAAATCCAAAACCCAAACAATAATAAATTTTTAAAATTCAATTCCCCTTAACGAATTTTGACGTCGTCAATGCCGTCAGAATGCATTCAATCAACAAAATCAAAAAAAAATTTCAATTTCCAACCACTTAACTGCATTAATTGCAACAAAACTGTTGAAATAATAAACCGTAGACCATGGAGTGAAGTACAAGTATCTCAACTGCAACGAAAAAAAAAAAAAAATGAGTCTGTGACCCGCTCAATTACCCGCATTATGACCGCATAATCCCAAATCATAATTTAACCTGAAACTGAAACAGACTCAAATGAGCCTTTCCCCTGCGTTCGACAACAAGTGACAATGCATCTGTTTATGGTTCCATTCATATGCCACTGACAGAGGGGGGACTAAGATTAAGACGAAGACGAAGACGAAGATGATGACCGCTTTCACTGACATTTTCGTCGTTGACTTCGGAGACCTTTTATTTCCCCGTCCGTCCGCGTCGTTGGAGTATGAACCAGGTCAGGTTCATCATAAATTGAATTCAAAATTAACCTCAGGTCATTGGCTGCTTTGTATCTATGTATGGGCACGACGATGCACAAGTGGATTTTCAAGTATAAGTTCAAGTTGACAATTTTTATTTTTATTACCCAGTCTCAGTCCCAGTTCCAGTCCCAGTCCCGACGCCCATTGTTATTCATATAATAGAAAGCACGCAATCAAGCAGTGGAAGCAACGAAAACGACAAACCATTTTGGACAAACAACAGACGTTAGAGTGGAATCCGAGGAAGACGAACAAATGTCATTACGAATGCATGACATGATTTGAATATGTAAACTTGAGATTGAATTACGGATTAGCAGGGGGGGCGCACGAGTGCTAGTTGTGTATGATGAGGGTTTCCTGACAGTCGAAACTTAAAAGATATCTTCATCGTTCGAAGAAAATTTATAAAAAAAAAAAAAATATGGAAATTCGTAATGAAATCGTTTTACATTCTGATCGGGTTTCCGGTGCTAACAATGGCCACGATGTCAAAGTGTAAAATTTTCGAATTAATTTTCGAGAAAACATGCACACATGTGGGTATCGAGGATATGTGTGTGATGCTTGCACAGAAATTTGACAAAAAGATATGTGTACAATCAAATGTGGCTTTCTTCAATTGGCGGTACGGGTAGGGGTCTCAAGAGCGACATTGCCTAAGAGGAACTCTATAACAAATCTAAGTGACTTAAGTTTCATAAAAGAAATCATAGCAGGTCACGTAAAGGTTTAGCGAGATTTTCAAAAAGAAAAACACTCTGTCAACCAAAAATGTTGGACGATTTGTTAGTGAACCATTTTATGATGAGAACCAAGGTAGTAGTCACGAACCTTGTTAAGAGAAGCTTCAAGAGAAAACGTAGGTAAGGTTAGGTTGGGCGGCTGTCCCCACTAAGCAGGGACCCACTTAGGCCAGAATGAAGGCCCATTGTGATGACGCGTGTAGAAACCGGAAACCAGCCTCAACGTGTAGAATTTCCTATAGGATAAAAGGAGTATAAGCTCTGGGTAACCGTTTTGGTTTGAACCCTATTATGTGCTGCATTGGAGTCGTTTCTTCTTCCTCCTCGTCTCTGCATCTTCTACAGAAATCGTTAGAAGGTACATCCATTCTGATGGCATGCCTGCCAATTAGACAATGTCCCGTAAGGGCTACTATTATAATTCTTATACGTTTCCTGTTTAAGGACAGAAGTCTTCCTGTTCTCTTCAAATCCAGGTTAGGCCAGATCTGTTTCGACAGAAGACAATTGTTGATATTTTTCCACCTGCTATTAGCTATTCTTCTAGCTTCACTTCTGAGATGAGACTTTTTCGATTCTAGAGAGGCAAGCGGTTCCACTCCATTTTCAGAGAGGATCCGTCCCTCGCCTTCCTTAGCTAGTTCGTCCGCTTTGCTATCGACTGGAACGTCCCTGTGTCCTGGAACCCAGGATCCAGAACCCAAAAGAACACCTAAGTAAGAATGAAACTGGAAGGTAGCGACGGCATAGTGGTTAGTGTGTTCACTTGTGACTCGAACTGCGCGGGTTCGAGCCGGATCGGGGAACAAAATGTGAGTTTCTTCAAACACTACATCCAAATGGGGTTTCTCTGCCCAGTAGTGGACCGAAATCCAATCTGAGTGTTTTGGAATTTGGAAATAAACAAAAAAAAATATGAAACTGCCTCCGAGAATGAACGCTTCAGGGTCACACTGCTCTGGGTTCCAGGGCACAGTCACATAGAAGGAAACGAGCGTGCAGATGAACTGACCAGGCAGGGCTCAGCTCTACACGGCTCTCTCGCGGGGAGCAAGTAAAGGACAAACCCAATCACACTGCCTGCAGAAGGCAAACCTCCAATGGAGAGGGTTAACCAACTGCGCCATATCAAGGAAGATATGGCCTTCCTACGATAAGAATAGAACAAAAGTCCTTATAAACAGAACCCGGATATCGCCAGAATCACGGGGCATTGGCCAATTAGAGACCCCGCGGCCAAACTAGGTATTCGGTACACCTCCCATTGCTGCAGTTGCGGGAACGAAAATGAAAAGGAAACTCTCTCCACATTTCCTCTGCAAATGTCCAGCCAGACTGCGTGCACTAAACCAACCATTTTTCGATGACATAAATGTCATCTCGAGTAACGGGTTAAGAGACTTATTCCGCTTTCTTAACGCCACTCTAGGCACCGACTGTCCCAAAGCCTCAACAACACACATCACCAACCAGGTCACACGAGGCTTGATAACAAAAAGACACATTCTAGTGCTACTTCGGTTCATGTTGAACCGCCATCTCTACCTACCTACCTACCCCGCCTCCGAAAATGGACTTAAAGGGACTATTTTTGCACAACTCACCGAGGTTTCCACGTTATCATCAGACGACTAACCAAAGTGATTATTTTGTGATTCACCTGCCAAGGTACTGGAATACGGAAAGTTATCGGTCGATAGTCCTAAAACTTATGAAAGAGCAAATGTAGGTTAGGTGAATAGGTGTCCCGTGGGACCCACTTAGGCTGTTAGCCCATTGTGATGCCTATAGAAAGAACAAGTGTAACTACGTAAAGCTCTCGGGAAGAAGAAGGAATAGAAACTACATGAGACTAATAGCAATAACACCGTCTAGGTGGTGAGCGTAAAGATTGAATCAGAGTCTAATAGCGCAGAATGTGTTTGTAATAAGGCTCGTTCTCAATGTCTCTTACATTGGCGTCTACTCCTCTTGTATTAACCTACTCGTGTCCAGATATCTGGTCTAATAAGCTTTTGCTTCCCGACAATTTCAGGTGGCTGAGAAGTCAATGGCTATGGTCCCGCTTTTCTGTCATCTTCTCCAGACAACGCCGCTCGTCTTCGCTCCACCAGAACCTCGGCTGCCCTTTTTTATTTCCCAGAAGTGACCGCTTTTGAGTCTTCGGTCTCTATAGTATTCGACGAAGAACTACATTTGTCTTCGCAATTGGTGTGAGGACCTACTTTAAGAATAGAAAGTCACGAAAAAGTGCAACTCCCTTCCAACTCCAACTACTCACAAATAAAAAACGGTCGAGAGATGATTTATATGGCGTTAGACAGAAGAAGAAATGTAGCAACGTTAGCTAGCTTCAAACTAAGATACTGAACTCAACGCTATCAAAAGCCATTCGAACAATTGTTTGCCCACTCGGCAACAAGCCAATTATCGTTCACTTTCGCAACGTTGCCAGCTTGATCAAATTCAACAAATAATAATGATTCATACAGCTTTAGAGAGAGAGAGCAGTAGATGTCAAGCATGTATCAATCATATTAGACATTTCCTAAAATACAACCCTTAAAAGATGGTACACAACGCCGGTGTTAGGAAATTTTGGGAAAAAGGTAGAAGGAGGTTGCGATATACATTGGTTTTGAATGTCTGTGGATTGTAATGAGAGGGAGCTCCACAATTGTGTGGATGGAGTTGGAATCTAACATCGAACAATGATTGACCCAGGTCAGAAAAACCCTAAACTTTACGTAGCATTTTCGTGAAGCTACTATAGGTGCTTCCCAACGCGAATTACATTAATATCATTGACAAACTACACTTTAACTGCTTACAAACTACACGCCTAATGATGCCTGCAGTGTGCAATCTGTACGATGGACTCTCCTCAATCGCCATAGGATTACTGTCATTACATGCGTCAATTTTGAGTCTCATCACTGAACAAAATGGTTTGGTAAAGCAGAGAAGTATTTTGCAAATGCTCTTGAGCCCAATCCTCGAACATTTGACCTAAACCATGGTATTATGGGTTCAGTTCGTAGACCAGGGCCCGTACTCTGTATTCTGATTCTAAGGTTAGGATCGTTCGAAAGTAGAAATTTTGTATCAGCAATTTGAAACGCAATTCATGAAAGTCATACAAAATGTCGGCTTTCGAACGATCCGGACTTTGGAATCGGAATACGGAGTAGGGACCCAGTTTTCAAAGTTCAACTGAAGAAATTCACTTGATTGAATCTCTCTCACAACATGAATCTCGAAGGCAAGCAAAAACTGGCCAGCTCCCTCGAAACCTACAAAAAGTCAGCTTAAACAATCTTAACCCTCAACGGAGCTAGTATCAATTCTGATACTATTTCTGAAAATAAAGTTGAATATCTTTTTTACTCAAAGAGCTTAAGACCCGTGCCTTAGTGACTTTTATTTTTTCGTTGAAATACGTCGTTTTTCGCTTTCGGCAGATGGCTCTTATGGATGATGCTCGAGTCTTGGACCAAAAGTGATTTTCAGTACATTAAGTGACCCGTAGTATCAAAAATGACCCTACGTATATTTTCAGTACAAGATGAATCTAGTAACCCTAGATTATAGCTTTTTTGATTGAATTTGGCGTATATAATGCTCAGAATTTGTCAAATTTCAACTCTACGGTGCATTTAGACACATTGGAACTGTTCGTAAGAACAAGAAGTTCGCCCTGCCAAAGCTGTTAGGTGTGAAGAAGAAGCCAGGATTGCACTCTGAATTCATGTTCGATCATGCCAATCACATCAAGATGTGCCAAAAATGAATCGACTCGTTTTGCTGTTGAGCACAGTACAGTGCCTAAGATGATATTGGATTACAATGCTACAAAAGGTGGCGTTGATACGTGCGACATGATGATGGGCACATTTACATGCAAACGGAAAACAAATCGGTGGCCAGTCGCTTTATTTTCGTCTTTGTTGGACATATCTGCACTGAATGCATACTATCTTTTATAAACGTTTTCCATTGGTCAATGCAAAGAACAAACCTATTCAAGAGCGTCAAATTTTTTTTTGTAAGAGCATAGCATGGGATCTATGCAGCGCAGTTTTGGCAGTTCGATCACATTTACCTTCAGATACAACTGCAGGTGGTAAGCTTGGTACAGTAAATGACCAATGCTGATGCCCATCGATTGCAATCTTTGCGTAATGTATGGTCAGTTGAAAAATCACGGAAACGTGGTCGATGCTACATTTGTCTATATTTGCTCACTGCCAACAAACATTTGGCCAAATGCAACAATTTTATTTGTCCGATACACCATGGGAAGTACATCCTGTGTGAGCGCTGTTCAGGTGTTGCAAATCGGCGGTCGATTCCTATGATTTTATTTAAATTCTCGTTTTTTCAACTTTCTTTTTTTTTTCCAAATAATCATTTTTCGGCTCTCGTAAATTTTTATTTTTTTTCGTAGTTTAAGAAACGGTGTACGAAAAATGTTCTTCTTAAGAACAACAAAGGTACGACGAACAGAACTGCATCATTAGATTTTCCGATTTTGTTGTCCGCGTATCTTTTTACTTCAGATTTTACCCGCAGCGTCATTTTTGATACTAATCTGGATGTGGAAAAAAATTGAGGATCCGTTGAGGGTTAAATCTTCTCTTAGAACTGAATCCAGACATAGACTCGTTCATAAAACACCTGTTGTCCAACATGCGCCTGCATATCTTCAATCGACTTTCTACTTTCCTCATCTAAACGACATACATAGCTTAAGGGAACTCTCTAAGCCTCGAGCCCTCAAAATGCTTATAATTAAGAACAAATTGCTCTCATTAAGTATCGCCGCCGTACTCATTAAGCCTCGACCGTTCAAGTCAAACACTTCAAAACGACCACCTACATACGTCCCCTTCACTACTCGAACTCACTACTCTCTAAATCAATCCAATAGATACATTTTGATTGATACTTTAATACCATCCATTATCGTGTGTGTATCGGAAGAATAAATAAACTTCAAAAAAATTTAGTTGGCCGCCGAAATCTCGAAATCGAAATCGAAAGCCCGACCAATTGAGCCCCGATCGAGCACACTAGGTCATCGACTCTGTTAATTGTCTTTTGATGGCTCTTCGGCAACCTCGACAAGTCACGATTACATTTCTTGAACCCACACTAGACACACCCGAGATATGATTTCCGTTGGAACTCTTCAAAAAACCTTTCGAGAAGCCACACTAAAAAAAGCTGTCCAAGATAAACATTGGAAATGTTATGGCACTTTGGTGATTCACCCAAAGGCGACTGTGTCGGTTGGTGTTCAACACATGAAAGTAGTTCGAATGATGAATCCTTTTGCTACACAAACTCCTTTAGCAACATTGTTGTACCCTTTGATGATGACGCGACTTGTGATCAGTCAACGGGACACCACATGTACAGAGGCTTGAGTTGAAGATTCTTTGAATAAACACGTTCACCAGAGGCGGTGGAAAAAATTCAAAAAAAAAAATCCGAAACAACCATCGTAATCGATAACTTGTAATCGAGAAGGGAAAAGTTTTGTGGGTGCTTAAGGTCTAGGTTCCCCCTCCCTCCTTTGAATGAAAGATGAATCTTTATTCGAATAGAAGGCCAGAGACAAGTAGTATCTGAAGGGAATCACACGAAGTCATTCAATCGATCAAAGAGTGCTGCCATCGACGCTTCAGGGTGTTCAATTGTATGATTGCTGTATTTGCAAATTTTATATTGAACAACGGACAGTGAGGTCTAAAATGACGTGTGAGTACAGCTGCAAGAACTCATATGAATCAAGCAAATCAGAGACTTAGGCATGTTTTCAGAGACCACTTTTATGTCTTGAAAGAGGGTCTATCTGGAGTCAAAAGACTCGTTTTCTCCGGACACAGTGCACATATATTCCTGAAAATCCATAAGTCCATACGGGCGATGCAAGGGGCCTACTTCACATATCGTCATTGCATTTCCCTTCGATCCTAGTAGCCGCACCGTCACCAATGTGTCCACAGTCTCTGTTCTGAACCGCCTTCATTCGAGTGAATGTCAATCAAATTGACTGTAAACCCAGGTCTGTATCTTTTGATGAATCCTTCATCCCTCTGTTATCGATCGACACCACTGTGTTCTATTTCAAATGTCAAACGAACAATTCGCCTTCGTACGTTCAATGACTCACTTACTCCCTGGGTAACCATGTGTTTTTTTTTTGTTGTTTTTTTACAACGAACTCCTTTCTAGGAATGAAGGACAAAGAAGATGATTTTTAATGAATTGTTGTGGCCAAGAAGAGCCCCCATGGCCCATGCCATCACATCACAGAGCATCCGCTTGCGGGAAGAATAATTTAATGAAACCAAGAGCAACATCATCTTACAGTGGAACAACATCATTCCGCATGCTGTGGTGTGGTCATCATTCATCAATGCAAAAAAAAAAAAAAAAAACCACGAAAGGATGCAAATCATTATGGCACCGCACACCAGTATGTACTGTGGTATGGCATTGTATGCGTAGGAATATAGGCACAGTGTCTAGAACTTGGAATGAATGGCTCTGGCTTGAAGCAATCACACATCATCCTGTCGGCTTGACTATTATTAGGTAATTACCAATGTTTGTTGAAGTAAGAACCTTCGAGGTAAATGAGTTGGTCAAAAGGATTTACAACAGCGCAGAGTGGTCGGTGTAATTTCATTGAGTCATGCGGACACTGTGCCGGCCATTGTCTGGTTAAGACAGTTGAAGACGAGGTGCTGGCTTAAGGGAGGCACCGCATGAGTCACTCTTGTGTGTGGATTGATTGTTTCTGGTGAATCTTCTCTGCACTGAGAGATAGATTTATGTACCTACATACGTAGCGCGGTTAAATTATGTTAGTATGGCTCTGTTGGTTTTGCATTTTATAGTTTCAAACGGCGTCGGTCAGGTGGTGAGGTTTAGAATTTTGTATCGTAGGTAGAAAGAGGTATGTGGTCCATGTTAGTGATAAAGGTTTTGATGATGTTGTAGCATGCTGAACAAATGGGAAAGGGCATTGAACTTTGCCTTAGATGGCTTTGAGACGTGAATTATTGCGTTTTTATACAAGAAACTGGGATTCTTTAAGCGTAAGATACATAAGTGGGTCCGAAGAAGCAGAAGACTTGAAAAAATCTCTAGAAAGCCATCAGAAGATGGAAGAATCTCGCGAAAATAGAAACTTGAGGCAAAGAAAGAGGTAGAAGGCAATCGTCATCCAGCTAATGAAGCATCACGCCCAGTTTAGAGAACGTTGCCAGACGTTTAACGACGTTCACGTTTATCACTCCTGCTTCGCTTTCCAAATCCTCGAAGAACGCATTAAATAGACGAAGAAATGATGAAAAAGAACTCTTGCCAGGTGCATTTTTGGAAACTGAGTAAGCGTTTGAGTATCAGTATGAGATCATGATCGCCTCACTGAGGTAGACTTCGACCAAAATCTCGTTCAGAGACACGATCCCATTCAGAAACACGCGGCCTATTAGAAAATCTGAACCCAAAGTCCGGAGTAAGTCTTGCAAAGACTTTATACAAATCAGGAGCCAAATAAAAAAGTTGGTCAAAGGTGTCTCCTTAGTCGTCAAAATTGTGTTCCAAATTACCAAGATCTGGCTTAACCTAGATCTGAGGAGAACAGGAAGACTTCTGTCCGTGAACAGGAAACTTATAAGAGTTACAATACGAGCTCTAACGGGAGCCTTGTCTAATTGGCAGGCATGCCATCAGAATGGGTGTACCTTCCAACGATTTCTGTAGAAGCTGCAGAGACGAGGAGGAAGAAGAAACGACTGCACACCTTCTTTGTACGTGCCCTGCTCTAGGAGAGTACTTCTTCAATGGCCTTAACGACCTAGCCAGACTCGACATCTTTAGGATTAAGAGTTTTGTATGTGGGTCTAATTGGTTTTGCACTTAGTGCGGCACAGTATAGGGTTTACACCGATACGGTTACCCAGAGCTTATACTCCTTTATCCTACAGGGAATTCCGCATGTGAGGTTTCGTAGGCTAGTTTCCGGTTTCTAGAAGCGGTATCACTAGGCTTTCGTTCTAGCCTAAGTGGGTCCCTGCTAAGTGTGGACAGCCGCCCAACTTAACGTAACCTAACCAAGCCTGGTACATCCTCCTTGAGCTTAGATAGTTCTATATCGACATAAAAGACGGTTGTAAACGGTGGTTGCTACGATCTAGTGGAAGGCTAGAGATAACACTTTTCTAGTAAGACTAAGATCCAAAGGGTAGAATGTATTGGAAAAACCAGAGACTATCCTAAATTACATCAATTCAGAAGTGTTTCGTAGCAACAAGGCCTAATAGAAGGAATTTAGCGGTCAGACGGTCACCAAATTTTAGGATCTGGCCTTGTATACTGACGGACATTGGTAAAATGGCCGAGAAAACTATAAACGTGTTCATATATTGACAGCCAATCGGCTGTTAAGGCTTAGACATCGCAAACGGTTTGGTTTGGTCAAGAGTTAACTCTACAAACATCAATCAAACGAGATAGTAGACACCAATGGGCCTATGAATGTCGCGGGCAATGTAAGAGGTGATACGCATGACAGATAATACAAACTGAACCTATTTGGACATCTGTTCAATACCAAGAACTCTGCGGCCAGCTCTTGATAAGAAGAGATGGCTTTCTCAGGTAAAACCTATTCGAAAAGACACAGAAGTCGTCTTTCGCATCTTATGCAAAGCGTCTGGGCAAAGTTAATACCGCTTGTTGCAGAAGCTAGAGGAATCTGAATGTCCTGCCAAAAGAAAAATTACGACTCTTGGCAATCACTTCTTTGAAAGGCTAGATGGTGGTGGTTCTAACGCACATAATCATCTTTTCAAGTTGCCAAGCGATACGTTCAAAGGCACAATGGACATAACTATTGGTTTATATGAGGGCACAGAGCACCCATCCATCTAACCTAACCTACAAGGAACATTAATCCTGACGTTGTCTATTAGCTTCCTGCGAAATTCGACCTTAAATTCAAAAATGAAAACGAAAAGCCGAGTAGAAACCAAAACATCAGTCGTTCGACATCCTGTTTGCTACTCCTCAAGTTTGACTACAATTTCCATTTGAATGTCAATCACCCAGCAGTGGCACTCATACCAATGGTTTTCCTAGAAGATAGGGTAGTCGTCGACATTTTTGTTTCAAGATTCATCAGCCCATAAAAGCCTTAAACATTTATTTGCTAACGGTTCAAGTTCTTTGATAAAAATTTCAAGTACGTATGTAAGAACTGAATCACAAGTCCACATCAACATCAATCTTACACACGTGCTAGTATTAAAACCTGACTAACACGATGCCACAGTGAATGTTAAAATGTTTGCCCCAAAAAAAAAAAATTCCTTCAGAACTCAGTTTCGTAATTATGCGTCATTCCCTAAGCCTTAGGTACACACCATTTCTTTCTCATTCCTAATCTCCCGCACTTTACGAGCGTAACAATCTTCAAAACCAAGATAGCAAGCCCGCACATACTCGTAAAATCCTTACAATTTGCGCATTCCATCACACCAAACTGAAAAGAATCCCACTTGAGTGCTCAAAGATACTTCAGATCATTCTGACAATCTAAGCAAATTCTGATATCAAATTACAGAGGGTATCTCATTCAATATGAAACGAAGCACACAGATAAGAGTTCACAAAGATGCTGAACTGAATAATTGTGCTAAGTCACCACATCCGGTCTGATTTCGCAAATTTTTCAAATGGAATCGACACTAACGAATTCAAATTTTCTTTACAAGATACATATACATAATTACAAATGTAAATCTTACCCAAAACGCCTTAAACTTGTGTTAAAATTATAAATTTAACAGAAAAAAACTCACCTGTAAAGAGAAGAAAAAGAAAAAAAATTTAAAATTATTAACAAATTAGTTAAACACTTAATGAGATTCAATCTTGAATACCAAATGTATCTTTAAAAAATGAAATCAATCATAACACTCGTAAATATGCAAAGTTGACAATCGAAAACGAGATATTTCCTTCGGTGAAATGGGATGTCATGAATACGGAGCTTGAGATAAGTCAACGGACGATTTGTAAGAGATAGAAATGATTTCTTGTGGGACACGAGTCGAAGAGATACCGATCAACGTTTATAATATTTATGGACGCGATCTTATTGGCTAATTTGAATTGTTAAGTGGTGATAAACAAAAAAGGAGTTGGATAGAAATTGAAATCGATAAATATTTAACAAATAGGCCTACGCGATGGAGGTTGTATAAGGGAAAGCAAAGAATCTCACTCAACATTTAAACATTCAAAAGTCCGTACATATTTATACATGGACACACATCCTACGCAGATATTAGCCGACACAAGCAAAACGTTTAACGACAATGCTGAGGAGTCAACAACTTTTTTTTCTATAATTCACTAGGGCTAAAGGGGTTATGAATACCCTAAATGGATGTATGGCCTTAAAAATGAACGAAACGGTTATGCATACCCTTATGATGCTTTTCAAAGAAGCACTAGTAATTTTGAAACTCAGATGGTATTAGGTTTCAATCTTTTTGCTACGAGGTTGGTGTCCAGAATGACTGGGGAGAATTATTGGTACTGTTGCCAATGCTTATAATTCACAGTATTTCTTTTTCGAACATCCCGTTGTCATTAGTACGATTAACACTTTCAAACTATATGACCACCCTACTGCCAGTGTTATGCCTATGCAGTAGAGTTGACGTCAGCGTTTTTGGCCGTTGACCGATTTTTTCTTTTTTACATCGGGATTCGAACTTGGAACCTTCAGCGTGCCAAGCGATGACGTAACCACTACACCACAGCCACTTTTGAATGTAGACAACGCATGAGCTCCGTCAAGTAAAATTATAGAAAAGTCTGATCAACATCGTGCCCGGTTTTAAGAAAAAGAAGGGCCCACCAAACCAAGAAGCCTCTGTCCACAGCTTATGAAAACAAAAAAGACACTATCGACCAGTTTTAGCATTTCGGAGTAAACGTACGCTCCACAAATGAAAAACCATGTAGAAAACCGACGAAGAACCGATAATTTGGCAAGGCAGGGCTCAAAATCGTCAATCGGATGAAATTGAAGCCTTGTCACTGCAGCATATGTAGATAAATGACGCTGAATGCTAGACGATAAGCGGGAAAGTAAGACATCGTACATTTTTATTCTGTAGCAGGCGAGATCATTCACGGTCATGACAAACCTGTAAGGGTATAATCTGTCTATGAAAAAGCTTCTCAATTCGCCGTTCGGGATCGGCATTAAAACTGTAGGTTCCTTCCATTCGTGCGAAGAACATAACACGCACAGCATGAATGGTTGTGAGAAGCTAGGCCTTGACACGACAGTCGAATCAGATTCGGAAGTTCATGCCGAGGACACAAACCCCGAACAAGAGAACATAGTAGTAGAGTCACTGTCGATGCTGAAGATTTGGCAAGAGCACTTCTGTAGTGTGTATAACGTCCATGACGAACCAAATACCGCTGTCAAGCAGAATGAACCTTTCAACCTGGACAATGTAGACCAACAATTCCGCCAACTCAACCTGGATGAGGGAAGATAGTCGTTTCTAAGCTTAAGTCCAACAAAGCTGCTGGAGCGGACGAAATGACTGTCGAACTCTTTAAAGCGGCAGGCGATGACATGGTTAGGAGCATACACCAACTCATACTCAGCATTGTTTGTCCGATCCCTAAGGAAGGAGACCCTTTGAACTGCGTCAAGTACAGAGGTATCAGTCTTCTTAACATCACTTACTAGATCTTATCTGCCGTATTGTGTGAACGTTCGTCACAAACTTGATCTTGGAAAAACTACAGAAGCTCCAAATCGATACACACCACCTTTTTATCGATTTTAAGGCCACGTAAGACAGCATCTATAGAGACGAGCTATACAAAGCAATGTCTTGTTTAGACGTCCCTGTCAAACTCGACAGAATGACGAAGGAGCATCCACGCTACTCCATCAAGGTCGGTAAAGAACTCACTAAGACCGAAGCGTGATGTCAGTGGCGCTTTTGCAAGTATTGAGACAAAAGGGGCGAAGATGGGTGTAACGTTCAATAAAGGCAAGACCAAGTATATGCTGTCAACATGAAAGGACACCCAACACCAACGTCTCGCATAGAACTTCACCTTCGACAAATGTAACTTTGAGGTTGTTAAAAACTTTGTCTACCTAGGCTCCGCTATCAATTCAGACAACGACACCAGCGCTGAGAGCAAAAGAACAAAAACTCTTGCCAATCGCTGCTTCTTTGGGCTTAGAAGGCAATTGACTAGCAAAGCTCTCTCTCGAACAACAAAAGTGACCCTATATGTGGCCTTAGTAATCCCAGTCTTGCTAAGGAGGAGCTACGACAAACTGTAGGGGGTGTACAGCGACATCGACCTAGCCAGAAGAATGGAGGTCCAACGACTGAGGTGACTGCGTCATGTAGAGCAGATGGACACCAATGCTGCGATCCGGAGAATCTTTGAATCCGCCCTCAAGAGACAGCACAGTAGAGGAAGACCGCGTCACAGGTGGCTGTAGCGCCACCTTAAGTAAGAATTTCCCATTTTTTCTCATTAAACGTCATACTCAGGACATTCCCCGTAGGTCTGGTCGAGGGGCTAACAAAGCAATGATTTTCTATTGCGGGGACAAAGGACTATATAACCTTGCTTTCGTGCTGCAATCGCGGTCACGCATTTAACGCTTCTTTTCAGTGCTTTTGAGACTTATAATCCTGAGACGCATTTAGGCATCTAGGCCGAAGCTTACCTAGGTATGCTAATGTGCATAATGTACTCATATTTGAATTCAAATGTTAAGCAACACGTCCTGTTTACAGACAGATTCAGTACACGTACGTCATTATTTTCAAATTTGAAGGAACTTAAGTATTCCAAAAGCGTAAGTCAGTCAGTTCTAGTGCAGATACCCACATAAATGCCCAAATTTTTCTACTAATTTTTGAATACGTATTTCAATGACATAAATCTACCTTTTGAATGCATAAAAAAAAGTATTTTACGATCACTTTTCGCCCGTCAGAACAGCCTTAAATTTATGCAAATTGTTTCGTTTTTTTGTTGTTTTCTACGACGTTGACACATTCATGCTAGCAGACATTCCTTAGCAAAACTATCAGCATAAAGTTTGTCCAAAGAATGTTAAACATAGAAAATGTTAGATAACCCCAAATTAAGTTTATTAATTGTGAATAAAAGGTGGAAATAAATAAATTAAACATAAAGATGTCTGAAGATGCAAAAGTAGATTGTTATTGCTAAAAATCTTGGGAATGTATTGTAAATAGCTCACGATATTTAAGCAGTTATACGAGTATAGCCGACTATTTATAGTGGAACCAAGTCTCAATAACCATTTGGAACATAACTCCACTTCGAGACATGTAATCTAGGTCCTGCATCCACCAACCTAATGGCCATCACGAAGGTACAAAGACTAGCGTGCATTGGCACTACCAGTGCAATGAGAACAACACCCACAGCAGGACTTGAGGCCATCCTTAACCTGCTACCGCTAGATATCTTTATACAACAGTCAGCGGCCATAAGTGCCTTAAGAATAAGCCAATCCGACGGCTGGAAGTCAAATACAGTGGGTCACACCACGATCCTCCAGAAATATCTAGGTAATGCGCCTACCACTGGCTACACAACGTCATACCTAGACTTCGAAAGACCATTTTTAAGCGTCTTTCCAAGCAGGGAAGAATGGAAAAGCGGTCAAGCACCTAATACTTGGTCCTTGGGCATGAGGGCATACAAGGGAATGAGAATGCTGACGAATTTGCTAGAGGGCTCGGCACTAAGTCTAGAATAAGCCGACCTCGCGGTGAATACCCCGCCTTGCTCATTGAAGCTCGAAGTAGGGAATAAAGCTCAAAAAGAAACAAATAACAGATGGTCCTCATTAGACACTTGTGCTATCAGAAGGAAGTTATGGCCGATATTTGATAAGACTAGGACCGCCAGACTCATGCAAAATGATAGAAAATCCCTCCCCACCTTTGTAGGTGTGATTACGGGTCATATCACTCTGCGGTATCACATGAAAAAATTCCGTGCTACGGCAAAAGACCTTTGTAGAGGCTGCGGAGACGAGAAAGTCCATGAGGACACAACCCACTTCCTTTGCCACTGCCTCGCCCGGTATCATCTAAGAACGATGTGAACAGCTCTATAAAGCTCACAGGATGGTTTGTATCACTAACACAGTAAGTAGTTACTAGTACACTTTTTACGCCTTAGAGACCTGATTGCGGCGCAGAGGAATTCCTCTTCGCCGGCCCACATACCTTACCTAACTTAAATCCTGCATGACCAAGGATTTACTTTATCCTTTCATTTTATGATTTCAGATTGTCCTTGATCTCAGGTTATGTCTGTACAATGTAAATAGGAGATGAAGCCGATATTCTTAATTAGAGCTTTCTTAACGGCATTTGGATGTTGTGCTGACAAAGACAGAGACTGGCGGGTTCATCGCCAATCTTCTCAGTCAAATGGTGTATCTGATCTGATGAACTCGATGTGATGATTTTCGATTGTGTGGAGGGCTTCCTTCATGCGATTTAGAATGGAAGAGTGACACTTCACAAGACCAGAGAAAAAAATAACAATTTCATGCGTTCCAATAAGAGAAAGATTGGATAAAACTTAGAGAATCTGAATGAACGACGTTTCCAAAGATACCATTGAGTTATAAGCAGGTTTTCTTCCACACGAAACCCTATTCCACTTTCTCTGTGACTTCCCGGCGCATTAGCTGGAACCAGGCAATGCACACTTGGCACACCTTTTTTAAAGAACTATCAGAGATTTCTGACACAAAATTCCGCAACACTATTAACTTTCTGAACTTCACAGGATGGATTTGAAAACTACGCTCTTAGTCAAACCCATCCAGGTCACGTAAGTTGTGGTACCAAAACGGTGCATACGCACTAATTGTGTTTTTGATTGGACAACCACTTCAACCTACGTTGACGCGGTTACTACAGTGTTATTGTGTGCTTGTGTGCTGATAAGAAGCTTAAGTTTTCCGCTGTATCAACGCCTCCTTCACAAGCATCACACACACAGTTGTGTCACTTCAATCTAACACGTCAAGGCAAAAGCCTAATGACCCATTATGACGCCAATAAATTGCCCATTGCCCGCAAGAATATTCCAAGAATTCAATTTCGAATGCTCCGTTTACATCAAACGGTCCATAATATCGCACACAAATTCTGAAATTGCATCAATTTCAACTAGAAGAGCCACTTAAAGTCCTTTGTCCTGTCCTTGACACGTTTGAAATCCATTATTAAGCTCAATTTGGAACATACTCGTACAGGATTCACCAGTCGAGGGCATTGACCAATCGTCTTATATAATACCTTTTAACAAATTATCCCCATCTCTACTGATCCATGCTGTCTTAAAACAGAAACCTCTCCCCTTCCTCCCGCACCCAAAAGACCATAAAAATAAATAAAATTCCAAAAATAAAAATACAAACGACAAAAAAAAACTGCAATCAGTTCCAGGAAATTTTGTCCCAAAAAATGCATTTAGTACGCGAACAATCAATTCAAGCATAAGACCCAAAATGAGATTACAAATCTCCTTTGCCCTTCTACTCAGCCACTTCAAGGCTCCACTCTCTTAGCCCGGTCGTAACACGAGAACCAACGAAAGCAAAAAAAAGAAAACCCAAAACAAGCATCCATCCGAAGCCCCAGACTGGATAAAATTTCAATTTCAAAGGAAACACCGCTCCCCAAAAATATCCATTTGTTGACTCAGAAGAGGACGATCTCGAAGAGCCAACAGCATCTCCTTCGATGTGGTCCACTGAAGGACATAAATTAAAATACCTTTGTTTTTTTTTTTTGGCTTTAAACTGAATTCATAATAAAGCCGCACGAGGTCCTAAAGCTACTTTTCATGCACAACTCTGCCTTAAACGGTTCCGAAGTCGTTCGAAAAAAAAGCCCAAAAGAGATTCCGAAAGAAAAAAAAAACAGAAAACCAAAAGCAACGTCCAAGTCAAAAGCTGGTGGACCACCACTAAAGCCTGAATTATGCTCTGATGCTCTTAGTCTCCAATGGGAGATTCACCTGTGCGGAGGGCACAACACCAAATTCCGGTTCCACTCAATCAGATGCTAATGTGTGGCTGTACAGCGTCATCTTCTATTCACGGCCACCTCCAACATCAGAAGGCATGATCATCATCTTCATCATCATCGTCAGCAAATTATTGGTCACTAGACCAGACCAGATCAGATTTTTATTTTTTTTTTTTCATCCCAGACCCAGCTCAGCTCGACTGGTAAACATGTTCGCAGACGAATCGAATTAAATTGGATTATTTATGCACTCGTTCGCTTCGCATATTATATACTCGCGTCCCGTATCTGTTGGATACACTCAGCTTGTTGTTGAATGCTAATTGAGCTGGGGCCAGTGACTTCGTAGTCATGGAAGCTTCTATCCTTAGCTCTGGGTGTTGGTTCTCTTTTTTTCTTTCGTTGTGTTTGCTTATTCCATCATGTCTGGCATGAGATTTGACCCTAGAGGTCAGATAGTTCTAAACGCAGGCAAGTGTTGGTGGGTGTGTTGGTTGTGTGTGAAATTCGTGTTCATTCGTTGGCCCAGTTTTACTACTTTTTGATCGTTTCCATTGGCAATCGACACAGGAAATGACCATCTATTAGGTTCTTAAACTGCGTGAGTAGTGTTTCGTTTAGTTCTAAGTGAATCCGAAAGAAAAGTGAAAGGCAAAGGCATTTGGGAATTGAATCAAATTTGTAGCGACAGGCGAAAGTGGGTCAGTTGGCGCGCAGATAGATTTGATTGGTTTCGAATGAAGAAAAAAAAAAGTTGTTTACTAATTAGTTGGTCATCGTACAGGTCAGGAGGAGCTTCAAGACTGGCAAGCAAGGTTGAGACATGGGGAAGCTCTTGCAGCTGTTAAAATGTCAAAGAATTCATCCACCTGGTTTGGATGGTCATAAAAGATACGCTGACAAGCATAAAGTATACGACAATTCAAGAAGTGTGTAGTAAAGTCAAGGTTGGATTTTGTTGCTGACTGTGGAATCAAGCACGGAAGTCATGAACAAGTTCAAATTTGTGTGTCAACTGATGTATAATGGCAGAATTTTGTCGTTGTTAACCCTGAAGAGGGTAAAGTGTTGGACTGGTAAGTTGCTGCTATTTTAGAAATTTTAGTTGCAACTTATATTTAACCCCCAAACAGGTCTAGAAGTAATACTAAAGCTGCAGCAATTATACCTGACAACTATATCACAACTAACATGGACTTCAAGTAAAACTGCTCCATTCTCAAGCCCAGAAGGTAAAATTTGGAATCTTATGCCGTTACTAGTAAACACAAAATCATAATCTGCACTGTGGCAAGAGGTTTCAGTAAATCATTGACCGGATGTCTGTAATGTTTTCCAATTTCCTGTGATAGAACACCATTGTCCTGGATTCAAGGAAACTGAATCCATCTAAGATTACCATGCGCATCGACAGTCAAGCTAAGTCACGGCATTGAACAACGTAGGTACCAAATCCGAGGCAGAATCCTACTGTCATAAGGTCATCAGCTGAATAGGCAGAAACGCGTTAAGAGAGAAGCGCGTACCTAAACATAAGCCAGCGCAAAGGGTCTTTGCATGCAAGAATCTAGAGAAGTCTGGCTCAACACCCCAGAGCAAGCATATTCAATGCTGCTATTTCCTGTACCGTCACAAAGAAAGTCGAATTTCATTGTGAACCTCGATAGGACCAACTTTAGAGTACTAATTGGATTCCTCAGTGGACACTGCCGTCTAAACAAACACCTACATCGCATCGCCTTGAGAGTGAAGAGACCTCTCTACACATCTTAATGGAATGCCCAGCTCTATTCCAACTTAGAAAGAGAATTCTCGGCAACGAAGTCATCCCTACGGAACAACTCGCTGTCATTCACCCTGAGAAGTTCCTAAACTTCCTGATCTCCTCTGGGGTGAAACAATTCATCTGAGTACACTAGGGAAGGCACAAAAGGATTCGCTAGAAACCGCAGTGCTAAGGGCTGGTAACAACCCTCTCGATACCATAATAATAATAAGCACGCGCACAGTGACCACTAAAATTAGTATCAACTCCCCGGAGCTATATCGATATAGAGGGAACAAAGACCATCATGTCCAAATCTCCAAAACCGTCGACATTGCTTCGTGGTAAATAGACTGTTTAGAAAACTACAGATAGACACGCCTCGTTTTGAAACCGACAATTTAAAGTTGTAAAGAGGACCATACACCAGGTCACGTGAGTTGTGGTATCAAAACGGCGCATCCGCGCTACTTGTGTCTCTGGCAGGTTCACTGGACTCAACCACTTCTACCTACCTACCAGGGCCATACAACCAAGACGACTTGGAATCTGTTTGACAGACCTTAGTTACAGCGCTAAATCACATCGTTCCATCGCTCCATAAAAGGAACAACACAAAAGTTACAGCTGATAAACTGGCAAAAAAAAAAACGGATCACAGACGATTAACGACCAGAAATCATAAAGTTTCTAAAGTCGAATGAAACTTGGGAACTGAGCCATTTTATCCATTGTGGACCTACTGTTCAACAACTAGAGACATGAGCCGAATCTTTCTTTGAAGTCTGGACAACCTCATTAAAACCAGACGGCTCTAACCTCTGGAGTGGCTGGTAGACGCATCGTCATCTGTAGTAATAGTCACGCTGCACTGAGTGCGCCGGCTTTCCAAAACGCATCAGGTTTTCTCAATTTCGATAAAAGCTTACAGCTCAGCAAACCCAACAGATCATTGTGAGATCACCTCAGAAAAGGAGCATATATCCTTCAACAGGAATGGCTTCAAGACCAAAGATGAAGGAGGTATTTCTTCCGACAAGCTAAGTCTAAGCCGCCCCTCGGAGAATATTTCTTTAATGATCTGGGCGAATTGTCGAACAAGCCACCAAGAGCCATCCTACAATTCGTCCGGAACTCGCGATATACTTAAGTGCAGCCACGCCTACTACCTAACCTAAGCCTCTCCTTCCACCTTCCTTACGACTGCAGTGCATTTCAGGTGAAAATAATGGCGATTAAAGAACCCTTGTCTTGACTAAAAAAAATCAAATATCAACAACTGAATAGCCCTTACTTCTACAGACCTAGTCTCTGCTCTAGATTGTCAATCGTTTCTTGACGAAATGGCAGAGCATCATACAAGCAATCAGTTGTGCTGCAAAATGCCATTGTTGTTAGCCAGGATAGAGCCACGAACTTAACTTCGGTGTAGGTGAGGAAGATGGCGGCACACTTGTCGTTGCTCGGTTCAGCTCGTCGGACGGGGATAGTTTTTGTCAAACCCACCTTGTACCACCTGCTGAACACACACACTTTCTATAGAAGAAGAAAAAGTTACCCAATACCCTAAATAGACATCAGACGGACAGAGAAGAAAGAAACGAAAGAAATGAGCATTTGTCCAAGAACCAATGCCAATACCTCGGAGGAAGACAGGAAAAGAATCTCGCGAATTACCCTAAATAGCCTAAACTAAACCAAAACTATCGTAAGACTATCCTAAACTCAACCCTAAACGCACTCTCTTTTTCCATATCTCTCCCGGATAAGGTTCGTCAAGAACCCGAGACATGCCAGATGTTGTTGGCAAGGGATGGCCAGCCAACCCTACGTGTCTTACGAAACAACCTGCGCTATCTCCCAAGGCCGGTTTTACAGGAGATAGCCCTTTAAAGACCTTCCGGTCACGACCGTACTCGTCCCGTAGTGGAGAATGTCGTCGTATGTCTTTACGCCTAGTTTGTAACTGTAAGCTTCGTGAACCTTAGATGGTCTAATGGTACCACGTACTAAACTATCCAGCTGATTTTGCTCAAGTTGGAACTGAAACGCTCTAAAACCTCAATCGTGCTTAATTAAGTGCACCTTAGAACAACAATTGGTGACACTCCCTTATAGCCAACAAGGTCTCTTTTCAAAAAATGTATATACAAGCTGTAGCCACGAAGAGGACGTGTTCAGTGATCTCCGTCGAAAGGAAGCTCCATTTAAGAACATTCTTCGATGTTCTTATAAAGAAATATCACTTGTTTCCTCCAAGTAGTTCGAGGAGTAGGTTGAGGTTCCCCCTCTGGTATTGCCTCCAACTATAGCCTAAACTAACGTAGAATAGATTTTTTGGACAAAAAAGAATATTTGTTCAGCACAAATTCACATGACGAAGTCTATTAGCAACTATGAGAGGCGTTTCCTTTTTTTTTTGTTTAAATCCGCTTAACTATACAATTTCATTGTTTATTTTAAACTACTCAATAAAATCACACCGCCATTTCCGTGCTTTGTCGCTTCGTTTTTTTTACTAAAGAAACAAACACGACACCATACGGAAGGTGCGTGCTACTGTCAGTCAATTTTATAAATACAATTGTATTCAGAATGTTTTCTTATTATTCACGAATAACAATCAAATCATTTGATGTTTTTTAAAAAAAAAATTGCAAAAGAAACGTAAAGAGGAATAAGAATAGCAAACAAAAACAGACGAGTAAACTTTTACCACGCTACCACCAGTTCAAGAGCAATGACAAATGGAATATGTTTTTTGGTTGTGTTCTTTCAACACACACACTCCCCAGACTGCTGACAGCTGACAGCACCGCATCATTTTCGGCCATGAAAATGCTGAATTCAATGTATTTATACAGTTTGAAGTTTATTTAACACCTCTTTTCGTCTTTTTTTTCGTTTTTTTGTGAAATTATTCTTCTTTTGGAAATTGTGTCAAAACCTTGGTATAGAGAGCGAAGTTGGGTTCTTTTCCTTTTTTTTTTAAACAATTTTTCACAGCTCATTGTGTGTACAGCTTAAGAGTTGATGGCTACTTAATTGTCATTTTGGATTATTGGCGAGACATTGACGGGAATTGGGTTAAATGTGTAATTTGTGTGAAAGAATCAAAGTCATTGGTTCCGATTGACCGAGAAATTTTGTTATCCCATTAGTTGTCATCGGGGATTGGTGTTATAATGGGAAAATAAGGAACAATTGAAGGCATTTCTAAGTTATGTAGATCCATTGTATCAAAAGACCAAACAACGTTCGTCTATTTGGAGTCCGAAACGAAACACACTAGGTTATGTTTGATTTTCGATTGCAATTCGATTGGTTACGCCATCTAGCGTCAAAAAAGTGGTTTCTAATCGCAATCGGATTGTATAGACTGTGGGTGCTGGGCCACATAGGAATTGGTAAAGAGAAAGCTGACAGGGTATGATTATAAGAAGGGTGTCAGGCTATCTCCTGTCAACGAAAAAGTTATCCCTATAGAAGAGCCGCAGGGTCTGATGACATACCACCAGAGCTTTTCAAATACGGGGGTGATGTATGGTGAGGTGCATGCACCAAGTCATTAAACAAGTACGGACAGACAAAAATAAGACCGATGACTGAAATATCAGCTTTTATGTGTCCCATCTACAAGAAAGATGTTTCTAATTCTAAACGTACCGAATGAACGTCTGAAACTCAACAGCAGCACTAGCACGGACCAGTGTCGCTTCCGGCCCAGAAGATTGACGAAAGATCTAATCTTCACTCTAAGGCAAATCCTGGAAAAAACCAACGAATTTCAAGTCGAGGTTCAACACTTTTTCATCGACTTCAAAGCCGCTTCATCGTCCTGAGCTCTATCTAGCTGTGTTGCGTGACGCTGGAAAGCACGCGGTGTAATGTGTAATTTAGCAACAGCTTAGCTGAACTTTTTCGAGCATCTTACTTAATAAGTTACTTAAGGTGGCGCTACAGATCGAGGTGGACCTGGGCCATGACAGCACATTGCTATCCAAAGCTCTAGTCGATGAGATACTAGACTAAGAGCATTTCCTCCAGTCCTATTGCATCGATGAACCGAAGTATCTTCAGTGGTGTTCCAGGTGTATCCTTCTTCTGTGGACTAGTGCTCCACATTCCTCGAGCAGGTGTACTGGGGTTTATTGCCAAATATGCGGTCTTCACGTTGTCCTATACGCTGTTTTCTGGGATGTTCCTTAAGTCTACAGTGGGTCTTGCTAAGGGCCTGTCAATATGCGTAGCCATTTTTTATTCAGACGTTTGGTCTTGATTTAGGCTGCAAGATACTCCCACACCAGTTTAGATGACCTTATGAGAGCTCAGTGTATTGAAAGCGATCTGTCTGTCAGTATAGCGATGCCTTTTTTACTATACTGCCTATCGAGGTTGAATTGGGCACATCTTTCGATCGCGTGGACCATTGCTTGGAAAATACTGGGGAAAGAAGTTCCCATGGCTTCGAAGTACTCGGTTTCGGGCCCGTAACGGATCCTGTAGATCCTATAGATCCGTCCATGTACCACTGTATGGTTGAAAAGTTGTTAAAAACTAAACCAGAAGCTCAGAGTGATCATTTCATCCTAAAGAGCTGAGAAAAACGAAATCAAAGGAATCAACTTGATTCCTCAGCTTCGAGCTATCACGGGACGTTCGTATAAAGTATGCTCAACAGTCTCTTGGTCTTCCAAACTAAGTCGGCTCAGGACTCAGGACTTATACTCAGCTTGTTGAGATTGTACTTGACTGTGAGCAGTGTCCAGTGAGGAAGTCCTTAAAAAGCTTATAAAGTGTGAAAATTTCGTAACTTGTCTTATTCTTTAAAGGGCAAGTTTATTTGAAAAACTTCCCTTGATCCTCCCAAGAGTTAAGCTCCAATTTTATCTGCAGAAGGGAAATGGGCCTATAAATCCTGATTAAGACGTTGTTTGGCAAGCTAATCGGCTAAAGTTTTGAGTCAAAACTCCGTCTGCTGACTGAAAGTGTGACTAGGTTTTGCTACGTAGGTTTTGTCAAAGGCATTCTCTGGCGCGAAGCTCGATTTCACATAAAAGTACCTCTGCCTAGAAGATAGATGTACACACATTGATTTTTCGTTCAAAAGAAGTCCATAGTTCAAGGGAGTCTACCACATGCAGACAAATAGGCAGACAGACACCCTAGTCTCAACATTTAGATTCAGTTCTTATCGGATTAGACCAAGGAACCCCTTAAAAAAAACACGTTTTACTCGAAACGCCTCTTTTTACTTCGAAAGGACATAGACAAATCCACCTTCTGGCACATGCCCACTAATCATGTTTTTCTCGTTCATGATTTCCTCCTTTTTCCTGTTGCAAAATTCAATTTCTCATCCTTAATTGGATTCTCGCCTAGAAATCGCGTAGTAACGCCTTTAGCCAAAACACTTTCCATATGAAAACCTGTACCTGGGCTAGTTGGCCTAAAAAAACAGAAAAAAAAAAAAACCTTACAGAGGCGTTCATAGATACAAAGTTACAATCTTCTTTAACAAATTTCTGCGACACTTTAACAAAACTAAAAACAAAAGAGCAACACCAAGTCAAAGAGGAGGATGATGAGGTAAGGCAAATCAAAAAAAAAAAAAATTAAAAAAAAAAAACCAGTTGCAAGCTTCAAGGTAATCATCTGCTGAGGTACCACGGATCACAGTCTATTTTTGGACGAGTTTTCTGAACTTTTTTTTTTGCTAAAAACAGTGTATCGGCTGAAAAGCTAAATAAAAACCGAATGACACACATTTTTCGGTGGGGGAGGGGGGCAATCCACACAGTGTTACTTAATAAGGCGCGAAAATTCAATAAATTATTTAATTGGCAATACGAAGAGGACCGTTTGCGAGTGTAGATTGGAATGGAGAGTGATGAAACGATGAAGCCATCTGTCCCGCGTCCGCGTGTCATTTTCAATTTATTGTCTTGATTGGTCGGTGACATGAGACGTTAGTGGTATTACTATGGACGGTCAAATGGCCATCAAGTGACGATGTCAAGCGAGACCGCGGAAATGTTATAAATAAATATGTGTATGCTCTAGTGTAGCAAACGTGTAGATACTTATTTGAAAGGGGTAATTGACAGAAGGTTATGTTGCAAATTTTGCGTTACTTGCGGGCGGTTGGATTGATTAATTGTGCGGGGACGGAGAAGGTTTGCAGTTTTAATGATTTTTTTAAATTCAATTTGCAAGGCGGTAAAATGGCTCTAATTAGCGAGATACTTGAATGTAATTGACACGTGTGTGCTAATTCGTTTTTAATTCACGAAATCTATCTAATGGTCAATTGTGAAAGCTTTGCCAACTTAAGTGCTTCAGTCATGTGTGTGTTTAGATATAGTAATCTTGTTGAAATTTTCCTTTAAGACTTTGAACTTTTCAGCATAACAGACAAGGGCGATGCACATAACTTTGTGATGCAAGTCGTAGCCAGAGCAGAAGCTGCATGGATGAGGAGGAGGACGAGACGATTCTCCACCATTTCTGTACATGCCCAGCCCTTTCAGCTCGACGAGGAGCATACTTAGGAGCCAGCTTCTTCAAAAATCTAAGTGAACTGGCTGACATCAACAAAGGCAGTCTCAAGCGCTTCATAGTAAGCTCCGGTTGGTTCTGCGGGTAGTATTTCTAGTGAAATTCAGATCCTGATGGTAACACAAATTACCTTATCTGGTCTAAGTTAGGTTGCACCTGCAGCCTGCCACTCCTACCTAACCTAGTCGTAGTCAGAAACAATCACATTTTGTCGAGTTTGTCATGGTTTTCAGCCCGAAGACAGACTCGCAAGCCAACTATTTTACACGCAAGCACTTGATACCTTCGTAGCAAATATCTAGAGCTCACCAATGGCCATTCATGGCCAAAATACAAGGAACCATAAAGTCTGTGGTCTTCTTGTGCATAAAGACTGTTTAAACTATCATCGGAGCGAAGTGCTTACCTAAGAACAACGAAGCTTTAGGTCCAATTTACACACAACTTGCATATGGTGCTGGAGTGGTCCAGAGATGGTGCAGACGTGTTTCATTTTAACTAAATGAGTTGAACCATTACCTTGTATCTCCCACGTCTAAACAGCTGGGACGCGAATAAGGGAACGAATATGAGAAACCGAGGGTACAGTCACCAGTGAAGGGATGAATTGAATTCGACGTTGTAGGCAAGAAATCATTTATGAAAAGAGAGACAGAGACAAAACACAACCTTGAGGAGCACTAGCATTTATAGACTTGAAACAGTCCAAATCGACTTGAACAGCCCGAGAGGTAGTTTCTGATCCATCGATGCCATATGCACGAATTTTCGACTTGATGCCAAAGACTGTCAAATGCTTTTGAAATAGGGAGATTCGTTCCACTTCTAGGTGAGATATGCCATCAAATCACCAGTGGACTTGTTCCCGAGAAAACCGTACTACAGAGGGATATTTCATAAGCTTATCAGCGTTTTCATGACCATGGAGAGAAGGGGCGAAAGTGCGATGGGTCGGTAGTTGAAGAAAGAAGAGGATTTTCCTTTTTTTTAGAGACGCGCTGGATAAATGCAGTTTTCCATTAACTCGAAGGGAGACCTTTGTACAAGTGCAAGGCAATCAATTGGCTACCAATCGAACTTCTAAAAAGCCAACGCACTTGCAAAAGACGGCACATCAGCAACTTTCATTGGATCTGAACCCTTCTGTGGGGTAAGCAAATCATAAGGTCTTTGCCTACAAGAATCCGAAGAAATCTGGCTTCACACACCAGAACAAGCAAGTTCAAAGCTGCTATTCCCGACACCTTCACAAAGAAAATCTAGTTTCATTGTGAATGTCGATAGAAACTGTAAACTGGTCTTAATTGGAACACTTCCCCCTGAACAAACATCAATGTACATCGCATTTGCAACAGATTCAAGCTGTAGACTCTGAAGATATCTCTCTATACATCCTAATGAACTGCCCAACCCCCTTTCAACTCAAAAATAGAGTCCTTGGCGACGAAGTTGTCGCAATGGAACAGCTTGCTGTCATCCACCCAACTTCCTGACATCCTCCGGAGTGAAACAATTCATTAAGAACACATAAATGGAGGCACCATAGGATTCTGAAGAGAAACTGCAGTGCCAAGGGCTGTAAACGAACCTCCTGAATACACATAACATAACTCGTCGTTATTATTATTAGTTTGGCTCTGCGACGGACGCATTTGGAAGATCTATTGTGCCTGGAGCCAGTTAGACAAAGTGATCCTCTATCTTCCTAATGAAGTTGAGGATATCTCCAGTTGAGGCATTACGAATGTCCTTCGGTGTTAAGAATTCCTTGTGGAGAAGGCGTTTCCTGACGCCACGCACTCACATAGTACGTGTTCCGCTGATTTTTCTTCCTCTAAGTTGGCAGCAAAGTCAGCATTCAGACTCCTCAACTATATTAAGTTTACGTACCTAAGTGATATCTGAGGCTGCAGTGACCGGTGAGGAAGCCGGTAAGCCTTCTGATATAATCCCTTTTGTGATTGAGAATATTTTTTGTACTTTTGTTCAGAGGTCGGATGGCCCTTTTAGCCCGTCTAAGTCCCAGCTTTCCAGACTCGTTCTGAACGCGGAAATAGGGTTGCCGCAGAAGGGTTCAGCACCTATGTTTCTTTCTAAACGACCTTTCCTGGCAAGTCGGTCTGCAATTTCATTGTCTTCAATGCCTCTGTCTCCTGGTACCCACCATAGCTTGACTTTATTCCGCTTTGAGAGGACTTGGAGACCATTAAAGCTACCTAAAATGGTCTTTGAGTTGCTGTAATGGGAACTCAATGCTTTAACCACTTCTCGACTGTCAGTGAATATATAGATGGTTACCCCCTTTATACCGGAGTCGAAAATGACATTGTCGCAGGTATCAATGGCATACATTTCTGCCTGAAAGACACTAAGGCACATTCCAAGTGACTTTGAGACTTTGTGATTAGAGCCATAGATACCGGTACCAATACCGGAGTCCCTTCTTAAAACCATCAGTACACCACACTAGTCTTATTACGTTCAGCAACGGATCTCCAGTAGAAGTCCCCGTGGCTTAGTGGTTAATGCGTTGGACTACTAAGCGAGAGACATGGTTCGATTCTCAAAAACCACCGAAAGTTAGTCACGGCACCACATCTTCGTAGGCATGACAAACCTTTCACCTGTCATGAAAAACTTCTCAATTCGCCTTTCGGAGACGGCAATAAAACTGTAGATCCCTTCCATTCGTGCGAAGAATATAACACGCACAACATGATTGGTTGTGAGAAACTAGGCCTTGGCTCTCTATGAGCTGTCTTACCAAATAAACATACAATGGATCTCCAGTTTCTCAAGAAATACGGTTCTGGATCTCAATCCCGAACTTCCTGGCGAAGCAGTGTAACTCGTAGTTATAAATGGAACCATCTAAGAAAGGATAAGCCTCTAAAAGATTAATTTCAAAACATGTGTCAAGTAGTTAACAACAGGAACAGCATTTCAATTCGGACATGCTTTGGGGAATTACACCACCTATATCAGTCTACAAGATAACAATTTTGATTTAAGATATTTTCCATTCGATAGCCGTCACCATTCGTATCAAACTTCCTCTATTAGTTTGACTCATCATCATTAACAGACGCACCTCTTTAATTCGTACCTCATTTCACCAATTTATACGGCAATAGCCCTCATATTCAAGTGATAAAATCACACCAAAGGGCGCCCCATTATTAGCTCAAACAAAAAAAAAAAAAACACCATTGTCTGTGTGTACATTTGTACAACAATCGCAATTACAACAAAATAACAAACATAATTCAGAAAAAAAATTTCAACCGCAGATACACATTCTAAAACCCTCAAGGCAAATGCCATTATTCGACGTGAATTAGATAAGAAGAGTATTTTTATTTTGCTGTTTAAAATAAAATGATAACTGTTAATGCATGGGCGGTAATTTTCGATAAAAATATATGTACACAACAAATTTAACAAAGACTTACCAATTTTTTTTTTAAACAAAATAATCCAATTCACTGAGATTTATAGTTAAGTTTTAACAGCACCGGCAGCACTTAAAATATTTTTTATTTTTTTTACTTTTGCACTCTAAAAGCACACAGATACTTGTATTTGCACGGATTGTAGATACGACGACACTTCTTATCGCACTATTACGTTATAATCACTCAAGAAATCTTATAAAACAATTTATTTTCTATTTTTCTTTATCAAAAAATTACTCAATTATTTGAGAATAATTTAGTCACAAGCACGTAGATACACAACGAAGAGAAGGAAAAAAGAAAAAAACTGCAACAAGAATTAGATAGATATACGATCGTATGAGTTGGTGTTTATTTTTTTAAACTCAAAACAAGTAGAACAACAAACGGTATTTGTAGCAAAATCGGTAACAAAATCAAAACAAGTTATGTTTGTTTGATGAGACTCTGTGTTGATAGACGGGACTGCAATCGGTACTCGTACTCAGCACAGTTGTTCGATGATCACTGTGTGTGTAGATTGATATAGAAAATCAAACAGTCGATCAAAACAAATCCTCGGATCGAACACAGAGTCACGGCTTCGAGTGGCATCGAGATGTGCATTGTGCAGGCCAAGATGATGATTCCAAATTTGGTTTTGAACTCTTCTCTTGTGGCGTAGCAATCTAGAACTTTGTGTTGACTGTGTGTGTGTTTTTATGCGTTGGTTATGCGGCCTAAAGGGTATCGTCTACGGGGGAGCGTTCGTATCAACATCTAAGTTACAGAAGTTCCCACTCCACTTGACAATGAAGGAAATAGGTACTTAACTTTGTATGATATCATACTCACATTGACAGTATGCGAGCTTACTCATGGAAGGCGCACGTAAGAGTTATCAGTAGTTGATGTCGTGTATTGGTTTTGGGACTAAAAATAGGATGTCTAGTGCAAGTTAGTTGAAGGAACTTACGAAAATCGTTCAGAAGGCGTTGCATGAGTTGCATTTTTGCATGAAGAAGAGCATTCTTATCCAGTTTATGCTACAATCGCCAGCTGAGAATACCACCTTCATTCGCCACCCATTTACAAGTCGTTAAATGTGTTTGATTTCTAGGAACACTTTCTAAAGGGAAATCTACAAAGAAAAGGCTTTTGTCTTAAAGAAGACACAACTGTATGCAAACCACAGATACAGATGCTTTACTTTGATCAGAGGAATTCTCACAAGTTGAAGGTCATGACAAGATATGAGCGGAATATGAAAGTACATACGATATCCACTCTTACTTTAGACGACGCACAATAGAATATGAAGGACATCGAGCGTCCAGAGATGTCTAAATTCAAAGTAACTTTGCCATCCACCATGGATCTTACTCTTGCAAACGTATCTACTGGCAGAACGTTTATAAACGCAATATCTATCTAGGAAGAGACAATTACTTTTCGACTTACAAATGTACACACTTTTAAGAAAATCTAAAAACTCCTAAGACCAAACAAGTCGATGTCTTACTTTTTCAAAGAACTCAACGTATTGTATTTTGAAGAGCTGGTTATACGCGAATAAGACTTCTGGACTTTAGTGAAACCTTTACACTACACTAACATGACTCAGTGTCTAGTCTGTGTCACTTGATGCGTTTATTTTGAACAAAATTCCGCCGCCAGGACCGACAGAGAATCACCGAGAAGCAGACTGCGAGTATGCCTGAGCCGGATACTTAAAGTTGAAGCCTGGCGATGAAATTCTTGACGGCAGACCCACCAGAAAAAAAAAACCAGGAAGAGGGAGATGCCTTTGCGGGGTAAGAATCCCACATTTGCACCTATTAATGCCAGGCTTCTCGCTACGAATGCAAAGGTCCACTAAGGTTCATTGCCGAATCCAAATGGATTAAGAAGCGTCTTAGTACAATTTAAGTGAGTTTGTTGGATTCAACTCCTTCAATTGCTCTTAACCAGGCAAAATGCCAAGTACGATCCCTGTCGCTGTAGAATTCAAGTTGACAAACAGCCTCTACGTGGAGTTATTTTCGGCATCCGCTGAATAGAGCAGCCGTGGATTGGTTGTTGTGCGTAGGGTTAATCGCCCAACCACGTAAAAAAGAAACATTGTTACGAGAGAACTAACTCGAAACTAAACTCGATTTAGAACGACGAACAAGCGCAAAGAAGGACAACGATTCACAGAAGCCACCATATTTATCAAATCCATTCAACTGCTTGGATACGCTGACGGCATATTGACATCATCACCCGCTCCCAGTGAAGATTGAAGAACAAGCCGAACAAGTTGGCCTTATGATAAATGACGAGAAGACAAAGTATGTACTGTCGACTTAAAGCCGATCCGTCGAACGCTGTCTAGGACAGCACGTGACAAGAGAGATTCATCTTTCTCCACAAATGACACCCTGGTTGTCCAAGCAGTTAGGTTCCAAACTCCCAACTTAAAGGTCCAAAATCATGCTATACAAAGCTCTGATCTTATCAGTCTTCCTTTATGGAACTGAATGCTGGACGATAACTAAAACAGCGGAGCAGATCTTGGTATCTTTCGAAAGAACGAAACTTTACGTCGAATATTTGGTCCTGTCTGCGAGGGGGGCAATTAAATGGTTGAGAAGATATAATCATAAACTTTGCAAGCTGTATTAAGATGTGGATGTAGTCCGGAAAGCAAAATTCGTCTAATGCACTGGTTCAGCCACATCGAGCGAATAGATGAGAATGGTCCAGCTGAGAGGGGCTTCAAATCCCAGCCATCTGGTTCACGAAGCAATAATTGACACTAGAAACCCTTGTCTAATAAAATGGAAGCAGAATAAGTTAGTTCAGGCTCTGACCCTCCAAGGATCGCTGGTATATGCCACTTTAGTTTTGAAAAATCCTAAGTTTAAAAAAAAGACGAACGTAGCGAATGTGCGTGAATGTGCCTTTTTTTCGGATTAGTTACAGCCATCTTTGGATGCCAAAAGGTGACTACCTATATTCATTTTTGGACCGTGAAGGGATTTTAAAGTTCCATGGACATATTAGCTAGCCTCTGTGAGAATTTAATAAGTTATTTCCTTCTCCAGTCACATTTCTTGACGAACATTTTTAGTCAGAATACTTTTCAACGCCTTTTTTACGTCACAAAACAAGCTAGAGACTTTGTAAGACACTAGATATTTTCAGTTAAGAACGAAAAATTAAAATGGCAAAACCTTCCTCGACGTCCAAGTTCGAAGACCCACCTTTTTCGTACCTAAAATGCAACTTAGTACCGCAATTTTAAATTGAAATTTCAGTGCAAAGCACAGCCGAAAAGAACCAGTCACTTGTCCTAAATCAAGGCACTTAACGAAACTGTACAAAAAAATAAAAAAATTCAACAATAAAAGGTATAAGATATAAACCTCGTTTCCTTAGATACCAACTTGTTACTGTGAAACACTCCTAAGCACTGCCAAAAATTTCACTTTCAATACGACTTTTCGTAGCCCAAAAACCTCAATTTGGTTGGTGAATTCAAAAAAATACCTTCCTCGGTTCAATTACCACAAAAATAACAAAGCACTCGATCAATTGTATTTCAAAAATAAACTGCTCACACAAAAATACCGTTGACAGCCGTCGAAATCGAAATCGAAATAAAAAAAACAGAACACGCATTGAGATTGCTTGTGTT
Source organism: Criorhina ranunculi (assembly GCA_951813785.1). NCBI lineage: Eukaryota > Metazoa > Arthropoda > Insecta > Diptera > Syrphidae > Criorhina > Criorhina ranunculi. Next base: position 32,255,189 of record OX638385.1, on the reverse strand, counting down.
TTGAATTTGATGACTGCAAGCTATGCACGCACTTGTTAGACAGTTTGTCGGCCTGCGAATATACAATACTCAGTCAGTCACTAGTGCAGCAGAGATTTTGCAAATTACTGTGCAGGAAACACATAAAAAACAAAAACAACGCACAATTACTGTTGAAAAAAAATTCAAAATAAAAATAAACAGAGAGCATGAGTGAATGTGAGTTGAAAATAAGGAGAAAATCTAACCGTCTCTCTAGTTTCGTTATCGCTAACGCCGACGCGCTCCCCGTTCTATCTCAAGAGCATTGACTCCGTTGACGTTTGTTCCCGTTTTTACTCACAATTTATTATTTATTTCTTTTTTTTTTTCCTTCAAATTCACGATTAATTTAGATTTTATTCAAACTATCAGTAGCTCAAATCAAAACAGAGAAAGTAAAATCAAAATAAAAAAAACAGAAAAACAAAAAAACATAAGATAAATAGATTTTACACACTTTGTAGAGTGGAAGCACCTCGCAAGCATACAAACAAACACTACGACGGACAACGACGATTTCTCTAATTGGTGACGAAATGAAAATATATCTTGGACTTGGATTGGACACACACTAGAATCTACGTATCTTTTCGATAGGATTTGCTGAAATTCGCTTCGTTTACTGCGTTAAATTCGTTACAATATTATCAGACCGGCGTATGACTAACAACTGATTCGGTTCGAGCGTTTGCAGCTGGTAGACACGTTTGTTGTTTGAATGAATTTTACTGTTGATTTTAATTTTATGTTGCTGGAGAGTTTGAGTGGAGTGGAAGCTGTTATCAACATGTTTACTGGGATTAATGACATGATTGTGGAGTGAGGCAACAAGCAACAAGTGGTTGTGAGTGAAATTTTGAGTGGAAACTGATTTGTTTTGGATTACTGGAGTGGAAAGTGGAATAAAGTAGTTCTACTGGACATTTTTACTTTGTAAAAGAACTTGATGCTCATTGTAGTTTAGTCTTAAAAATGTGAGTTAGGTTAGGTAAGGTAGGATATGTCCATAGGTCCATTGGGAAGCCTATTGAATTCTTTGTGAAGGAGAACCCAGCAGATGAGAGTTTAAGTATGGGGGTTTGGTTTAGGTTACTGTTGTCAATTGTCATTGAAGTGATAGAAGTTTTCTTCTGCTGCTTTGATTCTGTTTTCTATTTTCGACTTGTCCACCTTTTGCCATACTTTCTCAGACGTCATACACGTTCGAGATTACTTACCTACTTATCAGGCCGGCCACCCTTGGAGGGTCTGAGCCTGGACTAATTCCGCCTTCCATCCATCACGGTCCCGGGTACGCTGCTTCCAGTTTACTAGAACAAGGTTTCTGGCATCTGCGATTGCCTGGTCTTTAAACCGGAGGTTCGGTTTTCCTCTTCTGAGTGAACCAGGTGGCTGGACGGACCAGGTGGCCAGGTCGACGGATTTTTGCCTTCCGGACTACATCCACATTTTTGTACAGCTCGTAGAGTTCGCGGTTATATCTTCTCCTCCATTCGCCCTCCTCGCAGACTGGACCAAATATTCGACGTAGGATTTTTCTTTCGAATGACCCCAAGATCTGATCCTCTGTCTTACTTATCGTCCAGCACTCAGCTCCATAATGCAGGCCTGGCAAGATCAGGGTTTTGTAGAGCATGATTTTGGTCCTTCGAGTTAGGAGTTTGGACTCTATTTGTTTGGACATTCGAGATTAAGCAACCCATATGCTGACCCTGAGTCTTAACCTTGAAGGCTCCTTTTCGTTTGGTTTGAAACCTCCTTGCCCTCTTGCCAAAACCAATGTGAAGTTATTTATTTTTTTATTTCATTCTATTGCCAGTGATGTATGGACCGGTCCAACGTCTATAGCAGTTCCAACATCTCGACTTGGTATACTGAGGTTTTCCACGACAGGGATAGCAGAACAGACCCCAAATCCTTGAAAATATGCCTAATTTCACTCCACCCTCTATCGTAGATCCCTCCGCGAAGATGTTTAAGTGTCCAACTCTCTGTCCGGAAGCTATCCACCTTCGAGTTCTGTGGAATCTTTTGTTATCCTTGAATCTTTCCCTACTGTGTATAGGCATATCAAGATCCAGGGTCTTTCCATCCACTAGTACCATTTGCCATCTCCGTGCAATTGCAAACAAGGTGCCATCGTTGCTATTGTTTCTTTTGTGTTCAATTGTTTAGAAAGGAAAAGTATGAAGCGTCCGGTCTAAGCTACACTCGGCTGTTAATATTCGGGCTTGTGGCAGTTCATCTTTTGTGGACATCAATTTCTCCGATTTCTACAGACAAAGGCAGTGCCCACTTGAAATTCTTTATCTTACAGACCACTCTAGACCGTCGTTAATCTGCCGAGCAACCCAAATTAAGTCTCACACTTCATTTTCTGCTACAGATGCTGTTTTGCTACGGTCTTACAGGCTCATTCCAAAGCTAGTAAGTGCTAGATCTGAGAATTATTGTGTTCCTAAGTCCAACTCAGACTAAAATTGAACTCCATTTCAAATTCCACTCAAATTATCACTCACTTTGCTTTCAATTTTACTCATTCGCACACCTCTCTACAGTTACACAGTGTAAAACCAGTTTTACAAAATGTAAACAAACCACAAACACTATCTCAAATAGTAGACCAATGGAAGTTCCACTGGAACAGTCCCATAGTCCGAGTTCGATTACTCCCCCCACAAACAGACAGGCAACAACGCAGTAGGGGGAACAAATAGCCCATGTGAGAAGAAACATGTAAACAAACTCAGATTTATGAACTCACCGCTTGTCTGTTGGGCTGTGGTATCGTTCGTATCTGTGTGGCGCTGTTATTTACCTCCAGCTGATTGTGTTGTTCAAGTTGTGTAGATAGAGAGGCGCACCATGTTGCTGCACTTGTAATGCTAGAAATTTGTTTGTAAACAAAATGTTGTAAGGAAAGTGTAAACACAAAGATTATTTTGGAGATTTGAAAGTGACCGTCCAGCACTTAGAGGAGACCAACAGCAAAGTAAAGTCGTTTGACTCGGATTCAGAAATAATGACTTTCTTATCATGACTTGGCACCTATTCCTCAGGCGAACGTCTATTATTTGTGCTGCCAACTTGCTTTGCGTGACTGACTATGAGTTTGCAGGCGAAACTACTCTCCCATCATTCAATTGACCCACTGACCCGTAACTGGCAGTTTTGAAAACTAGCAACAACCAGCTACCTGTCTATAAATTGCACCTTTGTCCTCGTGCTGATCTTCAAACAAACAGCGTTACACCTGACACAGTAGAAGGTGTCAAACAACAAACCATTTCCATCATTTCAATCGGCGTTACTCCTACTCCTACCCAAAGCGGCTTACAATAAACATCTCAAACCCGCAAGAGACGGTAGACTCAAACCTGTTTGTGTGTGTGTGGATGTGGATTTCCAAGAAATCTTCTCAATGACCCTTCGAAGGGAATCCTCCCAATTAGAAGCGGATTTTCGGGTTACCTATCAAGATTGAGTATCTATACCGCTTTTGTGTATTGTGTCTGCCGCCCCATTGTGTTTCAGATTGTTTTTTCACTGATTCTGAGGCATCTTCGTATTGTTTGTTGTTCTCACTTGTGGATGTGGATAGAGAAACGAATGAACATGGATGCTTCGAGATAAAAGAAAGGAAGTCTATTATCAGAGAATAGGTTCTCTTTGTCTGCACTTTAACCTGTCAAAAAAGAAGTTTTCGAATTACAAATATGAAACCGGAAAGTTCTCATGGGTCCATTGAGGGAATCTTGTATGTTTTCCTCCTTCCCTTCCTATTTTTTTGAGTGGAACTATACGCACACTTTTGAGATGAAATTATTATTTATTATGAAGCGCGTAGGAGTGGCCCTACAACAAATCGTCTCTCGATGTGAAGAGGCAATTATCGTTCTTAAAATTCTAAGAATTGGACCATAAAAAAAAAAAAGAGACGAAGAAAATGAATTGTAAATGATAAGTGCCTTTTGGGGGGGGGGGGGGGGACGACGAACGAAGGGGCCTATCCCTTGGATTCGGTTTAAAAATGATAGGAGAGTCGGTAATGGGGTATAAAAGTGAAATTGATTGTCGTAATTAATCACTTGACAGCGATAAGGTCTTATTATTTATCAGTGACAATTCCAGTGGGGACTATTCCAAATGATCTACGATAACCTTGGCAGTGAAAATGTCCATGCAAGTGGGAGTTTGTTTGGTGATGCAAGGGTTATAGGAGTTAGGGTTCAGTGGGATAGAGGATTAAGTGTATCTTTGTGTATAATTTTGATGATTGAGTTTTTTTTTTTTTTGATAATGTGACATAACCTGTGAAAAGGTGGTCACTTAGTAACTAAGAGGGGACTTCGAATGTGACAATGGTAGGGATATGATAGGGTAGGCACTGAGAGGTGTCAACTTGGCGATGCCCAGTATTGTGACTGTTCCTACACATCAATTGTGCTTATTTTACCTCCATCGGGTACTGTTCGACGTCCATCCAGACTCGACCTGCCAAACTTATAAGCGCGAGAGCTGAGCAGCAGACAAAAAAAGCAGCACTAAAAACGGGACAACGGGTGAACTCCTCAGATGGAATCAACGGTGAAGAAAAATCACAGAACAAAACAAATAAAACCTTATCAGGGCTACACGGACATATTTGGAGCTCAGGCCGGTAAAGATTTCCGAGACTAAGTCAGGATCTTGGAAAATGAGCCCTTAATTGACCAACGGCAGGGCTCACATCTCCGAATGGGTTACTGGCTTCGGTCTAACCGACCCCTCGTCCTAGGGGTTTCTATAATGGAACTGGCCCTCCAGATTAGGGGTTGTGCCGCCGGGCCATTGAAAAAAAACATAATTCCGAAGCAACAACAAACCTCGGATATGGACGGACTTACTGTTGACAACCCCTGCAAACGAAATAAGACGGTGAGTGGAGGAGGAGATACAACGACGAACTGTACGGCTGTACAGCGACATCGACTTTGCCAGAAGAGTAAAGGTCCAACGACTTAGGTGGCTGGGTCATGTAAAGCGGATGGAAACCAATGCTCCGGTCCGAAAAATCTTCGAATTCGCTCTCGAGGGACAGCTCTGTAGAGGAAGACCGCGACTCAGGTGGCGCACGCAAGTTGAAGAGGACCTCAACCAACTTAGCGTGCGAAACTGGAGGCAGCTAGCTAAAGATCGAACTGGCTGGAGACGCTTGTTGGTTGAGGCCCAGGTCCACCCCGGACTGTAGCGCCACCTTAAGTTACAAAGTAATTGGCAGGGATATGCCTCTTCAGTTTCTATAGTCATTTTTGTAGATAACTCAAGGGGCATAAACTCTACCAGAGTATGGCTTGTGGACGTAGTCTTTCAAAGTAGCTCGAGGGAATGCTTAGAAGCTAAGAGTGAACAGGCGGCATAGGTCACTCAGTCAATTACGCATGAACCAGTGTACGAAAGGCGAACTCCATGCAACGACTTAAGGCACTGAGAATGTGTAGATGACAAAATTGTTAGTGTGGCAGTGCAGAGGAAGGAAGCCAAGCTCCTTCTCTGTTAATCGAGCAAGCAGTCTTTTTTTAATCAAAGCTGACCTGACAAGGCTTGTTCTGGTCTTTTATTCATCTCAATTGCAGAGAAATTCTGAAGAATTGGATCAAAAATTGGTCAGTTTCCAACTGCAAATGAATTCCTAAGTCACATATCATCGTCGGAGGATATAGCGCTACAGTCCAGAGTAAACAAGGGCCTCAACCAGCAAGCATCTTCAGCTAGCTACCTCTAGTTTCACACGTAAAGTTGGTTAAGGTCCATTTCTACTTGCAAGAGCCACCTGAGTATCGGTCTTTGTCCACTTTTCCGCCCCTTCTGTATGGATTCGAAGGCTCTAGAGACCGAAGGGTTAGTGAAGACTCGCTCTACCTATCAAACCATATCAAACGCATTTTTGTTTGACTAGTCACTGGTATACTTGTCATTGAATCTTCTCCTCCAAAGCTCGTCAACCGAAACAAGACTGAATTCAGTCCCCTTTCGGTTCAATAAAATCTTAAGTCTTCAACACGATGAAGTTGACTTTTATCTTTACCGAGAGCTGACTTGACAAGGGTGTTGATTGATACAGACACGATCGCTGACTTGCAAAGAAGTATTGAAAGATTCAGAACATGTCCCTTCTGATGCTCGGGGCTGTCAAGATTTCCAGGGAAAATTGGTCAGTTTCCAACTCCGGATGACTTCGAAAGCTGCATGCCATCGTCAGAGGAGATGTAGAGTTCAATCGAATATAAGACAAAACGCCAAAGGAAGCAAAGGCGAAGGCTACGACATTCGATTAATCTCATTCCGCAATGAAATACGTCCTTCGAATGGAGATGATTTTAGCCCGTGAGAACTACAAAAACTGATTAGTGGAGACCATCTTTTGTCACAAAAAAATAAAGAAAATTGGTCGGAGCCTTGTCATTCTTCAGTTTGACTCAATTGGGCTTGTATTCGAGCTTTTCATTGTCCAACTCACTGCATATGAGTGAAAAGGGGCTGCGTTGGTTGCAGGTCTTTTGGATTCCATCAAACGGAAACACCCTTAAATCTTCTTGTTCTGAAAGACAACATTTATGATGACTTTGGCTACCAATTATTGTTGAGAGTATTGACCGGCATGATGACTTAACCACTGACTAACGTACTGTTCTCATTTCGAAACCATTAAATATCTCAAACTCATTCAACCTTATCAGTCTTGAACAATCACTCAACATAATTATCCACCAAATACCCAAAGATAATGCTAATTAACCGACTTTTCAAAAAAAAAAAAACAACACACACACCGGCAGTCCACATAGGTAGTTCTAGGAAGTCCAACCATTAGCCACCGGGATAGTAACAAGAACACAAAAAGTCGTGGTCCCGGTTGTAGCTGGGCTGCCGAACAAACATGTTAAACATGAACTTTTAATTATCTCCAGTAGGGTTCCTTCTCTCTAATTCTGGTGGTAGTGAGAAATTTGGACTGGACACTGACCCAGACCCAGACCAGTGTAACAACAGACTGCGAACAAGTGAAGCTAATTTGTTGGAAAAAAAAAAACGAAAAAAAAACATAAACTGGTGCGGCACGTTGGATCAGATAAAAGTAATTTAAATGGAAATTAACTATGCACTCCCTGTGACATGATATCGAAGGAAAGTGTCATAAATTAATTCCAAGTGACGGGCTCATTAGAGGAGCATGTTGTCGCTAGATTGTTGACAGTTGATGTTTTACTGTTTTTCGTGCAACTCTGATGATGGTGTCAATTAATTTATGCGTTACAATATTCTTGGAAGATGTCAAGCGATTTGTTGTAAAAGAAAAGTTCCGAGGGGTCAGTTTCAGTACTTTTCGGGCGGGACAAACTGTAAGGAAGGATGGTTTTCTTATTTTTAGGGATTTTTTCATCGTTCATGAACACATTTATGTACGTTTTTCTGCAGAAATTGTCATTGAATTCCGAGGAATGATCATCCTCCAACATAGCATGCTCTTGCTTACTTTAGTGCTTATCTAGTTGTCCCTATTGTAAATCGAGATTCATATCTTCCAACAGCTTGCCTCTTTATGGGCAGATTCTTCGAAGGTGGTTAACTCATCTAAAAGAGTACAAACATGACAAAATCTCAGACTAGACTCAATAAAGACTCAAGACTTCCAACCTTTCTTCACTGATGACCAAGGAGTGACTTGACTAAAGCCCTCAAATTTTATATAAGCTTTGCATTTATTTTCCACAAGGTAGTACAAGAAAAATTCGTTCAAAGGGACTTCCACCGCAAAGCTAGTTTGTTAGGTTGTGGTCTTCTAAAAAAGTGGTACACTTGAGCCAAAGTACATCCATTGTAATGCCATTGCGAATGTCTGGGTTGAAACCCTCTCCCCCAATGTAACAAAGTACATCAGTCGTATCAGCCAGTGTTCAGATGAGTGTAGAAGAGGCTTAGGTTAGGTTAGATTGGGCGGCTGCCCCCACCAAGCAGGGGCCCACTTCGGCAAGAATGAGGCCCATTGTAATACCGCGTGTAGAAAGCCGGAAACCAGCCTCAAAGACCTCACATGTGTAATTTCCTGTAAGAGACGAAGAAGTATAAGTTTGGGCAACCGTACTGGTGTTAACCCTATATTGTGCCACACTAAGTGCAGAACCAGTTAGTTCGCGTTGATTTCAAGGCTTTTATCGTTGCCCGTATTATTACTGGCCAACTGGGAGGATTCCTTCAGCTGTAAAGCTTCTCTAGCTGCCATTTGCTTCCCAGAGCATTGTCTGCAGCGCAGCGGTAGGTGTTGTTCTTAACGTCACCGTTATACAGATGATTGTCTCTGGATCGTCGGCGTCGCAAGAAGATCCAGGTTACTCTTGTTGTCTAATGCTGTCCACCAGACTAGTACAACGTACATTAGAATGGGTCTCACTATGGCTATATAAATCCAATAAACAATTTTTGGCTGGAGACCTCACTTCAGGCCTAGAAGCCCTACCACAAGATTACAAGGCAACAGAAGCTGTCCTGACACGCTCCAAGATATTAAGCCGCCAGCTCAGTTTACTGTCGAGAATGACCCCCAAGTACCTGGCATGCCCAGCGCCTTTAAGCCTTGGGGGGACGATAAATGGTACTTTGTACCTTCTTGTAAACAGAACCAGTTCGGTCTTTGCAGCGTTGACTGAAAGACCGACCTTATCTGTCCATAAAACTTATTTGTTGAGAGCTGCTTCCATCAGGTCACTAATTACATTAAGGAAACTTCCCCGATATAGCTATCGCAACGTCATCGGCGTAGGCTATAACGCTGTAACCCTCTACTCTTAAAATATTGAGCAGCTCGTTCACTACTATGAGAGAAGAGGCTTAGGTACGTGGGCCGGCGAAGAGGAGTTCCTTTGCGCCAGACTCCGGTCTCTAAGACCAATTGTGAATTTTTTTTAATTTTTTTTTGAAGAGGCTTGCCTGATATTGACACAAGCGGGATACATATGTACGATGGATTCTTTCTTTTCTTCATCTTTGCAGTTCCTTCAGAAATCGTTGCAGATAAGGTTCAATCGGTGAACATGTCTACCTATGATGCAGCGCTTTTGCTGTTTCGAAAGCTTGGCTCTTTTAAGTCGAATTAACTCTTTCAATCTCTCAGATAGGCCTGACGTTGTTGCAATAGTCAAGAATGTGTCACCTATGATAAGCTTTCGACAGAGTGTCGATAGGCGCTTTGACATTGTGGATCTTCCTACTGTCTGCATCTACAGATCCTTGACTGGCTAGTTCGTCAGCCACACAATTCCCTTTAAGGTCGTTATGACGTGGGACCGAACAGAGCATGACGTTGTGCTTATTAGAAATCTCGTTCAGGGACACGAAGTAGTCTTTTACTGTTTTACATTTTCTTGTGCTCGATACAAGGGATCTGATTGTAGCCTGGCTCCCGCTAGAAGTTTAAAATGAAGGTTTCAACAGATCGAGCTAGGTACGTTGAAAAGGTGGGTGCATCGCGTGCAGGTAAGGAGATTGGCGCTGGCAAGCATACTATGATGGAGGTCGTCCCACCTTTCTTCTCCATCAAAAGTCTTATCTTGACCATGTTTATGCCTATTCTTAACTTATACCCTCTTGCGGGAGTGTGGCCATAGTTTCGTGGTTGAGCATTATGATGGCTTCTTGGCCCGATTCTGTGGACTCTTCCATTTCTACTACCTTTCGGGAGTTCCGGGATTAGTCTGCGAAGGAGTAACTCTAGGTTGTCTTTAGCTATGTTTGGACCAGGGATGTTAATTCTGACTTTCGGCCTTAGTATCTTCTGCTAGTGTCTTCATTTTGTGGACTGTTTCCGTGGCAGTTCAGGATACGTAAACCTTTGATGGTGGTTAGCTGTCCAAAGAATGGAATTGGACCGGAGGAGTAGCTGGTAGCGTCGACCATGCTGCTGATCAGTGAAGCTTCCACTGTCGCCCATTGTTCATCGGTTAGCTTCTACCCTGCGGTGTTTTCATTTATAACGGCCACCTGTAGGTTGGCTTTTGCCAGATCGGCACAAGTGGCCGCAGGCCCTGTGGTTCGGGGCTTCTTGCTGGTGGAGGGGTTGACGTATCGTCGTGGCGGCCTCTTTTGGAGCTGTCGGTTGCCGCTTTCAAATCAAATCGAGCTAGCAAATTTATCAAGTGGAGATTGTGAAGCTTCAATAGCAGGGATGGCTCTCTTCCAGTCAAACTACTCAGTAGTAAAGCTGACTCAAAACTACTCCGACTCGGTTCCTCAAAATCTCAATGCATGAACGCAGAAGACATATTGAACATCAAAGACACTCCTTTGCTTCCGAAAGATCAACATCTATCTCATACACCTTATCCGTCACAACAACAATGACTCCGTCATCAATTCACTCCGTTACTTCACAAAATATCAATAAATGGCCACATCCATGACAACACTCTAGAAAAAAGCTTATCTGCAACTTATCCTACCACTTCTATCGACAATCACACCAAGTCAAGTGATCTCACCGGTCATTTACCATCGCTGATCACCTCATTAAGCCTTTGTGTCCACTGCTGCCTGCCATGCGACGACGACGACCGGCCTACCGGTCATATCGCTCTGCTCCGTCAGTGATTTATGAATTTAATCTTAACTGCTGTCATGGCAAACACAAACAGGCCTTCGGGTTGGAGGAGTGAATTGGGAGAATAATGGTATTGTGACTGCCGTCATCATTTTTATCGTTCTTTTGAACGCTCTCTGCACAGAGTCGAGGCTTCAGTTGGTGCAATGTCATCACTTTCATTGTTTAGAGCTTTGATCTTCTTGGGTAAGACATGGTCTTGTATACCAATGTGCCTTTGTCAGTATTTTGGTATATGTGTGGGGCACTGGTTTGTAAACCATTGTTTCAAACTTCAACTTTGACATCCGTATAGTCAGGCTCAGTTGCGAAATGTGTTTATTTGACAATTGATGGATTGGGCACATTAAGAAGGCAACGCCTAGAGCAATATAGTCACTTAGTGAACGAACCTTTTGAATTGTATAAGATTGAAGCTTGATCTTTGGTTATTATTTTTCTTAAGAGGTTCAGGCAAAGGGCAGGCAGGTGGTATTCAAATTGTTGACAACAAAGAAGTCTTAGAATTGATGACAATCGATGACATCGTATGCAAGAAGCTTTGTAATGGAATCTTCGTTTGACACAAGTGTGTTCAATTTTATTCAAGGCATGGGAATGGTGTCAACGGTGTAGCAACTTGGAGGTGGTTGTGAGAAAAAAAAACGATCTTCGTAGACACCTAGGGAGGCTACAAATTTTAAGGAAACTTCAACGACAATAACCAGTGTTTAGCTTAATTTCTGCTTTAAGGAGCAAAAGTTAGCGTGCTATCAGCTTACCTTTCTCAACAATTCCGGGCTTGAAATTGACTACAGACAGCTTTTAAGAATCTAAGATGCTGCAGTGATACAATTAATTCATTTCTACTCCACTAGTCGGAGGAAGTCATGGTCGGCGTGGCTTAGTGGTTATTGCATTGGACTGCTAAACGGGTGGACGCAGGTTCGATCCGCATAGCCATCAAACATTTTTTCGCGGCACCATCTCTTCGCAGGGCTACAAGAGTGTAATCTGTCACAGAAAAGCCTCTCAATCCTCCATTCGGAGTCGGTAATAAAACTGTAGGTCCCTTCCTTTAGTGCGGAAAATAGAGCACGCACAACATGAATGGTTCTGAGAAGTTGGACCTTGGCTCTCTATGAGCTGTCGTGAGGAAGTCATGGAGTAACTCTGGACTCACTAACAAAGACTCACTCAAGCCTTTTTGAGAAGAAGTAGGGCTCTGAACCTTCTTCAGTATGTGCATGTCCCTCTTGAAATAAGCTTGAGCAAGTCTCAGTACAAAACGCTTTTCAAAGATTACAGAAGCTTGCCTTCAGCAACACTCTAGGCGAGCTGTTCAACAAGCCACCAAAAGTCGTTCTAAAATTTACGATGAATTCAGGATGGTTCAGGGTGGCCGAACGTTCGTAACTGCACTCATCCAAACCCTTCCACTCTTTCTTGTCTTTTCAGACATTTCGCGTCAGAGGAACGCAATGGATCCGTTAGAGATCCGAGTGAAGGCTGCATCCACCTCTTTAACCTACCTACCTACCTGCCTCCAGTTTCTATGCGTGTACGTTTCTGCTTGGGAGATTAAGAGACTGCTGAACACGTTCTATGCAAATGTCTCACCATAGCTTGAAGTAGGCAACAAAACTTCGGAAGGGGATTCATCTTCCTATCCTCTTCCCAGAAACAGTAAGCCATTCATCCGCAATCACGATCCTGAGGTTCCTCCATGACTTTGTCCTTCCCTGGGATCACAGATTTGTTTGGCACAAAAAGTCTTTTAGATCGCAGAGCTTTTCTGGTCACCGAACATCAGTTGTGACTTAGACTCTATCTAAGCCCCATATCTAGCTCTTAAGAGCCTGAAAGCTGGTTAAAACCCACCGGTATGACGACTTTCTAAGCGCTTCTAATCCACCTCCGAGGAGAGACGCAGAAGAGGAAGACCACGACTCAGATGACACACGCAACTTAGCGTTTGAAACTGGAACCAGCTAGCTATAGATCGAGCTGTCTCCAGCCGCTTGTTGGTTAATGCCCACGTCCATTCCGGACTGTAGTGCCACCTTAAGAAAGTGAGTTGTAATTTTTTTAAGAAAAAGTTTCGGGAAAATGAATTGCCTTCAATGTCCTTAAGCTGGGATCACGCTAAAGGGTGGCCTCATCCCTAAATTACCCGGTGACTTTCCCTAAGTTCCTTCAAAGATATTCCTTACGCGTCTTATGAAACTTATGTCTAACAAGCCCGTTGTTAGATTCCATTGCTAACAATTACCAACTCACAGTGCTCCTTGTGGTTCGTATTACGCAATCAAAAGCCACCGCCAGATGGCAAATTCCAAGTCCCTCGTTGCCACTGGCATTTTCTTTACGCAACTTAACACTTAAATTTTCCAATAAATTTGTCACAACAAAATAAAGAAAATGCGGGCAAAGTATCTCCTCGTCGCACTGTGTTATGGGAAAACTTTTACCTGAGTGAAGGTACACCGATCCCGGCCAGTTTTTTGCGGCACAAGTTACTCGCTAACCAGCACCGACTGGTTGTTTACACTTTTTTTTTTTATATTTTCCTACAGCAATCATAATTTTTCATTTAACACGCGCGACTTGATATTTCTCAAATTAGAATCAAATACGCGGCGTCGTCGTTGCGTTGCGTAAAACCACTTTCAAGTGAGTGCGTCTCGTGGAAAGTCTTATGAAATTCATGGCGGTTTGCTGCCTTTCTAATGCAACATTCCCTGTTTTGAAATGCAACAGTTGTTGTACGGGCAAGTGTTAATTTATTGAGCGCGGAGGCAAGGGAATTTCATCAGCTAATTGACACTTGAGTGTTAATTCTAACGCGCACAGGAATGCCTTGATATCGGATCAATTGATTACGCAATCATAGCGAGTAGAAGATGCAAAATGGTGTGAGAGCGCGGCTTGCCGGCTTGTTCAAGGTTCGTGCGAACATTCCAAAAGTATGTCAATACTTAGAGATAGCAAAAAAAAAAAAAAAAACATTAATTTACCGACCTCTGGGTCACGAGCCAGAATTTGGGTCAACATGACAATGAATAGCCTACCGGCTGTCGTCCGGTCTCTGCGCGTTTGATTAAGTTTCGCGGAATCGTAATCATCGCTATTGATCACTCAAATTAGCATGAAGAATGAGAATGTCACAGCGTGGAGTCTGAGATGGGATGGGAGTAATTATTATGATTAGCGATAAGTTAGAGGACCTTGATGGCGGGGGGACTGCGTGGGTGTTATTTGGTTCACGTTTGTTCTGTGATTAGCTTTTGCAAGAAAACCCCCAAGGTGACTGGAAAGTTTATATGGATTTTATAGGCCCTCAAGTTGGTTGTGGTTTCAAGAAACAACCAATGTCTCAGAACTCATTCCTAAGCTGCACGCACAAGTGTGATTTTCTGCTCAGAAGGTCAATTTGGGGACAAATCTTTGCCGTAGGACAAGTTCTGGGAAAGAATTTTAACATAAAATCCCTGTCGGGTTTTTAGTTCCTCAGGGAAACTAAGTTACACAAGATACTTTAGCGCGAGTCAAGTTTTGACAAGAAGATGAGCTGCCTTGCTTAAAAATTGTGTGCCTATGGTGTCAACATTTCCGAATAGAACGGAATGGGATCTTCATCGGCGGCTTCACCGATGGAGTGTGGCGTTGGAACAGATGTCTTCTCAGGGGAACTAAATGTATGCAAATTGTACCGCCTTCCAGGCGGAGGTACTAGCGATAAGAGAAGCCTGCAAGCCTTAGCCTTACTACCATGAACAACATAAGAATCTTCATTGGCAGTCAGGCTGCAATCAAAGCGCTCCACTCACCCACTTCGTCCTACAAATTAATGAAACAGTGTAAGGAAACTCTTATGCAGGCTAACGCTTGGTTCAACATCACTCTCCTCTGGGTTCCCGGCCACAGTAACAAAGAGGGGAATGAGAGAGCCGACGCGCCAGCCAGATGTGGTTCTACCCTTGATGCCTCTCTTGCGGAGTTAGTCTGCGCCCTGATAGGACTCATCACGGGTAAGGTTTTCCAACACTGCCTCTCCATTGCCAACTCTAGGTGGAAAAGTCTAGAAACCTGTGCCATTTCCAGACAGATATGGCCTCGCCTATAATAAAAATAGGACGAATGACTTAATCCATAGAACCCGAACCGATACAGCAAGAATCACAGTAATTAGCATGAGCCACTGGCCAATTGATCCACACGCTGCCAAGTAAGGCATTCCGTTCAGCCCCCACTGCCGTAGTTGCGACAACTCACGTGAAAAAGAAACGCTATTCCACTTTCTCTGTGACTGCCTGGCATTAGCTTGAGCCAGGCACCGCAAACCCTTGTTTAAGGAATTATTACGCCTTATCACACCCATCAACATCCAGGTCGCGTGAGTTGCGATATCAAAACGGCCCATCCGTGCTACTTGTATCTCTGGCAGGTTCACCAGTTTCAACCACTTCTTGCTTGAACTTCAAAAAAGGAATATGTATCTGGAGAACTTTTTGTCCATCAATTCGGACAAAATTTGACTGTAGCAAGCCTTGTCTTCAAGCTGAAACGTTCGATCTATAAATGACAACCTCGGGAGAACTGATGGGGACTACTTGTGATTGACTGAATCACCGTACAAAGCTCTTTACAAAAAATATAAACATTTGGCGTGACGATAGAGGTCCTTGTCCTCGTTTCTCGTAACCTACAACCTAAGTGGGTTCCACGGGCCACCTATTCACCTACAGACCTACAGAGCTCTTTTTGATCCTCAACAACCTTAGAAGTTCTACTACGTAACATTGATTGGTGGACTTCAAACATTAAGTGAATTTGGGCGAAGACTTCCCGTCCATCCAGCACCGACTACGCGAACAATTCGACGTTTAGCAGTCCAGCACCAAAGAACCTTTGAACCGAGTCACGTAACTATCGATAAGTCGAGCACTGGCAGACCTGGAACAAGGGGAATTTCGTCGAACAGAAGTCGAAAATGAAAAACCATGCCACAGAATTGGAATGTTTTTGCAACGTAGTTTGGTAAGGGACTTTTATGGAGACCTCAGTGATCTAGCCAAACTCAGTATAAGACAAAATAAAGAGCCTTTGTCTGTGGGTCTAAATGGTTCTGCACATAGTGCGGTACAAAAAGAGTTGTGCGTCGATAGTATCTTCCCTGAAAACAAGGAAATTGACAATGCAAGATTAGGTTAGGTTGTAGAGGTGGCTGCACTTATAAGTACAGCCTCACTCGGATTTAAACGGATCCATTGTGTTCCCCAGTGTGGTGTGGGGTACCGGAAATAAATGGACATATTATATTTTCAATGAGCCTCCCTAAACCATCCCGAGTTCCGAAGGAATTATAGAATGGCTCTCGGTGGCTTGTCCGACAATTCGCCTAGCTCATTGAAGAAATGCTCTCCAAAGATTGTCTTCCTGTTTCTGCTGAGGCTTGGGCATTCGAATAGGAGGTGGAATGTGTCCGCGTCTATGTCGCTACATCCTCTGCATAGATCTGTTGGGATTAAACGCATTCTTTTTAGGTGGGCCGTTAGCAGGTTATGACTCGTCAAAATACCTGTGAAAAGTGATAGGTGACTTCTGTTGACTGCGATGATTTCTTTCGTTTTTGTCTTGTTAAGTTCTGTCCAAAGCATTCTTGAGGTGCGGCATGTTGCAAGTGAAGTCCATCTCTCGTTCGCGAGTTTTAAGAATTTCGCCGTGATGCTTTTTAAGTTCTAGTGGGGTAAAGATTGAGCCATTTTTGCCAACTCGTCCGCCTTTTCATTTCCATGGATGCCCAAGTGTTCCGGGATCCAGATGAGTGTGACGTTGTGATTGGTGTTGAGTGCCTTGAGCTCGTCGTGGCAGCGTTTCACTATTTTGGATCTGATCATTGTGGATGTAATGGCTTTGTTGGCTTCTTGGGAGTGCCTGTTGAGATAGTCCTCCCGAGACTTCAGCGATTGCTAGAACTTCCGCCTGGAACATGCTGCTGTGGTTTGGAGATCTTATCGACCGAGCGATGTTAGGTTCCTGTGTATAGATCCCTGATCACCCGCATCCGTTTTTGATTCGTCCGTGAAGAACTGAAGATGGATATGTAGTTGGGGTTAATGACATCTCCTTCTGTCCAGCTTTCTCTTTGGAGGGAAATTTGAGTTCGAGGTTTAGGCTGAATTCCGGGATATCGGTGGTAAATAGTCAGTTTTGGCTGCAATGTTTTACCCACTTGGTAATTGCTAGATGACCTATCACGCCTTTTTTCGTTGTGTTGAGGTTGATTTGTTGTAGGCGAAGCGCAGTTTTTGCGACCACTTCCTTTGTGTAAAGACCCACAGGTATTGATCCCTGCATCATCTCGAGGGCTGCAGTCGGTGTTGTTCTGATTGCACCTGTGGTTCCTACGCAAACCAGTCGTTGAATCTTCGTAAGGATGTTCAGATTTGTAGTTTTTACTGCGGCTGGCAACCAGACTAGGTTTGCATACGTGAGTATGGACCTTATTATGGCTACGTCCATCCAGTGGATAGTGGCTGGCAGGTTTGGACCCCGATTTTTTGCCGAAGATTCTGTTGATTCAATGCAAGGTTCCTGGTGGTGGCAATCTGGTACTCTACGTGGTATCGAAATGGGCTTTCACTCTGGTCTAAGCGTCTTCCTGCTTAAGCGGCAGCAGCCACCTAACCTAATCTTACCTTGGTGAGGGACGTGATTTCTATATCAAATCCAGTCAAGGTAGTCTATTTCTTTGCCCAATGCAGGCAGTAGTTAGTAGTAAAGTGACATCCTATTCTCAATCCGTGCAATCAAACTTGAGAGTTGCCAACTGAAGACAGGATTTTCAGAGGATTTCTCTTGCTCGCTCAGGAATGATCGAAAATCGAATGCACTATTGCACCTGATTAGCAAATTAGAAAAGTGAAATGATCCATACACAATCGCTTTCTAGTGTTCCGCACGTTTAACTGTTCAATCAGAGACAGTATTTTATGGATTGTCGCCTCAAATTATCGGGGAAAGTAAACAATTTTCATTCTTTTGTTGCGTTTTAGAGAAAGGAGACAACAGTTTGTTTGGAACTTGGAACACTGCAAGGAATTCCTCCAACGAAAGTGAAACTCTTAGTCATTTTCATCAATCAATTACCAAATGTTGTGGAACTTAAGATTGCATTCCAAGGCTACAGACAATGGCCAATGAATTCAACGGGTCATCCTGTAGCCAACACATACTTCATCCACATGGCATCTCTACTCTTCCATTCCAAACACCCGTTTTCGCGCATAGATACATCTTCTTTGAACCCAGTCACCCATCTCAAAGAGGTGCGCGCATCCATGTGGCATAAAAGCGAAAATCGATAAGAAAATCGTGATATGCCAATGGGACACTGCAACGCTGTTCAGCTGTGTAGCATCACTTCAAGCTTCAGCACATATTTCCTATCCACACCGTCGCGTTGTCGTGCCTTTTGACTCCACAATAAGAGAAGTTTTCCACCGGCTGGCTGATCATGTAGCGATAGCTTTAAGCCTTTGTTAACGGCTGTCCTCCTATGGGAATGGGTGGTTACGTCATAAAGTTGTTGCCTATGCATTCGTAAAGATTACGTCAAATCTCCTTGAATGGTACATCGAACTTGCTGAAGTCTTTAAATGGATACACACGTCTGTGTACGGCTTGGAATTGTTTTTGAGAAGATGACCTAGCTATCGAATCTTCTAGTCTTTTTGGTCACAGTGTACACGTTAGTTAATCTCGATCTGACATAAGCCGGCACAGTGTGTTACAATGCTCAACTAATGGCAAATGGCTTACAGCGACAAGACTTGTTTTCTACCAATTTCTTGTTACTTTTGCCGGAAGCTCTATTGGAGTGACCAATTCGATCGTTTTAGCGACATTTCCGCTTGCCAAACCAGACACCGTTGTCCGATTAGTTGAGTTTGATTTGTTGCTCTGGCAAGTGTGGTGTTCGATTAGCTAGAAACAAGTTAACTAGGTTGAGGATAACTTTCTCCATTTCGAGCCTAAAATTGGCGAAGGAAATTTTCACTTTTTACACAATTTTGTCCGCGTTTTCTATGCTCATGCAATGCTATGTGACGAAAGGGGCTTTGGGGGCGTAATTGGAAGGAGGGCGTGCGTGTCAAAACAGCTTTCACACCATGGATTCCAGACAAAGATCACAGAAAACAGTCCGAGTGGGATGCAGAGGAGTTGTTGAACCCATGTGCTCCAGAGCAAGCAAATTTTCGTAGACAGACAATCGTGCAGACAGTTGCGTTGTGACGTCGTCATTGGATGGATTTATGCACTTTTTATGATCCCAGCTGCAGGCTTGCCTAATGAAAACGTTATTGAGTTGCGTTTGTTTCTGTAAAGACAGACATATTGCATAATGTTGTTTAAAAAAAGGAGGTCAGCACTTAAAGAAGAATGTCTCACTCTTGGTGGGACAATTGGAAGAAATGTCACAATGTGTCATCAAATAGGGGAATCGAAGGGCTTTTGATGAAAAAATCAATTCAAGTGATTGACTGAGTTAGCACTGATTGAAATGAGTTCCCATTTCAAAGCAATTGAATGGTGAAAAGCTTTTAAATCGGGATGAGGTCACAATTGTGACAAATTTGTGACGAAACAGAAGGCAATCATTTAAATAACTTCTGGATCCTTTCTAAAGACCGAGTTATGAAGCCGAAGTGACATACCCAGGTTTTGCACAGGAGTGCAGGCTTAAGCAGTAGGCGTAGGTATAGATGTCCAAGCATTTGATGTCGTATTTGCCCATGAGCGAAAGCACTATGACCACAAAAGTTCATTTTAGATTTCGTAGCCGAGAATTCTCTTTCTAAGTTGGAACAGAGCTAGGCATTCCGTCAAGATGTGTAGAGAGGTCTCTTCACTCTCAAGGCAGAATCTACAGCTTGAATCTGTTGCAAGGCTCATGCGATGTAGGTGCTTGTTCAGGCGGCAATGTTCACTGAGAGATTCAATTAGTGCTCTAAGGTTGCTCCTATCGAGGTTCACAATGAAATTCGATTTTCCTTGTGACGGTACAGGGAATAGCAGTTTTGAACATGCTTGCCCTGGTGTGTTGAGCCAGACTTCTCTAGATTTTTGCATGCAAAGACCCTTTGCGTTTCTTGCGAAGAGTGATTTACCTACCCCACAGTAGGGATCGGGTACAAAGAATTTTGTTGACGCGCCCTCTTTTGCCAGTGAGTCGGCTTTTTTATTGCCCGCCAATCCAGTATGTGAAGGAATCCAGTGAAGGATGACCATGTTGTTCCTAGCAAGGTCCGCGATTACATTTCGGGTTTGTAGGACTAGTTTGGATTTTATAACAGACGAGTCGAGCGCTTTAAGGGCAGTTTAACTGTCTGAGAAGATAAATATGATTTTCTCCATGATGTGAGAGGACTGAATGAGTCTCATACATTGATTGATGACAAAGACTTTGGCTTGGAATATGGACGCGAAATCACCAAGGCTGACTGAGAAGTTCACACATGATGATTCTCGAAAGATTCCGGAACCAGTACCTGTTTCCATTTTGGATCCGTCCGTATACCAAACGAGGTCAGAAGGTGATGGTTGGGGTTTGTGGTTCTCCCAGTCCTTCCTTGATGGGATAACTATTGAGAAGTTTTTGTTGAAGCAATATTCGGTAGCAAGATCGTGTCTTGCTCCAGTGGTTCAAGGGATAAGTGTCGTCCTCTCTAGGACTTTGGGTTGAGGTTGCTTGAATGAAAAAGTCGGTGGATACCTAGTCTGGCTTCCATTCGAATGAAATTTCGTAGTGGTGATGGCATTGAGTGCAGCAGTTGGAGTTGTGCGAAGCCATCCTGACATGCAGGTTTCGGCCAGGCGTTGAACGCGTTCTGATTTCGCAACTGTAGTAGTTTCGTTAGTTTTTGTCCACCAGACCACGCTTGCGTACGAGATCATCGGTCTGACGATCAGTTTATAAAGCCAGAGTATCATCTTGGGTTGTACTCCTTAGGTTTTTCCTCAGATTCGGCGACAGGTCCATAGTGATGTGGTAGCTCTGCTCATTACTCTTTCTATCCGTGGCTGTCCAGGATGATTCCCAGATGATCTGTGATACAAAAGACGGTGAGTTATGCGACGGCAGATAAGCTGCTCCAAGGCTCGATGCTGGACAATAATTACTGAAAGCCGGCCATCAAATCCTTGTTTAGGTATTAACAGATCACCTTCATCTCATTTAAGTCCATGTAGACCCATTTTCGAACCCATATGACAGGATGATCAATTTCTGTTGGAAATACAAAAGAAAAACTACGAAAAACAACCAGCTGGGTTGGGGTTTGTTAAGCGAATGTCAAATATATTTCATCATTATAGGACATAATAACATAACATAACGTAAAAGGAACTGTGTTGCCAATGTTGTAATACAGATAACTAATTCAATTTCTAATACCACCTCTCAAAACAGTGCCTTTAAATTTAATCCATATTCAAATATTTTATTTTAACAATCCAAGTTTCAAAGATAAATATTCATGTTTCGATTTTAGTAAAATTTTTGTAAGAATATCGGCAACCATATCATTAGTTGGAACAAAATTTAGCAGTATCAAAGACTTGTTATAAATTTCTCTAATGAAATGATATTTAATGTCAATATGTTTTGACCTTGAATGAAAAATTGGGTTCTTAACTAGATTCTGTGCGCTCAAGTTATCTCCGTTTAATACCGTAGGACCCCTTAGTGCACAATTGAATCCAATCTCTTCGGTCAAACGCCTCAAGTAAACTGCTTCTTTCGTAGCTGCTCCCAATGCCATGTACTCGGCTTCTGTACTGCTGAGTGCCACTGTCTGCTGCTTTCGAGACTCCCACGATATTGCTGCGCCAGCAAGTAGGAAGACATACCCAGTGTATGACTTACGGTCGTTAACACAATTGGCCCAATCAGCATCTGCGAACCCTTTAAGAGCTTCGCCAGTCTTCCTAAACGAGAGTTTATAATTAATTGTATTAAAAAGATATCTTAAAAGATGCTTAGCAGCTGTCATATGTTCTTGGTAAGGTTCAACATTAAATTGAGCTAATCTGCTCACCGCATGCTGAATATCAGGCCTTGTTGAAATTGCCAGGTAAATTAAAGAGCCCATAAGTGACTGATATTGCTTTGCATCCACCCTCTTGCTTTTGGGGTTGTCTGGAGATTTCCTAAGAACATCCCCTGGATCCAATGGAGTACTGCATTTTCTTGTAGTCATCATATTATGCTGTGCCAGAAGATTCCGGATATATTGTTCCTGAGAAAGACTTATAGATCCTGTCCTTTGATCCCGTTCGATGCCTATGCCCAAGAAAAAATCGATCGGACCTTTATCGACGATATCGAAAGCTAAACCAATTCCATGCTTTATGTTAATTACATAGCTTTTCTGAGAACACGCAATTATAAGGTCGTCAACATATACAGCAATAATGTTTTTGTGTCCATTTTCGTTATTCGTATACACACATGAATCAGTAGAGCAACGTTTAAATCCAAGAGCCTTGAGTGTTTCATCTAATTTACTATTCCACTCACGGCCGGCTTGCTTCAACCCGTAGATAGCTTTCCTCAACTTGCAAACCTTTTGGCCGCTAGAGACGTCTTTGAAATTCTCGGGCTGCTCCATATATATCTCCTCCTTAATTTCACCATTCAAGTACGCGGATGTAACGTCAACATGATGAACTTCCAGATTATACTCAACGGCCAAAGCTAAAATTAGACGAATGGTGGAGTACCTTACTACAGGCGAAAAAGTTTCCGTGTAATCAAGACCGAAACGTTGGCTGCAACCCTTCGCAACAAGTCTTGCTTTATGGCGAATCGGATTTCCATCTTTATCGTGTTTTATTGTAAACACCCACTTAGACTTGATTGCATGACGATTCGGTGGCAACTCGACCAAGTCCCAAGTCTTATTTGATTTAAGGGAATTGTACTCACAGTTCATCGCCTGCAGCCATTTATGTGAATCCGGTCTGCTTAGAGCTTCTTTTACTGTTGCAGGGCTTTCGCATAACTTTAAATCATTCATGAAGTAGTTGTATTTAATTTTCTTCAATCGTGGCCTGAGGCTTCTTGATTCACCTGTCTCATTTTCACAATCTTCACCGTCGCCGTCATTTTCCGTTCCATTCCCATCATCATCGTCTACGTCATCATTATCATTTTCGCCGCTGTCACCATTCCTTACATTCCCGTCATCATTATCTATGCCATTATCATCTGCACCACTTTCATCATGATCTTCGTCACCGCCATCATCGCATTCACCTTTGTCATCTTCTCCACAATCCGTGTTAAAAGAATCTCCACTATCATTTGAAGAATAACTGATATACTTCTTTGGATTATGTAGGTTTTCTTCCCCTTTAGACTCACTGTCCTTCACGTTGATTAACTCAAGATTCTTACTTTTTCCTTGGCCGATGTTAATTGAATCTTCTAAAAATTTAACATCCCTACTCTTGCAAATGATTCTCGCTTTGGGATCATAAAGCCTATACGCTTTGGACTCACTGGAGTAGCCAACCATAAGACATTCCACTCCTCTGGCTTGAAATTTTGATTTTCCTGGTTTTTTGTCCAATTTGTATGCCTTACAGCCAAAAACGCGGAGGTGTCCAACATATGGCTTCCGCCCATACCAGGATTCGTAAGGAGTCTTGAAATCGAGCAATTTAGTTGGAGAACGATTTCGCAAGTATACGGCAGTGTTTACTGCTTCTGCCCACAAATAATCAGGCAGATCACTTTCAAGGAGAAGACACCTAGCCATCTCTATCACCGTTCTGTTTGCGCGTTCTGCGATGCCATTTTGCTGTGGTGTATACTCCACACTCAACTGCCTCTTTATTCCCTCTGCCGCCAGATATTTTGTGAAGCAGGCGTTGACGTACTCACGCCCATTGTCACTCCTAAGGTATTTAATTTTACAAGAAGTTTCACGCTCAACTTCGGCCTTGAAGGTTTTAAACGCATCAAAAACATCGGACTTAGCCTTAAGAAAGTAGACAAACACTTTTCGACTGAAATCGTCAATGAACAATGTAAAATATCTTGCGCCCCCTAATGAAGTGGTTCTCATTGGCCCGCAGATATCTGTGTGAACAATTTCTAAAATCTGTTGACTTTGAATCCTGTTTAATTTTGGAAATGCAGAACTACATAACTTCCCTTTGTAGCAGACTTCACACTCGATTTGTTTTGGAACATTATCCAAACGCAATCCGTTTACCATCTCTTGTTTATATAACTCATGCAAACTTTTATAATTTAAATGGCCAAAACGTGCATGCCACAGCAAATAATTATCCAATTTATTCATGCAAAAAACTTTCGGTTTATGTTTTATATTTAACAAATAAAGATCACCACATTTTTCAGCATGCAAAATAAGGTTATTCTTATCGTCGTAAATGTCCGCACCAGAATTATTAAAACGAGTAAAGTGATTATTCGTAGCAGCTTTGCATATAGAAATGAAATTTGTCTTTAACTGTGGAACAAAAAGCACATTTCTAAGTTCAATTGTGTCTATTAAAACAGATCCAATGCCCTTCGAATTAATTGAAAAATCTGCCGCTAGTTGAACTTTCTCTATATGTGGTTGCATTGACGTGAAAAAACTTTCGTTGCAGCACATATGGCAAGTTGAACCGCTGTCCAAAACCCAGTTGTTCCTATCCAGAATAGAGGAACTATGCATGTTCAGCATGCCAAATGATGACGTCACATTTTTATGAGAAGAGCTTTTAGGTACTGTACATGATGATGCAAAATGTCCCCTTCTATGGCAATTGTAGCATTTACCTTTGACGCGATGCTTGTTTTTCATCTCATGTGCTTTCGGCTGCTGCCGTATAAGAAATGCAGACCCACTGACTTCTTGCGGATTATCCTCTCGCCGCTTCCCTTCTTCCAAAAGTTTTGTCTTTAACACACTGATAGGAGGCAAGGCGTCTCTGGACTCAATCGCGACAACGAAATTTTCAAAGCTTTTTGGAAGGCTAGATAGCAAAATGATCGCGAGCAACTCATCTTGGAGCTTTATATCAATTTCAGTTAATTTATCGGCCGTATCAAAAAATTGGATTAAATGATTGGAAACTGATTCCATTTCATCTAATTTTAAAGCTAATAGTTGTTTAAAAAGTGTTACCTTCCTAGCGGGACCGCTAGGTTGATGAACATCCGATAATTTTGTCCACGCTTCCCTCGATGATTTGCAGTTTTTGATGTGGCTTAACTGTGTTGACTGTACACACAGAAAAATGGTTGCAAGAGCCTTCTCGTCTCTTTTTATCCAAACGGAGATTTCAGCAACATTCTCCCCGTTAGCTGCTAACTGTGGTTTAGGGCTTTCTCCCGAAACATGTGACCAGAGTTCAGTATGAATGAGGACCGACCTCATCTGTATTTTCCAGCAATCAAAATTATGATTCGACAGTTTGTCAATCTGATATAAAGAACTCATTTCGCGTAAAATTAACCTACCACACACGAATTCTATTTAAAGTTTTTTTTTCTTTTCTTTTGGTTTTATTAAGACGGACTTAGTAAAAGCGTAAGACTAATTTAATCAAAAAAAAAACGTGAGTCTGGGCCCATAACCTTTGTTGGAAATACAAAAGAAAAACTACGAAAAACAACCAGCTGGGTTGGGGTTTGTTAAGCGAATGTCAAATATATTTCATCATTATAGGACATAATAACATAACATAACGTAAAAGGAACTGTGTTGCCAATGTTGTAATACAGATAACTAATTCAATTTCTAATAATTTCCTTATTCTTATCATTCGGTCCTCCTCGCAAATCGGAGGTTCGAGCAGCTGTATCCTACATCATCTGCACAAATCATCAACGTTAAGATGAAAATTCGTTTTAAGGTGTCTCAACATATTGTGGTCAATAAGTTTGCTTTGCCTATCAAGACTGTTGGGTTTTTCTTTCTATGGTACTCTGGCAAGTTCCTGTCCTATCTATCTCACAGGTAGCTGGAGATTTCCATCTTGTATTTGTTCCCTTTACCTGCTAACTTATCAGACAAGCGACCATTGGAGGGTCTGAGCCTGAACTAATGCCGCTTACCATCTTTCACGGTCCCAAGACAAGACCAAGGTTTCTGGCGTCCGCGATTGCCTGATCTTTAAACCGGAGGTTCGGACTTCCTTTTCTTCGTGAACCAGGTGGCTGGGATTTAAAGATTCTCTTCCATTCTCGTCCATGACCGAGTCAGTACAGTCGACGGAATTTTGCCTTCCGGACTAGATCCACATCCCTGTACAGCTCGTAGAGTTCGTAGTTATATCTGCTCTTCCATTCGCCCTCCTCGTAGACTGGACCAAATTTTCGACTAAGAATTTTTCTTTTGAAGGATACCAAGATCTGCTCCGCTGTTTTCATGGGTATCTGTGAATAGGCAATACAAACCTTCGAAAGTGTAATTTGTCATGAGAAGCTTTCTCAATCTCAAGATCGACCAATGGCATTGGAAATGTCTGCTTCAAGCTATTCTTGACAACACATTCGCTGTTTTTTTGGAACATATATCTGAGAATCTTTTGCTCAGCTTGTTGCGATAATAGTTGAGCAGTGTCCAATTAGGATCTCCCCAAGAAGTTTAAGATCGCGCTGTTACTCGTAATTTAACTCTCGAAATGTAGGTTAAACCACAGGAATGACAATCTTCGTTCAGAACTTTCTAAAAGTCAGTCAAAGACTTATATTTTTAGGGTACGAAACAAATTTAAAACCAATCTTCCTATTTCCAACACCCACCCACCCAGCAAATAGGAAAGAAACCTTTTTGTCATTAACCCCGTCAAGGCTAGTTGACAGTAATCTTCTTTTTTTTCCAATTCACTAGACTGTATCCGCTTCCAAAAAAAAAAACAGATAAAAACAGATTTCTTTACTAATTTGCTATACAAGTGCACCAACTTAACCCATTTCCTTGATGTACAGATACTTTATCACAATCTCACCATGACAATGTTAATATTGTACACGACATAATCAACGTCAACCTTAATTAACTTCAATTGCAATTATGATTTATCGCCACTACTGCCGCCACATCTTATTCTTCCGCTTCGTTTCACAATAACAACTCGATCAATGCGGCAGAGAAAACTAAATGCACCTCTGCACTTAATTACGTAATGAAAGTCACCAGATGGCAGCAGTAACAACAACGATGAGTACACGACAACAGTTGCGAACAATTGCCGGCATCTTTTGAGCTTACGCAACCCCACAATGCTATATGAAGATTGTGCCTGTATAGAGTGTCTCCCACAATAGATACGAATACCCGCCAGTATTGTCGCATACTCGTTGTACAAGTCGTGGTCGTTGCACTGGAAAATACTCGCAGATAATATTCTCCTCCGTGTACAATGTTTCATGGGTAATTAAACCAGAAAAGGAGAGGGTGTGGTGTTGTAGGCTTAAGCTTCATCGTCTTTTGAAAGACGTACGTACCAACGTAAGTATTTCATTGAAGAATCATGGATCTCAAGTGTCAAGAAAGGAAAACGAATATGTGCCTTTCGTACAGATACATGTTTAGGAGCTCCAACTTAACCACGGTGGACTGACTTCGCAGCTTGTCCATCTCAATCAATATGCATTCGGAATTGGTCTGGCCGAACCCATGGACGAAATACTAAACGCTTCCATTTGGGAACTACAAGGCGGTGAAGGTCTCCTTCTACTCATGCGCACAACCTATTTCGAGATCTCCTTTTACTGCGTACGCGTAGTCCCTCTGCATTCAATTCTAAAGCCGGAGTCAAGGTCGAACTTCTTAGTAAATAAATATAACATCGGGATGTTCGAAAGAAATACTGTGAATTATAAGCATAGGCAACAGTTCCAATAATTCTCCCCAGTCATTCTGGACACAAACCTCGGAGCAAAAAGATTGTAACCTAATACCACCTGAGTTTCAAAAAACACTACGCCAACACTAGGGCTGTCTGAATAGCATCCTAAGGGTATTCATAACCCCTTTAGGGCAAGTGAATTATACAAAAAAAAAGTCTCATACTTGAAGCCAAGGTCTGAAAGATCTTTTCAAGACTCGAAAGCAACTTCTTCCAATGCAATCCATGTAGACCTCCAAAAATTTGTCAACTTGTGATGTCAAAGCTAATATTTTTGACATCTCATGCACATTTGAGGTGCAAAGACTCGAAAGAAAGTGATGACATTGTGACCGCTGAACTTGTTGATCCCGTCCAAACAATAACGATGCTATTATTCCCATTAATCTTGATTCCCCTCGTCCAGAGATCGTTTTCGGATCGTTTTCATGAATCAGATGAATAAGACGAATGAAACACAATGGTCAACATAAGAGCGCATCAATTCGCTCCCTGCTTTCTTCTTCTTTGGATGCTAAGTGTGCGCGGATAGGTCAGTGATCTGTGTGAGCCCATAATTCAATGCTCAGATACTACGTTGAGTCATCTTATTCGAATAAAATTTCGACGTACCTTCTGCATGAGTGGTTGTGAACATTGAACTTTGGATGCAGTGCAGTGGCGCTTGGTCATTGTTGATGGAGGTTATAGAGAGGCGCCTTGGATATGATCTGATGAATTGGCCCATTGAGTTGGTAGTACTTTCCCTTGTTGTGATGGATGAAAGTGAAAACTATCTGTGGTGAGGTATGAGGAGTGTGACTTGAGTGTTCAATTTGATGGCGAAACATATTTCCATGAACTCACCGACAAAAAAGTATCTGGAGCAAACGAGACGACGGAAAACCATAAAGTTAAAGCATTTTCCACGGTTTATCCGTAATTTTCCGTTTCCTATTTTTTTTTTTTGCCATGACTCTTGAGGCAGACCTCACTTACAAGTGGTTTTTCTGCACACTAAACACTGAACTCTCGGTCGAGATTTATAGGGAAATCATTTGGAGTTATGACTCACCTACATTTATCTGATGGATGAGGTTTCTGTTTTCTGTTTTCTGTTACTGTGGTTGTGGCACAGTTTCACTATCTGCAAAACGACACGAACACGATGGTGATGACGATGGGTGCTGAGATGCCACAAAGATTGATTGTCATATGGAAATTACAGTCAACCGCTGCTGGTGATGGGAAGTTAAGATTAGTTTTTGTTATGTTACCCTTGCCAGTCACTATGATATGTTTTTTTATACACTCTGACGGATGGAGGTGACTGGAGCAGTAAATACTTAAAAGACATGGAATACATTTACAAATTGCAGGATGTGTTAATTTATTTTATGATGATGCGGAGCTTAGATCTGAAGAAAGTGTTATAAGTTGACTTTGACAGAAGACTTGCTGTAACTTAACTTTGAATGAAACCGGGGTAATGACTTATACTACAACTGGGAAAATTGAGAAGTTCCTCTGCAACGTTCGAAGAGGGATTGCCATTTTATCCTCATTAAGCACTCATTGAGGACTATTTTAAAAGTTGTCACCTAGCACGCATAGCAGCAACTATGCCAGCAGAATATTTCACTGGTATATGTCCTAGTCCAGTACTCAGGAGACTTTCTGTAGAAGCTGGTGGAAGTCACAATGAACAATTTATTCCTTCAAGCTCAAAGACCACAAAAACTTCTATTTGACGCGACAGCTAGAAGAAGGCCCAAGTCTAGCTTCTTGCAATCATTCATATTGTGCGTGTTGAAGAACGATGTTAAAGAAATCTAAGCCATTCTAAGCCATTTTTGACATGGAAAGGTTCGACAGCGATGAATGAGGAAACTTTCTCCTTCGTCATCTTGCACAAGCAGACGAGTTCTGTTAATGTTCTTAAACTCGACCTTTGAATCAATGAAATGGTGACTTCTTCACTTTTTTAGGTGGCACAATAGTTCGCGATGAACCTCGGCCTTAACCATCAATTTTTTAAATTCTTTTTTATAAAATTCACTAGCGCTAAAGGGGTTATGAATACCCTTATAATGCTATTCACACAGCGCTAGTGTTGGTGTAATGATTTTTGAAACTCAGGTGGTATAAGGTTTCAACCTTTTTGCTCCGAGGTTGGTGTCCAGAATGACTGGGGAGAATTATTGATACTGTTGCCATTGCTTATAGTTCACAGTATTTCTTTTCGAACATCCTGATGTCATTAGTTAGTTGGAATGTGATTTCCATCTTTCGAGCGTTTTGTATTAAAACATTCGACATTTGGTTGTGTGTTAGTCCACAAAATATATCAACCTGTAGCCTACAAATAGGTGGTTAGCACCTGGATATTAATTTCTCCTATATAATGGAAAACTTCATAACTCCATACGCAGTTTTTCATCGGATATGTATAATTAAATTGCACAACAACCTCCGCTGTGTATGGTCATCAGCTTCAACAATGGAAAACGGAAATCAGAATGCATAGCGCACACAAAGCCTATTGATTGGGTTTCAACTTTTCAAGAGATGTTAATTAAATCTCGTCAACGGATTGAAAGCGACAACGTGCGAGAGACACTCGACTTCCGCAAATGGAGTTTTTTGTATGACAGGAAGCACTTTTTATGTCCGCAAGTAGAAAAAATAAATAAAATGTCTATAGTGACGGAGATTTACCATTTAAGGTGCGAACCGTGTCTGATACCAACATACATCGTCTTGAGATTTATTGAATGAAGTTTCAATCTTAGAAACTCCTAATAAAAACGTCACCAAATTTGGATGGATTAGGGTCAACTGCTTTTTAACTTCCCCCACAGGTTAACAAGATGATTCATACTCGTATGTGACAAAATACTCGTAAGGAACTCCTTTGTTCTGAAGAGATTCACAGCTCTCAGTGAGTCAAGTTTGAGGACGTTCAACTTTTGAAATAGTTTTGACAGAAATTCTCTGGTGTTAAGTGTAAGACACAACAAGTGGACCAATTAATCAATTTTTTACCCCAAACTATCGTGTCGAACCGTCGACGTCGAGGCTCCATAAATTAATTTATCAAACTTGTTTCAATAATGTGTTCTCCGCTATTTGCCATGCAATTAAGTGCGGTACTTAATTATTATTTCGCATAATAACATGAATGGTCTAATGGAGCACCATTAGAGGGGTATCTATCCATTGAAGTCTATAATTTTGACGGTTTTTTTTTTCTTTGGAAGACTGGGGCAACGTTTTATTAATTGCTAGTCAAAAATATGTAGATGACAGGTTGCTGTAAATTGATATTAATATTTGAAGTTGGAGAGAGATATAATCTTTTGTAGCCATAATAGGCTGTGTGGGAAAAGTCAATTGTTCCCACGACAAGTTTAGGCTTACAAAAGGAATAGACCATCTATTTATTCGACGTGCAATGGATGCTCTATAGCACCTTTTAGGCATAATTTTGTGAAAATAATAGGTGTGTTCAGGTATACATTGTGCTTCTGTTGGACAGCCAAATGTCAAATCGATGGGTGGACCTGAGCCTCAACCAACAAGCCTCTCCAGCCAGCTTGATCTTTAACTTACTGCCTCCAGTTGGTTGAGGTCCCCTTCCACTTGAGTGCGCCACCTTAGTCGCGGTCTACCTCTACTGTGCTGTCCCTCAGGGGTAGATTGGAAGATATTTCAGACCTGAGCATTGGTGTCCATTCGCTCTACATGACCCAGCCACCTCAGTCACTCTCCTGGCTAAGTCTATGTCGCTGTGCAGCCCCTACAGTTCGTCGTTGTATTTTCTCCTCCACTCACCGTCTATGCAGGTGGGACCGAAAAGAGCAACCTCATCCATTTTTTATAAAGTCCATGCCTCTGCGCCATAGAGCAGGACTCGGATTATTAAGGTCTTATGTAGGATCACTTTTGTTGTTCGAGAAAGGGCTTTGCTAATCAATTGCTTTCTTAGCCCAAAGAAGCAACGATTAGCAAGAGTTATTCTTCGTTTGATCTCAACGATGCTGGTGTCATTGTCTGAATTGATAGTGGAGCCTAGGAAGACGAACTACCTCACAGTTATAGCTATCTGTCGGGGGTGACATTCTGTCCGAGACGTCAGTGTTGGCTGTCCTTTCTTGTTGACGCAAATTACATCAAATTAAGAACTGAGACGACAAATTGGGATGTCCTTCGAATCTAAAGAAGTGAGTTGAAAGCTTTTCTTATCCCACTTAGGACCACTCTACCAATTCTTCTGGAAAAGGGGAATTAAGGCATGCCTCTCACCATCTGCAAATTGCTACTTCATAGAAATGCGATCAACATCACCAATCACAGATGGACAGGAGGCTTATCACCAAGCGAATTCGGCCAAGGCTGGATCTCAAACGTTCTTACTGTTTCATCAGACGGAAAAGATTGCTGATAAGCACCTTAGTAGGTGAACGGGACACTGCACCATCGGCAAGCATGCCTATAGACTGGACCTCCTCTACAACGACTTCTGCAGAAGCTGCATGGACGAGGAGGAGAAGCCCTATGAACTCGAAGAAGAGCATACTTAGGAGCCAGCTTTCTTCACAACCTAAGTGAACTATCTAACATCAGCATAGCTAGCCTCCAGTGCTTCATAGCAAGCTCCAGCTGGTTCTGCGGGTAGTATTTCTGGCGAAGTGCAAAAGGACCCAAGTCTAAGTGGTCTAAGTGAGGTTGCATCTGCAGCCTGCAACTCTTACCTAACCTAACCTAGGACCACTCATTATAGATTTTATTTACCACTAGCTTTTACCCGCGGCTTTGCCCACCTATAATTTGCGAAGTTACACTTAAATTACCAAAAGAAGCCTATACTGGGACCCTAGATACAGCGCCTCTGTATGCAAAATTTGAAGTTGATTGGTTTCGTTGTTTACGTGTTACAGAGGAACAAACAAACAAACAGACAACGTTTCACTTTTATAATATTCGTAGGATGTGAGTCACCTTCATCGTGAGTCATCCCGGTAACCTCTTTTTTTTTTACAAATTCCTTAAATACTTCTCAGTGACTAAGTCCATTGATCTGTCCCAGGATGTTCTCAAAATAAAATTATCTATGCTTCCAAGTTCTTTTGTACCCTCTGATGGGAACATTTTAGATTATTATTGAATGAATTTTCATAGGCATCTCTCATCTCATTGACAGTTAATCCATAGACTGGACTGGACATCCTTTCCTTTATCTACAAGTGGACACAAACAGACAAACAAATAAAAGAAAACCCATGAAAAATGCAAAAGTATCTTTTTAAGTTGTTTTTCGATGGACAATCGTCATCCCCAGAGTCGTAAACTGTTAATTGAAAAGATTTCCCTCACATTCTCAAATCGTGTTTCCAGGAAACCATAAACTGGTTCGATACTCGATTGATTTTTTTGATTCTTTTTCATGAAATCGAAGTATGAGAGTGGTCATTGCAGTCCGGTGTAAGATTAAAAGGATAAAAGACAGCAAAGTGATGGGTCTAACTAGACAGACGTCCCTGTAACGGAGGAGGGAGGGTGGCAATTTTATGTTTATTACCATTAGGAGTGCAATTTTTAATGATCACAGGTAGATAACTGTAGGTCAGTGGGTACTCGTATTTTTAATGCAACATCATCATTCCACACAGAGAGAGGTGTAGGTTTTGGTTTTTATATCCCAGTCGACCCAATTTGACTTAAGCAAAACGATTCAAGTATTAGATGTCAGTGAACAAGGCTTAGTCAAGACCTGTTGGAGAGTATAGGTCATAGAGATCTGTCAAATTTGATGGGCTCTCCTTAACATTTTTTGCATTCCTTGTATACAAATTACACGATTGTGTTTCCCTTTCCATACACTTACTCTGTAGCTGTGTCTTGGGATAATGCCTGACCCTTGAGGTTAGCTGTGTTCAAATCGTGGGTGTTGCTTGCTCTAAGGCATTCATATTCAGTCGGTATGCAGCACGTTGGCTCCATTTCAGTTTCTTTTTTTTTTAAAGGAAATTTACTTCTAATTTGCTTTGTATTTAAGTAATTTATTTTTATTTTTATTTTTTTGGTTTGTCCAACGGTTAACGGTAAAAGAAAGTGAAAGGCAAAGCCGCATATTGATCGATGTAATAATTTTTTATTTCACAAATGGAAATGAAATTGAAACTGAAAGTGTGCCAATTGAAATTGAGTAATAATTGTCGATAGACAGTTGAACGACATTAAAATGTTCGATGGAAGCTAAGTATGCTGGGAATCCTGTCACTTATAATCATGGCATCGTGGGTCGATTTTTGGACAACGAAATACACTGGACTCTGTGAAAAACAAGAATAAAAAGGAGTCTGAGTTGTCGAAAGGTACTACTGAACACTTATAGGGTATGAGGGATGTTCTTATTTACTTAGGTGGTCGCCGTAGCATAGTTGTCAGGGCGTTGGACTTTTAGTCAAAGAAACAACTGAACCTTTTTTTGTGGCACCATCCCTTAGAATTTGTCAACATGTTTTCCCAGTTATTCCTCAATCTCGTGCCTACGGCAGCTGTTAACAGAGGAAATCTGTGTAGCTTCTGAAGTACGCACATGACTGCTATTCTTTCAGGCGTTCCCTATGAGCTCTTTGAGGGTATTTCACTGAAATCGGTTGGCCAATGGCTCATTAAGAACGACACAAGCAGCTGTAGGCAGTTGTTTGAAAAATCAGCTGAGGACGAAACTGATGGACCACACCAAAGTGTCAAGTCCTGAAAGAATGAAAATCTTCATCTATAGGTATAGTCTGAAAGATGATCTAGATTCACTTTCAAGGGGATCTTCGTTCGATTCCCGTTTGTGGAGATGATACATTTTTAAATTGGAAGGACATGCACTTTAGAAATGTTAGTCTGTGAGGTTTCATTGAAAGGAAATCCATGAAAGAGGAGTAAAATCGAGCGAGGATAGAGGCCGGAAAAATCGCAGTCTTCAGTCGGTCGTCGAGGTGATCACATTAGCAAGAGTTGAGTTCGGGTGAACTAATATGTATGTTTATGAGTACGCGAGCTTATGTGTGTATGTTTTGGGAGCGGGTCGCTTGATGGGAGAGCGAGAGAGCAGAGAGCCATCAAGAGAGAGAGTACGTGGATACTCTAATTTTTTATTTTTTTTGCGCTTCAAGGCACCAAAAACTTACTTGAGTACCCTGGCTGGGCCTATGTATGCACTGTACACACGTAAGTGAGAGCGGGTCTTGATCGGAGAAAGAGAGAGCCGTGAAAAGACAGAGAGACAGAGACATGGCTCGTGGATACTCTCGAGTTAATTAAAAGTCACGTTGTTTTTTTTACGTCTTCTTTACTTCGTATAAAACTTACGACTCTCATCGAAACCGCAATGCCCACTATTTTGCAGTTCCTTATCTGCATCTTCCCACGAAGATGCAGAAAGATATGCAACTTAACACATTCTTTTGTTTGTTCATATTTGTTTCCAAATGAGAGCGACGGGGAATGTGCTGATGTCGGTTCTATGACAGCATTCGCTCACCGTCTTAAAAGAGGGGTAGTGGGGATGTAACTCGCATCCCTCATACACTCGCGATCGAGTGTGTTCCCTCCCACATAGGTAGCACACCTCGTGCGCTTTCGCGTAGCCATTTCGAATCTTTCTTTTTTTTCCAAATCCAAATGAGTGTAGTGTGTGTAAAGTAGAAGGAGATACAGACTAACCTACACAGAATGTCTATAGACCATCATTTTCACATCATTGCGGTCAACATCATATATCCGTCATCACAAGTTGTCCATGGCCCTTACTTGCTGATGCCTAGGTTGGTTCTTTTTTTTATCGTATTGCCCCTGAACAAGGCCACCCAAGTCACTAAATGTGAAAGTCATGAACAAACCAATCCAGGTAAAATTAAGTTACGTTGAGTGGCTGTCCCTACTAAGCAGGGAAACACTTAGGCCAGAACAAGGCCCGTTGTGATACCACGTAGAAAAACCCGTGTGACCCCAGCATTAGAAACCTCACATGTGTAGTTTCCTTAGGAAAGAAGAATAAAGTTGAAGTTGGAATTCTGGGTAACCACAGCGGTGTAAACCCTATCCTGTGCCTCACTAAGTGCAAAACAAACCAACACAAGTCTACCTGTATTTCTTAAAGCCCCCTTTACAAGACCACCAAAGTCTGTAAGCCTTTCCTTCTGAAAGCACCCAGGTCTTCAAACCCTTTTACCAGGTTTTTTTTTCTCATGACGGCCTCAAATGACTTTTTACTTTTGAAAGCCTTTGCAAAGAACACCATTTGAGCTCTGTCCTTCTGGAAGCACCTCAAGACCTTAAGCATTTTTTTGCACTAAAATCAGTATTTTTCCTTTTCAAAACCATTAGCAGACCCCCTAAGGAGGCCTTTAAGCTTTTTCAGTGTCAAATCAGTGCTTTATTTTTCAGCTTCACATCACATAAGTGCAAGCCCACCATGCAACTTGCCTGCTGCAGACAAAACACCATAACTGGTGAGTTTTGTGGTACTAAATTGCTTTATATTGACTACATTGCTTTTTATATATATTATATTGTCCCCTGATAATATAAGCCCTTGCCCCTGAAAAGCCCACACCCAAATTTCGTTTTTATGGCAAAACAGGTGTATTTCCCCCTGAAAGCCCTTAATTAGAATACCAAAGTCTCTTGCCTTTAAGAAGCCCACCCAAGACTCTTAAATACTCACCCAAATCGAAAGCACTTTTGCCTGCCCCTCATTCCAACTTCCTTTCCTTGCGCCTTCGTTTGGACAGACACCCTTCTAGATTGTATTGTACAGCCGGCTGTCGTTATAAATCACAACTTCTGTACTTGATACTCCTTCTTCCATGCGGTGACTTAACGTATATATAGCTGTGCGACCTAAGACCTAAAAGACGTTACTTCGACTAAGGAGGTCTTAAGGTGAATGTCGAGGCCTTTCGTAAAAATACCGGCACCGACGGATGCATACCTCATAAAGGGCTTCGCTCTAGATTAGGTTAGGTACGTGGTCTGGCGAAGGAGAACTGCCTCTACGCTATACTCAGGTCACTACAGATCCATTGTGATACCCATAGGGGGAAATCAAGGGCTTCGCTCTAACTCCAGTATTGTGTGTATGCAACTATGGTGTGGTAATAGAATTCGAGCTTGCCCCGCATTCTGTGTCTGTCAGGCCTAAGGGCCACGTTAGAGCCGTGCTGATTGCCATAAATGTCTATTGGCAGCAAGTTTTATGAAGGGATTCAACTTACTTTCGGAACCTATAGTCTGCTTCTTCGGGGGGCCGGATCTGATATGTTTGGCTGCCGATGGATTCATAAGCTAGAGGATTAGTTAAATGTCTTTCTAAAAAAAAGCACGCGGATAAGTAGTCGCGGAAGAATCCGGATACCACCTCTGACTGAGAAGACTTCCAGAATTCAGACAAAAGGGGACCTAATGAGGCAGTCTGTTTCAATATATCTCTCTAAATAGTGTATTAAGACAGCTGTCTGGTATAGTCAAAGTAGTTTAGCATATTTAAGAGGGTAGTTATTAGTTAGAAGCATGTTCAAACAAGATATATTTTCCTAGAATCTTGGAATTCGCGAACACCAAAGCCTTTACACTTAATCTTTTCCTAGATTTCAAAGCGGCATATGACACAATACATTAAGGACAGGACAGCTATAAAGAATTATGGGTGAACACGGCTTTAATGTGAAACTGTCCCAACTAATTAAGGCTATGATGGATGATCTCATATGCTAGCTGAGAATCTTTTTCGATTTATGGTAGTCATTCGAAAAGATTTAAAAAAAAAAAAAGCTTAGGTCATCTGACCTGCTTCGTCTAAAGAACTAGAAAAATGATGAGATACCAAGCTATTGTCAGTTGAAAATTACCCAATTTATCGTACCGCTCCCGTGTCAATTGGTAAAACAACTCAAGACCATACCGCTGTTCTATGAGTACAACTTGTCGTGTTTTTGTTTGTTACGCAAAACGAAAACCAATTCACTTGTCATGCTAACAACAAATTTATTACGCACTCTTCACATCCTCACAAGCGTCAAAAGAACGCAAAACCTCCAAGAACAACAACAACAACAGTAAAAAAAATCGTTATTTGTTTACTCTTCGTGATACAATCAAAATGAATAGCGAAAATTTGTTTTTGGAAATATTCACTTTCAATATTAATTTCCATGTTTGACGCGACATAAGCTCGCAATAAATAATAATATTTAAGCGTTCATTATGTTTTAACACGCACCCACTATTTTTCGTGCCTGAACGTGAATTTATTTTTTAACCAATTAAGTTAATTACATTAAGAACTCTTACCTACTGTGTTTCCACCTTAAATATGTGGTCGTTGCTGTTTAATATTCGTTTCTTGTCATCTGACAGCGACACAAATCTGTCAAGCGTCCGTTTGATTTAAGTTCGAAACTCGAATTTGCATAAATTTCAAACTGTTTTCGGTTGAGATGAAGTGCTGTGCTGTGTCTTCAGGTATGACAAGGTGTCCATAGTAATCGGCCAAGATGGTGATATATACAAAGGAAATATCTAAACACCGCTGATTTGAAGATAATCATCAGAAAACAACTGGAAATTAACCATGGAAGTGTGAAGACGATAATTTTGGCAAACCTAATGAACATTCATAAATTTCTTTTTTGGAAGGTCGTTCTGTCAAGAAACGACCTAATTGGGGGCATAGCATACCAACCTTCCAACACTTACTTGTCATCTCAGTAAACTACCTACATGCATCAACTTCTACGTAGATTAGGTTAGATTGAGGTGACTGCCAGCTTAGACCAGTGATAGGTCGATTGTGATACCACATGGATCTGGAAGATTTCCTTGCCTACTCGTTGAACCAATTTGAGCTTCTAATGAAGCGAAGGAGGTTTCTGACATCTGTGTTTATCAGATTGCCCAAGTCGTTGAAGTAATAGAGCCTAAATGGAGCCTTCTTCTTATGGGAGAGAGCTGGACAGCTACAACGAAGGTAGGGAATAGTTCTTCTACATGAATTGCACTTCGAAAGAGTGTTAAGCTTACTTACTGTGGTCGCCCTGGCTCAGTGATTAGAACATTGGACAGCTGAGTAAGCTGGTTTGAGTCAGTGAAAAACCCAAATAGTTTTTCATCCCATCACCATGGGACATCGACCCAAGAATTGTGGAAAACGTATATAACAAATTCATTGACCACCTAACCTAAGTACTTCGACCATCATTTGGTGTAAGTCCCCTAACCCTAAAACAACTGACTACGACTACTTCCATCTGACAAGGCTTCCACCATTACTGTTCCTTCCTCGAGAAATAGTAAAGATTTTTGACTTCTTAGGTGTCCACTGATCTAATGCTTTTAAATTGGAAACACCTCTACTAAGGGACGCAGTTGGACTTCTCAGCGGTCACTGCCGCCTGAACAAGCACCTACATCGCATGAACCTTTTAACAGATTCAAGCTGTAGACTCTGCCTTGAGAGTGAGGAGACTTCTCTTCACATCCTAACAGAACAGCCAGCTCTCTTTCAATTCAGAAAAATAATATTAAGCGGCGACTTCGTCTCTTCAGAACAGCTTGCTGTCATCCACCCAGAAAAGTTCCTTCACTTCCTGATATCTTCTGGAGTGAAACAATTCACCTCGGAACACTAGGGAAGGCACAATAGGATTCGTAAGAAACCGCAGTGCCAAGGGCTGATCAGCTCTCCCGACACAATAATAATAAGGGAGGCAGGCCAGACGAGATTATGTCGAAAGCCTTCTCGAGGTTCATAAAAAAGAGAAAAAAAGCAAGGATGTGTGCTCGACACTTTGCTTTATGTCTATGGGTGTTCATGTGGTCGATGCATACCCCGTCTGGAAGCCTGATTACCTCGAAATACTATTCAAGATTGTCTATCTCTGACCATTTGATCAAGGCTGATTAGGAGCTGTATTGCGACCTTTTTTACCGCGCCTCTCGTAACCTGTTGCCTTAGAGGCATGTATTCGGATGAAGCAAGTCCAGCCTTTGGCTTTAAACTCATCAGTAAATAA
Source organism: Criorhina ranunculi (assembly GCA_951813785.1). NCBI lineage: Eukaryota > Metazoa > Arthropoda > Insecta > Diptera > Syrphidae > Criorhina > Criorhina ranunculi. Next base: position 32,215,562 of record OX638385.1, on the reverse strand, counting down.
GTTGAGGAAAAGTTCATCTCATATTGTGCACGTCATCTTAAGCGAAGTCTTCTTTAACTGTGTTGTGTCGAAGTCCCTGCCAGTTAGAGCGTTCATGTCCACTCCTAGCCATCGCAAACCTCGAATATGTAGTTTTTTTTACTAGGTCGATGTCTACGTATGTACAGCTCGTATGTTCATCGTTGAATCTCGTCCTCCAAGAAGCAAACTTGGTCCATTATATTAGGTACGAAAAATGTTTGTCCTTCAAAAGAGTCCATGCTTCAGCACCAATAAGTTGAACTCATGTGCTTCGGGTTTCCTTAGTTGTTCGGCATAAGGCCAATACCACTCAACAGTTTTCTCAGTTCACAGAAACAGTGATTTCCAACGAGATTTCGTTGTCAGAAGTGAGGGAGACAGAGTCCTTTACTACCTTGAAGTTATAGTCTGGTACGTCGATGTTCAATGGTCCTTCTTGCTGTCAGCAAACACTTACTTTTACCCTCGTTCGCCGCTTAGCCCATTTTAGCCATTTCTACTGGGTTGTAGCAAAGATGTCAATACCATCGGCGTACACCAGTAGTTGCAAAGACTTTTAAAAGAATGCGCCTCTGGTGTTGGCTTCTGACTTTCAAAAAATCCGTTTAAGTATAACGTCACCTTTTTTGACATCAAATGCCTTCGTGAGGTCACAACTGACTATGATGGAGTATCGAGCAGTTTCCATCGGACTAATTTGACAGGTGTACAAAAACCGGAAATGACTGTTTAGCTGGACCATATAAATGCGATCATAAGCGAGGCACCCTTATTAAGGAGATGGTAGCTTTGCTTTTCTCCAAGATCTGCCAAAGTCTAAAAATTTGACGGATTGTGGACTTTTCTGTCCTAAAATTGCACTAGTAGGGCCCAACAAGGTTCCAATTGTTCACACAATAGGGATTTCTGGTACGCAATGCTGAAGCGACTGGGGCCTCTGTGGTTGGCTCAGTTAAGGAGGTCTCCTTTCTTATTGATCGGCAAACGACATAAACTCTCCCGACCAAATTATAGAAATTAATTGGAGTATGCCACTAATGCCCTTAAGTCGGCCGTTTAACCGTCATCAGGTCCAGCAGGCTTTTTTTTTTTATTTTTCTTTGAATATTGCTTACCTCAGCAAGTTTTGATCATATGGAGGGAAATTGGCTGTCGTCATCTAGGTTGAATGATTCGATCTGCTTGACAACGACATGTTGACCGGTCAGCACCGATCAGTCTTTCAAAATCATAAGTTGTAGATCGGTTTGGCTTTCTTTAGAACCAATTAACAACCCAGATCGAGGTCTGTTTAAAAAAAAGAACCTCAAGAAACTTAAGAATGCACAACATAAATCAACTTAATTACCCACGAGGTCTTGCCAATCCATGCGCTCTTCCAGCACGTGCAAATACCTTCTCAAAATCTACTCTTCCAATGGTTTTTCAATTCAACAAAATGAGCATAATAATTCGTTTTAAAAAATTAATGTTCCTAAACTCAATACGTGTCGTCTAATACTAGAAATATTGCCATAGACTGCGGTCAATCAAGAAAGGGCCTTGGCTTTCAATTTGACGCCGCGTTTGGCGCCCACCGACTTTTGATCAAATTGCATAAATCGTATTTTGTGGTCATAAATTACTGTCTAACGGCAATGCTGAGGTAGTAACAAGGTTTAGATTCTTGTTGACTTGAATGGCGCCTAGCTTCTGTAGAAATTTCATTTGAATAAAAGCCGCCCAATTGTTGACTTGACTTTATAAACAATTTGAAAAGAATGAAAAAATAGGTTATTGACGTCAGTGCTAAATGCCAGTGTCGCCATCTACCTTCAGGGCAATGAACGAAAAACATGAATCACTTTGAAGATAAGAATTTATAGTTCATGATGTCGGCATATCCGCTGAGAATTAATAAGTTTTGACAAATAAATCCATCAAATCGAAATGAAATTCACAAATTTTAATATTCATTAATCGCGTGGCTATACATATATATTTCCCAAAGATATTTACAGTTTACGTTGATTAATTATGTTAAACTGACCACTGTGCAGAATACAAATTGAATGCGGTAAAACAAAGTAAAAAGGAAGGGAAATAGGTCATTAATAAATGAAACAAAGGCTTGTCCACGTCCACGTCCATAACCATAAATATAAATGGCAAATTAAGCCTTTGTGAAGTTTAAGCAAAATAAATCAATGAAAGGCATTTAGATGAATGAGTGTTTGAAATATATTCGAATGTGAATCGTATCTTAATATAAGATCTGGCATTCATCATACTCAAGGATGCCACGCCTATGAATATACCAGGCCACTGTCATGATCCGGAAGTGAAAAAATAGAACGTATAAATAAAAGGATGAAAGGAAACCATGGTTCAGGACTCGAAATGAAGGGTCTTTCATTAAGCGCTTCCTATCTTTAAATTTAAATAAAACAAAGTGTGTGTGAGATATCATAGACAAGTTTTATTCGTTTGAAAGGTCTATCGATGCCATTATGGAATATAATATCGTTCAAATGTCTGCGGCAGCTTCTCTGGGTGACGCGCATCCGAAATGTCCAATTTTCCATGACTCTGGGGCATAAATCAGGCTGAATTTGACCGATAGCATGGGTTATGTTGGCTTTGAGGGCCGCTGTGGTTTGTGGCTTATTCGCATAGACCTGCGACTTCAGAAAACCCCACAAGAAAAACTCTAACGGGGTCAAATCGCACGATCTCGGTGGCCAGTTCACATCACCTCCACGTGAGATGACCATGCCCTCGAATCGCTCGTGCAGAATTTCCAATGTGGCGCCATCCTGTTGAAACCACATGTTGTTGGTGTCCATATCATCCAATTCAGGCCCAAATAAGTTGATAATCATCGACCTATAGGCCTGGCCAACATAGTTCTCAAAGAAATATTGACCGATGACGCCGCCAACCCAAAATCCACACCAAACAGTGACTTTTTCGGGATGCATTGGACGCTCTTGGATCTCATGTGGATTGGTATCGTCCCTTATTTGACAATTTTGTTTGTTGACGTACCCATTCATCCAGAAATGGGCTCCATCGCTGAAGATGATTTTTCGATGAAAATTATGGTCAGTTTCCAACTGCTAAAGAGCTCATTCAGCGAACACACGTCGTTGTCTATGGTCGTTTACCTTCAGCTCCTGGGTCAGTTGAATTTTGTACGGGTGCAGGCGCAAGTCACGACGCAAAACTCGCCAAGTTGTGGTCTGCGAAAGGCCGAGTTATTGTGAGCGACGTGAAATCAACTGCCTCGGATTCTCCTGCACACTCTCACGGACAGCCGCGATGTTTTCGGCAGATCTTGCATTTCATCGACTTACGGATGTTGAACCAGTGGACTCAAATTTATCCACCACACTGTGAATAGTCCTCTCGGAAGGACGATTATGGCGACCGTAAAATGGGCGAAGCGCGCGGAACGTTGCCTTTGATGAAACAATTTTATTATTTGCACGTGTTGTTGAACACTATATCCATCCACGGTGATTTGGCAAAAGAGACTGAATAAATGACAGCCAATTTGACAGATGTAGCTTCAACAATATGGCCGCTATCAACTGTCAAAGTTCGGAAGTCCCTCTTGGAAAACCCTTTAGAACTATGTTTTGTCTAGTTGATATTTTCTAACCCAATACCATACGGAGAGTTGCATGTGGGAAACCCTGCACATGGAATTCATAGCTAATGTCCGTCGTACACTTCTGATTCAACAAACTACACTCAGTGGAGAAGGCGCTTCCTGACTCTGCAGACGGCCACGAACTCACATAGTACGTGTTCGGCTGATTCGTCTTCCTCTAAGCAAAGTCGGCATTTAGATTCCTGAACTATATGTAGTTTATGTAAGTGATATCTGAGGCTATAGTGACCGGCAAGCCTTCTGATATCGTCCTTCTTATGGTTGAGAATATTTTTAGTGGTTATTTTCAGGGGTCGGATGACCCTTCTAGCATGTCTGAGTCCCTGAATGTTGTTCCAGTAGGATAGGTTCCGTTTTTCCCAGCTGTCCAGACTCATTCTGATCGCGGAAGTAGGGATTCCGCAGAAGGGTTCGGCACCTATTTACCATTCTGAAAAGCCTTTCCTGGCAAGTTGGTCTGCAATTTCATTGCCTTCAGTGCCCTGGTACCCACCAGAGCTTGACTTTATTCCGCTTTGAGAGTATTGAAGCATCCTAAAACGGTCTTTGAGTTACAGTAATGGGAACCCAGTGCTTTGAGTGAATATATTGATGGTTGCTCTCTTGATGCCGGAATCGAGAATAATGTGGGCGCAGGTGTCAATAGCATATAATTAAGCCTGAAAGACACTAGGACACATTCCAAGCGCCTCTGAGATTTTATGGTTAGGATCTAGACACCGGCACCAACACCGGAGTCCATCTTCGAACCATCAGCACACCACACTAGTCCTTTTATGTTCAGCACCGGATCTCCGGTATCCCAGGAACCTCCTACCAAAACAAAGTAATTTGGACATGAAGTTAGATACCGTGCTGGTCATTTCCAACTCGGGAAAGTCAGAGAAGATAGTCATGTGAACGGTTTGTCTGCTTGGCCTGTAGAGCATTGGAGGCTGACTGCACTGCGTATTGTCACTTTTTTAACAAAGATGTGTAATGGAGTAAGTCCAACAAGTGCCTCTAGGGCTGTCGTGGAAGGGCAGGTTCACATAGCCCCGGTGATACCGAGACATGCTAATCTTTGAAGTCATTGCAAAGCTTAGACGCAGAGCTTGAGAAGGATAATGAGTGTTCTAGCCTGAAAGAGTTCTTGGTTATGCCTCGCTCGGTGTGAAGTTGTAAGGATTCTCAAACACAGATTGTTGTGGAACTGATTCTGAAGGCTAACGATAGATGGATGTCAACTACTCTACGTTTCTTTCTAACTAAAGATATCGTGGTCTGTTGTCAGATTTACCGTCTTATCCACCATCAATCTCTCTACATTGTCAAGCGTGTTAAGTTCGTAAAGTTCAAAGAATTACCCAACAGTCGCCCCCAAACATAATCTCTAACTTAACCTCGCAAAATTTGTTCCACGTTTCGCATGTAACTTCAAAAGAAATACAAATAATTATGCAACACCACCCAATTGCACGCACATCTATGTCTGGGGCCAACTAAGACCATGTCGGTCTCAGCTTTCTTTCACACTGGTGATGCCCGGTAAATCACCAATTTCCATGGATTCTCCAGATACAAATAAATTTTAATTGTAAAGCAAACCGTGGAAAAGTCAATTAACTGCCTGGCAGCAGCTGAAATAACAAAAAGAGAAGCATTGCCCCCCCGCATTCGTTTTAAAATGATTCGTTTCGGTTGTAGTGTTGGTTTGTGCTTCTCAGTTGCAAATCTCATGCTGCTCATCTGCTGACAATGCTGAGCTTCCTATGTGGTATTCCGCTGCGGTGGTAATTAACTACCATCTCTGGTATGGTAACCCATTGAGTAATGAATTTTATGAGTGGATTGCGCAATCATGATTCTTCACTTTTCATCTTCTTAGACGGTGTGCGGTAGGATCGTTTGTATGATGGCCAATATTTTCCACAGCAGATTGGGCATTATGCAATTTATTTATCATTCCTGTGAATTGCTGGCCAATATATCTGAATGATAATTACAAACTATTTATGGGAAAATTGAATAGACAGTCGGCATTAGGGATTAAGTTAGCAATTAAGGCATTCGATGGTAAATTTTATTGGCAATTAGAAAGTTATGTTAGGGAACAACGCTGAAAGATATAAATCCATTGGCGGTTCTGTTTCTTGTCATATTCGTTGTCATTTTATTTATGGATTAGCCCAGAGGTGGTATGACCACTAAAACTTATTAAGTGTGGATAGGGTATCTGTATTCTTTACCCGGAAGTATCAAATTATGAATAATGCTTCATTAAAGAGAACTTGCAAGTTGGATGTTTGTAAACAACGTTAACTCAGCACACTCACTTGAAAGAAGTGATTAACTCAGCATATTGCTGATCATGGTTGCTACTGTTGTGCAAAACATCACATGAAGCAGTGAAGTCTACAAACACTGCATCAGTCTTAAGTGTGTTTGCAAAGGTGTCTTTGATAAAAATTGTTACGGCGAATACTTGGTCACTGTAGCCACCACCTTTTCGAAAGTCGGTTCCCTGGGGATGACTTTGTTGACGTGGGCCTCGATTTGATTGTAAAGGGTGGTTAAGTTTTAAGGGCCGATGTTGATTATGATAATATTGGTATGGTTCAATTATGTATGGAACAAAATATCGGCCAAATGGCCGCCGCGACCTCGGCGGCACACCTCCATCCGATGGTCCAAATTTTCGATGACGCTGAGGCATAATTGAGGTTCTATGCCGTTAATGTGCCGAATTATCTCATTCTTTAGCTCTTGAATTGTTGCTGGCTTATCGACGTACACCTTTTCTTTCAAATAACCCCAAAGAAAGAAGTCCAACGGTGTCAAATCGCATGATCGTGGCGGCCAATTAACATCGCCACGACGTGAGATAACACGGCCATTGAATTTCTCCCGCAAAAGAGCCATTGTTTCGTTAGCTGTGTGGCAAGTGGCACCGTCCTGTTGAAAAAACATATCGTCCACATCCAAATCTTCCAATTCGGGCCATAAAAAGTTCGTTATCATCTCACGATGGCGAACACTATTCACAGTAACTGCCTGACCGGCCTCATTTTGGAAAAAATACGGCCCGATGATGCCGCCAGCCCATAAACCGCATCAAACAGTCACTCTTTGTGGGTGCATTGGTTTTTCGACAATCACTCTGGGATTATCATTCGCCCAAATGCGGCAATTCTGCTAATTGACGAATCCACTGAGGTGAAAATGTGCCTCATCACTGAAGATGATTTTCTTTGAAAATTTATCATCCACTGTTGCCATTTCTTGCCACCATTCTGACCATTGACGACGCTTGAAATGGTCAAGAGGCTTTAGTTCTTGAGTCAATTGCACCTTGTAAGCGCGTAAATGCAAGTCTTTATGCATAATGTTCATCAACGACGAGCGTGAGAGGTGCAATTGTTTGGCACGACGACGAGTTGAGGTGGACGGCACTTCAGCCACACTATCGCGAACAGCAGCAATATTTTCTGCAGTACGAGCTGTACGAGCATGCACTGGTGTTTTCACATCTCCTACAGACCCGGTTTGCTCAAATTTTTACACGATTTTTCCGATTGTACGCACATTTGGACGATTTGACCGAAAAAATCACGAAGTGCACGATATGCATTTTGATTTGAACGCCCATTTTCATAATAAGCCTGAATAACTTTAACGCGTTGCTCGATTGTGTATCTTTCCATGGTTCAAATTGAGTTAGTCTGAAATTGAGAAATGTCAAATGAAATGCAGAAAAAAACTTGACGTTTAAGTGTGGTTCACATTCAACATCGGCCTTTAAAATTTAACCACCCTTTACATTATACATTCGAAGGTCTTGTTAAAAATGATTAGGAGAATGGCTGGTCGGCTTGTTTTCCGGGTTTGATTTCCTGAACTCTTTAGGCAAGTCTTCTGGATGTCTTACCATTTTTTCTGCAAATTTAAATGAATAAAGGACAGATTCCATTAAGTCCTTAAGCTTTTCTATGTTTGCAACCGACGATGGCTGATTCTAGCTCGGTTATGGGGAGAGCTTGAGAGTATTTTGAGGATGTAGAAGACGCTTTTCTTAACGCCTTTAGTGATTCCTCTATAAGTAGAGCATCAACTTTGTCCAACTAGTGTTCGATAAGTTTCGAATAAATCATAGGTACTGAGTGGGGAATAAATTTGAACCTCAAACCTCCACAAGGGGATCTAAGCCTTTCTGTTGGATCAGTACTTCAGCCAGGGACATATTCTTCTCACAATTTGTGTGGAACGTGTTTATTTGCGATGGCAATTCAGGCGCCAACAACTGAAGTCAGAGGAATTCAGCAAATTTAGGAGTCGAGCTCTTTGGTGAAGTTTTACCATGACGTCTATTATCAGATTATATCGGCTTCTAAGACAATTGAGTACTGTTGTCTTCGGTGGTATTGGAGTGATATCAGGGAGTCATCGCGATGACCGTGAAATCGTAACTTTACACAAGTGTAACCTAGCGAAGATCCCAAACCTGGTAGATTTTTCTGACGGGCTGTGTGTGAAAGTTTCAGATATGAGAGCATACACTATGTGATTTTTCAGAGTCAAGTCACAAGAGAAAACATTACAGGTTACCTCTAGGTCAGAAATCTGAGTGTGATGCCGCAATGAATCGATATCAGGAAAGAGCTCCCGAGACGAAACCAGGTTTCTCTTTGTTCAACCACTAATTAGTGAGGATGAGGCTTATCAGCAATGAAGGCAAAATAATTTCTTTGCAAAAACCCAAGGAAGTTCAAAACATTTCACACCTAAACTGATATTTTTTTAAGCTCTTTCCACTTCAAAGTGGGGTAGCGAAGTGGGCCTTGAATCCCTTTACTAATTTTACTTTGTTTTCCTTCAGAATTTTCTAGGCACAATCGTAAAATAATCGATTCAGTCAATCATTGCATATCCTACTAATATTATAAAAGTGAAACGTTGTCCGTTTGTTTGTTTGTTCCTCTGTGAAACGAAAACTACGGAACCAATCAACTTCAAATTTTGCACACAGAGTGACTGTATCTCGGGTCACAATATAGGCTACCTTATGTATTTAAAATGTAACTTCGCAAATTATAGGTGGGCGAAGCCGCGGGTAAAAACTAGTTTATAATAAAAGTGTTGGAAAGCGAACTTGATTGGTGTTAGCTTGGTATTGACCTTTGCTTTTCATAGTCTCTTATAAATTAATTTTTTTTGGATTCGATTCTAAGAACCTTAGTCCTACTTACATGGTCTCTTATCCAAAAAAAAGAGATTCACCGCCTATTGATGCATCTATAAGAGCTTCAAGTTGAAATCTTCAAAAAAAAAAGAAGAAATGATCAAGACATGTTCTACCACTCACCATCAACAACTTCCATTACTTCCAAGAGTTATTTCAAAGCTAACGTATTAATGTTGCGGTTTCTTGACTACTGAATTCCGATTAGTTATAACCTATTCCAAATCACCTGTCTCAATGCATTCGATACAATTTCAAATGCAACCGTCACTTACAACTCGGTTCGTTACACCAAATTTGTGCTCAGGCTTACATATGCCTTCGAGTCAATAGCGCAATGTTATTGAGTTACCTCTACACTCACCAGACAAAACAACATGAAACCTAATACACTCAATCGCAAACAGGTAAATGTGTAAGCATTATGCAAAACAAAGCACACAGTGTGCCGCAGTTTTCATCAATCAATCGTGAATTGTTGGAATGAATTATCGGATTGTCATAAACACATGTTTTGGATTCGTTTATGGTTTGTGAGCAGCATTTTGCCATTTTGTGAACAATGTAACAGGTTCGACAGAGGAAGTTAGTTATTATGCTTTAAATGCCGACTCCACCCTGAGGGTATACAATGAGAATAACTTACTTATGCACTTGTGGTAACAGGTAACACTATGCAGTTGATTTCTAAGAAGGTGGCAGTTTTGTTTTGTTTGTTTGGTTTAGAGTTCGTTAGACTTTGGTTATACATTTTTAGAATTTAAATGAACCATTCGAAATGGAAGTACAACAGAATGTCTATCTATTTAGCTGCTACGGAGAGTAGGTGTCTAGCGTGTGTCGATTCTAATGAAGAATGCAGAAAACGCCGATGGAATAATGGACGGAGTGCCCGCACTGCATTCATTACTTTAAACGACTGGTTAGGTACGTGTAAGTTTTATTGAAAGTCGACATTTTCAAAGCGAAGTAGCGGGAAATTTTATTTATTAGTCTGTGGCTTGATTAGGCAGTTAAGTATCTGCATAAACGTGGATGCATTTCATATTTGTTTCTTCTAGTTAAGCCCATCCTTCGCCTTTAAATTGCTAGATTTGTGCATACCCAGTACCGACAACTGTTTAATTCACGATATTTCAACAAAAACTTTGAAGGAGTGGACTCCTTCTCAAAGAATACCAATCGCAGGTGTGAGTAATCTAAAGAAGCAAAGCTAGACATAGTTCTCATTAGTTTTATCACAAACTATCCCGCACGGTAGTGTCGTTCATATTTGTCTATGTGAGTCGATGATTGATGTCATAAGAGTAAGTCCATACCGAATTATCGACCTTTAAGATCGTGTCAGCATGTGACTTTTATAGACTGTGCTAAAGAAGGTGGTGTGTGGGTAAGCTGTTTACAAGAAAAGTCCTACCTTTCATAAATTTGTTTGACTCTTGCGTTATTTAACTGATTTTGGTGGAAATATAGAAAGCCTATATCCTTCTCATGGGTGAACCACAGTCTTAACCAACGATCCTAAGCCAGTACAAGATCAACCAGGGTCTCAACCAACAAGCCTTTCCAGCTAGCACAATCCTTAGCCAGTGCAGGATGAACCAGTGCCTCAACCAACAAGTCTCTCGAGTCAGCTCGATTCTTAGCCAGTTGCTTGGTGTCATCGTTCACATGCATACGCCATCGCAGATAAGATTGTTCTCTTTCGCGTAGTCCATCAGAGGTGGAGTCGAAGACCCTTTGCTCTACATGTTGTACACGTATCTTTTGAACGATTGATAGATCGATTCGCTGTGCAGCTCTTATACTTCGTGGTGGAATCTTCTTCGCCATATATCGTCAGCGCAGACTGGACCATAAATCGAACGTAGAATCTCGAAGATTCCATGTGCACTTTTATCTGCTTCTGAGGAAGAGCATGATTCCAAACCATACAGAAGAACGGGGATGATGAACGTCTTGTACAGCGTCTCCTTGGTTCTAATTCACAGGGTCTTCTAAGGCCAAACTTGCAGCGATTGGTGAATGTTATTCTACATTGGATCTCTGCGATGATTTTGCTGGAACAGCCTAGGTAGACGAACTCCTTCACTACCTCAAAGCTGTCTATAGTAACATTGTGGCCAAGACGTCGCACCAGTATTGTGTCTAGGTGTTCAAACAATTTCGTTACAATCAGCTTCTTATTCGATGTTTGCTAAGGCGCCAGTGGCACCTTATATTTTGCCGGTTGTCGTACTGACTTGTGGAAGTATGCTTGTTGCACTATATTCTCAAGTGAAGAAGCTGCATGGCAGTACGTCATCCTGCCTTAAACCTCGCTCCAAATAAAACGTCTGCAAGTCCACAGATGAACTTGGGTGTGAATTCGACAGGCTTAGTCTAGCGAACTAGATAAATAACAAAGACAATGTCTCGATGCGTAAGTTGAATGCTTGCCTTACAAGGCTACTTCATTGGCAGCTATCAACTTTTGAACAAGCTCAACAATCATTTCGTTCGTCCACTCATAAGTTTATCATTCGATCTGTCAACCTCTCTCAGGGATAATATTCGAATGGTCCACAGTTGTTCGCTACAATTAGTGTCCTTAGAAGAAATATTGAATATTTAATGATCTTCACTGATACATACTCAAGTACGGATTGTTCTTGCTAGAGTAAGGTCCATCTTGTTACTGTTTAAGCACGAAGACTTCACAGGAAGAAGCAATGTGGGCTATTTACCACTCAAGTTCTAACACATGTCTGATTTGAGCATGAGAACGCTTTAACTATCAGATGTATCTGTCGAACGAAGCATTGGCAAAAGGAAATATTGAGGCTTATCGATAGCTTACGTCAGCTTAAAACTAGAAGAGGCATAAGCGAGGGTTCAAGAAGACGTCACCTATTCGTCTTTTCCCTAGTACAGGCCTGAGATTCAGAATTCACTATATCTTGGAAGTCTCGGGCGATGAAGTAGTTCTCCAACTTAGCCTAGGGGAAGTCGGTACAGCCATTAAAAAGCTGAAGAACAACAAGGCGCATTACCATCAGAGCTTTTCAAAGCTGGTGGCGATGTTTTGGTAGGGAGTATGCACCAGATCATCTGCAAAGTATGGAAGGACGAAAGTATGCCCGATGACTGGACTATTAGCTCTAACTGTCCCATCTTCAAGAAAAGCGATCCTATGACTTGTTAGAACTACCGCGGCATATCCCTGCTTAATGTAGCCTACAAGATCCTGTCCAGTGTACTGTGTGAACGACTAAAGTCGTTTTGCACCACACTCACCGGCACCTATCGGTGTGGCTTCCGGCCCGGCAAATCGACTATAGATCAGCTCTTCATACTGCGGCAAATCCTGGAAAAGACCAACGAGTTCCAAGTCGATACTCACCATCTTCTCATTGACTTCAGAGCCGCATACGACAGTATTCATCGCACCGAACTATATAACGCGATGGCCGAAATCGGGATCCCGAGAAAACTGATCCGGTTGTGTCGCGCCACGCTAGAGAACTCGCAATGCACCGTGCAGTTTGGGAACAGAACCTCAGAATTATTCCAAACATGCACCGGATTTCGGCAAGGAGACGCGCTGTCGTGTGACTTTTTTAATCTTGTGCAGAACCAATTAGTGCGAAAGGCCGGCGTAATCACTGATTTAACAAATCCATCCAGCTGCTGGGATACGCAGACGATATCGACATCATTGCCCGTTCCCAGCATGCCATTATTGAGGCTTTTACGGCAATAGAAGAACATGAGAGTTGGTCTCACGATTAACGAGGATAAAACAAAGTACATGCTGTCTACCACGAACTCTACGAGCTGTACAAAGATGTGGATCTAGTCTGGAAGGCAAAAATCTATCGACAGCAAGACTCGGCCACATCGAGTGAATGGACGAGAATGGAAGAGAATCTTTGAATCCCAGCCACCTGGTTCACGAAGAAAAGGAAGACCGGAGATCAGGCAATCGCGGACACAAGAAACTTTGATCTAGTAAACTGGAGCAGCGTGCCCGGCACCGTGAAGGATGGAAAGCGGCATTAGTTCAGACTCAGACTCTCCTAGGGTCGCTGGCCTGATAAGTAAGTAAGTTGGAAGCCTAGGTAGAGCTCAAATCGTTGTATACATCTTATGTCTAAAAACTGTAAAGGTATGTACTGACTTGTACTCTTTGGGACTTTTCAGCTCAAACATTGGCTTAGTGCTATCCAACTGATACAACAATTTAGATGTAAGAACCAGTATCTCAAAGCTGTTATAAAGTTTAGTCAATCGAAGTTAGGTAAGGACTAGGTTCAAGGGAAAAAGAAGCAGGTTGCGTTCAAAAATTATTTACCAGGGTAGTAAATGAAAAGTATTGATAGACCTTAATAGATCCGGAATACAAGAAGAGAAATCCAGAGTCCTACTTTCCACAGCTCAATCTGGTTTATTAAACCAATAAACCCTCGAATAACTTCATGACAGGTGGATCATGAAGATCCATTTGGAAGAGAAAAAAAATGTGAGAATTAGGTTTCAGGTTAGTGATTAAGTTTGACATAAAAATCTCATTTGAGTTACTTATGTCCCTGCCAACTTTATTGGGATGTGCTCTGAGTCACAACCCTAGCTCATAATGTTTTTATGACATCTGTCGTTCCTCGATTATGACTAAGAAGAAAAGAGAACTGGGGAAGTGCTCATAAAAGAACTCTCTTCTCATCGTGGGAATTGTTATAACTACACATCACATCTTTAACAATTGGTTTTCGAAAGACAAATTCTAATGATGATGGGGTTTCAATAAAAGATTTCCAAACGAAATATCCAAATACTAGGTTTGTTAATTTTTATAGTTCTGTCTGTCAACTCGTTTGATATCTTTTATTAATTGCATCTACAAAAATGTCCTCATTTAGGTCGTATTGTGTCTTTTCAAAAAAAGGAATGCGTAGGAAGAAGTTCGAATGAAGTGTTATAGCAAGTTTTGAAAAGGATCTTCTTAAGCCTTCCTTGTTCTAATTTCAACCAAAATGCATACACTTTCAAAGGCTCTGTGCCAAATGAAACTTGTTAGCTCTGTTTTATTACACAACTTAATGTAAAAGTTAGTGAAAGTACAATTTTACGATTCAACTATTCATGGTTCAGAACAAAAGACAAACAAGTGAAGCATTAAATTATTTATTAAGTCCACACTGACCACAAGTTAAGAATTTATAACCTCCAACTTAAAGATAAAGACAAAGACACTCTTACTTGGGTAAGGCTAGGCTATATTTTATGGCAGAATGACTTCAATTCGAATGGAAATGAAAGTGAATAAGAAGAATGTGTTACAATTGATTGTTCAAATAGGGGGCAATTTATCTAGCGATATTTACTTTCTAAAGTATTCCTCTACTTGTAAGGTTTGAGGTTAGTATGAAGGAGAAATGAAATTGAAAGTATTTCACAGTGAAAGAGTGGTAGGAAACAATTGATTTATGAAATTTGGAAACTGCCAGATGTGTTTACTTTGTTATCCTGGCATAGGTCAAGCCATCTTTCATACTTCTTAGGTTTTGTTACCTCTCGTTGGATATATTGTATCAACATTGCCGCAGAATTCCACAACCCATCTCTCTTCAATTCATTTTCAAAGATCTCGCATCATTTCCATTTTTTCTGCACAAACTATGGTTAAAAGCTTCGTATCACAATGACCCTTCATTCTGGCCTAAGTGGGTCCCTGCTTATTGCGGACTGCCGCCCAACCCAACCTAATGGTTAAAAGCTTCAGCCTACAACATGGGTGTAACAATTAAACACACTATGGCTCCAGATCACAACCACTTTTAAGACATAGAAGCGGGTTCCATTGTAAAGGGTCTTTCATTAAGCGCTTCCTATCTTTAAATTTAACTGAAACAAAGTATGTGCGAGATAGCATCGATATTTTTTATTCGTTTGAAAGGCCTATCAATGCCATTATGTATGGAGTATAACATCGTTTAAATGTCTGCCGCAGCTTCTCTGAGTGGCGCGCATCCGAAATGTCCAATTTTCCATGACTCTGGCTAAATTAGACCTGCGACTTCAGAAAACCCCACAAGAAAAACTCTAACGGGGTCAAATCGCACGATCTCGGTGGCCAGTTCACATCACCTCCACGTGAGATGACCATGCCCTCGAATCTCTCGTGCAGAATTTCCAATGTGGCGCCACCGTCCTGTTGAAACCACATGTCTTTGGTGTCCATATCATCCAATTCAGGTCAAAAGAAGTTGATAATCATCGACCTATAGGCCTGGCCAACGTCGTTCTCAAAGAAATATGGACCGATGACGCCGCCAGCCCAAAATCCACACCAAACAGTGACTTTTTCGAGATGCATTGGACTCTCTTGGATCTCATGTGGATTGGTATCGTCCCAAATTCGGCAATTTGGTCTGAAGATGATTTTTCGATGAAAATTAGGGTCAGTTTCCAACTGCTCCAGAGCCTATTCGTTGTCTTTGGTCGTTCACCTTCAGCTCTTGGGTCAGTTGAATTTTGTACGGGTGCTGGGCCAAGTAAAGACGCAAAATTCGCCAAGTTGTGGTCTGCGAAAAGCCGAGTTCTTGTGAGCGACGAGAAATCGACTGCCTCGGATTCTCCTGCACACTATCACGGACAGCGGCGATGTTTTCGGCAAATCTTGCGTTTCGTCGACTCAAATTTATCCACCACACTGTGAATTGTCCTCTCGGAAGGACGATTATGGCGACCGTAAAATGGGCGAAGCGCGCGGAACGTTGCCCGAACAGAACACCCATTCTTATAAAACAATTTTATTATTTGCACGTGTTGTTGAACGCTATATCCATCCACGGTGATTTGGCAAAAGAGACTGAATAAATGACAGCCAATTTGACAGATGTAGCTTCAACAATATGGCCGCTATCAACTGTCAAAGTTCGGAAGTCCCTCTTGGAAGACCCTTTATGTCATATTATGTAATGAAGTTTGCTTTGTTTTTCCATGATCGTCGAGCGTGCTTACTTTTGATGTGACGAACAGCACTGAATTTACTTCTAAGCAAAATAGTAGCTTAGAGTATAAGCTATTAGTTATGGGGTTTCCCAAACTGTGCTGTGCTCCCCGAAAGATGATTTTTGCTTATGTCTTCACAAGAAAAAGAAAGAATCTGAAGTTGCGGCCTCTTAAACTTTTTGGAAAGGTGGTTGAAAGCGTTAAGTTTCTGGAATACTGGACGTAAATGGAATTATCAGGTTCAAGAAAAAATCCGGTAAGCGAAAAGGTGTCTGGACAGTGGTCCCGATCACATCAATGGCTTCAATGGATTCAAACTCCGAGGATTAGCCAAATATCTTTCAAGGGTTGGCATGAAACATCGTGGTTAGGAAAGAACTGCAGAGAAATCCAGTCACCTCTGACTAAGAGGACTAGTGAAATAGATACCAAAGGGACCTACTGGGGTTGTTTTTTTCTGTTCATCTCTCTGAATACAGTGCTCCCTCGATAGCTGCCTTTCGAGTTTTTCTGATTTATTAAGGCACTTAGGAGGGGAAGTTACCTATCCGTACCCGCTTACATTCCTGACAAGTTTTGAAGGCTCAAACGGTTGGTTAACAATGCGGGTAACGCAGCTAAGCGAGGGAGTACGTATCCGGGTATTACTGTAATTCATAAGTGCTCTACGACGAATTTTTTTTCACAAAAAAGTGCTCCGCGACTAAAAAAGATTGGGAACCACTGAGCTAGTACTTCTTATTTCTGTAATCGATTTGGGGTTTTGGTTTGTGCCACCGATAGCAACATGCGATGCCAGTGCCTCTGAAGGGAAAATATTATTTTTTTAAACTTATGATACTTCTTTAGCCGCGTTCAGAAATAGGTTTCAAGCCTCAGACCAAAGAATGAACATAACAGAAGTTGTATTTTTAAGAGAACAAAACTATTTTTGTGGGGGTTGACGTTTATACCCTTGGGGTTTGCCGCTGGGAACTAGAACACAGTTCTGAGCTGATGTGTCTTTTTTTTTATAATTCACTAGTGCTTAAGAGGTTATGAATACCCTTATGTTGCTATTCGCACAGCGCTAGTGTTGGTGTAGTGATTTTGACACTCAGGTGGTATTTGGTTTGAGTCTTTTTGCTCCGAAGGTGGTGTCTAGAATGACTGGGGAGAATTAATGGTACTATTGCCATTCACACATTCATAATTCACAGTATTTCTTTCGAACTTTTGATATGAACTCACCTTCCGCATAAAGGCTTATGGTCAATTCCACATAATTAAAGGCTCCTTCCACAATCAGGAAGTCTGCAAAGGCATATTTCTTTTTGGTGCAATCAGTTTTATACTTTAAAGAACCAATTTTTGTGGCATTCTTCTAAATGAAATATCTCCTTCTGGGCAGATCTCTTCCACATGCAGAAAGAACAATTAAAGGCGTTGTTCACTTTATGCTTCATCATCAAATATCACTTATGTAATTTCATCTCACAAGCTGCAGTGATTTTTTAAAACTAAATCCATTTGAAATGCCACTTTATTGACGTTCCTCACGTTGCAATAGCAATCAAAATACACCTCAGGCCATCGGTCACGATGAATCGGAATCAACAAAAAAAAATAAAAATATTAAAGCCACAACGTAATTCAATTCGTACAGCGTTAAAGCATTTTAGCATCGTTGCCTTTTGTTGTAAAGCCAAATCGAACTTGCAATGAAATTTATATCTACTGCCACCGCTGCTGGCGTTTTAGGGATAAAATTCAATATGCCTGCCCTTGCAAACCGACAGTTCAACATTTTATTTCATATCCTCAAGCCAAATGCGAGGCGACGATCAAATTTAAAACTCACAAATCGATCCTCTAAACAAGAAGGCCAAGGAGACGATAAACTCAGGCAATTGCATAGACCTGAGTCTAAATGGGACAAAGACCAGACCCCAACCCATAAACATAAAGGTCAAGCTACAAAATGGAAGCTCAGGAAATGCATCTTCTTGTGTTACACATTGTAATCATTAGTAACTGGTCCAAGGTAACAACAATTGATGGTCATCCTAGATGCATCCTCCCCCCGCTATAAGCTGATCCAGTTTATTGTGAAAAGGACTCTGTAAAGGGAGACGTCAATGAAAAGTGGTTTCATGATTGCATACAAATGAGTTGATTATAAACTGGTTCCGTTCAGGGTACTTTCGTGTGCCTACATGTTGTTGTGAACTCATTCAGGAAGACAAACGTTGGCATCTTCTTCTCACTGTGACAAGATGAACAAATCTGTATCAGATTTCACAGTCCTTCTCGCCAACACAGTAGATAATCCTTTGAACAAGTTTTCCAATGAAGAATTCCTTCTCGTGACAATGAGGAATGTCCACAACTAGGTGCAAATTCACTAGAAAGACTCTTGTCCATCATCTTCTGCTTTGTGTGGTGCTCGACGTGTTGAAACGATTACTAAATTAAGTCTGGCCATGGTCACGTAAGTTCCCTCGTTCCATGATACTTCAAGTCCAACAGTAACAAGCTGTGTATTATATAATCGGTTTTCTGCTTAAAGTGCTCTGAATACCTGCACGCGTTCTTCATCCCAAGGCGACAAAGAGAAGTAAAAAGGTGAAATGGAAACTGAGAAAATCGGGAGGTGCAACTGAATGGGTGGTATCTTATGTCAGCGGGTTCTTCCTGGTTCCCATGACACCTTTAAAAGAACATAAAGCAGATTTAAGTAGGTAATTTGCTTCAATTATATAATGGGAATTATATTTTTCTGTATGTGAAAGACTTGGTTTGAGCAGTGGGTTGAACTTCCTCTCCCGAAGTACATTTTCCAAACCTTTCGACTTGACTTAGATAGATGGATAGTTGAAGAAGTGGGACTTAGTCTCTTATCCCGTGTGGTTAGTTGTAAGCCTATTGCGATGTCCTTTTGTTTGAAGCCGAAGTGAGTGATGAATAGAGAGATGCCTTTGGGTGAGATGGTGAATATATCTTCCGCCTTAAGGTAATAGTTACTCTTTTTTATAATTCACTTGTGCTAAAGGGGTTATTAATACCCTTATGATTCTGTTCACACAGCGCTAGTGTTGGTGTAGTGATTTTGAAACTGAGGTTTTAATCTTTGCTTCGAGGTTGGTGTCCACAATAACTGAGAAGAATTATTGGTAAAATTGTCATTGCTTATAATTCACAGTATTTCTTTCGAACTTAGAACTTAGAAAACGATGACGTATTCTTATGAGGCAATCACAGTGACACAGTATGTGTTCTTCATTTTCGTTGCACATCCTTTGTTGCACATATTTCGTTCAAACATTTGTTTTGAAAATACCAGTATGGAAACGTTCAGCATCCAATGCTCTGACGGTTTTGGAACGAATGGATTTGACTGTAAATAGTTTGATCACAGATCAGTCTTAATGCTTGTCGTTGAACAGAATCGAATAAACTTAAGCATGTTGCAGGAACTTCTGCTCAAATATGCGAGTAAGTTTTGAACGAAGGAATGCTTTGTTGATCATAGCTTTTGAGGAAACCAAAATATATGCCACTCCGAACGATGCATTTAGAAGCTTTTTTTTTTTTTTTTTATAATTCACTAGCGCTAAAGGGGTTATGAATACCCTTAAGATGCTATTCACACAGCGCTTGTGTTGGTGTAGTGATTTTGAAACTCAGGTAGAATTAGGTTTCAGTCTTTTTTCCTCCGAGGGTGGTGTCCAGAATGACTGGGGAGAATTATTGGTACTGTTGCCATTGCTTATAATTCACAGTATTTCTTTCGAATATCCCGATGTTATTAGTACAATCAACACTTTTAAGCCATATGACCACCCTACTGCCAGTGTTATGCCTATGCAGTAGAGTTGACGTCAGCTTTTTCGCAGTTGATCGACTTTTTTTTTTTTGACATCAGGATTCGAACCTGGAACCTTCAGCGTGACAAGCGAAGATGCAACCACTACACCATGGTCACAGACAGATAATACCCTTGTAGGTTTGTCAGCCCGTTTCGGTTTCGGTCCCATCTGCATAGACGAGGAGGAGATACAACGACGAACTGTACGGGCTGTACAGCGACATCGACTAAGCCAGAAGAGTGAAGGTCCAACGACTGAGGTGGCTGGGTCATGTAAAGCGGATGGACACCAATACTCCGGTCCAAACAATCTTCGAATCCGCCCCCCAAAAAACAGCGCAGTAGAGGAAGACCGCGACTCAGGTGGCGCACACAAGTTGAAGGGAACCTCAACCAACTTAGCGTGCGAAACTGGAGGCAGCTAGCTAAAGATCGAGCTGGCTGGAGACGCTTGTTGGTTGAGGCCCACGTTCACCCTGGACTGTAGTGCCTCCTTAAGTAAGTAAGTAAGGTTTGTCAGCCAGCGAAAAAGTGGTTTTGATCATCGAACCTGTATCCTCTCGCTTAGCAGTCCAACGCACTAACCACTAAGCCACAGTGACCACTTGTTAACTCTACCAACAGCTTTTGAGATATCTATGAGATGCAATACATGCTAACTAACAGAGTTTGTAGAGACTTCTGTCTTTCTCAGGAGGAGCTCTGACTAAAGCCTCTTTCTTTTCCAAGATGGTCCCTATGGAAACCAGTTAAAGGCCCCTCAAGACCGAATTCAAGCCGCTTCAATTGGGATTCTCAAACTGCTAAATTGTTGATGGAAATATGAGAATTTAACAGGCTTCGGGCAAAGGTCCGACCTTCCTAGAGGAGCAAAAACTCTGATTGAATATTTAGGCGGACGATAGGTTAAAAATGGGTCTACAACAGATTTGCCGTAGCAGTCAATATCAGGAATGCGTGGCGTAGCTGTGTCAGGTCATTCATTTCAGCGAAGTTTTGTGTAACGACCATCAGGTGTAGTTGGTCTAGAATTGCAAAGCCAATTGGTATTGTGGACCTTGAAGTCTCCCGCGATAATAACTTTGAATGTGGGATATCCGACATCGATGTTTACCGACCTCTTAATGTTGATTTTTTGCTTGGAAATGTTTGCCACAGTAAATCAATGGTTTCTCACGCATGTAGTGTGACAGGTCGTGCAATCCGGCTGTGAGGCCGTGGAGTTGCAGATACTTTGTGAGAATTCAAAAGTCTTACCAAACGCCGCAGTTGAGACACAATTTAGGATTTTTTTTACCTCAAGTCCGATTGAAAATCCGCTTTATCACTATAGATCTGGTTCTGCAGTGCTTAGAATGTCCTCCTGACTTGAGTGCCTCAGTCCTTTGAACTTTATAGGAAGTTTGTGTGGAATTGTAGATCTTTTTCATTGAAAAGAGTTTCTCGGTAACTTTCCGGACTCTGAGTGACACTTTTATTTTCTGCAGCCATTGACCGGATAAGATAAAGACGCACACGAGTTCTTGGTCCATAGCTGACTGTATAGGATTTGAGAAATGGACAAGGTTTCTTCGCGGTGTCTATGTCAGGTTTGCGATTTGAAACTATGTCCAGAAGTGGCATAATCTCAAAAATTTGGATGTATCGGGCTTGAGAATTGATATACCACCATCTGTCCAACTGTTTTTAATTTTTAAAATGGATACGTCTACAATGCCAGTTGGTACAATATGCTTACTAAATTCCCTTAAAGGCTACTAAGTCTTGAGACTTTTCAAATTGAGTACAAACAATCAAGATCTGCTAAAATCTTGGCATAGTTTCCGACTTGCTTGACTCAAGCCACTGCAAATTAAGCACGATGGTCATCTTAAATCGCAGGTCAAGCCCCCACTTATTCATAATTTATTTGTCAAAGCAGCGGTAAACATCCACCATTCCATTAGGAAACAAACACGTATATAAACTTAAGCAATCACCTTCTTCGTTGGTTTCGATTACCTATTGTCAATAGACATACATATGTCGATACCTACACCTATATAACAAGGGAAACATCGTGTGTCATGAAAGTGAAAATCGATAGGGAAAAATCGTGATATGCCAATAGGCCATCGTTTCGACGTCGTCACATAAACTGCATCCGCAACACTTTTAAAGACCATTCCCAGATGATGCACGAAGGAGACACTCATTCACCGTACATGCACCGCTTCAATGACATTCGCTTAGTTTGCCAAGCAGTTCACAACAGATGGGCTCTCTGAAAGCCATTTATGTTGCACCATACCGTTGGGTATTTAAGGATTACATCATTCTTTTGGACGTACCTATCCCGAACGTCATCCCATTTTTAATGACAAAAAAATCCTGTTTAATGTTTCATCAATGCCTAACGGTATTTCACCCTAGATTTTATTTTATTCGAAATCGAACAAGTTCAACTGTCATCTCTGACCAAAGATCTTATCTCTAGAACGTAAATCCTTTCGTAGATTTTTAATTGCGATCGTTTCTAGTGCACAAACTTGGAACTCTCTGTGCACTCAATTTGAGAACACGCCGCGCCGTTGGAAAAGTTATTAAAAGCGTGTCCACTCGTGAGCACTGTACATGTCATTGCACAAAACGAACATGAATGTTTGCAAATTGAGGTTTATCTCAAGGCTAAAGGTGTTACGAACGCGCCGCTTATAATAGGCAGACTTATACGGATTAACTACCAAAATGTGGTATCTTAAGATTGAATCATAAAAAATTAATCGAATTCCAATCGGAACATAAATATCGCGGCGACATTTATCGTCTTACGATTTATTTGTGGCATTAAGAGTGCAAGGCTTTATGAGCCTTAATGCTGGTGTCTAACGTGTGGGTGTATTTGCAGTTGGGAATCTCATTTGGAATGTTTTTCAAGGAAATGATTTCAAATATTAAGTGTGTTGGGTAGATGGGGGATGGTGGTGATTTGTTGGAATTCTGGTTTTTTTGTTGGGCAAACATTTAAGTGGGGCACGTCAGAAGTAGGAAAATTGCATCGGTTCACACCCATCGTAACAGTTGCAATTGTCAATAGGTTACTAAGTTAGATCGTTAATTTTTTTATGGAATCCCGACCATCGATGATCCTATACCCTGTTTGGATTAAGCACTTAGGAAAAGCTTGATGTTTGTAGCGGAAATTCCTCGATGTTTTGGATCTTATTGACGAAATATTATCCGTTTTCCAAGCCGAG
Source organism: Criorhina ranunculi (assembly GCA_951813785.1). Lineage (NCBI taxonomy): Eukaryota > Metazoa > Arthropoda > Insecta > Diptera > Syrphidae > Criorhina > Criorhina ranunculi. The sequence goes on along the minus strand of OX638385.1, from coordinate 32,192,592 downwards.
ATTGATTGAAGCTGATGAGGTCGTTGCCATTACGTTTATCTCTTCCTCTCAACACCCGCTTTTGTTAGTGCTTTCACAGAAGTCTTGACATTTAAGTACATCGAATGCCTCCGTTTTCCAACGACAAAGTAGCGCGAAGCTCATTGCTAATCATCAGCCTCATCGAACACCACTTTGGATCTTGAATTCCTCTGACAGCTTTTCTCTCTGCAGAAAGTGGCACTTTGGCAGGTGGCAGGTTTATCAAGAATACTTCTCCTAAGCAGGTCAACCTAAATAAATTCTCTGCTGACACTGTCGAACGCCTTCTGAAAATCGTGACGATCGGTGTTCAATGCACCACTCACTGCACTACTACAATGGGGATCTGCAGGGTGCTGCTAGAGTGAAATCCTACTTGTTCCGTATCGAGTAAGTCTTCCAGAGGTTCCCTTATTTGTCCAAGGACTATTTATGCTACTTAAGCCAACAGGAAGACATGAGTACCAGTGCATACGAGTTCCTTTCTAAGGGAGCTTGACGATCATTCCTTGCTTCCACATCATCATCAGACCTCCGAAGGGTTGCAGATTAAATAGTATCGAGCACAGATAGGTACTTTTATTTACATCGACAACCAGACTGCGATCAGACTTCTTGTATCTAAAACAATAAAATCTAGGGCAGTGAGGGACTGCAGCTTGTTGCTGTACGAGATCGCTTAACAGCACAAGGCATGTCAAAGCCCCTACCTCCGTTTTTTAACATGTAACGTCATAACAGGAATGCTCCGGCGATTGGGCGGTAACGATTCCTGGGCAAGCTCCAGAGATCATCAAGGATCTACCTCGTACTATACCTCTTCCGCCCTTGTCAACATCAGAGAAACTACCTTTGGCGAAAAGTCCAAATGATTCGAACACTTTGAGAACAGCTGATCGTTCGGAAGTTTCAATGGTTTCTAAAGTAGTTAAGGATCAGTTGTATCACAAAGGACTCAACTTTCCACAATTCTAGAGAACCACTTCAAATTAACAATCTTATCTCTTCACTCCACATTGTCGTTCACATTGTCGTTCAGTGTAGGGGCTAACTACACTGAACGACAATGTCTTCAAGGCACAAACCTTGAGTTACATATCCAAGCCGATTTTTTCATCATCCACCGACATGACCTACTTTAAAACTCTGCTTGAGCTCGGAATTCATTGGAAGCCAACTTAAAAGCTGTTAAGTGAACCCCAGAACATATGAAGCAAAAAACCCAAAAGGCTTTCAATTTCCCCTTAACCTTCAGTTAGGCAGCTCAAGACATTTGAAAGGCAGACGCAGTGTGGACTTATTTCAGAGAAACCTTGTATATGCCTGTGGCTATAGCATTTGTGTATGTATAACTTAAAAATTCGTCGCGAAAGCCAACGTCACCAGTGCGTTCGCGAGTATTTGGGACAGAAGCGGCCAAAATGGGACTAGCGATCAACGAGGGCAAAACTAAGTATTTGCTGTCGACTAGAAGGGACACTCAACATCGACGAATCGGACAGAACGTCACTATAGACAGCTATAACTTCGAGGTAGTAAGGGACTTTGTCTACCTTGGGTCTGCTATCAATTCTGAAAATGATATCTCATCTGCCAATCGCTGGGCAATTGAGTAGTAAGGCCCTTTCCCGAAGAACTAAGGAAGCTCTATACAAGACCTTAATCATCCTAGTCCTGGGTGTATGGCGCTGAAGCATGGACTTTATCAAAGGCGGATGAAGATATCCTTGGTCGCCTCGAGCGAAAAATTCTTCGTAAGATATTCGGTCCCGTGTGTGTTTACGGGTTATGGAGGAGGAGGTTCAACGACTATCTAGCGATATGGACCTAGTCAAAAAAAAATACGCATTGGTCGTTTAAGACGGCTAGGATATGTAGAGCGAATGGACACCAACACTCCGGCCCGAAGAGTCTTCAAATCCAACCCGGAGGGACAACGCAGTAGAGGAAGACCACGCCTAAGGTGGTGCGCACAAGTTGAAGGGGACCTCAACCAACTTGGAGTGCATAACTGGAGGCGGTTGTCTAAGGACCGGGCTAATTGAACAAGCTTGTTGGTTGAGGCCCAGGTTTACCCCAAACTGTAGCGCCACCTAAGTAAGTAAGAAAGCCCATTGATTAAAAGTTTTCCATTGCCTATTGCTTCTCATGGCAAAGTGTACTCTTGGTCGTTTGTCATAACGAAGGGTAGTGCCGCGAATTGTATTTCTGTATTAGCTTGCTCGGCAGTCGATCCACAGATGTTTGCTTTCATCACTTCAAAGTAAAACCGTGAATTTCCAATCTTTTCCCTCCGCCATGTGCAAGTTTTAAGACATATCGTTGAGCAACCCATTGGAATATGGTGTCAGAAGTGGAAAATTTACTTGAAGCCATCTAGATCTTCAAGTCTCTCCCCCAAAGCACCTCCACCTCTTACAACATTGTCATAACTTGAACTTACATTACGACAAACTATCTTTATCTGATACTACAATGTATAAACTAACTGGACAACTCAGAACTCAATCCAAAGCTAGTCAGTCTCGCTTGCCTTACGAAACGGGACGGGCAGTCGAACATAAATATGAAGAAAAAATCTAACAAAAATCCATTTCCCCGTCCATCGATCAACGATCCTGTCCCGTCAAAGTGTACACCGTTTACATTATCAATTAATCTCAACCGCGCGCAATGGGGAAATCCATGCAATTCATGTCTAGATCAGATAACCCGCACTAATGGCCAATGGCTTACAGCTACGAGACGAGTTTTTTTTTTGTATGTCTTCGCCAAAGCTACTACACCACCAGTCATCTCCCGGAAGCAATCCTTAGTTAGTGTGGCCAATTCAATCTGTTCAAGTTTATGGTGACATTTCCACCTAAGAAAGCCTGACCAATTGAATTGACTAACTAGTTGGATGACTTTGCTAAGTTAGTTGCGTTGATGGACACACACACACAGCATCCTAACAAAAACAAATAAGCAAGTCAACTAGAGGAATAACTTTCTCTCAGCAATGAGAGTTTTTCACGAACCTCGCCACCAACCCAAATTGGCTGAAAGATATTTTCACTTTTCACACCTTTTTCCTGACGTGTCTCGTGCTAGCCATCGATTGACACCACGGTGATAAGAAAACAAACTTTTAACAGACGCCTTCAGAGTTATAGATACAAAAAATAATGGAGCTGCAAGGCAAAAAGTGTATTTCTGGTTAATTTGCGCATGCGCAGCTGTCTATTGCCAAAGTGCCCTTGCAACTTTCACATGGCATATCCTAAAAAAAAAAATGGTCGAGTCATAGACGATTTATGAACTCTTTAACAGAGCGACGACTCTTTCCCCAATACCGATCGACAACGGCCTTAGTTTAGAGTTTATTGGCATAGATACTGTATCTTATGCGCTGGTGCTCTCTGCTAGACACACCGTCAGACGTATTGTAACATCAGTCGTCTGTGTGTGTGGAATAGCACTCGTTCCCATAATGCTTCCTTTTATTATTGCAGCTGCACTCCAAACTTGTCCGCTGTATGGTGGCGTTTAGGAGGAAGCACTGTACACTGGCACATCAGTTATAAGTTTGTAGGCCGAAGAATTTATTGCATGATTCGATACGGGTTTCGTAACTCATAGATTTATGAACACCTTAAGACAAAAGAGCACGCTACAATAAAGTAGCCCCACAACCCGATGCAGATGCAATTGTGGGACTGTGTAAGGTTCGGCATAGATCTCTCGCTCTCTGCCTCCAATGGATGTCGTCTACCATTTTCGTAATCGCAAGGGAGTCATGTTTATACGATTTAAAATTACATCATCATTTGATTTGACAATGTTTTGAGTCGATTGATCGATTGGAGACAATTGTAAGTCCCTTCGCTTACAATTGGGTACAATTGATGAGTATCATTGGAACCAATTGATGGTTCTCAATGCCCAAAATCGCAGATTGAGGCCCAATTAATTACACTTGATGAGGGGCTACAAGGGCATTTCACTCAAGATCTTACATTGTTGACGACCATTTTCAAAATCATGGGTCAAGTTTGTTGCCATCAATTTTTCCAAAAAAAAACTATTTAAATTGAAGCTACTGGAACAGCCTTTACAAGGCTAAGAGCACGACGCTAGAGATGTCCAAGATCGCCATTAGAAACAATCGCTAGGTTATCCGTATAACCGATGGCGTTTAGGTCTAATCTATAAAGATTGACGAAAAGTTGCAGAAACCGAAATTTTTCCAGAAGGAAAAGTGAATCTTCGATACTCTTTCCAGCCCTTATCCATGGATTGGTCGTATCTTCGATCCCTCTACTACTGACTTGCCTTGCTATCAAGTCGTAGCCGGTATTATAGAAGAAGCCCTCCACGTCTAGAAAAGTGCGTTGTGCCATTTCTATCTTTTTGACCAGATGGTGAAGGACCTTTCTCCAAGTGCAGAGCTGCTCACTAAGTCTGTTGTTTGGCTCTTTGAACAAAAAGGACCGCTAGATGTCCTCGACAACATTGGCTGTACATCTGTGAATTATTTTACGGTATGACCTTAACAATCTAACCCTGGCTTTCTACGTTAACTTCAGGAATTTCTTGTGATTCGCCAGCTCAAATCTGAGATTTCATGAAACCCCACAAAAAAAAGAAGTTCCACAGTCTTGTGAGCCGATCAATGTCAGCTACCTTCGAGCTGACAAGGCCTGAAAATTGTTGCCACAACGAATCAGTGGTGGCGGTTTGGTGTCGTCCAGACCCACTTTAGTTGAGACCCAAACCTGACCTTTTTGAGCTCGACTATCACATGAAAAGAAGCTGGGACTGGGTGTATTTAGCCAATTAGAAAGCCTAGAGTAGCCCGACACATGACACTACAGAGAGCGAGTGAAAAACTCTTCACTATGCCATCACCAGCCACCAAAAGTCGGGTTCGTATGGGGAAAGAGATTCAATCGGGAACGCAATGATATGGATGCTAGATTAGTAGATGGGGTGGGCACTTGTCCCTTATCACTGCGGCCACAGGTGGGCCTATTGCGGATGCTAAATCACACATCGAACAGATGGACACCCATTGACAGCTTCACCTTCCAACGGACAAATGCCAGGATTCTTGGCCTAATAACTTATCAGCAACTTGGCTGCGATGTCTGTTAAATAAGTTGCAAAAGAGGGTTGAGGGGGTAGCTTCTTTGGCCTAAACCGATGTTGGGTTTGCACGAATCTTAGTTTTAGGCTTTCATTTAGGATTGGGTTTGCCTGCATATGCTGTTGGGAGCGTGTTTCTCAATGATTTAGGCAGACTTAACAAACACCTCTAAGAAGTCTGCGACAAATTTGGCTCTTTCTCAGCAAAAAAGACTGCAGGTCACTAAGTCTACAACCTTCGACGCCTTTAATGGACGTGACACCGCAGAAGCGTTGCACGTTTAATGTCGCAGATTTTGTCCACTGATGTGGTGACAGATCACCGATCACCGATCTTTCGTAGATCAAGACAGGAATGGAGTCTCCCTTCGACTAGGAAATCTTTAAGGGAAGCTGTCTTTGATCAAATCTGCATCGACTGCCGATGGCATCTCCCAGGGCGTCTTCAAAGCTTCAGAAGCAGCAAGTATGGTCGCTGAAACCACTCAAAAGAGGACACGACTTCAATGAAGTTTTACTTGAAACGTTTCAAAATGTCTTACGCCTTCAGACACATCACAGCTATAAGACAAACTGTTGTTGGTTCTATTGATTGCTGATGAGTTGATGGATTTCTCTGTTCTGGTCATAAATGTTCATCTTTCTTTGGAAGGGATATAATAATACTTCCGCAATGTGGTTTTTAAAGTTTTACGAGGGAGACCTATACGTACAAACCCAACAGAGGTTAGATAGATTTATGTTTCCTGCATCTATTGATGGGAAAAGAGAATTCAAACTCAAGTTTTATGATCTACTGTTCTGTGCTAATGACTTAAGGGACATTTGCTCCATTTATTACCCATCGGTTGCATTAATGGATATTGACAAGTTGAAAGATAATTAATGGAAGGAAATAGATCTAGAATATAAAATGAGATACTGTTAGACAGATCAAATTACCAGAAGAATTAGTTATTAAATGCGTTTGTTGACCTATTTCGGTCTTAGTTAGGGCTAGAGGAAGATTAAAGTCTCAGACACAGGCACTCTATTGTATTTGTTCCGCGAACAAAGAAGTGCCAACTCCAATACCCAGTCTTATCCTCATAAAAGCAGGACATTGACAGAGAAATTTCTCCATTGTGTCGTCGTTTTTGGAGACAAATCACGCATGTAGGGTCCTCAATGATTCCCATTTTGACCATATGTTGGCAACCAATCATACTTCTCTAGCCTTTCCACCCCATGTTTACAGGGAATCTTCAAGTCGATTCTGAAATAAGTTTATCTGGATGGACCATCAGAAATTTGTGTTCCTAAACCGGTGCCTATGTCACATACTGAAGATTGAGTTCCCGAAACATACATATATCTAAAGAAGGAACGTACTCTAATCCTTCCGCATCTCCAGCAAACTCTAGACAAATGTAAACAAGATTAATACGAGGCACATTCTTGCGTTAAATAGATCAAACTTAGCTCTCTTCACAGGGATCATCATAGGCCACAACCTGCGCTTAAGTACAGACGAGTTATGCAGAGAGGCTTCGGTAACACAGACGTGGAAGAGAACACAGTCCACTTCCTTTACGAATGTCCCAGTCTATACAGAACAAGGAAGACGGGCCGTGGTGAACACTATTTCAATGACCTGAGCGATCTGTCTAACAAGCCACCAAAGGTAGGAAGGTAGGTAGGTAGAAGTGGTTGAATCTGGGAACTTTCCAGAGACACAAGAAGCGCTGATGCGCTTTGATACCACAACTCACATGACCTGGATGTCGTAAAATTCACTACGAATTCAGGAGGGTTCAGGGAGGCTGAGCAATCGTAACTGCACTTACCAAACCTTTCCCTCTTTGTTGTCTTTTCAGAATGGAAATTCCACGTCAGAGGAGCACAATGGATCCCCTAGAGATCCGAGTGAAGGCTGCATCACGCGATGTACCCACCTCTTAAACCTATATACGAAGCAACGAACGTCTGTTGTGGAGATTAAGAAGCGGAAGTTGAGCTTCGTCAGCACAGTAACAATGTGACAAAGCAAGCTCTTACTTGGAACTCACAAGACAGCTCCGATCGGATGCTTCCACTAAAGTTCGGCGCAGAACGACATTAACAAAGTGCATAGCTGTTAATAGAGTGAAGTTCAGAAGTATCGTTGAGGTCCTATTCTCCAATGTTAGAAGAGGACAAGCTGTGAGTACGTAAAGAGACGTATTTTCAAAATCATTTTTTGACATGAATTTTTGAAGCTGTAGGCGATAGTTTTTTTGTTTTCTGTCGGGGTGTTGGAACACCACACTGAAGCACTCAGACACAAAAACAGGTCCAGTGTTCCACCAGCGGGTACAACTCCTTTACTGTGTTTTCTTCATCTTTCTAAGAAAGTTGAGTAGGAGCTTAGGTTACCGGAACTCATCACATCAGCCCCACAAATCTGACACCTAATATGAGCAAAGGCAGGACAATCATATAGGATGTGTTCTACAGTGTTATCGCCCTCTCCACAAACGTCACAGATAGTGATGTCACTTAATCCTAACACTTTGAGATGTTTGGCAAAGGCGAAGTGTCCCGTAATAACAATTATAAGTTGTCTGCCGTCTTTTTTGCTGAAAGGCAGCAGTTTTCTTACAGACTTCAGGAAGGATCTGTTTATTCTGCCTGCATCCTAGAGAGTCATACCACCTACAGTTGTGTTTGCTAGAAACCCAACCATCGATAGAAGACCTTACCAAAGATACTGGCAAATCTAACTTACTTTCTTATCAAGCCAGCAACTCTTGAGGATTCCACAGCCTGAACTAATGCCACCTTCCATCCTTTAGAGCGCGCTGCTTCCAGTTTCTATATATTGTCCGCGATTGCTTCATCTTTATGCCAGATATTCGGTCCCCATTTTTCTTCGTGTACCAGATGGCTGGGATTCAAAGACCCTCCTAGCTGGTACATTCTCGCTCGATGTACCCTAGCCAGTGTATTCGACAGATTTTTGCTTTACGGACTGCATTCACAGCATCCATACCGCTCGTAGAATTCGCGATTGTTTCCCTTTTGGGATCTTTAGATCCTTCGGAAGAAAAGTTCTACGTCGAATATTTGGCTCCTCTCTGCTTCTCCTTTCGCCCTCCTCGCAGATCCAAATAGGTACTCGGTGAGTAATATTTCGTTCGAAGGATCTCAAGATCTGCTCCACTGTCTTTCTTATCGTCTAGCATTAAGCTACATAAACGTAGACTGGCAGGATTAGAGTTTTGTAGTTTAAGAAAGCCAAAAGGGATACCATTTCTAGGCTTTAGTTGTCTCAGGCTTCATATTTGTTTCACATTGCCCTTGCCAAGCTTTGTCAATGACTGTGCTCTACTATCGCCTCCTTATCCTCCGATTTTAGCAACTCGGACACATGTATCTATGATGTACAGTGTAACATTTCCAAAGTATCGGAAGACAAACCTGAGAAGCGTCCAGAACAGTTTCACCCCAAGACCAACGTCAAGGGTATCATCTGAACAACAAAAATTACGTGACCATGAAAAGACTTAATTTAATAATTGCACCCATGCAGCAGAGGGTCCCGTCCACACGGAACAGTAATCAGACTTGGGGGTAAGAACTCTCCACAGGCACACTGTATCGGTATCTGAAATTGCACTTCATCGCGAAATAATTACCCGTCTCGTACTTCACCATCACGCCGCGGCCGATGCGATGTGTTGTCGTGCGAAAGAATTCTTGTGTCGAGAAAATAATTCGCTGACACTTCACTCGAGTCGCACAGTATGTTCTCACGTCAATTTGACAGACTGAGAGACTTGAGTCTTTCACTACGGTTACGCGATCTGTCAGAATGCTTCTCGTTAATAGGTGGCGTTGATTATGATTTGTGTTGTGAATGACTTGACGTCGTTTTCACTGCTGAAGCGCAGGATAATTTTGGTGATGCCACTGGAATTTAATTGAGTGCCATCACGCAACACTCAATTGGGCGGACAATTTTAATTAATTTAAGAACTTGACGAGTGTAATTATTATTTTGCAGTCAAAGTATGTTGATGAGTCGCATGAACATTAGCATCGTCAGTGGATAGACGATAGAATTGCGCATCTAATCAGAAATTTGCGTTGCATGACTGCTTAATTGTACAATTGCCTTGTTCGCGCCATTACTCCAAAACTTAAGCAATAAAAGTTATTTCGTTCAACCTCAACTCAACCCATCCTGTGTCTCTAAGCTAATTCAAAACGACGACGTACAACTAGACAAAATTAGATGTCAGATGCTCTCCTTTCCTTTAAAGGCAAGTCCTCAACGAATCGATGCCAATTACCTTGTAACGAAGTTCGACGTATCTCTCGGCCTCGGGTCAAACTCTGAGTCGAGATTAAATTGGAAAACGAATTCGATCTTCTGAGAGTGTGTCCAAGGTGGTGTGGTATAGCGTGTGCGCTTGCGCACAGAAAGTGGGCATGAAATAATAAATTACGACTTCGTTAGGATTTCCCTGACAATGGCAGGTTCAACCTCCAGCAGCAAAAGAGAAAAGGAAGGAACAGTGGGCATGTGAAAGAGTGTGCATTCAACCTTGGAGGTCCATTAAATTGGATAATCAACAAACAACCAGAAACAAAATCATCTGAGATGTGCCTCCCGCTAAACAAAGGTCAATGTGGTGTAATGCCATGAAATAGGATTAACGAATACGCAATCAATTGATGCTGATGTTGGCCCTGTGTGCCCATCATCATGTCTATCAAATCGTAACTGCGTTACAAGATCCAAAGGGAATTGCATTATAATTGCCCGGCAGTAGTTGACCACCTTGAATACGGTAATGGGCTATAAGTAAACCCCCTACAGTTGAGGATTGGTAATAAAAAGAAATATGGAGTGGGTGAGTTCGTGCAGTGAAAAGATAGAGTTTTCTGTTGATTTCCAAATTAATGATTCCACATGACGGCACAGATCTGCTTTGAAGACCCATTGACGTTCGAAAACAAAGGTGGCAATGTTTGCATACAAATTATTGAATTATAAATGTGGTTCCGTTCAATGCACCGTCCAGACAACAGAGAAGATTCCTAGTGTACCACGTCAAGTGGATCAACGAAGTTCGTTGAGTTACATCAACTATTATGTCTGCATGGAGATCAGTTGCTGTTAATGTCATGTGCAGCTAATTAAGTGTGATCAAAAAGATGAAACGATATCACCCACGTTTAGAGGATTAGCTGAAGCCACATAAAATATCCGACCATGAATGGAGAAGATTTCAATTTAGTTTTGCCATCGAGAAGGACCTCCTCTTGAGGTTAAATAATGGAAGCAACGTCGAAGTTCGCTTGTGCAGTTTTTTGATTGAAAGAAATTTTATGCGCAGAGAGTTCTGACCCAAACTGAATCTTAGACGATATACAGGTCTGATCTTGCTTAAAAAGTTGCTCTTCAGCAGAACTGTAAAATAAGGCATTCATTTGAGAGTTTAACTGTTATGATTTTACTGAAAAATGAATTCATTCATTTTGAAGTCATTGAATTCATTTGCATTCTTTTGCATTCATTTTCATTCATTTGCATTCATTTGAAGTCTTTTGCATTAATTTGTGGGTTTTTGATAAACTTCCAGTGAGTTAGGATCAGTGCTCAACAGTTTTGGAGGAGGTAGTTCGGACTCTTACTCGCTTTCCTACGGAAACTGCAAGTGACGTTGTTTTCTAGACTCAGCTCCCTAAGATTTGTAGGGTAAGCTGATGTGGCATAATGTGTGAATTCTAGAGCAAGCTCAACACTTTCAGGACAACTTTTCTTTAGCAAAAATTGAAAATTACTGTAAATGAATGCAAATGAATGGGAATGACAATTGAATGCAAAAGGCTTCAAATGAATGCAAATGAATGCAAATAATTGGAAATATTGACTACCATTCATTGAATGCAAAACTTGACTGCTCATTCAATGACCTCAAAATGAATGGTGATTTAAATTTATAAGTCACCATTCAATGAATGAAGTCAATGAATGAATTCATTTCGCATGAATTGCCTTGGGTGCATTCAGTGAATGCATTCTTTTACAGCTCTGCTTTTCAGCACCCTAATCGGTGTTTTTACTGGCTGCTAGTAAACGTATGTGGCCTATTGCACAAGCAAATGAAGACTTCTCATGGCTTCCAGATCTTAGCCGATGCACTAAGGAAATAAATGAAACGCACAGTTTCGGAACAAGATGTACTCGTAGTCGCGGTAGTGACCCCCATCGACCTCCTGCAGAGGCGAAATAGCTCCCCAAGCAACAGTGACCAGGACGGTGGAGCTCAGAAACAAAGAGAAGATAGACTTCAAGGGTGATCAGAGACGTTGCTGAACAAAGTAAACTTCTCCCTCACTATGATTCTAAACGAACACGGGTATTTTAACGCTTACCTCCATACGTTGGGCAAATAAGGAAGTTAAGCTTGCCAGTATGGTGACTCTCCTTAGGCAGTGACAGTGTAGTGAAAGTTTGTTTGCTTGTGACTCGAACTGTGAAAAGAAAACGAAGCATACCACACATTCTTTGATTGAGTAGCTGGGCAGCAGAAGGAAGCAGGTTAGAATCGAAGATAGGGAACATCGATTCAGACCTCGAGTAATGACAGATGGGGTCAAATGTGCTCCTTTATCGAATCAGTGTATTGCAAAGACGGAGGAAGACCAAAACATAAGACACTGAAATCAATAAATGGAAACTCCATTGGATGTAAGTAATGCGAATAGCCAAAGGGAGAGGAGGAATTTAGTCAGTAAGAGTCTGACACAAGACGTGGGTGTAACGACAGTGAATAATGCATTCTTCACCTCTCCCTACAGGAAAAAATAACTAGTCACTGCCCCAATAGCCGGCTAGCCAGAAGGCTGAGTTGCCGGGATGAAGAGGAGCAAGAAACTATATTTTTACTTTCTCTGTGCATGTCCAGCGTTGACCTAAATCTACATTCAGGAGTATCAAAAGCTCCAAGCAGCTTAGAAAAGAACCGAATGGACTTCCAAGTTTCAGATTTATGTGGTATCATAAAAGGCCAACTTTGCCCTATGTGCGTCTGCCCTTTCTTGGAACAGCTCAAGTATAGTCGGCGATTAGCACGACATCATTGTTGCTAAGACAACCACTTTCGGCAATATGGCAGAGTGCTTCGTTTTCTTTGCTCATGTTGTCCCTAGTGGATAAATACCATGGATAATCTTTTATGGTTAGGTAAGGTTGTAGGGGTTGTTGCATTTATGTACAACCTCACTCGGATCTCAATGGATCCATTGTGCTCCCCGATGTGGTGTGGGATACCTAAAATAAATGGAATAGATTGTTTCATTATTATCGGTTGGCCTCCTCCTGAACCATCCCGAGTTCCGAAGGAATTGTAGGATGGTTCTTGGTGGCTTGCTTGACAGTTCACCCACATCGCTGAAGAAATGTTCTCCGAGGGCTTTCCTAAGTTTTTTTTCTTATTTAGTTCTGTACAAAGTGTTCTTGAGGTGCGGCATGTTGTGAGTGAGGTCCATCTCTCGTTCGCGAGTTTTATGGATTTCCTGGTGATGTTGGACTTTTGAAGTTCTGATGGGGGTAAGACTGAGTCATCGGCCATTATCAGATCCGCCTTTCGTTCCCGTGGATGCCCTTATGTCCCGGGACCCAGATAAGTGTGACGTTAAGATTAGCTCTGAGTGCTTTAAGTTCATCGTTGCAGCCTTTCACAGTTCCGGATCTGATTGTTGTCGATGCGATGGCTTTGATGGCTGCATGACTGTCTATGTGACTTCTTGGGAGTGACTGTTGTGATAGTTCACGCGAGGCCTCTTCGATTGCTAGGACTTCCGCCTGAAACATGCTGATTCGGAAGCCTCATTGATCGTGCAATGCTTGGTTCTGCTACATAAATCCCAGAGCCCACTCCCTCATCTTTTATTCTATCCAAAGTTCTGTCGGATACTAACACTTATCGTGTCTTTTCTCAATCTAGTCCAGAATCTTGCCGTGGAGTGGTCAAAATATGACACCCTCACCCTGCCAACAGCTTAAATATTCAATAATTCTTTCAATTTTGTAATTGGGCTTTACAAAACTTGAGTAATCGGTCAAGTCATGCGAGAATTAAGTATGCATTGCATAAACTAAGAACGAAACAAGCACCACCTCTTCAAAAACCAATTTCGCCGCTAAATCGGCCACAAAAATTATTGGCCTCACAGAGTCGAAAAAAAAAAAATAATATAACATCCACCTCTTTTCTCTCCCTTCACAGATAACAACTGACATCAAAATTAATCACGTTTGGCAGAAAGGCGCGCAAAGTCCGCGCCCTGTTATCAACCGCGGCGCACCACAAAAAAAAAATATCGATTTGCCCAATAAACAAAGCGCGCAAAAAAAAAATCGAAAATTATTTATGGCGCCTCTTTTAAAAACTAACCGTGCGATGCCGAAAACTACATACTTTTCGACGTCTTCGTTTACACACTCACCCATCCCATCATGAGAAGATGAACTTTGCTGCACACAAACTAAAACATCGAGGATCTCTTGCATCAAACACCGCCAAACATAACAAGAAAATTTATTCGTGCATCAAAAATCAAAAATCGAAAAAAAAAACAAGGATTGGTGCTTCAACACGGTAAGTGGTAACACACACCATATCCTTTTGCTGCGTCCGATTGCCTGGCTGCTTGTTCGACAAATTAACAATGATCACGATCGAAGGAGATGGAAAAAATAAAAAATTAAGTCGAAGTAAAAGGGCAGTGAAAAATGAACACGCCATAACCACTCGTCGCGTCGACTCGGTGTTGATCGGCGAAAATGCTTTAATGAAAGGATACGCGCGAAGGGCACTTGTGCCGAAAAGCCCGAACCAATGGACGGACACGAACTGATGTGAAATTGTTTCTCAGAATGCAAGTGGACATGATCAGCGGGCGCAGATAATGTGCTGTAATGTCTTCAGATGTGGTCTGTGGTCGCGCAATTATTTTTAATGAATTAATGATCGAGTTCGCTGTTCAACTCTTTTGTTGTTCAACTTTATTCCCACCGAGATGATGACCCATGTGGTGTAATCGTGATTTGCTTATGTTTGACAACAATCAGTTGATGGATTGCAATGTGTTTTTTTGGCGCTAGATATTGTGTACAAGTCGACCACACCCAGTGGGTTTTGATTCGATTCAATCTAAGTCAACGAATGATTAATTAAGATTTTCACATAAAATACCGATATGACCGTGGCTTGGAGAAATTTGTTTTGGCAAAACCAAATAAATTACTTTCACCCTCGGGAGACGAACGGGTTTAGGAGGATTTATTTCATATCCCAATGGTTCTTGAATGAAACGTTGAGAAAAGAGTCATGAATATGTACAAGTGGCACACACGCCTCTGATAGGCTTCCAGCTGATTGGGGTCTCTATTCGGGTAGAACTACGCACACGTAGATTATTGATTTATGATGCATTGGCTACAACAATGCTGTGTGCAGGTTCTTTTGCAAAATGTTTGCGTAGGTAGATAGGTAGGTAGGAACAGATGGCGGTCTGCTTCCTCCGGGAGTACACTAGGCGAATCCTAGTTCAACTCCACTGAGAAGAAACATCCGGTCCTGTGCCGCATTCTATTATGGAACCATCGGTGGAAATCGGTGCTGGGTAATCAGTTGCTATTTAGGCTAGAGTCTCAGACAGCAGGACAAGAGTCTTACTATGAACCGAAAGCTTCCACGACTTACTTAGATTCTCTGAGTGTTATTGCACTGCACGATGAGATGAATGCAGATCTAAGGGCCTAAATGTTTATGAGCTCGTTGAGTACTTGAATCAAGTTTGACCGTTGTGCACCTGTGGTTTCAATTCCAGCTGTTCTTTACTAGAGGCAGTCCGACTGATATCCAAAATTAAGTCGAAACCAGTAGCTGTTCAGTCAAAGTTAAACTTTTCGTCAAAAAAGTCCTCGTTTGCCTTCTAAAACTATCAAGCAAATCTTAACGACACACCTTGGCCTAATCAATGATGAATTTCATCAATTAATTGAATTTTTTGTTCCGTTTCACAAGAAAAAGAAAGTGAGAGTCTCCAAAGGAACTTCTCGTATGCCCTCAGAATTCCATCATCCAATCAATCAAAATCAAAGAAACAAATCAGACAGCAAAAGGATATAACTTCAAAGCGTGAGTACCTAAACCAAACCGTGTGATTTGTCATCGGTTTCGAAATTGAAATCGAAATCACGATTTCTCTTGAAAAAAATGTCCCACTGTGGACACAAAACGGGGACGAGAGCACTACATGCCACCACCACATCATTCATTGAACCATCAAAACAAATGAACTCACATCCAAACAACAAACACTCAGAACATGCTGTCAAGCTTCCAAAGCACGCTGGTTGTCCTCAAGTTCCATTGAAAAACTTCATTGGCTTCTGGAATAACCGATGAGGAGATTTCTCGGATAATTTGCATTTTCTTGAACGGATTTCATCAAGAGAGAGAATGGCACTACGTGCCCAGGGCATCGAAATCGTTTTCACAGACGCATTGTCAATCAATTTGCCATCTCGTTGCAATGCAATTCTGTAGAAATTGTCACGCACTAACATGATAAAGTGGACTTGTGAACCTTTGTGCTCATTCAATTAGCCAATCATGGGGCAAATAACCACTGCCACTTGACCAAGCCATACTATTGTTGGTTCGTTACGATGAAGAAGTCACTAGTGTTGCTCCATACACGGGGCATGTCAATGCCCTGCCCTGAACACTTTGTCTAATTATAATGAAGACGCAAATTAACTTACAATGTCAGCCCTTGTGCATATCATCCACACCCATGCCCATGACCAGATACGTAAATATGTGTTAAGAAACGATGCAACAGTGGCAGTTGCAGGTAGTAGAGATGCACTCCATAAGTTAATTACTACCTTACTTAGCTCTCATTTACAGGTCCATGGATTGCACGAATAAGGGTATGAGGAAAGACCTTAAGAAAGTGGCGGTTGTGAGGAATCTATTGAAACGTTTGTGGGACAAGCAATTTGTTGCCATCAAATTATGACATTGACTGACGTTGATCAGATGACCAAATCAATGCAAAAGTATGGAACAAACTTAGGATGATAGACACCAGTTGGCTTCTCTTTTTACTAAAGCTCTAGCTGCTCTTATGACTTTGAGAAATCTTCAACTTGATGAGATTTCAAAAATAAGTTTCCTGTCACATTGTCACCAAACAAAGTAAAAGTTGAACAATAGTTTCTGTGAGCTAACAGAAACTTGTTGTCTAGTCTACAATCGGAAGCCAATTGACGCATTAAACATTCTCGAGATGCGAACTTTTGAAGGACAATCTTCAAGTCTGACAATTTCTTGATGTTAGCCCGTTAGAAGTTATTTTAATCTTTTTAAAATCAATTATCCATGGCAACCCTTTTCAATTATTATTTGCAAGCCCTGCATTCTTCGATGAAATTTTAAATCTGTCAACCAACTACACAAACCATTTGATAGTTTGAGAGGTACTGTGAAATAAATAATTTTGTTAAATCAAACAATACTAAATGTCAATTCAATTCCAGCTGTTTGAAAACCATCGAAAGTAGCGTGGTACATGCGGAAGATTGCTGCCTTCTTTTTGAGGCTTTTGACTTAAAAACTTAAGGAAAACTTTCTCCTGGATTGCAAAACAATAGATAAACCATAAACATGGGTTTTGAAAACAATCTGGCCACCATAGAAAGTCAATTTCATTGCTGTTTTCCAGTGAATAACATCAACTGGCAAGTATGAACAATCGACCAAATGCATAACAAATTTCATTTCTTGACGGAAATCTTTAGAAAATCACTTCCAATCTCAACTGGGATGATCAAAAGCTTCTTTTGGACCACACCTACAATCACAATCTGAACAAGGACTATCCAATCAATTTGAATTACCAGCTGAACTTTCTTAAGAAACTTATCCAACACTTGGAACAGTCGACAGAAGAAGTCCACGATGAGATCTATGAAGCGTTCTGTAAAGTCCAAAATGCTGGAAAAGATGACGAAATGTTGTCCTACAAGCATTACTCACTTTCAAAGTATGATACTGTGATCACTCTGAAAGAGTCCAGAAGTTTTGTTGCCAATGGAACTACTGGTCTGTGCAGTTGGCAGGCATCATTGGCTTTATCCGATTGGTTGCTTCACAACAAGCATGTAGTTCGAAGGAAATCAGTGATTGAATTGGGCTCAGGAACAGGATTATGTGGATTCATTGTTTCAAAATGTTGTAAAGCCGAGGATGTGATCCTAACCGATGGAAGTCCTATAGTAATTGATGTTCTGAAGGAAAATTTGAAAATTAATTTCTCACCTGTAGAGGAAGTTAAAGAGAAACTTTCAATCGTACACCTACCCTGGGAGGAATGTGAACTTATTCAAGAAGGAAAATTCGATGTGATACTTGCAGCTGATGTGGTTTATGATTCCACGGAGTTTGATAGTTTACTCAAAGTTATACAGCATCTCTTTCAGTTGATGGAAAACAATGTGCAATTGGTCCTGGCAGCCACAGTTCGGAACAAAGAAACTCTCCACAAGTTTTTTAGTTTGTTGGGTAAGATCTAGGAGATGGATTGTACATTTGTACTTGTTTTTGATTGAGAAACTTTTTTTTTTTTTTGCAGAGTACAACGAATTTGAGGTAAGAGATGAGGAAATTGTTCGTTCGGAGGAAAGTCATCTTTTTTGGGATAGATCAACGCCAGTTAAAATAATGACAATTACGAGAAATACACTATTATATTAGAAACATATATCATTTCATTTTTATTATAAGCTGAGAGGTTCCATCAAAACTAGGTAGACAAGATCAAGTGAGCGTGTCAATCCGTTGCCGGAATCTATTGGTGCTCTGTGACATTTAGTTCAAAATCTACTAATTGCAACCTCAAGTGTCATAACCCCTCATTACCTCGAATTACTGTCGAGATTTGGCTTTGAAATTAGTTCTTGCACCTCGAAAACATCTTCTGGTTCAACCAGTACGACTTGAATCACATATGGAACGCATGAGTTATCGTTAAGTCGGAACATTAGAGCAAACGTTTGCAGATTTCCCAAAGACATCATAATCCTTTAATCTTCAAACCAAACAAGAGTAGATCTGGGCATTCACCATCACTAATGAATGTCATTACCAGCGTTATGATGTTTTCAAAAATGTTTGAATTCCTTCGCACACTGACACGCAGCCCCATCCACCGGCATTCATGAGTACGCTCACGCCAAAAATGGTATTCATGAGTGATAGTGGATGCCCAGCTTAAGACGGAACAATGGGAAAAACATGAAACATCCTCGGACTAAATGTCTGCCATCTACTAACTTACGTTAGAAAGCCTCTACACATTCTCGATCAGTCCTTGCTCCTGGAACGGTCACTAGATTTGAAACAAACAACAAAAACTGAATCCAGAGTGATGATAAATAAAATATTTATACCCAGATTCAAACTTTATCCTTAATTCTTTCATGTTTTGACTTGTCAGTGCTTAACGATACATTTTACAGAGTTTCCAAGGATGTCATCTTGTAAAGCAACCTAGAAAGCTCAAAGTTGCATCAACATTTTCTCTCCCCCACCAACCCTTACCCCCTTTAGGGAGTGCAAAAAAAAATATGATGCCAAAAACAGACATTTGTCGTAATTTTTTTCATGTTTAAAGTTGTCAGCGCCTAACGGTACATGCTACAAAACGTTTAACGATGCTATCGTACAGAGCAACCTTAAAAACACAAAGCTGCATACAAATTTTTCCCCTCCCACCAACCCTTATCCAGTTTAGAGAGGAAATAAAAAAATTTAACATCAAAAAGTGGGTGGAATACCTACTAAAATTTCTGGGCGCCCAGTACTTCTGTCAAATTTTTGTGTGAAAACTCGGAAATTCGGTTGAAAAAACTGCGTCTCTGGTTGACTTGACTTTTTCAAAGCTCCAATATCTTGGTTTCTAGGGCATGTATTGACATGAATTAAATGGCAAATGAAAGGGCGGAGCACCTAGTTTATGGAAAAAATAAGACTGATATTTTATACATATGTGTGGGCATTTTTATTTATCATTAAAGACATCATAGGTTATGAAAGTTGAATGGAAAGATTTTGTGGTCGTTTCTGGAGTCAATTTGAGGGAATGTATAGCTGGAACTTTGTGCTGAAGGTGTGAGCCAGGCAAGTAGCATTATAAAAAGGTGTAGATAAGCAAGGGCGGGTTGTGAAGAGTGGTGCGCTGTTGTAAATTACTGGTATTGATTGTATATGTAAATGGATGTCAGATGTTTTCTTGGGTTTTATGGTGCATGTTTGCTATTAAAATCTTCGAAGGTCGTCAACTAAGGACAAATATGACTATTTTAGGAATGAAAGTAAGCAATTGGAATGGTAAGGGTTTCGGAAGTCGTCGAATGAAGACAAAAGTGACGATTTCAGAGATGAAAGTTGACAACTAGACTGGTGAAGGCTTCGAGGGTCGTCGAATGAAGACAGAAGTGACGATTTCAGTGATGAAAGTTGACAAAGTGGACTGGTGACAGCTGGAGTAGTGAACATTTCTGTGAGAGGTAGCAGGCTCGATGATTATACTAGGCAAAACTTCCACACCTGTAAACAAAGTTAAGATAGAATTTAAGCATTCTGTAAGAAATGACTAAACACGTAGTCTACTACTTCTTAAGCAATGGCGATTCCCACATTAGAGAACTTTGATTGGAGGCAACTTCAACAGTGTCAAAAGGATTCCGCTTCTTTAAAGGTATTATCGACTCTTCAATGTTCTCCACAAGATGCTGCATGTTGGATAAAACGCCGATGTTCTTCAGTTGGTACATCTACCTTTGAATTTGGGCCAATAAATGCTTCAAATTGTAATAGTAGGCAAGCAAGGTAGACGTGATGGTTTAATCAATCCTGTTCCTTACCCAGATATCACTATTATTGTGGTATTTCTCACAGCTCCCCACCAGAATGTGAACTTTTTGTTTTACGCGTACCTCATTCGCTTCCTACTGTTCGCGACTATTGGATGGAACCCGGAGCAGAGCGTCCTTAAGCTGTTTAAGCAGTTTAAATTCATTCCAGCACTAGTTGGTAAGATGTGGTGACTGTGTTATCAACCTGACTGTCTTTAAACTTAGCACCCTATTGGTAGATTTCCTTTTGAAATAAATCACTCCCTTCCAGACATTTTCCTCTTCAATGCTAAAGGTTTATTTTTGTTTTTTTTTTTTACATAATTATCTTTTGCACATAAATATTTTTATTTTATTTCAATGTTCCTTTGATCTATTTTGTACGCTTACAATCAGAGAAAAGAAAATAAATTTTCAAATTTAAAAAGGAAACAAAAAATATAAAAAACTAATAATTTGTTAATTTAATTATTAAAAACTATTATTTTATGAATCACTGCTAAAATTAAATTAATATGAAGGAAAAAAAATATCACATTTACGATTAATTCTTTAAATCTAAAAAAAAAAAAGAAATTCAAAACGATGGACTAGAATATTTTTTGCAAGAGTTAAACTAAAATTTCAACTAAATTTGCATTTAAAAATTTACACAACAAAACGAAACGCAGCGGTGATGATGATGTTTTGAGGACGATTCCCTTAATAAAAACTAAGGATGGGGTTCTCGAAAAGAAGGAGATATTTTGAAAGAAAAAGAAACTTAATCGGTGTGCGTTAGAAGCCAGCCATACGTACAGACAGACGCATATGAATATCCGTCGCTTAAAGGTTATACAATCAAATACAATTGAGTATACGACACAATAAATTAATTAAAAGCTAAATTCTAGAATGTTTTTAGTTTTTAGTTGATTTGAGAGCCTTTTTCTCCTGCGTTCGTCGTTCGTTTGTGAGGTTTTTTTTCTTTTCTTTTCTTTTTGGTTTCTTGTTTTTGTTCATTTGATGCTTTGTTCGTTCTCTTTAAAAATAAATGTCGGGTGGATAACTGCAGGTCTTATCGAAAGCACTCGTTCCTTATTCCTAACCGTTTTGACTGACTAGTGGTTGATCTTATGCGACCAACAACTCTTCATGCAAGCCAGGTTCAGAGTCCAATGACTTGTTGGACTTGAACATGTAATTGTTGTTATCTCCCTGACTGGATGACTGTGACTTTGAACTCGATGTCATGTTGTAGAGGTCATCTAGATCTGTACTTCGTCTGTAACTAGAAAATGAAAAATATGTTCAGTCAAACGGAGACTCTCAGTTTTGGAAACAACTTACCTGCTGACCGGACGACTATAAGTGGACATCACAGGACTGCCTGGATTGTTGTCATTATTACTGTCATTATCATCCGCCGATTGATACAAGTCGCAACGATCCAAGTAATCCGATGTCAAATACGCAGGCAAATCATTTTCATCATCCTCATTGTTGACGTAATCCTGACCATCCTCATGATCTTGCTGTTGTTCGACCATACTCAGCCACTGGGAGTTATGATTGCGGAACTTCTCCAACTAAAATGAAACCGTATAAGTGAAAACAAAAACAAACAGCTAACCCAAATCACCTTAATTCGTGAAGCCCATTCCGTGTCAGAGATCGCGATAATATCCAAACAATAATCACACACCTTCCTTATCTCAGAGTTCTTGTCATGCATCAAATCAATGAGGTAGGCTGGTGACTCTGTTTCCTTGATCATATACTCCCTCGTACTCTCATGCCGCAGAATCCTCTGAAACACAAATATTATTTGCAAAACAATCTCATCATCCTCCTGTTTAGCCTTCAGTAGCTCAATTAGCGACAGCACAACCTTCGCTCGACAAAACAACAGCGCACAGAGTTCATCTCTCGCACATGTACCCAAATAGACAATCGTGTCCAGCACGACGTCATCCACTTTCGCTCCCGGCACGAGAATATCTCGAATCCATGGAATCAAGTCGAAATTCTGCAAAATCTGTGAGTAATCCAAGTCAGCCAATGACAGATTGCCAAGAATGCCAACGCATTCGACAATGAAATTCTCATCGTCGCACATGGTTATAATGCGCGCCAAGTCGCCCACATAATCTATAAACTGATGCTGGAGATTTTCATGCTGAGACAGATTCCTTATCAACTTCATAAGTAAAGCATCCTGATACTTAAATGCTCGATCCATCAGACTGTGCAGTCGATTGCCTTCGACCATAATTTGTGCATTTCGTTTGTTCAGTGAAAGGTTGATGCATAATGCAACCAAATCCAAGTCAACTTTTGTATTCAAATTCAGAATTATTGCATCGGTGGCCATTTGCACACATTCCGTGTGGGTGAACATTGATTTTACCTAAAGCAGACAGGACAGAGTAGATATAACCATATTTGACGTTCCACACTCACCTTATCATCCAAGCTCATGTGATACAGGATCTTCACGGTAATTCCATGATGTTTCTCATCATTGATAAACATAACCAACATTGGCAGGAGGGCAGCTTGCACCATTTTCCGCCGCAGCGATCCGTCAAAAGACAAATTGAAGACTAGTTTCAGTGTGACTTGTATCAAGTCAGCGTTACCACTTTGAATTAATCGTGGCAACTTGGCAACAATATTCAGTTCGTTCATGTCGTCTTTATTGTCGCCAACGATGGAGAGTTTCTTAAGGAACGTCGTAACCAACATCAAAAGATCGATATTCTGTCGATCCAGAGCTTTGACCAGCATCTTGACGATGTTCTTCCGACGCATTTTCTCTTCCAACTTCACATTCTCGGCCATGTTCAGCAGCAGATAGAAGGCAACTCTCAACAGTTGTTCTTGCTTCTTGGCAAAGATCTTAAGCTGCTTATTCAGCCTGTCATACTCTTCTTTCTTTCCTTTTGGATCATTAGGGGCCAGTGCCTCATTGCTGTTCGTTTTTGCCTCGGGCGATGTAGCTCCCGATGAGAGATGCTCATGATAGCTGCTGTTCAAAATTTGACTCTTCATCAGTGACGATGACATGGTGCCTTGAAAGCTAGCCCAATTGCCAGACTTGGGACGTTGTTTCAACTCTGGAATTCGACGTCTTGGGGGTTCCATCTAATCAAGATAATTTCCGTAAAACTGATTTTTATTTGCAGGTGCCTCCTTCAAACTCACCTCTTTGGGTTTCTCCTCATTCATGATGTCAAGAAAATCATCTGAACTACGATTCAGTTTTTCCTTGCTCATCTTGTTACCAGGATTCTTTCGGACATCCAACTCGTTACGCATGCTCTCGTAACGTCGGAGTTCATAATCTATGACATCCATACATAAGGAACCAATCTGAAAGCAAGTTTTTCACAATGTGGAACGTGTTTAGTAAGAATGCATTCCACACATACCTTGTACTGCACAATCACTGGATGAAATTTGGTGTACGTAGAGAAACAGAAGAATATATAAATTATATTCGTCGAGAGATCTAAACTCTTTCGCCAATCCTCACGAAGGACCCTCGAAAGTGCGCTCAATGCAGCCTCTACAAAAAACAAAATCGGAAAAGTGAATTCGAAATTGATGGTGATTATTTTACTCCCCCTTACCATTCTTTTCCAATTCCTCGAGATTATCAGGATTTCTAGCTACCTGTAGAATCATAGCTGAACCTCGTATTCGTTCGCCCAAGTCTTCATAGAGCAGCTCAACATACTCATCGATGTAATTGATGGAAACATCGGGTTGTGGTGCAGTTTTCGATGTAGACCGCACAGCGGAAGTCGATCGTTGACTGTTGTTGTCTGCAATATCTATGTGTGAGAAAACCAAGTGTTTAATTTCAACCCAAATATGGAACTCTGTATGGAATAGCATACCACTTCCTGTGTTGTCTTTCCGATTTTTCAAATAGAAAATAATTTGCTCCACATCGGCGAGCTGAGATCTGTGAATGAGATCGCATCGTTCAACAACTTCTCTGGCCAGAGCAGCTGGATCTGTTTTAGCATTGAGAGTTTTCAGGCGGATAATTTTCTGACAGTCCTGCAAAGGAAAACAAATATGTTAAAATAAGTTTGCAAAATGAATCATCACTGTCGGTTGTGAATTGTAAATGGGTTAAGTATTGACCAACTCCCTGCAGAGGCAATCAAGAGAATTCGATTTGAATGTACACAAAGAGTGGTGGCGCAGTACCCAATAATTGTACTAAGGAGAGTTTGACTCTGCCAAAACTAATGATTACTGTAGTAAGCTGGCCAAAGTCTATTCATTTTCAAATAACCTTTACAAGTTTGAGATATCGTCATGCTATATGTATATGCTGATACACTGTGAGCAATTTGTTTCCAGTCCAAACGTCTTTGAGTTTTAAAGGCATAGGAGGTTTGCCTATCCTTGCCATATAAAAAAAGATAATTAGCTCATACCAAACTGTTAAAGCTAAGATATAAGCAGCCTAACCATAGAATGTTGTCGATACAGATCTGGCTACAAGCACTTCATACAACTCTGGGTCCTTGAAAAGCTGCCTTGTGTCGTTAAAGCGCAGAAAAAGAAACAATCTTCAGTTTCCCTTGCGAGAACTAGGTGCGAGAGCCTCTTGCTGTTGGACTCTATTCTTTCCACTAGTAAAAAATTCTGTAAATCATCAATAAGCAAAGCAGTGAAACCTCCTCAAATGTTTTAACTTCAGAGGCATCAGTCTTCTCAGCATCGAATGCAAGATCTGATCTGACATATTGTGTGAACGTCTCGTCCACAACCTAATTGGCCAAAAACGTCCATTATCAACCAAATGTTCACACAGATACTGGAAAAAAAAGACACAAGAAGAAAGGTCGCCTATGACGGCATTTGTGTAGTGGAGCTACCCATATAGAGCCATTTCTAGTTTTGGAGGAGGAGATTGAACGATGAATTTTACAACGACATCGACCTAGGATATGTAAAGCGAAAGTACACCAACAATCTGGCCCACGTAGTCTTCGAATCTGGTTCAGAGGGACAACTGACTGGGGAATGATCTCGTCTAAGGTGGGGTGCACAAGTAGAAGGGAACCTCAACCAACTTAAAGTGTGTAACTATAGGGAGTTAGCTAAGGACCAGGCTAACTAGAGAGGCTGGTTGGTTAAAGCCCAGCTTCAATCCGAACTATAGCGCTGCTTAAGTGGGTAAGTAATGCGTTAGACATATCTCAAAAAAACAGTTCGACAATTGCAACAAAAAGGCACGTTCAGTACTGTATAGTTTCTGACAGAGTATACTACGAGTTCTTAAATCCTTTCTTAAATCCCTAGAAGTTCACTCAATCTTTCACAGGATTAAGTTCCTTGATCAAGTGTCTTATATGTGAAGAAGACCATAAACATTATGATTAATACGTTCTAGCGATTGATACAATAGAATAGAATGCCTCCTATCATTGGATTGATAAAATTAAGTGTACTTGTTGCAATCAGCTAAACAAAAACCTCATTAAGTCTTTTTAAGCCGCAATAAGTATTTGTTTCGAACTTTTGTATGATTATGGCAACTTAAAAGTGATTTATGGATCCCTGTCAGTAAAAGATAACAAATGGTGTCCCAATAAAAACTGAAATTTAAAATTGTGCGCCATTTCGAAACTGTGGAACCTGAAGCAGTCGTATTTTACAATTGTTACACATTTAGTCACACAGCTTTCAAAGGATTGAAGGCACAGAGTACTTACTTTTCAAAACCATATCAAGAATTTGTACAAGATTGAGAAGGAAGGTTGCACAGGATGAACCAAAACTTTAGAGTATCCGCAGAGGTTTCCACTAAACCCTCAATGTAAACCACAAAAACAATGTTATCCCCGCCTATGAGAGTATTTATAGAGATGGGCTGTATAGAGCTTTGTTTTGTTTTGCCAGAATGACTTCACCAAAATCTTCAATTTCAACAACTTTTAGCTTAAGACAAGGCGACCAAAGGATAATTAAGAACTCGCAGGAAAGAATAAAACAGATCTAATGGTGAAGAATGGCAAATGGAAGGGTCTCTCAATATAGAATAGACAGAGCATCACTATAAACATAGTCCGCTTCTCCTTGCCTGGCTCTAGATTCCCAATCGTGTCTCTTAGAGATGGCAGATCAGTTCAATATTCTCCTTTGTTCAATACCAGGGCATAGAAGCATTCTAGGGAACTATAAGGCTGTCGAACTCGCTAGATATGGAACAACTATACTCATTCTACCAGATAAAGGCACTGGAGCTATCGAGAGAACAAATTTTAGGTGCACAAGTGTTACGTCGTGTCTAGCGACAAAACAGATTCGGCTAAAGCTGGATCTGAAACGCTCTAAGAATTTAAGGCGTTATCACGCGACACAGTCTAATAGGCAACAAGGCTTGTGGACGCTGTATAGACGAAGAAGAAGAGAAATCTATTCTTCACCTTCTTTGTACCTGGCCAGCTCTCTTCCAAAAAAAAAACTTCACTTAGGAGAATTCTACTATAACGACCTAATGAACACTGATGTCAACTAGATAAGGAGCCATACGTATCAAAGAACTTCATCATTGGTCTAATCTGCGGGTTGGACACTCCACCATTCTGAACGATTTAGAATTTCTTCCGCAAAGCACTGACTACACCCTTCAACGACTCCTATTTGATAAAAACTTCGTTACCACTATCCCTTCTAGACTTGACTAAAAGGACGATTTTGAGCTACAACAAAAGGGATCCATCTACTTCTACACAGATGGCTCACCAAGCAGATTTGGCCAAAGCTGGATCTCAAACGCTCTCACTGTCTCATGAGACGAAAAAGATTGCTAATAAGCACCTTAGTAGGTGTCCTTACGGGACACTGCACCATCGACAAGCATGCCTATAGGCTGGGCCTCCTTTACAACGACTTCTGCAAAAGCTGCATGGACGAGGAGGAGGAGGCGACGATTCTCTATCTTCTCGGTACATGTCCGCCCCTCTCAGCTCGAAGAAGAGCATACTTAGCAGCCAGCTTCTTTAACAACCTTAGTGAACTGGCTGACATCAATATAGGTAGTCTCCAGTGCTTCATAGAAAGCTCCGGCTGGTTCTGTGCGTAGTATTTCTGGTGAAGTACAGATCCTGGTAGTAACACGAAGGACCCTGCATCTTCAGCCTGTCACTCCTACCTAACCCAACCTAGATAAGGAGAATCTCGCCCAGATACATACATGTGGTCTCATGATGGACCTATCATTGGTCTAGCTGTGCTGACTTAAGCTGGCAGCCACTTCAATCTAACCTAACCTATTCGAAATGCATGTTCACAATCTCTTCGTTCCCACAGTGCACTTAAAATTTGAGCTCGTTGGCCCTTTTCATGCATTTACCACTGAACTTCATATATTTTCTCGGTGCTCTTGTTGCTCCGCCCTAATCCGACCCGCATAAATCCGACCCTGGTTAATGCGTGAGAACATACCATGAATTAGTGACGGATCAGAGAATACCAAAGTGTATGTATCAAAACTGCTGTCAATGATACATAACCACTCTCGTGTGACTAAATTCAAACCCATTAATTCGATTTCAAAGAAACCCACACAAGTCAAGTCTAAAATTCACCAAGTGGCAATTCATAAACCCTGTCCCTCTTCAACATTCCAAGTTCCATTTACATTATTTTTTATGGTTTGATTCCTTTAAAAAAGAAAAAAAGACGAATAAAACTCAAATTTTTACATAACGTCTGTCACGCGCAAAAACGATTCTCTCACTTACATGCGAAAACATCAAGCCCCCACATACACTAAGTATACTTAAATAATTAGATTTCCATGAAGCCTATACTTAACTGTGATAATTATCTAACACGGAAAAGCCTCTGCCTACCATCCATCACATTTAGCACACACGCTAACTAAAAAATCTAAAAAAAAAATTATCATATAATAACAAACGAAGATAAACTCGAATTATCGGACGGAAAACCTTCCAAACCTTCCTCGGAATTGAAAAATATTGATATCGATGACAGATAGGTAAACCTTTAATCTACAAAGAGACCTTTTGATAGGGGCCATGCCTATTTGTATTGATTTCCTTGTGTTACGGTAACCAGTCGTTCTATCGACCAAAGTCAATAACATTTTAATTTGTATGGGGAGCTAAAGAACCGTTCAATGTGTGTCTGTGCTTGGGAACGAGTTCCGGTGTTATAATGAAGTTTAGGCGATAACTTCCGGGGGAAAACATATCCAAGTGTACAATTGAAAACTTCTAAATTGCATCGAACAGTGCAGGTGGTTGTGTATGAAGGAAAACTGCTTGGCAAAGACAACATGTCGCCAAGAAAAGTGACAAAGTCGACGATAACCCACTTCGATTTTTATTTATTGAGCTTCTAGGAAAGACATGACTGAGACCATAAAACTTGGGATAAGCCGGTTTCTTAAATCGATTACGATAAAATGGATAAAGTTTCACTTACAAAATGAGGTCATCTACTTTTAAAAATAAAACTTAAGGGATGCCTTACTTATTTATTGCACGTGCCCTCTTTCAACTGTACATGAGAAACTTAACAACTAATGGCGTTTGACCCACATCCCACGTAAAGTACATGCTGGTTGGTCATGCAACAATGACCAAAGCAATAATCCAATAATTCGACTTTATTTTGTATGTTTCCCATTTTTTGTTTTGTTTATTAGGTTGTTCCGCTTGGTGCTGTGACCCTATTTCCGTTGGTTTGAGGGAGACATTTCTAAATATTAAGTGTGATTCAATGAAAACATTTCATTATCCGCTGTTGAGGGGGGGGAAAAAGGGCAATTTACCGAATAACACAAATAAGCCGATTGTATGACGTAGATAAATCGGGAATGAGTAAAAATTTATATAAATTGCAATAAATGGGGGTGTGCCCATAAAAGGGTGGTATAGGCATATTTAGCATGACAAATGCGAAAGGAAAAGTTTGACGTCAGCGTTGGTTAATGACAAATCATTTGTTTCAATGAGCGACACATAAGAATTAATGATGCTCGTGGCATTTCAATACAAAGATTGATAAACGCATGGAAAAGGTTGGGGAAAAAGTCTAGGGAGGGAAGTCATTAGAACGAACTTCGAGAACATTTTTATGAAAAAGTTAAAGAATTTCGTTTCTTCGGATGTGATCATCAAGCTGCTGTAACCTTCTTGTAGACCGATTTGTTGAAAGGAATCACTTTGTCATCCGATGAATATCTTGCAAAGAAATCAATTTGAAACATCATCCCTGGATTCTGGACAATTATCAGAACCCATCTGATGTTTGCCGATTCTATTTCTAGTTAGCCTTGGCGACCGGAGCTATGGATTTTTTCCCCCCGAGTTTCTCCATCTCAGCACGGGTCCGCACGTACCAGAGATAACACATCACAGGTGACGATACCCAGTGATTATGCTCGGCTGGTGCGTAGGCTAAGTTCTACGCCTGTGGACAGAGATCCTACCATAGCCGTGTTTTTTTGAAAACTATACTCACTTCAGTCAAAAACGATTCATACTCGGTAGCACCAACCAATTGGTTTGCGACTCGATTTCCTTTTCTTCATTTGACAGTTTGCAAATGTCAAAACCGAGGAAAAGCAACAAATACGATCGGCTAAGAGCTAATTTATGAGATTTTTCGCGCTCTTGTGGTCAACTTATGAAGTTATATCCTCACTTGCTGCTACTGGGAAAGTTATCGCCACTTGGAGTGTTGTTATTGCTTTGTGTGTAAAATTCTAATGGGCTGTGTAAGTTAAACGATCTCAAATATCCCAATATTCATTTCCCCTACACACTCCCTATCTTACTCTGCACATCCGGCACACGCCACACTCCCGTACATTTAACCCAGCACATTCACCTCTATTTGCACTGGCAGCACTTTCGTTTAATTGCACTCCCAAGCTTGCGCTGCACTTCCGGCACACTCCCAAACACTTTATTTATATTTTTTAAGGTAGAATTAAGTTCGATATTTAGAATAATAAAAATTAATGGCAGTCATAGACTGAAATCCAACAAGTAAACTTGTTTTCTTTAACTTGTATACAGCTCCCAAAAAAACACGGCTCATGCTACTGTGATCTAGTCACTCTGACTAATGAGCAATTTTTCTTTTTTTAAGAGTTCCACCCACTGGCGTCTCTCATGAGCTCACGCGAGAGAAGTTATGCACATACATCACTAGGTGAGTGGAACATAAGTGAGATTTAGACCACTCAAGACGTTGAGGGATAGAATTCACTCCGAGCGCCCCTACGGTCGTTCTTGTCGTTCCATTACGTTCGTATGGATGTGCATTTTCTAATTTTGACGTTTTCAGTGCTGCGCTAATTCGAAGGGTTTTCGTCTTCGCAATCTCCTAACTAGGTTTGTTTGGTCCAGAAGCTGGAGGGCCTCAGGATTGCTGTAAAGTCAGAGCCGCTCTCCATGTTTCTTAGCATGTCTTTCGTGTTCTACTAGGTCCATACCCAAGTCTCTGTTGAGGTCCTCATTCCGCACGTACCAAGGTGCATTGACGATATTTCTCACACTACTTTGTTTTGGAATCTTTGGATGATGTCCATGATGGTCTGTTTAGTACAACTCCAGAGTTGAATCCTATATGTCCATATGGGTTTAATTACTTGTCTATAAAGTAGGAGTTTGTTAGAAATTGATAGGCAGGAATGTCTTCCTATAGATCCTTCTATATCTGTTATCGAGCTCTTCTCGTTTTTTTCTTGACATGAGCCTTCCAACGAAGTTTTGCGTCCAATGTCATTCCAAGATATTTAGCTGTGTCCAGAGCTATGGATAACAATGAAAGAGATATCCCATGGTAAGTTTGTTTGAAGTGGTCTTCTAACAAAAGGTTTACTTAGACCAAAAGTATGTCCATTGTGATGTGATACAACTGTGAGTGCTAGGGTTGAACCCAAGAATAATCCAAGAATAAGATTTAGATATC
Source organism: Criorhina ranunculi (assembly GCA_951813785.1). Classification (NCBI taxonomy): domain Eukaryota; kingdom Metazoa; phylum Arthropoda; class Insecta; order Diptera; family Syrphidae; genus Criorhina; species Criorhina ranunculi. The sequence continues at coordinate 32,161,517 of OX638385.1, read as the reverse complement.
CAAAGCAGTTTAGATCCCCCGTACCTACGGTATTGCGACCCGATTATTTAGATCGTAGAAGAGGTATTCGTCTGAGGTGGGTTTCCTGAAGTTTGCAAGGATGGGGAACGAGCAAACGAAATGCTTAATAGATTCTCCCTCTTCCTCATCTCTGCAGCACCTGCAGAAAGTGCTGAGTATATCTGCCTAAGATACAGTTTCCTGTTAGGACGTTTGTTTGTTTCGAGAGCTGGTTACTCAAATTACCGTTTTCAATCTCTTATGATTTGCCTACGACCGAGCATCGGTGTGAATCAGATGTTTGACAAGCGACATAGGCGCTTTGACTGTTTGCACATTCAGAGGCGAAGTTGTAGCTTTCCACTGTCGGATTCGTTGATGTTTGGTGATTCTTCTTGTTGACAATACTTGTTTTTGCCTTAGTTCACAGCTCAACCCATTTTGACTGCTTCAGTCTCAAGACACGGTCGCGGCTCTACTCTTTGGCTGCAAAATATGGCTGACTTACGAACACCTATTGAAAAAGCTACAAGTGTCCCTAAACAGGGGCCTGAGATGCATCTTAATAATATGGTGGCCATTTTCAACACCGAACTACTCAGAAGATTCGGGTAGGAACCGGTTACGTGGCCGATTTAACACAAGTGGGTCAGGGGTACCTTACGTATTCAAACCCGTAGCGCTACAGAATACGTGGCTGCCAAAAACATCACGGGAAATATCTCTTGAAATCCGGAAAATAATTGCTTAAGACTATACTTTATGGAGAGACTCTATGCTCCGCTGTGAGATAAATGCCACAAAGAGAGCGATAGAGAGAGAGTGAAATTCCAGGATTCTCATCACAAAAGCTGACATGTTTTTCCTTTTATCACTGTTTGTGATTTAAAGGTGTAACTTTGGCCACTTGTCATTTAAATTGTTTTTCCCTAGAGTTGGTCATCAGCTATGATTATACCTTTCGACTAACCTAAAAAAAAAGTGACACCCTTACCCTAATGCCGAAGCGAAAGTCATTGAATGTAGCTAGTATGTCATCAATTGAAAATAAATACCATGGACAATTTGGGTCCTCAAATGGTGTGTGCCTAATAGAAGCCTAATAAGCACTTGAATGCCGTTTGTCAAACTACAACGCATCTGACCTGGTTGTTGGAATGTATTTAGTGTTGTAAATATAGGGTTTCAGATCCTCACAACTTTCGCTAAGGCCCATATTTGGTCAGAAAAAAAGGTCTTGCTATCCTTGTAGCCCTTCTAATTGAAACACGTCCATCTTACCGAGACCTTAAGGTTCGTTTAGTGAGATCGCTGCTCATTATTTGATACCCTGGGAACTTAGAGAGAGCGTTCAATCCAAACAGATAGAGATAGATATCTGAGAATGTCCCTCTGCTCAATCTTACATAGGTCTTCTGGCTCCTCAAAGAAGTAACTCCCAAAGGCTTAATTCTTCTATTTGCCAGGGCCGATCAGATTCTGTTTCTTGGTCGCCACTACAGCTGCCACAAAAGCCATTATAAGGTACCTCGAGCCGCTCCGCCAGAAATAGATTTTGTATCTCTACGACTGAGTCTAATCCTTCCTCTTCTCGAGAAGTGGCTATTAATCACATTCTCAAGCATATGCAAGCTCTATCTAGGGTTTCATAAACAATTTTTGAATAAGTACTGCTGAGTGGAACATCACATGTACAAAGGAAAGAGCGAATGGCACCTCAGTGGTAGTAAGCACCTTCAAGTTCTGAACAACTTGCAAACATCGGCTCGGAATCCAACCAAAAGTAAGTTCCAAATCTCAGTATTCGATGATTGAAAACTCACTCAAGTTGGTCGTTGTGGCCTCATAAAGAACTGGAAACCTAAATGTGTACACGCCAAATTTTCCGGAACATTTATCCGCATTTCACAGAATATTAGCGCGAACACTTTTCAATTTGTGAACAAGAGACAATACAAAATTGTTGGCACGTTCCCAGCTCCATCAGAATCGAAACAGAGGAAAGTGGTACTGAAATACTTTTGGCATTGCATCCATCCATCACTTTCTCAAGACAAATTCAAACCGAAAAAAAAAAACAGATTAAGCACAAACTTCAACTTCAAGTTGGACCATTGCCCATGGCGCTGCAAAAGGACACGACGAATACACATTGGCACACCCCGAAACTCTAAATCGACCGATAAACCTCCATGACCTGACCCATATTTTTTCAAGCACTGTATTCGTGCCACATGGTCATTGGTCATATCTCCCAAAGCAACCCTAAAGTGTGAAAAATAGAATTTCCGCAATTATGCTCCGTGACATAATTTTGACCGAACAATTGTGTGTGTGTTGGCATTGATAACTTCTCCCTAGATAATTATATGGTAATTAAAATGATTATCCCGCGTTAAATTCAAATACATTGCGTCATTTCTATTTGTTCCAGCTGCGGCTGTGTGCCAAAATTTCATTAAAAAAAAAACAAAACACCACCAATCACAATCTATTTACGGTCAAGTCAAAAGCATCTAATAACTCAAGAGACAGAGATGCTGCTGCTGCCTAGAGGGAATGAGCAAAATAATAACACGAACGTGCACTTGAAATCGATTTGGAATCATGTTCTGACTCAGACCAAGATGTCGAGACTAGAAACGAAAATACAAACGTTTAAGGCGGCTGCTGAGCCAACTTGGTCATTTTAATGGTGGCCATGGAGTTGTATTTTTATAAATCCCAATATGCTCCCCCCCCCTTTGTTGGTGCCCGTCTGTGTAACGCAAATGAGCTGTAGTATGAGGTAATGAACTTGAAACTAACGTGGGAGTGATTGTGGTATAGACTACGACAGCGAGTTGGTTGACCACTGCTCTGGTAGCAACGCATAAATACGGCTTGACCTGCGTGACCGTAATTCATTCGAATGTACCCAATCCATAGTAATTAGTTTCTTCTTGTTTTCTCAAACATTAAAAAGTACTAATTGCCAGAGTTATACGATTTAGCGAACGGTAAGCAGCATAATACCGTTTGTAGGGTATTTCTTGTGGAATTTATAGGTCAGGGTGGAGACTTTTGGTCGACAGTTTTCTTTTTTGACTATTTGTCCATCAAGAAATGACACGTTTTTTTTTGACAATTTTCCTCGTCGACTTTAGAATTTAGAAACACGACCTTGTGCTGCAATTATACGAATACTCTGACACTGACTTATGAATTTGTATGTGGGCGGTGTGTCATCAAAATGTTTGATTAAGTTCGCTTCGACTGCAAGTTGTAAACACCGATGAGTGTGTAGCCGAGAACAAAGTTGGCCATACTGGCAACCGTTGATGAACCAGGAAATTCTGAATTAAGTGCTAACAAAGTGTTGCCAGATGGTCGTTTAGGGTTGACGAACGTGAATATGACCATCGGATTTTTGTTTCTTTTGTTTTTATGGGAAGTCTGAGGTGGATTGGTCGTGTGTACCTTCGATTGGTGTCTAAATTTCACGCCTAAAACTTGTCTTAAGCTAGGCATCCACCATCCATCCGGCGTGAGCGTGAATGCCGATGGAGAGTGGGCATGCATTGTGCGAAGAAATTCAAACATTTTTGAATGGCATCCACAGATTCCATTTTGCTGTCAAAAGCACATTTTCAGTCATAGGTCACTTTAGGGCTTCAGACAGGAAAAAGTCTTCACTTTGGACTAGGATATCAATCCGCCCCTGTAACATTTCACCCACAATACTCGTCATGCTTCGAATGCACATCAGTTTACTCTCAAGCCTACTGTCAAATATAGAGATTATTTCTTTAGCCGTACCACACGAATGTGGAATGATCTACATAGCTCTGTGTTTCCTCATCACTACAACCCACAAGCATTTAAAGCCAACGTGCATCGGTACCTCCTTCGTCTCTCCTCTAATTTCCCTAATGCCCGTGCTCTAGTTTACGGGTAGTCATAATCTCTTTAGCGCGCGCTAACTATAAAAAAAATCCTAAAGTGACAGTGAAGACATTCTATTTGTTGAAAGCAAAGCAAGGAAGCTTTTTCGAAGCCTATTCACTGAATCTTATTCAATCTTGCGGACAATAAGTGTGGATTATTCTTTGGTAGACTTCTAAGTCATCAAGTATTCAATGTAAAGACGTTCTGTACGACACTAAACGACACGTACAAGTGAAACTTCTGGATAAACAATAGCTCTCACCAACGCCCACCACCAATTCATCGAGTTCAAAGACTCTCTTCAAGGCCGATGACTAAGGTTGGGACAACATGTCGTACATTGTGAAACAATTTTCCAAGACTTTTGTAAAAATTCATTAAATTTCATCGCACAAGCTTGCCGTCACGTTAAATGCAGCAAAAAGGCCTTACCAACCAGCATTCAAAGCCTTACCAACAAGCAAACCAAAACCTCCTCTTGAATGCTGCAAGGGCTGTCCCTTAAGCTTAGGTACTTTCTTTTGATGAACAGAAGTCTTCTTGTTCTCTTCAGATCCAGTTAAGATCCGATTTGAATCGATGAAAGACAAATGCTGATACTATTCCTCCTGCTCTTTGCCATTTTTTCAGCAAAGCGGAACTTTATCGATTCTAACCACAAGAAAGGAACTCAACTCAACTGTGTCATCTACAGAGGCATCAGTCTCATCAGCATCGCGTACAAAATCTGATTGGAACCTATTAGTGCGGTTATGGGCAAGAAATGTCCACAAACGATCAAATTTTTACACTTTGGGAGATCTAGGAGAAAATCCTAAAAACTTAGTCGAAACCTACCATCTAGACCTTCTAGATTTTAAAACCCCCGCCAGGCATCCGTTCCTGCAAGATGACTATAGGGAATGCTGAGTTAAGGTCGGTTACGACTCCACTGAGTACTTTGATGTCAAAGAAGGATGTAGACAGGGCAACGGGCTGTCATGTGACTACTTGAACATCATACTTGAATTGGTTGTACGAAACCCACAAGCTTTTCAAAAATCTGTGTAACTACGACGATATTGACATCATTGGCAGAACTTAGCCAGCTGTTATGGGTACGTTTGCGAGTACAATGAACAAGATGACAGCTGTCAAGAGAGAATAATGCGGCTAAATGATAGCGAAGAATTGAATAAATTATGGCGCCAAGAGTTCTAGTCAAATCAATGCGTTAAATGAAGGTTTACCATAATCAAAGTGATAAAGTCTACAAAGTCCTTAACTGTTTAATCTTGATTGTAAAGTGCTGTGAAGCCGTGACAGTATTAACGACAATTAAAGCTACCATTGTCATTAATATGAAATTGTTCGTCAGGCTAACAAACTTTACGAGTTAAAAATAATTTTACAGATGAAATGCCCCATCCATTACTACTGAAAGTTTTATTGCAAAAATATTAGTCACGTCTCTAGACGCTTATCTCCCACTCGGCTAGAGTAGAACTAGTCATTATGCAACCGGCAGCGTTGAAAGCACCCACAACTGATGGAATTCTAATGACTTCTGAAGTCACTTTTACATAACCACATTCGGAATGCTATAGATTTCGTTTGACAAACTGTATGTAATCTCTCTCGTAAGTCACAATAAGATTCGCAGTGCCAAGGGCTGTGAACTACCCTCCCGATTTGTTTAGTTTATCCCAAGAGGGGATAGCAAATTCCCATACAGAATTTTCAGAACTCAATTGGTGAGCGGTCAAAAATCAATATGTTCTCTCAAATTGTCAATAACACTTTCGATATGAACCAACGGTAAACATCTCTTAGGTGGTTGTACAAACAAAACTTCCAACTATTGACTGAGATCAAAAACCCCGTGAAATATGTTCACTCCCCTTCGATATTTCATCTCGTATTTTTGTAAACTCTCTGTCAAGGGCATACATGAAATTGTCATCTTCAAAACACACACACTCACGCAGATGAGTTCGGAACCATGAACCCCATCCACAGCTAACCAGTAGCACACATTTGACACATGACAAATGGCACTTCCAGTGAATAACAGCAAAGCTAACAAAATTTCAACATAAAACCCATTTATCGTCGTCGTCGTCGACAAGAAGCACTACATCCGATGTGTACTATTTGAAATACAAAATGAATCACAAATTCCCATAATAATTCATGAATTTAGTTCGTTTCACAATTACACAAGTACGACATACGACTATTCCCAATCAATGCAGGTACTCATCGTACAAATGTTATCTTTTAAATCGATAAAACGGTTTGTCCATCAGTTTGATATTGTTTACGATCGAACACAACACGATAGAAATTTAATCAAAAGAAAAACAAGTAAATGTAGGCTCACCACTAGAGTTCCCATGGTTGGTAGAGATGCACCGATGATAGATTACTTCTCGAGGTGATTGAATAAACTCGTACACCACCACTGAACTGAACTTCAATCTTAGATGAGATGAGAATCAGTTTTAATTGAAAGTATCTATCCGCCTCCTTCCATTTACACCGAGTGATGTGAGCTGTGCTGCGCTCTGTGCTCCGAAGAACTACTTCAAGTCGAATGACATCATTTGCATGGCAAATTTTTTTCAATTTAATTTTTTTTTTTATTTAATTGTAAAGATATGAGTACGAGTATCTTTCGGATTGAGTTTGATGTCGGATCGGGTTCGAGTGCGTGTGTGGGAAAGAAACCCATCGGCATCAGATACAAACAATGGTTTTTTTTTTATAAACAAAGAGTTTGCGTGAAGAAGAGGCGCGATGATAAAAAGAGTTTAAAGTGTGAGAGCTTCTATAAGCGTTTTGTTGTGTCTACGAACTGTTCGTACAAGTGGAATAAAGAGCGCTCTTAAGGCGCGTCTGGCTTCTTAGAGCGAGTCTTTTCGAGTGTCTGTTGGCAAAGAGACGCGTCATTCACATAAAAATATGAAAACAACATTGCGTTGCTGATGTTGATGATGATGATGATGATGGTGGCACTGGTGGCTTAAAAACCCATTGACCTTCTGGATTTCATGCGACGATGAAGACGATTGTTTTGCGGTCTCTGTTTATTGCTCTCTAGAAGTTCAATCTTGTGGTGTAGACTGCAGAGGGTTTCCTACTTTAGTGTTGCCATACAGTAATGAAACGGTTTTTTCTTTCTAAATTTTATTAGTTTACGACTTTGTTGCAAAGACGGTTGATGTGACTCATCTTTATGTACCGATGACTAGTCTGGTGAGCAGCACTGGACACGAAGAATCCAGAGGTTATCATGAGTCTGTAAAACTCCTACCGCTGGGCAGGAGACAATGCTCCACTTGCTTCCCATTGATATCAATGGGAGGAAGTAAATGGCAACATTAAGGCTTGAGGAATCTTCACAGTTGGCTAACGCTAAAACGGTCCACTCTAGGATTCTGTACGACAAAAACACTTTTCCTAGTAAGACGGACTATATCATCTCCCACACTGACTTCAATGTGAAATACAACCTGAGAAGCTTTCGGGTCGGTGGATCTTGAATGAATCTCCGATAAAGATATACACAACGTACGGCACGACTTCTGCCCGTCTTCTAACGTACCTACACCTGATCACCAGACGACTGCCGGATCACTGCTGCGGATTAGTTCTCAATTAACACGGTAGACAATATCGCTCTGTACAATCGATATGTAGACAGTCAAGCAGCGATAGAAGCCTTGGAAACACCGATGGTGAGAACCGAGTTGGTAAAAGAATGCCTCTGATCTATAAATTAGTTCGCGACGTAAAATTGTGCTGGATTCCAGGACACAGTGACATCCCAGGCAACTGTAGAGCAGATCAGGTGGCCAAGTAAGGAGCTGGTGAGAAGCTCTCTGAAAATAGAGAGCAACTGTCTGCACTTTTAGAATCGATAAAGTTCTACCGTGATACTGTAGCTAGAAATATGGCAAACAGTAGGTGGAATAGTATCAGCACTTGTCTGTCGTTGAGGCAGATCTTTCCTAACCTAGAACTTAAGAAAACGGGAATACTTTTGCCTGTTAATAAGAAATGCCAAACCTATGGCCGGCATGCTATTAAAATAGATGTCCACTCTAATGATTTCTGTAGAAGCTTTGGAGACGAGGAGGAGTAACTCACCTTCTGTGCATTTGGGAGTAATTGTATGAAGATCTCTCGACCCAGCCCGGGTCGATTCTGCACATAGTATGGAGAGAAAGTTGAATTCGTCTTTTAGCTACATCTGTGCCTTCCTCGAGCAGGAAGACCTTAACAACATCATGTTGAGGAGCTTTCTGAGGTCCGTAGTTTTTCAAATAGTCATTGGATGCGGCCATCTAAACCTTAAGCTTATCGAGCACAACCTCTAAGCTGCTAGAAGAGTATAAAGTAGTACTCGCTTGCCAGTTCCACATGTGCCCTGTTTCCTAATATGGCTCCCAGATCATAGGAACATTTAAGGCAATAAAAGAGGTGAAGAACTGGAGGGAAGTGGCTCAACCCTTAAGGAATAGCAAACGGAATTTGCGCTCATTTTACGGTGAGTGATTAAGAATGTCCAATCATAGGTATAACAGGTATCGTGTCTCGAATGGTTTTGCTTACCTACAAGCCGGGAAGGACCAAAAACACAAATATTGGACGCGGCAGCTTGTAGTGCACGAAGACCTAGCTTTTCGCAACCATTCACACTGTTCAAATGGCGGATTTAGAAGCTTTTGCATGTTTATTGCTTCGCTGAGGGTTAAACCTGCACCAACCGCTAATAAACATGACAAGTTCAAATATGGCCAGGCTTAGTGGTCAGTAAGGGCCACAGGTCAATTGGTTGTTCCCCAATGGAAGCAAGGAAAATGGGAATCTCCATGAGAGGAGAAATTAACTAGAACCATGTCACGCATGATAGGCAAACTAGCTGAAGACCTAGGTCGATAGGTGTCCCGTGGGACTCACTTAGGCTCATAGCCCATTGTGAGCTGAAGACCTAAGTGGCATCATTTTAATACCACGACTCCGAGTTTCCTGATTATATACATACAGCTGACGACCTAAGTAGGTACATAATTAGTTAACTCGAGGTATTGGTATCAAAATGATGCCTTAGGGCTAATTGGGCCAATGCTCCCTAACTACAGGACCACTACCCCAATATTTCCACAAGTTTCTTGCTTCTTTCTTATTTTTAAGCCGTCAAAACGTAGGCTTAAATCGTCTACGTTGAATCATAAAATATTTTGAAATGTCCCCTCTAGTCGAGGCATAAACCCATAGCTTCCCAATTAAATGTCAAACCGCACATGTTCAATGGAAAATTCAATCGGCTCTACAACTATCCCTTACTGCTGGCCTGCAGTCACTGCATGTTACGTTTTTAAATGCATTTTTCATGCAGTGAAAGTAGATGCACGTGACATTCTTTCCTATTTCAAAAGGAATAAGTCCACTAACAGCAATTATAATGTTACGTGTCGGTAAATGCTCCAAGAACAAGTATAGCCCGCATGCATAGTCTATAAACCATCGATGGTAATACAACATTTTCTTCAACGGCCTTGAAAAGTTGCAACTTAGCTAAACACTTCGTCCATTGGACAGTTGACGTGCGTGTTAAATAAACAAACTGCGTACCTTTAATTGAGGCCAATTATCGAAAGCGAAATCGATAATGACGTGCGATAAGGCACGAGTACGAGTATTTCCCACGAAATTTTGTTACCTTTTGCCGACTTAACTTATCGGTAGGTAAGGTATCCATGAAACCAAAAATGATTGGAAAATTAAACTGAAACCTCGCCGTCTAAGTAAATGATTCAAGGAATGATAAGATTTTTGTTATTTTTGGTTATCGACGTTCGATTAAGTGGGTCATATAGTCCTAGAAACCACTTGTGTTACTTTCTTTTCTATAGCGACAATGAATAGAGCCTTGATTCTATGTGCCTTTAAGATTTATTATTGAAGAAAGTGACATTACTAATTAGAACTGTTCGATTCATGCTCCACTTCCATCTGAGAACACAAAAATGTTTACTTTCACTCAAACAGACACTTACACATACGAGTGTGTGTCCTTAAATGGAATCAATAAAATTGCCACAGGAAATGTTTGTCACTGATAAACTGGGGCGTTTACCCTGAGATTCTGTTGTCGGGAGGAGTCATTGCTTCCTCGTTGACTCACCCCGGTCCGTTTGGCAACATGTAATCTTCCCATTATTACTCATTTCTGCGCAGCATTTGATGCGCCATGCTAACAAAACCAAAAAAAAAAAACTCAATGTACCGTATGAGAATGCAGTTTGTAATGGAATTGCTTTGTCCGTATTAGGAAACGTCAAATTTAAGTTGAAGCTAGTAACAGTTTCAAACTAACATCGTACTCAAGACCTTCATGGTGTTTGCTGAACTTTAACAAGCGCACGAGAGAGAGAGAGAGATATAGAACTGCCTAAGCGCAAACACTCTGATTGGAATGGACGTTGCGTAAATATTGATCTAACTATAGTTACGACGGGTATATCAAGTTTATTATTGTTGCTTGGTAAATTAGCTAATAAGTTGTGGTTGGAAAGCAGCTAAATGTAAACTTTAGCAATAGGCTGTGATGATGCCGCATCATTAATAATAACTTCCTTCATTCGATGCGTTCGAGCGAGAATTTTTTTGTTTGTTATGTTAGTTTGAGTTAACCCAGATATTGGGAAACTAAAACTATGTACGCTAAATGAATTTAATTAAAGAGATTGTAATTTCTACGTAGATGGTCATTGGGTTTCAATAGAATCACTGCTTTGGAACTGAGTTGTGGTTTGGACATGGAGGTGAGCAATAAATAATGGAAGAGGAAGTATAGAGCAACTCGACTGTCTAACGAAAACAAGCTATGAATCGCTCAGAAATTGAAAATGAACTTTGGACACCGTAGACAGAGAGAGAAACTCTCCACAGTGCATAAACCAACGATGGACACCAACAATCAGTGGACCCAGTATCACACCATTACCAAGGATGTGGCCGAAACCACTTTGGTCCGATAGCCATGCAGCGTTTAAGGTTTTGAGTTTATAATTTTTCCACTCAAAGCTGCATACACTCCCTCAAACAGCTTGCTATTCACAATCAAATTTTGAACTTTTGAGTTCTCCGACGCAAGGGCATTGAAGGCAACGAGATTGCCGACAAACTCGCCAGACAGGGTACGTCAATAGGTCCACTTTGCTTCTGTGGATTATCCACCAGTCCCATGTTGGAGCTCAACTCATGTGAAAAATCAGGAGAATCTCTCAAAGTGGAACTCAACTACTGGACTTTGTCAGTCAAAAAAATGCATTAACCCCTCAAACAACAAAAGAAGACAAAAACAAATGCTCGCATAAGTCAAGCGTGATATTAAGGTCACATCGAACTTCCTCACCAGACATTTCTCACTCAACTTTCATCTCAGCAAGCTCGACATAAGTCCTTCGAGGCTCGAAGTAGGCAAAAAGATTTCATCTCCACAGAAAAAATCAATCGTTCATCAGCAAATACGATCATAACCTCGACCTCGCTTAGGATCACAACATTTTCCAGTTAAAGGAAACCTCACTCCACACAAAAGATCTACAAAATCGCAGTGCTTTTCTGATCTCTTGGTTCTTGTTTCCCAGAATATGCACCTTTCGGCTCAATGCAAGAAGATAGCAATTCTTTACTTTGGACTACCTAACGATGAGTACGTTTAGCAGAAAATGACAGAAGATGCACACGAACAAGCGCTGCAAAAGAGAAGAGAAGCAAAACTTGCCTAAAAAGAAGAGGTCTTCCAGGTTAAGGAAGTCGAAGAGTCTCGCGAGCTCAACAACACTCGCAACTTGGACAAGAGTGGCAAGCAACCAACAGCCGGCTCTTAACCCGAAACAGCGAGGGAAATCTAGAAATTGTACATGTGTTTAGGCAGCCTTTCCAGCGGTTGCTGATAGCGATACGACAAAAACGGAACCCAAACTCAAACCCAATCAACTAAATGCAGTAGCTCCTCCCAGTTTAGAAAAGGTTTGCCACAGCTATACCTTAACACGTTTAGCGCCATGTGTCCACCGGCAATTGCGAAAAACTACGATGGCGCTGAACGTGTTAAGAAGCTAAAAAACAAAAAAGCCGTCACCTTTGATGGCCTACCCCGGGCCATTTCAAATACGGTGGTGATGTCTAAGTAGGGCTCCCGTGCTACCAACCAAGTATGAGTGGATGACTGGATTACTAGCTCTGCGTGCCTCATTTTCAAAAAAAGGCAATCCTAGGTCTTGCAAGAAGTACCGAGGCAAATCCTTGCTAAATGTCATTTAAAGATTCTATCCAACGGATAGTGTGAACATCTGAAGCCACACTTGTGTAGCTTCACGCCCGATCAAATTTCTACACTAAGGCAAATCCTGGAAAATACCATGAATCACCACCTTTTCATCGATTTAAGTACAGCACATGATAGGATTCACCGTCTTGAGCTCTACACGATGATGGCTAAATTCTGATTTCATCAAGGACACACGCTGTCATGTGGAGTCTTCAAACAGGTGTTTACATGGAAGGTACTATCTTTCACAACTCCATTGAGGTTTTAGGATGTGCATTGACATATTCGGACGCTTCCAAGCGTAACAAGTTGGTCTGGAAGAGATGAGGACAAAGTCAAATACTTAGGACAGAACGTCACTGTTGACACCTACAACTTTGAAGTAGATATGGAGTTCACCTACATTCCTCAAAGTAATCATCAACTCCACAAATGAAATCCTCTGAACAGATCCGTAGTCCGAAAAGGAAAGGAAGGAAGAAGACATTGTTCAAAACAGGCTTATACCTACGAGTATTATGAACCACCTCAAAGCACGTAACATAAGGTTGCAGTTTCCTAACCAAAAAATAATCGATTCTAATGCGAATGAACTTCCCTGGTGACCATATTACCTATAAAGTGAATTGCAATCATTGGAAGAGCACTAGACTCTGTATCGTGCCTATCTCCGGATAACATACAAAAAGAAAATACATTTTTGGCAAGAAGCACAAATCTCCAACTGAACAACCTGCCACTACATGGCATATGCATGTGTTCTTGAGAACAAATTTTGGGAAACATGCCAAAATGTATGACGTACTACGTCAACGAAGGTTATTTCGGAAGATGCTTTAAGTATTCACAGGCAAGGACAATGTCGAGAGAAAAAATGTGTCGTGTGTGCGTACAATTAACAAGGAGGGCAAGAGTATGTACAGTTGTTGTCTTCACGGATTAAGCTGGAGAACTCCTTTTTAGACTCTGTGGAGACTCATACGTATCTTGAGACAAGAATGGCGTTGCATGTTAAAAGATATTTTTTGCTAAGCAAAGTTCTCCCGCAATTGAAGAATTTTGGGATCCCACGCCAGTTCGACGTCGTGGACAAACCCCAGGATCGTTCTTGCTAGGAGGGCTTTGCTTTTGTCTACTTCAAGCTATGGCAGGTAGGTAGGTAGGTAGAAGTGATTGAAACTGGTGAGCCTGCCAGAGACATAAGTAGCGCTAATGCGCCGTTTTGATACCACAACTCACGTGACCTGGATATTGGCAGCGTGGTGACCAATTGGCCAGTGGCCCGTGCTAATTGCTGTCTCGATCCGGTTTCTATTGATAAGGTCATTCGTTCTGTTTTTATTGTATGTGGGCCATATCTGTCTAGATATGACACAGGTTGCTAGACTTTTCACCTAGAGTTGGCATTAGAGAGAAAGTGTTGGACAATTTTACCCTTGTTGAGTCCCATCGGAGAGCAGACTGACTCCGCACGGGAGGCATCCAGGGTAGCTATGGTAAGACATTCGCACAAAATATTCTCAGCAATCTCTTGGACTTTCTAATAAAACTCGGCACATGTTCGACAGCTCTAGACTCTTTCACTGAAAAGTGTAAAAATGGATGATGAAGTGTTTGGTTTCAAGCATATTGGCTAGCCATGCACTCAATTTCCAGTTGGAATCAACACGAATTAAGTCCTTCCATTACAGAATCTATCAAACCCCCTTCCAGTTCAGTTGATTGATAAAGAACCATAATTTCAACACACAGCCTAGTAAACATTGATTTTAGGTACCTACTTCATTACATTAAACCCACCCACACCTTACAATGACCTTCAACCTACGACAACAACAAAAAGACACGGACAAAATGAAGGAAGTTTCCTTTTTTGTGAATACACGACAAGAGGCGTGTGCCAATGAGATACTTATCACATCGTCCCTGACCTCAACACCAATGAAAGCTATTAAATTGGTAAAATTATCAAATATTCGGCTTCTGTTTCCCTCATTCCTTAAATCAGCCGCTCGATATCAACATCCACATCAGATATGAATGTAAAAACATAAATCATCAGCAGGTAGGTAGCTCCCCAACACAGAAGGTCAAGGTGCAGTAGACTTTCAAAATAGAAATACTTTTTGACAAGTTTGCTGCCATCTAGTGTGTTTATTTATAGAGCGTTGCAATCGAAAGGTGAATCAACTAGACTAGACGTCCTATTTTTAAATGAGTGATTTGTGTGTGCCACTGTCGTCGGTCTCGGCACCTTATCTGTTTTGGTATTGTTGAGATAGGTAATCTATTGTTGATTTGGATACGAGTGCCAACAATTGAAAGCTTCTTCAAGCCGGATGGTCTATTTGATTAAGTTTGACGACACACATTTGTTCGTTCCCAATTCGCCAGGAAACCAGACAAATTTTCCAATAAGCCCACCAATTGGGGAGTGAAAGAAACTGAAATCCATAGTAGAACTCGTCTGTCTACATTGTAGTGTGCCATGCCACTTACTTCCTCGTCACCGACATTAATTTGCTAATTCACTGCATGTTCTTCTAGTTTTTGATCGCTTTTTTCTCCTTATTTCACATTACGGAGTCTGCAACAGTGTCACCGGGCTCCGGGCAGCCGGCTATTCTCATTCTCATTCTCAATTCCCATTCCCAGACATCACACTCTGAATAAGCGAGCGGGGAAAATCAACTTGACTGTGCCTCTGCAACCACCCCTCATGCAACTGGACTCTTGTCCTGTGAGTCATGGCAACTAAAATAAATGGCAACGAAAAGTTTTCCAACAAACGTTTCAAAAGTGGATTAGATTTGGATATGGATCTGTTCTGTACTGTGTGTTTGGTCCGTTGCCGTCGTATCCATCGTCGCTTACGTCAAAGGCGCAAAATGTTTATTATGGTGGTTTGTAGTCCTATGTGCTTCCCCCAAACCGGGGTCAGCCTTTTGATGAAACAACACACTGTTTTTCCGGGCTGGCGCAGAGGAAAATCAATACGACACACACCAATCCAATCAACCTTCAGAAAGATGGTCAACCGACCATAATGATGATGCATAATTCTAAAACCTCATTTCATACCTTTTTCTCCTCGATCATGGGGTTATTGGGTTCCCCAAAGACCGTCGCCTCCAGCTGATAGTTAACAATTAACGCCTTATCCGTTGGATGGGGTTCAATGGTGCCACCTTTCCAGCGTCTTCCGAAAGAAAGAAATGGAAACGGAAACTTTTTATATTTTTAACACAAAACACTTTTTTTCATTTTAACTTCCATAATTTTCCATACACAATTTTTCGCAAAACAAGAAATAAAAAAAAAAAAAAACAAAACAAAAAGCGAAATGAAAATCGTGTGGAAAAAATCGATAAAATTTCTCGCGTATGTACGGGAAATTTTCTATGAAGATGCACTCGCGACTAATTTTCGGGGAAATTTTCTGATGCTAAACTCACTTTTTTATATACTTAGCGTCGTCGGATTGCATTTTAACACCGGCTATTGCATTAATTATATAATAAAAATAATGAATCACAAATAAAATTAGTGTTATGCCCGCGACTGTGTTGAACAGAGCCGATAACATACAACACTTGTTCACTTCTGTCGTCTGACATTTATCGCCATTTTTGCGTTCGATGTTTGGTTTCGGTTTCGGTTTCGCTTTTTTTTTTTTTTTTTTGTTTTCGCTGGTGTTTTGTCCTGGGTGCGAGAGCAAGAGTGGAGACCAAGAGAACGAATGATTGGTGGAAAATTCACTCAAAGTGTGGAGAGATTTTATTGAGTGGTGAGTGGTTGAATTGGTGAAGCGATGTGGTTTGTGTCAAGGGATTTTGTATAACAACTACTCTCAAACGTTTTTTTTTTCAAACAAACGAACCGTTAAAACCAGTTTTTCAAAAGCGCATTTTATGAAACGCGATTTTTTTTTTGTTCAACGAAATGGCAGCATTCTTAAACTTATTCGAGCTTAGATTCGCGGATCTTTTTAAATTAGAAAAGCAATTTGTTCTTAACTGACAGGCTACACACTTGGAAACTTAGAATCCATTGGAGGTAAGTCAAGAGTTTTATTCTAGTCCACTAGATAGCTTCATCATTCACTTTTCCGGAATGCAAACTTGTTTTTGTGTTTTCAGAGTCGTTACAAAACCTTCTAATATTATTGCCATACGACCATATCTTAAATTTTTCTGACAATCCTAATTTACGGCTTGGAAGCCTCTACACTTTAATTTGACTCGCGACGATCGTCCTTAGAAATTAAAAAAACAAAAAAAAAACTCGGAAGCTTGACTTATAAGATGCTCATAGCTGACTTCTTATGAAGTTACTTTTCAAAACCTACTTCGTGGAAAAAAATCTCCTTCGGAATAAGTCCGTACCTCCTTTAGTTACAATTGAAAGATATTTGGCTCCCTTCCGAACCATTGTTAGTAATTCTAACTTCAAGGTACTTATGGACTTTATCTGCTTCTAACAACGACATTTCCCCTGAAATCAAACGAAGAATAACTCTTACCAATCGGTGTTTCTTTGGGCTTGAGTTGTGAGCTCAAATCCTAAACAACTCGATATGAGACCCTAATCATCGGAGTCCAACTCTATGGCCCTAAAGCTATGTGTGTATCCTTGATTCAACGTCGAATTATACAGAAGTATTCAGTCAAACCTTGTCAGCAGTCTCCTAACCCAACTTATTAATAGAGGAGCACCGCAGTGCAGACAAGTACTACTTGGCTTTCGAGGTTCGACAGGGACAAGGTCAAAGTGGTTGCATTTGCGAATGACGCGGGTATCATCATGAAGGTTAAGCCTCACCATGAGCCTTGTATAAGGTACCGGGGCTAAGGTCTTCTCCACCAAAAACTAGACTGAAGCTGTTAACCATTAAAACTAAAATACCGACCCCTACGCCTTCACGGCTTAATGGTCAATTACTAACCCTTTCCACCAGTGACAACACCACACCCAAACTAAGCACAGCTGACTTCTATGATAGTCAAGCCGCTAACAAGGCCATTGATGCGGTCACTAGATCCTTCAAATTGATAGAGAAAAAGAGAAACTTGCTGTCAGTTGGGCTGTCAGTTCAAAGTCATTCTCATCTATGTTCCTGGTCACAGTAACATGGAGAGATATAAACAAGCTGATGGGCTAGATAGGTTAGACTTCACAGATGCATAGCGTCAAAAGTTCAAATTCCTCTGGGTGCTGTGAACGATAAAATGTTCCCACACCATCTATCATAGGCTGAGTCTTGCAAAAGTCGGACTTTGCACTGGTGGCAGTTAGCCAAGGACCGGTCTAACTGGAAAGGCTGTAAGTTAAAGCCCCAGTTCAGCTCCAATTGTAGCGCCACCTACTTAAGTCAGCTTTTCTGAAGTATTTACCTACCCTCCTATCCTGACTCACAAAGCTTCCACTAATTACCCCAAAATCTTTGTGTCACATTGAACCATAACGGTAATTTATGGCAATTCTCACGTTCTCACCTAGAAATCACGTAAACGCCTTCGTTTATGATACCATAAAAGCGATCATAAAATGGATTCACTAAATGTTTGGCGTGTGCCAACCTCTTTCCTCTCAATTGGACGCTTGGTCATCACAAAAATGTTAAGAATTTTACCACAAAAAAATATATAAACACGAGCTTTCTGTGAGCTTGAGTCAGTGCTTCAGCTTCAGAAGCCGGAACATGTGCGATAATTACGTTATTTACGACTGTGATGGTGGAAGTGATGATGCTTGGGCTTTACAAATGCTTCTCAAAGCTGAAGAGCTAAATAGAATTCGACTACTGGGAGTGACAACTGTTAAGGGGAATGCTAGTTCAGATGATGCCACTACTAATGTTTTGAGAGTCCTAGAAACTGTCGGACGATTGGATGTGAGTTAGAACATGTCAAGTGACATACTCTGTTTCATGTCAGCTTGATTCTTTCAGATTCCAGTCTACAAAGGAGCGGCAGACTCATTTTTAAATAACAACGTTGAAGGGGTGAATTTTTATCATGGCGTCAATGGTTTTGGTGGCGTGGAGTTCAAAGATTCCATTAACACAGCGAAGTTTGTCCAGAAGAAGCATGCTGTGAGGGCGATCTATAAAGCTGTTACAAAGGTAAAATTGAGACTTTTTCAGATCAGTTTTAACGTTTCCTTCTTAGTTTCCCAACAAAGTGACCATAATATCTGTGGGTCCGCAGACGAATGTTGCCCTGTGTTTGGTCAACTACGGAGAGAATTTTGCCAAGATGGTTAGAAGTCACTACATAATGGGTGGGAATTTTCAAGGTATCTCTTCAAATTTCCAGAAAAAAAGTCCGCAATCTGAAATTCAAACCCTTTAAGGCGTTGGTAACTCAACTGGTGCTGCCGAGTTTAACTTTTTTTTTGATCCCGAGGCAGCTTACATCGTCCTAACGAAGGCTAGGAGTCCCATTGTCATTCTACCCTGGGAAGCATGCATTAAAGACCAGTTTTTCATTAGTTTGGTGAGTAGTTCCCCCCTTCTATCTATCTATCTATCTTATAAATGTATTCCCTTGGAAGGATTGGAGGCTAGATATCCTTGGAAATTCCGATGTCAATTCGCCGTTTCTTAAACTTCTCAACACCATCGAACGAGCTCAGTTGCTCCCAAAGGGCTACACTGCTTGGGAACCATGTGATGCGATGCTAGTTTCGATATTCCTATGCGGATCAAACATAATCGTCGAAGAAACCAATTGGAAGGCAACTGTTGAGCTAAATGGTTTGAATACTCGTGGTCAAATGGTCTTGGATCACCTGCAAAATGAGAAAACTCCAAAGAACATACGGCTTGTGACAAAAATCGACGTGGAAGTATTCAAGAGTGTTGCTTTGTGGGCCGCCACTAAAGACGATACCACTGACAAACTTCTACAATAAAACTCTAGCGGTCTAGATTCAAACGTTTTATTGAAGAAAAAGTAAAAAATGTTTTAGAAGGGGGACTGTGCATCCTACAAAAATCCTTGAATGTAGTCACTATCAGCTCCAGGGTAACCAGCCGCCCACATAATGATCATTTTGAACATTGCTGCATCGACTTTCTCGATCACCGTTGCATTGATCGGATTCTTCGTCAAGTTCCTTAAATGATCAATGATCGTCTCACCTCTAGTGTATTTTCCAAAAATTTCGACCTGAACGTTCCAGTCCTCCTTGGTAATCACAAAATGAATTCCAAATAGGAAGACTGCGACAATCATAGCGTCATATGGAATCCAATCAAGGTGTCCTCCATGTCCGACTAGAGACCGTTCCAGCCTGTTCATGAGACTAATGAATTCATCTTGCCTATTGGCTCCAAGAACATTAAACCGCCAATCCTAGAATAAAACCTCTTTAGCAACATCTGAAGATGAAGAGTAGACAAACTTACAGAGCTGATAGAGAAGCGATCTTTCAAGCAATTCTCCCATGGCAAGACAGTGGTGGGTGCCCTGACTCTAGCAGAAACAATACGACCTGCCTCTGGATCCAAGTAAGAGACAAACTCAGCATCACGAGTGATGTTTCCAACAGCTTGGTAAGCGCCGCCCATTATGAAGAGAGCCTTCATTAGTAATGCATACTCTGAGCCATACAAAGCCAAGCTTAGAGCCACATTGGTCAAAGGTCCAGTTGTGATAATGGTCACTAGATTGGGGAACTGTAACAGAATCAAACTTTAAGGATCGTCAACCTTACTAAACAGTCACTCACCTGATAGACAAAGTCCTTGATGGCCGTGACTGCATGTTTATTCTCAATCGCACGTCCCTCCATGAAGTCCTTTGGTAAGATCTCGTCAAAAACGTCCTCGCCACGAGAGTGATGATGATGGTTATGATTATTATGGTGATGACCATAGGGGTGTTCAAAGCTTGTGTCATAATCCTGGGGCATGAAACGTGTTGCAGCACCCCGAAAGATTGGAATCTGAATGTAATCGGTCAGACTGGAGATTTTAAGATAAATTGTACGTAACTCAACCCACATCATCTCGTCCTTTAGTGACTAGAACTTTGCGCATGTTCCGTGCAGCTCTATCCGTTGTTATCGGTCCAGGAACACAAGTAACAGCCAAGAGTTTGATCTTTCCAATGCTATCGGCTTTAAGGAGCAATGCCAATGCCCAGGCATCGTCTACACTGCCGTTGCAGTCATAGATAACGTAGTTGGTGCTCATTTTCACTTAGAAAGGATTTAGATTGCGGTTCCACAAGATAGGTCTTCAAACTGAAGTTGAACTGTACTGCACCACGGAAAAGACTTTGCTTTTATAGCACGGAATTGCCGATTCGTTAAACTTAACTCCACTCCTCATTGAGTGGAAGGTAGAGCTGCATATGAGGGTGCGGAACCATTTTGAGGGTAATCTTGCGGCCGTGTACTTTGTAGACACCTAGACGCCACTGAAGGCGAACGTTATTCTTTATCGTGTTTGTTATGTGTACACCCACCTTAGATTGATATAGATCGGGGATTGATTCTCTCGCATGGAATGGGGAGAACTGATTTTATAGTGCAGTTCCTCGAAACTTGATGGGGTAATTTTTCCGTCGTGGGAAATGATTTTCATTAAGCCAATAAAGAGAAATCGTCTGATTTCGAAGGAAAGGTATGTTTAAAGACGCGGTTTGAGCGATAGAGATGAAATTAAAGTCCATCTAAAGACCGCTTTCGATTCTGTACTTTCGCCATCGGATTGTGAACACAACTCATTTGCTTAATTACGTAGCGTGATAGGTGTTAAGTTAGGTTAAAGTTTATTTTAAGGTAGTTTTAAGTTAATTTTATTTAGATTTAAGGAAATATATAAAAAAGTCCTGTAACTAAGTTTTTTCCAAAACATTTTCTTAGTTTTTCAATAGTTTAGTCCTTAGATTGTTTAAGTATATTAAGTTAGGTTAGGTCGAAAGACATAGATTAAGAATTAAGTTTAGCTTAGAGTGCCCGTGTAGGGCCAGTAAGTTAGTATAACATAGTTAAGTTAATTAAGCTAGTTTTAAGCGTTTTTTTCGTAGCAATTAAGAATACTGAATTTAAAAAATAAAAATGCATTAAAAACAACAAACAAACAACAACTCATTTGCTAAGGTCTTGAGTCAGAAAGATTAAGGATTTTTTCAGTAAAAAGCAAGAAAAAAAAACTGGAACGCTCTCTACAGACTAGGGGTAGGAGAGTATTCACCACGTCCTATGCATGTATCCCAGCCTCTCCCTCAAAAAGAAGCTTCACTGGGACTTTTTTCAAAGTCAATCTGATTGCATGACTTAATTTTGTAAGTTTTTTGTATACTTGCACTACATAGCTGGTCCGGGGTCAGTGGAAACAAATGGGGTCAGTGGGGTCTACCTCGTGTCATATTCGATGCTGCTGAGACCCCCAAGCTGTGTATCTGAGGACGGGAGTGGGTTTTCCTTGAGTTTGAAGCTCTATTCTACCCATCTAGTAAATAAATTTAAACTAAAGACGAGAACAAAAATAGATATCGAATTTATTTCGAGAGCATCGGCTTCGTCGAATATAGCGAGAATATTTGTATTGTATTGTATTTTATTCATTTTTTTTAGGTAAAATATATCTTCTTCTTCTATACATATAATAAAATAATAGGACCCAGTGTGTCTGTACATTGAAGAAAAAGTAGTAAAAAAGAAAAGGTGTGACCAAAGAAAAGTAATAGAACCCAAATTAGCGATTTTTAGAATTCTTTTTTGTCTGTCTGTCTGTCTGTCCGTTCGTTTGTTCGCACACATCTCCGAAACTACTAAACGAATTTTCATGTAGTTTCCACATGTGGACAGAGCATCATTTAGAGCAGCATATAGGTTTTGTTTTATTAAAATCGGATGTCGGAAAAGAAAGTTATCGTCATTTAAAGATTTTTGGAATTTATAGACGTCACGAACGATTGTTTTAAAGAAAATCCAGAAAACTTTGGTTAGAATTATAGAGCGTATACAATTTAGTACATAAAAAATCAACAGGTGGCACTGTTCATTATTAGAACGCGCTATAGACATTTTTGCAGTAATCCACATAACTGGCATTATTCGTAAATTCGAATTAAGAATTTGGTAGGTAAAATCTACAACAAAAACAAAGAAACACGTAATTTTCAAAATTGTAACTACGGGCCAAGATACAGGGTGTTAAAGTTTGCAGAGTTATAGTATGCGCAACCGCAGTCATCGGCACATCGGTTCGTGATTGTGCGTTGTTTTTGTTTTGCCGAGTTGAATTTGAATTCGAAAGTTCCATAGGTACAGACGATTTCTAGCAACGTTGTCTAATCCTGAGTATGTATTTAACGCGTGAGAAGCCGCGGGTGGACAATACCATAGTTTATCATAAGTAACAATTTTTTGGTACAACTTTGAAAAAGTAAGCTTCCGGCAGTCAAAAGAATGGTAAAAAAAACATTGCAATCAAGGAAGGCAGAAGACCCCATTAAACTAAAGTACATCACTTTCGTTTTATTGCTTAAAATCATATGATGTGTTGCAAACCAGCGTCTTAAGATATCCAAATCGATATTGATGTCAGCAATCAAGTCCAGCGGAGATATGCAATTACAAGAAAACGCCTTATCATCCGCAAAAGCCGTAAGTTTGCCTTTGAAATTCTGAAATTGATAAAAACCAAGAAAAGAACTGGACCCAGGACCCATCCTTGGGGTACACCAACCGAAATACTGCACAGTCTACTGTATTTGTCGTTAATTCTATCTTTTTGCTTTCTATCTGAAAGACAAGATGCTAACCAGTTGTAAATAAAACCTCGTTAGATCAATAAGAAGCCCAGCAGTTAAAAGATTTTTATTAATACTTTAATAAATTTCAGTGCAGAACTTTAGAAAGAGCATCTAGTACTTCTTCCATCATCTCCTACATATTTTTGCTGTCATCAGTCAGTTTTGGCAGAGATGTTTGCAAAGGGGAACACAGCGAGCTTCTCGGCGAATCCGTCTTTGCAAGTTCGTGAACTACCTCCCTGAAAGTTTACAACTTTGAAGAGGAGCGTTCGAAAAGTGGACGTAAAAGAGTTATAAATCCATTTCTCATAATTTTTTATTTTTTTTAAATGAAAATAAGTGTCGAAACCGAAAAAGTAAAAACTTATCCGAAAATTCGGGAATATGACGTGTTCAATGTACAATATATTGTAAAAAATCCATGAAAGGGTTAAGGCGTTGGTAACTCTAAAGCTAGGAGTCCCATTGTCATTCTACCCTCGGAAGCATGCATTAAAGACCGGTTTTTTTATAAGTGTGGTGAGTAATTCCCCCCTTCTATTAACAAAAGCTTATGAATGTGTTCTCTTGGAAGTCCGATGTCAATTCGCCGTTTCTTAAACTTCTGAACACCATCGAATGTGCTCAGTTACTTCCAAAGGGCTACATTGCTTGGGAACAATGTGATGCAATGCTAGTTTCGATATTCCTATGCGGATCAAACATAATCCAATTGGAAGATAACCGTTGAGCTAAATGGTTTGAAAGTATTCAAGAGGGTTGCTTTGTGGGCCGTCACTTAAGACGATACCACTGACAAGCTTTTACAATAACACTCTAGCTGTAAGATTGAAAACTTTTATTTAAGAAGAGGTTAAAAATGTTTTATAAAGGGAAGACTGTGCATCCTACAAAAGTCCCTGAATGTAGTCACTATCAGCTCCAGGGTAACCAGCAGCCCACATAATGATCATTTTGAACATTGCTGCATCGACTTTCTGGACCACCGTTGCATTGATCGGATTCTTCGTCAAATCCTTTAGATGATCAAGGATCGTCTCACCTCTAGTGTATTTTCCAAACAATTCGACCCGAACGTTCCAGTCCTCCTTGGTAATCACAAAATGAATTCCAAATAGGAAGACAGCGACAATCATAGCGTCATATGGAATCCAATCAAGGTGTCTTGAGTGTCCTCCATGTCCGACTAGAGGCCTTTCCAGTCTGTTCATGAGACTAATGAATTCATCTTGCTTGTTGGCTCCAAGAACATTAAACCGCCAGTCCTAGAAGAAAACCTCTTTAGCAACATCTGAAGATGAAGAGTCGACGAACTTACAGAGCTGATAGAGAAGCGATCTTTCAAGCAATTCTCCCATGGCAAGACAGTGGTGGCCGCCCTGTCTCTAACGGAAATAATATGACCTGCCTCTGGATCCAAGTAAGAGATAAATTCAGCACCACGAGTGATATTTCCAACAGCTTGGTAAGCGCCGCCCATAATGAAGAGAGCCTTGATTAGTGGAGCAAACTCTGAGCCATATATAGCCAAGCTAAGAGCCACATTGGTCAAAGGTCCAGTTGTGATAATGGTCACTTGATTGGGGAACTGCAACGGAATCAAACTCTAAGGATTGTCATCCTTGCTAAACAGTCACTCACCTGATAGACAAAGTCCCTGATGGCCGTGACTGCATGTTTATTCTCGATCGCACGTCCCTCCATGAAGTCCTTTGGTAAGATCTCGTCAAAAACGTCATCGCCACGAGAGTGATGATGATGGTTATGATTATTATGGTGATGATCATAGGGGTGTTCAAAGCTTGTGTCATAATCCTGGGGCATGAAACGTGTTGCAGCACCTCGAAAGATTGGAATCTGAATGTAATCGGTCAGACTGGAGATTTTAAGATAAATTGTACGTAACTCAACCCACATCATCTCGTCCTTTAGTGACTAGAACTTTGCGCATGTTCCGTGCAGCTCTATCCCTTGTTATCGGTCCAGGAACACAAGTAACAGCCAAGAGTTTGATCTTTCCAATGCTATCGGCTTTGAGGAGCAATGCCAATGCCCAGGCATCGTCAACACTGCCGTTGCAGTCATAGATGACGTAGTTGGTGCTCATTTTCACTTAGAAAGGATTTAGATTGCGGTTGCACAAGATAGTTCTTCAAACTGAAGTTGAACTGTACTGCATCATGGAAAAGACTTTGCTTTTATAGCCGATTCGTTAAACTAAGCTCCACTCCTCATTAAGCGGAAGGTAGAGCTGCATATGAGGGTGCGGAACCATTTTGAGGGTAAACAAGGCTTTTATTACTTGCGGCCGTGTACTTTGTAGACACCTAGACGCCACTGAAGGCAAACATTATTGCTTTATGTGTACACCCACCTTAGTTTGACAAAGATCGGGAATCGGGGGAGAACTAATTTTATAGTGCAGTTCCTCGGAACTGGATGGTGTAATTTTTTCATCGTGGGAAAGGGTTTTCATGAAGCCCTCAAAGAGAAATTGTCTGATTTCGAAGGAAAAGTGTGTTAAAGAACGCGTATTGAGCGATAAAGTTGAAATTTAAGTCCATTGAAAGACCGCTTTCGATTCTGTACTTTCGTCATCGAATTTCCAGAAGTTTAACCGTATGTCTTGTTTTGAAACTCCTATAGGTGTCAGAACCAATTCATCGACCATTGCTTGGTTCAGTTTTAATCCTATACTTGCCAGTTCATCGATGCCTTCAGGCCCCGAAATCCGACTTTATGCTTCAAGCTTAGATTTTTAAGCGGCTCTTCTTGACTGGTTTTTATTTAAGTATTGTAAGTAAGACAGCTTGGCTTTTGATCTATGTACGAGTATATATGTCAAGCATCGTGACAACGCCTTTCGCCTTCCAAGTTTATTTCAGCTTCTTCACCGCATTGTAAGTGACCAGGCTCAAGAAAGAGTTAAGCAATGAACACGATCCAGAGGAATATATGGAACATAGTTAAAGTGCCGATTTTTTTTTTATAATTCCCTAGCGCTAAAGGGGTCATAAATACCCTTATGATGCTATTCACACAGCGCTAGTGTTGGTGTAGTGATTTTGAAACTCAGATGGTATTAGGTTTCAATCTTTTTACTGCGAGGTTGGTGTCCAGAATGACTGGGGAGAATTATTGGTACTGTGGCCATTGCTTATAATTCACAGTATTTCTTTCGAACATCCCGATGCCATAAGTACGATCAACACTTTCAAGCCATATGACAACCCTATTGCCAGTGTTATGCCTATGCAGTAGAGTTGACGTCAGCTTATTTTTGCAGTTAATCGACTTGTTTTTTTTTTTTTTGACATCGGGGTTTGAACCTGGAACCATCAGCGTGACAAGCGATGATGCAACCACTACACCATGGCCACCCTCATTTTGTAAACGTTCCAAAATTTTCGAACAACACTGTTATAGTGTCTCAGATAGGATTTTGTAACAAGTAAATTATTAATAAAATGAATCCTATATCTGTTGAGTCAACAACCTGATAACTACCATGAATCTGAAATTCCTATTTCAGAATCCGCGCTACAATCAGCAGATAGGGGCTTCCCTTCGCTTAAATTAAATAAATACTAGACATCTGTACATATCTCATATCTGATGTTTTAGGAATCAGTACCATACTTACGGTCAGATAGTCCCCCCCACCCCACAAAGGCCGGCATTCTTGTCCGATCGCATTTAGACTGACAGTTCTACAAACAGTGACTGTAAGTCAGCGTTGGCGATCGATTCGTTTTGTCCAGCCCCTGCTTATATACGTGGGAGGTGATTTCCAAATAAAAAAAACAACTTCAATTGAATTAATTCTCGTTTATTCGTTTTCTAGTATTTAAATTTCAATTTTCTCTAAAAATGAGTGGTGCGAGTTTTTGTGTTTACGATTGTGACGTCGGAAGTGATGATGCCTGGGGTCTGTTGATGCTCTTACGGGCGGAAGCTATGAAAAAAATTAAACTTCTCGGTGTGACATGTGTTAGTGGAAATACAACAGTCGATAATGTATGCAAAAATGTTTTAAGAGTTTTAATGACTGCCAAGAGGGAAGATGTACGTACATATAGTGTTCCACTTAACTATACATATAAACAAATTTCAATATTTATTAAAACTTTTTAAGAAAGCATTGTATTGTGTCGCTTTTCACTCAGTTTCTCTTATCTTATCAGATTTGATTAGAAGAACAGCAATATGTTTACTTCTAGTTTCTAAAATAGTGGGGCGATGAAGTTAAGTCAATGTGAGTCATTAAAATTGTGTTCTACTGTAACGCACAGTTGTATCTTGAAAACAGATTTTAAAACAAATTATCTGATGAATTATTAAATTATTAACAAGTGTTGCTGAGGGGCCACTATTGTACCTACTACATTTATTTTGGGCATTGTGTAGTGGTTGCATCATCGCTTGTCACGCAGAAGATTTCAGGTTCGAGTCCCGATGTCAAAAAAAGTCGATCATCTGCGAAAAAAGCTGACGTCAACTCTAATGCATAGGCATTAGAGTGGTCATGTGTAGGGTGGTCATGTGGCTTGAAAGTGTTGATCATACCAATGACATAGGGATGTTCGAAAGAAATACTGTGAATTATAAGCAATGGCAACAGTACCAATAATTCTCCCTAGCCACTCTGGACACAGCCCTCGAAGCAAAAAGATTGAAACCTAATACCACCTGAGTTTCAAAAATCACTACACTTACACTAACGGTGTGTGAAGGGTATTCATAACCCCTTAAGCGCTGGTGAATTATACAAAAAAAAAAAAACTGCGTCCCTTTTCAACTGGGTGGACGTGGAAACGACTTCTCTGAAAGCCACAGGGTCGAATCAAATTGTACAGTGGCGACACTGATCCAGCGAGATCTTCAAGAGAGATTCAATGTGACACCATCTTTAAGTGTCCATCTATCCTTTATTTCTGTGTGTCTAATCACACAGTCTTGGACGTATAGTTACTTGAGAGCATGAACCAAAGCTGGGTTTTGCTAAAGGTTAGACATTGTTGAAAATATGAAAAGAAAAGGATACTCATCCGCAAAAAATAAGCCTAGATCTGGGGTCAAATTACGGCATCAGTTATCGAGTAATTCGTCACGTAAAAACGAGCATTATTACGTCGGAATGATCGTTTGAACGTAATGCTCATTTTTACGTAATTCGACAAATACTTCGCGTCTATTTCCCACAGTAAGAGCCAGCTTTGAGAATAATTGCTTGTACACAAACACGATGGCATCTTTGAAACCAATTCGTTGAGCACTACAGTTCTTCAATACAAATCTCATCATCATTGTCGGATCCAAAACTCATTTCCATGACAAAGTGTTCTCTCGGAAGTTTGCATTGCCTGGCAAGAAATTGTCCCACGAAAAAAAGGTTCGTTGTTTTGCATGAGGCTTGACCCTGTAGGGTCTTTCATTAAGCGCTTCCTATCTTTAAATTGAAATAAAACAGAGTGTGTGTGAGATATCATCGACATTTTTTATTCGTTGAAAGGTCTATCGATGCCATTATGTATGGAATATAACATCGTTCAAATGTCCGCCGCGGCTTCTCTGGGTGGCGCACATCCGAAATGTCCAATTTTCCATTACTCTGGCGCATAAATCAAGCTGAATTTTACCGATGGCATGGGTTATGTTGGCTTTAGGGGCCGCTGTGGCTTATTCGCATAGACCTGCGACTTCAGAAAACTTCACAAGAAAAAGTCTAACGGGGTCAAATCGCACGATCTCGATGGCCAGTTCACATCACCTCCACGTGAGATGACCATACCCTCGAATCGCTCGTGCAGATATCAACTGTCAAAGTTCGGAAGTCCCTATTGGAAGACCCTGCCAAGATGTACTCCTCGCATCGTATTCTTATTATTAGAAGCCAGTGAACTTAAATTAATTTTATACCAAAGCCTAACCTTTATACAAAAAAAAAGCCTTGCAGGCACAATCCACCTTTAACTGAAATATTTTTTTTTCCATTTCAGATTCCAGTACACAAAGGTGCAGCTGGTTCATTAATCCCACCTAAACCTGGAAGTAAATTAAAATCTTTCCACGGTATCGATGGTTTCGCAGACTTGAACTTGGAACATTTTGACCATAAGGAGCTACTACATCGAAAGCATGCCGTAGAAGCTATGTATCAGTGTGCAAAGGAGGTATTAGCTTTTCCTTTTCATAATTTTCCAATTATAATTCTTTTTTCCAACAGTATCCAAAGGAAGTGACATTCATTCTAGTTGGACCGCTAACAAACTTTGCCCTTTGCCTGAGCGTGTACGAAGACTTTGCGGAAAATGTTAAAGAAGTCTTCATTATGGGAGGGAATTTCAAAGGTGAGCATGACCTTAACTTAACTTCTCATACAAAAGTTTAAACTTTGAACTGATATTTTCCAGGAATTGGAAATGCAACTCGCAGTGCAGAGTTTAATTTCTATAAAGATCCAGAAGCAGCAAAGATTGTTCTCGAAAAGAGCAAAAGTAAAATCACCATGTTACCCTGGGAGCCATGCTTGGAGGAGAATTTTGGAATTCCATTAGTAAATTTACTTCTCAAGTTGTATTGAATTTTTACTGAAAAATATCTCAATAGGACTGGCGGATAAATGAACTACCATTGCAGAGTACATGTCCAGTTGTTGAATTACTAACTCGAGTCGAAGAAGCACAATACGTTCCACAAGGATTTAGCCATTGGTGTCCTTGCGATGCAATGTTAGTTGCTGCCTATTTATTTCCCAATGAAATGATTAAGAAACAATCAATCTGGCATGCTACCGTTGAAGTCTATGGAGAACAGACAAGAGGTCAAATGGTGTTGGATCATCTTCAGAGTCCTGAAAATCCGCAGAATATACATCTAATTGAGCATCTTGATAGTGAATATTTTAAAATTGTTACCTTGTGGGCTGCTGGTGTGGAATGTAAATTAAAATAAGTGAGGACAAGTTGTTGTTTTACATTTTAGACTTTAAGAGCGAATTAAGTACTTCTTTTGTAAAAGAGAGGACCTACTACAGTTCAAAAGTAGATAAAGGCTGTATGCCAATTTGACACTTTTTGCTTTGAAACATTTTGAAAGACTGCGTGAGTAGGCACTTCAGTGATGAAGAGCTTAGGTTGTCAGCACTTACCACATCTTCACAGAAGATTCGCCATCCGATCGCAGTAAAGGCAGGAGGTAGGTTGTTAGAGGTGGCGGTTCAGCATGAACCCAAGTAGCACTAGGTGTGGCTTTTTGTTACCACGACTTGCGTGACTTGATTGATGATGTGTGTGGGACAGTCGGTGCCTAGATCCAGTCTGTGGAGTTAAGAAAGAGGATTAGATCTCTTATCCCTTTACCCGAGATGTCATTAAGGTCGTCGAAGAATGGCTGGGACAGTCGGTGCCTAGATCCAGCCTGTGGAGTTAAGGAAGAGGATTAGATCTCTTATCCCTTTACCCGAGATGTCATTAAGGTCGTTGAAGAATGGTTGGTTTAGTGCAAGCAGTCTGGCTGCAAGCGCCGGACATTTGCAGAGGAAATGGCAGAGAGTTTCTTTCTCATTTTTGCTCCCGCAACTGCGGCAGTGGTGGCTGTAAGAGATACCAAGTTTGGCCGCATGGACTCCAATTCGCCAATGCCCCGTGACTATCGCCGTGACTCTGGCGATGTCTGACCGAGTTCTGTTAATTAGGTCTTTTGTTCTGCTCTAGTCTTAGGACAGCCATATCTTTCTGATATGGCGCAGTTGGTTAACCCCCTCCATTGGAGGTTCGCCTTCTGTAGGAAGTGTAAGTGGAATTGTCCTTTAACCGCTCCTAGTGGGATCAGTGGCGATTTCTCCCAGTTGGCGACTTTGGCGCCGCCAAACCAACGATTCTTTCAGTTTTAACATGTTTCAGCATTAAGTCATTTTAGTAACATTAACATTACATAATACAATAAAATTCTGCACAGAATACACATACACTGCACGAACCAATTTGAATTCAAATGTTTCGCGCGTGCAATACAAGACTCGCATGCGAGAGATTTCGCTAATATCCTGGGTTGGCTCTAATTGTAGTCGCCAACCGATTCCATACAAACTCAGCTACCCTCCCTGCCGCCCGCTACCCCGCGTTGATAGTTTTGGTAGAAGATGTATCATGAGAAGTTGGCGCTACAAAAATCGACAACGATGACACTTATTGTAGATATGCATGAGGGATGATTGGGTACATTCCACACACACACATCCACAGTTTGGAAGCATGAAACACACCAAGTGGCTATGGCTACTACGATACGAATAGTCGATCGTCGCCGCAGATTTTTTTTTGTTTTGATTTTAGCAACATAATTTGTGAAAATTGATTGTGTATAGGAATATGTTCCCGAAACAAATGTTCCCAGCAATTTGGCTCTCATGTCAATAGAAAAGGAGTACCTGGTGGAGTTAAGGAAGAGCGAAGACTTGTACGATCAGGTCATCGAACATTTTTTATTCGTCGAACGACGAATTGACTTTATATATAACCTCCTGAGACCCTCCGGTATCACCAGTGATACAGTTTAGTTAAGAATTTTTTTCCATGCCAGCTTTTGGAATTCGGTAGAACCTTTTGGGGGGACAGTTTGGAGATCCATTATCTTGTTTTTGCAGCACGTGGCATTTCTCTAGTTGCCAAATTACGTCAATTGCAATCAGTTAAAGTTTGATTTTTTTTTTTGCGTTGCCTCCATGTCGACTTTGCGCAAGGGTATTAATTCCCTATATTAAAATCATATCTTCTAATACTATTAAAAAACCCAAAGTATCTCTGATTATAGTACAATGGACCTGTTTTTGCGTCTGAGTGCTCCAGCGTGGTGTTCCAACACCCCGACAGCAAAAAAATAAAAAATATCACTGAAAAAAAATATCACCCACCCCGTTGGGAAATTTTTTTTGACTGACATTTATGTAATTATAGGTGGTATTAAGTTATAAAAAATAAGTCTTGTTAATGAAAAATACATAACTTGGTCTTGGGTCTCAGGAGGTTAAATAGCGGTTAAATAATATTGCCAATGCTTATATTTCTTATTAATAAAACCCTAAAATTATTCTTTTGTGCGTTCGTCGTTTTTTTTTTGGAAAAAAACTTATTAAGATCCTGGAGCCAACCCAGAACTAAGCACCAAGAATCGCCACTGAGCGGGATATGGACCAGTGAAGCGTGTAGGGCTAAGCCCTGCCTGGCCAGTTCGTCTGCACGCTCGTTTCCTTCTAGGTCACTGTACCGTGGAACCCAGAGCAGTGTGACCCTGAAATGTTCACTCAAGCAGGCAAGCACGTTCCGGCACTCTTGAACCAGTTTGGTGGATATAGTAGCCAAGTCAATGGCTTTGATAGCAGCTT
Organism: Criorhina ranunculi; assembly: GCA_951813785.1. Lineage (NCBI taxonomy): Eukaryota > Metazoa > Arthropoda > Insecta > Diptera > Syrphidae > Criorhina > Criorhina ranunculi. The sequence goes on along the minus strand of OX638385.1, from coordinate 32,129,107 downwards.
GGCTATCCACAATGTTTTGTTTGTGTGTTGTGTCTCGCCTGAGCTGCATACAAGCCTCTCGAATTGACAGTAGTTCCGCCTGGAAAACGTGGGAAAAATCTGGCAAAAACGCAGGTCAATCACATAAGAAGTGTTCCGCGTCCTCATCACCACCTTCACAGATGTCGCTGATAGTGATGTCACTTTGACCTAACACACTAAAGTAATTTTTCTGCTTAGCGAAAGCCTTAAGAACGCCTGTTACTTGTCCGCAATCTTATCGGTTAAGAGATAGCTAGAATGTCCCGGATTCTCTACAGAAGGCGGAGTGCAATCCTTTGGTTTGTCTACATCCTTGAAAGCTATTCCACCTTGGGTTCATTAGAAACGAACAAATTGATGTTTGTTTATTAAGCGTCTAGAGCAGAATCAGGCAAACGAGCAAAAGCTCCCAAGCAGCACGTCATCTGCATATTTATAAGCATGGAGGTTAAAACTATTTAAGGTTTTCATGAGAGAGTTAAGAAGGAGTGTACACAGTGCAGAGATGAGCAGCAATCTAGAGCTTCTTACGAATTTGAAGAGGCTGATTCCAGGGACCTGTTCGCTGCTTGACTCTATGAAAAGCTACGTATATCTGTGGAAGATATCATGATGTTCTTCTTTGATCGCCAGTATTTCCACCAGGAACACGCTACAATGATTTGGAAGACAGAAAGAGAGGCTGATATTAAGCCTTTCGGAGAAAACACCACCACCTTCACCCTCTTCGGTTTAAGATCCATCGGTGTACAGGCATGGACTGAGTTAAAAATGGATGAAGTCATCCTAGGGTGCTTCAAGAGAAAGGTCCTTGAGATGAACTATGATCCCGTCTGCATAGACGATAAGTGGAGGAGAATGACAAACTATATGGGCTTTACAGCAACATCAATCTAATCGGAAGAGTCACGAAGATAGTTGGCACATGTAGAGCGGTTGAACACAAGAGCTTCGGCCCGAAAAGTCTTCGAATCTACCTGTAGAGAAAGACCGTGACTCAGGTTGCGCACGCAAGTAGAAAAGGACCTCAACCTACTTGGTGAGCCCAACTGAAGCTAGATAGTTGACGATGGAGCTGGCTGGAGATACTTGTTGGTTAAGGCCCTGTCCACCCGAGACTGTAGCGCCATCATAAATAAGTAAGCAAATTTGAACAGTCAAGGAAGTGCTCATGGTCTTCAGGAGAAAAATGCATGATAGCTTCGCAGTAAAGTGGCATTGTAAAGCCAATGTCAAGTGTACATTAAATGGCATTCTGATTGCTACCACGCGAAAAGCCGTTCATACATTTCAACCCATTGTAAGGGTATTAGTACTCCTTTAAACCTTCTTCAAAGCCATTATAGATCTTCTTTCTTAAACCTAAAACTATAGCTGCCAGCAGTCAACAATGATGAAGAACTTGTGTAACCTTAAAGTCATAACAAAGCCCATTCCTGCATTTTATTTATTCGTTCTAAAAAGGAACATCAAAATGTCTAGTGGTAGACTGAAGGATGATAAAGAGCGTCAGCTTGCCAGTTAATTTTAACATTAACCAAACATTGGTGTAGGTATGTATTTCTTGTTGGATTTTCCAATTAATTTCACAAACTTCTCCCAGCAAATTTTCCATTTTCCAAGTAATTCTACAAACACCCCCTAAGTAAACACACCACAAAATTTCAACTGAAAAGTCAAAATTATCTCAATCGCTGTCAAAACTTATAATCAGTTAACCAATTAAGTGTCATTCAATTGTCAATCCATTGACACTAGAAGGAGTGGAGTGTCTTTTCTTTGAATTTTGAAAATCCTAATTAACTACCGTCAAATGACAACACCTAGCTCAATCGGTGTTGTAATCTTTATGACTTCCATTGAACCAACCTTTTGTGTCAATACTGTGTCAAAACAAATCTAACTTCTTTGCACCTTTGCCGTGGGAACTCTTAACTGGAGGTGTCACAGAACATTTCTTAAACTACTATATAAGGGAATGAGGAACCATCATTGGACATAGTTAACTTGAAAAGCTAAACACAAGTGTTTCCTAAAATCCAACAATGTCTCGTAATTACGTAATTTATAACTGCGATGGTGGTTCCGATGATGCCTGGGGTCTAGTACTACTCCTGAAAGCTGATGAGTTAAATAGAATCAAACTCTTAGCTGTAACCTGTAGCTTTGGCAATGCTAGAAGACCAATTGGTCAGTCAGCTGTCAATATTTACAGGGTTCTAAGGGCTGCTGGACGATTGGACGTAAGAAGGATGACAAAAATGTTGACAACTTTTCTTATAATTTCTGTTCTTTCTAGGTTCCAATTTATTTGGGAGCTGAGACGGAGCTTATCCCACCGGTTTCCCTGGATGGTGTTCCCTTCTTTCATGGCAATGATGGCTTTGGAGATGTCCTCACTGAAGTCATCAATTATAAGAATGTTATCAAGAGCCAAAATGCAATTGAGGCTATTCATGACTTTGTCAACATGGTGAGTTGGATCATTGGTTTTGATGGTTTTCTAATATTCTTTTGTAGTATCCAAGGGAGGTCACCATTATTTCTGTTGGTCCACTAACGAACATTGCATTGGCCATGACTATGTATGGAGAGCCCTGGTATAGGAAATTCAAACAACTTTACATCATGGGTGGCAACTATAAGGGTATTTTCAACACAACCCTCTTCTCTAGCAAGCACATTTATAAAATTTCTCTTCGTCAGCTGTTGGCAATGCAACTTCTGTGACTGAATTCAATTTTTTCTTGGATCCGGAAGCAGCTCATATTGTTTTAAACAAAGCCACTTGTCCAATGACTGTTCTCCCATGGGAGACATGCCTTAAACCAGATTTTGACATTGGTGTCGTAAGTTTCCGTCATGATGTCACAAATCCCATTTAAACTATTCTCGTTTCTTGCAGGCTTGGCGTTTCAGTGTTCTTGGTGCTGTCAATAATGCAGTTGTGGATCTTATGGACACAGTGGAAACAGCTCAGCTTATTCCGAAGGGATTCGTTCAATGGGTACCATGTGATGCTTTATTGGTGGCAGCATTTCTTTATGGCAGGCAGTTCATTCTCAGGGAAAGGCGATGGAACGCGGTGGTTGAGGTTAATGGTTTGTTAACTCGTGGTCAAATGTTGATTGATCATTTGCGTGAACATCGCGACAATATCACTTTGATTGAGAAAGTCAGTGCGGATGTCTTTAAGACCATTGTCCTGTGGGCTGTCAATAGTCCAACTGCACGCAGTGCTTTCCTTCAAAATCCCGACACTGAATAAAAACAATTCGTAGGAATCATCTTGAGTCCTGATTTGGATTCTTTGAATTATTTTGCAATTTTTATAATTTTTTTTAATTTGAATAAACTTCTTGAATGGGAAGGAACTTTTGTTTTTGCTTTGGTTTTCCTGATTCTGTAGAGATTTTTGGAGAATTGACTTTGGGAACAAAGACTTGCTTGCCAATGACTCATTTGGAAAAGGGTTGTGAACCTTTGGGATCGTGATTCCAACTATTTAGTTTGGGAAATGTGTTTAAAAGGGCATACGACTACAACAATTCGAGTAAACTTCGAACGCTAATTAAAGTTCGTAGAGAGAGGTCGATATCTTTTGGAGTTAAAAGTTCTCTTTATTGACATTACTTCCGCTTGGAAAAATCAACAATGATTAGGGAGATCTTATCTGCCGTATTGTGTGAACGTCTGAAGCCGTTCGTCAGCAACCTGATTGGTCCATATCAGTGTGGCTTTAGGCCAGGAAAGTCCACCATCAACCAAATATTCACACTACAGCAGATCTTGGAAAAAACCCAGGAGCTCCAAATCGATACACACCATCTATTCATCGATTTTAAGGCCGCGTATGACAGCATTTATAGAGACGAGCTATACAGAGCTATGTCGAGTTTTGGCATCCCTGCAAAACTCGGCCGTTTGTGCAGGATTACGATGGAGAATGCACGCTGCTCCATCAAGGTCGGTAAAGAACTCACCGAGACCTTTGATGTCAAAAACGGATTTAGACAAGGTGATGCGCTGTCATGCGACTTTTTTAATATCATTCTTGAAAGAATTGTGCAAAACTCGCGCGCCACACAAGAGGCACAATCTTTCAAAAGTCCGTCCAATTACTCGCATACGCCGATGATATTGACATAATCGGAAAAAAAACTGCGTGATGTCAGTGGCGCTTTCGCGAGTATTGAGACAGAAGAGGCAAAGATGGGTTTACCGGTAAATGAGGGCAAAACCAAGTATATGCTGTCAACAAGAAAGGACACTCAACACCGAAGTCTCGGACAGAACGTATCCCTCGACAGATATAACTTTGAGGTAGTTAAGGACTTTGTCTACCTAGGATCCGCTATCAATTCAGACAATGACACCAGCGCTGAGATCAGACGAAGAATAACCCTTGCCAATCGTTGCTTCTTTGGGCTAAGAAGGCAATTGACTAGCAAAGCCCTCTCTCGAACAACAAAAGTGACCCTATAGAAGACTCTAATAATCCCAGTCCTGCTCTACGGCGCAGAGGCATGGACTTTATCAAAAGTGGATGAGGGTGCTCTTGGCTGCTTCGAGAGGAAAATTCTTCGGGTGATTTTCGGTCCCGTCTGCATAGACGGTGAGTGCAGGAGGACCGTAACACAATGGACCGTATCTGGTCTAAGTGAGGTTGCAATCTGATGGGGGACCATTGGCATTAGGTGCCAAACACATTATTTAGTTTTTTCATATACTGCCAAGGGGGGACCATTGACATTAGGTGCCAAACACATTTTTTAGTTTTTTCATATACTGCCAAGGGGGGACCATTGGCATAAGGTGCCAAACACATTTTTTAGTTTTATCATATACTGCCAATGGGGGACCATTGGCATAAGGTGCCAAACCCTTTTTTTAGTTTTTTCATATACTGCCAAGGGGGGACCATTGACATTAGGTGCCAAACACATTTTTTAGTTTTTTCATATACCGCCAAGGGGGGACCATTGGCATTAGGTGCCAAACACATTTTTTAGTTTTTTCATATACTGCCAATGGGGGACCATTGGCATTAGGTGCCAAACACTTTTTTTAGTTTTTTCATATACTGCCAAGGGGGGACCATTGACATTAGGTGCCAAACACATTTTTTAGATTTTTCATATACTGCCAAGGGGGGACCATTGGCATTAGGTGCCAAACCCTTTTTTTAGTTTTTTCATATACTGCCAAGGGGGGACCATTGACATTAGGTGCCAAACACATTTTTTAGTTTTTTCATATACTGCCAATGGGGGACCATTGGCATTAGGTGCCAAACACATTTTTTTGTTTTTTCATATACCGCCAATGGGAGACCATTGGCATAAGGTGCCAAACACATTTTTTTGTTTTTTCATATACTGCCAAGGGGGGACCATTGGCATTAGGTGCCAAACCCTTTTTTTAATTTTGCACCTTATGCCAATGGTCCCCCATTGGCAGAATATGAGAAAACGAAAAAATGTGTTTGGCACCTTATGCCAATGGTCCCCCATTGGCAGAATATGAAAAAACGAAAAAATGTGTTTGGCACCTTATGCCAATGGTTTCCCATTGGCAGAATATGAAAAAACGAAAAAATGTGTTTGGCATCTTATGCCAATGGTCCCCCATTGGCAGAATATGAAAAAACGAAAAAATGTATTTGGCATCTTATGCCAATGGTCCCCCATTGGCAGAATATGAAAAAACGAAAAAATGTGTTTGGCATCTTATGCCAATGGTCCCCCATTGGCAGAATACGAGAAAACGAAAAAATGTGTTTGGCACCTTATGCCAATGGTCCTCCATTGGCAGAATATGAAAAAACGAAAAAATGTGTTTGGCATCTTATGCCAATGGTCCCCCATTGGCAGAATATGAAAAAACGAAAAAATGTGTTTGGAATCTTATGCCAATGGTCCCCCATTGAAAGAATATGAAAAAACGAAAAAATGTGTTTGGCATCTTATGCCAATGGTCCCCCATTGGCAGAATATGAAAAAACGAAAAAATGTGTTTGGCATCTTATGCCAATGGTCCCCCATTGGCAGAATATGAAAAAACGAAAAAATGTGTTTGGCATCTTATGCCAATGGTCCCCCATTGGCAGAATATGAAAAAACGAAAAAATGTGTTTGGCATCTTATGCCAATGGTCCCCCATTGGCAGAATATGAAAAATCGAAAAAATGTGTTTGGCATCTTATGCCAATGGTCCCCCATTGGCAGAATATGCAAAAACGAAAAAATGTGTTTGGCACCTTATGCCAATGGTCCCCCATTGGCAGAATATGAAAAAACGAAAAAATGTGTTTGGCATCTTATGCCAATGGTCCCCCATTGGCAGAATACGAGAAAACGAAAAAATGTGTTTGGCACCTTATGCCAATGGTCCCCCATTGGCAGAATATGAAAAAACGAAAAAATGTGTTTGGCATCTTATGCCAATGGTCCCCCATTGGCAGAATATGACAAAACGAAAAAATGCGTTTGGCATCTTATGCCAATGGTCCCCCATTGGCAGAATATGAAAAAACGAAAAATGTGTTTGGCAATTTATGCCAATGGTCCCCCATTGGCAGAATATGAAAAAACCAAAAAATGTGTTTGGCACCTTATGCCAATGGTCCCCCATTGGCAGAATATGAAAAAACTAAAAAATGTGTTTGGCATCTTATGCCAATGGTCCCCCATTGGCAGAATATGAAAAAACGAAAAAATGTGTTTGGCACCTTATGCCAATGGTCCCCCATTGGCAGAATATGAAAAAACGAAAAAATGTGTTTGGCATCTTATGCCAATGGTCCCCCATTGGCAGAATATGAAAAAACGAAAAAATGTGTTTGGCACCTTATGCCAATGGACCCCCATTGGCAGAATATGAAAAAAACGAAAAAATGTGTTTGGCACCTTATGCCAATGGTCCCCCATTGGCAGAATATGAAAAAACGAAAAAATGCGTTTGGCATCTTATGCCAATGGTCCCCCATTGGCAGCATATGAAAAAACGAAAAATGTGTTTGGCATCTTATGCCAATGGTCCCCCATTGGCAGAATATGAAAAAACGAAAAATGTGTTTGGCATCTTATGCCAATGGTCCCCCATTGGCAGAATATGAAAAAATGAAAAAATGTGTTTGGCACTTTATGCCAATGGTCCCCCATTGGCAGAATATGAAAAAACGAAAAAAATGCGTTTGGCATCTTATGCCAATGGTCCCCCATTGGCAGAATATGAAAAAACGAAAAAATGTGTTTGGCATCTTATGCCAATGGTCCCCCATTGGCAGAATATGAAAAAACGAAAAAATGCGTTTGGCATCTTATGGCAATGGTCCCCCATTGGCAGAATATGAAAAAACGAAAAAATGTGTTTGGCACCTTATGCCAATGGTCCCCCATTGGCAGAATATGAAAAAACGAAAAAATGTGTTTGGCATCTTATGCCAATGGTCCCCCATTGGCAGAATACGAGAAAACGAAAAAATGTGTTTGGCACCTTATGCCAATGGTCCCCCATTGGCAGAATATGGAAAAACGAAAAAATGTGTTTGGCACCTTATGCCAATGGTTTCCCATTGGCAGAATATGAAAAAACGAAAAAATGTGTTTGGCACGTTATGCCAATGGTCCCCCATTGGCAGAATATGAAAAAATGTGTTTGGCATCTTATGCCAATGGTCCCCCATTGGCAGAATATGAAAAAACGAAAAAATGTGTTTGGCACCTTATGCCAATGGTCCCCCATTGGCAGAATATAGAAAAACGAAAAAATGTGTTTGGCATCTTATGCCAATGTTCCGCCATTGGCAGAATATGAAAAAACGAAAAAATGTATTTGGCATCTTATGCCAATGGTCCCCCATTGGCAGAATATGAAAAAACGAAAAAATGTGTTAGGCATCTTATGCCAATGGTCCCCCATTGGCAGAATATGACAAAACGTAAAAATGCGTTTGGCATCTTATGCCAATGGTCCCCCATTGGCAGAATATGAAAAAACGAAAAAATGTGTTTGGCATCTTATGCCAATGGTTCCCCATTGGCAGAATATGAAAAAACGAAAAAATGTGTTTGGCATCTTATGCCAATGGTCCCCCATTGGCAGAATACGAGAAAACGAAAAAATGTGTTTGGCACCTTATGCCAATGGTCCCCCATTGGCAGAATATGGAAAAACGAAAAAATGTGTTTGGCACCTTATGCCAATGGTCCCCCATTGGCAGAATATGAAAAAACGAAAAAATGTATTTGGCACCTTATGCCAATGGTCCCCCATTGGCAGAATATGAAAAAACGAAAAAATGTGTTTGGCATCTTATGCCAATGGTCCCCCATTGGCAGAATATGAAAAAACGAAAAAATGTGTTTGGCATCTTATGCCAATGGTCCCCCATTGGCCGAATATGAAAAAGCGAAAAAATGCGTTTGGCACCCAATGGGGGACCATTGGCAGAATATGAAAAAACGAAAAAATGTGTTTGGCACCTTATGCCAATGGTCCCCCATTGGCAGAATATGAAAAAACGAAAAAATGTGTCTGGCATCTTATGCCAATGGTCCCCCATTGGCAGAATATAACAAAACGAAAAAATGCGTTTGGCACCCAATGCCAATGGTCCCCCATTGGCAGAATATGGAAAAACGAAAAAATGTGTTTGGCATCTTATACCAATGGTCCCCCATTGGCAGAATATGAAAAAACGAAAAAATGTGTTTGGCACCTTATGCCAATGGTCCCCCATTGGCAGAATATGAAAAAACGAAAAAATGTGTTTGGCATCTTATGCCAATGGTCCCCCATTGGCAGAATATGGAAAAACGAAAAAATGTGTTTTTCATCTTATGCCAATGGTCCCCCATTGGCAGAATATGAAAAAACGAAAAAATGTGTTTGGCATCTTATGCCAATGGTCCCCCATTGGCAGAATATGAAAAAACGAAAAAAATGTGTTTGGCACCTTATGCCAATGGTCCCCCATTGTCAGAATATGAAAAAACGAAAAAATGTGTTTGGCATCTTATGCCAATGGTCCCCCATTGGCAGAATATGAAAAAACGAAAAAATGTGTTTGGCACCTTATGCCAATGGTCCTCCATTGGCAGAATATGAAAAAACGAACAAATGTGTTTGGCATCTTATGCCAATGGTCCCCCATTGGCAGAATATGAAAAAACTAACAAATGTGTTTGGCATCTTATGCCAATGGTCCCCCATTGCCAGAATATGAAAAAACGAAAAAATGCGTTTGGCATCTTATGCCAATGGTCCCCCATGGGCAGAATATGAAAAAACGAAAAAATGTGTTTGGCACCTTATGCCAATGGTCCCCCATTGGCAGAATATGGAAGAACGAAAAAATGTGTTTGGCATCTTATGCCAATAGTCCCCCATTGGCAGAATATGAATTAATGAAAAAATGTGTTTAGCATCTTATGCCAATGGTCCCCCATAGGCAGAATATGAAAAAACGAAAAAATGTGTTTGGCATCTTATGCCAATGGTCCCCCATTGGCAGAATATGAAAAAACGAAAAAATGTGTTTGGCACCTTATGCCAATGGTCCCCCATTGGCAGAATATGAAAAAACGAAAAAATATGTTTGGCATCTTATGCCAATGGTCCCCCACTGGCAGAATATGAAAAAACGAAAAAATGTGTTTGGCATCTTATGCCAATGGTCCCAGATTGGCAGAATATGAAAAAACGAAAAAATGTGTTTGGCACCTTATGCCAATGGTCCCCCATTGGCAGAATATGAAAAAACGAAAAAATGTGTTTGGCACCTTATGCCAATGGTCCCCATTGGCAGAATATGAAAAAACGAAAAAATGTGTTTGGCATCTTATGCCAATGGTCCCCCATTGGCAGAATATAACAAAACGAAAAAATGCGTTTGGCATCTTATGCCAATGGTCCCACATTGGCAGAATATGAAAAAACTAAAAAATGTGTTTGGCATCTTATGGCAATCGTCCCCCATTGGCAGAATATGAAAAAACGAAAAAATGTGTTTGGCACCTTATGCCAATGGTCCCCCATTGGCAGAATATGAAAAAACGAAAAAATGTATTTGGCACCTTATGCCAATGGTCCCCCATTGGCAGAATATGAAAAAACGAAAAAAATGTGTCTGGCATCTTATGCCAATGGTCCCCCATTGGCAGAATATGGAAAAACGAAAAAATGTGTTTGGCATCTTATGCCAATGGTCCCCCATTGGCAGAATATGAAAAAACGAAAAAATGTGTTTGGCATCTTATGCCAATGGTCCCCCATTGGCAGAATATAACAAAACGAAAAAATGTGTTTGGCATCTTATGCCAATGGTCCCCCATTGGCAGAATATGAAAAAACGAAAAAAATGTGTTTGGCACCTTATGCCAATGGTCCCCCATTGGCAGAATATGAAAAAACGAAAAAATGTGTTTGGCATCTTATGCCAATGGTCCCCCATTGGCAGAATATGAAAAAACGAAAAAATGTGTTTGGCACCTTATGCCAATGGTCCTCCATTGGCAGAATATGAAAAAACGAAAAAATGTGTTTGGCATCTTATGCCAATGGTCCCCCATTGGCAGAATATGAAAAAACTAAAAAATGTGTTTGGCATCTTATGCCAATGGTCCCCCATTGGCAGAATATAACAAAACGAAAAAATGCGTTTGGCATCTTATGCCAATAGTCCCCCATTGGCAGAATATGAATTAATGAAAAAATGTGTTTAGCATCTTATGCCAATGGTCCCCCATAGGCAGAATATGAAAAAACGAAAAAATGTGTTTGGCATCTTATGCCAATGGTCCCCCATTCCCAGAGTATGAGAAAACGAAAAAATGTGTTTGGCATCTTATGCCAATGGTCCCCCATTGGCAGAATATGAAAAAACGAAAAAATGTGTTTGGCATCTTATGCCAATGGTCCCCCATTGGCAGAATATGAAAAAACGAAAAAATGTGTTTGGCACCTTATGCCAATGGTCCCCCATTGGCAGAATATGAAAAAACGAAAAAATGTGTTTGGCACCTTATGCCAATGGTCCCCATTGGCAGAATATGAAAAATCGAAAAAATGTGTTTGGCATCTTATGGCAATGGTCCCCCATTGGCAGAATATGAAAAAACGAAAAAATGTATTTGGCACCTTATGCCAATGGTCCCCCATTGGCAGAATATGAAAAAACGAAAAAATGTATTTGGCACCTTATGCCAATGGTCCCCATTGGCAGAATATGAAAAAACGAAAAAATGTGTTTGGCATCTTATGCCAATGGTCCCCCATTGGCAGAATATAACAAAACGAAAAAATGCGTTTGGCATCTTATGCCAATGGTCCCCCATTGGCAGAATATGAAAAAACTAAAAAATGTGTTTGGCACCTTATGCCAATGGTCCCCCATTGGCAGAATATGAAAAAATGAAAAAATGTATTTGGCACCTTATGCCAATGGTCCCCCATTGGCAGAATATGAAAAAACGAAAAAAATGTGTCTGGCATCTTATGCCAATGGTCCCCCATTGGCAGAATATGGAAAAACGAAAAAATGTGTTTGGCATCTTATGCCAATGGTCCCCCATTGGCAGAATATGAAAAAACGAAAAAATGCGTTTGGCATCTTATGCCAATGGTCCCCCATTGGCAGAATATGAAAAAACGAAAAAATGTGTTTGGCATCTTATGCCAATGGTCGCCCATTGGCAGAATATGAAAAAACGAAAAAAATGTGTTTGGCACCTTATGCCAATGGTCCCCCATTGGCAGAATATGAAAAAATGAAAAAATGTGTTTGGCATCTTATGCCAATGGTCCCCCGTTGGCAGAATATGGAAAAACGAAAAAATGCGTTTGGCATCTTATGCCAATGGTCCCCCATTGGCAGAATATGAAAAAACGAAAAAATGCGTTTGGCATCTTATGCCAATGGTCCCCCATTGGCAGAATATGAAAAAACGAAAAAATGTGTTTGGCATCTTATGCCAATGGTCCCCCATTGGCAGAATATGAAAAAATGAAAAAATGTGTTTGGCACCTTATGCCAATGGTCCCCCATTGGCAGAATATAACAAAACGAAAAAATGCGTTTGGCATCTTATGCCAATGGTCCCCCATTGGCAGAATATGAAAAAACGAAAAAATGTGTTTGGCATCTTATGGCAATGGTCCCCCATTGGCAGAATATGAAAAAACGAAAAAATGTGTTTGGCACCTTATGCCAATGGTCCCCCATTGGCAGAATATAACAAAACGAAAAAATGCGTTTGGCATCTTATGCCAATGGTCCCCCGTTGGCAGAATATGGAAAAACGAAAAAATGCGTTTGGCATCTTATGCCAATGGTCCCCCATTGGCAGAATATGAAAAAACGAAAAAATGTGTTTGGCACCTTATGCCAATGGTCCCCCATTGGCAGAATATGAAAAAACGAAAAAATGTGTTTGGCATCTTATGCCAATGGTCCCCCATTGGCAGAATATGAAAAAATGAAAAAATGTGTTTGGCACCTTATGCCAATGGTCCCCCATTGGCAGAATATAACAAAACGAAAAAATGCGTTTGGCATCTTATGCCAATGGTCCCCCATTGGCAGAATATGAAAAAACGAAAAAATGTGTTTGGCATCTTATGCCAATGGTCCCCCATTGGCAGAATATGAAAAAATGAAAAAATGTGTTTGGCACCTTATGCCAATGGTCCCCCATTGGCAGAATATAACAAAACGAAAAAATGCGTTTGGCATCTTATGCCAATGGTCCCCCATTGGCAGAATATGAAAAAACGAAAAAATGCGTTTGGCATCTTATGCCAATGGTCCCCCATTGGCAGAATATGAAAAAACGAAAAAATGTGTTTGGCATCTTATGCCAATGGTCCCCCATTGGCAGAATATGAAAAAATGAAAAAATGTGTTTGGCACCTTATGCCAATGGTCCCCCATTGGCAGAATATAACAAAACGAAAAAATGCGTTTGGCATCTTATGCCAATGGTCCCCCATTGGCAGAATATGAAAAAACGAAAAAATGTGTTTGGCATCTTATGCCAATGGTCCCCCATTGGCAGAATATGAAAAAATGAAAAAATGTGTTTGGCACCTTATGCCAATGGTCCCCCATTGGCAGAATATAACAAAACGAAAAAATGCGTTTGGCATCTTATGCCAATGGTCCCCCATTGGCAGAATATGAAAAAACGAAAAAATGTGTTTGGCACCTTATGCCAATGGTCCCCCATTGGCAGAATATGAAAAAACGAAAAAATGTGTTTGGCATCTTATGCCAATGGTCCCCCATTGGCAGAATATGAAAAAATGAAAAAATGTGTTTGGCATCTTATGCCAATGGTCCCCCATTGGCAGAATATGAAAAAACTAAAGAATGTGTTTGGCATCTTATGCCAATGGTCCCCCATTGGCAGAATATGAAAAAACGAAAAAATGCGTTTGGCACCTTATGCCAATGGTCCCCCATTGGCAGAATATGAAAAAACGAAAAAATGTGTTTGGCATCTTATGCCAATGGTCCCCCATTGGCAGAATATGAAAAAATGAAAAAATGTGTTTGGCATCTTATGCCAATGGTCCCCCATTGGCAGAATATGGAAAAACGAAAAAATGCGTTTGGCATCTTATGCCAATGGTCCCCCATTGGCAGAATATGAAAAAACGAAAAATGTGTTTGGCACCTTATGCCAATGGTCCCCCATTGGCAGAATATGAAAAAACGAAAAAATGTGTTTGGCATCTTATGCCAATGGTCCCCCATGGGCAGAATATGAAAAAACGAAAAAATGTGTTTGGCACCTTATGCCAATGGTCCCCCATTGGCAGAATATGAAAAAACGAAAAAATGTGTTTGGCATCTTATGCCAATGGTCCCCCATTGGCAGAATATGAAAAAATGAAAAAATGTGTTTGGCACCTTATGCCAATGGTCCCCCATTGGCAGAATATGGAAAAACGAAAAAATGTGTTTGGCACCTTATGCCAATGGTCCCCCATTGGCAGAATATGAAAAAACGAAAAAATGTGTTTAGCATCTTATGCCAATGGTCCCCCATTGGCAGAATATGAAAAAATGAAAAAATGTGTTTGGCACCTTATGCCAATGGTCCCCCATTGGCAGAATATGGAAAAACGAAAAAATGTGTTTGGCACCTTATGCCAATGGTCCCCCATTGGCAGAATATGAAAAAACGAAAAAATGCGTTTGGCATCTTATGCCAATGGTCCCCCATTGGCAGAATATGAAAAAACGAAAAATGTGTTTGGCATCTTATGCCAATGGTCCCCCATTGGCAGAATATGAAAAAATGAAAAAATGTGTTTGGCATCTTATGCCAATGGTCCCCCATTGGCAGAATATGAAAAAACGAAAAAATGCGTTTGGCATCTTATGCCAATGGTCCCCCATTGGCAGAATATGAAAAAACGAAAAATGTGTTTGGCACCTTATGCCAATGGTCCCCCATTGGCAGAATATGAAAAAACGAAAAAATGTGTTTGGCATCTTATGCCAATGGTCCCCCATGGGCAGAATATGAAAAAACGAAAAAATGTGTTTGGCACCTTATGCCAATGGTCCCCCATTGGCAGAATATGAAAAAACGAAAAAATGTGTTTGGCACCTTATGCCAATGGTCCCCATTGGCAGAATATGAAAAAACGAAAAAATGTGTTTGGCATCTTATGCCAATGGTCCCCCATTGGCAGAATATAACAAAACGAAAAAATGCGTTTGGCATCTTATGCCAATGGTCCCACATTGGCAGAATATGAAAAAACTAAAAAATGTGTTTGGCATCTTATGGCAATCGTCCCCCATTGGCAGAATATGAAAAAACGAAAAAATGTGTTTGGCACCTTATGCCAATGGTCCCCCATTGGCAGAATATGAAAAAACGAAAAAATGTATTTGGCACCTTATGCCAATGGTCCCCCATTGGCAGAATATGAAAAAACGAAAAAAATGTGTCTGGCATCTTATGCCAATGGTCCCCCATTGGCAGAATATGGAAAAACGAAAAAATGTGTTTGGCATCTTATGCCAATGGTCCCCCATTGGCAGAATATGAAAAAACGAAAAAATGTGTTTGGCATCTTATGCCAATGGTCCCCCATTGGCAGAATATAACAAAACGAAAAAATGTGTTTGGCATCTTATGCCAATGGTCCCCCATTGGCAGAATATGAAAAAACGAAAAAAATGTGTTTGGCACCTTATGCCAATGGTCCCCCATTGGCAGAATATGAAAAAACGAAAAAATGTGTTTGGCACCTTATGCCAATGGTCCCCCATTGGCAGAATATGAAAAAACGAAAAAATGTGTTTGGCATCTTATGCCAATGGTCCCCCATTGGCAGAATATGAAAAAACGAAAAAATGTGTTTGGCACCTTATGCCAATGGTCCCCCATTGGCAGAATATGAAAAAACGAAAAAATGTGTTTGGCACCTTATGCCAATGGTCCCCATTGGCAGAATATGAAAAAACGAAAAAATGTGTTTGGCATCTTATGCCAATGGTCCCCCATTGGCAGAATATAACAAAACGAAAAAATGCGTTTGGCATCTTATGCCAATGGTCCCACATTGGCAGAATATGAAAAAACTAAAAAATGTGTTTGGCATCTTATGGCAATCGTCCCCCATTGGCAGAATATGAAAAAACGAAAAAATGTGTTTGGCACCTTATGCCAATGGTCCCCCATTGGCAGAATATGAAAAAACGAAAAAATGTATTTGGCACCTTATGCCAATGGTCCCCCATTGGCAGAATATGAAAAAACGAAAAAAATGTGTCTGGCATCTTATGCCAATGGTCCCCCATTGGCAGAATATGGAAAAACGAAAAAATGTGTTTGGCATCTTATGCCAATGGTCCCCCATTGGCAGAATATGAAAAAACGAAAAAATGTGTTTGGCATCTTATGCCAATGGTCCCCCATTGGCAGAATATAACAAAACGAAAAAATGTGTTTGGCATCTTATGCCAATGGTCCCCCATTGGCAGAATATGAAAAAACGAAAAAAATGTGTTTGGCACCTTATGCCAATGGTCCCCCATTGGCAGAATATGAAAAAACGAAAAAATGTGTTTGGCATCTTATGCCAATGGTCCCCCATTGGCAGAATATGAAAAAACGAAAAAATGTGTTTGGCACCTTATGCCAATGGTCCTCCATTGGCAGAATATGAAAAAACGAAAAAATGTGTTTGGCATCTTATGCCAATGGTCCCCCATTGGCAGAATATGAAAAAACTAAAAAATGTGTTTGGCATCTTATGCCAATGGTCCCCCATTGGCAGAATATAACAAAACGAAAAAATGCGTTTGGCATCTTATGCCAATAGTCCCCCATTGGCAGAATATGAATTAATGAAAAAATGTGTTTAGCATCTTATGCCAATGGTCCCCCATAGGCAGAATATGAAAAAACGAAAAAATGTGTTTGGCATCTTATGCCAATGGTCCCCCATTCCCAGAGTATGAGAAAACGAAAAAATGTGTTTGGCATCTTATGCCAATGGTCCCCCATTGGCAGAATATGAAAAAACGAAAAAATGTGTTTGGCATCTTATGCCAATGGTCCCCCATTGGCAGAATATGAAAAAACGAAAAAATGTGTTTGGCACCTTATGCCAATGGTCCCCCATTGGCAGAATATGAAAAAACGAAAAAATGTGTTTGGCACCTTATGCCAATGGTCCCCATTGGCAGAATATGAAAAATCGAAAAAATGTGTTTGGCATCTTATGGCAATGGTCCCCCATTGGCAGAATATGAAAAAACGAAAAAATGTATTTGGCACCTTATGCCAATGGTCCCCCATTGGCAGAATATGAAAAAACGAAAAAATGTATTTGGCACCTTATGCCAATGGTCCCCATTGGCAGAATATGAAAAAACGAAAAAATGTGTTTGGCATCTTATGCCAATGGTCCCCCATTGGCAGAATATAACAAAACGAAAAAATGCGTTTGGCATCTTATGCCAATGGTCCCCCATTGGCAGAATATGAAAAAACTAAAAAATGTGTTTGGCACCTTATGCCAATGGTCCCCCATTGGCAGAATATGAAAAAATGAAAAAATGTATTTGGCACCTTATGCCAATGGTCCCCCATTGGCAGAATATGAAAAAACGAAAAAAATGTGTCTGGCATCTTATGCCAATGGTCCCCCATTGGCAGAATATGGAAAAACGAAAAAATGTGTTTGGCATCTTATGCCAATGGTCCCCCATTGGCAGAATATGAAAAAACGAAAAAATGCGTTTGGCATCTTATGCCAATGGTCCCCCATTGGCAGAATATGAAAAAACGAAAAAATGTGTTTGGCATCTTATGCCAATGGTCGCCCATTGGCAGAATATGAAAAAACGAAAAAAATGTGTTTGGCACCTTATGCCAATGGTCCCCCATTGGCAGAATATGAAAAAATGAAAAAATGTGTTTGGCATCTTATGCCAATGGTCCCCCGTTGGCAGAATATGGAAAAACGAAAAAATGCGTTTGGCATCTTATGCCAATGGTCCCCCATTGGCAGAATATGAAAAAACGAAAAAATGCGTTTGGCATCTTATGCCAATGGTCCCCCATTGGCAGAATATGAAAAAACGAAAAAATGTGTTTGGCATCTTATGCCAATGGTCCCCCATTGGCAGAATATGAAAAAATGAAAAAATGTGTTTGGCACCTTATGCCAATGGTCCCCCATTGGCAGAATATAACAAAACGAAAAAATGCGTTTGGCATCTTATGCCAATGGTCCCCCATTGGCAGAATATGAAAAAACGAAAAAATGTGTTTGGCATCTTATGGCAATGGTCCCCCATTGGCAGAATATGAAAAAACGAAAAAATGTGTTTGGCACCTTATGCCAATGGTCCCCCATTGGCAGAATATAACAAAACGAAAAAATGCGTTTGGCATCTTATGCCAATGGTCCCCCGTTGGCAGAATATGGAAAAACGAAAAAATGCGTTTGGCATCTTATGCCAATGGTCCCCCATTGGCAGAATATGAAAAAACGAAAAAATGTGTTTGGCACCTTATGCCAATGGTCCCCCATTGGCAGAATATGAAAAAACGAAAAAATGTGTTTGGCATCTTATGCCAATGGTCCCCCATTGGCAGAATATGAAAAAATGAAAAAATGTGTTTGGCACCTTATGCCAATGGTCCCCCATTGGCAGAATATAACAAAACGAAAAAATGCGTTTGGCATCTTATGCCAATGGTCCCCCATTGGCAGAATATGAAAAAACGAAAAAATGTGTTTGGCATCTTATGCCAATGGTCCCCCATTGGCAGAATATGAAAAAATGAAAAAATGTGTTTGGCACCTTATGCCAATGGTCCCCCATTGGCAGAATATAACAAAACGAAAAAATGCGTTTGGCATCTTATGCCAATGGTCCCCCATTGGCAGAATATGAAAAAACGAAAAAATGCGTTTGGCATCTTATGCCAATGGTCCCCCATTGGCAGAATATGAAAAAACGAAAAAATGTGTTTGGCATCTTATGCCAATGGTCCCCCATTGGCAGAATATGAAAAAATGAAAAAATGTGTTTGGCACCTTATGCCAATGGTCCCCCATTGGCAGAATATAACAAAACGAAAAAATGCGTTTGGCATCTTATGCCAATGGTCCCCCATTGGCAGAATATGAAAAAACGAAAAAATGTGTTTGGCATCTTATGCCAATGGTCCCCCATTGGCAGAATATGAAAAAATGAAAAAATGTGTTTGGCACCTTATGCCAATGGTCCCCCATTGGCAGAATATAACAAAACGAAAAAATGCGTTTGGCATCTTATGCCAATGGTCCCCCATTGGCAGAATATGAAAAAACGAAAAAATGTGTTTGGCACCTTATGCCAATGGTCCCCCATTGGCAGAATATGAAAAAACGAAAAAATGTGTTTGGCATCTTATGCCAATGGTCCCCCATTGGCAGAATATGAAAAAATGAAAAAATGTGTTTGGCATCTTATGCCAATGGTCCCCCATTGGCAGAATATGAAAAAACTAAAGAATGTGTTTGGCATCTTATGCCAATGGTCCCCCATTGGCAGAATATGAAAAAACGAAAAAATGCGTTTGGCACCTTATGCCAATGGTCCCCCATTGGCAGAATATGAAAAAACGAAAAAATGTGTTTGGCATCTTATGCCAATGGTCCCCCATTGGCAGAATATGAAAAAATGAAAAAATGTGTTTGGCATCTTATGCCAATGGTCCCCCATTGGCAGAATATGGAAAAACGAAAAAATGCGTTTGGCATCTTATGCCAATGGTCCCCCATTGGCAGAATATGAAAAAACGAAAAATGTGTTTGGCACCTTATGCCAATGGTCCCCCATTGGCAGAATATGAAAAAACGAAAAAATGTGTTTGGCATCTTATGCCAATGGTCCCCCATGGGCAGAATATGAAAAAACGAAAAAATGTGTTTGGCACCTTATGCCAATGGTCCCCCATTGGCAGAATATGAAAAAACGAAAAAATGTGTTTGGCATCTTATGCCAATGGTCCCCCATTGGCAGAATATGAAAAAATGAAAAAATGTGTTTGGCACCTTATGCCAATGGTCCCCCATTGGCAGAATATGGAAAAACGAAAAAATGTGTTTGGCACCTTATGCCAATGGTCCCCCATTGGCAGAATATGAAAAAACGAAAAAATGTGTTTAGCATCTTATGCCAATGGTCCCCCATTGGCAGAATATGAAAAAATGAAAAAATGTGTTTGGCACCTTATGCCAATGGTCCCCCATTGGCAGAATATGGAAAAACGAAAAAATGTGTTTGGCACCTTATGCCAATGGTCCCCCATTGGCAGAATATGAAAAAACGAAAAAATGCGTTTGGCATCTTATGCCAATGGTCCCCCATTGGCAGAATATGAAAAAACGAAAAATGTGTTTGGCATCTTATGCCAATGGTCCCCCATTGGCAGAATATGAAAAAATGAAAAAATGTGTTTGGCATCTTATGCCAATGGTCCCCCATTGGCAGAATATGAAAAAACGAAAAAATGCGTTTGGCATCTTATGCCAATGGTCCCCCATTGGCAGAATATGAAAAAACGAAAAATGTGTTTGGCACCTTATGCCAATGGTCCCCCATTGGCAGAATATGAAAAAACGAAAAAATGTGTTTGGCATCTTATGCCAATGGTCCCCCATGGGCAGAATATGAAAAAACGAAAAAATGTGTTTGGCACCTTATGCCAATGGTCCCCCATTGGCAGAATATGAAAAAACGAAAAAATGTGTTTGGCATCTTATGCCAATGGTCCCCCATTGGCAGAATATGAAAAAATGAAAAAATGTGTTTGGCACCTTATGCCAATGGTCCCCCATTGGCAGAATATGGAAAAACGAAAAAATGTGTTTGGCACCTTATGCCAATGGTCCCCCATTGGCAGAATATGAAAAAACGAAAAAATGCGTTTGGCATCTTATGCCAATGGTCCCCCATTGGCAGAATATGAAAAAACGAAAAAATGTGTTTGGCATCTTATGCCAATGGTCCCCCATTGGCAGAATATGAAAAAACGAAAAAATGCGTTTGGCATCTTATGCCAATGGTCCCCCATTCCCAGAATATGAAAAAAAGAAAAAATGTGTTTGGCACCTTATGCCAATGGTCCCCCATTGGCAGAATATGGAAAAACGAAAAAATGTGTTTGGCACCTTATGCCAATGGTCCCCCATTGGCAGAATATGAAAAAACGAAAAAATGCGTTTGGCAACTTATGCCAATGGTCCCCCATTGGCAGAATATGAAAAAACGAAAAAATGTGTTTGGCATCTTATGCCAATAGTCCCCCATTGGCAGAATATGAAAAAACGAAAAAATGCGTTTATCATCTTATGCCAATGGTCCCCCATTGGCAGAATATGAAAAAACGAAAAAATGCGTTTGGCACCTTATGCCAATGGTCCCCCATTGGCAGAATATGAAAAAACGAAAAAATGTGTTTGGCATCTTATGCCAATGGTCCCCCATTGGCAGAATATGAAAAAACGAAAAAATGCGTTTGGCACCTTATGCCAATGGTCCCCCATTGGCAGAATATGAAAAAACGAAAAAATGTGTTTGGCATCTTATGCCAATGGTCCCCCATTGGCAGAATATGAAAAAACGAAAAAATGTGTTTGGCATCTTATGCCAATGGTCCCCCATTGGCAGAATATGAAAAAACGAAAAAATGCGTTTGGCACCTTATGCCAATGGTCCCCCATTGGCAGAATATGAAAAAACGAAAAAATGTGTTTGGCATCTTATGCCAATGGTCCCCCATTGGCAGAATATGAAAAAACGAAAAAATGTGTTTGGCATCTTATGCCAATGGTCCCCCATTGGCAGAATATGAAAAAACGAAAAAATGCGTTTGGCACCTTATGCCAATGGTCCCCCATTGGCAGAATATGAAAAAACGAAAAAATGTGTTTGGCATCTTATGCCAATGGTCCCCCATTGGCAGAATATGAAAAAACGAAAAAATGCGTTTGGCACCTTATGCCAATGGTCCCCCATTGGCAGAATATGAAAAAACGAAAAAATGTGTTTGGCATCTTATGCCAATGGTCCCCCATTGGCAGAATATGAAAAAACGAAAAAATGTGTTTGGCATCTTATGCCAATGGTCCCCCATTGGCAGAATATGGAAAAACGAAAAAATGCGTTTGGCATCTTATGCCAATGGTCCCCCATTGGCAGAATATGAAAAAACGAAAAATGTGTTTGGCACCTTATGCCAATGGTCCCCCATTGGCAGAATATGAAAAAACGAAAAAATGTGTTTGGCATCTTATGCCAATGGTCCCCCATGGGCAGAATATGAAAAAACGAAAAAATGTGTTTGGCACCTTATGCCAATGGTCCCCCATTGGCAGAATATGAAAAAACGAAAAAATGTGTTTGGCATCTTATGCCAATGGTCCCCCATTGGCAGAATATGAAAAAATGAAAAAATGTGTTTGGCACCTTATGCCAATGGTCCCCCATTGGCAGAATATGGAAAAACGAAAAAATGTGTTTGGCACCTTATGCCAATGGTCCCCCATTGGCAGAATATGAAAAAACGAAAAAATGTGTTTAGCATCTTATGCCAATGGTCCCCCATTGGCAGAATATGAAAAAATGAAAAAATGTGTTTGGCACCTTATGCCAATGGTCCCCCATTGGCAGAATATGGAAAAACGAAAAAATGTGTTTGGCACCTTATGCCAATGGTCCCCCATTGGCAGAATATGAAAAAACGAAAAAATGCGTTTGGCATCTTATGCCAATGGTCCCCCATTGGCAGAATATGAAAAAACGAAAGAATGTGTTTGGCATCTTATGCCAATGGTCCCCCATTGGCAGAATATGAAAAAATGAAAAAATGTGTTTGGCATCTTATGCCAATGGTCCCCCATTGGCAGAATATGAAAAAACGAAAAAATGCGTTTGGCATCTTATGCCAATGGTCCCCCATTGGCAGAATATGAAAAAACGAAAAATGTGTTTGGCACCTTATGCCAATGGTCCCCCATTGGCAGAATATGAAAAAACGAAAAAATGTGTTTGGCATCTTATGCCAATGGTCCCCCATGGGCAGAATATGAAAAAACGAAAAAATGTGTTTGGCACCTTATGCCAATGGTCCCCCATTGGCAGAATATGAAAAAACGAAAAAATGTGTTTGGCATCTTATGCCAATGGTCCCCCATTGGCAGAATATGAAAAAATGAAAAAATGTGTTTGGCACCTTATGCCAATGGTCCCCCATTGGCAGAATATGGAAAAACGAAAAAATGTGTTTGGCACCTTATGCCAATGGTCCCCCATTGGCAGAATATGAAAAAACGAAAAAATGCGTTTGGCATCTTATGCCAATGGTCCCCCATTGGCAGAATATGAAAAAACGAAAAAATGTGTTTGGCATCTTATGCCAATGGTCCCCCATTGGCAGAATATGAAAAAACGAAAAAATGCGTTTGGCATCTTATGCCAATGGTCCCCCATTCCCAGAATATGAAAAAAAGAAAAAATGTGTTTGGCACCTTATGCCAATGGTCCCCCATTGGCAGAATATGGAAAAACGAAAAAATGTGTTTGGCACCTTATGCCAATGGTCCCCCATTGGCAGAATATGAAAAAACGAAAAAATGCGTTTGGCAACTTATGCCAATGGTCCCCCATTGGCAGAATATGAAAAAACGAAAAAATGTGTTTGGCATCTTATGCCAATAGTCCCCCATTGGCAGAATATGAAAAAACGAAAAAATGCGTTTATCATCTTATGCCAATGGTCCCCCATTGGCAGAATATGAAAAAACGAAAAAATGCGTTTGGCATCTTATGCCAATGGTCCCCCATTGGCAGAATATGAAAAAATGAAAAAAATGTGTTTGGCATCTTATGCCAATGGTCCCCCATTGGCAGAATATGAAAAAACGAAAAAATGTGTTTGGCACCTTATGCCAATGGTCCCCCATTGGCAGAATATGAAAAAACGAAAAAATGTGTTTGGCATCTTATGCCAATGGTCCCCCATTGGCAGAATATGAAAAAACGAAAAAATGTGTTTGGCATCTTATGCCAATGGTCCCCCATTGGCAGAATATGAAAAAACGCAAAAATGCGTTTGGCAACTTATGCCAATGGTCCCCCATTGGCAGAATATGAAAAAACGAAAAAATGCGTTTGGCACCTTATGCCAATGGTCCCCCATTGGCAGAATATGAAAAAACGAAAAAATGCGTTTGGCACCTTATGCCAATGGTCCCCCATTGGCAGAATATGAAAAAACGAAAAAATGTGTTTGGCATCTTATGCCAATGGTCCCCCATTGGCAGAATATGAAAAAACGAAAAAATGCGTTTGGCATCTTATGCCAATGGTCCCCCATTGGCAGAATATGAAAAAACGAAAAAATGTGTTTGGCATCTTATGCCAATGGTCCCCCATTGGCAGAATATGAAAAAACGAAAAAATGCGTTTGGCATCTTATGCCAATGGTCCCCCATTGGCAGAATATGAAAAAACGAAAAAATGTGTTTGGCATCTTATGCCAATGGTCCCCCATTGGCAGAATATGAAAAAACGAAAAAATGCGTTTGGCATCTTATGCCAATGGTCCCCCATTGGCAGAATATGAAAAAACGAAAAAATGCGTTTGGCAACTTATGCCAATGGTCCCCCATTGGCAGAATATGAAAAAACGAAAAAATGCGTTTGGCACCTTATGCCAATGGTCCCCCATTGGCAGAATATGAAAAAACGAAAAAATGTGTTTGGCATCTTATGCCAATAGTCCCCCATTGGCAGAATATGAAAAAACGAAAAAATGCGTTTGGCATCTTATGCCAATGGTCCCCCATTGGCAGAATATGAAAAAATGAAAAAAATGTGTTTGGCATCTTATGCCAATGGTCCCCCATTGGCAGAATATGAAAAAACGAAAAAATGTGTTTGGCACCTTATGCCAATGGTCCCCCATTGGCAGAATATGAAAAAACGAAAAAATGTGTTTGGCATCTTATGCCAATGGTCCCCCATTGGCAGAATATGAAAAAATGAAAAAATGTGTTTGGCATCTTATGCCAATGATCCCCCATTGGCAGAATATGAAAAAACGAAAAAAATGTGTTTGGCACCTTATGCCAATGGTCCCCCATTGGCAGAATATGAAAAAACGAAACAATGTGTTTGACATCTTATGCCAATGGTCCCCCATTGGCAGAATATGAAAAAACGAAAAAATGCGTTTGGCATCTTATGCCAATGGTCCCCCATTGGCAGAATATGAAAAAACGAAAAAATGCGTTTGGCATCTTATGCCAATGGTCCCCCATTGGCAGAATATGAAAAAACGAAAAAATGTGTTTGGCATCTTATGCCAATGGTCCCCCATTGGCAGAATATGAAAAAATGAAAAAATGTGTTTGGCACCTTATGCCAATGGTCCCCCATTGGCAGAATATGGAAAAACGAAAAAATGTGTTTGGCACCTTATGCCAATGGTCCCCCATTGGCAGAATATGAAAAAACGAAAAAATGCGTTTGGCATCTTATGCCAATGGTCCCCCATTGGCAGAATATGAAAAAACGAAAGAATGTGTTTGGCATCTTATGCCAATGGTCCCCCATTGGCAGAATATGAAAAAATGAAAAAATGTGTTTGGCATCTTATGCCAATGGTCCCCCATTGGCAGAATATGAAAAAACGAAAAAATGCGTTTGGCATCTTATGCCAATGGTCCCCCATTGGCAGAATATGAAAAAACGAAAAATGTGTTTGGCACCTTATGCCAATGGTCCCCCATTGGCAGAATATGAAAAAACGAAAAAATGTGTTTGGCATCTTATGCCAATGGTCCCCCATGGGCAGAATATGAAAAAACGAAAAAATGTGTTTGGCACCTTATGCCAATGGTCCCCCATTGGCAGAATATGAAAAAACGAAAAAATGTGTTTGGCATCTTATGCCAATGGTCCCCCATTGGCAGAATATGAAAAAATGAAAAAATGTGTTTGGCACCTTATGCCAATGGTCCCCCATTGGCAGAATATGGAAAAACGAAAAAATGTGTTTGGCACCTTATGCCAATGGTCCCCCATTGGCAGAATATGAAAAAACGAAAAAATGCGTTTGGCATCTTATGCCAATGGTCCCCCATTGGCAGAATATGAAAAAACGAAAAAATGTGTTTGGCATCTTATGCCAATGGTCCCCCATTGGCAGAATATGAAAAAACGAAAAAATGCGTTTGGCATCTTATGCCAATGGTCCCCCATTCCCAGAATATGAAAAAAAGAAAAAATGTGTTTGGCACCTTATGCCAATGGTCCCCCATTGGCAGAATATGGAAAAACGAAAAAATGTGTTTGGCACCTTATGCCAATGGTCCCCCATTGGCAGAATATGAAAAAACGAAAAAATGCGTTTGGCAACTTATGCCAATGGTCCCCCATTGGCAGAATATGAAAAAACGAAAAAATGTGTTTGGCATCTTATGCCAATAGTCCCCCATTGGCAGAATATGAAAAAACGAAAAAATGCGTTTATCATCTTATGCCAATGGTCCCCCATTGGCAGAATATGAAAAAACGAAAAAATGTGTTTGGCACCTTATGCCAATGGTCCCCCATTGGCAGAATATGAAAAAACGAAAAAATGTGTTTGGCATCTTATGCCAATAGTCCCCCATTGGCAGAATATGAAAAAACGAAAAAATGTGTTTGGCATCTTATGCCAATGGTCCCCCATTGGCAGAATATGAAAAAACGAAAAAATGTGTTTGGCATCTTATGCCAATGGTCCCCCATTGGCAGAATATGAAAAAACGCAAAAATGCGTTTGGCAACTTATGCCAATGGTCCCCCATTGGCAGAATATGAAAAAACGAAAAAATGCGTTTGGCACCTTATGCCAATGGTCCCCCATTGGCAGAATATGAAAAAACGAAAAAATGCGTTTGGCACCTTATGCCAATGGTCCCCCATTGGCAGAATATGAAAAAACGAAAAAATGTGTTTGGCATCTTATGCCAATGGTCCCCCATTGGCAGAATATGAAAAAACGAAAAAATGCGTTTGGCATCTTATGCCAATGGTCCCCCATTGGCAGAATATGAAAAAACGAAAAAATGTGTTTGGCATCTTATGCCAATGGTCCCCCATTGGCAGAATATGAAAAAACGAAAAAATGCGTTTGGCATCTTATGCCAATGGTCCCCCATTGGCAGAATATGAAAAAACGAAAAAATGTGTTTGGCATCTTATGCCAATGGTCCCCCATTGGCAGAATATGAAAAAACGAAAAAATGCGTTTGGCATCTTATGCCAATGGTCCCCCATTGGCAGAATATGAAAAAACGAAAAAATGTGTTTGGCATCTTATGCCAATGGTCCCCCATTGGCAGAATATGAAAAAACGAAAAAATGCGTTTGGCATCTTATGCCAATGGTCCCCCATTGGCAGAATATGAAAAAATGAAAAAATGTGTTTGGCATCTTATGCCAATGATCCCCCATTGGCAGAATATGAAAAAACGAAAAAAATGTGTTTGGCACCTTATGCCAATGGTCCCCCATTGGCAGAATATGAAAAAACGAAACAATGTGTTTGACATCTTATGCCAATGGTCCCCCATTGGCAGAATATGAAAAAACGAAAAAATGCGTTTGGCATCTTATGCCAATGGTCCCCCATTGGCAGAATATGAAAAAACGAAAAAATGCGTTTGGCATCTTATGCCAATGGTCCCCCATTGGCAGAATATGAAAAAACGAAAAAATGTGTTTGGCATCTTATGCCAATGGTCCCCCATTGGCAGAATATGAAAAAACGAAAAAATGCGTTTGGCATCCTATGCCAATGGTCCCCCATTGGCAGAATATGAAAAAACGAAAAAATGTGTTTGGCATCTTATGCCAATGGTCCCCCATTGGCAGAATATGAAAAAACGAAAAAATGTGTTTGGCATCTTATGCCAATGGTCCCCCATTGGCAGAATATGAAAAAATGAAAAAATGTGTTTGGCATCTTATGCCAATGGTCCCCCATTGGCAGAATATGAAAAAACGAAAAAAATGTGTTTGGCACCTTATGCCAATGGTCCCCCATTGGCAGAATATGAAAAAACGAAACAATGTGTTTGACATCTTATGCCAATGGTCCCCCATTGGCAGAATATGAAAAAACGAAAAAATGCGTTTGGCATCTTATGCCAATGGTCCCCCATTGGCAGAATATGAAAAAACGAAAAAATGCGTTTCTCATCGTGTGCCAATGGTCCCCCATTGGCAGAATATGAAAAAACGAAAAAATGTATTTGGCACCTTATGCCAATGGTCCCCCATTGGCAGAATATGAAAAAACGAAGAAATGTGTTTGGCATCTTATGCCAATGGTCCCCCATTGGCAGAATATGAAAAAACGAAAAAATGTGTTTGGCATCTTATGCCAATGATCCCCCATGGGCAGAATATGAAAAAACGAAAAAATGTGTTTGGCACCTTATGCCAATGGTCCCCCATTGGCAGAATATGAAAAAACGAAAAAATGTGTTTGGCATCTTATGCCAATGGTCCCCCATTGGCAGAATATGAAAAAACGAAAAAATGTGTTTGGCATCTTATGCCAATGGTCCCCCATTGCCAGAATATGAAAAAACGAAAAAATGCGTTTGGCATCTTATGCCAATGGTCCCCCATTGGCAGAATATGAAAAAACGAAAAAATGTGTTTGGCATCTTATGCCAATGATCCCCCATGGGCAGAATATGAAAAAACGAAAAAATGTGTTTGGCACCTTATGCCAATGGTCCCCCATTGGCAGAATATGAAAAAACGAAAAAATGTGTTTGGCATCTTATGCCAATGGTCCCCCATTGGCAGAATATGAAAAAACGAAAAAATGTGTTTGGCATCTTATGCCAATGGTCCCCCATTGCCAGAATATGAAAAAACGAAAAAATGCGTTTGGCATCTTATGCCAATGGTCCCCCATTGGCAGAATATGAAAAAACGAAAAAATGTGTTTGGCATCTTATGCCAATGGTCCCCCATTGGCAGAATATGAAAAAACGAAAAAATGTGTTTGGCATCTTATGCCAATGGTCCCCCATTGGCAGAATATGAAAAAACGAAAAAATGCGTTTGGCACCCCCATTGGCAGAATATAACAGAACGAAAAAATGCGTTTGGCATCTTATGCCAATGGTCCCCCATTGGCAGAATATGGAAAAACGAAAAAATGTGTTTGGCAGAATATGAAAAAACGAAAAAATGTGTTTGTAATCTTATGCCAATGGTCCCCCATTGGCAGAATATGAAAAAAGGAAAAAATGTGTTTGGCATCTTATGCCAATGGTCCCCCATTGGCAGAATATGAAAAAACTACAAAATGTGTTTGGCATCTTATGTCAATGGTCCCCCATTGGCAGAATATGGAAAAACGAAAAAATGCGTTTGGCATCTTATGCCAATGGTCCCCCATTGGCAGAATATGAAAAAACGAAAAAATGCGTTTGGCATCTTATGCCAATGGTCCCCCATTGGCAGAATATGAAAAAACGAAAAAATGTGTTTGGCACCTTATGCCAATGGTCCCCCATTGGCAGAATATGAAAAAACGAAAAAATGCGTTTGGCATCTTATGCCAATGGTCCCCCATTGGCAGAATATGAAAAAACGAAAAAATGCGTTTGGCATCTTATGCCAATGGTCCCCCATTGGCAGAATATGAAAAAACGAAGAAATGTGTTTGGCATCTTATGCCAATGGTCCCCCATTGGCAGAATATGAAAAAACGAAAAAATGTGTTTGGCACCTTATGCCAATGGTCCCCCATTGGCAGAATATGAAAAAACGAAAAAATGTGTTTGGCACCTTATGCCAATGGTCCCCCATTGGCAGAATATGAAAAAAGGAAAAAATGTGTTTGGCACCTTATGCCAATGGTCCCCCATTGGCAGAATATGAAAAAACGAAAAAATGTGTTTGGCATCTTATGCCAATGGTCCCCCATTGGCAGAATATGAAAAAACGAAAAAATGTGTTTGGCATCTTATGCCAATGGTCCCCCATTGGCAGAATATGAAAAAATGAAAAAATGTGTTTGGCATCTTATGCCAATGGTCCCCCATTGGCAGAATATGAAAAAACGAAAAAATGTGTTTGGCATCTTATGCCAATGGTCCCCCATTCCCAGAATATGAAAAAACGAAAAAATGTGTTTGGCACCTTATGCCGATGGTCCCCCATTGGCAGAATATGAAAAAAGGAAAAAATGTGTTTGGCACCTTATGCCAATGGTCCCCCATTGGCAGAATATGAAAAAACGAAAAAATGTGTTTGGCATCTTATGCCAATGGTCCCCCATTGGCAGAATATGAAAAAACGAAAAAATGTGTTTGGCATCTTATGCCAATGGCCCCCCATTGGCAGAATATGAAAAAACGAAAAAATGTGTTTGGCATCTTATGCCAATGGTCCCCCATTGGCAGAATATGAAAAAACGAAAAAATGTGTTTGGCACCTTATGCCAATGGTCCCCCATTGGCAGAATATGAAAAAACGAAAAAATGTGTTTGGCATCTTATGCCAATGGTCCCCCATTGGCAGAATATGAAAAAACGAAAAAATGTGTTTGGCATCTTATGCCAATGGTCCCCCATTGGCAGAATATGAAAAAACGAAAAAATGTGTTTGGCATCTTATGCCAATGGTCCCCCATTGGCAGAATATGAAAAAAGGAAAAAATGTGTTTGGCACCTTATGCCAATGGTCCCCCATTGGCAGAATATGAAAAAACGAAAAAATGTGTTTGGCATCTTATGCCAATGGTCCCCCATTGGCAGAATATGAAAAAACGAAAAAATGTGTTTGGCATCTTATGCCAATGGTCCCCCATTGGCAGAATATGAAAAAACGAAAAAATGTGTTTGGCATCTTATGCCAATGGTCCCCCATTGGCAGAATATGGAAAAACGAAAAAATGTGTTTGGCATCTTATGCCAATGGTCCCCCATTGGCAGAATATGAAAAAACGAAAAAATGTGTTTGTAATCTTATGCCAATGGTCCCCCATTGGCAGAATATGAAAAAAGGAAAAAATGTGTTTGGCATCTTATGCCAATGGTCCCCCATTGGCAGAATATGAAAAAACTACAAAATGTGTTTGGCATCTTATGTCAATGGTCCCCCATTGGCAGAATATGGAAAAACGAAAAATGTGTTTGGCATCTTATGCCAATGGTCCCCCATTGGCAGAATATGAAAAAACGAAAAAATGCGTTTGGCATCTTATGCCAATGGTCCCCCATTGGCAGAATATGAAAAAACGAAAAATGTGTTTGGCACCCAATGCCAATGGTCCCCCATTGGCAGAATATGAAAAAACGAAAAAATGCGTTTGGCATCTTAAGCCAATGGTCCCCCATTGGCAGTATATGAAAAAACGAAACAATGTGTTTGGCATCTTATGCCAATGGTCCCCCATTGGCAGAATATGAAAAAATGAAAAAATGTGTTTGGCATTTATGCCAATGGTCCCCCATTGGCAGAATATGAAAAAACGAAAAAATGGGTTTGGCACCTTTTGCCAATGGTCCCCCATTGGCAGAATATGAAAAATCGAAAAAATGTGTTTGGCATCTTATGCCAATGGTCCCCCATTGGCAGAATATGAAAAAACGAAAAAATGTGTTTGGCACCTTATGCCAATGGTCCCCCATTGGCAGAATATGAAAAAACGAAAAAATGTGTTTGGCACCTTATGCCAATGGTCCCCCATTGGCAGAATATGAAAAAACGAAAGTATGTGTTTGGCACCTTATGCCAATGGTCCCCCATTGGCAGAATATGAAAAAACGAAAAAATGTGTTTGGCATCTTATGCCAATGGTCCCCCATTGGCAGAATATGAAAAAACGAAAAAATGTGTTTGGCACCTTATGCCAATGGTCCCCCATTGGCAGAATATGAAAAAACGAAAAAATGTGTTTGGCACCTTATGCCAATGGTCCCCCATTGGCAGAATATGAAAAAACGAAAAAATGTGTTTGGCACCTTATGCCAATGGTCCCCCATTGGCAGAATATGAAAAAACGAAAAAATGTGTTTGGCACCTTATGCCAATGGTCCCCCATTGGCAGAATATGAAAAAACGAAAAAATGTGTTTGGCACCTTATGCCAATGGTCCCCCATTGGCAGAATATGAAAAAACGAAAAAATGTGTTTGGCACCTTATGCCAATGGTCCCCCATTGGCAGAATATGAAAAAACGAAAAAATGTGTTTGGCACCTTATGCCAATGGTCCCCCATTGGCAGAATATGAAAAAACGAAAAAATGTGTTTGGCATCTTATGCCAATGGTCCCCCATTGGCAGAATATGAAAAAACGAAAAAATGTGTTTGGCACCTTATGCCAATGGTCCCCCATTGGCAGAATATGAAAAAACGAAAAAATGTGTTTGGCACCTTATGCCAATGGTCCCCCATTGGCAGAATATGAAAAAACGAAAAAATGTGTTTGGCATCTTATGCCAATGGTCCCCTATTGGCAGAATATGAAAAAACGAAAAAATGCGTTTGGCATCTTATGCCAATGGTCCCCCATTGGCAGAATATGAAAAAACGAAAAAATGCGTTTGGCATCTTATGCCAATGGTCCCCCATTGGCAGAATATGAAAAAACGAAAAAATGTGTTTGACATCTTATGCCAATGGTCCCCCATTGGCAGAATATGAAAAAACGAAAAAATGCGTTTGGCATCTTATGCCAATGGTCCCCCATTGGCAGAATATGAAAAAACGAAAAAATGTGTTTGGCATCTTATGCCAATGGTCCCCCATTGGCAGAATATGAAAAAACGAAAAAATGTGTTTGGCACCTTATGCCAATGGTCCCCCATTGGCAGAATATGAAAAATCGAAAAAATGTGTTTGGCATCTTATGCCAATGGTCCCCCATTGGCAGAATATGAAAAAACGAAAAAATGTGTTTGGCATCTTATGCCAATGGTCCCCCATTGGCAGAATATGAAAAATCGAAAAAATGTGTTTGGCATCTTATGCCAATGGTCCCCCATTGGCAGAATATGAAAAAACGAAAAAATGTGTTTGGCACCTTATGCCAATGGTCCCCCATTGGCAGAATATGAAAAAACGAAAAAATGTGTTTGGCACCTTATGCCAATGGTCCCCCATTGGCAGAATATGAAAAAACGAAAGTATGTGTTTGGCACCTTATGCCAATGGTCCCCCATTGGCAGAATATGAAAAAACGAAAAAATGTGTTTGGCACCTTATGCCAATGGTCCCCCATTGGCAGAATATGAAAAAACGAAAAAATGTGTTTGGCATCTTATGCCAATGGTCCCCCATTGGCAGAATATGAAAAAACGAAAAAATGTGTTTGGCACCTTATGCCAATGGTCCCCCATTGGCAGAATATGAAAAAACGAAAAAATGTGTTTGGCACCTTATGCCAATGGTCCCCCATTGGCAGAATATGAAAAAACGAAAAAATGTGTTTGGCATCTTATGCCAATGGTCCCCTATTGGCAGAATATGAAAAAACGAAAAAATGCGTTTGGCATCTTATGCCAATGGTCCCCCATTGGCAGAATATGAAAAAACGAAAAAATGCGTTTGGCATCTTATGCCAATGGTCCCCCATTGGCAGAATATGAAAAAACGAAAAAATGTGTTTGGCATCTTATGCCAATGGTCCCCCATTGGCAGAATATGACAAAATGAAAAAATGTGTTTGGCATCTTATGCCAATGGTCCCCCATTGGCAGAATATGAAAAAATGAAAAAATGTGTTTGGCATCTTATGCCAATGGTCCCCCATTGGCAGAATATGAAAAAAACGAAAGAATGTGTTTGGCATCTTATGCCAATGGTCCCCCATTGGCAGAATATGAAAAAACGAAAAAATGTGTTTGGCATCTTATGCCAATGGTCCCCCATTGGCAGAATATGAAAAAACGAAAAAATGTGTTTGACATCTTATGCCAATGGTCCCCCATTGGCAGAATATGAAAAAACGAAAAAATGCGTTTGGCATCTTATGCCAATGGTCCCCCATTGGCAGAATATGAAAAAACGAAAAAATGTGTTTGGCATCTTATGCCAATGGTCCCCCATTGGCAGAATATGAAAAAACGAAAAAATGTGTTTGGCACCTTATGCCAATGGTCCGCCATTGGAAGAATATGAAAAAACGAAAAAATGTGTTTGGCACCTTATGCCAATGGTCCGCCATTGGAAGAATATGAAAAAACGAAAAAATGTGTTTGACATCTTATGCCAATGGTCCCCCATTGGCAGAATATGAAAAAACGAAAAAATGTGTTTGGCATCTTATGCCAATGGTCCCCCATTGGCAGAATATGAAACAACGAAAAAATGTGTTTGGCACCCAATGCCAATGGTCCCCCATTGGCAGAATATAACAAAACGAAAAAATGCGTTTGGCATCTTATGCCAATGGTCCCCCATTGGCAGAATATATAAAACGAAAAAATGTGTTTGGCACCCAATGCCAATGGTCCCCCATTGGCAGAATATGGAAAAACGAAAAAATGTGTTTGGCATCTTATGCCAATGGTCCCCGATTGACAGAATATGAAAAAACTACAAAATGTGTTTGGCATCTTATGCCAATGGTCCTCCATTGGCAGAATATGAAAAAACGAAAAAAATGTGTTTGGCACCTTATGCCAATGGTCCCCCATTGGCAGTATATGAAAAAATTACAAAATGTGTTTGGCATCTTATGCCAATGGTCCCCCATTGGCAGAATATGAAAAAAGGAAAAAATGTGTTTGGCATCTTATGCCAATGGTCCCCCATTGGCAGAATATGAAAAAACGAAAAATGTGTTTGGCACCTTATGCCAATGGTCCCCCATTGGCAGAATATGAAAAAACGAAAAAAAAAAAAAATTTTTTTGGAATATGAAAAAACGAAAAAATGTGTTTGGCATCTTATGCCAATGGTCCCCCTTTCCCAGAATATGAAAAAACGAAAAAATGTGTTTGGCACCTTATGCCAATGGTCCCCCATTGGCAGAATATGAAAAATCGAAAAAATGTGTTTGGCATCTTATGCCAATGGTCCCCCATTGGCAGAATATGAAAAAACGAAAAAATGTGTTTGGCATCTTATGCCAATGGTCCCCCATTGGCAGAATATGAAAAAACGAAAAAATGCGTTTGGCACCTTATGCCAATGGTCCCCCATTGGCAGAATATGAAAAAGCGAAAAAATGTGTTTGGCATCTTATGCCAATGGTCCCCCATTGGCAGAATATGAAAAAACGAAAAAATGTGTTTGGCATCTTATGCCAATGGTCCCCCATTGGCAGAATATGAAAAAACGAAAAAATGTGTTTTGCACCCTATGCCAATGGTCCCCCATTGGAAGAATATGAAAAACGAAAAAATGTGTTTGACATCTTATGCCAATGGTCCCCCATTGGCAGAATATGAAAAAACGAAAAAATGTGTTTGGCACCTTATGCCAATGGTCCCCCATTGGCAGAATATGAAAAAACGAAAAAATGTGTTTGGCATCTTATGCCAATGGTCCCCCATTGGCAGAATATGAAAAAACGAAAAAATGCGTTTGGCATCTTATGCCAATGGTCCCCCATTGGCAGAATATGAAAAAACGAAAAAATGTGTTTGGCACCTTATGCCAATGGTCCCCCATTGGCAGAATATGAAAAAACGAAAAAATGTGTTTGGCACCTTATGCCAATGGTCCCCCATTGGCAGAATATGAAAAAACGAAAAAATGCGTTTGGCATCTTATGCCAATGGTCCCCCATTGGCAGAATATGAAAAAACGAAAAAATGCGTTTGGCATCTTATGCCAATGGTCCCCCATTGGCAGAATATGAAAAAACGAAAAAATGTGTTTGGCATCTTATGCCAATGGTCCCCCATTGGCAGAATATGAAAAAACGAAAAAATGCGTTTGGCATCTTATGCCAATGGTCCCCCATTGGCAGAATATGAAAAAACGAAGAAATGCGTTTGGCATCTTATGGCAATGGTCCCCCATTGGCAGAATATGAAAAAACGAAAAAATGTGTTTGGCACCTTATGCCAATGGTCCCCCATTGGCAGAATATGAAAAAACGAAAAAATGTGTTTGGCACCTTATGCCAATGGTCCCCCATTGGCAGAATATGAAAAAACGAAAAAATGCGTTTGGCATCTTATGCCAATGGTCCCCCATTGGCAGAATATGAAAAAACGAAAAAATGCGTTTGGCATCTTATGCCAATGGTCCCCCATTGGCAGAATATGAAAAAACGAAAAAATGTGTTTGGCACCTTATGCCAATGGTCCCCCATTGGCAGAATATGAAAAAACGAAAAAATGTGTTTGGCATCTTATGCCAATGGTCCCCCATTGGCAGAATATGAAAAAACGAAAAAATGTGTTTGGCATCTTATGCCAATGGTCCCCCATTGGCAGAATATGAAAAAACGAAAAAATGTGTTTGGCATCTTATGCCAATGGTCCCCCATTGGCAGAATATGAAAAAACGAAAAAATGTGTTTGGCATCTTATGCCAATGGTCCCCCATTGGCAGAATATGAAAAAACGAAAAAATGTGTTTGGCATCTTATGCCAATGGTCCCCCATTGGCAGAATATGAAAAATCGAAAAAATGTGTTTGGCATCTTATGCCAATGGTCCCCCATTGGCAGAATATGAAAAAACGAAAAAATGCGTTTGGCATCTTATGCCAATGGTCCCCCATTGGCAGAATATGAAAAAACGAAAAAATGTGTTTTGCACCCTATGCCAATGGTCCCCCATTGGAATGATATGAAAAACGAAAAAATGTGTTTGACATCTTATGCCAATGGTCCCCCATTGGCAGAATATGAAAAAACGAAAAAATGCGTTTGGCATCTTATGCCAATGGTCCCCCATTGGCAGAATATGAAAAATCGAAAAAATGTGTTTGGCATCTTATGCCAATGGTCCCCCATTGGCAGAATATGAAAAAACGAAAAAATGTGTTTGGCATCTTATGCCAATGGTCCCCCATTGGCAGAATATGAAAAAACGAAAAAATGTGTTTGGCACCTTATGCCAATGGTCCTCCATTGGCAGAATATGAAAAAACGAAAAAATGTGTTTGGCATCTTATGCCAATGGTCCCCCATTGGCAGAATATGAAAAAACGAAAAAATGTGTTTGGCATCTTATGCCAATGGTCCCCCATTGGCAGAATATGAAAAAACGAAAAAACAAAAAAATTTTTTTGGAATATGAAAAAACGAAAAAATGTGTTTGGCACCTTATGCCAATGGTCCCCCATTGGCAGAATATGAAAAAACGAAAAAATGTGTTTGGCACCTTATGCCAATGGTCCCCCATTGGCAGAATATGAAAAATCGAAAAAATGTGTTTGGCATCTTATGCCAATGGTCCCCCATTGGCAGAATATGAAAAAACGAAAAAATGTGTTTGGCATCTTATGCCAATGGTCCCCCATTGGCAGAATATGAAAAAACGAAAAAATGCGTTTGGCACCTTATGCCAATGGTCCCCCATTGGCAGAATATGAAAAAACGAAAAAATGTGTTTGGCATCTTATGCCAATGGTCCCCCATTGGCAGAATATGAAAAAACGAAAAAATGTGTTTGGCATCTTATGCCAATGGTCCCCCATTGGCAGAATATGAAAAAACGAAAAAATGTGTTTTGCACCCTATGCCAATGGTCCCCCATTGGAAGAATATGAAAAACGAAAAAATGTGTTTGACATCTTATGCCAATGGTCCCCCATTGGCAGAATATGAAAAAACGAAAAAATGTGTTTGGCACCTTATGCCAATGGTCCCCCATTGGCAGAATATGAAAAAACGAAAAAATGTGTTTGGCATCTTATGCCAATGGTCCCCCATTGGCAGAATATGAAGAAACGAAAAAATGTGTTTGGCACCTTATGCCAATGGTCCCCCATTGGCAGAATATGAAAAAACGAAAAAATGTGTTTGGCACCTTATGCCAATGGTCTCCCATTGGAAGAATATGAAAAACGAAAAAATGTGTTTGACATCTTATGCCAATGGTCCCCCATTGGCAGAATATGAAAAAACGAAAAAATGTGTTTGGCATCTTATGCCAATGGTCCCCCATTGGCAGAATATGAAAAAACTACAAAATGTGTTTGGCATCTTATGCCAATGGTCCCCCATTGGCAGAATATGAAAAAACGAAAAAATGCGTTTGGCATCTTATGCCAATGGTCCCCCATTGGCAGAATATGAAAAAACGAAAAAATGTGTTTGGCACCTTATGCCAATGGTCCCCCATTAGCAGAATATGAAAAAATGTGTTTGGCATCTTATGCCAATGGTCCCCCATTGGCAGAATATGAAAAAACGAAAAAATGCGTTTGGCATCTTATGCCAATGGTCCCCCATTGGCAGAATATGAAAAAACGAAGAAATGTGTTTGGCATCTTATGCCAATGGTCCCCCATTGGCAGAATATGAAAAAACGAAAAAATGTGTTTGGCACCTTATGCCAATGGTCCCCCATTGGCAGAATATGAAAAAACGAAAAAATGTGTTTGGCACCTTATGCCAATGGTCCCCCATTGGCAGAATATGAAAAAAGGAAAAAATGTGTTTGGCACCTTATGCCAATGGTCCCCCATTGGCAGAATATGAAAAAACTAAAAAATGTGTTTGGCATCTTATGCCAATGGTCCCCCATTGGCAGAATATGAAAAAATGAAAAAATGTGTTTGGCATCTTATGCCAATGGTCCCCCATTGGCAGAATCTGAAAAAATGAAAAAATGTGTTTGGCATCTTATGCCAATGGTCCCCCATTGGCAGAATATGAAAAAACGAAAAAATGTGTTTGGCATCTTATGCCAATGGTCCCCCATTCCCAGAATATGAAAAAACGAAAAAATGTGTTTGGCACCTTATGCCGATGGTCCCCCATTGGCAGAATATGAAAAAAGGAAAAAATGTGTTTGGCACCTTATGCCAATGGTCCCCCATTGGCAGAATATGAAAAAACGAAAAAATGTGTTTGGCATCTTATGCCAATGGTCCCCCATTGGCAGAATATGAAAAAACGAAAAAATGTGTTTGGCATCTTATGCCAATGGTCCCCCATTGGCAGAATATGAAAAAACGAAAAAATGTGTTTGGCATCTTATGCCAATGGTCCCCCATTGGCAGAATATGAAAAAACGAAAAAATGTGTTTGGCATCTTATGCCAATGGTCTCCCATTGGCAGAATATGAAAAAACGAAAAAATGTGTTTGGCACCCTATGCCAATGGTCCCCCATTGGAAGACTATGAAAAACGAAAAAATGTGTTTGACATCTTATGCCAATGGTCCCCCATTGGCAGAATATGAAAAAACGAAAAAATGTGTTTGGCACCTTATGCCAATGGTCCCCCATTGGCAGAATATGAAAAAACGAAAAAATGTGTTTGGCATCTTATGCCAATGGTCCCCCATTGGCAGAATATGAAAAAACGAAAAAATGCGTTTGGCATCTTATGCCAATGGTCCCCCATTGGCAGAATATGAAAAAACGAAAAAATGTGTTTGGCACCTTATGCCAATGGTCCCCCATTGGCAGAATATGAAAAAACGAAAAAATGCGTTTGGCATCTTATGCCAATGGCCCCCCATTGGCAGAATATGAAAAAACGAAAAAATGCGTTTGGCATCTTATGCCAATGGTCCCCCATTGGCAGAATATGAAAAAACGAAGAAATGTGTTTGGCATCTTATGCCAATGGTCCCCCATTGGCAGAATATGAAAAAATGAAAAAATGTGTTTGGCATCTTATGCCAATGGTCTCCCATTGGCAGAATATGAAAAAACGAAACAATGTGTTTGGCACCTTATGCCAATGGTCCCCCATTGGCAGAATATGAAAAAACGAAAAAATGTGTTTGGCACCTTATGCCAATGGTCCCCCATTGGCAGAATATGAAAAAAGGAAAAAATGTGTTTGGCATCTTATGCCAATGGTCCCCCATTGGCAGAATATGAAAAAACGAAAAAATGCGTTTGGCATCTTATGCCAATGGTCCCCCATTGGCAGAATATGAAAAAACGAAAAAATGTGTTTGGCACCTTATGCCAATGGTCCCCCATTGGCAGAATATGAAAAAACGAGAAAAAATGTGTTTGGCATCTTATGCCAATGGTCCCCCATTGGCAGAATATGAAAAAACGAAAAAATGTGTTTGGCATCTTATGCCAATGGTCCCCCATTGGCAGAATATGAAAAAACGAAAAAATGCGTTTGGCATCTTATGCCAATGGTCCCCCATTGGCAGAATATGAAAAAACGAAAAAATGTGTTTGGCACCTTATGCCAATGGTCCCCCATTGGCAGAATATGAAAAAACGAAACAATGTGTTTGGCACCTTATGCCAATGGTCCCCCATTGGCAGAATATGAAAAAACGAAAAAATGTGTTTGGCACCTTATGCCAATGGTCCCCCATTGGCAGAATATGAAAAAACGAAACAATGTGTTTGGCACCTTATGCCAATGGTCCCCCATTGGCAGAATATGAAAAAACGAAAAAATGTGTTTGGCACCTTATGCCAATGGTCCCCCATTGGCAGAATATGAAAAAACGAAAAAATGCGTTTGGCATCTTATGCCAATGGTCCCCCATTGGCAGAATATGAAAAAACGAAAAAATGTGTTTGGCACCTTATGCCAATGGTCCCCCATTGGCAGAATATGAAAAAACGAAAGAATGTGTTTGGCATCTTATGCCAATGGTCCCCGATTGGCAGAATATAACAAAACGAAAAAATGTGTTTGGCATCTTATGCCAATGGTCCCCCATTGGCAGAATATGAAAAAACGAAAAAATGCGTTTGGCACCCAATGCCAATGGTCCCCCATTGGCAGAATATAACAAAACGAAAAAATGCGTTTGGCATCTTATGCCAATGGTCCCCCATTGGCAGAATATGAAAAAACGAAAAAATGCGTTTGGCATCTTATGCCAATGGTCCCCCATTGGCAGAATATGAAAAAACGAAAAAATGTGTTTGGCACCTTATGCCAATGGTCCCCCATTGGCAGAATATGAAAAAACGAAAAAATGCGTTTGGCATCTTATGCCAATGGTCCCCGATTGGCAGGATATGAAAAAACTACAAAATGTGTTTGGCATCTTATGCCAATGGTCCTCCATTGGCAGAATATGAAAAAACGAAAAAAATGTATTTGGCACCTTATGCCAATGGTCCCCCATTGGCAGAATATGAAAAAACGAAAAAATGTGTTTGGCATCTTATGCCAATGTTCCCCCATTGGCAGAATATGAAAAAACGAAAAAATGTGTTTGGCACCTTATGCCAATGGTCCCCCATTGGCAGAATATGAAAAACCGAAAAATGTGTTTGGCATCTTATGCCAATGGTCCCCCATTGGCAGAATATGAAAAAACGAAAAATGTGTTTGGCACCTTATGCCAATGGTCCCCCATTGGCAGAATATGAAAAAACGAAAAAATGTGTTTGGCACCTTATGCCAATGGTCCCCCATTGGAAGAATATGAAAAACGAAAAAATGTGTTTGACATCTTATGCCAATGGTCCCCCATTGGCAGAATATGAAAAAACTAAAAAATGTGTTTGGCGCCTTATGCCAATGGTCCCTTATTGGCAGAATATGAAAAAACGAAAAAATGTGTTTGGCATCTTATGCCAATGGTCCCCCATTGGCAGAATATGAAAAAACTACAAAATGTGTTTGGCATCTTATGCCAATGGTCCCCCATTGGCAGAATATGAAAAAACGAAAAAAATGTGTTTGGCACCTTATGCCAATGGTCCCCCATTGGCAGAATATGAAAAAACGAAAAAATGTGTTTGGCATCTTATGCCAATGGTCCCCCATTGGCAGAATATGAAAAAACGAAAAAAATGTGTTTGGCACCTTATGCCAATGGTCCCCCATTGGCAGAATATGAAAAAACGAAAAAATGTGTTTGGCATCTTATGCCAATGGTCCCCCATTGGCAGAATATGAAAAAACGAAAAAATGTGTTTGGCATCTTATGCCAATGGTCCCCCATTGGCAGAATATGAAAAAACGAAAAAATGTGTTTGGCACCTTATGCCAATGGTCCCCCATTGGCAGAATATGAAAAAACTAAAAAATGTGTTTGGCGCCTTATGCCAATGGTCCCTTATTGGCAGAATATGAAAAAACGAAAAAATGTGTTTGGCATCTTATGCCAATGGTCCCCCATTGGCAGAATATGAAAAAACGAAAAAATGTGTTTGGCATCTTATGCCAATGGTCCCCCATTGGCAGAATATGAAAAAACGAAAAAATGCGTTTGGCACCCAATGCCAATGGTCCCCCATTGGCAGAATATAACAAAACGAAAAAATGCGTTTGGCATCTTATGCCAATGGTCCCCCATTGGCAGAATATGAAAAAAGGAAAAAATGTGTTTGGCATCTTATGCCAATGGTCCCCCATTGGCAGAATATGAAAAAACTACAAAATGTGTTTGGCATCTTATGTCAATGGTCCCCCATTGGCAGAATATGAAAAAACGAAAAAATGCGTTTGGCATCTTATGCCAATGGTCCCCCATTGGCAGAATATGAAAAAACGAAAAAATGTGTTTTACACCTTATGCCAATGGTCCCCCATTGGCAGAATATGAAAAAACGAAAAAATGCGTTTGGCATCTTATGCCAATGGTACCCCATTGGCAGAATATGAAAAAAGGAAAAAATGTGTTTGGCATCTTATGCCAATGGTCCCCCATTGGCAGAATATGACAAAACTACAAAATGTGTTTGGCATCTTCTGTCAATGGTCCCCCATTGGCAGAATATGAAAAAACAAAAAAATGCGTTTGGCATCTTATGCCAATGGTCCCCCATTGGCAGAATATGAAAAAACGAAAAAATGCGTTTGGCACCCAATGCCAATGGTCCCCCATTGGCAGAATATAACAGAACAAAAAAATGCGTTTGGCATCTTATGCCAATGGT
This sequence comes from Criorhina ranunculi, assembly GCA_951813785.1. Lineage (NCBI taxonomy): Eukaryota > Metazoa > Arthropoda > Insecta > Diptera > Syrphidae > Criorhina > Criorhina ranunculi. The sequence continues at coordinate 32,086,525 of OX638385.1, read as the reverse complement.
CCCCCATTGGCAGAATATGGAAAAACGAAAAAATGTGTTTGGCATCTTATGCCAATGGTCCCCCATTGGCAGAATATGAAAAAACGAAAAAATGTGTTTGGCATCTTATGCCAATGGTCCCCCATTGGCAGAATATGAAAAAACGAAAAAATGTGTTTGGCATCTTATGTCAATGGTCCCCCATTGGCAGAATATGAAAAAACGAAAAAATGCGTTTGGCATCTTATGCCAATGGTCCCCCATTGGCAGAATATGAAAAAACGAAAAATGTGTTTGGCACCTTATGGCAATGGTCCCCCATTGGCAGAATATGAAAAAACGAAAAAATGTGTTTGGCATCTTATGCCAATGGTCCCCCATTGGCAGAATATGAAAAAACGAAAAAATGCGTTTGGCATCTTATGCCAATGGACCCCCATTGGCAGAATATGAAAAAACGAAAAAATGTGTTTGGCATCTTATGCCAATGGTCCCCCATTGGCAGAATATGAAAAAATGAAAAAATGTGTTTGGCATCTTATGCCAATGGTCCCCCATTGGCAGAATATGAAAAAACGAAAAAATGTGTTTGGCATCTTATGCCAATGGTCCCCCATTCCCAGAATATGAAAAAACGAAAAAATGTGTTTGGCATCTTATGCCAATGGTCCCCCATTGGCAGAATATGAAAAAACGAAAAAATGCGTTTCTCATCGTTTGCCAATGGTCCCCCATTGGCAGAATATGAAAAAACGAAAAAATGTATTTGGCACCTTATGCCAATGGTTCCCCATTGGCAGAATATGAAAAAACGAAAAAATGTGTTTGGCATCTTATGCCAATGGTCCCCCATTGGCAGAATATGAAAAAACGAAAAAATGTGTTTGGCATCTTATGCCAATGGTCCCCCATTGGCAGAATATGAAAAAACGAAAAAATGTGTTTGGCATCTTATGCCAATGGTCCCCCATTGGCAGAATATGAAAAAACGAAAAAATGCGTTTGGCACCCCCATTGGCAGAATATAACAGAACAAAAAAATGCGTTTGGCATCTTATGCCAATGGTCCCCCATTGGCAGAATATGAAAAAAGGAAAAAATGTGTTTGGCATCTTATGCCAATGGTCCCCCATTGGCAGAATATGAAAAAACGAAAAAATGCGTTTGGCATCTTATGCCAATGGTCCCCCATTGGCAGAATATGAAAAAATGAAAAATGTGTTTGGCACCCAATGCCAATGGTCCCCCATTGGCAGAATATGAAAAAACGAAAAAATGCGTTTGGCATCTTAAGCCAATGGTCCCCCATTGGCAGAATATGAAAAAACGAAACAATGTGTTTGGCATCTTATGCCAATGGTCCCCCATTGGCAGAATATGAAAAAATGAAAAAATGTGTTTGGCATTTATGCCAATGGTCCCCCATTGGCAGAATATGAAAAAACGAAAAAATGTGTTTGGCACCTTTTGCCAATGGTCCCCCATTGGCAGAATATGAAAAATCGAAAAAATGTGTTTGGCATCTTATGCCAATGGTCCCCCATTGGCAGAATATGAAAAAACGAAAAAATGTGTTTGGCACCTTATGCCAATGGTCCCCCATTGGCAGAATATGAAAAAACGAAAAAATGTGTTTGGCACCTTATGCCAATGGTCCCCCATTGGCAGAATATGAAAAAACGAAAAAATGTGTTTGGCACCTTATGCCAATGGTCCCCCATTGGCAGAATATGAAAAAACGAAAAAATGTGTTTGGCATCTTATGCCAATGGTCCCCCATTGGCAGAATATGAAAAAACGAAAAAATGTGTTTGGCACCTTATGCCAATGGTCCCCCATTGGCAGAATATGAAAAAACGAAAAAATGTGTTTGGCACCTTATGCCAATGGTCCCCCATTGGCAGAATATGAAAAAACGAAAAAATGTGTTTGGCACCTTATGCCAATGGTCCCCCATTGGCAGAATATGAAAAAACGAAAAAATGTGTTTGGCATCTTATGCCAATGGTCCCCCATTGGCAGAATATGAAAAAACGAAAAAATGTGTTTGGCACCTTATGCCAATGGTCCCCCATTGGCAGAATATGAAAAAACGAAAAAATGTGTTTGGCACCTTATGCCAATGGTCCCCCATTGGCAGAATATGAAAAAACGAAAAAATGTGTTTGGCATCTTATGCCAATGGTCCCCCATTGGCAGAATATGAAAAAACGAAAAAATGCGTTTGGCATCTTATGCCAATGGTCCCCCATTGGCAGAATATGAAAAAACGAAAAAATGTGTTTGGCATCTTATGCCAATGGTCCCCCATTGGCAGAATATGACAAAATGAAAAAATGTGTTTGGCATCTTATGCCAATGGTCCCCCATTCTCAGAATATGAAAAAATGAAAAAATGTGTTTGGCATCTTATGCCAATGGTCCCCCATTGGCAGAATATGAAAAAAACGAAAGAATGTGTTTGGCATCTTATGCCAATGGTCCCCCATTGGCAGAATATGAAAAAACGAAAAAATGTGTTTGGCATCTTATGCCAATGGTCCCCCATTGGCAGAATATGAAAAAACGAAAAAATGTGTTTGACATCTTATGCCAATGGTCCCCCATTGGCAGAATATGAAAAAACGAAAAAATGCGTTTGGCATCTTATGCCAATGGTCCCCCATTGGCAGAATATGAAAAAACGAAAAAATGCGTTTGGCAACTTATGCCAATGGTCCCCCATTGGCAGAATATGAAAAAACGAAAAAATGTGTTTGGCATCTTATGCCAATGGTCCCCCATTGGCAGAATATGACAAAATGAAAAAATGTGTTTGGCATCTTATGCCAATGGTCCCCCATTGGCAGAATATGAAAAAATGAAAAAATGTGTTTGGCACCTTATGCCAATGGTCCCCCATTGGCAGAATATGAAAAAAACGAAAGAATGTGTTTGGCATCTTATGCCAATGGTCCCCCATTGGCAGAATATGAAAAAACGAAAAAATGTGTTTGGCATCTTATGCCAATGGTCCCCCATTGGCAGAATATGAAAAAACGAAAAAATGTGTTTGACATCTTATGCCAATGGTCCCCCATTGGCAGAATATGAAAAAACGAAAAAATGCGTTTGGCATCTTATGCCAATGGTCCCCCATTGGCAGAATATGAAAAAACGAAAAAATGAGTTTGGCATCTTATACCAATGGTCCCCCATTGGCAGAATATGAAAAAATTAAAAAATGTGTTTGGCATCTTATGCCAATGGTCCCCCATTGGCAGAATATGAAAAAACGAAAAAATGTATTTGGCATCTTATGCCAATGGTCCCCCATTGGCAGAATATGAAAAAACGAAAAAATGTGTTTGGCACCTTATGCCAATGGTCCGCCATTGGAAGAATATGAAAAAACGAAAAAATGTGTTTGACATCTTATGCCAATGGTCCCCCATTGGCAGAATATGAAAAAACGAAAAAATGTGTTTGGCACCTTATGCCAATGGTCCCCCATTGGCAGAATATGAAAAAACGAAAAAATGTGTTTGGCATCTTATGCCAATGGTCCCCCATTGGCAGAATATGAAACAACGAAAAAATGTGTTTGGCACCCAATGCCAATGGTCCCCCATTGGCAGAATATAACAAAACGAAAAAATGCGTTTGGCATCTTATGCCAATGGTCCCCCATTGGCAGAATATATAAAACGAAAAAATGTGTTTGGCACCTTATGCCAATGGTCCCCCATTGGCAGAATATGAAAAAACGAAAAAATGTGTTTGGCATCTTATGCCAATGGTCCCCGATTGACAGAATATGAAAAAACTACAAAATGTGTTTGGCATCTTATGCCAATGGTCCCCCATTGGCAGAATATGAAAAAACGAAAAAAATGTGTTTGGCACCTTATGCCAATGGTCCCCCATTGGCAGTATATGAAAAAATTACAAAATGTGTTTGGCATCTTATGCCAATGGTCCCCCATTGGCAGAATATGAAAAAACGAAAAAATGCGTTTGGCATCTTATGCCAATGGTGCCCCATTGGCAGAATATCAAAAAACGAAAAATGTGTTTGGCACCTTATGCCAATGGTCCCCCATTGGCAGAATATGAAAAAACGAAAAAACAAAAAATTTTTTTTGGAATATGAAAAAACGAAAAAATGTGTTTGGCATCTTATGCCAATGGTCCCCCATTGGCAGAATATGAAAAAACGAAAAAATGTGTTTGGCACCTTATGCCAATGGTCCCCCATTGGCAGAATATGAAAAATCGAAAAAATGTGTTTGGCATCTTATGCCAATGGTCCCCCATTGGCAGAATATGAAAAAACGAAAAAATGCGTTTGGCACCTTATGCCAATGGTCCCCCATTGGCAGAATATGAAAAAACGAAAAAATGTGTTTGGCATCTTATGCCAATGGTCCCCCATTGGCAGAATATGAAAAAACGAAAAAATGTGTTTGGCATCTTATGCCAATGGTCCCCCATTGGCAGAATATGAAAAAACGAAAAAATGTGTTTGGCATCTTATGCCAATGGTCCCCCATTGGCAGAATATGAAAAAAACGAAAGAATGCGTTTGGCATCTTATGCCAATGGTCCCCCATTGGCAGAATATGAAAAAACGAAAAAATGTGTTTGGCATCTTATGCCAATGGTCCCCCATTGGCAGAATATGAAAAAACGAAAAAATGTGTTTGGCATCTTATGCCAATGGTCCCCCATTGGCAGAATATGAAAAAACGAAAAAATGCGTTTGGCACCCCCATTGGCAGAATATAACAGAACAAAAAAATGCGTTTGGCATCTTATGCCAATGGTCCCCCATTGGCAGAATATGGAAAAACGAAAAAATGTGTTTGGCATCTTATGCCAATGGTCCCCCATTGGCAGAATATGAAAAAACGAAAAAATGTGTTTGGCATCTTATGCCAATGGTCCCCCATTGGCAGAATATGAAAAAACTACAAAATGTGTTTGGCATCTTATGTCAATGGTCCCCCATTGGCAGAATATGGAAAAACGAAAAAATGCGTTTGGCATCTTATGCCAATGGTCCCCCATTGGCAGAATATGAAAAAACGAAAAATGTGTTTGGCATCTTATGCCAATGGTCCCCCATTGGCAGAATATGAAAAAACGAAAAAATGCGTTTGGCATCTTATGCCAATGGTCCCATTGGCAGAATATGGAAAAACGAAAAAATGTATTTGGCATCTTATGCCAATGGTCCCCCATTGGCAGAATATGAAAAAACGAAAAAATGCGTTTGGCATCTTATGCCAATGGTCCCCCATTGGCAGAATATGGAAAAACGAAAAAATGTGCTTGGCATCTTATGCCAATGGTCCCCCATTGGCAGAATATGAAAAAACGCAAAAATGTTTTGAGCACCTTATGCCAATGGTCCCCCATTGGCAGAATATGAAAAAAAGAAAAAATGTGTTTGGCACCTTATGCCAATGGTCCCCCATTGGCAGAATATGAAAAAACGAAAAAATGTGTTTGGCATCTTATGCCAATGGTCCCCCATTGGCAGAATATGAAAAAACGAAAAAATGCGTTTGGCATCTTATGCCAATGGTCCCCCATTGGCAGAATATGAAAAAACGAAAAAATGTGTTTGGCATCTTATGCCAATGGTCCCCCATTGGCAGAATATGACAAAATGAAAAAATGTGTTTGGCATCTTATGCCAATGGTCCCCCATTGGCAGAATATGAAAAAATGAAAAAATGTGTTTGGCACCTTATGCCAATGGTCCCCCATTGGCAGAATATGAAAAAAACGAAAGAATGTGTTTGGCATCTTATGCCAATGGTCCCCCATTGGCAGAATATGAAAAAACGAAAAAATGTGTTTGGCATCTTATGCCAATGGTCCCCCATTGGCAGAATATGAAAAAACGAAAAAATGTGTTTGACATCTTATGCCAATGGTCCCCCATTGGCAGAATATGAAAAAACGAAAAAATGCGTTTGGCATCTTATGCCAATGGTCCCCCATTGGCAGAATATGAAAAAACGAAAAAATGAGTTTGGCATCTTATACCAATGGTCCCCCATTGGCAGAATATGAAAAAATTAAAAAATGTGTTTGGCATCTTATGCCAATGGTCCCCCATTGGCAGAATATGAAAAAACGAAAAAATGTATTTGGCATCTTATGCCAATGGTCCCCCATTGGCAGAATATGAAAAAACGAAAAAATGTGTTTGGCACCTTATGCCAATGGTCCGCCATTATAAGAATATGAAAAAACGAAAAAATGTGTTTGACATCTTATGCCAATGGTCCCCCATTGGCAGAATATGAAAAAACGAAAAAATGTGTTTGGCACCTTATGCCAATGGTCCCCCATTGGCAGAATATGAAAAAACGAAAAAATGTGTTTGGCATCTTATGCCAATGGTCCCCCATTGGCAGAATATGAAACAACGAAAAAATGTGTTTGGCACCCAATGCCAATGGTCCCCCATTGGCAGAATATAACAAAACGAAAAAATGCGTTTGGCATCTTATGCCAATGGTCCCCCATTGGCAGAATATATAAAACGAAAAAATGTGTTTGGCACCTTATGCCAATGGTCCCCCATTGGCAGAATATGAAAAAACGAAAAAATGTGTTTGGCATCTTATGCCAATGGTCCCCGATTGACAGAATATGAAAAAACTACAAAATGTGTTTGGCATCTTATGCCAATGGTCCCCCATTGGCAGAATATGAAAAAACGAAAAAAATGTGTTTGGCACCTTATGCCAATGGTCCCCCATTGGCAGTATATGAAAAAATTACAAAATGTGTTTGGCATCTTATGCCAATGGTCCCCCATTGGCAGAATATGAAAAAACGAAAAAATGCGTTTGGCATCTTATGCCAATGGTGCCCCATTGGCAGAATATCAAAAAACGAAAAATGTGTTTGGCACCTTATGCCAATGGTCCCCCATTGGCAGAATATGAAAAAACGAAAAAACAAAAAATTTTTTTTGGAATATGAAAAAACGAAAAAATGTGTTTGGCATCTTATGCCAATGGTCCCCCATTGGCAGAATATGAAAAAACGAAAAAATGCGTTTGGCATCTTATGCCAATGGTCCCCCATTGGCAGAATATGAAAAAACGAAAAATGTGTTTGGCACCTTATGCCAATGGTCCCCCATTGGCAGAATATGAAAAAACAAAAAAATGTGTTTGGCATCTTATGCCAATGGTCCCCCATTGGCAGAATATGAAAAAACGAAAAAATGCGTTTGGCATCTTATGCCAATGGTCCCCCATTGGCAGAATATGAAAAAACGAAAAAATGTATTTGGCACCTTATGCCAATGGTCCCCCATTGGCAGAATATGAAAAAATGAAAAAATTTGTTTTTCATCTTATGCCAATGGTCCCCCATTGGCAGAATATGAAAAAACGAAAAAATGCGTTTGGCATCTTATGCCAATGGTCCCCCATTGGCAGAATATGAAAAAACAAAAAAATGCGTTTGGCATCTTATGCCAATGGTCCCCCATTGGCAGAATATGAAAAAACGAAAAAATGTGTTTGGCATCTTATGCCAATGGTCCCCCATTGGCAGAATATGAAAAAACGAAAAAATGTGTTTGGCACCTTATGCCAATGGTCCCCCATTGGCAGAATATGAAAAAACGAAAAAATGTGTTTGGCACCTTATGCCAATGGTCCCCCATTGGCAGAATATGAAAAAACGAAAAAATGTGTTTGGCACCTTATGCCAATGGTCCCCCATTGGCAGAATATGAAAAAACGAAAAAATGCGTTTGGCATCTTATGCCAATGGTCCCCCATTGGCAGAATATGAAAAAACGAAAAAATGTATTTGGCACCTTATGCCAATGGTCCCCCATTGGCAGAATATGAAAAAATGAAAAAATTTGTTTTTCATCTTATGCCAATGGTCCCCCATTGGCAGAATATGAAAAAACGAAAAAATGCGTTTGGCATCTTATGCCAATGGTCCCCCATTGGCAGAATATGAAAAAACGAAAAAATGCGTTTGGCATCTTATGCCAATGGTCCCCCATTGGCAGAATATGAAAAAACGAAAAAATGTGTTTGGCATCTTATGCCAATGGTCCCCCATTGGCAGAATATGAAAAAACGAAAAAATGTGTTTGGCACCTTATGCCAATGGTCCCCCATTGGAAGAATATGAAAAACGAAAAAATGTGTTTGGCACCTTATGCCAAGGTCCCCCATTGGCAGAATATGAAAAAAGGAAAAAATGCGTTTGGCATCTTATGCCAATGGTCCCCCATTGGCAGAATATGAAAGAACGAAAAAATGCGTTTGGCATCTTATGCCAATGGTCCCCCATTGGCAGAATATGAAAAAACGAAAAAATGTGTTTGGCACCTTATGCCAATGGTCCCCCATTGGCAGAATATGAAAAAAGGAAAAAATGTGTTTGGCATCTTATGCCAATGGTCCCCCATTGGCAGAATATGAAAAAACGAAAAAATGTGTTTGGCACCTTATGCCAATGGTCCCCCATTGGCAGAATATGAAAAAACTAAAAAATGTGTTTGGCGCCTTATGCCAATGGTCCCTTATTGGCAGAATATGAAAAAACGAATAAATGTGTTTGGCATCTTATGCCAATGGTCCCCCATTGGCAGAATATGAAAAAACGAAAAAATGCGTTTGGCATCTTATGCCAATGGTCCCCCATTGGCAGAATATGAAAAAACGAAAAAATGTATTTGGCACCTTATGCCAATGGTCCCCCATTGGCAGAATATGAAAAAATGAAAAAATTTGTTTTTCATCTTATGCCAATGGTCCCCCATTGGCAGAATATGAAAAAACGAAAAAATGTGTTTGGCACCTTATGCCAATGGTCCCCCATTGGAAGAATATGAAAAACGAAAAAATGTGTTTGGCACCTTATGCCAAGGTCCCCCATTGGCAGAATATGAAAAAACGAAAAAATGCGTTTGGCATCTTATGCCAATGGTCCCCCATTGGCAGAATATGAAAAAACGAAAAAATGTGTTTGGCATCTTATGCCAATGGTCCCCCATTAGCAGAATATGAAAAAACGAAAAAATGTGTTTGGCACCTTATGCCAATGGTCCCCCATTGGCAGAATATGAAAAGACGAAAAAATGTGTTTGGCACCTTATGCCAAGGTCCCCCATTGGCAGAATATGAAAAAAGGAAAAAATGCGTTTGGCATCTTATGCCAATGGTCCCCCATTGGCAGAATATGAAAGAACGAAAAAATGCGTTTGGCACCCAATGCCAATGGTCCCCCATTGGCAGAATATAACAAAACGAAAAAATGCGTTTGGCATCTTATGCCAATGGTCCCCCATTGGCAGAATATATAAAACGAAAAAATGTGTTTGGCACCTTATGCCAATGGTCCCCCATTGGCAGAATATGAAAAAACGAAAAAATGTGTTTGGCATCTTATGCCAATGGTCCCCCATTGGCAGAATATGAAAAAACGAAAAAATGCGTTTGGCATCTTATGCCAATGGTCCCCCATTGGCAGAATATGAAAAAACGAAAAAATGTGTTTGGCACCTTATGCCAATGGTCCCCCATTGGCAGAATATGAAAAAACGAAAAAATGTGTTTGGCATCTTATGCCAATGGTCCCCCATTGGCAGAATATGAAAAAACGAAAAAATGTGTTTGGCATCTTATGCCAATGGTCCCCCATTGGCAGAATATGAAAAAAGGAAAAAATGTGTTTGGCATCTTATGCCAATGGTCCCCCATTGGCAGAATATGAAAAAACGAAAAAATGTGTTTGGCACCTTATGCCAATGGTCCCCCATTGGCAGAATATGAAAAAACTAAAAAATGTGTTTGGCGCCTTATGCCAATGGTCCCTTATTGGCAGAATATGAAAAAACGAATAAATGTGTTTGGCATCTTATGCCAATGGTCCCCCATTGGCAGAATATGAAAAAACGAAAAAATGCGTTTGGCATCTTATGCCAATGGTGCCCCATTGGCAGAATATGAAAAAACGAAAAAATGTGTTTGGCACCTTATGCCAATGGTCCCCCATTGGCAGAATATGAAAAAAGGAAAAAATGTGTTTGGCACCTTATGCCAATGGTCCCCCATTGGAAGAATATGAAAAACGAAAAAATGTGTTTGACATCTTATGCCAATGGTCCCCCATTGGCAGAATATGAAAAAACGAAAAAATGTGTTTGGCACCTTATGCCAATGGTCCCCCATTGGCAGAATATGAAAAACGAAAAAATGTGTTTGACATCTTATGCCAATGGTCCCCCATTGGCAGAATATGAAAAAACGAAAAAATGTGTTTGGCACCTTATGCCAATGGTCCCCCATTGGCAGAATATGAAAAAACGAAAAAATGTGTTTGGCATCTTATGCCAATGGTCCCCCATTGGCAGAATATGAAAAAACGAAAAAATGTGCTTGGCACCTTATGCCAATGGTCCCCCATTGGCAGAATATGAAAAAACGAAAAAATGTGTTTGGCATCTTATGCCAATGGTCCCCCATTGGCAGAATATGAAAAAACGAAAAAATGTGTTTGGCACCTTATGCCAATGGTCCCCCATTGGAAGAATATGAAAAACGAAAAAATGTGTTTGACATCTTATGCCAATGGTCCCCCATTGGCAGAATATGAAAAAACGAAAAAATGTGTTTGGCACCTTATGCCAATGGTCCCCCATTGGAAGAATATGAAAAACGAAAAAATGTGTTTGACATCTTATGCCAATGGTCCCCCATTGGCAGAATATGAAAAAACGAAAAAATGTGTTTGGCACCTTATGCCAATGGTCCCCCATTGGCAGAATATGAAAAAACGAAAAAATGTGTTTGGCATCTTATGCCAATGGTCCCCCATTGGCAGAATATGAAAAAACGAAAAAATGTGTTTGGCATCTTATGCCAATGGTCCCCCATTGGCAGAATATGAAAAAACGAAAAAATGTGTTTGGCACCTTATGCCAATGGTCCCCCATTGGCAGAATATGAAAAAACGAAAAAATGTGTTTGGCATCTTATGCCAATGGTCCCCCATTGGCAGAATATGAAAAAACGAAAAAATGTGCTTGGCACCTTATGCCAATGGTCCCCCATTGGCAGAATATGAAAAAACGAAAAAATGTGTTTGGCATCTTATGCCAATGGTCCCCCATTGGCAGAATATGAAAAAATGAAAAAATGTGTTTGGCACCTTATGCCAATGGTCCCCCATTGGAAGAATATGAAAAACGAAAAAATGTGTTTGACATCTTATGCCAATGGTCCCCCATTGGCAGAATATGAAAAAACGAAAAAATGTGTTTGGCACCTTATGCCAATGGTCCCCCATTGGAAGAATATGAAAAACGAAAAAATGTGTTTGACATCTTATGCCAATGGTCCCCCATTGGCAGAATATGAAAAAACGAAAAAATGTGTTTGGCACCTTATGCCAATGGTCCCCCATTGGCAGAATATGAAAAAACGAAAAAATGTGTTTGGCATCTTATGCCAATGGTCCCCCATTGGCAGAATATGAAAAAACGAAAAAATGTGTTTGGCACCTTATGCCAATGGTCTCCCATTGGAAGAATATGAAAAACGAAAAAATGTGTTTGACATCTTATGCCAATGGTCCCCCATTGGCAGAATATGAAAAAACGAAAAAATGCGTTTGGCATCTTATGCCAATGGTCCCCCATTGGCAGAATATGAAAAAACGAAAAAATGTGTTTGGCATCTTATGCCAATGGTCCCCCATTCCCAGAATATGAAAAAACGAAAAAATGTGTTTGGCATCTTATGCCAATGGTCCCCCATTGGCAGAATATGAAAAAACGAAAAAATGCGTTTGGCATCTTATGCCAATGGTCCCCCATTGGCAGAATATGAAAAAACGAACAAATGCGTTTGGCATCTTATGCCAATGGTCCCCCATTGGCAGAATATGAAAAAACGAAAAAATGCCTTTGGCATCTTATGCCAATGGTCCCCCATTGGCAGAATATGAAAAAACGAAAAAATGTGTTCGGCACCTTATGCCAATGGTCTCCCATTGGAAGAATATGAAAAACGAAAAAATGTGTTTGACATCTTATGCCAATGGTCCCCCATTGGCAGAATATGAAAAAACGAAAAAATGTGTTTGGCATCTTATGCCAATGGTCCCCCATTGGCAGAATATGAAAAAACGAAAAAATGTGTTTGGCATCTTATGCCAATGGTCCCCCATTGGCAGAATATGAAAAAACGAAAAAATGCGTTTGGCATCTTATGCCAATGGTCCCCCATTGGCAGAATATGAAAAAACGAAAAAATGTGTTTGGCATCTTATGCCAATGGTCCCCCATTGGCAGAATATGAAAAAACGAAAAAATGCGTTTGGCATCTTATGCCAATGGTCCCCCATTGGCAGAATATGAAAAAACGAAAAAATGTGTTTGGCATCTTATGCCAATGGTCCCCCATTGGCAGAATATGAAAAAACGAAAAAATGTGTTTGGCATCTTATGCCAATGGTCCCCCATTGGCAGAATATGAAAAAACGAAAAAATGTGTTTGGCATCTTATGCCAATGGTCCCCCATTGGCAGAATATGAAAAAACGAAAAAATGCGTTTGGCATCTTATGCCAATGGTCCCCCATTGGCAGAATATGAAAAAACGAAAAAATGCGTTTGGCATCTTATGCCAATGGTGCCCCATTGGCAGAATATGAAAAAACGAACAAATGCGTTTGGCATCTTATGCCAATGGTCCCCCATTGGCAGAATATGAAAAAACGAAAAAATGCCTTTGGCATCTTATGCCAATGGTCCCCCATTGGCAGAATATGAAAAAACGAAAAAATGTGTTTGGCACCTTATGCCAATGGTCTCCCATTGGAAGAATATGAAAAACGAAAAAATGTGTTTGACATCTTATGCCAATGGTGCCCCATTGGCAGAATATGAAAAAACGAAAAAATGTGTTTGGCACCTTATGCCAATGGTCCCCCATTGGCAGAATATGAAAAAAGGAAAAAATGTGTTTGGCACCTTATGCCAATGGTCCCCCATTGGAAGAATATGAAAAACGAAAAAATGTGTTTGACATCTTATGCCAATGGTCCCCCATTGGCAGAATATGAAAAAACGAAAAAATGTGTTTGGCACCTTATGCCAATGGTCCCCCATTGGCAGAATATGAAAAACGAAAAAATGTGTTTGACATCTTATGCCAATGGTCCCCCATTGGCAGAATATGAAAAAACGAAAAAATGTGTTTGGCACCTTATGCCAATGGTCCCCCATTGGCAGAATATGAAAAAACGAAAAAATGTGTTTGGCATCTTATGCCAATGGTCCCCCATTGGCAGAATATGAAAAAACGAAAAAATGTGCTTGGCACCTTATGCCAATGGTCCCCCATTGGCAGAATATGAAAAAACGAAAAAATGTGTTTGGCATCTTATGCCAATGGTCCCCCATTGGCAGAATATGAAAAAACGAAAAAATGTGTTTGGCACCTTATGCCAATGGTCCCCCATTGGAAGAATATGAAAAACGAAAAAATGTGTTTGACATCTTATGCCAATGGTCCCCCATTGGCAGAATATGAAAAAACGAAAAAATGTGTTTGGCACCTTATGCCAATGGTCCCCCATTGGAAGAATATGAAAAACGAAAAAATGTGTTTGACATCTTATGCCAATGGTCCCCCATTGGCAGAATATGAAAAAACGAAAAAATGTGTTTGGCACCTTATGCCAATGGTCCCCCATTGGCAGAATATGAAAAAACGAAAAAATGTGTTTGGCATCTTATGCCAATGGTCCCCCATTGGCAGAATATGAAAAAACGAAAAAATGTGTTTGGCATCTTATGCCAATGGTCCCCCATTGGCAGAATATGAAAAAACGAAAAAATGTGTTTGGCACCTTATGCCAATGGTCCCCCATTGGCAGAATATGAAAAAACGAAAAAATGTGTTTGGCATCTTATGCCAATGGTCCCCCATTGGCAGAATATGAAAAAACGAAAAAATGTGCTTGGCACCTTATGCCAATGGTCCCCCATTGGCAGAATATGAAAAAACGAAAAAATGTGTTTGGCATCTTATGCCAATGGTCCCCCATTGGCAGAATATGAAAAAACGAAAAAATGTGTTTGGCACCTTATGCCAATGGTCCCCCATTGGAAGAATATGAAAAACGAAAAAATGTGTTTGACATCTTATGCCAATGGTCCCCCATTGGCAGAATATGAAAAAACGAAAAAATGTGTTTGGCACCTTATGCCAATGGTCCCCCATTGGAAGAATATGAAAAACGAAAAAATGTGTTTGACATCTTATGCCAATGGTCCCCCATTGGCAGAATATGAAAAAACGAAAAAATGTGTTTGGCACCTTATGCCAATGGTCCCCCATTGGCAGAATATGAAAAAACGAAAAAATGTGTTTGGCATCTTATGCCAATGGTCCCCCATTGGCAGAATATGAAAAAACGAAAAAATGTGTTTGGCACCTTATGCCAATGGTCTCCCATTGGAAGAATATGAAAAACGAAAAAATGTGTTTGACATCTTATGCCAATGGTCCCCCATTGGCAGAATATGAAAAAACGAAAAAATGCGTTTGGCATCTTATGCCAATGGTCCCCCATTGGCAGAATATGAAAAAACGAAAAAATGTGTTTGGCATCTTATGCCAATGGTCCCCCATTCCCAGAATATGAAAAAACGAAAAAATGTGTTTGGCATCTTATGCCAATGGTCCCCCATTGGCAGAATATGAAAAAACGAAAAAATGCGTTTGGCATCTTATGCCAATGGTCCCCCATTGGCAGAATATGAAAAAACGAACAAATGCGTTTGGCATCTTATGCCAATGGTCCCCCATTGGCAGAATATGAAAAAACGAAAAAATGCCTTTGGCATCTTATGCCAATGGTCCCCCATTGGCAGAATATGAAAAAACGAAAAAATGTGTTCGGCACCTTATGCCAATGGTCTCCCATTGGAAGAATATGAAAAACGAAAAAATGTGTTTGACATCTTATGCCAATGGTCCCCCATTGGCAGAATATGAAAAAACGAAAAAATGTGTTTGGCATCTTATGCCAATGGTCCCCCATTGGCAGAATATGAAAAAACGAAAAAATGTGTTTGGCATCTTATGCCAATGGTCCCCCATTGGCAGAATATGAAAAAACGAAAAAATGCGTTTGGCATCTTATGCCAATGGTCCCCCATTGGCAGAATATGAAAAAACGAAAAAATGTGTTTGGCATCTTATGCCAATGGTCCCCCATTCTCAGAATATGAAAAAACGAAAAAATGTGTTTGGCATCTTATGCCAATGGTCCCCCATTGGCAGAATATGAAAAAACGAAAAAATGCGTTTGGCATCTTATGCCAATGGTCCCCCATTGGCAGAATATGAAAAAACGAAAAAATGCGTTTGGCATCTTATGCCAATGGTGCCCCATTGGCAGAATATGAAAAAACGAACAAATGCGTTTGGCATCTTATGCCAATGGTCCCCCATTGGCAGAATATGAAAAAACGAAAAAATGCCTTTGGCATCTTATGCCAATGGTCCCCCATTGGCAGAATATGAAAAAACGAAAAAATGTGTTTGGCACCTTATGCCAATGGTCTCCCATTGGAAGAATATGAAAAACGAAAAAATGTGTTTGACATCTTATGCCAATGGTCCCCCATTGGCAGAATATGAAAAAACGAAAAAATGTGTTTGGCACCTTATGCCAATGGTCCCCCATTGGCAGAATATGAAAAAACGAAAAGATGTGTTTGGCATCTTATGCCAATGGTCCCCCATTGGCAGAATATGAAAAAACGAAAAAATGCGTTTGGCATCTTATGCCAATGGTGCCCCATTGGCAGAATATGAAAAAACGAAAAAATGTGTTTGGCACCTTATGCCAATGGTCCCCCATTGGCAGAATATGAAAAAACGAAAAAATGTGTTTGGCATCTTATGCCAATGGTCCCCCATTGGCAGAATATGAAAAAACGAAAAAATGCGTTTGGCATCTTATGCCAATGGTCCCCCATTGGCAGAATATGAAAAAACGAAAAAATGTGTTTGGCACCTTATGCCAATGGTCCTCCTTTGGCAGAATATGAAAAAACGAAAAAATGTGTTTGGCACCTTATGCCAATGGTCCTCCTTTGGCAGAATATGAAAAAACGAAAAAATGCGTTTGGCATCTTATGCCAATGGTCCCCCATTGGCAGAATATGAAAAAACGAAACAATGTGTTTGGCATCTTATGCCAATGGTCCTCCTTTGGCAGAATATGAAAAAACGAAAAAATGCGTTTGGCATCTTATGCCAATGGTCCCCCATTGGCAGAATATGAAAAAACGAAAAAATGTGTTTGGCATCTTATGCCAATGGTCCTCCTTTGGCAGAATATGAAAAAACGAAAAAATGCGTTTGGCATCTTATGCCAATGGTCCCCCATTGGCAGAATATGAAAAAACGAAACAATGTGTTTGGCACCTTATGCCAATGGTCCCCCATTGGCAGAATATGAAAAAACGAAAAAATGTGTTTGGCACCTTATGCCAATGGTCTCCCATTGGAAGAATATGAAAAACGAAAAAATGTGTTTGACATCTTATGCCAATGGTCCCCCATTGGCAGAATATGAAAAAACGAAAAAATGTGTTTGGCATCTTATGCCAATGGTCCCCCATTGGCAGAATATGAAAAAACTACAAAATGTGTTTGGCATCTTATGCCAATGGTCCCCCATTGGCAGAATATGAAAAAACGAAAAAATGTGTTTGGCACCTTATGCCAATGGTCCCCCATTGGCAGAATATGAAAAAACGAAAAAATGTGTTTGGCACCTTATGCCAATGGTCCCCCATTGGCAGAATATGGAAAAACGAAAAAATGTATTTGGCATCTTATGCCAATGGTCCCCCATTGGCAGAATATGAAAAAACGAAAAAATGTATTTGGCATCTTATGCCAATGGTCCCCCATTGGCAGAATATGAAAAAACGAAAAAATGTGTTTGGCATCTTATGCCAATGGTCCCCCATTGGCAGAATATGAAAAAACGAAAAAATGTGTTTGGCACCTTATGCCAATGGTACCCCATTGGCAGAATATGAAAAAACGAAAAAATGTGTTTGGCACCTTATGCCAATGGTCCCCCATTGGCAGAATATGAAAAAACGAAAAAATGTGTTTGGCATCTTATGCCAATGGTCCCCCATTGGCAGAATATGAAAAATCGAAAAAATGTGTTTGGCATCTTATGCCAATGGTCCCCCATTGGCAGAATATGGAAAAACGAAAAAATGTATTTGGCATCTTATGCCAATGGTCCCCCATTGGCAGAATATGAAAAAACGAAAAAATGCGTTTGGCATCTTATGCCAATGGTCCCCCATTGGCAGAATATGAAAAAACGAAAAAATGCGTTTGGCATCTTATGCCAATGGTGCCCCATTGGCAGAATATGAAAAAACGAACAAATGCGTTTGGCATCTTATGCCAATGGTCCCCCATTGGCAGAATATGAAAAAACGAAAAAATGCCTTTGGCATCTTATGCCAATGGTCCCCCATTGGCAGAATATGAAAAAACGAAAAAATGTGTTTGGCACCTTATGCCAATGGTCTCCCATTGGAAGAATATGAAAAACGAAAAAATGGTCCCCCATTGGCAGAATATGAAAAAACGAAAAAATGTGTTTGGCATCTTATGCCAATGGTCCCCCATTGGCAGAATATGAAAAAACGAAAAAATGCGTTTGGCATCTTATGCCAATGGTGCCCCATTGGCAGAATATGAAAAAACGAAAAAATGTGTTTGGCACCTTATGCCAATGGTCCCCCATTGGCAGAATATGAAAAAACGAAAAAATGTGTTTGGCATCTTATGCCAATGGTCCCCCATTGGCAGAATATGAAAAAACGAAAAAATGCGTTTGGCATCTTATGCCAATGGTCCCCCATTGGCAGAATATGAAAAAACGAAAAAATGTGTTTGGCACCTTATGCCAATGGTCCTCCTTTGGCAGAATATGAAAAAACGAAAAAATGTGTTTGGCACCTTATGCCAATGGTCCTCCTTTGGCAGAATATGAAAAAACGAAAAAATGCGTTTGGCATCTTATGCCAATGGTCCCCCATTGGCAGAATATGAAAAAACGAAACAATGTGTTTGGCACCTTATGCCAATGGTCCCCCATTGGCAGAATATGAAAAAACAAAAAAATGTGTTTGGCATCTTATGCCAATGGTCCTCCTTTGGCAGAATATGAAAAAACGAAAAAATGCGTTTGGCATCTTATGCCAATGGTCCCCCATTGGCAGAATATGAAAAAACGAAACAATGTGTTTGGCACCTTATGCCAATGGTCCCCCATTGGCAGAATATGAAAAAACGAAAAAATGTGTTTGGCACCTTATGCCAATGGTCTCCCATTGGAAGAATATGAAAAACGAAAAAATGTGTTTGACATCTTATGCCAATGGTCCCCCATTGGCAGAATATGAAAAAACGAAAAAATGTGTTTGGCATCTTATGCCAATGGTCCCCCATTGGCAGAATATGAAAAAACTACAAAATGTGTTTGGCATCTTATGCCAATGGTCCCCCATTGGCAGAATATGAAAAAACGAAAAAATGCGTTTGGCATCTTATGCCAATGGTCCCCCATTGGCAGAATATGAAAAAACAAAAAAATGTGTTTGGCATCTTATGCCAATGGTCCCCCATTCCCAGAATATGAAAAAACGAAAAAATGTGTTTGGCACCTTATGCCAATGGTCCCCCATTAGCAGAATATGAAAAAACGAAAAAATGTGTTTGGCACCTTATGCCAATGGCCCCCATTGGCAGAATATGAAAAAACGAAAAAATGTGTTTGGCACCTTATGCCAATGGTCCGTCATCGGCAGAATATGAGAAAAGGAAAAAATGTGTTTGGCATCTTATACCAATGGTCCCCCATTGGCAGAATATGAAAAAACGAAAAAATGTGTTTGGCACCTTATGCCAATGGTCCCCCATTGGCAGAATATGAAAAAAGGAAAAAATGTGTTTGGCATCTTATGCCAATGGTCCCCCATTGGCAGAATATGAAAAAACCAAAAAATGTGTTTGGCATCTTTTGACAATGGTCCCCCATTGGCAGAATATGAAAAAACGAAACAATGTGTTTGGCACCTTATGCCAATGGTCCCCCATTGGCAGAATATGAAAAAACGAAAAAATGTGTTTGGCACCTTATGCCAATGGTCCCCCATTGGCAGAATATGAAAAAACGAAAAAATGTGTTTGGCATCTTATGCCAATGGTCCCCCATTGGCAGAATATGAAAAAACGAAAAAATGTGTTTGGCACCTTATGCCAATGGTCCCCCATTGGCAGAATATGAAAAAACGAAAAAATGTATTTGGCATCTTATGCCAATGGTCCCCCATTGGCAGAATATGAAAAAAGGAAAAAATGTGTTTGGCACCTTATGCCAATGGTCCCCCATTGGCAGAATATGAAAAAACGAAAAAATGCGTTTGGCATCTTATGCCAATGGTGCCCCATTGGCAGAATATGAAAAAACGAACAAATGCGTTTGGCACCTTATGCCAATGGTCCTCCTTTGGCAGAATATGAAAAAACGAAAAAATGTGTTTGGCACCTTATGCCAATGGTCCTCCTTTGGCAGAATATGAAAAAACGAAAAAATGCGTTTGGCATCTTATGCCAATGGTCCCCCATTGGCAGAATATGAAAAAACGAAACAATGTGTTTGGCACCTTATGCCAATGGTCCCCCATTGGCAGAATATGAAAAAACAAAAAAATGTGTTTGGCATCTTATGCCAATGGTCCTCCTTTGGCAGAATATGAAAAAACGAAAAAATGCGTTTGGCATCTTATGCCAATGGTCCCCCATTGGCAGAATATGAAAAAACGAAACAATGTGTTTGGCACCTTATGCCAATGGTCCCCCATTGGCAGAATATGAAAAAACGAAAAAATGTGTTTGGCACCTTATGCCAGTGGTCTCCCATTGGAAGAATATGAAAAACGAAAAAATGTGTTTGACATCTTATGCCAATGGTCCCCCATTGGCAGAATATGAAAAAACGAAAAAATGTGTTTGGCATCTTATGCCAATGGTCCCCCATTGGCAGAATATGAAAAAACTACAAAATGTGTTTGGCATCTTATGCCAATGGTCCCCCATTGGCAGAATATGAAAAAACGAAAAAATGCGTTTGGCATCTTATGCCAATGGTCCCCCATTGGCAGAATATGAAAAAACAAAAAAATGTGTTTGGCATCTTATGCCAATGGTCCCCCATTCCCAGAATATGAAAAAACGAAAAAATGTGTTTGGCACCTTATGCCAATGGTCCCCCATTAGCAGAATATGAAAAAACGAAAAAATGTGTTTGGCACCTTATGCCAATGGCCCCCATTGGCAGAATATGAAAAAACGAAAAAATGTGTTTGGCACCTTATGCCAATGGTCCGTCATCGGCAGAATATGAGAAAAGGAAAAAATGTGTTTGGCATCTTATACCAATGGTCCCCCATTGGCAGAATATGAAAAAACGAAAAAATGTGTTTGGCACCTTATGCCAATGGTCCCCCATTGGCAGAATATGAAAAAAGGAAAAAATGTGTTTGGCATCTTATGCCAATGGTCCCCCATTGGCAGAATATGAAAAAACCAAAAAATGTGTTTGGCATCTTTTGACAATGGTCCCCCATTGGCAGAATATGAAAAAACGAAACAATGTGTTTGGCACCTTATGCCAATGGTCCCCCATTGGCAGAATATGAAAAAACGAAAAAATGTGTTTGGCACCTTATGCCAATGGTCCCCCATTGGCAGAATATGAAAAAACGAAAAAATGTGTTTGGCATCTTATGCCAATGGTCCCCCATTGGCAGAATATGAAAAAACGAAAAAATGTGTTTGGCACCTTATGCCAATGGTCCCCCATTGGCAGAATATGAAAAAACGAAAAAATGTATTTGGCATCTTATGCCAATGGTCCCCCATTGGCAGAATATGAAAAAAGGAAAAAATGTGTTTGGCACCTTATGCCAATGGTCCCCCATTGGCAGAATATGAAAAAACGAAAAAATGCGTTTGGCATCTTATGCCAATGGTGCCCCATTGGCAGAATATGAAAAAACGAACAAATGCGTTTGGCATCTTATGCCAATGGTCCCCCATTGGCAGAATATGAAAAAACGAAAAAATGCCTTTGGCATCTTATGCCAATGGTCCCCCATTGGCAGAATATGAAAAAACGAAAAAATGTGTTTGGCACCTTATGCCAATGGTCCCCCATTGGCAGAATATGAAAAAACGAAAAAATGTGTTTGGCACCTTATGCCAATGGTCCCCCATTGGCAGAATATGAAAAAACGAAAAAATGTGTTTGGCACCTTATGCCAATGGTCCCCCATTGGCAGAATATGAAAAAACGAAAAAATGTGTTTGGCATCTTATGCCAATGGTCCCCCATTGGCAGAATATGAAAAAACGAAAAAATGCGTTTGGCATCTTATGCCAATGGTGCCCCATTGGCAGAATATGAAAAAACGAAAAAATGTGTTTGGCACCTTATGCCAATGGTCCCCCATTGGCAGAATATGAAAAAACGAAAAAATGTGTTTGGCATCTTATGCCAATGGTCCCCCATTGGCAGAATATGAAAAAACGAAAAAATGCGTTTGGCATCTTATGCCAATGGTCCCCCATTGGCAGAATATGAAAAAACGAAAAAATGTGTTTGGCACCTTATGCCAATGGTCCTCCTTTGGCAGAATATGAAAAAACGAAAAAATGTGTTTGGCACCTTATGCCAATGGTCCTCCTTTGGCAGAATATGAAAAAACGAAAAAATGCGTTTGGCATCTTATGCCAATGGTCCCCCATTGGCAGAATATGAAAAAACGAAACAATGTGTTTGGCACCTTATGCCAATGGTCCCCCATTGGCAGAATATGAAAAAACAAAAAAATGTGTTTGGCATCTTATGCCAATGGTCCTCCTTTGGCAGAATATGAAAAAACGAAAAAATGTGTTTGGCATCTTATGCCAATGGTCCCCCATTGGCAGAATATGAAAAAACGAAACAATGTGTTTGGCACCTTATGCCAATGGTCCCCCATTGGCAGAATATGAAAAAACGAAAAAATGTGTTTGGCACCTTATGCCAATGGTCTCCCATTGGAAGAATATGAAAAACGAAAAAATGTGTTTGACATCTTATGCCAATGGTCCCCCATTGGCAGAATATGAAAAAACGAAAAAATGTGTTTGGCATCTTATGCCAATGGTCCCCCATTGGCAGAATATGAAAAAACTACAAAATGTGTTTGGCATCTTATGCCAATGGTCCCCCATTGGCAGAATATGAAAAAACGAAAAAATGCGTTTGGCATCTTATGCCAATGGTCCCCCATTGGCAGAATATGAAAAAACAAAAAAATGTGTTTGGCATCTTATGCCAATGGTCCCCCATTCCCAGAATATGAAAAAACGAAAAAATGTGTTTGGCACCTTATGCCAATGGTCCCCCATTAGCAGAATATGAAAAAACGAAAAAATGTGTTTGGCACCTTATGCCAATGGCCCCCATTGGCAGAATATGAAAAAACGAAAAAATGTGTTTGGCACCTTATGCCAATGGTCCGTCATCGGCAGAATATGAGAAAAGGAAAAAATGTGTTTGGCATCTTATACCAATGGTCCCCCATTGGCAGAATATGAAAAAACGAAAAAATGTGTTTGGCACCTTATGCCAATGGTCCCCCATTGGCAGAATATGAAAAAAGGAAAAAATGTGTTTGGCATCTTATGCCAATGGTCCCCCATTGGCAGAATATGAAAAAACCAAAAAATGTGTTTGGCATCTTTTGACAATGGTCCCCCATTGGCAGAATATGAAAAAACGAAACAATGTGTTTGGCACCTTATGCCAATGGTCCCCCATTGGCAGAATATGAAAAAACGAAAAAATGTGTTTGGCACCTTATGCCAATGGTCCCCCATTGGCAGAATATGAAAAAACGAAAAAATGTGTTTGGCATCTTATGCCAATGGTCCCCCATTGGCAGAATATGAAAAAACGAAAAAATGTGTTTGGCACCTTATGCCAATGGTCCCCCATTGGCAGAATATGAAAAAACGAAAAAATGTGTTTGGCATCTTATGCCAATGGTCCCCCATTGGCAGAATATGAAAAAACGAAAAAATGTGTTTGGCACCTTATGGCAATGGTCCTCCTTTGGCAGAATATGAAGAAAGGAAAAAATGTGTTTGGCATCTTATGCCAATGGTCCCCCATTGGCAGAATATGAAAAAACGAAAAAATGTGTTTGGCACCTTATGCCAATGGTCCCCCATTGGCAGAATATGAAAAAAGGAAAAAATGTGTTTGGCATCTTATGCCAATGGTCCCCCATTGGCAGAATATGAAAAAACGAAAAAATGTGTTTGGCACCTTATGCCAATGGTCCCCCATTGGCAGAATATGAAAAAAGGAAAAAATGTGTTTGGCACCTTATGCCAATGGTACCCCATTGGCAGAATATGAAAAAACGAAAAAATGTGTTTGGCACCTTATGCCAATGGTCCCCCATTGGCAGAATATGAAAAAACGAAAAAATGTGTTTGGCACCTTATGCCAATGGTCCCCCATTGGCAGAATATGAAAAAACGAAAAAATGTGTTTGGCATCTTATGCCAATGGTCCCCCATTGGCAGAATATGAAAAAACGAAAAACTGTGTTTCTCATCTTTTGACAATGGTCCCCCATTGGCAGAATATGAAAAAACGAAAAAATGCGTTTGGCATCGTATGCCAATGGTCCCCCATTGGCAGAATATGAAAAAACGAAAAAATGTGTTTGGCACCTTATGCCAATGGTCCCCCATTGGCAGAATATGAAAAAACGAAAAAATGTGTTTGGCATCTTATGCCAATGGTCCCCCATTGGCAGAATATGAAAAAACGAAAAAATGTGTTTGGCACCTTATGCCAATGGTCCCCCATTGGCAGAATATGAAAAAACGAAAAAATGTGTTTGGCACCTTATGCCAATGGTCCCCCATTGGAAGAATATGAAAAAACGAAAAAATGTGTTTGGCATCTTATGCCAATGGTCCCCCATTGGCAGAATATGAAAAAACGAAAAAATGTGTTTGGCACCTTATGCCAATGGTCCCCCATTGGCAGAATATGAAAAAACGAAAAAATGTGTTTGGCATCTTATGCCAATGGTCCCCCATTGGCAGAATATGAAAAAACGAAAAAATGTGTTTGGCATCTTATGCCAATGGTCCCCCATTGGCAGAATATGAAAAAACGAAAAAATGTGTTTGGCACCTTATGCCAATGGTCCCCCATTGGCAGAATATGAAAAAACGAAAAAATGTGTTTGGCACCTTATGCCAATGGTCCCCCATTGGCAGAATATGGAAAAACGAAAAAATGTATTTGGCATCTTATGCCAATGGTCCCCCATTGGCAGAATATGAAAAAACGAAAAAATGTATTTGGCATCTTATGCCAATGGTCCCCCATTGGCAGAATATGAAAAAACGAAAAAATGTGTTTGGCATCTTATGCCAATGGTCCCCCATTGGCAGAATATGAAAAAACGAAAAAATGTGTTTGGCACCTTATGCCAATGGTACCCCATTGGCAGAATATGAAAAAACGAAAAAATGTGTTTGGCACCTTATGCCAATGGTCCCCCATTGGCAGAATATGAAAAAACGAAAAAATGTGTTTGGCATCTTATGCCAATGGTCCCCCATTGGCAGAATATGAAAAATCGAAAAAATGTGTTTGGCATCTTATGCCAATGGTCCCCCATTGGCAGAATATGGAAAAACGAAAAAATGTATTTGGCATCTTATGCCAATGGTCCCCCATTGGCAGAATATGAAAAAAGGAAAAAATGTGTTTGGCACCTTATGCCAATGGTCCCCCATTGGCAGAATATGAAAAAACGAAAAAATGTGTTTGGCACCTTATGCCAATGGTCCCCCATTGGCAGAATATGAAAAAAGGAAAACATGTGTTTGGCACCTTATGCCAATGGTCCCCCATTGGCAGAATATGAAAAAACGAAAAAATGTGTTTGGCACCTTATGCCAATGGTCCCCCATTGGCAGAATATGAAAAAACGAAAAGATGTGTTTGGCATCTTATGCCAATGGTCCCCCATTGGCAGAATATGAAAAAACGAAAAAATGTGTTTGGCACCTTATGCCAATGGTCCCCCATTGGCAGAATATGAAAAAACGAAAAAATGTGTTTGGCACCTTATGCCAATGGTCCCCCATTGGCAGAATATGAAAAAACGAAAAAATGTATTTGGCATCTTATGCCAATGGTCCCCCATTGGCAGAATATGAAAAAAGGAAAAAATGTGTTTGGCACCTTATGCCAATGGTCCCCCATTGGCAGAATATGAAAAAACGAAAAAATGTGTTTGGCACCTTATGCCAATGGTCCCCCATTGGCAGAATATGAAAAAACGAAAAAATGTGTTTGGCACCTTACGCCAATGGTCCCCCATTGGCAGAATATGAAAAAACGAAAAGATGTGTTTGGCATCTTATGCCAATGGTCCCCCATTGGTAGAATATGAAAAAACGAAAAAATGCGTTTGGCACCTTATGCCAATGGGGTACCATGAAAAAACGAAAAAATGTGTTTGGCATCTTATGCCAATGGTCCCCCATTGGCAGAATATGAAAAAACGAAAAACTGTGTTTGGCATCTTTTGACAATGGTCCCCCATTGGCAGAATATGAAAAAACGAAAAAATGCGTTTGGCATCGTATGCCAATGGTCCCCCATTGGCAGAATATGGCACCTTATGCCAATGGTCCCCCATTGGCAGAATATGAAAAAACGAAAAAATGTGTTTGGCACCTTATGCCAATGGTCCCCCATTGGCAGAATATGGAAAAACGAAAAAATGTGTTTGGCATCTTATGCCAATGGTCCCCCATTGGCAGAATATGAAAAAAGGAAAAAATGTGTTTGGCACCTTATGCCAATGGTCCCCCATTGGCAGAATATGAAAAAAGGAAAAAATGTGTTTGGCACCTTATGCCAATGGTCCCCCATTGGCAGAATATGAAAAAACGAAAAAATGTGTTTGGCACCTTATGCCAATGGTCCCCCATTGGCAGAATATGAAAAAACGAAAAAATGTGTTTGGCACCTTATGCCAATGGTCCCCCATTGGCAGAATATGAAAAAACGAAAAAATGTGTTTGGCATCTTATGCCAATGGTCCCCCATTGGCAGAATATGAAAAAACGAAAAAATGTGTTTGGCACCTTATGCCAATGGTCCCCCATTGGAAGAATATGAAAAAAGGAAAAAATGTGTTTGGCACCTTATGCCAATGGTCCCCCATTGGCAGAATATGAAAAAACGAAAAAATGTGTTTGGCACCTTATGCCAATGGTCCCCCATTGGCAGAATATGAAAAAACGAAAAAATGTGTTTGGCACCTTATGCCAATGGTCCCCCATTGGCAGAATATGAAAAAACGAAAAAATGTGTTTGGCATCTTATGCCAATGGTCCCCCATTGGTAGAATATGAAAAAACGAAAAAATGCGTTTGGCACCTTATGCCAATGGGGTACCATGAAAAAACGAAAAAATGTGTTTGGCATCTTATGCCAATGGTCCCCCATTGGCAGAATATGAAAAAACGAAAAACTGTGTTTGGCATCTTTTGACAATGGTCCCCCATTGGCAGAATATGAAAAAACGAAAAAATGCGTTTGGCATCGTATGCCAATGGTCCCCCATTGGCAGAATATGGCACCTTATGCCAATGGTCCCCCATTGGAAGAATATGAAAAAACGAAAAAATGTGTTTGGCATCTTATGCCAATGGTCCCCCATTGGCAGAATATGAAAAAACGAAAAAATGTGTTTGGCACCTTATGCCAATGGTCCCCCATTGGCAGAATATGAAAAAACGAAAAAATGTGTTTGGCACCTTATGCCAATGGTCCCCCATTGGCAGAATATGAAAAAACGAAAAAATGTGTTTGGCATCTTATGCCAATGGTCCCCCATTGGCAGAATATGAAAAAACGAAAAAATGTGTTTGGCACCTTATGCCAATGGTCCCCCATTGGCAGAATATGAAAAAACGAAAAAATGTGTTTGGCATCTTATGCCAATGGTCCCCCATTGGCAGAATATGAAAAAACTACAAAATGTGTTTGGCATCTTATGCCAATGGTCCCCCATTGGCAGAATATGAAAAAACGAAAAAATGTGTTTGGCACCTTATGCCAATGGTCCCCCATTGGCAGAATATGAAAAAACGAAAAAATGTGTTTGGCACCTTATGCCAATGGTCCCCCATTGGCAGAATATGGAAAAACGAAAAAATGTATTTGGCATCTTATGCCAATGGTCCCCCATTGGCAGAATATGAAAAAACGAAAAAATGTATTTGGCATCTTATGCCAATGGTCCCCCATTGGCAGAATATGAAAAAACGAAAAAATGTGTTTGGCATCTTATGCCAATGGTCCCCCATTGACAGAATATGAAAAAACGAAAAAATGTGTTTGGCACCTTATGCCAATGGTACCCCATTGGCAGAATATGAAAAAACGAAAAAATGTGTTTGGCACCTTATGCCAATGGTCCCCCATTGGCAGAATATGAAAAAACGAAAAAATGTGTTTGGCATCTTATGCCAATGGTCCCCCATTGGCAGAATATGAAAAATCGAAAAAATGTGTTTGGCATCTTATGCCAATGGTCCCCCATTGGCAGAATATGGAAAAACGAAAAAATGTATTTGGCATCTTATGCCAATGGTCCCCCATTGGCAGAATATGAAAAAAGGAAAAAATGTGTTTGGCACCTTATGCCAATGGTCCCCCATTGGCAGAATATGAAAAAACGAAAAAATGTGTTTGGCACCTTATGCCAATGGTCCCCCATTGGCAGAATATGAAAAAAGGAAAAAATGTGTTTGGCACCTTATGCCAATGGTCCCCCATTGGCAGAATATGAAAAAACGAAAAAATGTGTTTGGCACCTTATGCCAATGGTCCCCCATTGGCAGAATATGAAAAAACGAAAAGATGTGTTTGGCATCTTATGCCAATGGTCCCCCATTGGCAGAATATGAAAAAACGAAAAAATGTGTTTGGCACCTTATGCCAATGGTCCCCCATTGGCAGAATATGAAAAAACGAAAAAATGTGTTTGGCACCTTATGCCAATGGTCCCCCATTGGCAGAATATGAAAAAACGAAAAAATGTATTTGGCATCTTATGCCAATGGTCCCCCATTGGCAGAATATGAAAAAAGGAAAAAATGTGTTTGGCACCTTATGCCAATGGTCCCCCATTGGCAGAATATGAAAAAACGAAAAAATGTGTTTGGCACCTTATGCCAATGGTCCCCCATTGGCAGAATATGAAAAAACGAAAAAATGTGTTTGGCACCTTATGCCAATGGTCCCCCATTGGCAGAATATGAAAAAACGAAAAGATGTGTTTGGCATCTTATGCCAATGGTCCCCCATTGGTAGAATATGAAAAAACGAAAAAATGCGTTTGGCACCTTATGCCAATGGGGTACCATGAAAAAACGAAAAAATGTGTTTGGCATCTTATGCCAATGGTCCCCCATTGGCAGAATATGAAAAAACGAAAAACTGTGTTTGGCATCTTTTGACAATGGTCCCCCATTGGCAGAATATGAAAAAACGAAAAAATGCGTTTGGCATCGTATGCCAATGGTCCCCCATTGGCAGAATATGGCACCTTATGCCAATGGTCCCCCATTGGCAGAATATGAAAAAACGAAAAAATGTGTTTGGCACCTTATGCCAATGGTCCCCCATTGGCAGAATATGGAAAAACGAAAAAATGTGTTTGGCATCTTATGCCAATGGTCCCCCATTGGCAGAATATGAAAAAAGGAAAAAATGTGTTTGGCACCTTATGCCAATGGTCCCCCATTGGCAGAATATGAAAAAACGAAAAAATGTGTTTGGCACCTTATGCCAATGGTCCCCCATTGGCAGAATATGAAAAAAGGAAAAAATGTGTTTGGCACCTTATGCCAATGGTCCCCCATTGGCAGAATATGAAAAAACGAAAAAATGTGTTTGGCACCTTATGCCAATGGTCCCCCATTGGCAGAATATGAAAAAACGAAAAAATGTGTTTGGCACCTTATGCCAATGGTCCCCCATTGGCAGAATATGAAAAAACGAAAAAATGTGTTTGGCATCTTATGCCAATGGTCCCCCATTGGCAGAATATGAAAAAACGAAAAAATGTGTTTGGCACCTTATGCCAATGGTCCCCCATTGGCAGAATATGAAAAAACGAAAAAATGTATTTGGCATCTTATGCCAATGGTCCCCCATTGGTAGAATATGAAAAAACGAAAAAATGCGTTTGGCACCTTATGCCAATGGGGTACCATGAAAAAACGAAAAAATGTGTTTGGCATCTTATGCCAATGGTCCCCCATTGGCAGAATATGAAAAAACGAAAAAATGTGTTTGGCACCTTATGCCAATGGTCCCCCATTGGCAGAATATGAAAAAACGAAAAAATGTGTTTGGCATCTTATGCCAATGGTCCCCCATTGGTAGAATATGAAAAAACGAAAAAATGCGTTTGGCACCTTATGCCAATGGGGTACCATGAAAAAACGAAAAAATGTGTTTGGCATCTTATGCCAATGGTCCCCCATTGGCAGAATATGAAAAAACGAAAAACTGTGTTTGGCATCTTTTGACAATGGTCCCCCATTGGCAGAATATGAAAAAACGAAAAAATGCGTTTGGCATCGTATGCCAATGGTCCCCCATTGGCAGAATATGGCACCTTATGCCAATGGTCCCCCATTGGCAGAATATGAAAAAACGAAAAAATGTGTTTGGCACCTTATGCCAATGGTCCCCCATTGGCAGAATATGAAAAAACGAAAAAATGTGTTTGGCACCTTATGCCAATGGTCCCCCATTGGCAGAATATGAAAAAACGAAAAAATGTGTTTGGCATCTTATGCCAATGGTCCCCCATTAGCAGAATATGAAAAAACGAAAAAATGCGTTTGGCATCTTATGCCAATGGTCCCCCATTGGCAGAATATGAAAAAACGAAAAAATGTGTTTGGCACCTTATGCCAATGGTCCCCCATTGGAAGAATATGAAAAAACGAAAAAATGTGTTTGGCATCTTATGCCAATGGTACCCCATTGGCAGAATATGAAAAAACGAAAAAATGTGTTTGGCATCTTATGCCAATGGTCCCCCATTGGCCGAATATGAAAAAACGAAAAAATGTGTTTGGCATCTTACGCCAATGGTCCCCCATTGGCAGAATACGAGAAAATGAAAAAATGTGTTTGGCACCTTATGCCAATGGTCCCCCATTGGCAGAATATGAAAAAACGAAAAAATGTGTTTGGCACCTTATGCCAATGGTCCCCCATTGGCAGAATATGAAAAAACGAAAAAATGTGTTTGGCATCTTATGCCAATGGTCCCCCATTGGCAGAATATGAAAAAACGAAGAAATGTGTTTGGCGTCTTATGCCAATGGTCCCCCATTGGCAGAATATGAAAAAACGAAAAAATGTGTTTGGCACCTTATGCCAATGGTCCCCCATTGGCAGAATATGAAAAAACGAAAAAATGTGTTTGGCATCTTATGCCAAGGGTCCCCCATTGGCAGAATATGAAAAAACGAAAAAATGTGTTTGGCACCCAATGCCAATGGTCCACCATTGGCAGAATATGAAAAAACGAAAAAATGTGTTTGGCATCTTATGCCAATGGTCCCCCATTGGCAGAATATGGAAAAACGAAAAAATGTGTTTGGCATCTTATGCCAAGGGTCCCCCATTGGCAGAATATGAAAAAACGAAAAAATGTGTTTGGCACCCAATGCCAATGGTCCACCATTGGCAGAATATGAAAAAACGAAAAAATGTGTTTGGCATCTTATGCCAATGGTCCCCCATTGGCAGAATATGAAAAAACTAAAAAATGCGTTTGGCACCCAATGCCAATGGTCCCTCATTGGCAGAATATGAAAAAACGAAAAAATGTGTTTGGCACCTTATGCCAATGGTCCCCCATTGGCAGAATATGAAAAAAACGAAAAAATGTGTTTGACACCCAATGCCAATGGTCCCCCATTGGCAGAATATAACAGAACAAAAAAATGCGTTTGACATCTTATGCCAATGGTCCCCCATTGGCAGAATATGGAAAAACGAAAAAATGTGTTTGGCATCTTATGCCAAGGGTCCCCCATTGGCAGAATATGAAAAAACAAAAAAATGTGTTTGGCATCTTATGCCAATGGTCCCCCATTGGCAGAATATGAAAAAACGAAAAAATGTGTTTGGCATCTTATGCCAATGGTCCCCCATTGGCAGAATATGAAAAAACGAAAAAATGCGTTTGGCACCCAATGCCAATGGTCCCCCATTGGCAGAATATAACAGAACAAAAAAATGCGTTTGGCATCTTATGCCAATGTTCCCCCATTGGCAGAATATGGAAAAACGAAAAAATGTGTTTGGCATCTTATGCCAAGGGTCCCCCATTGGCAGAATATGAAAAAACGAAAAAATGCGTTTGGCATCGTATGCCAATGGTCCCCCATTGGCAGAATATGAAAAAACAAAAAAATGCGTTCGGCGTCTTATGCCAATGGTCCACCATTGGCAGAATATGAAAAAACGAAAAAATGTGTTTGGCATCTTATGCCAATGGTCCCCCATTGGCAGAATATGAAAAAACTAAAAAATGCGTTTGGCACCCAAGCCAATGGTCCCTCATTGGCAGAATATGAAAAAACGAAAAAATGTGTTTGGCACCTTATGCCAATGGTCCCCCATTGGCAGAATATGAAAAAAACGAAAAAATGCGTTTATCACCCAATGCCAATGGTCCCCCATTGGCAGAATATGAAAAAACGAAAAAATGTGTTTGGCATCTTATGCCAATGGTCCCCCATTGGCAGAATATGAAAAAACGAAAAAATGCGTTTGGCATCGTATGCCAATGGTCCCCCATTGGCAGAATATGAAAAAACAAAAAAATGCGTTTGGCATCTTATGCCAATGGTCCCCCATTGGCAGAATATGGAAAAACGAAAAAATGTGTTTGGCATCTTATGCCAAGGGTCCCCCATTGGCAGAATATGAAAAAACGAAAAAATGTGTTTGGCACCTTATGCCAATGGTCCCCCATTGGCAGAATATGAAAAAAACGAAAAAATGTGTTTGGCACCCAATGCCAATGGTCCCCCATTGGCAGAATATAACAAAACGAAAAAATGCGTTTGGCATCTTATGCCAATGGTCCCCCATTGGCAGAATATGAAAAAACGAAAAAATGCGTTTGGCATCTTATGCCAATGGTCCACCATTGGCAGAATATGAAAAAACTAAAAAATGCGTTTGGCACCCAATGCCAATGGTCCCTCATTGGCAGAATATGAAAAAACGAAAAAATGTGTTTGGCACCTTATGCCAATGGTCCCCCATTGGCAGAATATGAAAAAAACGAAAAAATGTGTTTGGCACCCAATGCCAATGGTCCCCCATTGGCAGAATATAACAAAACGAAAAAATGCGTTTGGCATCTTATGCCAATGGTCCCCCATTGGCAGAATATGGAAAAACGGAAAAATGTGTTTGGCATCTTATGCCAAGGGTCCCCCATTGGAAGAATATGAAAAAACGAAAAACTGCGTTTGGCATCTTATGCCAATGGTCCACCATTGGCAGAATATGAAAAAACTAAAAAATGCGTTTGGCACCCAATGCCAATGGTCCCTCATTGGCAGAATATGAAAAAACGAAAAAATGTGTTTGGCACCTTATGCCAATGGTCCCCCATTGGCAGAATATGAAAAAAACGAAAAAATGTGTTTGGCACCCAATGCCAATGGTCCCCCATTGGCAGAATATGAAAAAACGAAAAAATGTGTTTAGCGCCTTATGCCAATGGTCCCCCATTGGCAGAATATGAAAAAACGAAAAAATGTGTTTGGCACCTTATGCCAATGGTCCCCCATTGGCAGAATATGAAAAAACTAAAAAATGCGTTTGGCACCCAAGCCAATGGTCCCTCATTGGCAGAATATGAAAAAACGAAAAAATGTGTTTGGCACCTTATGCCAATGGTCCCCCATTGGCAGAATATGAAAAAAACGAAAAAATGCGTTTATCACCCAATGCCAATGGTCCCCCATTGGCAGAATATGAAAAAACGAAAAAATGTGTTTGGCATCTTATGCCAATGGTCCCCCATTGGCAGAATATGAAAAAACGAAAAAATGCGTTTGGCATCGTATGCCAATGGTCCCCCATTGGCAGAATATGAAAAAACAAAAAAATGCGTTTGGCATCTTATGCCAATGGTCCCCCATTGGCAGAATATGGAAAAACGAAAAAATGTGTTTGGCATCTTATGCCAAGGGTCCCCCATTGGCAGAATATGAAAAAACGAAAAAATGTGTTTGGCACCTTATGCCAATGGTCCCCCATTGGCAGAATATGAAAAAAACGAAAAAATGTGTTTGGCACCCAATGCCAATGGTCCCCCATTGGCAGAATATAACAAAACGAAAAAATGCGTTTGGCATCTTATGCCAATGGTCCCCCATTGGCAGAATATGAAAAAACGAAAAAATGCGTTTGGCATCTTATGCCAATGGTCCACCATTGGCAGAATATGAAAAAACTAAAAAATGCGTTTGGCACCCAATGCCAATGGTCCCTCATTGGCAGAATATGAAAAAACGAAAAAATGTGTTTGGCACCTTATGCCAATGGTCCCCCATTGGCAGAATATGAAAAAAACGAAAAAATGTGTTTGGCACCCAATGCCAATGGTCCCCCATTGGCAGAATATAACAAAACGAAAAAATGCGTTTGGCATCTTATGCCAATGGTCCCCCATTGGCAGAATATGGAAAAACGGAAAAATGTGTTTGGCATCTTATGCCAAGGGTCCCCCATTGGCAGAATATGAAAAAACGAAAAACTGCGTTTGGCATCTTATGCCAATGGTCCACCATTGGCAGAATATGAAAAAACTAAAAAATGCGTTTGGCACCCAATGCCAATGGTCCCTCATTGGCAGAATATGAAAAAACGAAAAAATGTGTTTGGCACCTTATGCCAATGGTCCCCCATTGGCAGAATATGAAAAAAACGAAAAAATGTGTTTGGCACCCAATGCCAATGGTCCCCCATTGGCAGAATATGAAAAAACGAAAAAATGTGTTTAGCGCCTTATGCCAATGGTCCCCCATTGGCAGAATATGAAAAAACGAAAAAATGTGTTTGGCACCTTATGCCAATGGTCCCCCATTGGCAGAATATGAAAAAACGAAAAAATGTGTTTGGCATCTTATGCCAATGGTCCCCCATTGGCAGAATATGAAAAAACGAAAAAATGTGTTTGGCATCTTATGCCAATGGTCCCCCATTGGCAGAATATGAAAAAACGAAAAAATGCGTTTGGCACCCAATGCCAATGGTCCCCCATTGGCAGAATATAACAAAACGAAAAAATGCGTTTGGCATCTTATGCCAATGGTCCCCCATTGGCAGAATATGAAAAAACGAAAAAATGTGTTTGGCATCTTATGCCAATGGTCCCCCATTGGCAGAATATGAAAAAACGAAAAAATGTGTTTGGCACCCAATGCCAATGGTCCCCCATTGGCAGAATATGAAAAAAACGAAAAAATGTGTTTGGCACCCAATGCCAATGGTCCCCCATTGGCAGAATATAACAAAACGAAAAAATGTGTTTGGCATCTTATGCCAATGGTCCCCCATTGGCAGAATATGAAAAAACGAAAAAATGTGTTTAGCGCCTTATGCCAATGGTCCCCCATTGGCAGAATATGAAAAAACGAAAAAATGTGTTTAGCACCTTATGCCAATGGTCCCCCATTGGCAGAATATGA
The DNA here is from genome assembly GCA_951813785.1 of Criorhina ranunculi. Classification (NCBI taxonomy): domain Eukaryota; kingdom Metazoa; phylum Arthropoda; class Insecta; order Diptera; family Syrphidae; genus Criorhina; species Criorhina ranunculi. The sequence continues at coordinate 32,051,550 of OX638385.1, read as the reverse complement.
AAAAACGAAAAAATGTGTTTGGCATCTTATGCCAATGGTCCCCCATTGGCAGAATATGAAAAAACGAAAAAATGCGTTTGGCACCCAATGCCAATGGTCCCCCATTGGCAGAATATAACAAAACGAAAAAATGCGTTTGGCATCTTATGCCAATGGTCCCCCATTGGCAGAATATGAAAAAACGAGAAAATGTGTTTAGCGCCTTATGCCAATGGTCCCCCATTGGCAGAATATGAAAAAACGAAAAAATGCGTTTATCACCCAATGCCAATGGTCCCCCATTGGCAGAATATGAAAAAACGAAAAAATGTGTTTGGCATCTTATGCCAATGGTCCCCCATTGGCAGAATATGAAAAAACGAAAAAATGCGTTTGGCACCTTATGCCAATGGTCCCCCATTGGCAGAATATAACAAAACGAAAAAATGTGTTTGGCACCTTATGCCAATGGTCCCCCATTGGCAGAATATGAAAAAACGAAAAATGTGTTTGGCATCTTATGCCAATGGTCCCCCATTGGCAGAATATGAAAAAACTAAAAAATGCGTTTGGCACCCAATGCCAATGGTCCCTCATTGGCAGAATATGAAAAAACGAAAAAATGTGTTTGGCACCTTATGCCAATGGTCCCCCATTGGCAGAATATGAAAAAAACGAAAAAATGTGTTTGGCACCCAATGCCAATGGTCCCCCATTGGCAGAATATAACAAAACGAAAAAATGTGTTTGGCACCTTATGCCAATGGTCCCCCATTGGCAGAATATGAAAAAACGAAAAATGTGTTTGGCATCTTATGCCAATGGTCCCCCATTGGCAGAATATGAAAAAACTAAAAAATGCGTTTGGCACCCAATGCCAATGGTCCCTCATTGGCAGAATATGAAAAAACGAAAAAATGTGTTTGGCACCTTATGCCAATGGTCCCCCATTGGCAGAATATGAAAAAAACGAAAAAATGTGTTTGGCACCCAATGCCAATGGTCCCCCATTGGCAGAATATAACAAAACGAAAAAATGTGTTTGGCACCTTATGCCAATGGTCCCCCATTGGCAGAATATGAAAAAACGAAAAAATGTGTTTGGCATCTTATGCCAATGGTCCCCCATTGGCAGAATATGAAAAAACGAAAAAATGTGTTTGGCATCTTATGCCAATGGTCCCCCATTGGCAGAATATGAAAAAACGAAAAAATGCGTTTGGCACCCAATGCCAATGGTCCCCCATTGGCAGAATATAACAAAACGAAAAAATGCGTTTGGCATCTTATGCCAATGGTCCCCCATTGGCAGAATATGAAAAAAGGAAAAAATGTGTTTGGCACCTTATGCCAATGGTCCGCCATTGGCAGAATATGGAAAAACGAAAAAATGTGTTTGGCATCTTATGCCAATGGTCCCCCATTGGCAGAATATGAAAAAACGAAAAAATGTGTTTGGCACCTTATGCCAATGGTCCCCCATTGGCAGAATATGAAAAAACGAAAAAATGTGTTTGGCATCTTATTCCAATGGTCCCCCATTGGCAGAATATGAAAAAACGAAAAAATGCGTTTGGCACCCAATGCCAATGGTCCCCCATTGTCAGAATATAACAAAACGAAAAAATGCGTTTGGCATCTTATGCCAATGGTCCGCCATTGGCAGAATATGAAAAAACGAAAAAATGCGTTTGGCACCCAATGCCAATGGTCCCCCATTGGCAGAATATGAAAAAACGAAAAAATGTGTTTGGCACCTTATGCCAATGGTCCGCCATTGGCAGAATATGGAAAAACGAAAAAATGTGTTTGGCATCTTATGCCAATGGTCCCCCATTGGCAGAATATGAAAAAACGAAAAAATGTGTTTGGCATCTTATTCCAATGGTCCCCCATTGGCAGAATATGAAAAAACGAAAAAATGCGTTTGGCACCCAATGCCAATGGTCCCCCATTGGCAGAATATAACAAAACGAAAAAATGCGTTTGGCATCTTATGCCAATGGTCCCCCATTGGCAGAATATAACAAAACGAAAAAATGCGTTTGGCATCTTATGCCAATGGTCCCCCATTGGCAGAATATGAAAAAACGAAAAAATGTGTTTAGCGCCTTATGCCAATGGTCCCCCATTGGCAGAATATGAAAAAACGAAAAAATGTGTTTGGCACCTTATGCCAATGGTCCCCCATTGGCAGAATATGAAAAAACGAAAAAATGTGTTTGGCATCTTATGCCAATGGTCCCCCATTGGCAGAATATGAAAAAACGAAAAAATGTGTTTGGCATCTTATGCCAATGGTCCCCCATTGGCAGAATATGAAAAAACGAAAAAATGCGTTTGGCACCCAATGCCAATGGTCCCCCATTGGCAGAATATAACAAAACGAAAAAATGCGTTTGGCATCTTATGCCAATGGTCCCCCATTGGCAGAATATGACAAAACGAAAAAATGTGTTTGGCATCTTATGCCAATGGTCCCCCATTGGCAGAATATGAAAAAACGAAAAAATGTGTTTGGCACCTTATGCCAATGGTCCCCCATTGGCAGAATATGAAAAAACAAAAAAATGTGTTTGGCATCTTATGCCAATGGTCCCCCATTGGCAGAATATGAAAAAACGAAAAAATGTGTTTGGCACCTTATGCCAATGGTCCCCCATTGGCAGAATATGAAAAAACGAAAAATGTGTTTGGCATCTTATGCCAATGGTCCCCCATTGGCAGAATATGAAAAAACTAAAAAATGCGTTTGGCACCCAATGCCAATGGTCCCTCATTGGCAGAATATGAAAAAACGAAAAAATGTGTTTGGCACCTTATGCCAATGGTCCCCCATTGGCAGAATATGAAAAAAACGAAAAAATGTGTTTGGCACCCAATGCCAATGGTCCCCCATTGGCAGAATATAACAAAACGAAAAAATGTGTTTGGCACCTTATGCCAATGGTCCCCCATTAGCAGAATATGAAAAAACGAAAAATGTGTTTGGCATCTTATGCCAATGGTCCCCCATTGGCAGAATATGAAAAAACTAAAAAATGCGTTTGGCACCCAATGCCAATGGTCCCTCATTGGCAGAATATGAAAAAACGAAAAAATGTGTTTGGCACCTTATGCCAATGGTCCCCCATTGGCAGAATATGAAAAAAACGAAAAAATGTGTTTGGCACCCAATGCCAATGGTCCCCCATTGGCAGAATATAACAAAACGAAAAAATGTGTTTGGCACCTTATGCCAATGGTCCCCCATTGGCAGAATATGAAAAAACGAAAAAATGTGTTTGGCATCTTATGCCAATGGTCCCCCATTGGCAGAATATGAAAAAACGAAAAAATGTGTTTGGCATCTTATGCCAATGGTCCCCCATTGGCAGAATATGAAAAAACGAAAAAATGCGTTTGGCACCCAATGCCAATGGTCCCCCATTGGCAGAATATAACAAAACGAAAAAATGCGTTTGGCATCTTATGCCAATGGTCCCCCATTGGCAGAATATGAAAAAAGGAAAAAATGTGTTTGGCACCTTATGCCAATGGTCCGCCATTGGCAGAATATGGAAAAACGAAAAAATGTGTTTGGCATCTTATGCCAATGGTCCCCCATTGGCAGAATATGAAAAAACGAAAAAATGTGTTTGGCACCTTATGCCAATGGTCCCCCATTGGCAGAATATGAAAAAACGAAAAAATGTGTTTGGCATCTTATTCCAATGGTCCCCCATTGGCAGAATATGAAAAAACGAAAAAATGCGTTTGGCACCCAATGCCAATGGTCCCCCATTGGCAGAATATAACAAAACGAAAAAATGCGTTTGGCATCTTATGCCAATGGTCCGCCATTGGCAGAATATGAAAAAACGAAAAAATGCGTTTGGCACCCAATGCCAATGGTCCCCCATTGGCAGAATATAACAGAACAAAAAAATGCATTTGGCATCTTATGCCAATGGTCCCCCATTGGCAGAATATGGGAAAACGAAAAAATGTGTTTGGCATCTTATGCCAAGGGTCCCCCATTGGCAGAATATGAAAAAACGAAAAAATGTGTTTGGCATCTTATGCCAATGGTCCCCCATTGGCAGAATATGAAAAAACTAAAAAATGTGTTTAGCGCCTTATGCCAATGGTCCCCCATTGGCAGAATATGAAAAAACGAAAAAATGTGTTTGGCACCTTATGCCAATGGTCCCCCATTGGCAGAATATGAAAAAACGAAAAAATGTGTTTGGCACCTTATGCCAATGGTCCCCCATTGGCAGAATATAACAAAACGAAAAAATGCGTTTGGCATCTTATGCCAATGGTCCGCCATTGGCAGAATATGAAAAAACGAAAAAATGTGTTTGGCATCTTATGCCAATGGTCCCCCATTGGCAGAATATGGGAAAACGAAAAAATGTGTTTGGCATCTTATGCCAAGGGTCCCCCATTGGCAGAATATGAAAAAACGAAAAAATGTGTTTGGCACCTTATGCCAATGGTCCCCCATTGGCAGAATATGAAAAAACGAAAAAATGTGTTTGGCATCTTATTCCAATGGTCCCCCATTGGCAGAATATGAAAAAACGAAAAAATGCGTTTGGCACCCAATGCCAATGGTCCCCCATTGGCAGAATATAACAAAACGAAAAAATGCGTTTGGCATCTTATGCCAATGGTCCGCCATTGGCAGAATATGAAAAAACGAAAAAATGCGTTTGGCACCCAATGCCAATGGTCCCCCATTGGCAGAATATAACAGAACAAAAAAATGCGTTTGGCATCTTATGCCAATGGTCCCCCATTGGCAGAATATGGAAAAACGAAAAAATGTGTTTGGCATCTTATGCCAATGGTCCCCCATTGGCAGAATATGAAAAAACGAAAAAATGCGTTTATCACCCAATGCCAATGGTCCCCCATTGGCAGAATATGAAAAAACGAAAAAATGTGTTTGGCATCTTATGCCAATGGTCCCCCATTGGCAGAATATGAAAAAACGAAAAAATGCGTTTGGCACCCAATGCCAATGGTCCCCCATTGGCAGAATATAACAAAACGAAAAAATGCGTTTGGCATCTTATGCCAATGGTCCCAGTTACGAATTTTATTCGTTAATAAAAGAAAAAAATGTTTTTTTCGGAGACCAATGTCTCTTTATTGATTCGGACTTAACTCTAAAAATACAATTCCACGATACACCATTACTTATAGCCTAAAAGTGCACCAATTGCAAGTTCACCGTCGTGCGAAATATTCCAGACGGGAATATGATATACGTCCGGTGCAATGCACCTTCTACTAAATAGTGCTGAATAGGCAATATATCGGCGCGTGTGCTGTTCAAGCAAGAAGTGGTGTGTTAACTCCTCCCTGCTTGAAGATCTACGCCTCGTAGGTCAAAAATTTAATTCGATAGGCTTCGGGTAAAGGTCATTTACCTGAGGTATTACTAAAGGTGGTTGAATTTGCATTGGCTCCTTTTCTTTCTTACATTTATATCTATATATGATAGTTATTACAATGATAGTGATTAAGAGATATATAACTAAATCAGCAATAAATGATATATTATTTATTATAGAGAATTTCTGTATTTTTCTTATGTTTTCTAGATGCAAATCATGCAGGTATTCTAAATCTAATTTCACATCTTTAATTGTCAGATTAGTTTGGATTATAGGCGGTAAAATTTGGAAAGCTCTTATTTCTTTATTGGTAAAGTTTTTGTCATCAATTGTTATTGTGTCGTTATCAAATTGTACCAGGAAGGTTCCATTAAGTGCTTTGGTTTCATTCTCATGTTTTAGGGTTCCATGGAAATTCGTCAAGAAAACTGTATTATCGGTAAGAAGTTCGATGATTGGTTTCCTGAAAAACTGGTGATCACATCCGGCATTCTTTCCTTTTAGCAACTGCGTAATACAATGGTCTGATGACAATTTTCGAAGTTGGTTTTCGTTGCAAATTGTTATGTCCCGCATTTTCGTGCACATTTCCATAATACCGTACTGCTCATCATGGGTTGTTAAGAGTTCCTTTGTTTCGAAATGGATTCTCCTGTTATTCTTGACTGTGGACCTAATTAAAAGGTGATTGTATTCATATATATTGATCATGCCAAATGCCACACTTAGGATTGACCTAAAATGGGAAGAGAAATGGATTTTTAATTAAGGTTGTTTTTTATTTGAGATTTGTGAACTCTTTTCCCGGTTTCCGTAAGGATCGTGACGCGGTTGTCTTTTGCCACTTTTTCCTTCGTGTAGAGGGGCTTTTGTTTTCCATCTCTGCGTTTCACTGCTGCAAACACAATTTCTCCCGGTTGATATTTCCTTGGTTTGGTTCTGCTTATATTCTCCCTGCTGATCTTGTTCCTTTGGTTCTTTCTTATAAGTTCCGTTAGGTCCTCGTTCACCTTGGCCTGAAAGTCGATAAGATTCTGGTAGTTTATCCTTTGAATCCTTCCCAAGAAAACGTCGCTTGGCTTTTTTTTGGTCACAGAATGGATTGAATTGTTGTAACGGTCGACTGCTATGTTAATTATTTCCTTCATAGTGAGATCTGGGTATTCCTTCCTAAGACATCTGGTTAGTTCTATTATTGTTGAGTGTACTCTCTCTATGCTTCCGTTCACTTCGCTTTTTTGCGGTGGAGTAAGATAAAGTTCAATGCCTAATGTTTTTATATAATTTGAGATAATTGGGCTGATGAAGCTGCTCTCGTTGTCTGTTACCAGAACCTTGGGTACTGTAAAGAAGTGTAAGGCTTTTATTATTTTACTTCTAAGATAAAGAGCGGATTTCTCTTTTATGTGGAAGAATTTTGTGAACTTCGAAAATTTATCTACACAGGTTATGAATTTCTCGTGATCTATTTCAAAAATATCCATATGTACTATTTCGGATGGGTATGTAGGTATGGGAGTTTCTTGCATTTCCGGTTTTTGTGGGTGTCTGTCATACTTGCTAGCGTTACATATTTCGCATTTCCGGACATACTTCTTTATCTTGTTGGCCATTCCTGGGAAGTAGTATTTCTCTAGAATCTGCTCCTTATTCTCTTTGTAGTTTCTGTGCGCTCTGCTGTGTTCCTCCTGAATTATTCGAAGTTTATTGTCTGGATTAGTTAAGTCTTGGACTATCCTTTGGGTTATTCTGATTCTGTATTTACTAAAGTTTTTCCTATAGGTTTCCTGTAAGAGTTGTATATGGTGTTCCGGGATTTTTATGCCATTTAGTATATTTGGATTTAGTTTTTCCTTTAGTGTTTGGGTTAATTTTTCTCCTGTGATTTCCTGAAGTCCGATATAGTGTCGATGGTAATTTGGATGGGGTTCCTCGTATGCGCGTATCTCACTGCCTTCTCTAAAGACAAGTTGGTTTCGGAATACGTTTAATGGGGCTTCGCAATGTGGGATGAGATCCGAGCTATCTTCCTCTGCGCTGTGCATTGTTTGCGAACTGGGTGAGGTTAGGTTATTGGCCTCCAGTTTTAGTCTCGATAGTGCGTCGGCTACTTTATTTGTCTTCCCGGGTTTGTAGACAAGCTCGTAATTGTACTCCTCTATCCTAGCCTTCCAACGTTTCAGTTTTGCGTTCGTATTCCTGTTGCTTAGTGCGAACGTAAGCGGTTGATGGTCAGTTAATATTCTTACCTTTTTTGCGCCATACAGATAATTTCTTAGATTGTCGAGGGCCCAAACTATCGCTAGCATTTCTTTCTCGTTCGTAGCGTAGTTTTCCTCGGTTTTGTTTAGTGATCTAGAAATATATGTGATAGGTCGGTCCTTTCCAATTTCACCTTGTGAAAGTACTGCACCAATGGCAGCATTCGAAGCGTCTGTCGTGAGCACGAAAGGCTTCTCGAAGTCCGGGAAAATGAGGATTTCTGATGATATTAAGAGTTCCTTCAGATTTTGAAAGGCTTTCAATTCTTCGGCTTTCAGTTCGATTCTGATTTTCCGTGATTGATTGGCTTTTACTTGGGCCTTCTCCCCCCTCGTTAGATTCGTTAAGGGCTTTGCAACCTTGGCAAAGTCTCTTATGAATCGTCGGTAGTAGGATGCCAATCCAAGGAAACCTCTCAGCTCCTTTAGATTTTCTGGGGGTTTCATCCTTTGTATAGCAGTGATCTTCTTTGGGTCTGGTCTTACACCCTTGCTTGTTATGAGATACCCTAGGAACTCTGTCTCTTCTTTTAAAAATTCAGTTTTGTCCAGATTTACTTTTAGGTTGGCTTGTTCTAATCTTTCGAATATTGTCTTCACATTCCTTAAGTGTTCCTCTTCAGTTTTTCCAAACACTATTATATCGTCGATATATACAAAACATATCTTCCCTATGTACTCCTTTAAAACGTCATCTATCATTCGTTGGAAGATTGCTGGGGCGTTCTTCAGCCCAAACGGTAGACGGGTGTACTCGTATTTTCCGTTCATAGTGGAAAATGCCGTTTTTTGTATATCGCTTTCTTTCATCCTTATCTGATGGAAGCCTGATGTTAAATCGATAGTCGTGAAGTACTTTGAGTTTCCTAGGCTTGCAATAGTGTTGGAAATATCTGGTATTGGATACGTGTCCGATATCGTTACAGCGTTGATTTTTCTAAAATCTATGACCATCCTGTATTTGCGTTTTCCTGATGCGTCCATTTTCTTTGGCACAACCCACATTGGTGAGTTGTATGGACTTTTAGATGGTCTTATAATACCATCCTCCAAAAGTTGTTTAATTTGTGTATTCACTTCTTCCCTCATGTTGATGGGATATGGGTAGGATTTTGTATAGATGGCCTCATCCGTGAATGTTTTTATCTCAGCTTTGATTCCTGTGTCGATAGTTTCTTTATTATTAACGGCTCCGAAAATGTTTCTGTGTTTATTTACTATGGCTCTAATCTGTTCTTTTACTCTATTATTCAAATGGCTGTCTCTAATTTCTAAATTGTTCATTTGTTTAGATTCTTTTTCTTGTAGTGGTATTCTAATATTGGGTTTTATTTTCAGTATATTGTCTTTTCGGTCTATTATCGCTTCTAGTTCTTTGAGCGTGTCATCTCCGATGATACCATCAAATGAAGTTAGACCAGGCAAAATAAAAAAATCTATTGTAGTATTGTTTCCAATGCTTTCGAAGAATTTACCAGTTATTTTTTTGTCAATTTGAATTTCTCCTCCGGCCGATTGTATTTTGAAAGGCTTTTGGGCTGGTTTTGCATTGGTGGCTAAGTCGGGTCGTACAAAGTTCTTATTGGCTCCCGTATCGATGAGAAATTTAAGTGTTTCGCCTTTATTGGTTTTGTAATTTATGTATGGTATGCTAGACAGGCTCCTGTCATAAAATTTACCTCCGATGGTTCTTCTTCTGGTTGCTCCATCTCATACTCCTGGATGTATTCCTCTTCGTACTCTTGTTCATATTCATCAAGATACTGTGCCTCCTCCTGGGTTTCGATATTGTACAATCGTTGCCGTTTTTGTGGAGCATTAGCGGAATCATTACCGAAATGTTGACTATAATGGTTGCGTTGATTGTACGCTGGCCTATTCATATAATTGACCTGTTTTGTTTGGACGGACTGGCCGAGTTCCATTGGAACTGCCGGTTTCGGTTGAGTAGGTCTTGGTGGTGGAAGATTGTTCCTTTGAGGTTGTGGTGGTTGATATTGATTTCGCTGATATTGATTGTTTTGGCTATGTTGGATGTTATACGCCATATTTCTCTGTTGCAGTGTAAGCGGTTTCTGTGGTGGTGGCGGCGGTACTGGCCTTAACTGACTTTGTCTCGGTGGTGCTGTAAATATTTGATTAACTGGAGCGGTTATTGTATTGTACGAATTTCTCTGATGAATTGTCATGTTCCGATAATTGAGGTTTTGGATCTCTAAACAAGAGGCATAGGCTTCTGGGAGTGTCTGTGGTTTCTGGATAACTAAAATCTTGGAGAGATCACCATTTAGTCCTCTAATGAAGACATCAAGTGAACGGTTTCTGTAGTTTTCAATAAGCGCGTTGATAGTTTCCGTGCTGTAGTCTTCCGTTTTTATTTTATTAATTATTAAAGAAAATTGGTGATTTACATTTGCGTAGAACTCGTCTATGCTCGAATTTCTTTGAGTGAGAGTGTTTAGTTGATGTTCCAAAGTTCTTATATCTCTCTTGTCGGCATAATGGAGAGATAAACATTTTTTTATAGCAGCCCATTCTTCATCGAATATGTTATATGACATTAGTGCAGATTCCGCTCCACCTCTGATCTTTTGTCTAATACTTTGCAGTATTGCTCGGTAGATGGGCTTGTCTTTCACTATTTCATAATCTTTTAATATCTTTTCTACGTTGTGGACCCAAGATATGTATTGGGTGGGATTGCCATCAAATGTTTGCAGCTCTTTTACGCTGTCTGGCAATTTGCCTATGTCCCTCAATTCCTGTTCGTTTCTAGGGGGTTGAAGTGTCGTTTGTGTAATGGATATTTCTGGTGTCCTTGTTTCCAAGGCTTCAAGCCTTCTTTCAATTTTCTTTATAGCTTCTATCTGGGCATTTACCGCTCCTGTGAGCTGAGTAAGAGCCTGTTGAACCACTTCCATTTTACCTGGTTTTTTTTATTTATTTATAAGTATACTTGGTTATTGTTCTAATACAAATGATTTGATTACCGTTTCTGGACTAAAGTGTGTGTGCGGAACAATGTGTATTTATTAATCTTATTGGCTAAACTAAGTTTACTGGTTACACTTAAAAGAATTAATATGGTTAATCCTACTGATATATATTGTCTATTGGACTAAGAATACAAAGTTTCAATTAGATTTATATTTTACTGATTTCTTTCTATTTCCTTCTTATGAACGTATACACTTGAAATTTGTTTTGTTTCTTTTCACATAAATTGTTTTCAATCTTTTAAAATTTTTTTGAATTAAGTACTTTTATTAAAAATAGTATTTGATATAATAATGAACAATAGGTTTTCTTAAAAAATAGTTGAGAGTTAAGCAGAATTTTTAAATTGTGACTTACAATGAAATTATGATTCTCCTCATTGCGAGTCTGGAACCTGGAACTGATGCTGTGGTGCTGCTCTGGACGAGATGTATTCTTCCTTTTTGGCTGTCTGTGTTGGAGGTTGCAAGCGGCCTACTGCGGTACAATTGCTCGATCACTATGCTTCACTTTGATTTTTCACTGATCTGACGAGAAGTGTATTACACTTGTATAAGTATTATGCGCACTACACTGTTCTGATGGGAAGTGCTGGGTACTTTCACAACATTCACTGTATTTATAAGTACTAAGTAAACTTGTGTATTATCACTATTCTGATGGGAAGTGTTGATTATTTTTACAACTTTCACTTTTTAGCACTTATCAGGTCCCTGCTGCTCGGGCGCCAGTTACGAATTTTATTCGTTAATAAAAGAAAAAAATGTTTTTTTCGGAGACCAATGTCTCTTTATTGATTCGGACTTAACTCTAAAAATACAATTCCACGATACACCATTACTTATAGCCTAAAAGTGCACCAATTGCAAGTTCACCGTCGTGCGAAATATTCCAGACGGGAATATGATATACGTCCGGTGCAATGCACCTTCTACTAAATAGTGCTGAATAGGCAATATATCGGCGCGTGTGCTGTTCAAGCAAGAAGTGGTGTGTTAACTTCCCCCATTGGCAGAATATGAAAAAACGAAAAAATGTGTTTGGCACCTTATGCCAATGGTCCCCCATTGGCAGAATATGAAAAAACGAAAAAATGTGTTTGCACCTTATGCCAATGGTCCCCCATTGGCAGAATATGAAAAAACGAAAAAATGTGTTTGGCATCTTATGCCAATGGTCCCCCATTGGCAGAATATGAAAAAACGAAAAAATGTGTTTGGCACCTTATGCCAATGGTCCCCCATTGGCAGAATATGAAAAAAACGAAAAAATGCGTTTGGCACCCAATGCCAATGGTCCCCCATTGGCAGAATATAACAAAACGAAAAAATGTGTTTGGCACCTTATGCCGATGGTCCCCCATTGGCAGAATATGAAAAAAACGAAAAAATGCGTTTGGCACCCAATGCCAATGGTCCCCCATTGGCAGAATATAACAAAACGAAAAAATGCGTATGGCATCTTATGCCAATGGTCCGCCATTGGCAGAATATGAAAAAACGAAAAAATGCGTTTGGCACCCAATGCCAATGGTCCCCCATTGGCAGTATATGAAAAAACTAAAAAAATGTGTTTGGCACCTTATGCCAATGGTCCCCCATTGGCAGAATATGAAAAAAACGAAAAAATGCGTTTGGCACCCAATGCCAATGGTCCCCCATTGGCAGAATATAACAAAACGAAAAAATGCGTATGGCATCTTATGCCAATGGTCCGCCATTGGCAGAATATGAAAAAACGAAAAAATGCGTTTGGCACCCAATGCCAATGGTCCCCCATTGGCAGAATATAACAGAACAAAAAAATGCGTTTGGCATCTTATGCCAATGGTCCCCCATTGGCAGAATATGGAAAAACGAAAAAATGTGTTTGGCATCTTATGCCAAGGGTCCCCCATTGGCAGAATATGAAAAAACGAAAAAATGTGTTTGGCATCTTATGCCAATGGTCCCCCATTGGCAGAATATGAAAAAACGAAAAAATGTGTTTAGCGCCTAATGCCAATGGTCCCCCATTGGCAGAATATGAAAAAACGAAAAAATGTGTTTGGCACCTTATGCCAATGGTCCCCCATTGGCAGTATATGAAAAAACTAAAAAATGTGTTTGGCGCCTAATGCCAATGGTCCCCCCTTGGCAGTATATGAAAAAACTAAAAAATGTGTTTGGCACCTAATGCCAATGGTCCCCCCTTGGCAGTATATGAAAAAACTAAAAAATGTGTTTGGCACCTAATGCCAATGGTCCCCCCTTGGCAGTATATGAAAAAACTAAAAAACGTGTTTAGCACCTAATGCCAATGGTCCCCCCTTGGCGGTATATGAAAAAACTAAAAAATGTGTTTGGCATCTTATGCCAATGGTCCCCCCTTGGCAGTATATGAAAAAACTAAAAAATGTGTTTGGCACCTAATGCCAATGGTCCCCCCTTGGCAGTATATGAAAAAACTAAAAAATGTGTTTAGCACCTAATGCCAATGGTCCCCCCTTGGCGGTATATGAAAAAACTAAAAAATGTGTTTGGCATCTTATGCCAATGGTCCCCCCTTGGCAGTATATGAAAAAACTAAAAAATGTGTTTGGCACCTAATGCCAATGGTCCCCCCTTGGCAGTATATGAAAAAACTAAAAAATGTGTTTAGCACCTAATGCCAATGGTCCCCCCTTGGCGGTATATGAAAAAACGAAAAAATGCGTTTGGCACCCAATGCCAATGGTCCCCCATTGGCAGAATATAACAAAACGAAAAAATGCGTTTGGCATCTTATGCCAATGGTCCCCCATTGGCAGAATATGAAAAAACGAAAAAATGTGTTTGGCACCTTATGCCAATGGTCCGCCATTGGCAGAATATGGAAAAACGAAAAAATGTGTTTGGCATCTTATGCCAAGGGTCCCCCATTGGCAGAATATGAAAAAACGAAACAATGTGTTTGGCATCTTATTCCAATGGTCCCCCATTGGAAGAATATGAAAAAACGAAAAAATGTGTTTGGCATCTTATGCCAATGGTCCCCCATTGGCAGAATATGAAAAAAACGAAAAAATGCGTTTGGCACCCAATGCCAATGGTCCCCCATTGGCAGAATATAACAAAACGAAAAAATGCGTTTGGCACCCAATGCCAATGGTCCCCCATTGGCAGAATATAACAAAAGGAAAAAATGTGTTTGGCATCTTATGCCAATGGTCCCCCATTGGCAGAATATGAAAAAACGAAAAAATGTGTTTGGCATCTTATGCCAATGGTCCCCCATTGGCAGAATATGAAAAAACGAAAAAATGTGTTTAGCGCCTTATGCCAATGGTCCCCCATTGGCAGAATATGAAAAAACCAAAAAATGTGTTTGGCACCTTATGCCAATGGTCCCCCATTGGCAGAATATGAAAAAACGAAAAAATGTGTTTGGCATCTTATGCCAATGGTCCCCCATTGGCAGAATATGAAAAAACTAAGAAATGCGTTTATCACCCAATGCCAATGGTCCCCCATTGGCAGAATATGAAAAAACGAAAAAATGTGTTTGGCACCTTATGCCAATGGTCCCCCATTGGCAGAATATGAAAAAACGAAAAAATGTGTTTGGCACCTTATGCCAATGGTCCCCCATTGGCAGTATATGAAAAAACTAAAAAATGTGTTTGGCGCCTAATGCCAATGGTCCCCCCTTGGCAGTATATGAAAAAACTAAAAAATGTGTTTGGCACCTAATGCCAATGGTCCCCCCTTGGCAGTATATGAAAAAACTAAAAAATGTGTTTGGCACCTAATGCCAATGGTCCCCCCTTGGCAGTATATGAAAAAACTAAAAAATGTGTTTAGCACCTAATGCCAATGGTCCCCCCTTGGCGGTATATGAAAAAACTAAAAAATGTGTTTGGCATCTTATGCCAATGGTCCCCCCTTGGCAGTATATGAAAAAACTAAAAAATGCGTTTGGCACCTAATGCCAATGGTCCCCCCTTGGCAGTATATGAAAAAACTAAAAAATGTGTTTAGCACCTAATGCCAATGGTCCCCCCTTGGCGGTATATGAAAAAACTAAAAAATGTGTTTGGCATCTTATGCCAATGGTCCCCCCTTGGCAGTATATGAAAAAACTAAAAAATGTGTTTGGCACCTAATGCCAATGGTCCCCCCTTGGCGGTATATGAAAAAACTAAAAAATGTGTTTGGCATCTTATGCCAATGGTCCCCCCTTGGCAGTATATGAAAAAACTAAAAAATGTGTTTAGCACCTAATGCCAATGGTCCCCCCTTGGCGGTATATGAAAAAACTAAAAAATGTGTTTGGCACCTTATGCCAACGGTCCCCCCCCCTTGGCAGTATATGAAAAAACTAAAAAATGTGTTTGGCATCTTATGCCAATGGTCCCCCCTTGGCAGTATATGAAAAAACTAAAAAATGTGTTTGGCACCTAATGCCAATGGTCCCCCATTGGCAGTATATGAAAAAACTAAAAAATGTGTTTGGCACCTTATGCCAACGGTCCCCCCCCTTGGCAGTATATGAAAAAACTAAAAAACGTGTTTGACACCTAATGCCAATGGTCCCCCCTTGGCAGTATACGAAAAAACTAAAAAATGTGTTTGGCACCTAATGCCAATGGTCCCCCCTTGGCAGTATATGAAAAAACTAAGAAATCTGTTTGGCACCTTATGACAATGGTCCCCCATTGGCAGTATATGAAAAAACTAAAAAATGTGTTTAGCACCTAATGCGCATGGTACGCCATTTACAGTATGTAACGCATTCTTTCATATACTGCCAATGGGGGAGCAGTGAAACGAACAGGTGGTTTGCTCACTCTTCTCGAACGCGTGGTGCTAGCAGGTGGGTTGCTGGATGATGACATCGGCACAGAAGGTGGCGTTGATGTGTTTACGTTCACGAGATGGTAAGCTGGTTTTGGCGCTGAACCGAAACGTACGCTTCTTTAATCGGCAGAGCCAGTTTGAAGGCATGAGCGCTCCGGTCCAAGACTGGATACGGTCCAGCGTAAGGGGGCTGCAACGATCGCTGGGTGCTGTCGACACGCACATACACGTGTGAAATCTTGCCAAGGTCCTTTGGGATGAAGATGGGCTTCGCGTGATGTGAGGCAAACGTAAGCGATGTTTTCTGAAGTGCCGCTCTCAGCTCTTGAGGGAAGGCGATGGGCTCCTTCCCGTTGCTGTGTTTTGCTTGCGTTTGGTAGGCGGTTATGTGTATGCGGTGGCATCCGATGAGCTGGGCGAACCTCTTGAATAAGGTGGATTCAAACTGCCGACCTTGATTCGTAGTAAGGCGAAGGGGACAGCTGAATCGTGCGACCCAGTGCTGGAAGATTGCGTCGGCGGCCTGCCACTCCTACCTAACCAAACCTTAGTCTCAGTCTCAGCCTCAAAGACCTCACTTATTGCAATCACTCCTTTCTCATCCTTAACCGAGCGCAGAGGGTTTTATGGAGGGTGGTCATGGTGTAGTGGTTACATCATCGCTTGTCACGCTGAAGGTTCCAGGTTCGAATCCCGATGTCACAGAAAAAAAGTCGGTCAATTGCGAAAAAAGCTGACGTCAACCCTACTGTATAGGCATAACACTGACAGTAGGGTAGGCAATGGCTTGAAAGTGTTGATCGTACTAATAACATTGGGACATTCGAAAGAAATACTGCGAATTATAAGCGCAATGGCAATAATTCTCCCCAGTCATTCTGGAAAAACCACCCTCGGAGCAAAAAGACTGAAACCTAATACCACCTGAGTTTCAGAAATCACAACACCAACACTAGCGCTGTGTTAATAGCATCATAAGGGTATTCATAACCCCTTTAGCGCTAGTGAATTATAAAAATAAAAATAAAAAAATGACGATGTTTGCATGTGCTGCACTGATCCTGTTGCACTGAATTTGACATAGTGAATGTTAAGATGTTTATCATTTCGAGCTTAAAAGTACAAAATTACCAAACGCTTTTTTGTATTTTTCAATCACTTAAATGTTCCTTTAATTCTTTAATGCTCCCACATTGAATTGGGGGTTCTCCAAACTTTTATTCTTAATTTAAACGCCCCGATTTTTATTGACACACAAAGAGATCTAAGGGTGGTTTTAAATTGCCTTACTTACATACTCGTACATCCATGCAAGTATGTATGTATGTTCTCTAGGTACGACAATTTTTCCGATGACAATCTGTCAATCACAGTGCGATGGATAAATTCTAAATTTCTAACAAAAAATTGAATTGAAAAATTTTTTTTTTTTGGCAGAGAAATACGAGTATTTTTAGATGTGTGAAAATGAAAAAGGATTTTCGTTGTGTGTTCGAAAAAACACGGACCACAAGGGACGCTAACATCGTGTTAAACATGCAAATTGTTGTATTTACATTGTGCCTATTGGACTATTAAATTGACGTTAAATTCCGTTGTTCTATAGATAACTTTGATCTCGATAGGAAAATTGTACGAAAGGATATAAAATTTACAAAGAGAAACATTTTTTTTAGAACAGAGATGTTGAGTTAACTATTGGCATATTGGTTTGCTTTTGAATTTGACAAGAACACTCTCATGAGAAGTTTTGTTGTCTTTCTTTTGTGAACTGTCAATTTGAATACAAAATTCTCCAGAAAAAACAATTGACAATTGATCCAGATGGCTGCTTTTTCGGTTCTATGAGGGTTTGGAATTTACAAGAATAATGTGTCGTATCTTCTCCTACATCTGCCTACATCACCACGCCTCCTTAAGGATATTTTATACTAAAGAACATTCTTTGGCTTTCAGTGGGTTGTGGTCTATTGAAGAGGCTATAAGAAGGTTCATAATTTCCTTGGCATCGCGGGTGATTGCTGTCACTTTATAAATATGTTGTTGGACTGCTATGCGAGCTGACACAGGATCGAGTCTTCGCCAAACAACAACAACAAAGTTTTTTCGTGGTAAATACCACTTCTCGGTAGACAATGACAAACCCCCTTGAGTATAATTTATCATAAAACAAACCTCTCAATTCCACATGAATATTTGCGAAGAGCAAGGCATAGAGATATTCCAGGGAACTGTCAGGCTGATGAACTCGCTATATATGGAACAACCGTACCCGTGCTCACAGAAAGAGACACTCTGGGAATACCAATAGCTACATGAAAACTTAAACTCAAGCTGGATGCTATCGAGAAAACAAATGGTATAACTTGTCTAGCGACAAAGCGGATTTGGCCACGGCTGGATCTGAAAAGCTCTAAGAATTTAATTTCTCTCAACAGATCGCATATCAGATCCGTGAAAGATGTCATCCAGGGACACTGCTTGGCGTCCATTCGAACGATTTCTGCAGAAGCTGCATTTTGGGCAGTTCTACCTTTGTTGCATAAATTAAAACCACCGAACTCTTTCGTGTCTAAAACCCAACTCGACTCCTCAAATCGGGGCGAAGTCAAATGAAGTGTCGCTTCACGGTCAGGCAGAGGCTCGCCGTGGGAACATCGAAATTCACTTGTCACACGTCGGATAGTGTTTCGAGGTTCGCACGGCGATAGAAATGCAAGCGATGCATTTGTCTGTCTACTTGAGCCACACGCGCAACGTATCGCAGACGCTTGCGATACTTTACACCGGACCTTAACGACTTAGGCGATCTGATAAACACAGATATCAGAAACCTCCTTCGCTTCATAAAAAGCTCCAATTGTTTTAACGAGTAGGTATGGGGATCTCTTCAGATCCATGTGGTATCACAATGGACCTATCACTGATTTAAGTGTGCTGGCAATAGCTGGCAGCCACTTCAACCTTACCCAACGTAACCTAAGGGCTTAACTGTAGACGAGCTATAAGAACAAATATTATGCGCTACTTCTTTCATCATCAAACTTCTTGAAATCCATGTTTATGCTAGATTTTTACACTTACAGTGGGCTCGGGTCTTTGATTGACTAATGCTTTACCTAGTTCTGATCGTTTGTTTGCTAGTTCATCAGATTTCTCTTGTTTCCGGCGATACCTCCATACACTGAAATCCAAAAGAAATACAAGTTGTGTCTTGAGTTTACTACCTTAAGCGGCGAATATCTAATGAATAAGCCGCCTTCCATCACAACTTGACCATCTATGTCGATATCTCTTCTCGAAATACCTAGTGACGGTTGTTCTCAAAAAGCCTCGTCTCTAAGACGTTCGTTTGGGAAAACCAATCTAATAGTGCTTACTACCTAATCCTGCTCTAAAAACGAATGTATTGAGTGGCTTAAGCCCTGTTTTCTCTTGAGGAAAGCTCTACTTAGAGATTTAGATTTATGTCAGGATATGGCCTTAAATAATTGGCTGTAATGCGATCATACCCAAACGAGGCTGTTACTGTCCTCTTACACCTTCTATTTCTAGATATACACATGCAAAAAAGGAAGGACGGTGTGAATCTGCAATCAAATTCAAAAAATCTGTATGAAAATTCTGGACTTACTACCAGCAGGTCTGGTTACGTCGCCTCTACTGCATTCTCAAGCTAATCTTCTGTTCTAAGAACTTTGCCGGCTTCCTGACCAGAATGGACTGAAAGAACTGCGTAGTAAACAAAAGACTTCGACACATTAATGTAAAATGGCTTCATGTGGAGGACGGAATCGGTGCTGGAATTTATTCGAAAACTCTTGGTCAATGACAAAGAACGAAACGAGGAAGCTGACGAGGCTAGATTCAACGTTTTAGTGGACAAAACGACCACGGAATATCTACTCACACCTTCTGTCAACGGCCAATTACAGATGAAGAAGGCTCTCCAACTACATAACGTTCAAGAGTATGTGTTGTAGGCAAAGTCAAAGTACACGAGTTCCTAAGTAAGTCCCAAAAAGAAGTCCCACATCAAACAACATACATAAGAATCAGGTCATGAGATATCATATCAAAACGGCACCCTCAGCGCTAATTTAGTTCTTCTCTGACACCAGTTTCTTCCTACTTACCTTCCTGGTCCTTGGCCATCTACCGAGCTGTGTAATTACTACACATTCCACGCATTCCGGTGACGAAGTCCAGAAAAATTGCGTGTCAGTGAAAAAAAAAAACCATTACTCCCTAGCAGCTGTCCTTTGTGACTGTTTTGGCAATCTGTCAGTGGTTGGAGTCTTTTTGGTGAAGAAAAAATCTGGACACTTCTGTTTCTATTAACACAAACACATCAGTGGCAGTGACTTTCAAGTCAATCAACTTCTAGCAAGTGGAAATGTTCTCAAAAATTAGCTCCAACCAAAAGCCATTCAAAAAAAAGGTTAAAAACATCTTTCCAGTCGACTACCGATATATCAGTATAACCTTCAGAAACAAACGCCCTTCACCTTGAAAAGGTAACAGCCCATGACCTTCACCCGAAGCTGATTTCGCAAACAGTAGCAACAAACAGTGAAAATAAAATCTTTTCAATTTCAAGAGAAATCCCAAAACAAAATCCTCTTGACAAACATTTATTTAGTCCTTGGCAATGATGATATTCAATTTTCTACCTTACCTAGTCATTTAAGCACACATCCTTAGTGAATACCATACAATTTTGTTTAAGGATTCCAATTAAGAAACAACACGAGAGATAACAAATGAAATTAAATACTTTTTCTTTGGCACTGATTCATGTAAACCCTGCCACATGGACAAAATTCTATTTTCCCCACATGGATGGATGGATACACAACACACCCTTCCCATGTGTCGTTACTTAGAAAATCACATTACCCATGCTGTGAGGCCTGGCCCTATTAACTACCACTCCTAGTTTCAAGGGCTCTTAGTCGAATTAAATGAATCAAGTATAAAAACCCCCCACTGGTCTTCCAAAATTATCACTGTAGGCATGTCTCAAAATGCTCTGGCAACGGTTTTGGTCCATAAATCAATTTTGTGGCACAGCTGGTGATAGATAGAAAGTCCAGGACCAGGATCGACATTGAAGTATCCTGCAAACTTTCCATCCACAACGCCATTCAATTATTCAAAAGTTTTCCAAATCCCTTTTTCTATAAATAGCAATAAAAAACCACTTCCAAACAGCTCGTCTATTGATTTATCCTTTATTAGGTACATATGTATATTATTAAACCACACAGCATCCTTGAACTTGAACTTGAAGGCGAGCAAAACGAAAGTTACTTCAACAAGCATTCCCAATCCAATTCAACATCCGGCACACCAGCAGTCCATGAGATTATCCTTTTCCAATTGTCTCTGTGTATCTCCTCGATGACACGAACATTATTATCCTTTCGTCTCAAATGATCCAAAACCAATTGACCACGTGTGTGTGTGCCATGTAACTCAACTGTTGCATGGTATTGGCGACTTCTGGAAATCATCTTTTCGGGACAAATAAATGCCGCCGCAAGGATAGCATCACAAACGATCCAATTTGTGAAGCACTTCGGGGTGAAAATTGCGTCCTCTACGTAGTTCATCAATTCCATTGGTTTACTCTTTACTGAGCCGAGGACATCAAGGCGCCATTGCTGCTGATATGGACAACATTATGTATGACACGTTTTGTTTTGTGTGGTATAGAGGGTGGACATGTTTGAGTGAATGAATATGTTTTCATTATTCTAAGTGTCATCTCAGTGGGTGGTTGAAAAAAAAAGCCAAACAAATGATATTTACCCAAGTTATGCCAAAATCTCCATCGATGCAGGTTTCCCATGGCAGTATAATCACGGGTGTTTTAGCCTTTTCAAGGACAATATTGGCGGCTTCTGGATCGTGGAAAAAATTAAACTCGGCACTTTTTGTGGCGTTTCCTTTTCCTGTGAAGAGAAAGTATGGTGAGGTTAAGGATAAGAAAAAAAAAAAACAAAATAAAATTCAATTCAATTCGTCCGACCGCAGACTTTTTCTTTTAGAGCACTACAGTCCGGATTGGGCCTGGACCTCAACCAACAAGCATCTCCGGCCAGCTCAATCTTTAGCTAGCTCCCTCCAGTTTCGCACGCTAAGTTGGTTGAGGTCCCCTTCAACTTGCGTACGCTATCTGAGTCGCGATCTTCCTCTACTGCGCTGTCCCTCGGGGGCGGATTCGAAGATTTTTCGGACCGGAGCATTGGTGTTATTTTTTCTTACACGCTCACATTTGTGTCTTTTCTTTGGAGTGCCTGCTGCTGAGTTGTGCAGTAGGTAAGGTACCACTTTCAATCCCTTCTCTTCTTTAGGTCTGTAGGTGTAGTATTTTGTTTCTTTTTGTTGAAACATTGTCACTATGACTGTGCAGCCATCAAAATCTTGGAAGGGTTGTAGAAACAACGAGCGATCAAATGAGAGACAAACTCACGCACTAACTTCGCCATGAAATGCACTGCTTAGAACTTAATTGCCCCCCAATGCCGGCCCTATCGTGACTGGGGTGCTTACTATGGTGGAACACATTCGAAAAGTGTAAGCAACTAGATTTTGGTTATATAAATCATTTCCCGACTGCTTGCAGGATCTCGCACGTCTTCTGTCCTAAACCAAAAACAATCTAACTTTGTGTCAATGTGTTTCTCAATACCTGAAGTGGAATTGGTCCCAAATAGTGTCTCAACAAACAAAACCCCGCGATTCATATGGATTATTGGGCAATTATCAGGCCAAAGGAATCACAGAAGAACTGTCTACCTTTCTTGCTCTTAATCAACGAGAAAAGCTTAGAGGCAGTTCAAAAGCAAACCAACGAAATGAAGTTTGGCATCAAACATGTCGTCAAGCTCAAGATTATCAAATCTACAGCTTAATAAAAGGAACATGGATAAAAAGCTAAAAGCTCACTGTTTGACAACAACAATAAGGAAAGCCCATAGACCTTGCATTTAAGCTATAAACTATAGCAAACCCTTATACGTACGTACATATGTCATAATTTCAGTTGCTCTACAGCGAAGGCTTCTACATCTTTTAACTTATAAAGCTTTTGGCTGGCAACCACGACCGAAGGAGTCGCCAATGCTAGATACACGCTTTGCAACAGTTCTAAGAACAAAAAAACAAGGCGAGTCCTTTATTGACGTTTTGCTAGATTTGTACGTTAGTCACTCGCTCGACCCTCACAAGCGACCACTGAAATTTCAAATTCAATGCAATTCTAGATACTTTTTCGCCTGGGGTTGGTTTGTTACTAGCTAGCTTAACTATACCACAATAAAGCTTCGTTTGTCAAGAGGTCTCTAAAAAAAGCTGTGAAGACATCCCCAGTTTACAAGTTCAACTCATCTCCACTGACGAATGACACTGATGAGAAGGGTCCCATAAGAGCCAAGACTAATGACCAAATGTACAACAACGCAAATGTCGCCAAGGTATGGATTTGATTTCTTCAACTTTAGTGGTCCTAAGGGATCATTTACCCCAACCATATATCCATTTTCGCGGATGGGTCAAAAATAGATAAGAGAATGGGCTCCGGGATTTATGCAGCAGAACCAAGCATTGCACGGTCAATAAGGCTTCCGAAATCATCGCTCTCAACAGAAGTCAACTATCACTTGAAATAGGTATTACGACAGGTCACAACCTGCTAGCGGCCCACCTTAAGAAAATGCGTTTGACCACAACAGAACTATGCAGAGGATGTGGCAACACAGACGCTGAGGAGGACACATTCCATCTCCCTTGCGAGTGCCCAAGCCTTAGCAAAAACCGAAAGATAACCCTCGGAGAATATTTCTTCAACGATCTGGGTGAACTGTCAAGCAAGCCACCGAGAACCATCCTACAATTCCTTCGAAACTCGGGATGGTTCAGGGAGGCCAACCGAAAATAATCTAACAATCTATTCCATTTATTATAGGTATCCCACACCACATAGGGGAGCACAATGGATCCATTGAGATCCGAGTGAGATTGTACATAAATGCAACAACCCCTACAACCTAACCTTACCTAAGGGATCAATCCTCTTTTGACCGCCAACAAAGTTTTATTCCTAGACGAGCTGCTTAATTTTCCAAACAGCTACAACTGTCAACTGCGATGTTTTGTCACATCTGATAAACAGTTGCGTGCTTGGTTTTGGACAACCAATTCTTGGACTTGCCCCCATTCAACACCCTTGTCAAAATGTTGAAGGTTAGCTAAGACCCCGGCCCCAGCAAGAGCTGTCAATATAGTAAATACGCAAACCATTCATTGCGTTTAGATAACCTACTTAGTAGGAAAGTGTAAACACTACAATTGCGTGTGCATAGCTTCTAAATGTACAGAATTGAAGCCTCTACATGTATTTCAATCTGTAAATACAGATAAGAGTGAGCTAGGGTTTATACATTTTATGTTTCCATGTCTATCTACGGTCTTATTTAGCTACACAATGATTCAATAAAGATTTCACAAGAAACAGATCTTTTACGGTGTATTATGGTGAGTGCATACTGTATAGTGAGAGATAAAACATGTCAACTACAAATTAAGTGATTAGACCCCCCAGCCCTAAACCACTATCTAATCTGAGAGATACAGATTTTAATAAACATTTACCGGTACGTCGTTAGAATTAAGCGGCAACAACCAAATTACATATACAAGTGACCAGGTATTCTGGCACATTTTCACTTTCATTACACTCACCTCTTATATTGCCACCCATAATCCAGACATCCTTGACCTTATCCAGAAAATCCTCGTACATATTCATACACATGGCAAAATTAGTTAGCGGCCCAAGTAGGACAAAACTCACTTTCTTCGGATGCTACACGTGAAATAACAACACAAAACCCGAAGGCGTAACAAATTAAATCAACTCGCACACACTTAGATTCTCTTTTTGTGATACACACCTTGCATGCTAATTCGTACATGGCATTCACAGCATGAGTCTTCTCAACGCGATTCATATCCACTTCGTAACTGTGCTTCAAATCACCGAATCCATCCTTCCCGTGAAAGAAACTGGTACGAATGAACTGCGATGGTAGGATTCCACTTGCACAGCCCCGGTAGATGGGAATCTAAAAAAAAGAAGAAAAAAAAAAACGCAAACAGAACACAGATTGAATGCAAAATTTGCTGACACAAGTTAACGCTGTCATTACATCTGTTCTGTCGAGGCTATCCAACACCCGGATGGCATTCTTGGCTACATTTGTCACGTCTGTATTCCCAGCTACACAGGTAATAGCGAGGATCTTAAATAAGTTGAATACTTGCTCGGCTTTGATAAGCATCATCAGGGCCCAAGCGTCATCGGTGCCAATGTCGCAGTCAAAGACCACGTACCGTTGTTCGTCTGACATGTTTCTATTTAGAATACTAACTGACCCAAACGAGGAGCGATTCAGAAGCGCACTGTACTCCCAGTGTTTTGCTATTGCTATATTGACTTTGAGTGCGCTCCTCCAGTTCCAGTTCAAGTGTAGTTCGGTGAGTGTATGTAGATGTACCCAGCGCGTTCTACAAAGAGAGAGAAAGAGAAAGAGAGCCATCAGAGTGTAAAAATAAACCTCGTTTATAGCTAGATATAGATATGACTTTGACAAGCTAACAGTACAACAAGTCAACAAGGCACGGAATTATATCACATGGTTACTAGGCTGCCGCACAAATCATAGATTGCTCTGTGTGTTTGTGCAATGGAACAGCTGGAATATGTACAGTGGAGGTTATGTGATAAACATTTTAAGGGACTTTTAAACGGTGGAAGGCTGGTGACGATTATGTGAAAACAACTATTGACATTATAATTATCTAAGAGAAGTGTTAAGAGAATTAAATTCAAATTGTACTAAGCAGAGTGGAGGGGGAGGTGTAATTAATCGGGGTAAGAGCCTCTATTAGCGACGTCGATGTGTAACTAATAAAAGCTGTAGCATGTCTCTGTAAAAGAAAAATTGCATTCAACCTTATTAAACGATAAGAATCGGGAGCTTCTCTAATAAGAATAATTAAGCAACTATGTGAATTGTTTGTAGACCGAGTCCTTCAAAATAA
Organism: Criorhina ranunculi; assembly: GCA_951813785.1. NCBI lineage: Eukaryota > Metazoa > Arthropoda > Insecta > Diptera > Syrphidae > Criorhina > Criorhina ranunculi. Next base: position 32,025,996 of record OX638385.1, on the reverse strand, counting down.
TCATTGAAATGAGGTGATTTTTGCATGTAAAATCTCATACAACTAAATTTACGTAACTCTTAGGCCCAATGCACACGGAGCAACTGGAAAAAAAACTAAACCGGTTGGCAACTCGGGCTACATACTAGTTACGAACTCAGCAGTGACTTGACTCCACACACGAGAAAACTCATCACCAATCAAAATCACTAGTTCGTTCAGTGTCGTCACGGATAAATGTCTTCGGAAATGTCCCCCACCAGCAACTGGTTGGTCTGTTGTTCGCTCATCTTCGACAAACTAGAAACTGAAATCAATAGGCAACCCGACATGCAAATCAACAGACGACTGGTTCCAAACCAGTTTTTGTGAATCGCAAACGAGTTTTCAACCAATAGCGTCGTGTGCTACGTCCCATTTGATTACACAGGTTATGACTCACAGCAAACTAGTTGACAATTCGCATCACTGATCAGTTTTTTTTCCAGTTCCTCCGTGTGCATTGGGCCTAACTCCTATTTCAAAGGTGTGATAAAGCAGGATTACAAAAAACGGAGTGTCCGACATCGCTCATATTCTCTAATTGAGGCTCAAGTCTGCCGCATTACTTACTTACTTACTTTCTAATCAGGCCAGTGACCCTTGGAGGGTCTGATCCTAAACTAATGCCGCTTTCCATCTTTCACGGTCCCGGGCATGCTGCTTCCGAGGCTTCTGGCGTCCGCGATTGCCTAATCTTTAAACCGGAAGTTCGGTCTTCCTCTTCTTCGTGAACCAGGTGGCTGAGATTCGAAGATCCTCTTAGCCTGGAGCATTCTCGTCCATTCGCTCGATGTGGCCGAGTCATTGGAGTCGACGGATTTTTGCCTTCCGAACTACATCCACATCTTTGTACAGCTCGTATAGTTCGCAGTTGTATCTTCTCCTCCCTTCGCCCTACTCGCAGATTGGACCAAATATTCGACGTAGAATTTTTCTTTCGAAGGATCTCAAGATCTGATCCGCTGTCTTACTTACTTATCGTCCAGCATTCAGCTGGCGCATTACATTTGTCTTATTTCGATGCACACTGAGCTCCTCTAGTGGACAAGATGAATATTAACTAAAGTCGTGTGATGGATTTCAGAATAAAAATGTCCACAAAGTGTCCCTCACGACTCTGGTTATGCACTTGTATTCTTTCGACACAGTTTCCGCAATGATCCGGCATTCCTACGCTTTGATTGTAAAAATGGTAAAACACTGTCGCGAAGAGCTCAAAGCCCTCACCGCGAATCACAACGTAACACTCTGGTGGATCCCGGGACACAAAGGTATACACGAGAATGAAATGGCGGATGAATTAGCCAGGAAGGGCTCGGAACAGGACCTATCACTAGCTCTCATCAAATCTAGCATTGCACTAGACTTCCAAAGACAGCTGATGAGAGATGGAGCCCACTCTCATTATGCCGCATCTCCAGGAAAACAAGATAAAAACTAGGCACATTCTTACGCTAAACAGATCAAAGTTAGCTCTCTTCACAGGGATCGTCACAGGTCACAACCTAATGGCGGTCCACCTTAGAAGAATGCGTTTCAATACAGACGAGTTATGCAGAGGCTGCGGTAATACAGACGTGGAAGAGAACACAGCTCAGTTTCTTTGCGAATGTCCCAGTCTATAGAGAACAAGGAAGACGGCCCTCGGTGAACACTATTTCAACGACCTGGGCGACCTGTCTAACAAGCCACCAAAGGTAGGTAGAAGTGGTTGAATCTGGTGAACTTGCGAAAGACACAAGAAGCGCTGATGCGCCGTTTTAAAACCACAACTCACGTGACCTGGATGTCGTAAAATTCACTGCGAATTCAGGAGGGTTCAGGGAGGCCGAACGATCGTAACTGCACTCACCCCAAACCTTTCCCCTCTTTTTTGTCTTTTCAGAATGGACATTCCACGTCAGAGGAACACAATGGATCCATAGAGATCCGAGTGAAGGCTGCATCACGCGATGTACGCACCTCTTCAACCTACCTACCTACCTATCTCAACTTGAGCTTGATTTCCTGACATTGACCTAACTTATTACAAAACCCAAAAAACATAAGTCTTACGTAGTGTGACAGGTTGCTTTGTTCTTCTGGATTTACGTGTCTTTAAGTTCCATTCCCATCAGTTCAGCCGATAAGAACTCAATTATTCTCCGCATTTCGGTCATTCCGACTCGTCGAGGATGCATTGGTTTCGCATTGATCCCTCGACAATTTTATTTTGTTATTTTTGAAAGTGAACCTCATCTCTATCGTCCTTTGTTGCTTCTCCAGAATCTAACTAACAGACCGACTATCATCCTTTCTAACAGTGAGGCAGCGATAAAGACTTGAGTTTATACCTTTTTGACTCAAAAATAATCTCAAGCTGTTGGAACAACAAAATTTCCGATGAACTCTGCAGGCAAGGACATTTATCTGCATTTATAGGCTAGATGTCCTTCTATGGATCACCGACCAGTCACATGAAATGAGAACTCAACTCTTAGGAGCACCAAGAAAGGCTCTCAAATTTCATTAAATCCTTGAACGATAAAAAAATACAGAAATTCGCATAGATATTTACAATGCAAGGGCGTTGCATTCCAGGATAGGTGCCTTCCGGCTTAGGCCACGAAGAGGAATATCGAACCCCGAATTGCACAAAGACTTAGCAGGGCTTTGATAAACTGAAAACTGACGACAATCCCTGTGCACAGGTGTGGTTTTCACCACTTTCTGGGCCGGGTAAGGCTCATAGATGGCTCCAATACCAATGAAAGCTCAGGTGCTGGAATCTTTATGGAAAGCGACAACATTAGACTGCACTTTCCCCTAGCTATTTATGCATCTATCTTCCAAGCGGAGATTTTTGCAACACTTATGGTTGCGAACTATATTGTGAAAAACCAGTGGAGGCGACGGAGTACATATCTGCGTCGGTAGCGACAGTCAGGCTTCGCTTAAGGCCTTGCTCAATCCTCTTACTAGATCCAGAACTCGGTTGGAAGACTGAATTTGCTAGGACTTGTCTAGGTCCGTGGACACGGCGGGACTACCGGAAATGAGGTATCTGTTGAGCTTGTCAAGCAAGGTTCAGAGGAGAACTTCTCCGGCCCACGTTTGACTTGCCCGTATCTTCGGTTAGGGCTTCTATCGATGATTGGATTTCTAGCAAACACACATGACTCTGCAGGATGCAGGCAGACTAAACAGATCCTTCCCGACGTCTGTAAGAAATCCGCAGCATTCTTGCTGTCTCTCAGTAGAAAAGACTGCAGGTAACTTATTGGCGTTATTACGGGACAATTCTCCTCTGCCAAACATCTCAACGTGTTAGGTTTAAGTGACATCACTGTGTGTGACGCTTGTTGAGATGGCGACGTCATTGCGTGTTATATTCTTTGCACGAATGGAAGGGACTTACAGTTTTAATGCCGACTCCAATCGGCGAATTGAGAATTATTTCATGACAGATTATACTCTTGTAGGTTTGTCATGCCTGCGAAGAGGTGGTGCCGCGAAAAAACCGACGGAAGACTGCTTGTATTTAAATGGTAAGTCCTCTATAGTTATGGGTTGTTGTTGTTACATGTCTTGATTACCGCGAAAGCCTACAGGCTCAATGCCGCATACGAACTCCAAGAATGTCACTGTGGATTATAGGACTGATAGTTATGAATGAGAGAACGGCACCCACCCCTCTGTTTTAATACACCCTCATACACCTCCAATGGCATGGCAAAAATTTCTTTATAAAATTAAGCGTCTACAAAAAGAGCAAATAAACATGGCAATCCGCAACAGGATAATCAAAATCCCAAACTCAACAGATTATTGGACAAAATAATACTCTTTAATCCCAAAGCTCTTATTCTTGCTTTTATCACTTCCTCTCCGATTTAAAAACCGATAAAGGAAAATATTCCAATTTCCCGGAAAACCTTTAACCAATATTTATTGAATAAGTTCCGAAAGTCAAAGATACTTTTCGTGACTAATCCAGGTGCCTTTTTAATGCTCGAAATGCTGTGTTTTTATTAGCGTCTCTTAAACACAAATATAGATAAGTTTTTGTATATCCAACTGCAGATAGAACTATGTACAGAACATAGTTGTAGATATCGATTTCACAGATTAACCACAAGTATCCTCTTCAGCATCTGGTGTCACTTTTAGCCACTTTAGCAATCGAATTCAATAGCCTATTTATTGCTTTTCGTCCTTTGTTCGTTCTTTGTTGTTTGATATCAGGTTTGAGATGTTTGCTGGGAAGGATTCAAGAAAAGTGGGTGCAATCATAGAGTTGACACTAGTATTATTCCGTTTCCTTCGTGAAAACCATATCACCGTTTCCTTTTTGGATGAGATACTTCAGATTCGATATACTGATACACCACAGGTCTATCCGACGTCGCATTTTCGCCAAGACTGGCTGGTCAGTAACACACTTCTCTTCTTGTTCTCTTGTTCTCGGCTTCAACCTAGAACCTTAATAATGAGAAGATTGTGCAGTGTCTTCACGATCTTACCACATTGCAGGTGGAGAGGTTTGCCTAATGGTCTTGAAAATTGCTTTGCATCCTCTCGCTGTTCTAAGTGTTGTCAGTGAGACTCTCATTTTCAGTAGTGCGCTCTATTGTCTGCGCTCGTTTTGTTGCCAGTTCATCGGTTTTCTCGTTTCCTTCGAAACCTTCGTGACTCGGTAACAAGATACATACTTACTTATCAGGCCAGCAACAGCGACTCTTGGATGCCACTTTCCATCCTTCACAGTCCCGGCACGCTGCTTCTAATTTCTTAGACCAAGGTTTCTGGCGTCCGCGATTGCCTGATCTTTCAACCGGAGGTTCGGTCTTCCTTTTCTTCGTGAACCAGGTGGCTGGGATTCAAAGATCCTCTTAGCTGGAGCATTCTCGTCCATTCGTTCGAGCCAGTATAGTTGCCTTCCGGACTACATCCACATCTTTGTACAGCTCTTAGAGTTCGCGGTTATATCTTCTCCTCCATTCGCTCTCCTCGCAGACAGGACCAAATATTCGACGTATAACTTCTCTTTTGAAGGATCTCAAGATCTGCTCCGCTGTCTTACTTATCGTCCAGCATACAAGCTCCCTAAAGCAAAATCAGGGTTTTGTTGAGCACGATTTTGGGCCTTCGAATTAGAAGTTTGAACCCTAGTTGTTTGGACAAACCGTAGTAGCAGTGGTTGCCTAAGGTTATCCTTCGTCGAATCTCCACTAGGATGTCACTTGTGGAGAACAAGCTAAGGCGGATGTAATCTGAATGTTGGACTTGTGATGACATTAGGTAGGTACCTACTGTTTGACTGTCCGAACAGATTTCCATTTTCCTGCCTTCGCCTTGGATGAGGTGTTTCAATAAGACGACTTCTCTTAAATATCTGCTCTCTAGTTCCTTTAGTGCGCGCTTATGATAAAAAAAGGCAAAGACTTCAGCTCGGAAGATTATGACGAAAAATGCTGGGTGAATTCAATTGGTCGGTTGTTGCAGCCAGGTTGCCTACGATGCTGGAAGAGTTATCCCGTCTTTACTTAACTGAAAAATGTTCACCACTACACAATTAAACAAATTTTAGCTCACATAATCACCACTAGCAAATAGTTTCACCCAAATCTAGTTTGCCCCTACAAATATGTAACAAAAAATAAATGTTTCACATTTCGTTACACTCTGATTCCTAAACAAACACAACTAGAATACTGTGGATGAAGAAGTTTCACTTCAAAAGTTATCTTCATATCCTGACAGGATTCCCATGCGATATAAGTATGAAACCATGTAGGCTCTTGTCTGGGTGTGGTTAGGAGCTGCTACGTTCACCTCGGTTCCACTGTCACACCAGTTTTTTGCATCTTCGACGTGTATTATTGTCTTGTTTCTAGCCATCCGGACGTCCTGGCAAATTTGAGCAGTTTTGGCGGTGATCTATCTGATCGCTCATCGATATGGTCCAAGAAGAATTTGCCCAGGGTTCTGTTTCTGAGTTGACAGAGGCTTGGGCAGTGACAGAGGAAATGGGCCGTGTCCTCATGAGCCTCTTCGTCACCGCATCCTCTGCAGATGTCATCGTCGTTCAGACGTAATTTTTTCATACGACATCTCAGCATGTTGTGGACTCCTATCAGCATTGACAGAGATTTCTTGTCCTTTTGCAGGAGTCTGCTGGTTTTCATCTCATCGTACTCTGGCCACAGCCTTCTTGATATTTCACAGATGGTTTGTGATTTCCACCCGTTGTTTGCTTCTATTAATGACTTTTGTTCGATTTTGGCCTTAAGATTGCAGAGCGGAGGTTTGACCGTGCCATCTGCTTGTTCCCGGTCTAGGGCTAAGCCCTTTCTGGGCATTTCATCCGCTGCTTCATTGCCTGGTATCCCGCTGTGACCAGAGACAGGGACCCAGTAGAGTTTTACATTGTGCTGCATGCCAAGAACCCTAAGCTCTTCGCGGCAGCTCTTAACAAGCTGGCCTGGCTGTCAATGTTAATTGTGATATCCTCCCGTGATATTGTCAGCATTGACGCCATTTGGGCGGCCTTTGTCACTGCTAGAATCTCCGCTTAGAAAACACTGCCGTGATCTGAGAGTCGTATGGAGCTGCTTAGTTTTGGTTCCTCCGAGAAGAGACCAGCTCCTGTACCTGTGTCCATTTTTGACCCATCGGTATAGATGGATTTGGAGTCCTTGGATAATTAATTTTTCTCCCACTGTTATCTGCTTGGAATGCTCTACGAGAAGGGTCATTCGAAATCCAAGTATGAGACAATGTAGTCCGAGGTGACATTACCGCTTAGATAGTTGCTAAGTATCTTGGCGTGTCCATATGTATTCGGTCTCCAGTCTTCTGACTCGCTGATTCTGAGGGCGCTCTTTGCTGCGGCCTCCTGCATGTAGAGATCTAAAGGCAGAAAGTTGAACATTACTTCTAATCCCGCTGTCGGCGTTGTTCTTATCGCACTGGTTGTTCCAATGCATGCTATTCTCTGTATTTTGGTCATATCTTTATGGTTGCTAGTTTTGGTTGCAGCGTGCCACCAGACCAATCTTCCGTATGTTACGAGTAGTATGGGTCTAAAAGTACATCCACAGTGTTATTCAGGGTCTGTATCCCCAGCTTTTCCCGAAGAATCTGCTGCAGATATAGAAGGCGGACATCATCTCTACGCAGGCATGACCCACTTGCAAGAGTATAATTTGTTTCAATAGGTTCCATTCGTGCAAAAAATATAAGACGCTCAACCTGAATATTTGTATTTGTAATAAAAAAATCTTAAGTAAACTGACTTTTAAAAATATTTTTCGGCGGTTAACCTAAATTTAACACAAGTGTAGGTTTGACTGGCTTCAACATTCCAAGCTCCTAAAAAGGACTAAATTTAACCTAAAATGCAACTTTGTAAAGGTCAAACGAAATGTCTTTTATTCGCGTTCTGCCCCTTGGCTTGTTGTATGAGAATATTTTTAGAATGAATGCCTTTGAATTCTTCCCACATCCTTGTAAGACAAAATGAAGAGCTGCTTCATTTTTTTTTTTTTTAACATTAACCTATGAACCATAAAACATCTTTCTGTACAAATTCTTGGAAAGCCGACGGCATAAGAAAAATAAATAAATAAACACCCAAAGGGAGAGGCTATGAGTAAGTCCTTCTTTGAATCATTAATTAAATTCGTCTAATTCGACTAATATAAACTAATTATGAAATAAAAACCAGGATTAGCCATCATTTGGACGTTTAATTTTTTTTTTGTGAAATGATAACCGACATTTATAAAAAAATGTGGACTTCATCCCTCGGAATGGCATCCATTAAACCGTCAACAACAGCAATTTTGTGTGAATAACCTTGGATATTTCATGACTTGGTATAAAAATTCAAGTGCTCAAGTGCGTTGAAAAAGAATAGAATTTTGCAGACTAACAGTATGTACACGCCTACGAGTACGTGTCTAAATAAATCGTAGGACGACAGATGACTATTTCATCAATTTTGTATAGAAACACCACCAAACACTGTGAAATCCATCACTTTGTATGGGACAAACCCATTTTACACCTAGTTGTCGAATATCCTTATCGATTTAAATCCCAGTAAATGCTTTAAGGACGAGAGAATTTTTTGTAATTTTTTATTATAATGCGCACCATCAGCGTTACAATCACCCAAGGCGTGATCCAGAATTCATCGAGTTTACTGTGTGTGTTGTGTAGCTCATCCTTTATAAGGAATTGTGTAATTTACTTCTTCGTTGGCAATGAGTGAGGTATGAGGGATGGATGTTACGAGTACAAGTACACAATTTCAACATTTCAAAAAGGGAAACTTCATTCAGCCTGATGCCGGAAATTGATTCTTTAGAATCCGTTTGTGTGGTGAGAGTTGTAGGATGGTAATGAGGATAATACGCAAAAGGTGAGAGGTTGCTTCCAGAAGGAAATGACCACAACAAGTATACAATTTTCAAACTTGTCAACCGAAAGCTGATTAGAAAGTAAAGTAAATAAACTCCTCGTCGGAAGCGGCAAGTATTAAAAAAGATTAGGATTTTCCGAAATTGTTCGGACAACAAATGCGGGTTATCTCTTAGCGCAATGCATACTGACTTTTACTGTAGCGGAGAAATTGTACCTATTATCCATGGGAAATGTGATTTTGATGGCTCTTGCAGTGATTCCTATTCCCCCACACTGCGTCATATATGTCTTTCGTGAACCTAATCTTTGAGGCGTTACACGTTGAAAGCCCACATGTGCAATTGAAGTCTACATAACGATTTTTACTAACGACCACTATCTGCTACAGTTCCAATCCAGCTGTACAACAGTCAAAAGTGTCCAGTCAGTCGCCATCCTGGAATTTGTTATCAATTACAAAGATTTCTCAAGCATAATTCTCGGATGAGATTAATCTTACTGAAGGAAACCCCTTTTGAATCAGTACACAGACAGGCAGGCCATTCCCGTCCAACTGCTAAAAGATACAAGAGGTACTAAGAAAATGAGGAGTATTCGGTCATCAGTTGTTTCCCCTCCTTATCATCAGCTCTGTAGCTTCTACAAAAAGCATTTGAAGATAAGTCTAACCTTATGAGATGCAGAACGAACGGACAGAGTCCTGTGAGGACACCGATAATGGTACTTTGCTTTGCAATCACTTTAACAGGACTCGAGTCTTGGCCGGATTTTTCTGAAGAATCGCCACGTTATACTTTCCTTGCTTCGGCGATTGGTGTTTCTGATTCCGTTCAGTTTAAGTATGTTCTAGGACATAGCAAGAACCATACCCACGACCCGCCTTTCCGACAGAATACTTGGTATTCACTACCACACTATCGATTTTTACAAGCCGATATCAAGCTGATAGAAGTGGAAAGATCCACATGAGGCAATTCTCAGTAGAATCCTGACTGTTGCACGATGTCTCTTACTTTTTTTTTATAATCTTCTCTCAGAAAAGCTAACTCTAACGCTGGGACAGCAACCCTAGTGGCTTGCCTGGTAGAATAATCAAAAATCCCACTACAAGGGATCATTGCATTTAAGTCCACGAAACATCTCCATATCTACCTGTCGACACACATAAGTCAACTACTTGTCTTCAATGGACCAATGGCTGGAGATAAGATGTTAGTTCGAGACCTTCTATTAAGCTCATCTCTGCTTGCTGTCGAATAGATAGAGAGACTGTTTCAATGCTGAGCCCCGGTCTTTGGCGGACGAACTAGCTAAAGAAGGCGTGGGTTGGATCCTCTCTGAAAATGGAGGGGAACCACTTGCCTCTCTAGAATCAATAAAGTCTCACCTTGATAGTGAAACTAGAAGAAGAGTTAATAGCACGTGGAATAATATCAACACTTGTCTCCTGTCAAAACAGATCTGGATTTGAGGAGAACAGGAAGACTTTTGTCCTTGAACAGGAAACTTATAAGAGTGATAGTAGGAGCATTGTCTACTTGGCAGGCATGCCATCAGAATGGGTGTACCTTCTAACGATTTCTGTAGAAGCTGCAGAGACGAAGAGGAAGAACAAACGACTAACACCTTCTTTGCGCATGCCCTGCTCTATCAAGGCTGAGGAGAAAACACTAGGACGTCTTCAATGACCTCAACGACTTAGCCAGACTCGACATCTTAGGTTAGGTTAGGTTAGGTGGGAATGGCAGGCGGCAGATTGCAACTTCACTTAGACCAGATAAGGTCGTTTGTGTTTCCACATGGATCTGTATTTCACCGGAAAATACTACCCGCAGAACCAGCCGGAGCTTGTTATGAAGCGCTGGAGGCTACCTATGTTTATGTCAGCCAGTTCACTAAGGTTGTGACATCTTAAGAACTAAGTGTTTTTTGTGTGTGGGTCTTATTGGTTCTGCACTTAGTGCGGCACAGGATAGGGTTACCCAGAACTTATACTCCTTTTCTCCTATAGGAAAGTCCACATGTGAGGTTTTTGAGGCTGGTTTCCGGTTTCTACACGCGGTATCACAATGGGCCTTCGTTCTGGCCTAAGTGGGTCTCTGCTTAGTGGGGACAATCGCCCAACCTAACCTAACCTACTTTTCACGATGGAATTGTGATGGAAAGTGGTGATCATCCCATCGTGTATGTTTTTTGTTTCTCTGCATGTCGTTCATGCGGTAATTCAATTTATTTATCTCAAACTGAACTGACTGACTGAACAACAACATCTTGTAATTCAAATGTTCGCCTTAATCACCGTTAATCCCTAATTTAAATTCGACAATTTTATAGAATATCCTTTTTTGTAAATGAGCAAGGAACATCAGACAAGTAGAACAATGATTAGCATTGTTGATTCAGTGCAAGGTTAAAACGTATCCATTTCGGAAATGGTTCCTTTTTTTCCAAAATGTTTCCTCAAACCTGTTATCCAATATCGAAGAACAATTCTCAATTGAATAAATCAATTGAGTAGAACTAGTGCTTGTACTTGTTTGTTTCACAACAACATATCGGTACACAGAAAATGAATTTGAAGCGTACATTTTCCAGGATGCATTATTCAGTAACCACAGGGATGAAGAATTGTTGAAGGGGTTTCTAGAAGGAAGTACATTTCACAAAATATGTTTGCAGAGAGTGTGCTGAAGAAGTTGGTCCTTTAGACTTGTAACTAATATAAACTTGAACGATATTAAAGAAGCCTAAGGCTCTCGATGTTATTCATTCCATTGATATACCTTATATGAGGTGAGGAACAACTAGGGTTTTGTGACGAAGTCTGATAGAAAGATTGATGGCTCTCTCTGGCAGACGAAGTTGTTAAAAAAATGACAAATCATCATTCGGTTTATGTACATACGTGGACTAGTTAGCGCTCTGTTTAGAGACATGGAACTAAAAACTAAAGCGGGACACATGCAAACTAAGTACTGAATGGATCCTCATAAAAAAGTTTTAGAAATTTGCTCTGTACTACCATAACTATTCTCGATGTACACTGACATAGTTCGTCCAATTCTCACCTTTGGGTCACTCGTGTGGTGGCCTGCCTTAAGTAAAGCCTACAACATCACAAAACTTAGTAGAATCCAACGAACAGCTGGTATTGGAACTACAGGAGCTATCCTGCCCCTGGACTTGCACATCAAATACATCGTTTCGTGTAGTGCTATCAGACTCAGAGAATCTGGGCTTTGGTCCTCTAAACCCTATGGCCACAGTAAGGCTCTTGACCTGCTGCCCAGGGATCTGGCCGCGACCGTAACTGATTACACGACTCCCATACTCAAATTCAATAATAAGATTCAAGTTCTTTTTCCCGATAGGTCGGAATGGAACAACAATCTACCCCAATCAAATTACCAAGTATGGATCTTCACCGACGGCTCCAAGATGGAGTGTGGCGTTGTAGCAGGTGTCTTCTCAACGGAACTGAACGTATCCAAATCGTACGGCCTCCCAGACTCTTCCAGTGTCTTCTAGGCGGATGTGCTCGCGATTAGAGAAGCCTGCAAGGTACTTGGTCTCAGCCCTACTACCTCAAACAGCATAGGAATCTTTATTGATAGCCAGGCTACTATCAAAGCGCTCCACTCACTTACTTCATCCTCTAAACTAGTTGAGCAGTGTAAGGAAACTTTAACACAGGCAAGCGCTCGGTTCAATATTACTCTCCTCTGTGTTCCCGGCCATAGTAACATAGGGGGGAACAAGAGAGCCGACGCGTTAGCCAGATGTAGTTCTGCCCTGGATGTCTCCCTTGCGGAGTCAGTCTGCCCCCATGGGACTCATCAAGGGCAAAATTTTCCAACACTTTCTCGCTATTGCCAACTCTAGGTGGAGAAGTCTACGTACCTGTACCATATCGAGACAGCGCACACTCGGAAAACCTTTTTTCAAGAAACTATCCGAGATCTCCAACATCAAATTTTGTAACATCATTAATTTTCTTAACTCCACAGGATGGATTTGAAAAACACACTCTTCGCCACGTCCATCAACATCCAGGTCACGTGAGTTGTGGTATCAAAACGGCGCATCCGCGCTACTTGGTTTCAACAGATTCAACCACTTCTACCTACCTACCTATGATAACTATTCCATGAATCCTATCCTCTAAATCAGTGTTTTTCAATCTTTTTAGAATAGCGACCCCCCAGAGCACATTAAAAAAACTACACGACCCCATTTGAAAATTAAAAATAATAAACTTGAATATATAGGGTCTTCCAACAAGAGGTGTCATTTTAAATCAATAGAAAACTTCAACATTTTTATGAAAAGTTCTGATATTTTCTGTTTAATCTAAAGAACAAACTCCGAGGTTAGTAATAAAATACAATATCTATCAAATGTCCGCCTCGACTTTGCATACAATCAGTCATTCTTTTGATGAGATTTTTCATCACGTTTAGCATAATTGCGGCGGTATTTTGTGAATAACATCTCTGAAAACGCATGAAGCGTTGGTAGAGCATTGGCGTAGACTTTATCTATAACATAACTCCAAAGGAAGAAGTCTAACGGTGTTAAATCGCACGATATCGGTGGCCAATTGAAGTCCCCATTTTGAGAAACCACATCAGGTCCAGGAAATTTGTCACGCAATAGAGCCATTGTTTCACCAGCTGTGTGGCATGTGATGTCATCCTGTCGGAATCAAACGTCGTCCACGTCCATAGCATCAATTTCAGGAGAAAAAAAGTGAGTCAACATCATTCGGTCGCACCAGCATTATTTTCGAGAAAACATGGCCCAATGACGCCGCCCCAGCCCAAAAACCACACCAAACTCAAACTCGTGGTTGGAGACGTTGTTCCACCATTTCTTTTGAGTTTCCGGAGCCCCAGATGCGATTGTTTTGTTTGTTTACGTACCCAAACAAATGGAAATGAGCCTCATTACTCTTGTGTGTTAAACATTATGATGCTGTTCATTTATTTCCAGCACAGCGATGTGCGTGGCCTGCTGGCTTCAATTCTTGTGTCAACTTGACTTTATAAGCATGTATGCCAAGATTTGTATGCCAAATGCGGTGCAAAGTTGTTGCGGATAGGATCGCCGAATTCCTGTAATCGTCTCGAAATAGACACACTTACGTTTTCAGTGGCGATATTTTCAGCTGACCTTGCCAGACAAACATGAGTTGGAGTCTTCGCATCACTAAGCTCTGTATTATTTTTATTTTTTTAAACTCGCGACCACCTAGCATGTTTGAAAATCACTGCTCTAAATCACTCAATCAGCAAACCTATTTCTGTGAAAAAATAATTCACTGAACTTTATCTACAGCAAATTTGTTACCAAGAAGACTTTCAAGGACTTTAAAAGGAGCATGGCTCTTCAATCGTTAAAAATTCAACACACTTTGAGTGTGAGTATGCAATAATGCATGTTGCAATAACGAGATGACATTATCCAATTTGCAGTCGTATACTCAAACTGTAACAGGAAAAAAGGATCGTCCTGTCAATTTCATGAAATATTCTATGTATATTTCACAATGTCATTACCATTGCACTTTTTTTTTTCTTGTACGTGACAACAGTTATGAGGATTAACCATAAAAGCGTGATTCAGAATTGTGCACTTAGCGTAACACGTCTACTATATATGTTCATCTTATGCATTCAATTGGCACTCCAATCGTGAGCATATAACTTCCTGATATCCTGACGACAAATAATAAACTTTCTGCAACATTAGAGATTAACAAAACAAATTACATGTTGGTTAAGAACTCATCAGCACGTCCTTATGCCACACCTTCCTGATCTGAAACAATAATTTAACCGAAAGATAATGACTGTCTTAATCCAGGACAAAAACGAATTTGTCGCTCTTATCCACTCTGTCTCAAGAAATCCCCTAAAAAGAAAGTTCATTTCAAGAAATTTCAGCTTATCAACGATATCCTGTAAAGGCAACACCTACATACCTACGAGGGAAGTTTTACAAGTTTTGAAGTTTTCTTATAGACTTGTGGCCGCTGCTTTTCTCGACTCATCGACTTTTTAATTAACACTTTGAAAGGAACCAAAAGTACAGCTACTTACTGTGGAACGGTATTTATATTAGCAAATCAATAGCATTAGGGAGAGTTTAAAACTTTCTTTTAACTGTCATTAGGGAATTGAAGTGGGTGGAGTCGCGATATGAAAGACTATAGTGTACTTTGACCTATTCCACAAGTAGATATGAATGAGTGCAATTTGAAAGTCCTTCGATGGAGGAAGTTGCATTGAAACGTGGAATTAAATTTTCAAAGTTTGTTTAGTCGTATGGGGACACAATTTATGCATTGAATGCAGTGTCTGGTCAGCTTATAGGTATGTGACTTGTAAACCCAATTAAGATCTTTTCAGATCTAAATATAGATCTAACGAGATGATGCTGGGAGTTAATCCTTCTCTCTTACAAAGGTTGTCGGTTTATCTTTACGTCCTCCCAACTTTTGAACGTTTCTAGGAATTCACATAACTTGAACAGAGAACTTTTGAATAGTTGAGAAGTTCTTGGAAAATAAATTCCAAAGAAGCTTGGGCAGAGAGAAAAACTTCTCCATACGATGTTGTTTTATAACAAGATTGGGTAGGACTTCTGGCATAGAAGGTGTAATGCCAGACTTCCTTTATGCTAATTACTTTCATTACGATGTTTGGTTACTGTGGTACTGGAAACCAAATATTTCTGAATATTCTTTTGCAAGGAGTCTTGCTCTTGCTTTTGCACGTTTTCTGTTTCTTTGTAAGTTCTATGACCCCTTGTGGGTCCTAGGGCATCTACCACACCATCATGTTTGGTTCCTAGAAATGTGTCTCGATTCTCGAAATTCCTTTTCAATATTTCTGCTCTTTTCCCATCTGGAGTTATTGGATTCCAATACATATCTTTTCCGACAAAGCCCTTGTTGCTTTTAAGTAGTGTTTGACCTATCCACTATCCATATACATACGCCTTGACTTTGACGCGTTTCCCAAAATAGCTACATTTGGCTGCGATACACATTAAAGGTACAAAATATCAAAAGCACTTTAAGGAACTCAACGGAGGGGTAGCAAAACCCCAACTTTAGTCACAAAGTCAAACAGACTTTGCAATAAGATCCACTAACCGATGGAAATAAGTATTAATTCAAACTATTGGAAAAGCCATTAAATCAGTTGCTTTAAAAATGTTTGAAACTTTCAGTTGATGCGAATGTCACGTAATAGAGATTCCAAAACAAAAAGGGACGGCGAAGAAGAAATGGGTTGGTTTGAAGTTTAGTCAAGTTCCAGCGGAAAATCGTAGGGACGTGCAACAAGACATACATACATAAAGCCTTTGACATCGAACAGGGTTGGAAGTTGGGTTCCCAAAAATAACCACAAATAAAATTTAAATTATAAGACGTTTCAGACAAGAATGTTCATATCATATTGGGCAAAGCAAATTCAATGTAGAAACCACTCTATTTGTTTGGAGGAGTTAAAAACTTTAATAAACAACTTGACATGTACACATATGAGGATTGACTAATGGCTCATTCTATAAAGTCAAGCTCTGGTGGGTACCAGGACACAGAGGAATTGAATGCAATAAAATTGTAGATCAGGATAGGCTCTTTAGAAAGGTACATAGGTGCCGAGCCCTTCTGCGGCATCCCTACTTCCTCCTTCAGAATGAGTCTGGACAGCTGATGGGAAAAACGAAACTTCATATCCTACTGGAACAACACTCAGGGACATAGACAGCATGAAGAAAACCACAAAAAATATTCTCAACCATAAAAGGGCTTCCTCACCAGTCACTGTAGCCTCAGATATCACTTACACCAAATAAATATAGTCCAGGAATCTAAATGCAGACTCTGCTTAGGGGAAGACGAATCAGCCGAACACGTACTATGTGAGTGCGTGGCTGTCTGCAGATTCAGGAAACACTTTCCTGAATTCCTAACACCGGAGGACATTCGTAATGCCTTGACTGGAGATATCCTCAACTTCATTAGGAAGATGCAGGATCTCCTTGTCTAACTGGCTTCAGGCACAATAGATCTTTAAGGTCGCAGTGCCATATGCGTTTGTCGCAGAGCCTAACTTACAAGGACTTTCCAGTCTTTCAATGTGTTATCGTTTCTTTCACAAACAGTGCTTCTGTGAAATAGCCACTTGCATTCTGAACCTTCAACATTCAACGTGCCATGTTTCGAATGCTCATCAGTTTACCCTTAATTTCGCTTTCGGTCTTACTGTCAATGGGAATTTCGAAATATAGCTCCAACCGAAAACATTTTAAACCAACGTGCATCGGTATCTCCTTCGCTTTCTTTCGTTTAATTGCTTCAATGCCCGTGCTCCGGTTGACGGGTTGTCATAACTCATTCTATAGAGCGAGCTAATTACACTTCCATTAAGTTTCCGTCAAAAACCAAAAACTATAAACTTATCACTTAAAAACAAGTGTGCAACATCATCGACATAAACTCAATTAAAATTCCACAAAAACTTAAATTACTTTTATTGCAACTTGTTAAATTCCATGTCCTTTCAAAGCTATGGAATAAAGGATGAAACTACACGGAAAAAGTAGAAAAGAATCCTCAAGATAGTTGGCCAGAGAAAATGGAAAAGAAACTTCTTTACAAGCAAACTTTGTTCAAGGCTGACTATCAGCTTTAGGTTATTTTCTAAACACAAAACCAACAGAAAGGTTTCTCTTAATTTAACATTTATTACACGTACATAGCTAGACATTGCGCAATTTGCAGCGTTAACATCGTATTGTTAAAAGTTTCTACTAATTAAGGATTCAAAAGCAATCGATATGTGGGTGAGAAAATTGTGTCCTTTTTTTTATAAAATTCTATTTTTTGCAAAATGTGTTCCGAGTGTAATTAGTGTTTAAAGCTGCAGTGAGCTTTGGTCTCACAATCCATCATACGTTGCATATTATCCTTAAACGGAGACTCCAGACATAATCCTCATAGAATTCAATTTTTCTGTTAGCACATCGGTGTATTTGGAGATAAATTTAAACATAGAAAGTCACCACAGCAAATTCACCACATAATCAAACTTTCAGGGGTAACTCCGTTCTTCCCCTGTTGAATCCGTATATTTCGGAGTAAATGTTGCCGTCAAGAAACTCGATACGATAAAAGGAGCAAACATTCGATAAATTATGGGCAACGAAGGTGTATCCTTTTTTGTAGCTCAGCTTAACCCATAAATCGTTTAAATATAAAACATGCTGCCAAGGCAAATGCTGTATCGTTTGTCTATGTTGCCTAGAAATCTTGTTAATTATAGGCAACATAAAGCTTAAACATAGATAACATAGAATGTATGTAGTATGTCGCGTCCGGAAGAACATTCACCATGAACCAAGTTATGTCTTAACGTTGCCAGTCATTTGTTGTTATTGCATTACATGTTAAATTTCACTAGTACATGCCAATTACAGCCTTAATTAGTGAGTCCTGTAATGCACAGGACACCGATGTCTCACCAAAGTTATCAAAGAAACATCAAATTGACTATTCATTTTGGAGATCACGATATTTGCAACTGCAAACGAACTTTATTCAGACAGTAGCAGAAGGAGCACAGTGTCCGAAACTTGCAAACGCTAGATTTCAAAAGATTGGCTGCAACTAGCAGCTAGCATAAGCTGATCACACAATCTTCCAGAATAATACACAAAAAAACGTTTTCAGTTTTTCCACATTCCTGTCCCAATCTGTGCCATCGAAAAAGAAGCCTGTAAGTACCCAACGACTCCAGCTGTCTCAACTTTACAAATCATCTATCATCCGAATCAACCATTGGCGCTCCAAGACTTCTGCATATTCCTGATTTCTTCGTGCTCCTACGGTTAGAGTTTCATGAGAAAAAAAAACTGCATCCTGAGGGATGCGAAATAAATTATTCATGAAGATTTGAAACCACTGTCTTTCAATTTCTGAAGGCTTAGGTGTGTTCTTATTTTGATCATGTTTTGGCTTATTAATGCTTTACAATACATGATAAATAAAATTTAGAGGACGTCATTTTCTAGACCAACTTTGCAAGCTTAAGGCTGCATACCAACATTTCCTCTCCTGAAAACCTTTACCCCACTTAGAGAGCATAGAAAAAAACATGACACCAAAAACTGGGAGACATTTGTCATACATTTTTGCCTGCTTTAACATGTCAGCCCCTACCAGTTTATGTATTAAAATTTTGGAGGACGCCATCTTGTAGAGCAACCTGAAAAGCACATGGTTACGTTCAATTTTTTCCACTCTCACCAACAACTTCCCCCTTTAGAGAGAAAACCAAAGAATATGGTGCCGAAAAACTGGGAGGGATACCTACTAAAATTTCTGGGCGACTAGTACTTCAGAGAAATTTTTGCATGAAAAGTTAAAAATTGGTCTACGATGGACTTTTTCAGATATCTTGGCTTCTAGGGCATGTATTGGACTGAAATAAGCGTCAAATAAAAGGGATGAGCATCCAGTTGATGGAACAAATAAAAAGATGGCCATTTTCAATGTGTGGGTATTTCTATTTATCATTATAGAAAGCTTGGGGGGTTAAATCTTTTCAAGTATAGGTACAAGCAAGTAAAAGATGGAAGTAAAGATTTGTGGAGTTTCTGGAGTAAACCTGCAACTTCATCATCAGAGTATAAGCCAATCAGGCAGTATGATGAAAAGACGTACATAGCTGAGCAGTGTGGAGTGGTACGCTGCTATTGTTTATTGTTAAAGTACGTACGAGGACGTTTTATAGTAGAATTTAGGAAACATATGGGTTAGGTTAGGTAGGATCAGTACTTCACTAGAAATACTACCCGCAGAACCAGCCGGAGCTTGTTATGAAGCGCTGGGGGCTACCTTTATTGATGTCAGCCAGTTCACTACGGTTGTTAAAGAAGCTGGCTCCTAAGTATGCTCTTCTTCGAGCTGAGAGGGCCGGACATGTACAGAGAAAGTGGAGAATCGTCTCCTCCTCCACCTCGTCCATGCAGCTTCTGCAGAAGTCGTTGCAAAGTAGACCCAACCTATAAGCATGCTTGCCGGTGCTGCAATGTCCCTTCATAACACCTACTAAGATGCTTATTAGCAATCTTTTCCGTCTGATGAGACAGTGAGAGCGTTTCAGGTCCAGCTTTGGCCAAATTTGCTTGGTGATGAGGCAGGTAATACCTGCTATACATCTGTGATTGGCGATGTTGATAGCGTTTCTATTAAGTAGCAATTTGCAGGTGGTGAGAGGCATGCTTTAACTCCCCTTTTCCGGAAGAATTGGTAGAGTTGTGCCCTCTCTGACGAGTTCATCCGCCATAGGAAACAAATAACAAATGAAAAGAATATTAATTAAAAATGTTTTCAGTCCAAGTCGGCGAGGAAAATTGTCTGCCACTTTTGTATACACACTTGGATATGGTCCTCTGGCGCAACCAAAGCCCCATGATACCAACCGAAATTCAATAGCCGCCAAAGAAAGCCCATTTAGTATCAATGTGAGTCCGTTGCGTTCTTATTTTTGCAAAACTTACACTGCATTACAATCTTTAGCAAGTTGACCTCCACTCATCTTGGATGTGATAGTACCTCAGGAAGTGGCACAACAGTGACGTTTAAAATTGAGACTAAATGGAAACGTGGTTCATCTTTTGCTGTATAGATGACTTCGGTCTATTTGGGGACTAGAAAAGATATGGGTTAGTAAGTGTATAGCTAGAAGTGGTCCTCAAGCAGTGAAAGGTATTTTTAAAATGTAACCAAGTGCAACTTTCAGGAAGTCGTTCCAAATCACTCCGAGATTTCATTGAAATTTTCTTGAAATATGTGCCAATCGACTAGGGGAGCAGCTACGATTCCGCGCTTTGAAAATTCGGAATCTAGGATCGATTGACAACAACTTCCAGAAGGCTTCATATGGCTACATTTATTATTCTCACAATTGTATCCAGTATTTGATATTAAGAGTATCTGGGGGCACCCTAGCTCAAGCACGATTCCCTTGAGATATGCCTCAATCAAAGAGGGGAGCAGCTTCGATTTCAAACCTTGAAAATTTGAAATCTCGAAGTGATTTGGAACGACTTCCTGAAGGTTGCACTTGGCTACATTTTAATAATATCTGACGCTGCTTGAGGACCACTGTGTAGGAGTGACTGTCCGATAAGCCTATCAGAGACACAAGTAGCGCGGTTGCGCCGTTTTGATAAGTGTATAGCTAAAATGTTGGTAAATAAAATACACTTACCGAGAAGATCGAAGTAATTTCTGCAAAATACCTGGAAAATGCTCATCAGCTGACACTCCATGTAGGTGTTGGTTAAAGAGGTGGATGCATCGCGTGGTGCAGCCTTCACTCGGATCTCTAATGGATCCATTGTGTTCCTCTGTCGTGGAGTGTCCATTCTGAAATGATAAGAATGAAAGGAAGGGTCTAGATGCGTGCAGCTACGAACGTTCGGCCTCTCTGAACCATCCCGAATTCGTTGTGAATTTTAAAATGGCTTTTGGTGGCTTGTTGGACAGCTCGCCCAGGTTGTTGCAATTGTATTCACCGAGGGCCGTCTTCCTTGTTTTATATAGGCTGGGACATTCGCATAGGAAGTGGGTTGTATTCTCTTCCGCGTCTGTATTACCGCAGCCTCTGCATAGTTCGTCTGTACTTAGACGCATTCTTCTACGGTGGGCCTGTGATGATCCCTATGAAGAGAGCTAAGTTTGATCGGTTTAGCGCGAGAATGTGCCCCGTTTTTATCTTGTCGATATTTGTCCAGAGTTTCCTGGAGGTGCGGCATGATGAGAGTCTCACATCAGCTTGTCTTTGAAAATCTAGTGCAATGCTCAGTTTAACGAGAGCTAGGGGGGGCAGAACTAAGTGGTCGACCAGTGATAGGTCCTGTTCCGAGCCCTTCCTGGCTGGTTCATGCGCCATTTCGTTCCCGTGGATACCTTTGTGTCCCGGGATCCACCAGAGTGTAACGTTGTGGTTCGCGGTAAGGGTTTTGAGTTCTTCGTGACAGCGTTTTACGATTTTTGACTTAACTCCATGTAAGACAACTGTTTAACAAACTGATATATGCTTAATTTTTTTTATAAATTTGTTTATTATTATTATTATTATTGTTTTTGTTCATTATCATAAAATAAATTCATTTAATTTAAAACGAGTTTCTTACAAATTAATATTCCTTAAAAAATAAATATAAATTAATCACCAACTTATTAACAACGAAACGAGTTACTAAATGGTTAACTAAATATAAAAGAATAAAATACAAATTAAATGTTAGGATTTCAAATAGTGTTTCTTGTTTTTTTTTCGTTTTTATTAAGTATATATAAGTTAATAATTTATTACAAAAAAGTATTTCTTAAAGAAGTAACTTGTATTGCTTATACAATTTTTGTTTTTTCGTTTTTAAAACTTTTCATTTTTGTTTTTAAGCATTTAAGTACAAACAGCCTACTTATGAGTTAAAGAAGTTAAGTGTTTTAAATTTGATTTTAATATTTCAAAAAAAGTGTAGTTTTCAATAATTGTTTTATATTCGCATTTCATTTGATATGTGCTTTTGTATTAAATAAGAAAATTTGTATCAAGAGCGTGAGAAATTTATCAAAGAAAAAAGCTGAATAGGTGAGTAAGTAGGAAGGTTAATGTTAGGTAGAGTTTTCAAAAAGGAGCGAAGTTAGTCATTGAAAGTCCATCGCAAGTCCTTTGACTATGCCAAAACTCATTCAGTATAAGAGTCATACGTTTAAAGAGCATATTTTCGCAAGTTATAAACAAATTTTCAATGACTTGTAACCTATTTTAGTTTTATAAATTTCATACAAAAGTGATATTAATTGTAATTATTTTAATTTTCTTAAGTACAAAAATAAATTTACATCGTTCTTTGTTGTATTGTTTTCGTTTGGTTTTATCTACAAGTTTTGTTATTTGTCTGGTGTTTTCTTCTTTCTTGTGAAAAAATACTTTCTTTTTTATTTTAAGTTTTTATTTTAATTTTACATTAACGCTTCTCTTTGTTATTTTCAAAAATATTCTTGTTACACATCAAAAGTTGGTTTCTTATTGTTATAAATTAAATGAAGGGTGGTTATTAAATATTACTAATTAAAGTATATATCCGTTAAAACTAGTATCAAAATTTACTTCGTTCATTTGTCGGCTTTTATTTCATGTTTACATGTTTTTTTTTTTTTAATATTTAAGTTTTGTTTTAAAGGCACTTTCTTACATACAAATGGAAATCATTTTGTTGTTTAGTTTTTTGTTTGTTTTATAACTTAAATATGATTGGTGGTGGTTTGTTTTTGTGACTAAATGGTTAAGTACATGAGAAAATACTTTGATTGGGTAGAAAAAAAAAAAGAGATTTATAAGGGAATGTTAAACTTTAAGTATTCGTAATACTACAACAGTGTAGGAGTCGTTTGGATATGTAAATTTGTTCGGTTGAAGTTGTAAAGGCAGTCAAAAATTGGAGATTATTCACGAAACATTTTGAATTACACGGATGTAATTGTAGCTGAAGAAGAAATCTCAGTACATTCAGTGATAAGGGCGCTTTCACAGATTCAGGCATTCATCAACACTTGCGATAGTAGAAATATAGGACTTGTTAAGGTAAAAGTATGCATTCTTTCGAGAAGTACGAAGATCCATATGTATATTTGTTTTGAGCAAACAGTCTCCGTAAGATATTTGATCCCGTTTGAGTTGTCGGGCAATGAAAAAGAAAATTTAACGAGGAACCATACAAATTGTACAGTGACATCGACTGTGTATTTAACTTTTGAGATGGCTAGGGCATGTAAAGTGAATGAACACAGACGCTCCGCCCCACCAAATCTTCAATTCTTACCCGGACAGTAGAGGAATCGCTTAACCAACTTGCAGTGCGAAGCTAGACTAGAGTTGATTTTGGATCGGGCTAACGGGGGATTTTTTAGATTAGCCCCTGAACAGTAGCGCTACCTCAGTAAGTAAAATAGAAAGTAGATGAGTATTTTAGATAATCTTTTGGTTAGTCCGTTTTAGATATAAAATAATAAACAAAAAAAACAATTGGCTCAACAACTCACCAGTAACCAGGTGTTGAGGGATTTTTCATGATCTGTTCTTCAATGTAAAATTCCAGAGTTCTTATCGTCTTATCCGCTCGACAAAAAGTGTGCTTTGGTATTATGATCTCGTGAACAACATTGTTCAATATTTAGACCGGTCAACCTTTACCTTTATGCATACTTTCGCTCTTTCTTATACAAATGGCAGAAATAAGGAAACAGCTAAACAGGCAATTATATGGGCGTTGGTTTCAGCAGTGATATATAAGAATTAGAAAGAGAGTTGTTCACCGGCTAGCCTTTAACTCTTATAAAAGGTATTCCAAAATGGCTGATAGGGGAACACCCTTTAGAGATGGTAGCAGAGAAATAAAAAAAAAAACTCCCACAGACCAACAAGCCGGAGCTACAAACAGAAATAACCCACTAAAGCTACAAAGTTTAGTGTGGTGTTTGTATAGGATCATACAGGAGGAATGATGGTGAATGAAAAGAATCCAATGTCAACTTAAGTGCCCACGGCGAGTACCACCTTCACGTTTGGTAGCAGCTAGCGCTAAAATAGAAACCCAAAATATTGGCTCCTTTTCAGGACCTCCTACTTCTATTATGACGATGAGTACAAGCAATTTTCTTGTCAAGTTTGGAATACATTCGCACATGTTTCCCTTACTCATGTGGCGCAATTTAGTTCAAAATGAGTGCATTTATCGCTAAACAGCAAAACAAGTTATACGTTAGAGACTTTAGTGCAATTTTACCAAGTCGTTTGTGCCCTCTTCGTTTTCTTCAGTTACACTGTTAGTTAGATTGAAAAACAATCTCACCATACCGATTAAGGAAAAACTTAGCACTCACTTTACACAAATATACAAAGGCAGTTTTAAAGCGGAATAAGTACATATGGTTGTTTCCTGTATTCAATTTTCTGTTCTTAAACCAAGATTTCTCAGTACTCTTGCCACAAAATTTCACTAGCAATCTAAATGTGCTTCTTGTTGACTTGTGATATCCTTAAATAAATCGATTATCGTTTCGTTTTTATGTCTTACAGAGCTGTCACAAACCACTTGATCAGTCTATTGGGCTAATTTTTTGTTTGCAATTCGTTTGGAATACTTAAACACTAGAGTTAGATGAATCTTTTATTCCCCCGGAATCACATTCACACTTATTCACGAAAAATTATATTTAAAACCAAATCCATGCACTCACGTCATCATAATAAATTCCTTTATAAGCTATGCTCTACTTTCACCTACCATTTTGTTAGTTCATTTCAGTTTTTAGTGAATTAGTTTTGGTTTTGGTATGTGTCTCCCAAAATATCGGTTTAATCGCTTACGTGGTCATATACCATTCCAAACTTTACAAAATGAATAAATTAACGATAAACAAAATGAAAGAATACACACGGACACAAAAAAACAACCCCAGAGAGACAGAGAGAGATAGACAGGGAGTTAACACTCAAGTCCTGTGAAGGATTTCCCTTTAAATGTTCACAATCATATTTTGTAGCTGCGATAAGGTGGAACCAATGTGTTGCTGTTCAGAGATATTACGAATTCGCAGTAACCAATGTTGACATTCGATGCACTTTCGTTGACGTTCTTCGCGGGTTACATCAACGCCCAGGCCACTGGCTGACCATGGATCTATGTTTTCTTGGATGATTGGCAAGAAATTGGAGAGAATCACTCGGAGGGTATCGCATGCGCGGGTATAGTGACTGTAAATGAGAAGAAAGCAATGAAAATCATGGAGTAAAATGGAATGGAAGAAAAACTCTTACAATTTATGCTGGCTCTGCAGGAGTTCATAGATTTCTGGCAGGAGTAGTAAGCACAAATCTAGATTCCATGATGAACTGTTTGAGGAATGAAAATTAAAGTTAAGTTATGAATTTAGAGACCAAAAGGAAAAGTAATACTCACGTTTTCTCTAGAATAGCCCCTAAAAGATCGACAAACACTGTTCGGCCGTTCATTTTTATTGCTTGCCTTAGTGCTCCCACTATATCGTGTGACCTTTACAAGACAGAACGTTTATTGAAGAATCAATAACAACAAAATATGTATGCTCACCTTGTTGAGTTCCTTATAATTTGTAATGTCGCATGGCGGTTGCTAAGCTCTTGATAAACTTGCTCATGAGATGAGGCTAACATTTGGATCTCTGAACTATCATCTATGCGATTGTTGTACATTTTTTGACCCTAGAAGCGAAAATAGTTTATGATTTGACAGGTTATGCAAAGACAACGTAGAAATTCATTTCAATAAAGGTATCTCAACTGAAACTCTATCGCTAGCCGTATCTCATATCAAATGCGAGAACAGGCAAGAACCTTAAAGTGAGACACTGTGAATTAATTGATAACAGTCACCAACCAGAGGGTCTCCATCCCCATCGTCTACACGCTTTTCAATAGATTCAAAGAAAAATATAATAACTTACCGGTGGCTGTGTTATGAGCTGTGGATCCGGCCGGTAACTCGAAGAAATCTGAAATAAACACCAAATATACTCAAATGTCTAAACAAAACACACAACCCTACTCACATTTGTAACATTCTGCGTTTGTGAGTTATCCAGTGTGTAGGCTGAAATCTTCGGTGAGGGTTTTAAGTCCAACGATGTCTTCGATCTCGTCGGAGCTTTTGTTATAATTTGCACTGTTATGTTCTTATTCTTCGCATTTTCTTTGTTTAAATTGGCGTCTCTCTTTACCTTCGACGATATCGTCGATGATGTTGATTTCTTCATAACCATGTTATCATCGATCTTGTGCAACTCGGTTGTACTCACCGATGACACATTCGACATTTTACCGCGGTTATGAAAGTTAGAACTCTTACTCGAGATAGCTATTTGACTTGTTCGCTTTTGAATGTGAGATGTCGTCTTGGGTTTTGCAGTTTTCTGAACGTTATTCATATGACTTATCGTTGCAGGCCCATCATTCTTTGGCGCATAATCTGGCGGTTGCGCACTATTTACGGGGAAGTCTTCCACCAACTCACTACCATTGTAGTTCGATATTATTGGCGGATTACTATCGTTTAAATTGTATTCAATCTCATTGATGAATGTGTCTGCTATTCGATTGAATTTGTAGACATCTCGTTCGCCGGGCATTTTCAGAGAACTCGGTCCTTCGAAGCCCCCACTGCTGTAGCTTGTAGTACCGGACGAAAGTGATGGAAAGATGTATGGATTTATCTTTTTCGAAGGACCATACAAATCAAAATGTACACTAAGGCCGTTCGAAGTAGGAGCACCGTGTTGTGTATCCTCCATATCGTCAACTAGTTCTAAACTTAAATTCGGTGAAGATTGACCGTCTAAACTCGGACTGCGCTCTTCGTTTTCCTCGATGAGACGACCTTGTTTGGGGCCACCTATGGACAATCGCAGCTTTTGATTGCCACGTGAGAAACTTTTTCTTGTTGTTTGATTGTGACTGAACGGAGCATTGGATGGATTGTAAAACGGAATCACTCGATCGATGCTTAGACCATGGATTGCGACATATTCCTTATCATAAGACCCGCAGATCTACAACGACAGATGAGCAGTTAAAATAAGACCGCTGATTGATTGGAAACTTGTTTAACTTACCAATTTTCTGTTAACTATTTTCATATCACCTAATGCACTCCATGTGGATTCAATGTGATCAAACTCTCGGTCTGGTTCCCAGCCAATGACGGAAATTCCCGCCGTTGTACCCACAAAGAGACAATCACCATTTTCACTGAAAGGACCACTACATAACATTATGAAAATGCAAAAAAAAAATAGTGAACTTACCTAAAAGTCATGCATTTAATTGGATGGCCACTGAAAGGACTTGTTGTGTCCGTTTTTGAAACACAAACTTTACTCTCCAGATCGTAGATGTAGACACTACCATCGATTCGGCCCACGGCCAATAGGAACTCAAATGGATGGAATTGTATACATGTGATCGCTGGAGCTTTCTCTGTGAAATCCATAATCAGTTTACTCTTGCGGATATCCCAAATAATAACGGATCCTTCTGTGCCAGCAGAAGCTATCCATAACCCATCCGGCGAGAATTTCACCGAATTCACATGAGCTATATGACCGCGGTAGATTTTTATACATTTGTTTTGATTGCGAACGTCCCATAATCTGCAAAAAGAAGAGAAAATGCAATGGAAATCGAAGACAAAACAGATTTTAATACAAATAACGTCGAAATTCAAAAATAATTTCGAATGAAAACCACCACCCAATAGCGTAGCGCAACGTAATGTTACAGTTTGAGAGTCAAAGCTCTTAAACAGTTTGGTATGCTTCCCAATCAAGACGACTGCAACCGAATGTCAACCTTCTGTCAAAGCAAAGCAAAGTTCATTTCGAAGGAAAATTTTATTTTTATTTTTTCCTCCGAAAAGTTATTGTATATCAATTGTTTCGGCGAATTCAAATCAAGTGTTACAAACGTTATTTTGCCATTAAAAATCTTATAAGGTAAGAAATGAAAATAAAAAAAATCACTATTCGTTCTTCCACAGTGTGCAAAGTTCAACAGAAACGATTAGCAATCTGAACAATTCTCTTGTTTTTCAAGCGATTATCGTCGTGCACACATTTTCTTTATAAACTAAGAGATTACATTATCAATTTGCAATTTATACCTTCAAACCTTTGGTAAACTCCACGGCAACAAGTATACAATTATAATTAAGCAATTGTGTATTTTTACTTTCAGTTTTGTTTCGTCAGTCGCCCACTGAGTATCTATCGACTTGAATATGTCGTCGACTGAAGTACTACGTTACGATGGAAAAGTGGCCGTTGTCACTGGTGCTGGTGCCGGTTTGGGACGTGAATACGCTTTGCTCTTGGGATCGCGTGGAGCTAAAGTTGTGGTCAATGACCTGGGCGGTAGTTTCAAAGGTGAAGGGGCCTCACAGCGTGCCGCTGATGTTGTGGTTAATGAGATTCGTGCACTTGGTGGTACCGCAGTAGCGGATTATAATTCCGTTGTGGATGGACATAAGGTAATCGAGACAGCCATCCAAAATTTTGGAAGAGTTGATATTTTGATCAACAATGCTGGAATTCTCCGTGACAAAAGCATCGTCAACACCTCCGATCAGGACTGGAATCTGGTACATGATGTGCATTTGAAAGGAAGTTTCATGACGACTCGTGCTGCTTGGCCATATTTCAAAAAACAAGGCTACGGACGTATCATTATGACGTCGAGTAACTCGGGTGTATATGGTAACTTTGGGCAGGCGAATTACAGTGCTGCGAAATTGGGATTAGTTGGTTTGGCCAACACTGTCGCTATCGAGGGAAACAAATACAACGTCTTTTGCAATGTGATTGTACCAACAGCTGCCTCAAGAATGACTGAAGGTATCCTGCCCGATCTGTTGTTCCAAGAGTTGAAGCCACAGTTGATTGCTCCGGTGGTGGCGTATCTCTGTCATGAGACATGTGATGAGAATGGAACTATCATTGAGAGTGCCGCTGGATGGGCTACAAAAGTTCAGACCGTTCGTGGAAAGGGAGCAGTCCTACGAACGTCATTAGACACTCAAATCATTACTCCAGAATATGTAAAGCGTGTTTGGGGCAAGGTAACTGA
Organism: Criorhina ranunculi; assembly: GCA_951813785.1. Lineage (NCBI taxonomy): Eukaryota > Metazoa > Arthropoda > Insecta > Diptera > Syrphidae > Criorhina > Criorhina ranunculi. The sequence continues at coordinate 31,996,819 of OX638385.1, read as the reverse complement.
CATGTCAGAAGCTAAACATCTCTCGAATATGGCAGAAGCCAGTGGATATCTAATGCAAGTTCTGGAGAATGTAAAAGAAGGTCGTGTCGGTAATGAAGACACATTCAACTTTGGGTCAAAGGACTTAATTCTCTACGCATTGGGAGTTGGAGCTTCTGTTAAAAATGCTAATGACTTGAAATTCCTTTATGAGAACGATCCAGATTTTAGTCCTCTGCCAACATTTTTTGTCATGCCAGGCTTGCTTCTGAGTATGACAACGAACCTGGTTTCCTCTGCCCTTCCCAACAGCCAGGTGGATCTAACTAATATTCTTCATGGAGAGCAGTACATCGAAATTGTAGACAACCTTCCAACAGCTGGTAAGCTCACCACCTACGGAAAGATATTTGATGTCATGGACAAGGGATCCGGAGCTGTTGTTGTCACTAGCTGTGATTCTTACAATGAGAATGGCAATCTGTTGGTCAAAAATCAAAGCGCAATCTTTGTCGTGGGCGCTGGTAAATTCGGCGGCAAGAAGCAACCAATCGAAGGAGTAGTCCCAACCATTCCACCACCTAAACGTTCCCCCGATTCCTCGATTCAATACAAAACAAACGAAGATCAAGCAGCACTCTACCGTATGTCGGGAGATTTGAATCCACTCCACATCGATCCCAACTTCGCCCCAATTGCTGGCTTCAAGGTACCCATTTTGCATGGACTTTGTTCATTTGGGTATTCTGTGAGGGCTGTTCTGGCCAAATACGCTGACAACGATTCATCACTCTTCAAATCGGTCAAGGCAAGGTTTTCCAACCCTGTTCTTCCCGGACAAACTTTGAAAGTAGACATGTGGAAGGAGGGCAAACGTGTGCACTTCCGTACATCTGTTGTCGAGACTGGAAAGGATGTGATTACTGGGGCGTATGTCGATCTTAAGACTGCTCCAGCCAAGTTGTAAACTTGTTACGTTCCGAAAAATATATATTTTTACATATTTTGGGGTTACATTTCGGTATTTTGACTGTTTATTGTTTTATTTTTTTCTTCTATTCCTTATCTTGTATGTGTATGTACGTATTAATAAAGGCAAAATAATTTTTTTTACCAATCTACCACTTGGTGTTTGCTATTTCAATCTTATCGTGAGTAGTTAATGGATTAGATTTGAAAGAAACAGTCAACAGAAGATACTTGTTTATCTTCCAAGATAATCAAAGCAAAAGTTTGCCAGACTTTTTTTTTTTGCGCAACAAGTTGGCAAGAACGATAAGCAGTATGAATGCAGTTCGTTTTTATTGACTAATTAAACTTTGAAAGACATGGTAGTCGTTCTAGACCAGTGGCCACGACACTGGTTAAAGGTTTTCTGCACCATTAGGTACAACGTGCGTTTAAAATTTTATTATTAATCGTACGAAATATCCATAAAAACAGCACAGCAACAACATTCATGACCCCGTTTGGCATTGAAATCTAAATCTAAAGTGTTCTATTTCATTTATAGGAACAATAGCTTCATTAACCGTGAAAACATGCAACTTTTACTAATTTATTCAATGATATGTAGGATGATTCATGGGAGTTTTCAAATAACCGGTTGAAGAAACAGAACTCATGCAGCTGTCTTGATCGAAATAGTAGAGCATATCACATCTTATTTTAAACCTGTCGTTATTACTTGTTGCTTCGGTTTAATACAATGATTTTGCATATGGAAAGGTCAGTTGTGTCACTCGTACTGATACCTACCTTCATTTGTATTAATTTCTGTTACAGTTTTGTTGCAGAATAGAAGAAGGCACAACGTACGCAGGCTACTATTTGTTTCTGAACGGTTACAACACTTTTTTGGAGTTCAAGTGCGGAACGATTGCCTTCGTATCTTAAAAGACCACAAATGCAAGGAGTCTTAATCAGAAAATTCTCATGCTAATATAACCATACGATATTTTTTTGTCTTTTTACTTTTCCACTGCTTCGCGGCTGAAGAATAGATATTGCAGTAGACAGAGCGTGCTAGCTCATGCATATGTACATATTAAATGTTTAATAAACAACAATAATTAACTTAGGTGGTCGCTACGATGACAAAACAAAAGGGGCGTTAACTTTGATTTTATTGCTGAGAGAAAGGTTCAATAATTCTACATTTCGTGTCGACGTCTACACACAACCGAATGACAAATGAAATAGAGAATTGTGGACTCGGCTTTCGAAGCTAAACTTTTTCTTTAAGTGTAGCATTTGCGCAAGAAATCTTGAGAAGCCAATAGGGAAAAAATGATGCACGTTAGAATGAAATCTATTTAAAGTTAACAAACTGATGCATCGCCGTTTGTTGAAACGTAAGCACCATTTGCCCAGCACATATGAATGGAGCAGTACGTTTTTAATCTCAAAAAACGACGATTAACCGAATCTTATCTTAATGCCAAATCTATGCCCACGATCCATGCATCGGTTTCAAAGCCGCATATGATAGTGTGAATAGGGATGAGCTATTTTGTTTTCGTATTCCTACAAAACGCATTCGCTTAAATAAGAAGCCGATAGGAAACGTCCGAGCACGACGACGAATTTTGATGGAATCTCATCTCGGAGATACAGGTCCACATGAGACCGGTCAGGAATAAAAATCACAAAACGTGGTTATGCCCGTTTTGTGATTTTTATTCCTGACCGGTCTCATGTGGACCTGTATCTCCGAGATGAGATGTTCTCCGATAGTTCTCCGGCGCGAGAACTAATACGTTGCAATGTTTACCAAGCAGTGGAATCCACTCACCCGGTCAGGCAGAGTAAGTGGGTCGCGGCGACCGCTCAGAGGAAGAATCTTCCGTGTCCATGCAGCTCCTGCATAAATCATTTCATAGAATGTCCAAATCCTGAGTATACCAGTCTAGGATGCAATGCCCTGTGAAGGCGTTAGTTAGTTTGGAGAACTGATAGGCCAAATAAGCCTAGTATTGTTGCAATAGTCAAGATGTTGCTGTCTATGATTTTCTTTCCACAGAGCATCGACTTACCTGACTTACACAGGTTAAGTTAGGTTAGGTTGAAGTGGCAGACTGCAATTGCAACCTCACTTAGACCAAAGAGGTCCATTGTGTTACCACCAGGATCTGTATTCCACCAGAAAAACTACCCGCAGAACCAGCCGGAGCTTGCTATGAAGCGCTGGAGACTGCCTATATTGATGTCAGCCAGTTCGCTTAGGTCGTTGAAGAAGCTGGCCCCCAAGTGTGCTCTTCTTCGAACAGAAAGGGTCAGACATGTACAAAGAAGATCGAGAATTCTCGCCTCCTCTTCCTTATCCATGCAGCTTCTGCAAAAGTCGTTATAGAGGAGGCCGAGCCTATAGGCTTGCTTGCCGATGGTGCAGTGTCCGGTGATGACACCCACTAAGGTGCTTATTATCATTCTATTCCGTCGTTAGTCAGGTATAAGTTCGGTGTGAGTCAGGTACTTATAAAAACGACAAAGGCGCTTCCTACTGTTTGTATCTAAAGAGTCTTATCTGCCTAATTCGTCAGTCGCACAGTTCCTTGGAATACCGTAGTAAACTGAGGTCATCGGTGGTAACGTGAAAGACACAGACGTTGGGAGTCAAATACTATGTACACGACATCGTGTGCAGGCGGTGTGCGTGAACTGAGAGAGAATTGTGATGCCCCTAAGAGAACATAGACTTAGAACTAGCATTATTTCTTTACACTTTCTACTTCTAAGTTTTTTATTTATGATTATAATACCACTGCATCTGTTCTCCGTAACTTTGACGAATTATTCCCCTCTAATCCTCCACACACTTAATTACTAATAAGATCAGTCTTTTCGATTGGTTTTGCCTTTTCCACTGTTCTGACTCAATGATTATTTATTGACTTGAGTTCGATAAATCTCTGAAGGTAAAGATTAAAATTGATATTCGTTACGGTACACGATACTTTATATGCAAAAATGAAAGAAACTATTTTTATTTATCGCCTGTCCATCGAAACAAGACATTATTTCCGTCGTCGTGCCGCTGTTCACGTCTACGTCTGCATACCTAGCTCATTATTTCGTTCGTTTAAAATTCATTTAAGTAGTTCAACCGAATGGTAACAATGATCTAGCGAAGGTCATTATCAATTCAAGGATATTAACATAATGAACTACATTTGCCTATATTACTCGGCGTTTGAACTCGCCACAATGGTGGGCTTTCTCCCCCTCGAATCGAATAGCCACACACACACTCACTGGACACTCTTAACCTGTAGACCTACATTTTGGACTATGAAAGTAACAAAATACTGGATTACGATCAGTCAAATTTTAAAACAAGTTCCTAACACTCCACTTAAACTACTTGTAAAATTGAAATGAAAATCTCTTTCGTATTCGTTGTACTTCTTTTGCTTCTTTGCCTTTCTAAAAAAAAAAAAAACATGTCGATAGATGATAGCATGTGCAAATTAATTTTTTTTTTATCGCACACCATGCCTATGTTTGCCTAGCCATGAAGTTGACTAACTCGCAGATACCAAGTCCACATAACGATAACAAACGACAATTATCAGTCGCGAAATAAAATGAAAAACAATTCCACGAAGACAATGAGCGAAAAGAAATATGAAACACGAAAGAGTGCTGGAAAGTAACGCAAATACTATGAGTACCTCTGCATCCTACACTGATCTGGCAATGGCAAAACAGATATTTCCCAAGTTGACCACCGCTCCTCTCGTCCCCACCGTTTATCTGACGGAACAAAGTCATCATTAGTGTTTCTTGTTCTTGGGTTCGAACGGGATGTGTAATGATGATAGAGAGGTTCTTGATCTACCTCCGGTTGATCTGTGACTTCGTTTGTAGTAGAACTAGTTCGGTAGACGGATTAGGTAAGGTAAACAATTTGTCGAGGAGATGCCAGACCCAATGAGAAGCAAAATCCGCACTGCAACGTGTGTTTTAATGTGTATCTAGCGATTTGATTACACATAGGAACACACAATTGTTGGGCTTGGCACAGGTAACCAAACTTGATGCTTACCAAGTGAAGCACACAAGACCGAACAGTGACATAACGAACGCAATATAATTGCGAATTCTTAATAATGAATCGGATAAGCTAAGTGCCGCTGCTTTACCAGTACTGGGCAAGGTGAAATTTTCGTTTCGTTTTGTCTTTTGTTTTGCCATTCGTTTTGTTTGTTTTTGCTAATTGAGGGTACTTTCAAAATTGTCTCTTGAAAAATGGCATTCTTTTCAAGGAAAACACTTTTCAATGACAATGGCAAAGGGCATTGCAGATCGTTATTCATTGTGAGCTGCAAAAAATCTGAATTTGGACTTTCTTTTTGCGATGACACCTTCTTTGTTCATCCATTCGCTAGCTAAAAACCCAATCTATGCTTAAAGTCAGCCATTAGTTGATAGACCCTGTTTCTCAAAATGTTCCCATAGATTGGATCGCAACACTCATTGACTCTGTTTCTTGGGAAGCCGTAGAAAATTGCATGAGACAAATTTTTAAACAATCGTCTTGCAAAATCGGTGACAACTATGTTTGCTTATACATATTTCGAGATATAAGCATACCATGCAGCTAGTAGTTCCATCAACACTAAGTCATGCTACCAATTCGAAATTATTCATAAACAAAATCTGCCAAGTGGCTTGAACAAATCACCTTCTAGCTCGAAATTGATGAAAATAGAGCGAAGGGCTATATTATGTGAAACTGAATTCTTATTTCAGCAGTTAGTGTCCAACGTCAGGGGTCTAACCATCCACCATCGAGTGAAGCTATGTTTTAACCCTTTATACTGTAGGCTGCCACGCCGTATACTTATTGTCCTCCTGAGTAGATTGTTAGTAAGGACAAGGTCTCAACATGTTTTTTTTTTTGCAAAATACAAAATGATTAACGCGTTTCGAGCCCATATTATTTGAAACTGAATATATGTATGAAAGTTGCGACACGCAGTGTTCTTTCAAGAGTCTAACCACCCACCATCGAGAGAAGCTATTCTTTGGCCCGTTATACTGTAAGCTGCCACGCCGTATACTTATTGTCATTCTGAGTAGATTGTTAGTAATGACAAGGTCTCAACATGTTTTTTTTGCAAAGTATAAAATGATTAAGGAGTTTCGAGCCCAGTTTACAGAACACACCTCAATTTCGTGTTAGCGCTGACTGGCAATGTACATTAATACAGCTTTGTCCAAAGTGTCAAAGTGTAATTAAGGCGAAGAGATCAGTCAAAGCTGACTGAAAGTTTTAAAAAAGATAAACCTTCAAATGCAGCAGAGCTAATCACAATTATGCATCTTAACCCATCGGTAAGAACGGATATCCGGCAGTCATGTGAAAGATCTTTTTCCAATTCGTTTTCTACTCCAATATATTGAGGCTATGCAAATGAAAACGACGAACGATTGAGAAGAGATGTTGCAGTTAGGAAATGAGTTACAAGACAGAAGATGCATCATTATAAGTTGAGTTAATGAGGCAATTAGAATTGACAAGCGACAACAAAAACCGAACATAAATTACAAAAAGAAACAAAAAAATAGAATTGGAATTGTATTGTAATAAAATGAACATGTATCGGGGCAGGGGTATACGAGCTCAAAATGAAATACTTGTACCTAGTCCCTGTAGCAGTATCTCTTCAGCAGAACTGTATGCGATCTTAAGATGTGCCTTATCAACCTCAATATTATCAGATAGCTAGGCTTCCATCAACAATCAGTCCCTGATTATAGGCCGACCCTTTTAGATAAGTCGACTTGGTGGTCGCCATGTTTCAGTAGTAAGAACATTGGCCTGCTGATCGGTTTGGCTTAGATTCGAGTCCTAGAAAAATTAAAACCTTTCGCGACATCCTATGGAAAGAAAAACGAAAATAATGGATGTTGGTCTGTTTCGATTTCCCTCTGGTAACGCACATAATATAGCATAACATCCTCTACTTGGTTGCAGGTCATGTAGGAGTAGAGGAAAATGAGATAGTTAATGAACTGGCGAGGAAGGGATCAGACGCCATATTCGTTGAATTGGAATTGAATTGTAGATGTGCTTTCGAAAAAATACAAGAAAACGGCTCCGTTCAAGATTTTACACAATTTTGAGGAGACTGTAGTCTTTGTTTTGCTCCCGAATATACTTCCTTCAGCATGGCACCTTCACCTGGCAACGCCGTGAATCAGAAACCCACCCACTCTGATAGTAAAGTTTCGCAAGCACTGGTTTACTAACAATCGAAACAATGTAACGTATTTTCTTTCTCAATGAATTGGAAAATAAAAAAAAACAAAAAATTCAATCAATACGTCATGTAGAACATATCAATTCCACAATAAGCCGGCCAGTCACTAGTTTTACTACTCACAGAATAAACAAACACCATGCGAAGGCATATAGATCCACCCACACCTTCAGTCAGCTAGGTATATTATATCTTATCTTCATTCTCTGTCGAGTCATAAGTTTATCGGCTGGTACCCCCACTTTCTGCGACATTACCTGAAAAACTTTACCTTTGTAGGCGCACGAGTCTGTTTTAAACGTCAAATTATTATAAAACACAGTAAACCACAACCAAATTGATATAAATACGTTCTCACATCGATTCGGATATCGAGTTTCCAATGAAAAAACATTTGTCGTCGTAACCGATAAATCCGATTTTGTTCACTGTAACTAATAAACACGATGTTGACGGCACGGCGACACAATGCAATAACGCTACGTGACCTTAACGGCTACGCGTTTCTTTATATCTATCTATCCCCCATTCTATAAGCTCTTTACAAATTTATGACCCTATGCTGAGATCTTTTTGACTTTTTTTGGTATTGTTTTGCTATTACCGGTTGGAAAATTGATTCAACAGAGAGAGACTCACCTGACTGTGGTGTCATTGCTGCCTGATACGACATACTCCCCCGATGGATTAAAATCGAGCGTTCGTACGCTCTCCATGTGTCCATTGAGGGTGGAACATATTGTCTGTGCATTGAGATCCCATCGCCGGATGATCCCAATGTCATCGGCCGAATACACGAAGTCATCATTATAAGCGAACTTCACACAATCAATTGAGCCATTGTGACCAGTTAGTGACTGCAAATAGGAACAGAGACAAATTATCTTAGGTTCAGTCTAGTCAATGCTTACAAGAACTCACCATAAAACATTTCTCCTCGCCAATGGCCCATAGATTAACATTGCGATCTTGTCCACCTGTTACTAAAACTCGGCCCGTCTCGCCAAGATCTAAGCTGGTGACCTTTCCATTGTGGGCTTTTATTTCATCTGCAAGAGAAGTTATTTTTTTAGAGTCAAATTTGAGATGAATGTTACGCTGTCAATTTGGCCAACAATTTTTATTTTTTTTTTTTTGCATAACCTTGCATTGGCAACAGAAACCTATAAATGGGCAGAATTACTGCCCGCACCGAGTGGGTGCAGGAGTTTTTCTCAACACTTACATTTTTTTGATGTTAATTTCCGCGCTAATGCCATCACTCGGAAGCTGGAATTTCTAAATTTTTTCAGTCTCGACAATGTGCAGATTTTTATTAAAAAAGGTTTTTTCTCCGTCTTCCACGATTCTTTTGTAAATTTTTGTCTTTCTTTTCGACGGCGACGACAGCGGACGGCTGGCTGCTGGCTGCTTTCAATGTTTTTGTCGTTGGATTCGCGTTCAGGTTTTCTCGGACAGGAAGGGAATTTGCTTGTTTTTTTTTTTTTTTTTGTAATTGCAAGAGTTCACGTTATATTTTTGTAGTTTTTATAAAAAGAAGTTGAAATGAGAAACGAAACAAGAACAACAAATAACAAAAAGTACAAAAAATATGTCCTTTCTCTTCTTTCTATTGTCAAAAACATCTGAAGAAAGACTGAACACTGAAGAGATGAAGAGAAATACAAAGATGTATAGGACGGCAGAAGGGAGTATAGAAAAAAAAACGACGTCGAAGAGACAGCGATAAAAGAACAACGGAAAGAAAATTGACAAGCAATTGACAATTGAAAAAGAGAAAATCGGAAGAAAACAAAAAATCATCGATGACAGTTGTGTGGAGGTGGATTGAGGTTGCCAGGTTCTGATTGGTGTTGAAATTATGTCTAGCCTATAGATGGCAGCACGGGAGAAATAAAAAAAAAAGTCCAATTGGATTTGAGAGTTACAATTGGAAATGCAAATTAAATTAAAATGAATATGATGGGACACTCACTCCAATCGATGTGATGTGTAAGCTCTACTAACTTGTTTAATGCTATAATTGAAGCGAAGCTATTACAAAATAAGTAAATCGAGAGTAGAGCTCACGGATTTTGACGGGAAATTGTGCGCTTGTTTAAGTAGGTTATCTGAAAGAAAGTTTTGTTCATCTCTGGCTTTCGTTTCCTCCCCTTTTTCGAGTTCGTTCATTGATATCTTTTCCAAAAGTGCTGTTTTTATATTCAGCGAACTGGTCTTCCTTAGAGGAAGTACTCAAATTTAATAAACACTTCTAATGTGAATGCTCAATCTGTTTTCCATTCATTTATTCCGCATTCCTGTCTAAATATTCTATCATACTCATAAATGCGATGTTTCTTTTCCATTTTTGTTTCCTTCTATTGCATGGTAATTCTGTGAATTGACAAATTGGATTAAATTGTATAAAAACTCGCCGCTGGCAATACTAGTTGTCAAACAGGCTGACAAAACAGTTTTCGCATTCGCATCTTGTCATCGTAGTTTGAGTTTTGAGAAGAATATTCCATCGGTTTTTTGTAAATTTTGTACTTTTTTAAGCAAATTTATCACCATGTCCGCTAGATACGATCGTGCTGTTACAATTTTCTCACCCGATGGTCATTTGCTTCAAGTGGAATATGCTCAAGAAGCCGTACGAAAAGGTTCAACAGCAGTAAGTCCTAATATCCACCAAACAAAGCATATCCTAACCTAACTTACAAAATGGAATACTTTTTTTGTCTGGTCATTATTAATTTCTAATTTTTATGCAAAAAAAAAAAAGGTCGGTGTTCGTGGTACCAATTGCGTTGTTCTTGGTGTGGAGAAGAAGTCGGTAGCAAAACTACAAGAAGAGCGTACAGTACGAAAAATCTGTGCACTTGATTCTCATGTTGTGATGGCATTTGCCGGTCTTACGGCCGATGCAAGAATTCTCATCAATCGAGCACAAGTTGAGTGTCAGAGTCACAAATTGAATGTAGAAGATCCGGTGACTTTGGAATACATTACGAGGTAAGTTAAGATGTGCACCGAAATGAGTAGGAAATGTATTGTTTAATTGTTCCAGATACATTGCCCAACTTAAGCAGAAGTACACACAAAGCAACGGTCGTCGTCCTTTCGGTATTTCATGCCTGATTGGTGGTTTTGATGATGACGGAACACCGCATTTATATCAGACAGAACCATCTGGTATATATTACGAATGGAAGGCCAATGCAACTGGTCGTTCGGCGAAAACAGTTCGAGAATTCCTCGAGAAGCACTACAAAGACAATGAAGTGGCTGAAGAAAATGGTGCCGTTAAATTGGCGATTAAAGCCCTCTTGGAAGTGGCACAATCGGGACAGAAAAATCTTGAAATCGCCGTTATGGAGAGGAATAAACCACTGAAAATGCTCGATGCAGAATCCATCGAAAAGTATGTGGCAATTATCGAGAAGGAAAAGGAGGAGGAGGCTGAGAAGAAGAAGCAAAAGAAATAAGTTAATGTAGAGGTCATCTTTTTTTTTAATTACTTATTAAACACATGTTCTTATGTCTGCTAAGTTGTTCTGATTTATAAAAGGAAATACATTTATGCTTCATGTACTGGGTAAAAAATAATGTGGTTGCATTTATTATTATTGTCCTTACTTCACATCGGTGATAAGTGCAAACTACTAGATCCAAAGAGCGAGGATAATTTGAAGTAGTGTGGCCACATTCAAGCCTTAAATATCAATTGATGACAAAGAGACCTCATGGTTGCGATTAGGGAACTACAACTTTGATTGAGACGCCAAGTAAATCGAAGATCTATCTAAAAATCACAATATTGCTAGAACTAGAAACAACCGTGAAAAACTATATGAAAATCAACTTGTATGTTCAATAATTTTCAGCAAGCAACATTTTGTCTCGGTAGTCTTTCAATTTATGCGAATTAGCAGCTCCAAAAGTTGATCTAGAAGAGATGGGGTCGATAACATCATGAAGACATCAACTTTAAACATAATACCAATTAAAACAAAAAAATACTGATCAAATCTTCACATGTAAGTGTTTTTGCTTTAATTCATCCTAAAGTTTAACCACTTGGATGATTGGCAATTCCTTAGAACACAATTTTTACTTTTTACTTTTTCTCGGTAGATATATCACAAAATCATAGAAAATAAAATATTTGTACACAAAATATACATTGCACATCACTAGATGAGATCACTAGGGGAGAGTTGTGACTCTCCTTCGGCTAAATAGATTTGCATTGCTTTATATAACAAACCAACGCCCATGCATTTCTTTGTACGCATTGTCCATGTTTGCGATGGACCGTAATAGTCTCCACGTTTTTTATTCGTAAGATGCTGTAAGCTTAGCGCATCGATTATGGATGCCTCTCTGGTATACGCTTCTATGGGTAAAATATTATGGAAAACATGCAAGCATACAACTCCCTTCCCATTGGACCATATGTCGAGAATTCTGTTGAGCTTTTTATTTTCACACGATTGCCTTTTCGGAGATTTCAGTGCTTCCACCAATTTTGTGCATTTTACTAAACAAAAGTATAAACTACGTTATAAAAATTCCTAAAAAATTACAATCAACTTACATGAGTTCTCCTTGGTTGGATGTATCTCATTCAACCTGGAGAATGTTTTCATTGCATCGTACAAATGCGAGTAAGGACGTGAAATCTTTCCTTTACCAACGTAAAAAATTGCTCGCAGGAACCTCTTCCAAACCTCGAATCTTGACATGAACTAAACGAATCCAAGACCGTGAGTATTAGCAAGGCTTTGGCTATTACAGACAATTCACTTACCGTACTCTCTCCTGGTAAATTGTTTGAAATTCTCGGATCGATCAGCATATAAATGAAACTCTGCTTCAGATGACCCTCTCGAATGTTTTTTAAGTTCAACTTGGTGTCCTGGAAAAATTCACTAAGTTCTTTCTCGAATTGAAGATATTCAGGAATTCGGTCAAAGGTTTCTTTCCGACGAACAGTTCGGTCCAGCTCAACGGAAAAATCTGCAGGGAAATTATCATTTAAAAGAAGTCTAAGGATCTGAATGGATGTTCAAACTTTGAGTAGCAATACAACGCTGCAGGACCCATTTTACATTGTGATGAAATTTTGACAATAAAACACACATTTTCAACGAAATGAAAAATTATAATATAAAATATAAACGTTACCGCCTCACGTACTTGTTCGGTTCTTCTCGTTGGCATTAAGTTGTTCTTGCATCTGTGAAGTGTTTCGTTTGTACTTGGTCAGACGTTTGATGTACAATTTCTTGGTGCTTTTCGTTATTGGTCCTGTAAGGGAATAAAAGTGTATAAAGTGATGGATAGCTGATAGATCCACTCACCAGGAGGATTACCAAAGTGTGTTAGTTCGGCTCTCAATGCTTCTGTTTCGTAGTCCAGAGGAACTGTAAGATTTGTCGACACGCTTGTAAGTGTAGTATCGAAATCTTTTCCATTTTTGCTGTTCCTAAGAAAATATACCTTACAAATCGAGAAGCAAACCAACATCTTCGTCAATAACTCACTTCTTGGGTGGATCCTTTTTAATTTGATTACTCAGCAGTTTCGTCTCGTAGAACACCAGCCCATTCTCATCGTCTGTGTGTACATAGGCCTCAGCCATTTGTACTATGTACTCATTGGTGTTCGGCGAGCGAATAAAATTCGAATCATTTATTTGAGTCGATTGTGCTTGAGGTGCTTCGCCGCCATCTTCAAACTCGGGTACTGTATAGAAACTTTCCTCGTTCTCTGTGGGCACTTCTTTTAGCGTCTTTACCAACCGCCCAAAATTAGTACTATTGAACGACTTCCGTTTTTGTTTAAGTTCTTCTTCCTCGGCCTCCGCTTCATTGTTGAGATCCAGCAAGGTGTTTGTGAAATCCAATTCCTCGTTGTTCATGATACCGCTGAGTAGAGAATCGATGTCATTGAATTTCTGTAAAATCGATTGTTTACTCTTTGCACGCTGAACCTTTTCTCGCCATGCTTGGATCAAAGACATCGGAGAACTGTTCGGCGCAACAGAGAGATCCTTCGACAGCTCTGAGATATTTTCTTTGGTCAATGCGAATATGTTTTGTGGTCTCTCTTCTTCTTTTGCTTTCACAGTTTCAATATTCTCATCATTGGTGGTGCAACATGTACAGGGATCTCGCTTACGGCGATGGGTGATATTGATGTAATAAGGACTTGTTACGTCGTAGTTATAGTTGATGCGATTAGGAGTGAATTTTTTATCATCCAGATGAGTCACAGAAAGATGATTATTCTTAATTGGTCTAGGTGAGTCAACATTTGAGAGATCTTGATGTTTCTTTTGGTATTTTCGTTCGAAAATGTGATCCTGCATTACTTTCACCACGTCAAAGTGGCACTCATGGATAGCGTAAAGGATAGGTGTTTTCCTATCATCATCGGTCATGTCTAATTTGCCTCCTCTTTCCTAAAAATAAGGCAACAGATGAAAAATGTCTTATAAGGAAGAGATGACAATCTCACTAGAAGCATTTTGACAATATTCGCACGTCCATGGATGGCTGCTACATGCATTGGTGTCATATTATCCTCAGAACAAACATTAGGATCAGCTGAAAAAAAAAGAAATTACTTGTTTTCTAATAAGTAACTGGAAATTCATTTGAATTTACCTCCTCTTTCTAGAAGCTGTGCAGTGGTCCTTTCAGCTAATTGTACATTTGGCATACCACACGAGTAATGTATCGGAGCGATCCCTCTATCTTGGATTAATATATTGGGATTTATATCGTATTTACTTAGCACATCTTCGATCATTCTTTATGAAAATAAATAGATAACAGAGGATTAATAAGACGTGTAGACTCACTTACCTTGGATCTTCGTCTTCCATTGCATCCAAAAGGCAAAGAGCAAGGAAATTAGCTCGTTGTTCCATTTTAACACACAAAATAAATATTTTTTTTACTTATTTTATAGAACAATTTACATACGAATAATTCAATTTATACGGTACATTTTGCAAAAATTTAGAATTGTTTATATGCAATGCAATATGCACAAACAGAAATTGCATGTATTGAAGTAAAGTTTGAAAATGTTGACAGCTGGTTGGTGTGTTTCTTTAGTTCCTCATAGGTGGCTCTGAAGAAGTTAAAAGATGATTGTTATACAGTATTGCGCAACAAAAGAAAACACCCTCAAAAAATAAATTTAGAATTTTAAATGAAAATTCATGCGCATTATTCCTTTTCATTAAAAGAAAATATACGCTGCTTTCCATATGTGTGCGTTGCGGTTTGGAAGAACTAGGAAGCTTAACCATACCAACTGTAATAAATACAGCAAGGCGTTGGCAGTGAACTACATCCAATCACGGGCTTTGGCTGTTGAGTTGAGTAAGAGTAGTAATAGTATTCGAATTGATAAGACTTGCTCCTGAGAGCAAGTACATGTCCAAGTCCAACGAAATATAACCCAGCAGCACTAAGCAAAAGAAAAAAGAACGAGTTCGAGGATTGTGCTTGGATGAAACTGCATAAAATGAGCTACCGCTCCCGCTTTGCTTACGCCTAAGGCCCTTGAATATCAACGAAATGAATTTAAGGAGAATATCGCTCGCTGTGTTCACTTTTAAGTCGGTTTGGGTATAAAATTCAGGAGATATCGATAAAAGCTGGCGTTTCTTTTAAAGTTGTGATGGTTAGCTCGCTTTGCTCGACGCATGGGACTCCTTTTTGGACAGATAGCCCTAGTTCTTCCGATGCTTGTGTGGTTTTGAACTGAATACTGTCACTGTCGAACTTCATAGCTTGTACAACAACCTATCTTTTCTACAGACATCTGTTGTAAACAGCTGATTCGTACATTCGTAAACAAAATATAAGAAAGGAAAAGGAAGCACACAATGGAAATCTCTGACACAGGAAGTTTGATTAATCTTAAAATTGGAAAATTTTACAAAATAAATGAGGATATCATCTTCAATGAAACTATATCTACTTCCTTTTTGGATGATTGCACGTTTAACTGGAGCTATCTAGAGCAGTTACTGCTTGCTGGTCGAGAATGGTCAGAGGATGGTAAGTATCGTTTTTCACAACGAATATTTAATTTATTATTATTTTGTCAAGAATAGAATATCTATTCAATGATACTCGGCAATGGGTGCAATCGGATTATTTACCTACGGTCTTTCCGCATTGCTTTGTGGAATAATGGAGATTTCTGAAGAAAGCGATGTCTGGGCATATTTCAGGTGACGATACGTGATTATATCGCTCCTAGCACTTTTCTTGTCATATGGTAAAGGAGTCACCTCATCAAGTGGCCGTACGATCGAAGTCGGCCTTCTACAAGTTTGTCACTGAAGGATTTCACTTTGAAACCGCCACGGACATTTCCCAATGGAATCCAACATTGTCACGGCACCACCTCAACTCAACATTCTCATCTCGGATACATATGACATTTTAACTTGTTTTTTTTGAGTGGATCATCTCATCTATGTATATCATTTGAATTTAAAAAGATAAATTTTCCTCCACAGGTCCTGTGTTTCCCAAAACCTACTATGAATACTTCACATACTTTAAACGACTCCAGCCAGTACTCCAGGCGAGTCAAAAAGCCCTAAATGAATCCGTCAAGAAACGTAATGGGGATATGCGCCATCTGTTTGATAAACTCCAATGGCTGGGACATCAAGATCAAATGAAGACCATCATGAAAGAATATCAGCATCCTTCATTTGAAACGTCTACCGTGGAGAATGTCTTGTTTCTAACGTCACTGTTGGAAAACGCTTTGGCTAATGTATATTACACGATAACCAAAAAATGTCCACCGCACCTATTGCGAGATCTCCTTGATACGAAAGAGCTAAGACATTTTTTTGGCATCTGCCCGGTGAGTTAAAGAATCTATTATAATTCCGTGTAAATTGTCTTATCACGTTTCTCATTTAGATATTGTTTTTAAAAATCATCATGGGATCACCGGAGTCCGTAAATCTTAGAAATATCGTTTGGCATGGTTTTCCGCTTCCCTCTGAGGTTCCATCTTTCTATGTGGCCACTCTTCTCATTGCTGGTGCAAGTCTATTTGTCCTTATTGATGAACAACAACTTCAATTAGAATCCAGACAACAAATAACAGATTTCAGTAGATTTGTGTCGAAAATAAAAGCCACGTCCCTAGATATCACTTTTCTCGATGATTTTTCACAAATGATCAGATCGATCGCGGATTCCAAGTGGACTGGTCACACAGAACATAAGTCATTTTGGTATCGGATCATTCAACACTATGAAAATGAAAACTTCTGGCATTTTATCATACTGATTCTTCCGCAAATAGAATTGCTTCTGCGTCGAATGTATGGCGAAGCAAATGACTTTGACATCTCTGCTAAATTGGAAGAGTACTACATAACAATGAATACAATCTTCGAGTCAAAGGATAATCGACTTCTCAATGGAGGTCTTTGCACGGGAATACTGCATCTTCTTTATGATGTTTTCATTTCGCCTTATGGCATGCGAATTCGTGACAAAGTTAGTCACGGTGAAGTCGACTTGAACTGTATTAATAAAGATCTGTGTTCGATATTGTTGTACGCCGGCTTAAATTTGATTACATGCAATCAAGTCTACCCACTGAATCACTATGAAAGCCGATTTCATTTGAATTGTCTAGCTTATGAGTCTATTGACGCATCGAAGAAAAGTGTCCTGGAAATGATGTCATTAAAAACTCCTAGTAGTTTTGGAATCGACTACAATTGGGATCAGAAATCTATAGCAGCTCTGCAAGATTTAGAACTCATAAGACCAGTGAAGATATTCAATCGTTATAAGAAGGAACCAGAATTGGTTTCAATTCTTATGAAAATTGCACAACTTGTTGTTCAGGTTTGTGAAAACTATAAAATCTCTTTCACAGAACGCTTTCGCATGTTTGTCAATCATGAATTGCGCTCAAGAGCAAGGAACACTTTGAACAAAATGGTAAAAACAATTAATGTCGTTGGGATAGCTCTAGAAAATATTGTTCAATTTTCAGTGGAGTTGAACAACCTAATGCAGACAGAGAACAAGGAATGGTTCGATGAAACATTTGTAAGAAATCTAAGGTTTGTTGAGAATTTTGTTTTTTGTTTTAAGTATTCTATTGGACATGATCTTTTCAGATTTTGTAAACAAACGCTTTCGATTGTCGAGAACTTGGTGAAATATTCTGATAGAGAAAGTAACGAGTGGTTAAGCGCTTTGGATTGCTGCCTTAAATTTAACAAGTTGAGCCAGAATTCAAGTCAAATGTTACGCAAAGAAGAAGATTTACTTGAAATAGGAGAGAAGTACAAGTGTTCGTGATAAAGTTTGGACATTGAAACACCCAGGAAGTTCTATTGATGCTATTGATGTATATTTTAAGAACTGATAATATAAAATACACATACAAGGAAATTAGTGTGGCTTACTTTAATTTGTACAAGGAAATGTTGTTACAGGGAAGTTGTACGATCTCCAGGCACTCAAATTAGGAACAAACAGTAGTATCTGTGTGATAATAATGAGTAATGACACTATGGTTACTCTACGATTACAATAGATTTCGTGGCATCGTTCAAATGAAGTCTTTGCTCGCTCTAGTAAGAGTAGCTTCTAATGTATAAAGACAACCAATAGAGCCGCTGCTGCTTTAGGATTTGTTTTGCGGATGTGATTACGCATAACGATCGGTAGATAGAAATACAATATTCTTGAACCAAACAATTTCAAGACGAGATTTACCACCTTTTAATCGACTTTAAATCCGCATTTGATAGCATTCATCCTCTTGAGCTCTAGAGGGCGACGTCGAAGTAAGGAGTAAAGAGTTCCCATACCCATACACCAAAGACTTACCCTAGAAAACTACTGCTACTTCGGTTTGGAGAAACAAATGGGTTCAAAGCTACTCCAAACTCGGAGAGCATCTACCATGCAGATCTCCATGAAAAATCGCAAGCTTTACCTGCCATCCACACCAGTTCTGTGTCTATGACCCCAATTAAAATCATATTATGCATATACGTACGTACATAAACGTAGTCCGATACTCTTTAAAGCTTTCACTTTCCCTATAGATCCCTCAGATAACCATATCCAGTCGTTTAGCCAAAGTTGAATGCCTATTAACCTTTCAATTACAAAAATTTAACGATGCTAAGGTCTCTGCCTCAAAACAGATATACTTAGGTACATAGGCCAAAGCCAAACTTGTTAACAATAGTGCTACCAATGTGTCGATGGTGTGGTGTCTTGCAAAACCAACATCCCATTAAATTACTCTACATGCAGCGCACCCAGAACACGACTACCTCTCCCAACATGCGGAACTATTAAACCATTTTGCACTTCCCAACATTTCTATTGTTGTTGTTGGTGTGTTTTTGAAACCTCCATTCAAAGTTAAACCGGATCTACGGTATGTAACCCTTTTTGCGGTTGTCAACCTAAGCACAGCGACGATAGTGGTTGACTCCACCCGTGTGTGATTTGATGAATAGACGAGTATTTTAAGGTACACCACCTCTACTTCAGGTATGGCAGTTCCATGACACAGAAGTAGAGTGCCGTGCATTTGCTGCTTGCGTCAGTCAACAAGCGCATCCAACTTTGGTAACCTCTTGTTCATACTTTTAAATCGGTTGTAATTACGATAGGCGGCGGTGCCGTTTGGGGAGGCGATCTATCGCACAACATTATTCCAGCACCGGCAGCAACAGTGATCTACTCTGGATAATATAGATTCTGAGTTCTGATTGTGGCTTTTGAATTGAATCATCATCGTGTAGTGGCTTCCCACCGTCTGCTAGGGCTCATAAATATCATCGAAGCAGAGTTTGACATGGTTCTGTTGTTACACGAAGATAAATTCTGGGATAGATCCCCATAAACTGGGGGGTGCTGTTGATCGGTTGAGTGAATTTAAGTAGCGTTTGCTACTACTGTATGGATCTAGTGCTGGAGGGTTTTTTCAATAGAGGGTTCAGTTGAAGTCGGAAATTCAACCGAGTTAGTAGTTTTTACTTTTGAATCGTTGGATACAGTGTTCCTCGCAGTTGGATTACCTAACTTTTGGATTTTTTTATTTTTATTTTTACTTTGGTAAGAATTGGTGAAAAAAATAGAATGCTTGTGGGGATGGTGAAAGATGAAAATTCAGAATGATCTGTTGGGATTTATTGTGAGAGGATTGCGTACAAGGACAAGGAGGGAAGTTGTGCATAAATTCGGGGTTTTTTTCTTCGGATTTCTGCTCATGATTCGGAAGTCGGTCTCATAAATGTCCGTTGGTTCCCAACTGATTTTGGGATCGGCACTCCAAGTCTCGAGGCTCTAAGTATATTTGTCTTGGATATTGCTGTTTCAAAGGTTTTGGGAACTTGGATATTAAGAGTTCACCCTCTCTGTTCATCACCTAAGTCTTTCCTTATTTTGTTTCGCACGATCGTCTGCTACTTTGAGGGTTTCTTATTTTTTGTGAATCCTTCTGCCCAATGTAATGTCCACGACTCCGAAATGTGAATTTTTTATTCGTAAGCTTTATTTGAAGCCCAATTTCCAGTGCCATACATTTGTAAATGCGAGTCTGATGGAAGCTTTACAGATTTTCCATTTTTGTCACATAAGACTCCAATACGAAGGGTCACTTCAACTAACCCGAGTCTATGCGGTTTTGCACATCTTCATCTATTTTTTCTTTACATGAAATCAAGGAACTCAGGTTTACTCCGACTTTGATGTGTGATTTTTCGGACTTAAATATGAGGAACTCATTAGCTTTGCGCAAGGACACTAACAATAATTGGAAAACCAAAAATGTGTTGGTTTCATCAATCGCATTACAGTCTATCTCCCAGACAGAACCAAGAACGGAAGCTCTATAGATCGTGGCAATTGTGTTCGACTTACTTACTTATCAGGCCAGCGACCCTTGGAGGGTCTGAGCCTGAACTATTGCTGCTTTCCATCCTTAAGGGTCTCGGGCACGCTTCTCTCAGTTTACTAGACCAAGGTTTCTGGCGTCTGCAATTGCCTGATCTTTAAACCGGAGGTTCGGTCTTCATTTTCTTCGTAAACCAGGTGGCTGAGACTCAAAGATCCTCTTAGCTGGAGCTCGTCCATTCACTCGATGTGGTCAGTGCAGTCGACGGATTTTTGTCTTCCGGACAACATCTACATCTTTGTACAGCTCGTAGAGTTCGCAGTAATATCTTCTCCTCCATTCGCCCTCCTCGCAGGACAGGACCAAATATTGGATTGTTTTCGACAATCTACTCATAGAGTATGCAAGTCGTGAGGCATGATGCAAGTTTGTCAGTATTTCATTGACGATTTGTTGCATGTTCTACTGCAGATTTGAGAGATACTAATGGTTAGTGGTTGTTGAGAGATCTGCACCACTCTTCTTCTCCGTGGATTTTAAATAATCGCATCTTACATCATCTTTTCCATACTTATTGACACTTTCGTGTCGAAATCAATCCCTGGACAAAGGTCGAGAGCTTTTAGAGTGATAACGTGACTGGTATATCAAATCCAACTGTCCAACATTTTTGCTGCCAACGCTTTTGCTGCCAGTTAGCTGACACAAGAAACCGTCTAAAGTGGATAGAACTCCATTTCAAATTTAAGCATTTGTATCCTTTTTTTGTAACTAAATACTTTTTCACCCTCTCCAGATCCACTTGCCCATTAGTTCTGTGGAGAACAACTCCCACATCAACCACATACGATGTCAGTTCGACAGCTGCTCATCATCTTTTTGATGTTTGGTCATCAAACGTTGGCATTGTATATTCCTCAAGACGTAGAACTACTCGATGGATACGATTTTGATGAATCACCAGAGTACTATCAATCAGACAGTGCATATTACGAAGCTAGAAGTCTAGCGGCTGGTATAGTAGGTCAGTCAAAGTCCATACGAAATCGTCGTTCGACTTCTGCATATGATGCAGCCAAGGCTTCCACAGCAATTGCTCTAAAGAAAGACATCGAACAAAATGTTGACAGTGAGCAAATTGAGGTTGTAGATGCCAGTCGGGAAGGACGTCAATTGCCAAAAGCCGAAAAGCAAATCATGGAACCGGAATATTATCGTAAAGATTCATGGAATGACTACTCGTGGAATATCAAACGTGATGAGGATGATTCAGTACCGGATGCAACAAACGATGGTTACAGGGGACGACAGCCCAGAGTGAACTTTGTAACTCAGACCAAGAAAGGGGACATCGAACCTAAGGACCGTACGATCCTTAAAGTTGCTCCACCACCATTGAAATCACGATACGATAAATACGAACCGTACAAGTATGAGACGTATCCATCAAGATCGTATGACCAATATCTTAGGCGTTATGATAGGTAAGTCTGTTTCCCATTGACAATCCAGAAGACTGTTCTAAATTGCTTTCGCTTTCCTTTAGGTATGATGAACAGTACGATAGGGATCCGTACAACTATGAAGAGCATTATTTGTATCGTCGCCACTATGACCCTTATGACAGCTATAGTCCGCGTGTCCCCAACTATCCGGATTCATACTATGATTACCCAGATCGGAGGTATGATGTTCCAGAGCCGAGAGACTATGGACCGCTTTACAATAACGAGATATATGATCGTCCCAATTATGCCAACCGTAACCGTCGTATCGTATACTATGCTCACTTACCGGAAATAGTTCGAACACCATCTAGTGTAGATTTCAGTCATCGATACGACCGTGGACGATATGATAGTGGCAGAAGTACTGGAGGAACCACTTCGCAAGCTTATAAGCTTGAGAAAGCTTCCACTGTTCAAGACCCTTATGGCTTTGTGAAACGTGAAAAGAAAGATCATAGAAAACTTCCAACAGCTTCGCCAAGTAAACCTTCTATAAGAGAATGAAAGGTGCTGTGCTCGCATTTTCTTTTGCTTTACATGAAAACCGTTATTAATCGTAGTTTATATTTCACCAAATATTTTATAAGAACAGTTTATAATTATTTATTTATACTATAAGACAATAAAGTTTCTTACAAAAAAACAAATTCGAATTTCTGTAAAGGCAGCTAAGCTTAACTCTTCGCTAATTTTGACTGTGCTGGAGGAACGAGGACATGAATGTTTGCTGTTCGTAAAAAACCTTTAAAACTTTCTTTTTTCAAATGCTTTTTACATATACTGGAAGGCTTTTAGTGACTTCGTATTGAAATCAAGTCAATGTAAGGTTAAGGTACAGACTTACGTTACAAAACAGTCACCTACTAAAGAAGCAAAGAGTGACAATGGCAACTGGTCTGGACTTACGATACGATATAACTTACAAGTAAAGGGTCTTCCAATAGGGACTTCCGAACTTTGACAGTTGATAGCGGTCACATTTTTGAAGCTACATCTGTCGAATTGGCAACGTTCCGCGCACTTTGCCCATTTTACGGTCGCCATAATCGTCCTTCCGAGAGGACTTTTCGCAGTGTGGTTGATTAATTTTGAGTCCACTGGTTCAGTAAACGATCAACCAACACCCGTACGTCGACGAAACGCAAGATCTCCCGAAAACATCGCCGCTGTCCGTGAGAGTGTGCAGAAGAATCCGAGGCAGTCGATTTCGCGTCGCTCACAAGAACTCGGCCTTTCGCAAACCACAACTTGGCCAATTTGGCGTCGTGACTTGGGCCTGCACCCGTAAAAAATTCAACTGACCCAGGAGCTGAAGGCAAACGACCATTGACAACGACGTGTGTTCGCTAAATGGGCTCTGGAGCAGTTGGAAACTGACCCAAATTTTCAGCGATGAGGCCCATTTCTGGATGAATGGGTACGTCAACGAACAAAATTGTCGAATTTGGGACGTTACCAATCCACATGAGATCCAAGAGCGTCCAGTGCATCCCGAAAAAGTCACTGTTTGGTGTGGATTTCGGGCTGGCGGCGTCATCGGTCCATATTTCTTTAAGAACGACGTTGGTCAGGCCTATAGGTCGATGATTACCAACATCTTTTGGCCTGAATTGGATGATATGGACACCAACGACATGTGGTTTTAACAGGACGGCGCTACGTGCCACACAGCTCGCGCAACATTGGAAATTCTGCACGAGCAATTCAAGGGCATGGTCATCTCACGTGAAGGTGATGTGAACTGGCCACCGAGATCATGCAATTTGACCCCGTTAGAGCGGCCCTCAAGGCCAACATAACCCATGCCATCGGTCAAATTCAGGCTGATTTATGCGCCAGAGTCATGGAAAATTGGACATTTTGGATGCGCGCCACCCAGAGAAGCCGCAGCAGACATTTGAACGATGTTATACTCCATACATAATGGCATCGATAAGCCTTTCAAACGAATAAAAAATTTCAATTTAAATTGCAAGATTGGAAGCGCTTAATAAAAGATCCTTTAGGTTTAGTCGTTAAAATGAGGGCTTACACCTTAATCTACTTCCACAAGAGGCATCAGCTCAAAGAAGCTTATTTCCGTCTTATAATTTAGCTGCTCGAGGCAACAACAGCAAAACCTGTCGTGTAGTCGGGTGTCACACTTACAGATTTAGGGATCCAAAGTATGAAGTTGTGAAGAGTTTTCGAATCCACCCCAGAGAAACGAAAAACTAGAGAAAGCGGTCACTTAATGTACGGCAATTAGCTTAAGATCAACTAAACTACTGAGACATTCTGGTTGAAGTCCAACTGTCCACTGTAACGTCATCTAGATCTAGAGTTTATTAAAGAAAATTACAAATATGAACTGACCGTGCTACCTTCTTACATATGCAGCATGTCTGACAGAGATATGCCACAGATACAGACGAGATAGTCCTTCGAACTTCGTAGTAAAACTATACCAATTCATAAGCTTTAAAATTTCTGAAGGGGGCAAGTAGATGCTACAGGATATTTGGTCTAAGTAAGCAGTCGGTAGGCAGTCGACCAGTCCAGGTGGTCAGGCAAGTGTTGACTTGAAAACGCAACCCATGTGCCCAATAATTGAAGGTCTCTGTAGTGATAAGGAAGAAACTTAACCTGCAATCTATAGGTTTCACTTCATCTCATGCAGAAACAAAATTCCCAGCTCTACAAATCCTATTGACTTAAGTAAATCCATTCGAATTTCACTTCCTTCCGGCCCCCCCTCCATCATCGAAGACCACTCTCATTTACCTCTAATAACATCCATTACTCAATCCTTTAACCAAACCTTAAGTAAACACAGTTCTGTCTCCAATTAAAAATGTGTCATTAGCAAGTCATCAGCAACCACTGTTGAGTCACCTTCTGGTCCATCATCAAACAAATACTTCACCCTTCTAACGATAAAAAAAAACTACCACCCTAACGCTTGTAAAATTGACACAAGGACTCGCAACAAATCTACTAGCAAATGTTGACACAATTTCTCATCATATTACACGAGAAAATCCTTGAGGCAAATTAATTTCAATAATTTTTTCCACTTCTTTTGGTTTACTTTGACATCGGTCGTCCGCCTACAGTGCCCTTGAATCCTTTTGATATATCCCCGGCCTTTGCTGAACCGCAATCAAATAATGAAAACATTGAAATTTTAATAAAACATTCCGGTCAATTTGAATTTGATTTCTACTCGTCCTTTTTTCCCCCGCTCTCTTCTAAATAGTATGACCTTTCATCCTGTTCTGTGGCCCCATACCCTCCATTAATCTGCTTAATCTCGCGTAAATAAAACGTGTCCGTTAACATCAACCGGAATATTTATTCACATCAGTCAACAAAAGCAGAAAAATAAAGAAACACACAAAGTCCTTTTCTTAGTGAGTCCTTTTCAGTCCCATTCTGCGCCCTTCACCCGAAAAACTCTCTCTCTAGCTTATTCGCCAGTCAAATATCCCTAAAGGCCTGCCGCGTGATCTCTTTTGTCAACACCCAAAAAGAAACTGACGAAAATCCTCCTTACGAGAGGTCCAGACTCTTCAAAGGAATGCCAGGCATCTTTAATTAAATTCACAATTAAAATTTCATGAAAAGACACAAAAGGATCTTCGACTGCGGGTGGGGGGATCCAAAAGTTTTCCTTTAAGTTTCCTCTCAGAGCCAATAAGATGGACAGGAGAAACGAAACCCAACGAAAAATAAGAAACAAAACTCTCAGCATAAAACAAAGGAAACTT
The DNA here is from genome assembly GCA_951813785.1 of Criorhina ranunculi. NCBI lineage: Eukaryota > Metazoa > Arthropoda > Insecta > Diptera > Syrphidae > Criorhina > Criorhina ranunculi. The sequence continues at coordinate 31,971,397 of OX638385.1, read as the reverse complement.
TCATTCCCAACAAGGAGTGTGTGTACACACTGAGAGCCGAAGAATAATGTCCGTGTCCTGTGTACAAAAATCAAGAAATTCGCGTTTCGCCTTAAGAATAAGAAAAAAAGAAAATAGAAAGGAAAGTCCTGTGAAAGTTTTTCCCACCATTTTCACGACTACATGCCAGTTGGGGGGGGGGGGGGTTGGGCTCCTGGACAGTCGTCTCTCTGTGCAGTTTGTGGTTTTTCTCTTTTTTTATTTGTTGTTTTTCCTTTATCCTTGTGATGTTTCTGAAGGATTTCACCCCGATTTCCAGAAAAAAAGTTCAAAAGAAGTCCATGTCGGACAGAAGAACAGAGTTATATCCTTGCTTCTGCTGCAGTGGAGTACTAAAGTCAAGAAATTAAATATTGAATTGGAAAATATACATCCGAGGAAGATGGGAAGAGAGAGAGAGAGGATTTTTGTGGAAGATAAATGGGAAATGGAATTATGTATCGACTTGGTGGTTCGTGATGGAATTTGTAGAGTGTGCGTGTTGGATTTTTGGTACTGTTTTCTTGGAATGTCCGTTAGAGGAGAGATTTTGAGTGGCAGATTTAGATTTTAGAAAAGATTACTGGAGTTTGTGTGCTTCTTGGGATCCTTACGAGTTTTTGTGTCGCTCTAGAGATGCTTGAGAGGGTTATGTGCAGATATGTACGAGTACCTTTTTGGAAATTTATAAAAAAAAGCACAAGTATCCGAATAAAAACGAAACGAAGCACGTGTTCAACAGAACATTCTGGGGTGTCCCAACTCCTAAAGATAACTTTAAGAAGCAAATTATTGTAACGAAAATATCCAATTTATTATCCTGTGACGTGTAGGATATGGGTATTTCTTTTCGAATGTCCTTTTGCTCAAACATCAAATGGACATTTTCCCATCTTCTAAACTCAATTACACTTGGACACGCAAAACCGTTTTCCTTCTTCGTTCTCGTTAATGAGGAGTGAAATTCCCAAAGACCCAAATGACATTTCGCCACACACATACTATACACAGATGGCAACAACCCCCCTCATTTTGTATACTTGTCCAATACAAAATGACAAAGGACTTCACCAATTGATGGGTCGATATAGATGGAGGTGGATGATTTACACGTACTACTGTTGATCGATTGTTTGGTGGCTTCTACTGTGTGGACCAAAGTGATTAATAAGTTTCATCCTTAAAATGACTCTCCATCCTTTGCCTCTGTTTCATTTAACCATCTCCGTACCCTTTGTTTAAAGGGTCATGAGACTTGTTGATTGAAAATTGTTCGCTGAAATATGTAAATTTAATCAAAACGAATAGCTGCCGTTTCGCGACGACGGAAATTACCATTTTGTCAGGACAAAGGAGGCGGAGGTTAAACACCAGTTCACCGGGAGAGATGTGGCATTGATATGCCAAAATCCATCGCCCAACCCTTATCGATGGGTAGCACCCTCTCTCTCTCTCTCTGCACCATTATCTTCTGTATCAATTGTGTATCCGTTTTGCTGGGGTAGATGGGAATCTAGGACATTTGTCGGACTAGAGCTATACGGCGCGGCGGCGGATGTAAGAGCGCTTCTTCACGTTTAGCGCCTTTTATGATTGAATTCCCCGCGGGCATGGCACATTCCCCACTGTTACCAGCTAAATTCCCTGCCTGTCTGCGGCAGGATGCACATCCACTCACTCCCCCAAAACATGTTTTTTTTTGTGTGTTCTCCCGTTTGATCTTGAAATTAAAATAAGCCCGGCAGAGTAGCATAACGGCTGTCTTATTGTTTTAACTGTCATAAAGAATAATTTTCAGCGACGATAGGGATTCTTGATACCATCGTCGTCTTGGCGGGGGGTGTACTTTTCCTTTGCTTCATTTATCTTTGCCGCATTATCCTTGGCTTGATGCCCTAGAACGAGTATATCGTTCGACCTGCCACACAGAGAGGACAACCAAATGGCATTGAATAATTTGTTTGCGACGAGACGGTGTGGGTTGTCGAGAATATTGTCTCATGTTTTAGAATCCTGCCGCCACACCAATGCCGTTGGGCAAATGAAGATATTAAAGTCATTTCTGGTAGCGCGGCGGAAATTCCTTTTTTATGTGTCTTCCGAGTCACTACCACCTTTTTGTGGAGAATCTGATAAATTTTTATTTATTTGACAGGTTAATGTCAAGACGTTGACTTATTAAATTTCCAGCCTCCGCTAGAGGCTGCATTCCACGGGGCTTGTGCGTGTATGTTGGTAATTTCTTTTATTTACGATGATGAAGTGTTGAAAAGGTGATACTTCTAACGGTAAATTAGTGGTGGTGTGTTGCCATTTTGTTAAGGAATATTATTACTCGTGATGAAATTGAATAATTAAGTTGGCAAGTGTGTACTTAGACCGATTTTTGTTTGAAGGTCCATCCCGGGGTGTTAACCTTTGTTATCTTGCATTGAACGCGTTGATTGAAAGCCATGTCCATTCCAAATGCAATCCCTTGTGTAAGAGGTATTCGACTGTACTTCTGTTCAGTCAAGGATTGAAGCATCGAGTCTGAAATAGCGCCGATACGTTATTATTTTTTGTAACTATTCTTGTCTCTTTACATTGTGACCTAAGGGAAAGTTCAGTTGAGCTATTTCCTGATCCTAAAAGTTCAATTGCGTAAGCAGTCGAGGTTAAGAAGAAACCTCAGGATGGTTTAGTTCCTTTTTTTAAGATTCCGTGCTTGCTAACTTCGAGTATGGAAGAGTAATTGCACTAAAAATGCTTGACAGTCTTTTGATCTTCTTAACGAAGTCGAACTTTGTCTAGTTTCTTGAGCTTTGCATATCTTCTGCTTTCTTACTTAAGCTATGCTGCAGTCTGGAGGTCACCTGGACATCAACCAAGAAACCCCTCCAGTCAGCACGTTCCTTATCTAAGGCAATTAGGGGTGCATTCAAAGTTGTTGAAGATCCTCTCCTACTAGAATTGATTTGATTTAAAGATTCTGCAAGCCGAAATGTTGGTGTCCATTCGCTCTACATGTCTCAGCCATCTCAACCGTCGAATACGTAACTTTTTGACTAAGTCGGTGTCGCTGTGCAGCTCGCACAGTCCATCGTTTAATCTCGCAAAGGCAAACAGGATCGAATGTCTTACGAAGAACTTTTCGCTCGAAGTGACTGAGGGTATTTTCATCCGTCTTCAATAGAGTCCATGCTTCAGCATCTAGGTTCTTGTACCTACCAAGGGTCTTCTACAGAGAACTTGTCCTTGTCTGGGATAGAACTGCACTACTCAGTTGCCTTCTTAGCCCAAAAAAAGAAAAGATTAGCAAGGATTGTTCCACGATGTGCACTATGCTACGACGTTATATCCGATTCTTCGATGTTGGGTGTCTCTCCTTGTTGACAGCAAAGACTTAGTTTTGGCTTCTTTCACCACTTCTGCCAGATTTGTCTGACCGAACGCTGAGTTCTGGCAACGATGTCAACATCTTCGGCGTACGCAAATAAATAGCTGACTTTGAAAAGTTATGCGGGCCTCTGGTGTGAGCGTGTGAGTTTCGCAAGTGATGTCAAAGAAGTCACATGACAGCGTGTCACTTTGTCAAAATGCTTCCGTGACAGCATAGGTCTCAGTGAGATTGTTACCGACCTTGTTGGTGGAACATTTTCCATCGTCATCTTGCTCCGATGGAAGGGTTGAATTTCCTGGTTTGACGAAGGCCGCATGTAAGGTAACATCCGTCGATTGAATCACAGAATTGCAGAGGTGCGATGAAGGGTGATTCAAAACCACGTCGGGAGAGTTCGTCTACCCTCTCGTTGGCTGTATGACTCTACTGGCGATAATCCAGATGATTGTAATCCCTTTAACCAACCACTTGAACTACTGCGACTTCTTCCATCTGACAGTTGTAATTGCCTTCATGTACCTAATGCAATTGAATCCTTGAGTTAATATTGTATCTTCATCCATATTAATTGATTTATCTCAGCAAACGAACTGTTATCTCATTCCAACGGCTTGTGATTGTATATCACACCACACGTCACGTTATCCTCCCTTTGGCCAATCCAATTTAAAAATTTAACCATTTCGCAAGGCATTATTCCCTCGATTGGGCAATTTATAGCTCCTGAACATTTCAATACCAATTTCGCCCTTCATACCGGTCCCCAGGCGGGTATTCGCACACACACATTAGCCGGGACTAAATTTGACTTGTAGAGCGCGCTCAAAGATCATTTAACACAGGCACACCCCCACCCCCATCGCAGCCATCAATAATGCAAACTATTTGATTAAAAATTCATCAGATTTGCATACGTGTGGTGGTAGGTGGGTAGGGTTTTTGAAAAATCACTCAATTGCTGCACCGTTAGTGTTGCGATGTGAATCAGGGTTGATTGGTGTTCATCAGGTGGGTCTTGCAAACCCTGAAGTATCATTCGCGTGTACTCCCGTAGCAGTGGGGGTGGGGTGTGTGTTCCTCGCATCCGGATTAAATCACTTAATATTCAGGAGTTCTGTGTCACTTGAATTGTACACAAATAAGAGAGGGGAGGCGGCATCAAGACCTGACAACTGAATGAATATCTTTTTGATGATGTGCCTCAATAGGCCGGGAATTACTTGCTCGTCCCAAAGGAAATTATTGTGCTATCCACGGGTGTGGTACATGGCCCGCGAAAGATGAAACTTCGAATCGTAAAAAAAAAGAAGCCTTCAACCAAAACGGTTGGGGTTGAGCGAATGACTTTACACACAAACACACACATATACACAAACGCCGTGTTTTGTGGTGTTACATTAAATTCTTTTGTCATTTTTCTTGATGGCAGGTGGGGCATCAACGTGAGTCGACACAAAAGTGGTAAGGTCGACTGAAGCGAAAGTTATGGGCTGTTGATTGTTTTTGGCAAAAAAATAAAAAGTCATAAGGTTTGGTCAATCGAAACCAACCACTCGAATGAAAATTGGAGCATGGAATAGAGGTTCACAGAATTTGTTTTCACTATCCCACAGAGTACCTACATATGGTAATAGTGGGATGACAGTCATTCTTATAACGTCCACACACGATAAATGCTGTGCAAGGAGAGCCAAAAATATGAGCTGAGACGAAAGATTTGTCGGCTGAAACTCTATGCCATCTCTGGCAGCAAAAATCTTCAAATAGACTTTGACATTTCCAATCTAAGATTAAAGAATTTAAGTCTGCCGTCAATATTTAATGAGTATCTTTGGAAAAAGTTCACATTTTAAAAGGTTAGACCTAAATCTTGGGACGAGACAGCAGAAGATTGTCATTCTAGTGTCAATGTTTTGAAAAAGGGACGTTGGCGGTTCGGCCAACTGAAACGTCGCGACAGTATCAACTCACGAATTTTTGACTCAAGGCTGCATGCTCCGATATGAAGAGCCCATGTTCTTGAACTTTAAGAAACATCATAAAAAGACCTGTGTCTAGTAGACCCAGTAGATGATTGTTTGATAGATTGACGATGCGTCACGTCTTCAAAGCTTTAACATAGTTGACGGGTGTTTTTTCTGTGATTGCCGTTGGTATGGCAACCTATGAACGTTGTTAAGTTGCCTTGAACCAATCAATCTGCTGAGTATTCTTCACCCAGTCTTGGGAGTCTTGACATTATTTGATACGTCTGACCATCAAAGCATTTATCGTGAACATGGAGCCTACAAAAAAAGTCGTACACATGTCACACATAAAGGGTCTTCCAATAGGGACTTCCGAACTTTGACAGTTGATAGCGGTCATATTGTTGAAGCTGCATCTGTCAAATTGGCTGTCATTTATTCAGTCTGTTTTGCCAAATCACCATGGACAGATATAGCGTTCAACAACACGTGCACGTTCGGACAACGTTCCACGCACTTCGCCCATTTTACGGTCGCCATAATCGTCCTTCCGAGAGGACTATTCGCAGTGTGGTAGATAAATTTGAGTCCACTGGTTCAGTAAACGATCAACCAACACCCGTACGTCGACGAAAACATCGCCGCTGTCCGTGAGAGTGTGCAGGAGAACTCGACCTTTCGCAGACCACAACTTGGCGAATTTTGCATCGTGACTTAGGCCTGCACCCTTACAAAATTCAACTGACCCAGGAGCTGAAGGTAAACGACCATAGACAACGACGTGTCTCCGCTGAAAGGGTTATGGAGCAGTTGGAAACTTCAGCGATGAGACCCATTTCTGGATGATTGGGTACGTCAGCAAACAGAATCCATATGAGATCCAAGAGCGTCCAATGCATCCCGAAAAAGTCACTGTTTGGTGTGGATTTTGGGCTGGCGGCGCGGCGTCATCGGTCCATATTTCTTTGAGAACGACGTTGGCCAGGCCTATATGTCGATGATTACCAACTTCTTTTGGCCTGAATTGGATGATATGGACACCAACGACATGTGGTTTCAACAGGACGGCGCTACGTGCCACACAGCTCACGTCACATTGGAAATTCTGCACGAGAGATTCGAGGGCATATGCATCTCACATTGAGGTGATGTGAACTGGCCACCGAGATCGTGCGATTTGACCCCGTTAGACTTTTTCTTGTGGGTTTTTATGAAGTCGCAGGTCTATGCGAATAAGCCACAAACCGCAGTGGCCCTCAAAGTCGACATAACCCATGCCATCGATCAAATTCAGCCTGATTTATGCGCCAGAGTCATGGAAAATTGGACATTTCGGAAAACCCGCGGCGGACATTTGAACGATGTTATATTCAATACATAATGGCATCGATACACCTTTCAAACGAATATTCAAAAATGTCGATGATATCTCACACACAGTTTGTTTAATTTAAATTTAAAGATAGGAAGCGCTTAATGAAAGACCCCTTAAAAGCATTCATCTATGTGGTGGCGCTATAGCTCTAGGTATCGAGGGTAGGGTCCGGACTCATTTCACAGGAATTGTTTGTAACCTTGTATAGGTTATATACTTTTCTCTTAACATTTGTTTATTGCAACAAACTTGATCTATAAAGTCTCCACCATCCAAAGGTTGAACTCAAATCGCGTGTCTGGTCAGAGGTATTCCCTTAAACTAAACACAAAACATTGGCTTCATGAAGATTCATCGAATCTCTTCACTCATTGAACTTAAAAGTGTTTAATTCCTTATAAGAACCTTCAATAAAATTAGCTTTAAGAATCTCCACTCTAATCCACCTGTAGCAGCAGCGACCCTTTTTCCATTCCCCATCCGCAATGTTAAACAATTTACGTTCCATTTAACGTTTACAAACTTAAACAAAACATGAACACTGTCTGCTCTAGTATTCCTCCAAGGACATGCATTTTTAAACATCTTGAAGGGTTGAAAATGAAACGCACGCACATCCCTTGAGTTAAACAAAAACACAGAAAAAAAAAAAACAAGAACAATTCGGTAGTCCTTGCAATCCTTTGAGTCTTGGGAGAAGCCGTTTCTGTGTAAAAGTACAACATCCGAAAAATTATCCAGAAATTTTAATTATATTTTCAAAGGGCGAAAAATAATTAAGCATCACCGTTAACTCCTTTTTTTCTGTTTTGTTTTTGTTTCTCCTCTTCCAGAGAGTACACTGACACTGAGTGGTACCTGGTTTAAGATTTCCCCAGGGGCAAACTGAAAACAGTTAAAGATAATATGTCATGGGTTTCGTTGGTTTTTTTTTTTTGTGAAATATGAATTTTTATCTTTTTAGTCGACTCATTCTTCGGGGACATAAGTTGATATTAAATTAATGAAAATTAACCCATTCTCTGGAAGAAGACAGGACTCCCTTCTGGCTGCAGGTGAAAGGGTGAAAACAAACCCATCCCATTAGACTGAGGGAAAAATCCAGGTGGTGTCTGGGGAACTTTAAAATATAATGCATCAGTGTTAAGTGAGTTTTTATGCTAAAATTTTACGGAGTTTTTTTCAAAAATGTATGCTCGAGATTTAGGGCAAGGACTGGTCTAGAAAGAAGGTGCAAAGCATGGTGGACTTTGTGGTGTTAATGCGAATTGTGTTTTGGAGGAACAGAGAAATTTCAGAGTTTAAGAATAATGAACGTCTATGTTGTGCTGATGACGATGGATGAAAAGATGCACGGAACAGACCTCATCAAACAACTTGCGGATTAAAAAAAAAAGGAGAAGAATAAATGTCCAAGCTTCGGAGAAAAATCTAGACCCCATCCTCCATCCATTTTAGAAATCGGGGTCTGAGAATGGTCTAACAAAGTGCGTTGTATTGTCCGTACTTACAACGTTGTCCATGTGTAGAATGTGTGCATGTCCCATCAGACTGAGTTATGACTACAGTAATACTCGGATAAGTACTCCCCCGCTTAGCTGCATAACACGCATTGCTAACCAAATATTTTAGGCTTCAAAAATGTTCAGCAATGCAAATGGGCACGGATAGGTTACTTCCCCTCTTAGGTCCCCAAATAAATCGGAAAAACTCTCAAGGCTCTCTCAAAGCTATCCGGGGAGCACTGTACCCTTAAACTACAACATGGGCATTCGAAAAATTAGACGAGACAAAAAAGAAACCGCTGCACATTGGTTTAAAATCCAAGCGGGAGGTGGGAATCTTTGAAAAACGAAATGTCCTCACCGAGTATCAGTATGGAATTTCCATCCACTAAACCCACCTTTTTATCCCTGCCCTTTTCCCCACGGCCGGCACCGACGTTTTGGCCTTTCATCGTGAAGGGGTGAAGGATTCAACGTGCTCACAATCTTGTTAGGACTTCTTCTAGTTGGAGGTTCCTTAGTTGCGTCATAATTTGTTTCTCACACAATCAATGACAGCATTCCATGTGTCCTGTGTCATGGAGGTTGGTGTTTTCCCATGCCATCACTAAACCCATTCACTGTCTTTCGGTTTCGAATCGCGGACAGTGAAAATAACCCATGTTTGACATCTTCCTGTGTTTGGATTCAATGCGGACACTTGGAGTTTCGATGGAGATATGGGCGAAAGCATCCACGTCCACTTAGAACCTGTGCCATGTAGAAGTTCACTTCACCATGCCATGTCTTAATTTTTTTTTTTTTAAGGAAATTTCCAAATCCCAGCAGCACTCAAACTTGTTTCGGTCCATTGTACTCCTAGGTAGAAACCCCTTTTTTGTGTAGTCGTTGCAGAAACTCAGATTTTGTTCGTTTTTCTCTTTATTTTCGGTGGCTGTAGCTATTCCTCAACCGGGCTCGAACCTGCACAGGTCGGGTCACAAGCGAAAGGGATGAGACCGTAAGTTCATCGACCTTTGCTTGACACTTTCCATCGTTTCTGCCATTTGGTCATACTGTTTGTCCTCGCTGATGGGTTTGGTTCGTTAATGCAACCTATTTGACTTAATTTTCATATTTTCAGCCCTTATTGGTGACACGTAGAATATCACCGATGTAACCACGGTATTTCGATCCTCCATGAGTTGACATGATGCGCATGAGTGCATTGTTTACACATGAGACTTTGACATTAAACATTCTTCGGTGATGTTCATTAAACATTTTGCGGCCACCATGATGCGTTCGGTACTTGATGGCATGCTTCTTGTGTCCACCTATCGTAAAAGTGATTGCGTCTCTCTTCCTTCTGCTGCTGATAAGCACTGCTTCCATCTTATGTACTTTTAATTTTAAGACCATCGATTCATGCCACTTGGAAAGTTCGACAGTTGGACAGTCCCGCTTGTGTCGTTACTTACTTGGACTATTTCTTCCAGAAGCTTGACAACGACAACTATCACAGTATCTTCGGCAAATTGTACAACCATTGCTTTTTCTTGTTTATGCAGATTGAATATTCCATTCCATAGAACGGCCAGAGGTTTGATGGTAACTATGCATTCGACTGCTAGGCAAGAGGACACAGGTCCGAGCTTCAAAACAACTAAACGTTTCTTCGCGGTACCCTCCCTCGTAGGCATATCTAACAAACCTGCAAGAGTATAATCAATTCGCCGTTGGAAGTAGGCAATAAAGCTGTAGGTCCCTTCTATTTATGCGAAATGAAAAATAACACGCACAACATGAATGGTTGCGAGAAGTTAGTTCTCTACAAGCTGTCGCGCTAAATATTTGTTTTGTTTAGAAGTGAGCCCAACACCTATCTCTGTGGCACCTCGCCTGACAGAAGGTATACTCCTCCGGGCCATCGTCTGTGTCACATGCTGGGATTCTTTGTCTAAAGTAACCTGCTATTTCCAAGGGCTTCGAAGATGTGCCTTGTCCAACATGCCTTGGTCAACATTATTTCAACAACCATCAAGGTTTCTCTAGGTAGGATTAGGTTAGATTGAAGTGGCTGCCAGCTATTGCCAGCACACTTAGACCAGTGGATCTGAAGAGATCTCTATACCTACTCGTTAAACCAATTGGAGCTTTTTATGAAGTGAAGGAGGTTTCTGACATGTGTCATGTGTGTTTATCAGATCGCCTAAGTTGTTATGGTAGAATTCATTTCCTCCTCCTCTTCGTCCATGCAGCTCCTACGGAATCATTTGAATGGACGCCAAGCCTTGTTGTATGCTTGCCTATTAGACAGTGTCCCGTGATGACACCTATTACGGATCTGATATGCGTTTCAGATCCAGCCGCGGCCAAATCCGCTTTGTCGCTAGAGAGGTTATACAATTTGTCCACCTAGAATTTGTTTTCTCAATAGCATCCAGCTTGAGTTTAAGTTTACATGTAGCGATCGGTATACCCAGGGTGTCTCTATCTGTGAGCACGGATACAGTTGTTCCATATCTGGCGAGTTCATCAGCCTTGCAGTTCCCTGGAATATCTCTATCCCCCGGCACCCAACAAAGGTGAATATTGAACTGCTCCGCCATCTCTATAAGAGATGATCGGCAATCTAGAGCTACTAATGAATTTGAAGAGACCGATTCCAGGGACCTTATCGCTGCCTGACTGTCTGAAATGATACGTATATCTTCTAAGAAGCCACCAAAAACCATCTTTAAATTGATTATGAGTTCGGGACCAACTTCGTCTCATTTTTCAGACTGGACATTCCACACTAGGGGAACACAAAGGAGTCTTGGAGATCCAAGTGAAAGCTGCATCACTGCAAGCTACTCTTGGTAGAATTTTCAATAATGTTTGGTCATTTTCAGCTTTTAGCGTAAGGTCCTTCCCATTTGACAATTGCCGCAGTCTGATATTCGTTAAAATATACCTACATAAGGTTCCTTTCTACGTATTCTCTTACAACGTGTATTGGAAGCAACAGTCTTAAAGAATTGAACCAATTTTCAAAGTTTTTTAACAACTTTTCTTCGAAATACCAAAAGAAGTCTCAGAAGAATCGCCCGGAACTAACTTTTCACTATCCAAACACTATCACTATCTCAACAAAATTGTTCTTATTCCTCGTCCCCGATTGCATCGTCTTTAAAGAATCCCCACAGCACCGTCCATTGTCAAACACCTTGTATTCATTAGCTTTTCGCCAAAAAATTCCATTAAAAATCTTACACAAAACTCTAGCGGCTGTTGTTGCCTTAATTGCCTAGGAAAAGAAAGAAAAAACATGGTTATCCTTGTTGCAATACACAGGAAGGTTAGCTAAATCTACTTTTAATACAATTCCCTTCTCTCCTACACTGAGCAGCTTTAACCCCCTCAAACATTCCAAAACAGACTCTGCACAACTTTAAAAGTAGGTACCTGCTAGCTACAAGCTATACGCCAATTATTTAACTTTGTTAGTTCAATTAAGTAAACACAATCTAAGCTGCAACAACTTTTACGGTGGTATTCGTGTACCGTATAACTGAGAAAAAAAAAAAGAAAAGCAAAATCCCTTTTCTAGGAGGTCCTTCTCGTTCAAAAAGAAATCCTCCTCCACTCTGAGTACACAGTACCGGACAAAGATCCTTATGTAAAATCTCAAATTTATATATGTATGTATGTATATGTAAAAAAAAAAAAACGCCAACGACAACGACGATGTGTAAATAATTCAGGACATAAAAAAAGGACACATCCAACTAATATATCCACATGGCAGCAAACTGATTTACATAAAAAAAAAAAACCCCCAACTATTTGTGCCATTCCCATTACCCAGGTCCTGTCTTTGTGTACATAGCTAAAGGAAAGAAAGAATTTCTGTGCTCTGTCCTTGCTCATGCTCCATCTAGAGAAAGAGAGAGAGAGAGAGAGAAATAGAGAGTCCTTTAAGAGAATTCCTATCAATAACCAAGTTTCGTTCTCTTCCGACTTTGGTTTGGTCCTTCTTGGTCATATCTCCTTGGCTGCTGTGTAGTCAATGTGGTAGCTTATTTTTTTTCCGTTTTTTTCTTCTTCCGAGGATATCCTGGTGACACCTCCCTGTGCGCAAAAACATTCTAGGGACACTCGCTATGACAAACCAATTGTGTCCTTTTGCTTGGGTCATTGCCAGATAAATTTCAGCCAATAAAATCGAAGACATACTTTTTTTTTTCTTTTCCTTCTATGTGTATTGGTTTGGTTGAGAGGAAGCAGTTGGATCCTGGCTAGGGGGGTTTTCTTGTCCTTTTCTCTTTGATATATTTTTTTTTATTATTTAAATAAGCGATTGCAGCGCCACCACAATATATTTTTTTGAATCGCGCGCAGATGTAAGATTTCAGATTGAATCAGAGAGTTTCGGTAAGGAGGTGGTCGTTGTGGACAAAGATGAAGAGGCACCCCATGCTCGTGGCAGGACCTATTTCATCTGCACATAAAAAAATGTTTTCTCCTTTTGTTTTTAATGTTTTTTTTTTCTCAAGTTGGTTGTATTGATTTTGTGCAGAGAGTTGGATGGCTTGACTTTAAGCTGATTAGTGAATTTAAGGAAATTCCTTAAGAGCTAGGAATACAGGCAACTTGATATGAGAAACAAATTGGAAGAAGGAGGAGGGGTGGGATTTTTAGTATTCAGATGTGGATGAGGGGTGTGACTTTAAAACTAGTCTTTAAGAAACATTTGGACTGGAAAATAATAGGAAATGGAATATTTTTGTGTTGAATGTCCTGTGAGTGAAATTTGTCGAGGCTCCATAAATATTTGGCGCTTAGCAGGGCTTCTCACAAGCATTCTTGTGCGTGTTTTATTTCCCGCACGAATGGAAAGGACCTACAGTTTTAGTTGCCAACTTTGAAGGGCGAAGTGGAACAGATTATACTCTCGGAAGTTTGTCATTGTCTGCCGAGAGGCGGTGTCGGGAGAAACTGTTTGGTTGTTTTGCTGAGGCTCGAGTCTTCATCCGCTTCGTTGGGAATTGAGCTCGGAGCCTTAGGAGTTACAAGTTGGTACCGTTCGGTGTCGGAATCAACTATCCTTCGACAAAAAGCCGGAAATTTGAGTGGAAGCGGCAAAACAAGAGTGTCAACAGAGATGGGATTCATAAAATAGAAGGCGATGGGCCGCGAAGTTGATCCCAAACGTTGCTGAATGGAAGTTTCCAGTTTCTAATCGGACATAGATATATCAAGGTCTACCTCCACAAGACGGACAAAACGAGTAATTCAGCTTGCCAGTACCTATCTATGACGACCCTCAATTGGACGACGCAAACAACAGAAGTGCTTTGGAATCACTGATTCTTTCCCTACTGGGGTATATTCCTTGTTCTTTCTTGGCACTGATGCAGGCTTATACAATCTTATGAAGATGTGTTTTGGTCTTCTTCTCCCTTTTTTGTTTTGAGGAGAGAAAGGCGGACATTTTAATACAAATTCCTCTGCGGTTCCATCCTAAAAGACTTACTTAGGAGACTTAACCATCTTCAAAGATTGGTCCACGATAGATGGTAGGCCGGAAACAACTATTTTTCCAAACATCTAGATCTAGCCTGCTATCACAGTCTTGGGACAAAAACTTCAGCACACAAAGCCGATATGTTGGCTTTGCTACACGGGTAGGACTACATTCGTGAGGGTCAGATGCTAGATAGAAATATCTTAATCGTATTGGAGAAACGACTGGGCTGGGTCATGTAGAGCGGATGGACACCAATGCTCCGGTTCGAAAAATCTTCGAATCCGCCCCCGAGGGACAGCGCAGTAGAGGAAGACCGCGACTCAGGTGGCGCACGCAAGTTGAATGGGACCCCAACCAACTTTGCCTGCGAAACTGGATGCAGCTAGCTAAAGATCGAGCTGGTTGGAGACACTTGTTGGTTGAGGCCCAGGTCCACCCCGGACTGTAGCGCCACCTTAAATAAGTAAGTATTGGAGAAACTAATATGTGGACAACCCAACGAATCCAGGGTCAGCACCAGGAATAGCTTTCAGGGAAAAACTTCGAACAAATTAGAAGGACACTCGTGGAAGAGAGCCGAAAAGTGACCGAATTAGGCGGTCTGTCCCGATATATCTCTCTAATAAGTTGTACATACTCGTATAGACTCTTTAGACGGTTTCAGGCTTGCTCAAGTTTAATAAATCAGTGAAGATAACTTCATTAAAACAAGGATATTGAGGGGTTTCAAAACTTCAGCTATGATTTCGTAACCTCTGTTGTGTCATTTGAATAATTAATGACAGCCCTTCTCCTAAACTTCCGTCGTGACGTTCAGTCCCCGTCGCAGTCACATCCGCAACATATTCCTATACGGTGACCCGTATGCGGCAGCATCCGCTCATAAAAATATCATTGACAGATGATTGGAAAATTATCCCATTTACATACCATAAATTTCCCTCGAATATCCTTCCACCCACTGACAAACCCCATCAGACGACGAAGAGTCCCAAAAATATAAGGAAATCATTTGGTAATCTCAATGTCCCATAAAGTGGCCCATAAAAACCGAATGCCAATGATAAACTGTAATAGCACTATTCCACATATCACCCCCAAAGGACTCCAATTTGTTTTTGCTGGTAACCGCCGCCGTATATGTAAAATCATGTAAAAGCCGTCGCAGCATTCGCCAACCCCTTTATGCTACCGAGGAAGTGTTATGAATAATTTGCTCTCATAAAGATCAGGATTTAAGGATCGAAGTGAAAGAAAAAAATTGTCAAGCATTACTTGCGCTACGTTTTTCATAACCAAGCACCGACTCCTGTTTGTGGTGGCAAATCGAATCCTGTGTATTCGAAATCGATTTGGTCCGATACACTTGACCAGCCCTCTGCTCAAGGAATAGAAAGGAAAACAATTTCTCATTCATAACTTAGAAGTTACGGCACCCATGGGATGTGACCGACCAACCGGCAGCGAAATGGACCGCACTGCAAGGATTGCTTTTGTATTCCGGCCACGGATACTGGACAGCAGCGGTGGGCTTCATGCATTTTATACTTTTTCTTGTCGTGGGGGTGTTTTTTTTTTTTTTTTGTGGACGTTTGCAGTGACTTTTTGGTTATGGAACGTGTGGACTTTGAATTTATGTCATCGATTTAAGGAACACAGTATCCGAGGGGTTAAGTCAAAGTCAGATGATATCCTTTTAAACAGTTTGCGATAAATTGGTGAGAGTTATAAAATTTCAGTTTTACCGCTCGATTGAAGTAATAAGGACAATTTATTGAATTTCTAAGGATGGAGGGACGAGAAAGGACTGGCAGGTGGCCGCCGTCGTCGTAGTCAGCGTATTCATTGAACTAATCCAATTTGGGGCGTGGGATAAATTGAATTCAACTCATGTGGGGTGACATGAGGCGTCTTTTATGGTTTTTAAAAAAATTGTATGACCTGCTGGGAAGATTTAATTTATGTGACCTGTGGGTAATCATTGTCTCAGAAGAGGTGGACACTTAAAGTGAATTGGATCATCGAACAGTTTTTGACATTTACTTCAATCGAAGTTTCTAACAATGACACAAGGCTGAAGGAGCAAGAAATGAGTGTTCGTCACAAGAAGGCTTTTGAAGTCGCTGTTAAATGTTTAATACTTCCTTGATGAGTCTTGTACCAATACACGGCTTGGGAAGTTCCTTAGTGGTTTACTCGTGAATCTGCGAGGAGTTTAAAGTCAATTATGGGTTCTTGGTAACTCACAAGTGCTGTCTACTTCCACATAACAGTGGAAAGAGGTGGATTTGTGTCGAAAATTCGAAACCTAATGTTTACACAACAACAACTTATTGTCCCCCAGAGTAGAGCTTTATGATAAATTACAGCGTGTAAACTATGTCAAGTGCTAATGAAGGGAGACATACATATGTACATATAAGTACAAGTAAGAAGGGAAAAGAGGAAAATCCTGCGTAGAAAGAAGGGAGCTTATGAGATTCTCCAGCTCCAAGCAGAGGTTTTTGGCAGAGGCAACAACCACAGCCGGCTTTGATGTGGCATCGAAGCGTTTTAAATAAGGAGGTGATGCATCATGGCATCAACCAAGCATAGCCGATGACCGCACTGTCAGCTCCTTAAGCTCCATCCTTAAAAAACGCCGATCCTATGCTTGGCCCGGCAAATCAATTACCAAATTTCAGCCCTAAGGCACATCTTGGAAAAAAAAGACAAAACTCACCACCTCTTCTTCGACTTTAAAGGTTGGAACGCGAATGGAGGAGAAGATTTATCTGCGAACTCTATAAGCTGCTTCAAGATGTGGATTGAGCCTAAAAAGCCAAGACATGTCGACTAAATTGTCTCAGCAAAAAGACAATAAGAGGATCCTTGAATCCCACCCTCTGCAGTCTTTCATGGTATTCTATCGCGACCAAGTCTTTGTAAGAGAGTTTCGATCTTCTTTTCTTACAAAGACTTGGTCGCGATCGAATACCATGAAAGACTGCAGTGTCGCAGGGGGAACATTTTCAAGGGTCGGGAGTCCAATAAGTTAGTACCTACATCACTGCGTAGCATTTTAGAAATTTGTCAACGTATCGTATCTCAATGAGCCAGAAGCCATACATATGTAAGTCTTCCAGCCCATCAAAGTAGTCACTGCCAAGAGTCCTAAATCTTCCATTATCCAGGACACTTGCAAAGTCGAACAAATTCTTTCTCTTCTTCGTCTCTGCAGCTCCTACAAAAGTTGTTATAAGGTAAATGGAGGTAGTCCAGGTGGCACAGGTCCCAGAAACGACTCATGTTTATCTCTACTATTGAGACTTACCACAGAAAGGGCCTTGTTCTCATCGATAAAGTATTCTCGCTACTAGGCATGTTCCCAACTTTGTCCATTGTATGTCAGCTCTTTCTAGGATTTCCTTATCGCGTTTGCACTAAGTACTATTGAATAGGACACGTACGAAGGGAAGCATCAAGACCGGATGAAGTTCTGAACCTTTCCTCCCAAGTTCATTACCGTAATTTCAGCTTGAAACACTGTATTTATTGTGAACTTTGTATGAGTAATTTGGCAATAGAGGTTCGTAAGAGACTCCATTACCACCGTCAGCTCTTCATCTTTCAGGGCAATCTGTATTTGTATTCTTGAATCCAACTTCCTATCAAAAATTAGTGACGTAGTGGATAGTCAGTTACTAACAAGTTGTCCAACACCCTTCACAACGAAGGCATGCGTTCAAGACCTTGGGGTGCTATTGACCTAAACCTCACTTTCCTTAGTATGAGTGATATGTTCTGTCGTAAACGCCCAGAAGGATGAGACTGAACATGATCTCTAATGCAGTGTTGATCTTAGAGATCTGCTTCTTCCAATGTAGGCTGCCCTATGGTCTGACAACCGCCGTGTACAACTTATAAACCACTCCCGGTCTTAAGTCTCAAGTGCAATCAAAAGCTCTTTTACAAGCGTACAATGCCACGTAAGCCTATTTCACAAGACCGTCGATGCCCTTTTGTCAATTAAATTTGCAGTCCAAGACTATACCCAGTAGTCCATTCCTCCTAAAGAAGATAGAAATTGATGTCTCTTGGAACGAAGGAAGCTGCAACATCAACCTTTCACAAAAAAAAAGAAGACATTTGTCCAAAAGACTAATAATCAGGATTATCTATCCTTAAATACCATCATCATTCTCCTTTTATATTTTCATCCTAAATTCCATTATAAAGGTCAATCTCAAAACATAATTGTCCTACCCTCCCGCAAAATAATTACAAGATGATCCGCAGGGTTTTGTTTTTACATACTTTTCCTCAAGAATAATCCCACCAAAAAGGAATATATAACGTCAAGTCCTTACAAAACATCTGCCGACTTAAAAACCCCCCCAAAAAAAAAAAAAAAAAACAACAAAAAACCAAATGATGGCCTCTTGCTGTCGGCCATTTATCATCGTCGAGTCGCCTTTAACGGGGCGTCTAATTACTAATTAAGGTTGACATGTGGTGCCAAAACCGCGTGCTGGCCACCATTGCCACCACACCAACCCACCGTTGATTAAACCAACAACACTTCACAGTGTACCCACCACACAGAGTCCTTGAAAGGATGAGATGAGGTTTTTTTTTTCTTTTTCCGAAAGGTGGTTGCTATTGCGTGAGTTTGAGGTTAAGAGTGGGCTGCGGATAAACGGGGAAAAGAAGAACAAAAAAAAAACAAAAAATCCACGGCAAATTGTAGAAACATGACACCGCCACTTAATTTACAATTCATTCGGTTGGCAGGTTTAATTGGTGGTTAGGGCTTCGCGCCCGCCTGCTTTTATGCTTTGTTTCAACGAAATGATTTAATGACGCCATTTGTCTTAAAAAAAAAAACTGGAACTGGAACTGGTATAATTCAGGATAAATAGGATGAGCGATTAATTGAAGGCCACAGGGGGAAGGAATCTCTTGGAGTAGGTTAGCTTTGTGGCAAATTGACATGCAAATTGAAAGAACTACGGAAAAAAAGTTGTCACCTAACGAACACACCCCAACCAAAAAATCCAAGAAACATGTACTTTCTAAACTCAATTTCCAAAAAAAAAACCTGCCTGACCAGCAATATAATGTCCAAGTCCAAATGAACATCCTGAAACTTCTCCAATCAAGGCTAAGAAAGATAAAACAAGAATTCCAACACTTAATTGGTTGCCCATTCATTCGTAAATTGCCGAATTGTCCAGTCTCTGACAGAGCCTCGTAGTGGACACATCCACCAAAACTCCTATCTCTTAGAGAACACTCCTCGCCGGACATCACATGAAGTGAGCAATTAAGCCAAGAGTATGGGGTCTCCAAGATGTCTATCCCCCCCCCCCAAAAATAAGAAAAAATAAACAGAACTTCTGAGGACTTCTTTCACCGTTCCGTCCGAAAGCAATGCTTCATCTTCCAATTGTCGGGGTGTGAAAGTATGTGACTTGCAATTTTAGTTCACTGAACCGAAATAAGTGACTGAAAGGACGAAGGTCTCTTGCGGCGCTCTGGCGACCGATGACTTCGACGTGATGAGTTAGTGACAAAGCATTTGACGCTGTTGTTGCTGCTCCTGGCTGTTGAGAGAGACGACAGTGATTTATGGAGCGTAGTACTTGTGATTTTTGCTGCTGACATTTAATTAACTACGAATGAGAGGAATTCGAGTGTTTAGGGGAGTGGGTGGTGGGGGTAGGTTTGTATGGGTCTCAAGGGTACATGTGCCACATTCGATTCACTAGTCATTAGGATTCGAAATGACATTTTTAATTTTGTTTTTCGTTGATCCTTATTAACTGGATGAGATTGCAGAAAAGGACAATTTGGAAGGAAGCTGAAATGACGTTGTAAATATTGTCAATTGGGGGACAAAGTTGGTTTTGTGCAGGTAGTTTGAGGGTGGCTAGAGGGGATGTGATTGAAAACATGGACACAGAAATCCAATCAAGTGTAATGTGCAATGGTAAATTGAGTAGAAGCTGCTCCCACCATTGAAGATATACGCCATCCGAAGTCAGTCCATTATGAAAATAAGCCTGAAGCTAATTGAAGAGGGGATAATTGGACATCAAAGCAAACTACTCTAAAATGCAAGATTTCCTGCGATGGGAAGTGCCCTCTCTTCCATGATTTAGTCCCACTCAAATACTTAAATGGATGCACCTACTATGATAGTCCCTTTACACACTCATAGTTGGCACACAAAACTCTTTAAAAGTTTAAAGGCGTACCTGCCCTGGCTTCACAAGTCCTATGAACACGTGCACAACTGCAGCTCTCCTAACTGGAGCAGACTTCATGGAGCATGGATCAACTGACTTAAAAAAAAAAGAAGGTATACCTCTACCCTTACACACGAAAGGTAATAGGTCGATGCAACTTGCGTCCTAAAGCCTGGCCTTTCCTTCAACTTAAAGTCGGTTGACCTGGTGGCCATTTAAAAATCGTTAATAAATACTATACCAATCCTTTTAAGTCCGACCGATGGATCAAAAAGTGGCCGGAACTTCAAGACGTTAGTCCCAGGACTACAGGACTTTGAAAAGCTTGAAAAGTCCATCAACTCCTCAAACAATAAGAGAAGTCAAGGCGTGATTCAGGCTTCCTATGCACTACCTAACAAGACACTATTCACTCAACTACCCTCCCAGACTACAGCAGGGTCTTCCAAGCGGAGGTCCTGACAGTGACAACAGGTTGCAATGAAGGCACTACCACGGGATGTAAAACTCTGCTGGGTCCCTGGCAAGGGAAGGATCTGTATTAGACCCCGATCAGGCTGATACCATCGCTAAAATTCCACCCTGTAACCTCAAACAGGAGGTTCAAAAGACTGCAAATGATAGATAGAATGCGTTCAGTCCCTGTGTCATAACTAGGAAACTATGGCCATTCTACAATAAACAGAAAACTGATAGAATCCTGCAAATGGACAAAAAAAATCCCTATCTTCCCTAATAGGTATCATCACCGGGCATAATATGCTTAGGACTGGGAGACGACTGAGATTGAACACGGCCGACCTATGCAAAGGATGTGGTGACGAAGAAGTAGATAAGTACACTCCACACTTTCTTTGCCACTGCCCAGCGCTATGCCAAATAAGATTCAACACCCTAGGAATGCACTTCTTTCGGGATCTAGAAGAACTGTCCGACAAGTCTGTGGTCGACACACACAGATTTACTCGCCCCTCGGACTGGCTCGATAGAACATAGGCTTATGGTTCCTAGTAAGGGGAGCTGAAACCCCTAGGGTACCACAATGGGTCTACATTGACCTAAGTGTGACGGAAAAAGGACCTCCTTTTCCGTTAGCCCTATTACCTTATTTAACCTAACCTATCTATCAGCTTCTTCGTGATTCAATACATAAATGCCCCCCCACACAAACACACATTCAATGTGACCTGAAAGGAGTCGATGAATGAAGAGAATGTCGGCTGCATCTATGCGTTCCTCAAGGGTGTTTAAATTAATGAGGTTGAGGCGGTTTTGATAGGGAGGGAGAATAAAAGAGTCGTTCCAGGGCAGACCTCGAGAGCAAATCGCAGAAAACGGCGCTGGATGCTTTTGATTCTCGAGATATGCACACGATGATACTCTAGACATACTCTAGGACGGGGCGAACAAAAGTAATGTTGAGAGACCTACATAGTTACGTATGTGTTGGTGAATTCTTTGGACCACCGTTTTATAAAGGCTCATACAGAATTTGCCTTAAGGATTATCTTATCCTTATGTAAACAAAATGCTTAGGTCGCGAAGGGATTGAACGAGAGAGAGACAGGTTGATTGGGCAGAAGGTAGAGTCGGGAAGCAGATCGGTGCCGCTTATGAGAAAAGGTGATGGATTGGCATATGGCTATATTTAATTCCAGACAATTTTTGAGGCACCAGATCGAAAAACTATCGAGGTCTTGTTGAAGGAGGATAGAGTCTTGGGATTAGGAAATGGCTTTGAAAAAATTTGTATCGTCGGCGTAAAGGGAGACAGACGAATGTTTGATGAACCTATCAAGGCCGTTAATGGTTAGTAAAAAAAGAAGGGGGCCAAGTTGGCTGCCTTGTGGAACACCAGAGGTGGCTAAAAAGGGATCAGAGTGGGTGGACCTGAAGCGAACACTTTAAAAACTGTTTTCCAGGGAAGAAGATATAAATTTCAACAGTATGGGTTCGAAGTCGATGGCAGACAGTTCTAAAAGTATTAATTGATGGGGGATTTTTTTAATAGCCATGCTTAAATCGGTAGCAATAACGTCGACTTCGTTACCATTCTCGAGGGCTGAGAGGGTAAAGGATTTTGCTACTTGAGCACGGAGCTTAATCTAAAACAAGACAACAGAGAAACAAAGAAAACAGTGATTTGGTGGTTCAATTTCTTTGGGACACTTTGATCTATAAAACTTGCTATCGGCCTCTTCAGTCCTAGCTTCGACTTCTCTGATTTGCTGTGGAAACTGTAAAAGCGCGTGTAAAAGAGTACCCTTCGATTGGTTTTTGAACCGACATCACTGTTGTCGACAAATGGGCACATCGAGTTTCAAAACTTTTCAAAAATAACCCTTCCATTGACAGAAACATTTTCACAGAAAGGATATGTGAAAGGACAAACATTTTTTTTTTAATATTTCCCCACTCTTCCACCCACCATCCGACAAGGATTACCTAAGGAGTTGCAATTAGCAAAGCTTTATTCAGCACAGTACTCGCATTCGTATATCTGCAAAGGATATCAAGATATCGATTGCGTTGCCGTCCATTCCGTATAAGTGAGTTCAAAACTCCCTTGCATGTGCCCAGGCCCACCACACCGAACCCAGTGTAAGAGGCAGCCGGACTAATTAAAACTTCCATCACGAAATCAATTACAAACGATTGTATAATGCTCTTCCTCTGCATTTCAATTCCTCAGTGAACAAATAAATACTCGCCAAGTAGTATCCTGAAAGATACTCCATACACTGTGACTCTTGAAGTCAATATCGATTCCTGGCAATCAACCGAATGGCAAGAGCGCATTTCCTTTTCCTGCAAAGGATATTCAATTTGAGTTTGTTTTTTCTTCAGGAAAGATGAGACGGAGACGACACCCTTCAACGTCAGGTTACAGAGTCACACAAAATCCTTTCTACTAATGTGAATATCTCGGGACATTTGGCAGTTATTGCCGCATAGAAAAACAGAAGAAATAATGTATAATTTCTTTAGAATCCTTCGTCCTTTGAGGAAAAGCGAAAAAAAATGACATTTTGCGAAACATTACAACACACCCGCCAAGTGAAAGGTCGTAAATGTTTATGAGACATGACGCGCACGCAACGATCTGTATGGGTGTCATGTCATGTGGCACATCGGCAGCAAGGTGTCAGTTGTGTTGGCATTTTTTCTATCATTTCGAAAATTGTTATTTTATGCATAAGTCGTCGTCGTGGCGCAGCAATAAAAGCGTGTACAACACGCACTTTAAAAATTGCCAAAAAAGCATTTGAATAAACCAACAATAATGACATGACGGTGTTGGTGGTACCGGAATGGCTGGCGGAACACATATTTTTTTCGGTTGAAAATTTATCACAGTTAATAAAAGGATAAGTGCGGTAAGTGAATGAATTTTTATTTGAAAGAATGTCGAGTGAATTTTAAATTTGTTTCCAAAATGTGGAAGGAGAACATCTTTGGGAGGACAATTGTGCAAGTATAGCCTTAAGCCTTCACGGTGGTGTGTCTTTGATTTTGCTGCGGTGAAAGACGTCACTATAGCAAGCACACGGTTTTCAGATCTCAATACTCACTAGGGGACAAAGCGGTCTTTTGATTATCAAACAGGATCGACGCAAGACATGCCTCCAGTAATCTAGTTATCTGAACCTTGAACTTTGATCACTATATTGTGGCAGAGAAGATAGTTAGGAAGAGGTGGCGGTTCAATATGAACTCAAGTAGCACTAGAATGTGCCTTTTTGTTACCGCGACTCGTGTGACCTGGTTGGTGATGTGTTTTGTTGAGGATGTGGGACAGTCAATGCCTAGATCCAGCCTGTGGAGTTAAGAAAGCGGAAGGGACATCTCTTATCCCTTTACCCGAGATGTCACTTAGGTCGTCGAAAAATGGTTGGTTTAGTGCACGCAGTCTTGCTCTTCCTAGTGCCGGACATTTGCAAAGGAAATGGAAGAGAGTTTCCTTCTCATTTTCGTTCCCGCAACTGTGGCAATGGGGGTTGTTCGGAAACCCTAGTTTGGCCGCATGGTCTTCAATTGGCCAATGTCCGTGATTGTCGCCGTGATTCTGGCGATATCCGGGCGTGTTCTGTTTATAAGGTCTTTTGTTCTATTCTTATCGTAGGTAGGCCATATCTTCCTTGATATGGCGCAGCTGGTTAACCCTCTCTATTGGAGGTTTGCCTCCCGCTCCTAGCGGGATATGGACCCTTTCCGCGAGAGAGCCGTGTAGACCTGAGCCCTGCCTGCCCTGAAACCCAGAGCAGTGTTACCCTGAAGCGTTCATCCAAGCGAGCAAGTTCGTTCCGGCACTCCTGTACCAGATTGGAGGATATGTTAGCCGAGTCAATAGCTTTGATAGCGACTTGGCTGTCTATGAGAATAACAATGTTTTGTTTGTGCGTTGTGTCACGCCTGAGTTGTGTGCAAGCTTCACGGATTGCCAGTAGTTCCGCCTGGAAAAAGCTGACAAAATCCGGCAGACGGTACGATAATGATATTTTGGTGATTCCGAGTAGACACCGACCCTCACAACACAGTCCATCTTTGATCCGTCGGTGTAGATGACCGTGTCGAAGTTCTTCTCTAGAGCTCTAGCTCTAGTAGAAAATCCTACGTGGACATTTTTTTTTTAAGTTTAGTTTGGGTGTGATGTAGTCGGTTGGAAACATGACCATACCTCTAGGTAACGAATCCAAGATGTTGTTGTAGCCGTAGGGCCGTGCAGTCCAGCACCAGAAAAGATACAACGTCAACAGGCCGAAATAGGAAAAGACCGTCAGGATATTTATCGAAAATGTATCCCGAAACCTCCCAACAACTCTGCTGCCAGGACTGCCAAAATGACTGCTCGCTGCTAGCAAGCTCTACGAGCAAAAGTGATGGAAGAGCACAAGGAGCCCACTATTGAGAGATCCTACTTCAGTACTTCAGGAACAATACACGGACGTTTTACAAAAAAATTTGAAGAACAAGTCAAGGGAACAATGTAAGAAAAGAACCCGGTGGAGATGGAGAAAGAAACCTTGTAGATGACAACGATGCTAAGAATATGGAATTACTACTTCTCTAGGCCGTATAACTCCGAGGAAAACCAACCAATTGTGAGTCGGAATGAGCCATCGAACCTAGACGACGATAGTCAAAACTTCTGTCCTCCTCTCTAACGAGATGTAGGTTTATTAATATCCAATCTGATAACCAACAAAGCAGCTGGACCTGATGGCTTACCGGCCGAGCTATTCAAAGGAGCCGGAGATGACTTGGTACAGAGCATACCCCACCTTGTTTCGAAGATTTGATCAGGAGGAATGTATACCTGATGAATGGAGTTTGAGCGTCAT
This sequence comes from Criorhina ranunculi, assembly GCA_951813785.1. Lineage (NCBI taxonomy): Eukaryota > Metazoa > Arthropoda > Insecta > Diptera > Syrphidae > Criorhina > Criorhina ranunculi. Next base: position 31,946,084 of record OX638385.1, on the reverse strand, counting down.
TTCCCCGATCCACAAGAAAGGATACTTCCTAGTCTGCGACAACTACAGATCAGTCCTCTAAGCATCACGTAGAATATCCTATCTGCCATATTGTGTGTTCCCCAACAAGTTGATTAGTTCGAATAAAGGTCATGCAAACCCACAATTTATCAAATTTTTACACGTCGGCAGATCCCGGAGAAAGCCCAAATCCAAATCGATACCCACAATCTCTTTATCGATTTTAAGGCCTCCCATGACGGCATTTAAAGAGACAAGCTACATAAAGCCATGTTGGCAACCCCTGCCCAACTAGTCTGTCTATGAAGGATGACGACGAGGAAAGCTTTACCATTAAGGTCGACTACAATCTCACTGAGACAATATGCAACAACTTGTTTAAGTCGAAAATGTTGACTTCAGTGGCAGAACTTGGCTCTGCTGTCACTTCTGACTTCAGAAACCAAAACCAAACGAAGAAACTGAGAAGGCAACTGAGTAGTAAGGCCTTATCCTGAATAACGAATTCCTACTTGAATGATGCTGGAGCGTGGACTCTATCGAAGACGGTCATTTCGAGTGAAAATTTTGACTTTTTAGGTGGCTAGGGCATGTAGAGCAAACCGACACCAACGCTCTTGTTCGCTGAGTCTTCGAATTAAACTCAAAGACCTCGTCTTCACACAAATAAAAGTGGACCTCAGCCAACTTGGAGTGCGCAAGTAAAGGCTAAAGACTGGGCTAACTGGAGAAGCCCAAATGCACTATAAATTGTATCCAGATGATTGTCAGACTCACAAACAAGTCCTTCTCTCTTGCCTTCCATTCATCAGCTTTGTCATCAATCATAAAATTATCTATCTAGCTGTTGACACTTGCCCTGGACTCATTCATTTAATAAACTGTTAACTGACTCGTATTTTGTCACTTATCTGACAATTTATCGAAAGTTAATCCCACCACATGAACAAAAAAACTACCCCAAGCCAGCACCCCTGATACGTTATTTTTTATTGCCAGCACCAGGAAAACAATCAACGAACAAAGCAAACACCACTCAGCAGCTTCCCCCTTCCCAGTGATGTCATACAAAACGGCTACAAATGATTTTTAAGCCTGATTGATCGACAATTAAGTGATTGTCAAACGATGAATCCGTCCGGGATTAGCACGCTCTGGCTGCGACGTCAAGTGTGAGCCCCCATATGTGACATGTGATTACACGTTTTATTGGTTTTGTGAGTTTTTTATCGACATGTCCCTTGCTTAGGACCGACCAACATCATCAATTTGACAGATGTCCGAACAGACTGAGGGTCAAATGGGAACGAATGAAGGATGATTTGTTGTTCTATTTTGGGGATACATATCTATGCTGGCACGAATCCATTGACGACAATTCAAGAACCCCTCTCTCAAGCTCTCTTTTGCTAAATGACGACCATTAAAATGCACAAGTTGTTTCTCACGATTCAACCTTAATTAATCCTTCGACCATTCGAAATGGCCAATAATTTACTTGAATTCAGGACTCATTACAGCAGAAAGAGGAAGTAAAATCCAACAACCAGGTCACGGAGGATACAGCCAGCCACCCACATCATTATCATTATCATCTTCATGGACATCGCATTAACCGCAACACATTAAGGAGAGCTGTTGGTCTAGATATTTTGTAGTCGATAGTCGTCTAAGCTTCCTTTCATGTCCTTAATTGCTTTCTTCGAGAATAGGACATTCGTCCTGATGAATGTTCGTTTTTATTTTACCTCCTTGGTCGACAACAAAAACCTGTCAAAGGACACATATCATTTCGCATCATTGATGAGATACGTCCTTAATGAGATGTTGTCCATTATTTTGTCCTTTTTTCCATCATTCAAGGGTGAACTCAATGGGGATGGGGAAGGGCAATTAAATATCCTTTTATTTTGTGTCACATTTCATTCTAAGAAAACACTTCAACTTCCCACACATGAAAACAAACCCCCGCCGTAGAGGGGTGGATGGTGGTAAGAAATTTCACTCGTATCTCACGTGTCGGCTCAATTGAATCCGATAAGGAGCCAAACATCAAATGAACGTATGGAATACACAACAGCCAGAGCCGAGAGGGGGATGGAACAATGTAAGGCGGGATGGAATCACTTAAACGCAGGTGGGGTTGTAATCTCTCTGTGTGCGTAGTGCCTCCATAAAAACCGAAAGTAAACGAAAGTTTCCCCCTCCGTCCAAATCACCTTTCTATACTTCTTTTGTGGATTATTGGGACGCGTGTATCCTTTTTTTTTTACCTGACCTCACCAGCAGAGGTTAAGAGAGGTAATTTTCCGAAAAATTCTGCGGTGGGGTTGGTGGATCAGGGCTATCGGTGAATTATCAACTAAAATGTGAACGTGAATAGCTTTGGTAAGTGGGGAGTCCTTAAGGATGTCCAACTCATAAGAAAAGCGAAGTGGCCATTCGGAAGAAAAGTTGCAGTTTTCCTTTTATGAACACAAAACAGGATTTGTGGGAGTTAGTTATGTGAATGGATCCTGTTCAATTGAATTGAGACCAGTTGGTGAGGGGTGGGTGCTAAATCTAGCCTTTTTTTTTGACAGGGACACGGTTTTAAGTGAATTAAATTCTAGAAAAAATTGTTTTTAACTTTTCCTTGGATACCTTCTAAAAAGTGGATAAGCGTGGCAAAGTTTGATTGTCTAGAATAAGAACGCTCGGATTTATGACTACTGGTCATTACGTTGAAATGTTATATGGAGGAGAGAACATAACGAAGGTCAAATCACGTACAAAGTCTAGTCTCAGGAGGCTTGTAATAAATAAGTTTTTGTGAAAGGAAGTATGATATCCTTTTAGCGATAAGGCACTGATCGCCGGAAAAGGCTGAAACTTAGAATGTGGTGGACCCTAACGTCTTGGTTAAGTAATTACAACAGATATACCACAACGTGATCGGAGTTTCTTTCAAAGGTCTCACAGGGAACAATGCAGGAAAAGAAGTGAATTGAAGCTGCAATTGAACTCGCATTAAAAATGGTTGTAGAATTCTGCAAGGACAACAGGCAGAATGGAACTCAATAGATGACGTCGTGCTAAGCCAAGGGCAGCTATCAATGTAGAAGGAAGCTGCCTTAGGGCGAACTTTTCTGAGTTTACCTTCACTCAGGAAGACAGAGGCGTGTCATTTGGGATCGCAAAACCAAGACGTAAACGATTGAAAATTGTATGGGGCACGTCCTATCTACGATAAGGAAGCTAATCTCTAAGAAAACTATCGACATTTCCATAGATAGCTAAGCCGCCATTAAAGCGAGTCGCGAAGAACTCAAAACCCTTACCGCGAATCACAACCTTTCACTCTGGTCGATCCCGGGACACAAAGGTATCCACGGGAACCAAATCACAAATGAATTAGGAATAGGACCTATCACTGGTCGATAATTCAGTTCTGCACGCCCTAACTCTCGTCAAAGTAAGAATTGCACTAGACTTTCATAGACAAGCTGATGAGAAATGGAGCGCACTCTCATCATGCCGCACCTCCAGGAAACTCTGGACAAATATCGACAAGATAAAAACGGGGCAATATCCTGCGCTAAACAGATCAAACTTAGCTCTCTTCATCGGGATCATCACAGGCCACAACCTACTGGCGGCCCACCGTAGAAGAATGCGTCTAAGTACAGACTAACTATGCAGAGGCTGCGGTAATACAGACGCGGAGGAGAATACAACCCACTTCCTATTCGAGTGTCCCAGCCTATATAGAACAAGGAAGACGGCCCTAGGTGAATACCATTTAAACGACCTGGGTGAGCTGTCCAACAAGCCACTAAAAGGCATTCTAAAATTGGCGACGAACTCGGGGTGGTTCACGGAGGCCGATCGTTCGTAACTGCACTCATCCAGACTCTTCCACTCTTTCTTGTCTTTTCAGAATGGACATTCCACGTCAGAGGAACACAATGGATCCATTAGAGATCCGAGTGAAGGCTGCACCACGCAACGCCTTCACCACTTCGACCTAATCTAACCTAGCTACGATAAGACCATTCAGGTCCATATCCTATTTCTGTTGTGAAAGGTGGCTTCAATTGTTTGGTGTTTCGGATACACTTCTGCGTCTCAATCGTGGAAACCAATGAGGCTCGTCGAGGCATACTAAAAGGTAAAAGGCTAATGGAAAACCGACTTTTCAGTAGTTCCTATAAGGTTTCCTTACAAAATCATCCACACAGCAACCTGGCTTTCTCTGGATAGTTTCAGGGGAACAAATGTCATAAAGCAAGATAAGCCCGGGAAGGGTATCAAGCCAAAAAATTGGAGGAAAAGAAAATAATGCGTAGAGCTGGTTGGATCTGCAATGAAAAATATAAAAAAAAATCGATACCGGGAGGCTTCGCCGCTCCCTACAATCAAACAGCGACAATCTTAAGCAAGTCCTCGCGCAAAAAGCTGTTAAAAATGTTTAGATGCTTCTCTCCACTGGCATCACAGGTATAATGCGCAATTGTCCAATTGCAGCTCTCCCAACTTGAGCAGAACTACGGACTATAGAGCCATCATAAGTATGCAAGTAAAGGGTGGTTAAGTTTTAAGGACCGATGTTGATTTTGAATAAAACACAAATTATTTAAGAAATTAGTGTCATTTCCTTTTATTATGATAATATTGGTATGGTTCAATTATGTATGGAACAAAATATCGGCCAAATGGCCGCCGCGACCTCGGCGGCACACCTCCATCCGATGGTCCAAATTTTCGATGACGCTGAGGCATAATTGAGGTTCTATGCCGTTAATGTGCCGAATTATCTCATTCTTTAGCTCTTGAATTGTTGCTGGCTTATCGACGTACACCTTTTCTTTCAAATAACCCCAAAGAAAGAAGTCCAACGGTGTCAAATCGCATGATCGTGGCGGCCAATTAACATCGCCACGACGTGAGATAACACGGCCATTGAATTTCTCCCGCAAAAGAGCCATTGTTTCGTTAGCTGTGTGGCAAGTGGCACCGTCCTGTTGAAACCACATATCGTCCACATCCATATCTTCCAATTCGGGCCATAAAAAGTTCGTGCAATTGTTGGGCACGATGACGAGTTGAGGTGGACGGCACTTCAGCCACACTATCGCGAACAGCAGCAATATTTTCTGCAGTACGAGCTGTACGAGCATGCACTGGTGTTTTCACATCTCCTACAGACCCGGTTTGCTCAAATTTTTGCACGATTTTTCCGATTGTACGCACATTTGGACGATTAAATTGACCGAAAAAATCACGAAGTGCACGATATGCATTTTGATTTGAACGCCCATTTTCATAATAAGCCTGAATAACTTTAACGCGTTGCTCGATTGTGTATCTTTCCATGGTTCAAATTGAGTTAGTCTGAAATTGAGAAATGTCAAATGAAATGCAGAAAAAAACTTGACGTTTAGGTGTGGTTCACATTCAACATCGGCCCTTAAAATTTAACCACCCTTTAGGTAAGTGACGTTTCAAAAACGGACTCAAGGACGTACATGGCCCGAACTTTAAGCAAGTAGTCTCTCTTGGCTGGTCCACATCTGTCTTAAAGGCAGTGGTATAAGCAATTGAGCTGGATGTCATTATTGAGCACATTGATGGCATATCGGAGCGGCCCTCACAGAATTTTCCAAATAAAACTCAACCCACACAAAACTTTCACAAACAGTCGGTTGAGGGAAGTTACCACGAGCTTAATCGATGCCTAAGTAAAGAGCTATCTCACCCTCCACAACCAAACAACGCTATCCCTTTTGGAAGGTTTAATAAATATCTACATCAAGCAGGTGTGTGGATACCTATCGAGATCTCAGTTTGCATATATAAGAGGTCGATCAGTGGAAACGGCTCTACCAAGACAGTTGAAGGCTCACTGCTTCACAGAGAATTTACTTTCGGTGCCTTCCTCGATTTTAAGGGTGCCTTTAACAAGTAAAGCACTCCTTGGCCATTCTTGGCAACCTGCACAAAGCTTAACTCAAGGTGGAAAGCATCGAAAGCGAGAGTGTAGGACTTTAACGTCTAACCCATGCTTCCTCATGGTACCGCCATCCGCAGCTGCCTCCTGTCGATAGATTTATGAGAGTCTGTACGTCTGAGAATGTTTGTGCATTGCACGAAAGGTCTCTTTAAGTCTATAAGGTCTATAAGACTGCGTGCTGCTGTGTGCGCATGTATGTTCGTATATCTGTCCATCTGTGCATCTCTGTAAGTCTGTGCGTTACTGTAGGGATGCGCGTTTCTACAAGTATGTTTCTGCCCGTTTTTTCTGCTCTGTTTCTTGCGTTTTCCTCGCTCTCTCTTCTTTCTCGCTCAAGTCGTCTCAACTCTTAGCATATATTTATCTTTGGCGTAGGAACTCACTGTGCTCCACTTATTTTCCGAGTCTAGCATGTGCTGCACAATGTTCTCAGGAGTTGGTGTTTCTTCCAATACAATTCGTTCTCTTTGTGACTGGAATCTTGGGCAGTGAAAGAATACATGCTCCACGTCCTCGAGAGTATCACTGCAAGATGGACAAGTGGGAGTGGAAACAATCATGTCCCGTTAGCAGTTGTGTTATGTAAAAGTTAACTTCGCCGTGTCTGCGGTTTATCCAGGTCTCGATGTCCGGAATAAGTCGGTATGTCCATCGGCCCTTAGACGAAAGATCACACTTTCGATCCTTTCTGTTGTGTCCGTATAACTTTAGGATTAGGAACTTTCTCTAAAGTTCTTCTGCCAGTATATCAATCGGTAGCATTCCTGCCACGACGCAAGCTGCCTGATCGACGCACACAGTCGATTTACTGCTATGATTTTGCTTACGTATGCTTTCACCATAAAGCTTTCTGGAACTCAATGCGGGTCTCTGTGACAGGATTGGATTCATGCTTGGATTCTACTCTTGCAAGCGTGTTGTTGGCTACCCCAGTGGCTTTAGTTGAATCACGGGATCGATAAGATCAACACCCATGGCACTAGAAACCGTGCTAAGCATCATAACATTGGATCTTCACTACAGGGGTAGTGTATCGAAAACCGCGGCTCAAAGAGACAGGACTAGGTTTACCAACTGATTACCTGTCCACGACTTAAGTGTTTGACAGGAAGTTCCATACTCGAATTTCTGATAGAGACGAATGGATGAAGAAGGTTGTCTCCAGTAAAGCCTTCCTTCCTCAGGTAAGGAGAGTTAAATTCCAGACTTCACTGTTCACATTCCTAAGGATTACTATACATTATAGATGAACAACTTCAAGGATATATAACAAGTCTTATCAAAAGCAGCAAACTTTAGTGGTCCTTCATACAATCTAATCACAAATGTATTTCCCTTCTCGTATATCACTGTTATGCCATAATCTAGGAAAAACATGATTAACAACCTTCTGCCGCAATCTCCGTCATTGTGACAACAAATAAAATAAATTTTCGGGGCAGTAAACTCCATCCACACTGCTGATTTCATCGTGCGAATGAATAGCTTTGTTAGGGGGCGGGCGAGCTTAATCACATGTCCAAGAGAGCAACCCTCGCATTTGGATAGCATATCGAAAAATTGGTCCCATATATCATAAAACCTGATCACATCCAGCAGCAGTAGCTCTCTTTAATTTTTTTTTCGTTTGTGGTATGAGCCAGTGAACCCACATAAATAATTAACTAAGTTAGCGCTCCAAAAGTAACCCCCCCTTCCACATCATAATTCACTACAACAACACACATGCAACTAAGTCCTCTTCACAGATAAGATGTTTTAATATTTATGACAACGTACAAGTGATTTACGAGCCTCGGCAATCTGGACAAAAATAATTCCATTCCATTCCGACACAGCACAAGCGCCTGGTGATATCTCGCCAATGGACGCGACAAGGAGTTGAGGGGAGGTGAGCCAGTGACCAGAAATTACATTATTATCTCCGAAACTATTTTTCACCAGAAATGTTAAAAGTTCAATCACAGAAGCCGGTCCCGTTTTGCCGGGGTGACATCACACTCCAGGAATCTCCAGCGAGGAAGACTACCAGCTGCCCAGTCCACAGTGCGTTCCCAGGGTACCAAAGTCGAAATCAATAATGACAAGTTCAATAAAGATTTATGGTCCCGGCCGACAATCCACCAGGGACATGAGCACTCCAACAACGCACGTATAGTACTATCGTCCTTATCACCCAGGTTCGCTACAAGTAGCTTCCTAGTCCCAGTTGTCTCAGTTGGGGGGGGGGGAATGGTTCACTTACCTCGGCCATAAGTCATGTTTATGACTGCTATGTTGGACTGATGTGGTGGGGTAGCAGGACAGAGGTGACCCTGGCCCCCGTTAAATAATAAATGCGCCTAACAAGTGCAGATTTTGATAGATAACACACTTCACTCGCACAAATGTCAATTGATCAGAAAGTTGATCAAATTATGACGGGGGAGGGGTGTTGTTGCTGTTGTAAATCAGATGTGACTGCGGTACTGTGTACACACGGAGAAGTGTCACAGGGGTGGTCGTGGGTAAGGCATGTTTTCAAGGCTTATGGTGGAATTCGAGTTCTAAATCATTCGTGGATGGTGGCACACGAATAGGATCCTTTGAGGATTTCGGTAATTGAATACGAAGCTGAGTAATGCATCAATTAATGAAACAGAAGGTAGAAGGGGGCTTACAGTGGAACCTTGAAGGACACTGAAACACAAGGAAGAGATGGAGTGGTAAAGGATGTTCAATAAGGACCAAATTCTTTGTACCAATTTTTGTTTTTTGTGCAGAATTAGGCCAAGGATCTGTTGAGCTTCTAGTAATCCGAAGGTATTTCGACTTGTACTTGTTTAGGCAATTCCCAGAGAGTTTGAGCTCTAATCGACGACTCAATTGTGGGATGATACGTTACGTACATCCACTTAGTTCAGGAATACGTTAAAAGCGGTTAGTAGCTTCCGGTGATACTCATGGGAACAAGAATGACTCAACTACTTGATCGCTGATGGAGAAGAACAATGACGAGCTGTTCCAGTATTCTCAACCAACCAACATCGAGTCAGATGGTTACCTTCAGGGCGAATTGCTAACTTTGCTAAAACTAGAGAGTCCACCAAAGTTGGTAAGTAGGAAGCGATAAGGACCGGGGCTTAGTTTACCAAAAAAGCACTAGCTCAGCTAGCTCTCACTCCTGTATTTTCACTTAAAGAGCGACGAGAAGTTGCCAAAAACAGCGCGCACCAACAGACAACGAACTTTTATTGCAGCGCAAGATGGAAGGACCAGAAATGTAATGGAATTGGTCTTGATAAACTCAGCTCCTGGAAAAAGGCTAACGCCGTCCTCTAACCGACGTGGCATTAGAGTAGCACATGGTCGAATGTAGAAGGAAAGAGAATGTTAGCAAGTCACTAACTACCAAGAGGACGACTCCCACCTCTAGATATGAGACAAGGAGGAGCGCGTTCAGAGCAAGAGCGACAGATTGGATGATATCAAGGAACTGGCGGTTATTAATTCATCCTCTTGCCGAAAGCACAGTGACTCAAATGACGAGCTCGTTGCAGACGTCAGAAAATAGAAGCCTTGCGGTCGTTTAATCAGCAATCTGTGGAAGAACTTTGAACCGAACAATGATCTTCAATTAGACGATGCTGGCTCAGAGAATGGTCACTAGGATCGAAGTTGGAGAAGTCTGGGAGAGTCATACATTTAAATGGCAGTGCTGGCTATAAATACGCTCCGACTAAAGCTTGGGATTGGGTGCCATCTCATTACATCAAACTAGACGAACTGATCGGTCACCTCCATTTCATGGAGTTCAAAACCAACACGTGAAAGGTAACTAGAATTGGACCGAGAAGAGAACATGGCCAACGCCTTCTTCTAGCATTAAATAAGGAATCGCTACCATAAATGGGTCTTCTGATGATAAGGCCGAATATTCTGACTAAGGGAATCAAGGACTGTCAAACGATGGAACATGCTGAAGTTGAAACAAATCAACCTTCATCGCAGTAAGGCTATGACAGCCTGCTTGATCGAGTTTTATCAGCAATCCTTGTTGAAACAAGACCCCTGGATCAACAAGAACATCGTCATCCAAGCACTCAATGTTAGGAATTACAATTTGTTCTACAAGGCAAACGAAGGACAGCATAGCCTTTCATAAACCTAAAGCTCGATGGATTCACATTTTGTAAATCGCCACCTTTATGACTGTTCTCTGCCAAAAAAAAAAAAAAACGTCGCTTACCTTCAAACAACACCTCCAACCCTTGTAAGCATTACCATCACATGTCGTCTCTGTAATCACCAATGTCACCCTCCACAAACTGGCACACACACAGGCGTATACCCTTGTCTACAAAATCAAATTCCCATTCGATCCATATAAGCCTCTTACAAGCAATAAACAATTAAGACTCTCAAACAGTCGTCTCCAGGACTTCCCCTCATGAAAAGTCATCGTAATAATAAAAAAGAAAGCAAACCCTTGGAACACCAAAAGCAAACTTTTAAATGTGTGACATTTATTTTTATTGCTCGAGGAAGATTTGCTGCCAGTTAAACGGTACAAGAATAACCTGATGTCATCGGGGAGTACCATGGGAATGCCACCCTCATCTGGCCACATACCTATATGCCCTGTCTTGGATTCATCTCCCAACAATTGTCTTGACATTTGCACGTATTAAACGTGTTCCGTCAGAGGATATCATATCCTGCAAACACTGCTGTGCCGAGCTAACCCCCACCATCCAATGATAGACATACGAAAACACTTAACGGTTAACCGAGGCACTTTTTTGTATTTGTTAGCTCTTCTATTCTTTCATTTTAACTGTTTTGTTGGGTTCCTCATTGTTATCCAATGCCACAAAATAACAAAAGGGGTCGACCCCCCAGTGAATGTTTGTCTAGGCCGGTTGCTTGTCCTTCTGGTGTATTAAACAATCATGCGGAGCTTCTAGCTCCAAACAGCAAAAAAAAAAAAAGGGAAAAGTACTTGAGGGGTAGGTTGGTTTTTTTTTTGTATTTCAAGTCTTCAAATTCTATTCCTTTTCCGGGGAAACCCTTGGGGGTTCAGTATCACAATGTGTGTTGTTCGTTTCGAGTTTTTTGTTTTTTTTTTTTGTTCAAAGTTCGTGTTTTGGGGTCGTATGTTGGAGTTCCAAAGGGGGTGACAATGTCAATTCCTATTGAAGGATATTAGCAGGTGGTTAACAATGTAAACTGTGTTCATTTTGCGGCTTCTTATGTTTGTGTATATGGGTTAGGTTTACCTTTAAAACGATTAAGGGGTCAGTGGTGGAGAACCCTTTTTTTGGCTTCAATTGGTTTTGAGTTTTTTTTTTCAAAATGAGGTCTAGGATCTAGGAACTTGACTTTGAGGAGTGAAATCTCATGTATGGTGTAAGTTTTTGCTTAAATTAGGAACTCTGCTGAAAGCTGAAACATAACTTGATATGTCTAGAGCATATGAGGGTATTATTTTTGACTTAGGACTTCTGTCTCTGATGATGCAAACCCTACCACTGCCATCCTATCCATACTAAACGAATAAGAGAATGTATAGCAACCACTTGATTGCAAACTTAAGTCGTAACGCCACTGGTCCAAACAATGTGTTTAGCAGTCAAATCTTTGTTGAGATCCAGGCTTTGGAGTCCGAGGTACAGTAGGAGATATAAACATATGTACTTGAACAAGCGTGCCCCTCTTGGAAGTCATCCTGTCACCTCCGGGTTACTTCAAGCGTATTGTCTTACCGAACGTTTATTAAAAAATTGCGACCCATTTAGGGCACGGGGCTCTCAAACCAAGAGAAGTATATAAGTAAGAACTTGAAGAGTTTTCCAACCACGTTCAACTTCCAACAAGTCTTACAAATACCAAACTGGAGTAGACCTACAGAGTGCTGTGCATTGGTTACAAGAAGAAGCTCCTCCAACAGAACTTTCATCCACAAACAATGATCGAGACAGGCTTTATTGTCATTTCCTAAATCCCTTCAACAATTGAGCCGTCATTTCGTCACACCAAGAGACAAAATGTCCTGCTCTACACATTTGCCAGGATTAAAGTCTGTTTCTGGACTTACTTCGAACTTATCGTCCTTTTTTAAAGTTTATTGGCATTCCTTCGGGTGAAAGAAAGACTCGTTTTATTGCAAGTTGTTCACATCAGAAAATTTAGGGACCTCATAGACTCTCCTGAGCTAGTGTCATAAACGTGATGTCTCCTTCTTTCTTTTGTCGGGGTGTTGGAACACGAACACTACACTGGAGCACTCAGACACAAAAACAGGTCCATTGTACAACCCTTTTACTGTGTTTTCTTCGTTTTTCTAAGAAAGTCGAGTAAGAGCTTCAGTGATAAGGAGTTGAAGTTACCAGCACTCATCACATCAGCCTCAAAAATCAGCCACCTGATACAAGCAGAGGCAGGACAATTTCAGTGTCTTCGCCCTCTCCACAAGCCTCACAGATAGTGGTGCCACTCAAACCTAACACATTGAGATGTTTGGCAAAGGAGAAATGTCCCTGTAGTCTTTTCTGCTAAGAGACAGCAAGAATGTCGTAGATTTCTAACAGACGTCGGGAAGGCACTGTTTAGTCTGCCTGCATCCTGGACAATCATGCCATCTACAGTTGTGTTTACTAGAAAGTCAACCATCGGTAGAAGCCCTAACGAAAGATACGGACGAACCTAATGTGGGTTCAGGGCCGGAGAAGTTTTCCTCTAAACTTTGCCTGGCAAGCTCTTCGGAGACCTCATTTCCGGTAACGTGATATCTAAGTAGTGCGTTGCTGAAAAGATCACCATAAAAGGGAACTCTGGCAGCTGTCAGTCTTCCAAGCCTGACCTAACGATGGTTGAGTGACATTATCCTTATTTTTCGCTCCAATCTTTCCATGATGATGAAGAATCTATAGACTTGGTTGTCCAATTCTCGATTGGAGACAAATTCACAGTTCTCTCAAAAGTTGCAAAGGAATCCTTTCAGAGGAGCGCTCGCTGATCCATGTTTTCAAGGTTTTTTTTCGGTTTTCTAGTGGCTGAACTCTTTGATAGTGAATTGCGAACTTTCTTGACGTTTCTAAATGGACTCACTGTAGATCACAATGTAATCGAACCTGTATCTCCTCCCTTACTTACCAGAATGATTCCTATCTCTGAGCGGTTAAAGGTTTTCAAGGTTTTTGAACGTCCAACTAATCATTGTGAAAACTGCATTCGAAATGGTATCCAAAACACTGTTCCGCTCCAAAGTTGAGTTGGTACTTCTTTACAGGCGTGGTCCTTGAAAAGTTACAGCTGCTGTAGCTCGCCGGCTGCAAATGTTCACAAACAGGAGGTTACGTAAGATTTTCTGGCCGAACCGCGTCTCAAACGAACAGCTCCACGTAGGAACGAATCAAGAACCAATAGACATCAAAATGCGACGAAGGAAGTGGCCATGGACTTGGCACACCCTTAGGAAATTCCGCTGTAAAGTACTCCATGCATTGGAATCCACTTACGCAGTCAGGTAGAAGAGTGTGTTGCCTTGTTGACGCCGGGTGAAAGAATGTCTCAATTTTGATTTGAAGGCTTTCCACCACCTTTCCACTTGAAATCTTGTAGCGAAGATAACTGCAGGATTTGTGACACAAAATCTACCTCATTCCCCTATTCCAGGGACTTATGGTCCCAGAAATATCACTTTTATCACCTCAAGAGTCACATCAGTCTTTTATTCACTTCCCCCCTCACTCAATAAAAATGATTCCCGAATCGGCAGTGTCCCCCAAACTCCATCGAAACCAGCAAACAAAATTCCATCCTCCCTATTTTATATTTTCAAAAATTCCACATGGGATAAACAGGATATCGTAGTTGGCTCCATCCCTTGTTCTAAGCCAATTTAAAATCATTTGAGTCCTTAACCCCAACATACACATACGTGCTCCGTTTTCCCGGTTCACTCATAGAATTATCCGCTTGACAAAAAAAACAGAAGTACCACTACCACCACCAGTGATTCTGTGGGCGACGACTGGGAATGACTTAGATGACTTCCTTCCGAGAAATTTGGGAGAAAAGGCCTCATGCATGGGTGCGTGTGTTGTTGTGGCAACAGTATCTTAGCGGAGCGTCAGCTATGCTAAGCATTCATCATGGCTGAGAGATTTAATGGCCTCCGGCGGTGAATATATGCGAACCGTAAAGTGCGTGCGGTTTTGTGATTTTGGAAGAAAATTGACTAAGACGTCTGAATCTTGACTAAAGAGTTATAGGTTAGGCACATGGAGACTGGATTATACTTGTGGCGAAGTTTATGTGAAAACTTGGGTTTGGTTTGTTGATGCATGAGCTGGATGCTAAATTAGATTTTAAACGCACTGTCAGGTGAAATAATTTAGCTGCAAGGGAGGCAGTAAGTAGTGTTGCACTTGATGATCAAATTTTACAAAAGTTAGGAACTAGGGAGGAAGGCTTCAAATTTAAATTAGGAAGATTGACTTGTAGGCCAAATTAGATTAGGAAAGTTCGTAAAAACACTTTTTCACTGTTTGTGGGAACCCTATAGAGTCTTTAAGAATCATCTAGACATTCGCCCTTTCAGTCATAGGCCCTTGCATTGTCGAGAGCAAGTCCAGAAAAACAAGGACCTTGAGAGTTTGCCAAAACACGGTGGTGGAGAGAAAGGAAAGAGTATAGAGGTCACGTAGAACGAATGGACACCAATTGTTCCGACCGGAGGGTCTTCGAACCTAGGTTAGGTTAGATAGGAGTGGCAGGCTACAGGTGCAACCTCACTAAGACCCGAAAAGGTCCATTGTGTTACCACCAGAATCTGTACTTCACCAGAAATACTACCCGCAGAACCAGCTGGAGCTTGCTATGAAGCGCTGGAGACTGCCTATGTTGATGTCAGCCAGTTCACTTAGGTTGTTGAAGAAGCTGGCTCCTAGTCCTAAGTATGCGCTTCTTCGAGCTGAAAAGGCCGGGCATGTACAGAGAAAATGGAAAATCGTCTCATCTATGCAGCTTCTGCAGAAGTTGTTGTAAAGGAGGCCCCTTGGGCCCACTAAGGTGCTTATTACCAGTCTATTCCGTCTAATGAGAGACAATGGGAACGTTTGAGATCCAGCTTTGGCCAAATCAGCTTAGTGACAAGGTAGGTGTTACCTTCTGTCCATGTGTAGTTGGCGATGTAGTGGTGGCGAGAGGCATGCTTAAATTCCCCTTATCCGGAAGAATTGGTAGTGTTGTGCCCTCTGTGGCGAGTTGCCTGGAATGTCTCTGTGCCCCGGCACCCATATAAGGAGAATTTTGAATTGCTCAGCCATCTCGACAATTAAGGGCTGGTCTTCGAACCTAACCAAGAGAGGGACTATGCAGTAGAGAAAGACCTTGCCTCAGGTGGTGGGAACGAGTAGAAGAGGACCTCAATCATTTTGGAGTTCGTAACTGAAGGCGGTTATCTTGTCGTTCGGAGTCGGCATTAAACTGTAGGTCCCTGAAAGCGGTTAACTAAGGACCGGACTAACTGGTGAGGAATGCGATTTTGGAATGTTGATTGAGGCTTAGGTTCAGTCCGAACTGTAGCGCCACCTTAGTTAGTCAGTACAGAGGAGAGTAAAAGATGTGAGAAAAGAGTGACATTGAGCGCTAATTTTGAATTTTTGGAGGTTAAAGGACTCAGGCAACACTGAAGAGAGCAAACCGTTTCATGTTCGTGCGTTCGAAAGCCGCACGTGTACTGTGGTTGAACAGAAGGACGTGATACGTAGCTGACGTTGCAGCGGTGTTTGAGTCTGAACCCTTGTCTCTAAACACGATCCAGTAAATTCAAGCATGTTTTGAAAGCTTCTGCTAAGTTTCAGACGACTGCCTGCTTTTTAGATCGTGAATGAGTATACATATAGAAAGCACCAGCTTAAGCAGTCTCTCAACCCTGAAAATCGTAGCCACAATGCTCCTTAAAAGCTGTGTCATCATCCTTTATAACTTTATCAAGCAGATCTCCTGGCACTGTCCTTGAAGAACTCTGTAATTTTCCTGAAATCACCGGTAAGCCGGTACTTAAAGCCACCCACACATACACACTTCCACACATAGTCTCACATAATTTACTTCCAAGTCCGATAATCACCTTGTTATTGCAATGCAATACCAAAAACAAGTAAAATCTCGTCCGGGTCATCGTCGTCGTCCTTGTCGACGTTGAGGACACAAAAGGGATCAATTAAACGACCTCCATTCGTTATCCTCGGATGCGCTAATAAATATTATGAGGAAGCAGGAAACAACAACAACAACAGAACAGAACAGAAGAAACACCGACGCACAAATAATTGCTTTTGTTTTATGGCGTGCTACGAGATTAATGGCTACATGAGCTCTCTTCATTTTCTCTCTCTCTCTCGCACTCTTTCTCTCTCCATTGCCCGTAAATCTACTCACCAGCAGCGTGGACAACTTTCAATGGCTCACATTGTGCCGTAAATAAGCTTCTTCTTAGGAGCTGTATGCTCCTGCAGGCAGGCGGGCGGGAAGTCCTTTCTTTTGTTTTATTGTTATTCCTGTTCACTGCTTGGTCCTTTGTCAAATAGTATAACCAGGAATTTTGTCTCATTGGTTCTAGTTCACTTCTCGTTCTCGATGTAGTGGTCCAGCAGCAGCAGCATATCCTGCTGGATCACAATAACTCAGTGAGTGCTCTTGGGTTACGACCCAAGTTCTAATTAATGTTTTCCCATTTGACAAATTCTCTTGTCCGGGTGGGAGGGCGGTCGGTGTATTACACACGCGATTTTTATACGCGCGTACTCAATTGCTGTTTCAGACCAAAACCAGGATAATTTTACGGGACCAACTTTCTCAATGTGTGTGTGTGTGCGCCTTTGACGAGGTGTTCCCATAAATACAATGGGCTACGAGTAACGACTCATGCGAGAGAGAACTCCTAAGATTTATTTCTTTTTCACAAATTGAAGTTTGCGTGAGCCCGAGAGGGGCGGTTGGACACATTAGACAATGACGGGGGCGTTTGTTAAGACATAAAATAACATTGCTTGACATTTATGGCATTAAATGTGAGAGAGCTGAGAAGGAGCCAAGGAGCTGTGGCAGGGAGAAATTAGCTGGAATGTCTCGTGAATGTTAGGAAATGGGGATGTCCACACCTAGTTAATTACCTCGGAGCTGGCAAATGGTGATGGCAAGGCAGGAATGTAAAAAGAAAGTAATTTCGATGGCAGGATAATAGTAGGAAGCATTATGTTTTGTGTGGTATTTTTTTCTTTTTAGGGGGCGGGTGGGTTTTCTTTAACGTTCTTGTCCTAAATTTGATGCGGATTTTGGTTCATGTTCTCATGCTATTGACAGAAACTAGTAGTCCAAGGACAAATAGATGATACCGGAGTGATTCACTGGCCAATTACAAGTACGGAGAAATGAGTCTTTAACAAACAAAAAAACAGTGTGTCATCCACGTGCTTGTAATTGCAGAGACAGACCCGAAAGCATCCATGCCCTGAAAGGAGTTCGGGGAAGGTCAAGGTACTCCATCCATTCATCAACTTTGGGAATCCATTCCTATGTCTATCACTCTTTGGTTGTGATGTTCCACTTATGTTGCCATTGTGCTTTTATAGCTTCCATGTAGTGCCGCAATCTTCTTCACTTCTAGATCAATAGGCACAAGGCCTGAAACAATATTTATCGCATCAGCTGACATAGTTCTGAAGGCTTAGCATACCCTTAATAATGCAATTCTGTGCGCCGGGTTCATCCTTCTAATGTACGACTCATTACAAGTTGATGATAGACATTCTAACTGGCTGCCTTGGTTCTTCAACATTTGGCTTTAGCCAGCTGTAGCTGAGTCTGTGAGCCAGCAACACTCGTAAATATTTGATGTACGACTTCGACTGAATGATGTTCTCACTGACTTGTACTTTTGTACGGATGTTTACGAGAACGATTTCGTCGTTATGGTCCTCTAGCTCCTAGCCTATTTCCTGTAGCCTTAGTTTGATTGCATTACTTCAACACTCCGCCTCTGGGTTCTTAGTATGCCATCGTTAATAATGTTTTATAGAATTGCTCTTAGAACTGACCCTCTCGCAATCTTGCATCCTTCTACTGTGTCATAAAAGAGGGCTCTGTCTTCACAGTAGGTGGTTTGCAAGTCGCTCAGGGCTCTTACTAGACGGCTACCGTCAGCTGAGTTAAACGCGTTCTTGTCGTCGAATGTTTGATCCCTCGGAGTAATCCTTCCCCAGAATTGCATGTTGCTTCTTTTTACATGTGGCTGTGGATATGTGTGTGAGTTTACGGTCAACACGACTGGATCTTCCCCACGCTTGTCCTCAAAATTAGTTTTCAAAGTTAGACGTCTGTAGTGTGTGAAGTGTGTAGCATCATCGCAACTCGTCGGCAAGCTCTCAAAAGTCAGAACAAGGCGTCACATCACATCAAATAAAAATTAGAAAAAACTTAAACAGAAAGTAAATGTCAGTAGTCAGTCACAACGAAGATTTGGGCGTAACTTCAAATGCCAAGTGTCCTGGGTAGACTCAGATGAAAAGACCCTAGATCTATTAATGGCTACTCACTTTCCCGGCTGGACACCCGTTAATGTCAATTTACCTACTCTGGACACCACTACCATCAACCGCTCTGATCAATGAGAACAAGCTGAAATGGACAGTTTGCAGTTTCGAACCTTACTAAGCACCATGACCTGATGGTACCTTTCTAGATATAAAACACAGTTTGGCAAGTTATCGAAGAGCCTGTCTAGCTCTTGGTACCACACCCAGTGCCTCGACTGAGGTGAAAACAGTTTCATCGACGAATCCATCATGCTCAAGGAATTCACAATGGTTACGTTGAGACACTTTCGATCAATGTGTTGCTCAATAGAAGAGTCATTAACGCCTCTTTTAGTAAATGCTCAGCGAGGAGGAAGCCACATCGTGGTATACCTCAAGGTAAGCATGCTATTGCACCTTCTATTGACTTACTTCTGAAGCTAGAGACTGTGGAGTGTGCCCTGGTTGCGTGCACGCACGATGTCGCTATCTCTGTGTCGTATAAGCTGACAAGCTGACTTCTTGGAGAAATAGCTATGGCCTAAGAGTTAATCCATCTAAAACGGAACTCCTATCAAGCTCAACGATACCCCTCTGATCTGTTCAGAGGGTGAAATCACAGAATGCATAACGATCTGCGTGAAGCGGAACCTTGCATCACGCCGCCTCACCTTCAACATTTTTTAGACTCTTAACCGGAAACTTTTGTGCTAGGAAATCCCTTGTAGCCTTTTACTCATGGAAAAAAGCCTCACATGGGTCCTATAGTCGTCAGACCAATCCTTACTATTGGCAATGGTTTGGTGGCAGTTTTAGAAAACAAAAAACAAACCAAAACAAAAGTTCTCGTGAAAGTCCAATGTGTGGTTTGTCTCAGCCCTACAGTTGCACTGAGAACTTGTCTAACAACCGCCCTTCAAACTATACTACACTTACTGCCAACACATGTACATTTTTGGTATGCAACGAGCCCCTAACGCGGCTCTAAGGCTGAGAGATACCCATCTATGGTGCAGACAAAACGTGGGATTGCCTAAAATTCTATTGCTTCGCCGCAGCCTTCCAACATGAACAAAAAACACACAATACCAGTCTGAAACACCTGCAGTCAGCACCAAGACATTTTCTTTCTACGGACGGCTTTAGAACTAATGAAGGAGTCGGCGCTGGCGTCTTTTCGAAAGACTTTTGCATTCATCACTTCCTCAGTCTAGGAAAGTCAGAACAGAACCATCACATTTCCCCTCAATATCCCTGCTAAGTGTAACTTATAAACACATGGAACTTCTAGCAGTAAATCGAACAGACAGTATTGTGGTCAGGTGTTAGCACCTCGGATTCTAAAGACAAAAAACTGCTGCCACTGCGGGTTTTTACTCAAACTTGCTCAAGCCGTCAGATGTAAGCTAATTCAGAAATTTATCAATGAAACGTTCTTAAACCACAGATTCCAAGTCTCTATGGTTTCCATAAGGACTCGCTGGGGATCTTTGAAGGTTGGCCTACCACAGGGTTCGGTCCTAGTCTTCGTATTTTTTATCAACCTTGGATTAGTAGCAGAATTTTTCAATATTCATGCTCTTGTTTCACAGCTTGTGACATCGAGCTAACTGAAAGCTGGACGAATATTCTAAAACGTGAAGGCCCTAGATCCCGAGCCAAAGAGTTAAAGAATTTGACCAAAGCCAAAGAGAATGGAGCATTCTCAATTGCTTCTGCACCACAAATCTCAATCGAGCTACTGGCCATGTCAACCTTTTATCCAAATGAGAAAAAGCAGTACGAGGATGAATCAAGGAGGAGCGTAAAATGCTTCTATCTCTATGTTTTTGGCACTTTATATAAAATAGGCAACATCCATGAGGTCACCATCTGCTGTATTCCCGGACTTAGGTACCTAAAAAGCAAACGAACGGTCGGAAAAAATCTGCTTAAGAAACTCACACAACTGTTTGTAAAACTAGAAGACTTGGCGAATGCACCGATGAACAGACAACGTTTTGTTAAGAGCGCAGGCTGGTTCGAGCATTCACTTAAAACTTAAGGCCTACACCACAAAGGGCAACACAATGCACCCACGAAGACACAGGTTTTTTTTGCACATTTCACCAATTACCTAACCTTTCCTAACCTATAACCTAGGTAGACATATTATTTCAATCTTTATGGTCACGAATGGAATGATGGTGAAACGGATAAGGGGTCTTTTAGATGTAAACGCTGTGTTCTAGGATGATCTTGATTTAACCCGATTGTGACCTGATCACAGCTAGAAGTCTCAACGTAAAGCAATAGTCTTCACAGCCCTTGGCACTGCGGTTTCTAGCGAATGAATCGTTTCACCCCGGAGGATGTCAGGAAATTAAAGAACTTCTCTGGGTAGATTGCAGTGAGTTGTTCCGTAGGGATGACTTTCTTTGCCGAGAATTCTCTTTCTAAGTTTGGAAAAGAGCCAGGCATTTCGTTAAGATGTGTAAAGAGGTCTCTTCACTCTCATGGCAGAGTCTAGAGCTTGAATCTGTTACAAGGTTAATGCGATGTAGGTGTTCGTGCAGACGGCAGTGTCCGCTGGGAATCCAACTCGATTTTCTTTAACATACTTACCCTGGTGGGTTTAGCCAGACTTCTCTAGATTCTTCCATGTAAAGACCCGAAGAAGGGTTCGGGTCGTCTTTTGCCAGTAAGTCGGCTTTTTCATTGCCCGCAAATCCACTATGTGCAGGAATCCAGTGAAGGATGACCATGTTGTTCCTAACAAGGTCCGCGATGACATTGCAGGCTTCTAGGACTACTTTGGATTTTATGACAGGCGAGTCGAGCGCTTTTATGGCAACTGACTGTCTGAGAAGATAAATATGATTTTCCCCATGATGTGAGGGGACTGATTGATTGAGTCTCACAAATTGATTGATGGCAAAGACTTCGGTTTGGAATATGGACGCGAATTCACCAAGGCTGACTGAGAAGTTCACACATGATGATTCTCCAAAGATATCGGAACCAGTACCTGTTTCCATTTTGGATCCGTCCGTATACCAAACGAGGTCAGAAGGTGATGGTTGGGGTTTGTGGTTCTCCCAGTCCTCCCTCGACGGCATAACATGTCGTCGGTAGCATGTCATCTGGAGGCATGCTAAAGATCGTATCTTACTCCAGTGTTCCAAGCAGGGATAAGTGTCCACCTCTATACGACTTTGGGTTGAAGTTGCTTGAATGAAGAAATCGATGGATGCCTAGTTTGGCTTCCATTTAAATACAATTTTGTAGTGATGGTAAACCCAAGATGACATTGAGTGCAGCAATTGGAGTTGTGCGAAGGCATCCTGATATGCAGGTTTCGGCTAGGCGTTGGACGCGTTCTAATTTCCCAACTATAGTAGTTTCGGTAGTTTTTGTCCACGTAAAGATTGAAAAGGACTTCATTTTAGGTAGCAAGCTTGTAAAGATCGCTTGTTAAACATAAAATCAAACTCTTTCCACTCGGGAATGTTGAATTGAGTAATGAACTGGTTCATGTCAATAATACTACTTCCGGCGCTAAGCAATGTCCTCTCTTAGCCTTGAAAGTTGTAGCTCAATATACGTAGTGCTCATACTCTTTCTTCATCTTAAGGTTAACCCTCGCTGTATCCCTACATACATTAGTTAAAATTAATTCTAATATCGTTGCTTATAAATAAATTTCCCATTTCGTGATATTAAAGCTGCAAAATCTATTATTAAAACAAATCGGGAACACACCGAAAAAAACGGGAAACAAAATTAATAAATTTTAAAAGACTCGCTCAACAGCAAAAGCAATAATAAGACGCGCCGCGACGACAGCACCAAGCGAGGACAGTCTTAAGCCTTAAAATTGCCTGGCATTATCCTTTCATATCGTTACGACACGCCTTTTCGTGGAAACTCTGCACGTTTTTTTTTTTTATTCTTTTTACTCATTTTCACAATCTCTTCCGTCGCATCCCGCCGAACCGACCTACCGACAGGCCCGATCCGAACTGTAATACTCTTTTACTTTGTCTGTTCGGTGTCCATGAGGGTAGGAAAATATGACATCATAAAATTTAATATGCCATAAATTACCGTTAAGGGGGATGAATGCAACAGTAACAAGGGCAAAGAAACAACGACAATAACGACACGAGGACAGAAACAAGACACCAAAGTGTTTTGCTATCCTAAGATCCTGTGCCCAGGACATACAAGATTGCAAAAAAAAAAAAAAGAAAAAAAAAACAAGGAAGTGTTTAATATTTCCAGGACGATAATTGAAAAGTTGTAAGAACACAGAATGGGTTTCCTGGTGTCGTTCTAAAAAAAATTGGAAAACTCCCGAAAAAAAAGGATAATGGGGTTAAGTAACTGCTCCTGCCAACCAACGATAGAAAGGAGTAACATTTTTAATTAAGCCATTTAAAACGGTTTCCCTGTGCACAATTTTTAGCATAAATTATTCATAATTTCAAAGAATCAACGAATTAGTCCTTACAACGGCCTGAGGACATCATTTTTCTAACTCCTTGACTATGGGAGGCCTATAAAGTTTAATGATGTCCTGTGCGAGGCGTTTGTAAAATGGTTGAATCGTGTAATTTTAAATAATTACACGATAGGTCCTTTGTGCATCCTAATTGAATACAGCGACGGGTTAATGGTGTAAATGGATTAATATTTCTTTTGGTGGCTAAACTTTTTTTTTTTTAATGTTGGTACACGTGACAATGCAATTCTGTACAGTCAAAGACGAACTTTGAAATTCCAGGAAATCCAATAAAAATAACACAAAAACCGATGAAATATAACAACGAAAAGTGGAAATAAAGGGACGAAGGATGTTATTAAGTTGTCAAAGGAAGATTTGGTTTCGTTATTGTGAGGCATCCCTTGAGGGTGAAAGAATTTGTTTTTTTTTTTTTTTTTTGAGAAATTACAGCCACGAACGTGTGCCATAAACAAATTGTTTAGAATTCCTGATGCAACAAGGCGATAAGGTCAGAAAGCAGATGCTTATACCGACTAGGGTGGGATGGTTTTTGTGACGAATGTTGGCACTTTGCAGGATAAAAGCTAATCAAATGGGTCACAGAGAAAATCATTTCCCAAAACGATAGTGGGAGATTGGTCTTTTTTTAATAATAAGATCAAAGCGGTTGTGAAAATGCATTTGGAATTGTGGTGGGAAGTAGATAGAATTACTACGAGGGTTGTAATGTGAATCGCAGAAGAAGGCAGTCCAAAAGTCATCCCATCAGTTCGGGTAAAACTGAATTCCATCAGCATAAAAGGATATATTTCTCGTAGTATGTCCTTCTATTCTAAGCACGTCTCTTTGCTTATGAAATCAAAAGAATTAAGGACTACTGTTTCTGTTTACTTTTTAAGCATCTCTAGCAAGAGCCCAACAGAATTCCTCTGAGATTCTCGTCAAAGCCTTAATATCTTAGAATGTTCCATGACTTGAAGCTTATTTGGAAGCGAAGCTCGAAAAAACAATAAGCACTTGCTATGCTTGTAAGAAAACCTTCGGTCAACGTAAGAGTGAGCGTCCATCTATAATCCACAGGATATTTGCGGCGATCGTTACAGCCTTACTTACGCAGAATACAACAGATAAGAACATCTATCTTAACAACCTTGTAAAGATACAAAGATTAGCTTGCGTTAGTGTAACAGACGAACCGAGAGCTACACTGTAAGCTAAGCTAGAAGTAATGTTTATTTTTATCCCACGGAATGAGTACATATGCACAGCTGCCAAAAATGGGATCCGCCTATAGTGGAACCAAAGCCTTTATACCAACCCACGGTCTTATACTTCTTAGACACGGAACAATCAATCTCGACAGAATACTAAACTACTACAAGACTACCAGAGTACGCTGTACCCCACACCCATTTCTACAAGAATCACATCTACACCGGCTCTGAAGTCTATTATTGGTCACTTAAGTCACAACTCCTTCAAACTCTCTGTTGCAGTATTTTTCAAACTCAAATCTTGACCATAGTTAGGACAGCACCTTAGCAATCTTTGTATACAGTCAAGCAGCACTCAAGGCACTAGACAGGGAGATCAAAAGCAGTTTCCAGCTGCCGACAAGTCCTGAAAGTAACGAAGTCAAAGTCTGCTGGATTTCAAGACTAAGATAGCAGACGAATAAGATTGGAAGAGATCAGCTTTAAACACGGAAGACATTCCTATCGGTGTACTGAAAAGAAAGATAGACCAACGCTGCCTAGCTAGTCCATAATGGTAACCTTCTTCTTTCTTCTTGCGAATTCTTTCCTTAAACTTTTTTTTTAAGACGCTTGCTTGTCAGATTAACAAATGAACACTACTTTGACTACCTATTAAGCTGGAGCAACACAGCTTAAAGCCATGCTAGCCTTCTTACAAAACCCAAGTGGAGAATACGTCTTTAGAGCAGCTCAGACATTGAGGTTTCATTAAAAAGCCTATCGTGCCACCGCTTGATGAGATCTAGGCGAGATTCTGCAGGGGACTTCGGGAGGGACTTTGTTACTCTCTAGATCTTTTAGTTTTTGTAGGCTACGTCCGCTGACTATGGCAATCAAGATTCTAAAATGGTTCATGTGAAGTTGTATTACAAATGTTGAAAAACATTTTGAAAGCAGTCCCGCGGCGCAAACATGCTCTAACAACTCTAGGTTTAGGCCTATAGAAAGACTGATTACGCAATTTTCCTTTCGTGAGCTATGCTGACGCTGCAAAGGTGGTAAGGCCCGATGAAGTCTATGGACATTCATTGAAAGGAGGATGTGGACATGCAAGGAGCATCGTTACTGTCCTAGATCAGATGATAATATTGAGAATGTTTGTGCTGAAGGTGAGATTAATTATTCTTTAAGGATAAGGATACTAAGGGCAAAGATCTCTGGAAGTAGGGTGACCTTCCGAGCTAATGGTACACGCAGTGTTCATTTTGAAATACGATGGAAAGGTTCAAAATTTCTCTGCTATTCCCTTCTCAATGAGTTATGATGCAGTAGAATCGTTTGTGATTGGCCCGTTGTGTTCCCCACTTATTCCGTTGGAACTGTAAAAATAGGAGGGTTGGGACTTTTATGATGAAGAATCTACTGCCAACTAGTGTTTCCTTGGTAAAATCTAGGGTGTCACCGATTCCATTATTCATGAAATTCTTCACGTCCGTTGATTCTATAGACTCCAGAATCTTTTGTCGCTTGCTGAGGCTGGAGTGAGACAGAGAAAGTGTTCTGGGTCCTCTTCATATTTTTCTTCTCCGCTGTTACTACAAATCGCTGCATCAGTTAACCGCAGTCTATGCATGTGTTTTCCAAAGTTAATATGTCCCACCATATATTTCATATTGCTCTCTGCATGAACCTATAACTTTTCTGGAGGATGTCAGGTTTCTTGCCACTCGAATGGGTGACTTTCCTGCAAGGAAATCAGAAAATAGAGACCAGCTTCGTTGGTAATTCCTTAGGACGGATGGTATTTTGATGCACAGACAGCCTGACATACAGTCGTTAAAAGACAACAACCCTACAACTTACAAAACTGCCTCCAACACCTCTCTCAAGACATCGTTCTCCTTCCAAATTAAATTAATCGTCCTTCCAATTTGAGAAAAAAAAATGCAAACAAAAACCAAAAATGAACTTAAATTCGCAACCAACCCTTCGGCGGCGTGGTAATCGAAACCGCTTCACTTGTCTAATTTACCAAATGGGACACAATATAAGTTACCACTTTACTTCGCCCCACCGAAAAACCCTTTGGGAGCACACAAATAAGAGTGTAACCCCTCAAAACAAACCTAGATCGACTTACTTTGGATCCTCTTAGAAATTTCTCATCCAGAGTAATACAGCATTGTTTGTCCAACCTCACTCCCCGCCCTCCCAAAAAAACCAACCAAAACCCGTCCAGTCTAATTAATGACATCAATTTGTCTCCTTGTTTCTCCCCAGTTATGAGACACTGTTTCTAGCTTCGCAGGAGAATACCCCTGGAGATGGGGGCAAGTTACAAAGTAAATTGCTGCCACAAATTTGGTACTTAAAATACCCTCACGCTCTATACGACGACGGATGGTCGTGTCGTTCTTGTCGTCGTCGACACAGTGATAGATGGCGTGTTAACAAGATTTTTCTCGTTTCGCCAAATCAGTCTCCCAACCCCTTCTTCTTTTTTTACAAAAACAACAATTAGACCGTAAAAAATCAGCACATTGACATTGACACTTATTTAGGGGGGAGTCGCGAGCAATTGATAAATTGGTTTGTCGAGCGTAATTAAATGGAACATCGACTCAGAGGGGATGGCGGGGGGATGGTTCCTTTAAAGCTGCTTAATTTTAATTTAATTACTTTCCACTAGAGGCGCTTTCTGTATTCAGGTACAATGACTAGAATGACTTTGCTTTCAACGTTCGACTGTCGATGTTGCCCACCCTTACTTCTACTGATTTACGATATTCCTCGACGCCATTATGTATTCAAAGCAAAACCGCATAATAACGTTTTTCTAAACAGAAACGTTTTCAAAAAAAAAAAACCTAAAATTACGCCCATTAAACCGTACACCGTCTGCTGTCCGGTGTGCGCCTGATGACGATTTACGATCTAACGTTTAAATCATCATCAGATACACCCGCGTTGAGGTTGAGGTTTGGGAAATGGGAAAGACTTCGTCACAGCATCCCCTTAAGAAGGGAATTTTTCAATCAATTAACCTTTTCCCGATTTTCTCTTTCAGCGTTGGATGGAGTAGGAGGATGAAGGACGAAAGTGAAAGTTTCCACCAAAAATAGAAACAGCAAGGAACAATTTTTTTTTTCTGTTTTACGGGGGAGAAAAAGTCCTGATTTATGTGAATTTTTAATGCGACCCAATGCAGAAGAGCGACATCTAATTAGGACCTCTAATGGAATTTTTACATTTTAACAGGAGTTATACGACGACGAAGTTGGTATAGGAACACACTGGATGACCTTCTAAACGAGGTTAGTTAGGGAAAGTATATGTTTTAAACAGAATCTCACGAGGGTGAGTGTTTATTATAGCGAGACTCTGGTGATTTGGAAATGTTTTATGACAATTTTTACGGTTATTTACGAGCGTATAATGGAAAAGTTTAAAAGAAACACTTTTATGGCAAAGTAGATGAGGCAAAAGAATACTTTGAGACGTAGAAAGAGTCATGTCTTCTTAAATGAATTGGGGACAACGAGCTGCATATTGGTTAGTAGATAGAGATTTACTATCTGAAGGCCGGGATACCGTGTTTTTTAGCGAGTGAGCGAGTGAAGATCAAATCTTCAATCAAAAAGAACGAGGTCTTCCCCAGGAGCAGATTTCATTAAATACTTGGACTTTATGTCAATCTGAGGCTGCTAGGCGTTTAAGTTATAGAATTTCTATCTTCTCGGACTGAGCCGGGGGGCACTTATCCTGTGGTTATCAGAATAACGCTCTAGGAGGCCTTCTACCTTTCCGGAGATCAGAAAGAAATACGTTCATACCTATACATATATTTTCGCGAATCGTAGGGGTAGGATTCTCAGGGAAACAAGCCATTCTTCTTGATCCCACCACAGCACTCCGCTAGTTTGCTGGAGTGTGCCACCGTTTTTGAACCCCTGCTGTGGGCTCATATTTTCTGAGTCAAGTAGGTTAGTCTAGTAGTGGTTGCGTTCAGACCTTTTCGTCGCTTTCTTTTTTTTCTCGTGCGAGCGAGCGATAGATTTTTTTCTAGCGAAGTCTGGGCATTCTTCCAACATTTCACCGCGGTTCTTTCGGAATTTTTGGTGGCAAGATAGACTCTGCCACCGCATTCTCTACTACGCTACGTTTACCCGTTGGGACCAAGGGAGCGGTTTCTAGCTCGCGAAACTATTTCTGATACCGATAGGCATCTGATGCCATGACATTCATGGTATATCTAGGAAGCAGGTTTAGGGGCATACGCACTTCGTAATCAAACCATTGAAGTATAGATCGTTCCGTTCAGAGGAGTAGTTGCTTGGCATTGAGTTTCTCGCGTATTTTGATGTTGCTCACCCGATCCTTATGAAATATTCTAGCAACAGCGTGAAGGAATCTCTTTTCGCCAGCTCGTGTCTGGAGCTCTATGTATGACACTGAGCTTGACCTTAGACCAAGCTCTGTTCAAATTGATCCAGCTAGACCAATTCTACAAAATAATCCTATGAACTAAAAGATATTTTGTGTCAAAACTTTAATGTGTATATGTGCTACAGTTTTGGTGTCTAAGGTACTAGGCTCTCAAGTCTAAGAAGACCTTCTTGATGTCAGCGGATGTTGGAAACTTTTCATGCCTTTCAGGACACATCTCACAAATGCCTGTGCTTCTAAAAGGTGGCAAGAGCTCATTTAAACACATGAGGATTCACATAAAGATCCTTTTCTTAGATTTAGCAAGCACTTGATCCAGCTTTTCTCGCGAGGCCTGTATACAATTTCTATTTACATGCGTTAAGCTTATATTGTTATGAAAATACTTCAACCACTTCGTATAACGACGCACAACGAGGCAGTCAGAACATGCGGAATCTGTTCATGCACAGGCACCTGGACTACGCTTAGCAAGGTTTAGAAACGCCCATTTACAATGCTTCCTTTTAGTTCAATATGCAACTTATCCAATAGGCATGGAGCAGATGAAACCATCATCAGATGGATCTATTGACATAGTGATAGAGCTGATAGAGTTTAAGCTGAGCCTAAGAGAGTCTGTCCCCAGAGTGGAGTCCTTTCACCTTTAGTATAGTGCTTGGTCATCGACTCAATGCTTGCGGAGGTGCATAATTTGGAGCGTATGCTGACGCCGTTTTGCTATAAAATGCAAACAGTCTTGGAAAGAATCGATCACTGGTGGATGAGACGCGGACTTATAGCCTAGTGCTTCTCAAGTTGAAGGGTGTAACCAGCAATCAGCAAGCTGACATGGAAAATACACGTTGATTTGAGATCGACTCGGCCTCTTAAAACGTTCTGGCAGTGTCAAGGAGCTTTTGATAAGGTGTCGGGCCTTTAACCAACTGTAGAGTACACTGGTTGTACAAAGCGATCATTAGATTAGTCTTCCCTCACGCGTCTGTTGTATGATGGCCAAGAGAAGTCTGCCTTTGGAATGACTGAAGACACGATTTGCTACCAATGGGTCCAATGGTTCAGAAGGAGGCGTATGTGTCTAGTCAGGAAAAACTGTGTTTGGCACAAAGGACTTAAATTTTGGCATGGAGCAAGATTTCGTACTATTTTGGAGCAATGTCCTTTGCTCATGATGCCTATTGACAATATGAACCCCATCGTCTTGTTCAGCGACCCGTCGAAAAGGTCAAACGCCTTCTTAAGGATTCTACTAATGTCTTCTACACAGTCAGCTCTAGCACTGTAAATGGAACTTGAACTAGTTGGATATCTAATGAAACCAAATACTCCAGCAATCTGGGCAAAATGGCGACTGTCTTCCAAGAGGAAGTTTTTGCCATATCCAAAGTTGCTGATTGGATGATTGAAGAGAAATTGCGTGCCCTCAGGTTGCAATGAGGACGCTTGAGACTCACATGAATCAATCGAAGAAAACTGACCAGGACTCCCAATTGGAATCAGGTTTGCCTTACTTGGACCAATTTAAGGAAACGCTACTCAGATGCATTACAGCAAAAAGGTCTTGGAGACTACCACTCTGAGTCCATAACCAATAATTGATGTCAGTTCAGCCAAGATTCTGCACTGAATCAACTCTGAAATGGTCATCCTTCAAAAAGGGAAATGGTCCAGCTTCTTGCAGAATCACTAAGTGTTTCGTGAAAGGGTCTACAGAACTATGATAGGACTAATCACAGGACTTCTCCTGGTCGAAATACTGCGCGTCTAGAAGTCTATTCCTTTCGGACACATGTTTCATTTCAAGAAACACCACCCTTTAGGTTAGGTTGCAAAAGCCTCACTCAACGGATCCATTGTGCTTCCAACACCACCCTTAAGACATCTTCTGATTTTTAGTCCGATTGCCAGTCAACAGTTGTGCCAAGATTGGAAAGACATCGCATTGAAAGGAAAAGCTGTACGGGGTGAAATAGACGATTAAAAGTTTGTAGATCATAAGATCAACATCCAAGGGATCGAGATGGAGGTATTGTAAATTAAGGCAAGTTCAAAAGAAGCTTCTAAAGATGGTCAGGTTTTACGTCTAACTACGGTATTTGAATCTCAAGATTTAGAAATGGCAAGAAGTAGAAATGGTAGAAGTCTGGGATGAACCAGGACATTACGCAACAAACTTCGCCAGCCAGCTCAATCCTAAGCTCGCTGCCTCGAGTTTTGCACAACGAGTTGGTTGTGCGCTCCAAATAAGGTGCGTCGTCCCTCAAATTATTTGATGCGTGGACTTCCCAAATATAACTAATTTTTAAGGTTGCGATCCATTGAACTTTCTTCTGAAGCGGGTAATTGTCACGAACGCTCCAATTTTTGGAGTAAATTGTGCACAGAGGACTTATGAAGTCCTTTTTCCAACAAAATATCCACCCTGTTATAGAAATTCACATTGCAACCCCTAGAAGTATACCACAACATAGTGCATATGCACGCCTCAGGTTTCTACTGTACTGATCGATCAGTTCACATTCATATTTCATTGCATACCTTTAGGCATTCAGAAATTTCCTCCATCATTTCCATTTCAAGTTGTTTTTCGTGGTAAATTTTATTGATTTCAGACATTTCCCTTGAATCATCGATAAAATATTCAAAACAAACAAATTCCATATAAATTACCATCAACGACAACATCTCTCCGACTTCCGTCCATTGTCCACTTCATCCGGAAATCACAAGAAATTCCTGCTTTCTATGTGTGTTTCCTCTCCTAAAAGTGTCCAAGAAATTCCTTTTGTTTTGATTTTCCATTGTAATTTTGTCCACAGTTGTGTGGGTGTGTGTGTGTGTGTTTTTTTTTTGTATGACCAAGAGACTCAATCAATCAATCAATTAGAATTTCCATTAGCACCGGATATGACAACAGCACAACGCCATTTTGGGTTCAAAATTTTGGCCTCAGTCGATGTATGAATGTAAGGTGCCGTGTAGATTGAGGAAAGCATGCATCCCGCATATACACACATACAAAATGACCGGAAAATTTGCACAAAATATCCATGAATGTACCATGCATGTACAGGACGTTAGTCCTGCCACACCACTGACTATGTGTATGTGTGGATCCATTTTTAATCAACGAAATGGAACCAATATTGATTGTTTATTAACATGCGATTTTGTGGCAACAGCAGCGGCGGGGTGTGGCAACACAGAAACGATGGATTCCAAGTCATTCTGTCGTCTATGGACTGTAGACGTCACATATGGCATACATTTCCGGTTCCTTTGGTTCGCTGGTTGTAACAATTCGAAAACACAGTTTGTCATTGGCGTGTTGAAATGATTGATTGCTGTCACAATGTTTGCGCAATTTTTCTGCATCATTGACACGCCACACAAGTTGTGTCATATTAATCACAGATTAGAAGGATATTTTAGGGTTGTAGGCTTTGACACACACACACACACACAAACAAATACTCTAGGACACGATTTGTAATTAAATATTTTCTTCTTGCACTTGTTTGTTGAGGGTGAATTGGATGGGAGTAGTCTTGTGAGTAGTTTTTGCAGAAAAATGTGACGCAAGTTCGATTAATTAAAGGATAATCTTAGATGGAGGACATGTTCTGTTGTAATTTGTAACTGTAAAAGGATAATCATAAATCAAAATGAAATTATTAATTACGCGTCAATTGGGTTTGATTTCGTTTACTCAGGAGTCAAACTAAACCGATGGGATATATGGAAACAACGTACAGGACTCTACAGAGAAGGACACACAAAGTGGGTCGCAGTCTTTCAGTGATATTCAGGGCTCCTTCAACTTGCCTAGACATTGTAAACTGTTTAAAGCTGAAAGATGGAGTATTAACAAAGCTGCCACTGTTCCTGTCACACAGGTAGTCTCAACGACATCCTTCAGGATCTCTTTGTTAAAGCCATTGAGTTAAATGAAGTTTTTGCAACAGGACTACGTATTTTGTTGAAACTACGTCGATGGGGCTTGACTGCATTTGATTTGATACAGCGTTCACTCGAAGCTCCACGTATCCATTGGGTTCCCCTAACGTAGAATGTTCAGTCTCAAAGAAAAGACAAAGAAGGACGGTCTCTGTTAGTTTTTTGGAAAACGGGTCGGCCTCCCTGAACCATCCCGAACTTGTAAAGACCTTTTCTTGAACCCATCCATTAGAACAAATCTTCACGTGGAAAAGCATACTTTTTCTGATAATCTTGGGGACTTGACCATTATGCATGTCAGCCAGGCCCACCCGGGACTGTAGCGCCACCTTAAGTTAGTAAGTAATGGAGTCTGTGCTCCTTATCTTCTCTACGCAATCGATGAGGCAACACACATTTAACTTTCTCCCATCAAGCCATACTTCTGTCCTAGTTCTTTCAGGAATTCGCTTTCATCTTCTTGGCATAAGACGTTGTCGATGCCTATCCGGAAGTTCTTGACTATTTCAGACTTCCGACTCCAGCTCAGGATGAGTAATGGGTGAAGATTTTCAAAATAATTAACCTAAGCGTAGCCCATGACTACTTCTACCTACCCTCTGACTAGATAACTAAGACCGATAGCAGCTACCACACTGTGAAGGTGTTTCATTTTCCTGTTCAGTGTCATAGAAAGACCAGCTCTAGTGTATCATTAAAACACGTTTCAAGTCATTAATTGATTCACCTGTGCACATTACCACTCCTTAATAGAGGCGGGCGGGGGCGGAGGAGCGAAACAACAACAAAAATTATGCAAACTCCAACGTAAACACGTGCTCCATGGCCATTGACCACCATTTAATGGGTTTTTTTTGTTGTTTTTTTTTTGGTTGTGTTCCACCACAACTCTCTGTTCCGTTGTCAATATCAAGGAAAAAAACTGAAACTGTTTCTTCGGAAGGGAGACTTCCTCCGCATTTCATATCACATACCGTTCCCATCGACGTCTCACAACATAAATCCAATGCGGTGCTTGGTCATTAAGTGCGCCACAAGTCCAACAAACAATAATTATGCAAATGGACTCCACCACTCGCTCCACTTGTTCACCATCAGGGTCTTCGTCGATATTTTTCTATTTTTGGATTTTACCTTTAATTTTAATCTTTCAACAGCCATAAAGCACTTGCACACTGCTTAGTGGCTCCTGGACAAGTACACACACAATAACTATAGCACAACACACACCGTACAGTCACTGTTATGTGCGCGCAATGGCCGCGACTGTGTGGTACTTAGGAGCAGCCATTAAAAAAAAAAAAAACGTGGAGAGTAAAAAACTTTTTAATTAGTCCCACAAGTTCTAAAGGAAAAAAACAACTACTCATTCCATAGCTCACAATGAGATTACGAAAGAACTGTGGTGTGCATCATACCAACTGGCCATTGGACAGGAAAACGACCATTCAAGGTGGGACAAATGAAAAGCCTTAGAAATGACCTTTCATTTCGGGGAAATTTCCACCAAAAAACGATTGAAAAACGAAAAAAAAAAATCGAATTCAAAGGAGCAAACCTAATTAATTGCAGAATCCACTTTTAATGAGGTCCCTCATGGAAATTCAGAATTTAATTAGGCTACGCAGTGGGGTGACTTCCTGGGTTTGTCATAATCAACTTGAGAGTATGACTCAAGTACTTGTATGAATTCTCAAAATGTTTGCCAATGTCTGTCTCGTCCCTTTCTGAGGCTCTATGTCAGTATTTGAAGCAAACGTTGATACTTCTAAGCTTTTGTACCAAGAAATGCATTCGAAACAACATTCCTAGAAGAAGGTTCCATAAACCAAGATGCCTTAAACCTTTCTAAGCTTCTATTTTAGGTCCAAATCTGCCTAGAGCTGTGTGAACAATTGGATGAGACTTCGGATGAAACTCTGTCCGCACCTAGTCATTGACAAACTCAGGAGGATTTGTTTATTTCCTAGAAACTACCTGCAGTACCAACTTGAGTTCCATACGAAAGCTGAGAGGCTAAAGAAGATAAGGAGCACTGACTCCATTACATACTTACTTTAAGATGGCGCTACAGTCCCGAGTGGACCTGGCTTTAGCTAGCTGCCTTCGTTATCGCCCGTCTTCTCCATTAAAATCGTCCAAATTTACAAGGAAATCGTTCTCAAACATGTACACACTACAAGTTGCCCTTCTCAGTTGGTAAGGGTGATGTTTACTTAATAACTCACGAGGCTAGAGATTCCATAAATGGATTCTTATGGAGCCTACTGAGTCTTACTTGTAGTCTTTTGGAAGCCGAAACCGCATTAAATTCATTGAATTCTGCCAACGTTTGTTAGGCGAGGAAGTACGAGCTTCCTAGGTCGCTAGCTAGACGCTTAAGGACGATTTTATACACACCATTCTTATTCAAATTCAAGTTGTTATTGAATCCAAAGATTCGACTATCACATTACCACATTCCACAGCCAAGGTTTGAGAACATAAGGAAGCTGACCATATATCCAAGGCAAATTGTTTTTCTCTAGACAGGTTTAAGGTCTTATCTAGAGTAACTTAAGTTGTTCGAGAAAGGGCCCAAAGAAATAGCGATTCTTCTTTTGTTCTCAGCGCTGATGTCTTTGTCTGAGTTTATATCGGAGCCAAGGTAGACAAAGTCCTTGACTACCTCAAAGTTATATCTGTCAAGGGTGAGCTTCTGTCTGAGATGCAGGTTTTGGGGGTAATTCTTTGTTGACCACATTCACTTTGTTTTACGCTCATTGACCGTCAAACGTGTCTCTGATGTTGGGGTGTGAGTTTTGCACAATTCTGTCGAGTACGGTGTTAAGGAATCGTATGATAGCGCGTCGCCTTGTCTGACATCAAAGGTCTCGATGAAGTCTTTAGGAGCAGCGTGCATCGTCATCCTACATAAACACTGGCAGTTGAGTGGTCATATGGCTTGAAGTGTTGATTGTCCTGAGTAGTAATAATGACATCAGGTAGTTCGAAACAAAATACTGTGAATTCTAAGCAATGGCAACAGCACCAATAATTCTCCTCAGTTATTCTGGACACCACCCTCGTAGCAAAGACTGAAACCTAATACTTCTTGAGTTTCAAAATCATAACACCAACACAAACGCTCTGTGAATGCTATCTTGACGGTATTCATAACCCCTTGAGCGCTAGTGAATTATAAAAAAAAACAAAAGCATCGGACTAGTAGGGCTGGGGTGTCAAAACTCTTCAAAGGTCGTGTCTATAAATGCTTTTATACGCGGCCTTGAAATTGATAGACAGATGGTGGGTATCGCGTTAAAATTCCTGGGTTTTCTTCAAGATCTGCCGGTCCTATGATCTGGACCACTCAGGTTGTTGACAAAAGGCTTAAGCCGCTCACACTACCCCGCAGATAAGATCTTTTAGGTGATGTTGAGGAGACTTGTACCTTTATAGTTGACTCCGTTTAAAAAATCTCCTTCAGTGATAGTAAATCTGTGTTTTGAGCACTTACTCGTACTTCCTTACTTAAGGTGGCGCTTCAGTCCGGGGTGGACCTGGGCGTCAACCAACAAGCATCTCCAGCCAGTTCGATCTTTAGCTAGCCGCCTCCAGTTTCGCACGCTAAGTTGGTTGAGATTCCCTTCAACTTGCGTGCGGCACCTGAGTCGCGGTCTTCCTCTTCTACTGCTCTGTCCTTCGGGCGCGGATTTGAAGATTTTTCGGACCGGAGCATTGGTGTCCATCCGCTCTACATCACCCAGCCACCTCAGTCGTTGGACCTTCACTCTTCTGGCTAAGTCGATGTCGCTATACAGCCCGAACAGTTCGTCGTTGTACCTCCTCCTCCACTCACCGTCTATGCAGACGAAAATCACCCGAAGAATTTTCCTCTCGAAGCAGCCAAGAGCACCCTCATGCATTTTTGATAAAGCCCATGCCTCGGGGCTGTAGTGCAGTAACCTTTGTTGTTCTAGAGACGGCTTTGCTAGCCAATTGCCTTCTTAGCCCAGAGAAGCAACGATTGGCAAGGGTTATTCTTTGTTTAATTTCAAGGCTGGTGTCGTTGCCTAAACTGATAGCGGAGCCTAGGTAGACAAAGTATACTATACTATAGGGTGACAAATCCCCCAGAATCCTCCTGGAGACAGGAAATGTTCTAACCCCTAGTTAGTCTTTGAATGATTCATTCAATCAATTGTTGTTGACACGGACTTGCTCTGACTGTGGCTACATTTACGTCAAGACAATCAAAACGTGTGTTTTTTCTTTCTTCTTGAAAACACTGCTATTTGTCAGACCCCCTAACAAGAGTTTACCACTGTCATATGTCAACGTTGACAAATTTTAAAAATTAAGTCCCAAGTAGACCTCCCTGACGTTTTCAAACTGTTCTCGTCTGACACATTCCAGTCGACAAGAATAATTTTAACAATAGCTAATCTAAAAATATTGACGCCTACACTTCGACACTTTACCGTTTCTTTTTAAATTAGACTGACTCGGGCTAACCAACAAAAAATTCTCTGTAAATTGTGACAGATTTGTTTCGTCGCCTTTTGGTAGGTATCCAGCTATAATTAAACAATTCTCTTACACATAAAGTATGTCATCCCCAGACGAAGCACCTCGCCGCTACCCAACAATGTGTCAAAACGAAAATTTTGACGACACAATTAGTTTATGAGAAATCACTTGTCAATCATGTCAAAATGTCGTCGCCCGCTAATGGATTGTGTGCACATTTTGTCATTAGCGCATTTTAACACCACGCACTTGGGACGACAAGATGATGTGTCACATATGCGTGAATACTGTCAGTGTCAACAAACTGTCACATTATTTTATCATATGGACATGGACATGGAGATGGACACACACTGGAAAGGAAATGCTTAAAATGGTGAATTACTGTCGAAATTTAACTCTCTCAGGGTCAGTGCCTCAGAAATATTGCCAAATGTCACATGACTTGTCAAAAACAAAAAAAAAATTCTCAATCGTCAGTTTGAAACTCAGATCACATCCTGTGCATCAATAACACCCCAACAGGGACGGCAAAAGGAAACAAAAACGAAACGAAAGCAATTCGATACAATTCCTATTCCACATCCGGCCTAGGTAACGATACGTGAAATATGTGACTTATGTTTGTGGTTCGTGCTGGCTGTTCATGTATCCCTTCAAGGAATCATAAAGCGAAGGCCAGTTGCCGGTGCCCATCCTCCTCTACCTCATCGGCATTAAATAATTGTAAAGTGGAGCAGGAGCAGGAGCAGGTTTTCTTTTCAGAGGGCATTTCCCATTTTTTTTTTTCTATTAAATTTTCACATTCGATTGGTCATGATACCCTTGGGACTGCACTCGGACGTGTGGTAGAAAGAGTGAGATATTTGGCCTTTGTGCTGCTGCTGCTGGGGGATCAAAACCAGTGGGGAACCACTGAATTAGATTGAAATTTTGGTCATAGATTTTGGCTAGCAATTATTTGGAAACGTCGTTGGTAGTAGAAATTGTACACTTGGGCTATTCATTCACTTGGAAGGAAAATGTTTGAAGCTAGCGAGCGGCCTTTAAGCGGCTTAAATGAGGTTGTTGTGTGTCTTACTTGAACAATGAGAGCGTTTGAGGTTTGGATAAGATTAATTGGTTAAGATGACGTTTACAGTCCCGAGTGGACCATGGCCACAACTAGCAAGCCCCTCCAGCTAGGTCGGTCTCTAGCTGTCTCCAGTTTGGCCCACAAATTGGGTTGAGATCACTCTTTAATGGTGCGCTCCATTTAAGGTAGGGTCTTCGGTGTTCTTCGGCGGTGGATTCAAAGACTCGACGAACCGGTGCCCTAATGTCCATGCGCTCTATGTGATGAGGCTTCAGAGATGTTACAGACACGATTGCAATACTTCAAGGTTCATTCGCCGGTGTGACTGTGATCCCTGTCCTTGTTTTCACACGGGTACTCCAAGACTTGATGACCGAGTTAGTGGAATCAAAAGTAAATGCAAGTTCTATGGTTGAAAACCCCTTATCTACTCCTGAAACTATTTAGGTTGACTACTGAGGATGCAGGCCGTTGTGACAGTGTTCAAGATCATTAAGATCGTTGAAGAGAGTGTTTTTCTGTTGCTGAGAAGGGCGTGCAGAGAAAATGTATAATAGAATCGTCCTCTTCTTTGTCTCTGCAGCCACTGCAGACATCTTAACAGACAATGCCCAATCGCGGAGCATATCTAGCAGGGATGCAGTTTGGAGAGCTAGTCTGGACGCTTTTAATCTTTTAGCCAATCGTTCTGAATAGTCAAGATGTTGTCATCTTTGATAAACTTTTGACAGAACACCCATGGAGACATAGGAACTATTTCATAGTCAAGATTCCAATTGTTTGTACCTAGAAAGCCTTGTCTGGCTAGTTCGTCACCCACACTATCCTCTGGAATGTGGTAATGACTTGGAATCGAAAGAAATACTGTGAATTATAAGCAATGAGAACGGTACCAATAATTTTCCTCAGTCATTCTGGACACCACCCTCGGAGCAAAAAGACTGAAACCTGAAGCCTTTTGTACTGTTTAGTGTTCAGTTCAGACATATATGCTGCAGTGACTTCATTTTTGAAGGACGCTACCATGACCAGGAAGATTGAAGGAGTGAATGTCAAACTCGTCGGAAAAGAAGCCGCTTTTTGACTCCCTCAACTGTTTGAAAGCCATCGTGTGGTTATTTCGATCGTGTTCCGCAGCAAGCTCGTAGAGTACACACCGATACGGTGCGCCCCCATCCAATCTGTTCCGACGAAATACTGTGTCCCTCCGCCTGTCGATCTTTTTTAAATCGCAGTACAACTACAGCCAGGTCACAGGCCAGGTTCACATAATGAATATTTTGAGGTCTACTTTCTGGCGCACATTTAAATTTAAAAGATCACGAATGTGGAACCCTTTTTTTCTGATTATGCACTCCTGAGTTGGAAGGTAAGGACACAGTGTTCTAGCACTTTGAAAGTCTATGTTCTAGGGGCAGCCCTTACCAAGCTTCTGTTCTAAACAATTCGACTTGAAAGCTCCTTGAAATACGCACAAACTCGAGGAACATCCTTCTCTTTTCCATAATCTCTGCACTGCCAAATAAAAATCACTAAAAACCAGGACTTCCTTCCTCTCCTCTAGCTGGTCTTTCCACTTCCTTGAGCTTGTAAAGTCTCTCAGTCATCCACCATCCGCCCATGATTGGTATCCACTGATAAAATCGAATATCGAACAAAGGGATGAAGCACCCCTCACAAAACTAGGACGAAAAAAAAAATCGAAAATATTATTGAAATATACTCGTTGTTCGTCCTTTTTTTTTTTTTTGCATGCAACTGCAAAAGGAGCGGCCTTTCCTGACCTTCATTCGAGTTAGGCAAATGAGTGGCGGCCAGTAGGACTCTCAAAATAGTTTAAAAACTTCCATTTAACCGCTCATCGAGAGTGTAGTGAAGTGAAGTGTACAATAATTACACTGAACCAGGACGAACCCGAACATGGGCAGTAAATGGAATGTTGATTGCGAAAGCAAACATTTCAATCAACGCATGCACTTTAATCAGGACGAAACCAAACCGAAGGGTAGGGCTGGGACCACCATGCCTTCTAACTGGCAAATGAATTACAAGTACCAGGACCGGTACTACATGATTCCAATCGGAATTCGGTCAACGGCGCACGGTCCAGGCGCAGAGATTATCTGCCGGAATCACTTTGGCGGAATTAAATTTTAACCAAATTAACAAAACGGGAAAACCGGTCGTAAAAAATGACTTTTGTTCACAAAGTCGCATACGATTTAGAGAGTCCTTTTCGGGTGGGAATGGGGTTGCATGTTGGATTAATTAATTTCCACGAGAATGAATTTCACAATTTGTAAAACCGAATGTGGGGGGGAAGGGGAGCCCGTCTGCGCTTGGGCATATGGCAAACACAGAGGATCAGGAGCAGAGAATTAGATTTTCGAAAATTTTACAATCGCCTACGGAAAAATGTGAATCCAAAGAGAGACGGAGAGAGAGAGAATGGAACCATTCATTTGGTTTTTGGAAAATTCTGTTTTGTTTTGTGTGACTTTGCAATTTAGAATTGCGAGGGCTGACTTGTGGTTCCGGGGGAGGGGGGGTTGGAGGGTAAATATTGTGATTGTTTGGTGCGTTAGTTAATGCTTAATTAAATTTTGATTGTTTAACGATTTGTGGCATTGTTTCACTTTTGTTTCTGTATTGTGCATGTGCCTGTGAGTTGTTGTTGTTGTTGCCGACTTGGCATGGCATCTGAAGGGAGGAGAGAATTTCAAAGGATGTTTTGATTTGGAAAACATTGCGAATGTCAATGTTTACGGCATTTAATTTAAATTAGAGAAAAGCAACAGATGAAGGAAGCTAAAGGGAAGACGACATGCGACACTGGGGAGGAAATCTATAGGAAAGTGATTTGGCACAAGTAAATGGCAGGATGGTGGGAACTCTTCTTATTTGTCATGAGCACTATTGGAGGTATGCGTTTGTGAAACAGAGTCCTATCCGATGTCTTAGCTTAGACTTAATTTAGTCAAGATTTCCTCATTTGTTTCAAACCGGATCAAGGTTAGGTTTGTGAGAAAGTGCATGAAGGACTTCATGGGGTCATACACAGGGGCCATTGTGTCCAATTTGTTCCCATCGCTTTAACCTGGTCTTTTCACATTGATTTCTGCGTTTTGTTTCCTAGTGAACTACACGTCGAGAAAAGTTCGTTGAGAAGATTATGCGGAACTAGATGGTGGAACTACACTTGGACTTGCATAACAACCAAAGCTATCCCGACTAACATCCAAAACCTGCTCTTGTTAAAGAGCCCCATACCATTAGTCTGTCCAAACGAGTCTGGCGGGTAGTCCCCTACTTTTGTCGCAAACTGTATGACTGTCTGACAGATCGTGTCAAAGGCTAAATCCGGCCCAAAAATATCAAATTTTGTTCGATTTTCATCCAGAGGCTGTCGAACAGGCTGTACAAAAACGCTGCACACGATTGGGTCGCTCAGATGGGTCAAAATTTCGGTCCAGGAAATCACATCGTTCATGTGGCCTTCTGGACACGTTTTTTGGAATCTTTGCTGCAATTATACAGCCCCAGGGACAGTGCACACTATTTCTCAAGACACTCAACCGACTGCTATAACATGGAGTCTACTTACTCTTGTACGGAACTCGAATATGAGCATCAGCGACGTACCATTAGTCATATATTAGGAGGATGTACTCGGCACACTAAATTGCACTCTTAAGGGTACGCTGCGCCCATGCCTATCGATTTAGAAGCGAAGAAGACTACGACACTACGCTAAAATGAACACGATGACAGAAGAACAACCATGGAAGCTATAAATGTAGCACGGCAACATAGGTGGAACAATACAACCCGAGCTGGAGGCATGGGGAGGTTAACAGTTTCAAGTTCAGGGAGGACACCTACAACTTCAAGCAAATTAATATTCACTTTCCTGGTTCCTGGTAACAAGTGGAACTTCGTCGACCGCTACGGTCTTGTAGCCTTGAAAACAACAAGAAACGAACTGAGCAGAAAAGACCGAAAGCTCATGAAAGACTGTTTAATAAAATTATGAACCTGTAGAGCTCCGGCTTGGAGAGTCTACGATTCCACACGGAGGGAGGCCAAGACAATTCTTCGCGTGCGAAACTGGGCTGGAGACGCTTCTATGACATAGAAGCGATCATCAACATCTTATCAGATGGTCAGGCGACCCTAAAGGCATCCAACTCTTGCTATATAGAGTCAAAGATGGTTAAGTGCTATGCCTATCAATCTATTTACAGACACAACTGTGGTAGATGACCGATCATAGGGGCGTTGGGGGAAATAAGATTGCAGGCGAGCTAACGAGCTCTTTCTGGGTCAGGTCTCAACTGGGTAAATCCGTGGCTTAGGCTTTCCAAAATATCAATCTAACCGATAGTATCAGGAGGATTGTGGCCTTAATTTCAGGACACTGCTGCATCAAATGCAGTCCACAGTGTGTCCAAAGAAGAAAAGAAGGATGTGCCGAGCATATCCACTGTAAATTCCCTGCTCTCACTTGAAACAGACGTCGTAGTTCTCTAGCACGCGAGGACATCAGAAACATCTATCCCAAGGACAAACTCATTTTGAAAATGAAGAGGAGGGTGTCTATGTACCCCATGGTACAGTAGATCTTTTTGATCCCAGTGTCAGCCAATAGAAAGGGTCACAGGCTCTTAACCCTACAACCCCATCTTTGCCAAACTTGATCAGCTTAAAACATCTTCATCAACAGAAACTCCTACCGATTCAAATGTCAAACGATAAATGACAGGTGTCAGATCGCTTAGTGTGTGCAATAAATTGCTTCACACGCACTTGTTTCACTTACTGCAACTGCGCACCATAAACCGACCCCCACACGACCCGCCAACATATAATTAGCTATGGATACGGTAATTTTGTACCGCGAAATTACTGGCATACGGTCCATTCACCCTCCTGCTTACAGTTCCATACAAACAACCGCCCCGTCATCGTCGTCCATCTATCTTACAGTCCATCGATGAGTGACGACATCGTTCATACACTCTTGGAATGCAATTGCAGGTTTGAGCTGGCATTCTGTCATGCTCCTCGGGGTGCCTGCCTCTACTGTTGCTTCTTCTTGCTTTTGTTGTTGTTGTTCT
The DNA here is from genome assembly GCA_951813785.1 of Criorhina ranunculi. Taxonomy (NCBI): domain Eukaryota; kingdom Metazoa; phylum Arthropoda; class Insecta; order Diptera; family Syrphidae; genus Criorhina; species Criorhina ranunculi. The sequence continues at coordinate 31,902,740 of OX638385.1, read as the reverse complement.
TCGTTCTTGTAACTTGATTCTTGTTCTTGTGTGTGCAACCAAATGTGACGTTTCAGCTAATGTGAATATTTATGACGTTCATCGCTTATTATCAACCTGCTGCTGCGCGTGGTAGTGTAAACCGTCCCCTCTGGGGTTGATAATATGTGTGCGATGTGTGTCTTCATGGCTAACGCCCAGAGTGTTCCTTCCGTTCCTCTCAGCTCATCGTTTGCACCACTTGGACAATTACCATTTATGATTAGTTATCCAATTTGACTTTGAATTGACCGCAATGTGGAGTGAAGAACTCCTTGTATCGTGTTTCTTTGTTTAGTTCCTCTCCCTTGGGAAGACAACGACGACGACGACACTTTTTTGTCTGTTCTATCTCAGTGTTCTGTGACCAAGATCTGTATCTATGCTAAAATTCGATGAATATTTTCTAAAGTGGAACAGAACGACATGGATTAAGGGAGGAAGTCTAGGTTGCTGACGCTTCTATTTAGCATAATGACAGTCGCAAGAAGGACAGGTGAACCTGCGGCGATGGTGTGGTTGTGGTTTCAATTTCCTTACTACAATCGTTCGTCGCACAGTGACACATTTTTGTTCTCACACCGACAACCAACAACAACGACGACGACACTTAAGTCATTCGTCTGGGACAATGAATCTTAATGAAATGAATTATTAATTTTAATGTTGCGCCTTTGTGGAGATACACAACCTAAAAGATACACAGATAGATGTCTCATGCCTAAGGTTGCGAGCGTTGTTTGCTGATCTGAGAATGATTTGTTAACCCGGGGGCTCTCTGGGTCGGACAATGTAGGTATCGCTGTTTTTTTTTGGTGGGAAATGTGGAAAATCATATTTTTTATTTAAATTTATTTTGTGGAAATTATGTGTGTGGAAATTATGTCGTGGAAGCGGTGACCTGATTTTGTCATTATTTTTGGTGTCTTTTGTGCGAAGAATAATCGTTGCGTCAGTAGTTCGACCTTTTTATGGTCTTTTTTGACCATAAATGGTGGGTCATTGAAAACGACCAAGTCCATGGCTTTCGTTTCACATTTCCCACAGCTCGCTAGAGTATCCTTGAAAGCAACCTAAGCGACATAGCTACCGTGGTTTCTGGTACAATTTGTACTGAACGTTTTTTGGACTTTGTGCGATGGTCTATGTCTCATGGATATGTCAGCAAATTTCCTCGTGTTCTTTGGACATTCCAAGAGGGAATACAAAATATGTCACGTACCGCGTTTGGAGAAACTTCTAGATATAAACATTCGCCACAGCATTGGTCCAAATAGGCTGTCGGCCTCTCAACATGCGTATAACAAAGGGAAATCGGCCGAAACGTCCTGCATTCGATTGAAAAATCCTTAGATTACAAGGAATATACTCTGGTGGCCTTCCTCGATACAGAGGAAGCTTTTAACAACGTTGAACCAGGGGCAATTACTAATGTACTCAAGTCTTGGTATTGAAGCCTCGATTGGCGCATTAATAGGTCAGTTACATACAAAAAGGACTATCACACCTAAGCTGGGCTATGCTACCATTCGGAGACTTGTGAGTAGGGGCACTCCTTGGTGCTCTCTCCTTTTCTTTGGAACCTAGTGGTCAATGGGCTACTATTAATACTGGAAGAGGAAGGTTGCAGTGGTATTGCCTATGCGGATAATGTTGCTATAGCTGTCTCAGGTAAAACACCTCAACACGCTCAGAAACCTCTTGCAGAATGCTCTCTTTAAGCTATCTAAATTGACTCAAGAATGTGGCATCAGAGTTGACCCTCATAAAACTGAATTAGTCCTCTTCACTAGGAAATACAACATTCCCCCGTTCGACCCTCATTAACTGTGCGGTACAAGCCTTATACTTTCTCGAAAAAAAGCTCAGCTGGAAGCCTAACATCCCTAACATCCTAAAGAAAGCCACCACAGCTCTGAACTACTGCAAAAAAGCAATAGGAAGTAGGTGGGACCTACAACTACTGGCTTTACGAATCTGTTACCAGACCGATCCTAACATATGGCGTAATTGTCTGGTGGAAAGCCTTGGACAAAGTCACCAATCGTAACCATCTTTGTAAAGTGCATAGATCGGCCTGTATTGGTATCAGTGGAGCACTCAGAACCACCCGAATGTTAGCTCAAGATACACTGTTCCATCTGCTTCCTCTAGATATTTTTAGTAAACAAGTGGCAGCCAGCGCAGCGATACGCATCACAGAACTTCACCATTAGACACTCTACCATGCGGCATGATTAGAATTCCTTCCGCAAAGCACCGACTACACCCTTCAACGACTCCTATTTGATAAAAACTCCCTTTCAGACTTGACTGAAGGCTACAACGAAAGGAATCCATCTGCTTCTACACGGATGACTCTAAAACAGAATCAGGAGTAGGCGGGGGTGTATTCTCAAAGGATGTGAACGTAAAAATCTCTTTCCGTTTGCCTGACGATTGCAGTGTCTTCCAAGCCATGTTAATGACAATCCAGGAAGTCCTATCGTTGCTGAGGTATGTACTATCTACTCGGGATATCCCAATTTTTACTGATAGTCAGGCCGCGTTAAAATCCCTAGAAACTATCGCCTTCAACTCAAAAACAGACCTAAATTGTCGCTTGTCTCCTGACGAGATGGCTGAGCAATTCAAAATTCACCTTATATGGGACCTTATCTGGTCTTAGTGAGGTTACAGCTGCAACCTACCACTCTTACCTAACCTAACCTAACATACCGGGACCGAAATCGTAACGTCCTAGGATGAAACAGCTGTTGTTCAGTCTTGTGATTACCGCTCCGTTTTGCTGCTATGGTTTTTGCTTTACGAAAGCTACATACGGACATAACTCGGAATATAACAACAACCTGTTCCTCCTGACCAATTTTGGACATAGAAGGACCTGAGCAGCAAGGCGGAGCGGTCCTATATTGGTTTTTTTTGCACTGTTGCTGCTCTGGAATTTCGAATATTGTACAAAAGGCCTCATATCAATCCCAGCACTTCACAAAAACGACTGTATCATCCTAGAAGTGGGTCAGGCTACGCTAAAGGCCTTGCTTAATCATTTAACCAAGGAAAACCTTTCCCAACTTAGTCGAGAGACAGAACACACTGAATCCTGTTTGGATCCCAAGAACTGAAATCTCTGATGAGTTTGTCAGACAAGGCTCCGAAGAGGATTTCTTTGGACCTGAGCACTCTTTAGGTTTGAGTTTAGAGGTGGCACTCAAATATAATGCACAGTCCTACTCGAATGCTAAAAAATCAAGGATCAACAGTGAACCATCTCGAGTTCAGAAAAAATTCTAGAATTTTAGCCACCGAAAGGCTCGTCCACATCATTGAAGGAATGTTCTCCGACAGCTGTCTTTCTATTTCTGTTCGAAGGGTTGACCATTCACATGAAAGGTGAGCTGCCAGCAAGCTGCCAAAAAGCCTCGAAGTAGCGGTAGATGACTTCTGTTGAATGCAATTTTCCTTTTATTTAGTTTTGCCCATCGCATCCTTAAGGTGAGCCATGTCGAGAGTGCACTCCACGGAGAAGGTAGTTCTGGGCTTTTGAAGTTCTAGTGGTGACGGTATTGAGCCAGTTAGTATCTGGTTCCATTTCCATGGATTCTGGAATCTAAATGAATGTGACGTTATAATTTGTACTAAGGAACTTCCAAAGGGTTTAGATGATGAACGTTTCAAAGCTACTTCCAGTACATCAGGGAGCTATTTACTACACCTACTTAAGAGACCATGGGAAAATGGTAGAATGGAAGAAATGGTTGATTACCAAGCTTCCAAAAGTGGGTAACTTGATGGAGTTTGATGACCGAAAGACTGAAAGAGAGCTAGAGGCAGACTTTTGTTCAGTTTCCTTCTGAATCGACCACATAAACACCTAGTGGATCTTTATAGAGTAATGCGTCGGTGTATGTAGGCCCGACTGCTCCTATCCGACTTCTTTCGAAGGCGTTAATCGGAACTTTATTTAGGAAGTCCGAAGCGGAGTGATGACACCCCTGACAGAGGATGGACCCGAATAAAATGGAAGATGACATCAACTCATTCCCAAAAGCCATCATTCTTTCTCAGATGACCTACGTCTAGTCTAGACCCCCAATCAACAATGGCCACTAGACTTTCAAACACTCTCTCCATCAAGAGAAAGTTGGACTATTCATTCCATTCAGACGACAATGAATTTTCCCAGACGACCCAAAATGGAAGATGGGGTAGGTTCCGGAATCTGCCATTGCCCGCTCAATAAAACTTCCAAAGCACGACAGTATGTTCCAATCAGAAGTTCCAGCGATGGCCGAAGCCTTTATCTTCAGTAATATATCCGAGCAGAACCGTTGACATATACATATATGTACATCAATAGCCAAGTCGCGATTAAAGCCATTTTATCCACAACACTAATGATGAGGTGAAGTCCTAAAACTTAAAGCGAAAAGCCTCACTCTGTTGGGTCCCGGGGCATAGAGGCATCGATTGCAATGAAAAGGCAGAGGAATTGGCAAGAATAAGGTCAAAACTGTTCAATTCTGACTTCCAGGGGCTAAAAGTCGTAGGTTTCTGGAAACACATCCACGAGAGATGGAGCACACTTCCATTTTGCCGCATGATGTCAAGGAACATATGAACACAACACAGCAAAAAGGAAACAAAAGACATACTCACGCTGAACAGATCTTCCTTAGCACTAATGATCTGCATCCTTACAGTCCACAACCTACTGGCGATCCATCTACGAAGAATACGACTAAGTATTACCGACCTTTGCAGGGGCTGTAGCTTTGTAACTTTCTCTGCGACTGACTAAGCCTCAGCAGAACCAAGAAAACATATTTGTCATCGTGCCACCGAATGTAATTTTAAAATTCATATTGGACCCGGGGTTGGTAGGAATTCCATAACGAGGAACACAATGGATCCATGAAGATCTATGTGAAGCCTAACCTAACCTTAGTCCATCAATACTTACTTAAGCGGATGAGTTCCTTTCAAGGCTGACACCGACACCACTCATGTCGAAAACAATCACAAAATTCAAAGACAAAAACGTAGTCCTTCACAAGGTCGTCCTATACCAACTTGTCTAACAGTACATAAAATAAGTCCAAATTACACAACCCTCTATCGACTTGAGTAAACATTGCACTATCATTCGAAGGACATTCTTCCTTCAAAAATACCGATTGTTACGCAAACAGAAATTTACAGCTAACATCCTGAGAGTCCTTGCACGAATTTTATGGTTATTATCGGACAAATTCAACATCACGAGTCTCCTTTTTCTGAAACAAAGGACATGTTGTAAACCGATTCAAATCAGTTCGCGGTGATTGTGTAACTTATCCTCTTTTCAAGGAAAAATTCCCAAGTATATAATCGATCAGCGACACCATCAAACACATGTCCACAAGAAATTCTTAGAAATCTCCCAAATGATCCTTCGCGGTCCCATTCTTTTTCGATCTAAACACGAAATCACATTGAATGTGGAACGAATCAATCAAAATGCAATCATGTTCCACATTCTCAGGATCCATCCAATTCATTTGTCATTTATCATATGGCGGCGTCTGAAAATCACCGCCACACACTCACTCAATGTCCTTGGATGATGCATTTGCGTCGACATTTTTCATCCACTTGTAATAATCCACACACACACAATGGAAGCTGATCTTCTCTTCGTTTTGTCCTTAATTGAACGTTGTTCCGTATAATAACAGTCTTCAGGATGATGTCCACAAAAGAAAAAAAAAAGAAAAAAGGTACCCAAAAGGCAATTTCACCGGTATGTCATTATAGGATACCTGTGGGTCACACGATCATTGATCAAACAACAACCACACCAACAAGGATCCTTGACAATAGATTTTGGCTTGACTTGAAGTGACATAGCTCTTTGAGCACACCCCTCCTCGCATCAAGTGGCAGAGTGTTGGATTGGAACTATAAGAAGACGATCTCTCTGTCAAAAAGGAAAGTGGAATCCATTAACCTCTATACGGATTGTGTCATTTAGCGATTCGACATGTGTTTGAGACGCTCGAGTACATTGTTCTTGGGCGGGTGTCCTTTGTGCGGCACATTGACTTCGTACAGTGGATGTGTGTAAGATTAATGCTGGGTGGACATAGCCAACAGGTTTTTTTTTTTTCTATTTTACACGCTCAATTGTCCTTTTTTTTTGTGAAGTGGTGGAGAGGGGACTTGTGTGTGGATGTCACACTGGGCTGGTTGGTGATGTGTGATTTGATGAGGTGAACAAGTGTTTTTCTTTCTTGTCCTTTTACTAATTGTTTTTCTTCTTCTTCTTCGTCTCCTTTTTGTGAATTCGTGTCGAGAGTGTGTGTCCCTTTTTGAAGTTGACAGTCGTTGTGTTGTTTTAGATCCTTGTGTGCCTTTGTTGTGGTTTTGAATTCATATTTTCTTTGTTGTTCAACTTAAAGGATGCCATTGGGTGTCTATTCTTTTTCAAGGAGATGGACACGTACGTTTGTTTCAAAAGTTCAAATTGCAAAAGTACCGTCGAAGGTTGGCAAGTATGATTTGACAAATGAAGCAACATAAACGCTTTTGTTGGACAAACCGAGGAAGCAACTTCAGTTGTACACCTTAGATGGTTCTGATCCCGGATAGGGTTTAGCGTCGACGATGATAAGAGTATTCCTTAAGTCTTCAACCTAAAGCGTCGTGGTTTTAGATCCGAAGCAAAAAATTGTCAAATTCGTGTGCCTAATCACAGTTGTCAGCAACAGAAAGATCATGATGCTCTGAAGCTACTTAAGAAGCACCTAGAGTAAGAATTCCGCTGAGGATAAAGTACGATTCCGAACTGAATCCTCTGTTCCTTGCTAATGATTTTCCTTTGCTTCCAAGACTTAAGCAAGGCATTTGACATTGTTAATGGGAAACTTACCTTGGCGTGCCTTGACGAAGAGAGCTATACACATTTTTAAAGCTCCCTTCTATTCACCACCCAGACTTCGATAGGGGATTCATTTCCCCAGCCGATAGACAATGGACAATTCATCTGCAAGCATGATCCTCAATGACCTCTATCTTAATCTTAGCACAATCTCAGATTTGCACAAACGATTTTTTTAAGACCGCAAAGCTTTTCTGATCTTCGTCAAGTAGATAGGAAGCACCTAAGACCCAAATTCTGGTATCTTAAGGGTAAGTGCTGTTCGGCTCAATCAGATTGCTACAAATTTCACATCTGGACACTGGAAAACTAACAGAAGACTATGAATTATAAAGCGAAGCTCGACTTTTCTCTTTGAATCCGTCTTATTCGTCATGCAACCCCTTAAACGTAGATAGTCGCGTCATAATAAACAATGAAATCGCAAGTCAAACATCTTGATACTTGTTGGCGATGTCTGCTTCCGAATCGAATGACTTCCGGTGGTCTCAAGACGTCTTAAACAAGGGTTTTAACTTTTCGAACTCCGCTTTTGCCAGTTTGTAGGTATTTTGTTGTTGCAGTCGAGACCGTGAAGCATGGACAGCGGCATTAGTTCAGGCTCAAACCCTCCAAGTGAAGAGAAGTTGTTGCAGGACTTTTGAAAAGCAATCTAGACTGCGAGGCAGAAGTGAAGGTAAGGTAGATGCCTTCAGTCAAATGAGAGGAATATGGAACGCAGTTTCAAAGATCAGTGGCGACAATGAAGATGTACAAGGCAGCGATGCTTGTCCTTTGCTACCAAGCATTCTCTTTCTAAATTGAAAAAGAGCCATTCATTCTGTAAGGATGTGTCTCTTCACTCTCAAGGAGGAGCGTACAGCTTGAATCTGCTGCAGGGTTCACGCGATGTAGGTGTTTTTTTTAAGCGGCAGTGTACGCTGTATTTTCCAATTAGGACTCTAAAGTTGCTCCCTTTTGGATCCGTCTGTATACCAGATGTATGTAGTCGAAGTCCTCATAGTCCTCCCTTAACAGAAAATGCGCAGCGACCCTCCACTACGAGACAATTGACTCTCAGGACCTCCTTTTCACCGAATTTATCTTAAGCTCTACTCTATCAGTTCCGGTTTCCAAATTCTGAGCCGACAATCCTTCTGGAAGAGCCAGCAGATATCGTCAGCTTCATGTTCAAATCAAAGCCCTATGACAAGGTGGGAATGTCTAGACAAATTTCACAACATGCTAGGCTATGGTCAAGGTAAAGATGAGACTCCTTATAGGCTGAGACTCCTCGTAGCTGGAGTGTCCTCGTCCATTCACTCGGTGTGTGCAAACCAAGGATTTTCCTCTTTTCGAACTACATCCACATCTTTAAACGTCCTACTACATCCTCACAGACAAGACCAAATATTCGACGTAGAATTTTTCTTTCGAAGGATTCTAAGATCTGCTCTGCTGTCTAACTTATCGTCCACCATTCAGCTTCTTATTGCAATGAATTCGGCTATCCTTTCACTTTTATTTCACTGGCAATGATCCTCTTCCAATGATTCTTACATCCGCCATCTTGGCTAACTTTAACCAGACTGAGACCTCACATCGTCTACACCCTCAGATTCATCCTCCCGAAACTCTAAAATTACGATGACGAATCATAACCCACACGACAGGAAAAATCCATTAAGAAACTTTTTTTTTAATTATCCTTCTAAGGATATTCAAAAAAATGCTGACCATAAATTAAACCTTCAAACCTCCAAGCTCTGTCCATTCAAAATCAATGACCCTTGGTCGGTCTTTTGCATATTTTCATTTAAAAATGTTTTTCTTTTGCCAAAAAAAAGATGAAAATGAAAATTATTAACACATCCCTTCACGGGGACAAAAGGACCAACGTCAACGCAAGTTTTGCCTCACTCCAAACATTTATCTTTCTCCAATCACAAAATTTTAATGAAAAATGTTCAAGGGTGGCTGAGAATTCCACCCACCATCTTAATTATGAAAAATCGTCTACACACATGGCTATTTGCATGTGTATATTGTACAACCCCGAGCAAGGACTTTCAAAAAAACGAAACCGGATTCCATAAAACGTTTATTCATTCGTGAATTCTGTCATGATGATGAGATTTTTTTTTTTTTTTTTGTGCATGTCCTTGGAAGAGCACCCACCCCTTTTTTTTCTTTCTTTGACTGAGAAAAGTTAACCCCCGAAAAATGGATTCACTAAAAAAGGACACGAGTAAAAGGACGTGTGTGTGTGTGTGTGTATGTGTAAGAGGTGAACCCTAATGAAAATGCAATCCATGTTATTGGACTTTTGTGGGGTAGTAAAACTCATTTGAATGAGTTCCACGCATATGCACTCGAGACTGTGCAAATGTTTGTGTATGTGTGTGTGTGTGATAATGACATTCTTCCTAGAGGCAAACACATTTGTTGTGAGCTGCCGTTGACGATGGCGTATTAATTTTGATGTTAAGTACTTGCATGTACGATTTAATTGCCCAAAAGCATTATGCTCGACGTAAACAGGACCAAGGACCTTACCCCCTTCAGTGAGGGTTTGATTTTTTTTTTACTACCTATTCCCGTTACACAATGACAGCACTCATAATGCATTCGCATCAATGTTAAACACATTCTACACCCCTTTTGATCTGCCATTGTGGTGCTGTTGCTTAGCTATACGGTTTTTGTGATTATCCTTCGAGGATATAACACTGGTATGCGTGTGTGCGGTTATGTACATTTTCAAGAGCTACCCCGGCCTACGGAAATCAAGGGGTTGACGAAGCCATCACGATGACGACGCGCACTGTGATTTTGAATCGCGTCAATCAACCGCGAAGGGTTGCCTTTGCAGAGAGAGAGTGAGATGGCGGCGACGATGGTGGGCGAAATTGAATCCGTGCGTCCTTGTACATCGAATTTGAATCCTGCTCTCTCGTGTGTACATTATGAATATGTCAATATTATATGTTATCTGTTGTTTAATTACGGCACTGTGCCGGATGGAGTATTGTAATGAGTTCGGCAAACAATGGAAGGACGCCATTGTTGTCATAGTGAGCTTGTGCTTGTTCCTTGTTTGTCATCCGTTGAGTGGTGTCGGTAGACATTTTGGAAAATTTATTTGATGCCGGACGGGAATTTTCAAGGATCTTTGGCTTAAGTGCGTAGATTGAGGGACAGATTAAGAGTCCCTTGACACAAGGTTAGCTGGCGATTTGTTAAGGAGGCGTTTTGACGTTTCGAATTAGGGGTTGGAATGATGAATTTGAATGGTTCCGAAGTGGCCAATCTGTCCCGAATAGAAACAGGGAGCAAAAGTAACTTTCTTCCACAACAAATGCTTCAAGGGAGAATCTCAGCTAAAAACAGTCAACGAGCTGACAACATGGTAATTTAACGTCGCCTAGAGCAGGAGAACCGGTCTCTATTTGTTGAGAAATTCTCTTTAAGACTTTGTCCAGAGATATGATGAAAGGGAGCTTCACCAGTGTCTTCCATTCTAGGCCGAACTGTTAGTAATCCTCGAGGTCAGTAGGAGCGGCTTCCAAGTGAAAATCAGACAGAACAAGCCTTAGTTAGTAAAAGCATTGCAGATGCATGACGGTTGGACAGCGGCTTCCTAGCTTATTAGACGTTTTTGTTGTTCAAGGGTGGAACCCTTCAGAGGAAACATCATCACCACCGACAATCGATTGTATCTTTGGAGAGGACTTCGACTGATCCCCTCTGTGATAGCATCGTTAAGTTTGATTCACACGTAAACCTTGCTTTTCCCGGAACGTGCCTAGCGCTGCTACAGAAAGAAAACTGAGGCTAGGATAAAAGGAATGACTACCTCGGCAAACGACTTAAAATTTAGCAAAGGTTCGGCACGTGTAGCGTACACACTCTGAACAGACTACGTGCAACAAATGAACTAGCAGTGCTTCTCGAGCGACACAGAAGAAGTTCGTTGGGATGGACCGGGTGTCGAAAAAGTTACAACGTGCGACAGCTGCCATAAATGGTGTTCGAGGCAGGCTTAGACAAAAGGTTTGAAGCTTCCGCCACGTTCGTTATGGAGTGAGCCTCATTTATGTTCAAGCTCCCACGTAGGAGAAAGACGACACCCCCCAAGGTTGTTTCCATGAGCTCTTTACGAGCACCTACGAGCAATGTCCGCAGTACGACGTAAGGATTGTTCTTAAAGATTTTTTAAGCCAAGATCGGAAAGGTGGATATTTCTGGTGAAACCGTAGGAAGGAACAGCCGGCACGACACGATCTCCTGAAACGGACCACGGCAAGGAGGAAGTTCAACGTTGAAAAGCTGCAATTGGAATCGAAAGCAAGAGCCTTTGCGGATCAAGTGTCACTAGAGCTCTCCAGAAGTCTTCCAACACCAACAATCTGCGCGAAGCCTTAGGAACCTTAGCACTATGTGCCCAATCCATAAAAAAGGACATCGTCTCACCTCCACCATCCTCGAAAAAACTGGTGAATTCCAGAACGATGCCCATCATCTATTTATCAATCTCAAAGTCGCGATTGAAAATGGCTATAGCAGATGAATCCCGGTGCTCCAGCCCAAAGAATCTCCGACTCCATCCCTAAGAAACTAACCACAGACCTTAACCAACTTGACGTTTGCATCTGGACACAGTTGACTAAGGCTTTCTTAATTTTTGTTTTTTTTCGAGACTTCTGCTTCTAGCTCTACATCTAGGAAAGCTAGACCATACTCCTTGTGACGAAGACTATCTTGAATCTAACCTACTACGTCGTGTATGTCATGTTCTTGGTTGACCATGTAAAACAGGCTTAAGCGCGACCCTGCTTCGTTGAAGATTGTAGAACTCAAGCAGGATGTACAACTTCTTAAAATTCTTGCGGACTTCCCTTTGATCATCTAGAGATATGTAGTCAAATTCAGTAGACCCACGCTCCCTAACACCAATCCCTTTTGATGCCTGGCTGACATGGCGAAAAAGTGATGACGCATGCTTGTCGAGATGGGGTCTACAGTCTAAGGAGTCAAGTCGAAGTCTTTTTTCAATTATCCGCGGTGACTTGACAACTTTTTCATGAAAAGAAACCGTTGATTCAATTTTTTTTTAGAAATAGGGACCCATCATCATCATAAGGATTTCCCGACACGATATTTTAATTAATTAACATGCTCTCCAAGGGTGGTCCTCATCTGGGAACAGAAGGTAACCTCTCACATCCCCTTTCTCAATCAATTCCAGATTCTCTGGGGAAATGAACTTACTCCACTCGCACAGACTTTAGGCGCCGCTCTGGTCTTTTCAGACAAAGAAATTGTCAACGCGCATTGCACGTCCTAATGAATTGTGTGATCCTTCAGAAGTTCCGCTTCAATTTTCTCCCCAGGAGAATTCCAACAAACCATGTGCACATACCTGTGCGAATCACCTTTGATTAATGAAGTCCATCAAGTACGCCTGTGTCGGCCTCGAATTCCTATTTGTCTTCCAAGGATCTTCCCTTTAATCTTGTTACAGAGGCGCATCACTTTCCTCTCCGAGTACCTCCAGTGAAACATGAATAATTATTTTATTCATTGTCCTTTTGTTTTGCACCCGTCACAGGATGCTGTTTGGTCCTTTTTTTCTTATTTCTTTTACTTTTCGAGCGTAAAATCTTTAAACGCATGGCGCTACGTTGTGAAGATTCATCATCATCATCATTCCCTAAGCCAAACAGAAGCATCCAGTATGTCGGTATAGGTTCAGGAACCAATTACCTCAGTTGGGAATCGTTTCAAACCAAAAAAAAGGACAACACACAGTTCCAGGAGAGATGAATCTCGAAAATCCTTCTGTTTTGCATTCGATAGATAATTGGTTAACAAAAGCGATGCACACAATCGATAAGATGCAGATTTGTATGTTTGGATAGTTCCTCGGCGAGGAAAAGAAAGGATTTTCATGGATTTACCTTCGTTTGGCAGGCAAAGTGCGGCAAAACAGAGCATAAATCTTTCGATAAAAATGAACGAGAACGGATACGGCTGTCCGAGGAATGATGTACATATGCCACAAGGATGTGGCTTAGCCTGTCATATTCGGATGAAATTCTTGAGAAGAAAATTGAAATGCCCGGCAGATTGTCGATTCGAGAATGGAAATTCTGAGATTTGTGGTCAGAGAAAGGTGATTTGGGAGCCATTGCGTGCGGAATTACAAAAAAAAATCATGTGTCCTAAAAACAAAAGGTGAACCGAGGAGATTTTGTCCAACTTTTAGCTACTCTACGATCTTGGAGTCATGAAACGCTTGTCAAGTGTCTTTGAGCGAGATATCTTGACCATACAAGCATTCTGTGTTAGGTATCCGGATGCAACTGACGAACTGGTGTCCTTATGTCCTTCAAACACTTCATACACGTTGACGTTTTAAAGAAGGTTGACTGCAGAGCTGATGAAATGGCAGATGGAGCCGGAGTTCACTCAGTTTCTCACGCACATCTCTGACGCTCTTCAGCAGAAGAAGATCGATTGCAACCTTCAAGAACTCGAAAGTGTCCAACAACACTTTTGGCAATGTTAGGGGCTATAATCAATTAGTAGATAACACCTGTGTCTATGACCAAGCAGATTTGGCCAAAGCTGGGTTTTAATACGCTCTCATTGTTTCATCAGACGGAAAAGACTACACCTAGTAGGTGTCATAATGGGACACTGCACAATCGGCAAGCACGCCAACAGGCTAGACCTCCTCTACAATGACTTCTGCAGAAGCTGCATAGACGAGGAGGAGGAGGAGACGATTCTCCACCTTATTTGTACATGTCGGGCCCTCTCAGCTCGAAGAAGAGCATACTTAGGAGCCAGCTTCTTTCACAACCTAAGTTAACTGGCTGCTTCCAGCGCTTCATAACAAGCTCCGGCTGGTTCTGCGGTTTGTATTTTCTGGGTGAAGTACAGATCCCACATGGATCCACAAAGGACCTTATCTGGTCTAAGTGGGATTGCACCTGCAGCCTGCCACTCTTACCAACCCTAACCTAAGGGGCTATAAACCCAAAGGCCGTACACTGGCTTTACAGCACAGTATGTAGTATTGCCGCCCGTCCAAGTCGATGAAGTAGTTCTCCCACCCAGCCTAGAGGAAGTCGGCACAGCCACTGAAAAACAACAAGGCCACGGGCTCGGACCGATAACCATCAGGAGCTCTTCAAATCTGGTGGCGATGTTGTGGAAGGGATTATGCATCAGCATGCCCGAAGACAGGACTATCTGCTCTATCTGTTCGATCTTCAAGAAATGCGATCCTAAGTCTTATAAGAACTACTGAGGCATATCCCTGCTTAATGCAGCCTACAAGATCCTATCCAGTGTACTGTCTGAACGACTAAAGCCGTTTTGCACCACACTCAACGGCACCTATCAGTGTGGCTTCCGGCCCGACAAATTCTGGAAAAGACCAACGAGTTCCAAGTCGATACTCACCATCTTTTCATCGACTTCAAAGCCGCATACGACAGCATTCATCACTGTGTCGGGACACGCTAGAGAACTCGCATTGCACCGTGCAGTTTGGGAACAGAACCTCGGAATTATTCCAAACATGCGCCGGATTTCGGCAAGGAGACGCGCTGTCGTGTGATTTCTTTAATCTTCTGCTGGAGCAGATAGTGCGAAAGGCCCTCGTAAGCACAGAAGGCACTATATTTAACAAATCCATCCAGCTGCTGGGATACGCAGACGACATCGACATCATCTCCCGTTCTCAGCGTGCCATTATTGAGGCTTCTACGAAAATATAAGAACAAGCCAAATGTTCGACCAAAAACCGTCCGTCGAACACTGTCTTGGACCAAACCTAACTATTGACAGCTATCTACCTCGGAGCAAATATTAAGTCCACAAATGACACCCTAGTGGTATCGACGAAGGATAACCTTGGGCAACCGCTGGTACTTCGGTTTGTTCAAACTTCTAACTCGAAAGGTCCAAAATCATGCTCTACAAAACTCTGATCTTGCAAGTCTTGCTTTATGGAGCTGAATGCTGGACGATAAGTAAGACTGCGGAGCAGATCTTGGGAAGAATATTTGTTCCTGTCTGCGAGGAGGGTGAATGGAGGAGAAGATATAACTGCGAACTCTAAGAGCTGTACAAAGATGTGGATGTAGTCCGGAAGGCAAAAATCCGTCGACTGCAATGGTTCGGCCACATCGAGCGAATGGTTTGAATCCCAACCACCTGGTTCACGAAGAAAACGAAGATCAAGCAACCGCGGATGCCAGAAACTTTGGTCTAGTAAACTGGAAGCAGCGTGCCCGGTACCGTAAAGGATGGAAAACGGCTCAGACCCTCCAAGGGTCGCTGGCCTGATAAGTAAGTAAGTACATACGAAGCAACAGACGTGGACAAGTTCGAACTATTACCGTCAGCTCTTCCATTGGTATTCCATTAGGTCAAGGGGCCTTTGTTGGTGATGCGTGGGAAAAAAGTAATTGACAAGGTTATCCAGGCTCAGACATGGACGGGTCATTTGTGCTCCTATCTTACGCAGAACAACGTTGTAACCAAGACCTTAGGAATCGTTTTTGACGGCCCGCAGAACATCTACTCACGTTCTCTTTTGCCCCTCCTGTAGGCGAGCTCCAGTTTCCAGATTCTGTACTCCAATAGGACTTCTTTAGAGGCTCCAGGGTTTGTTCTTTTTCCCTGTCAAAGATGTGAACATCTTCTTCTGCCTTAGACACTAGATAATAGCCTTCCATCCCATCGATCCCGCTCTCCGGAATAAGCGCTCTGGCAACCACGATATCTTGGTCCTAAAAGCGGAGGTTGTGTCTACCTCATCGCCTTGCACCTGGCAGCTTTGATTCTAGGATCTTCTAGGCTAAAGCATTATCGTCCATTCCCTCGATGTGTCCTAGCCAGTTTAATCGACGTATACATCCACATCCTGATACAGCTCATAGAGTTCACGGTTGAATCTTCTCCTCCACAACTGATAGTACTCATATCATCCCTGTCGGGAATAATCCTTCAAAACTGGACACCAAGGGAGTGCTGTCCATTAGCTCGACACGATTTTCGCCTCAAACTACTGAGAAATGTCGAATCCAAATGAAGTCCCGTTTCAAGCGTGTACGCTGAAAATATTTAAAAACACCCTCCCCCATTGCCCGTGCTGCTGAACTATTTAATTATTTCCGTCATCATGCGGAACATACAATCTCCCTCTCTCCTTCCAACAATGCATTCATCATTATCCTTAACAATAGAGATACCACCATAGATCCTGTGATTTCAAATTTTTCTCATCTATTATCCTTAATAATCCAACGTCACGACTTCTAAAAGGTCGCGCCATCATCAGACCATCAAATATAGACAGACAGACAGATTGATAGACAGTGAATCCTGTTTTTTTTGCTGTGTAATGCAACTTCAAGGACTTCATATACATATCTCAATCGTATAACAGAAAATCTCGTAGAAATTATGAAATAATTTTTAAGGACTCACTCGCAAAAGCATCTGGACGAGTTCTCATCTTTCTCATTCGTGTCCTTATGTACCCAAGGATTCATCATCATCATACGCAAGGGGAGAGAGGTCGTATACAACAATGGAAATGGAAATGGAAATAGAAATAACGATTTGCATTAATTCCCTCCCTTTCCATTCGGTTATGTACTTGTGTGTTTATCATCCTTATTTTCCTCAGGAAGCAGGACATTAAGATGACGGCTCATATGCACTGGACCATCATCGGTTTGCTACTGTAATCACAGCATCGCATGTGTAAACAGAACACAAATGCAATATTGAATCTCACAATTTCTAAAGGAGAACAGGAGCAAGAAGTACAAAAAAAAAAGGATCAGTGGCCTCTCCAAGCCAACGTACATCAATTAGGAAGCCAATCTGGATTGTGGACTTGTATTTTTTGTCCGCGGACTTCATTTAACGGCGGTAAAACATCAGGCAATCGCTTGCAATTGAAAACTATCTTCTATTGTGTTCCTTTTGTTGTGCTCCTTTCCTTTGCCCTTTCTGTGTGTGAGATCTGTGGGTACTCATGGGTGCTCGGACTCGGATCCTGTTTACATGCGTCAGCTTGATGCATACGATGTGTTGTCTACGTTAATTGTGACCCTCAATCAAGGTTCAGGATGAGGATTACGTTTCCTGTGTGGTTGCGAGGGAGGAAAATGATGCCAATCACTGTGTCCACAGACGTGTTTGGCTGCGCGAGTGAATGTGGGAACAAAATATTTGTCAGGGAACCGCCATCTTTTCTTTTTTAAATTTTTTTGTACCGCTAGCCACGGATTTTTAAAGAAAGGTTTCAAGCTAAATTCCTATTCTTCGGCTACTAACCTTAACGTGGTGAAGCTGCTCAGTACGACCTGATGCTTCCGGAAGGCGATTGCAGTAGGGATACCCAAGCTAGGGGAAGGTAAGAAGCTAAAGAGTAGTCTCCCCAAGTATGCGAGACTGAAGGTCGAATCAGTCACAAACGAGCTCCTTCGAGGGGTTTGGCAGGGCTTGTCGTATTAGTGCCTTTTGCTGTGACAGACAACATGAATTCTAACGAGAAATCGAACTTCGAGGACTATTTCGAGGGTTGTCCTCAATCTGAATGGAAGACGATCGAGAGACAACCATATACGCTTCGTATTGGCACCTATCATTCTCACGGCTCCATCGTATTGATGGACACGGACTCAGACCCAATGGCTTAAACCGGTTCGGATGCATCCACAGCGGGGCACAGTACGGCTTATAGTAAAAAGTCACGCCAAGTGCCAAATAAGAAGCACAGGACCACCAAATTTGTCCAAGAACGCCTCATGGAGAAGGGAGAAACGAACTGAGACGAAATTGAGCAACAGTCCGCAAAAAGGGCCAGAGATCTGCTCGATCAGGAGAATAGCCAACCTCTGGTGAAACATGTCAAAAGAGGGTTACCATCCGATAAAGGATGACAGGGTGACAGGCCTTCTACAGATCACAGGAGGAGGAGCTAGCTCCAATCAGAGCTCTTTGGTCTGATGCCAAACTGAAGGCGGAAGAAGATGTTTTTTTCAAGACTGAGGTGGTAGAACTTCTAATGAACCATCGACAACAAGTAGTGGTCGCGGTGGCTTAGTGGATTGTGGGTTGGACTGCTAAGCAATCTGACACAGGGGGAACACTCAGCAGAACACTTAAACGTAATTCGCTGCCCCACCTCTCGGCAGGCAAAGGCTAACCTCCAAACGTAAAAGAGCTCCTTGACAAGCTGTTCGGAGGAGTCAGCAATAAAAGCTGGAGATCCCTTCCATTTGTGGGAAAAATATATCACGAGCAACCCGAATGATTACGAGAAGCTTAGCCCTAGTTCTCTATGAGCTGTCGCCGGAAATAAGCCCTAAAGACGGTTGTGAACCCCACGAAAACGAATCTTCTGCACAAGGAACAGACGATTACGAATAGATAGCAATGATAGCTCTGCAACATAACGCATATGGCACTGCGACCTGAAAAATCTATTGTGCCTGGAGCCAGTTAGACAAGGAGATCCCCTATCTTCCTAATGAAGTTGAGGATATCCCCAATCGAGGCATTACAAATGTCCTCCGGTGTTAGGAATTCTTTGTGGAGAAAGCGTTTACTGACTCTGCAGACAGCTCCGCACTCACATACGTGTACCGCTGATTCGTCTTCCTCTAAGCAGAGTCGGCATCAGAGGCTGCAGTGATCGATAAGGATGTGGATTTATTCAGTGGTCCGATGGCCCTTTTAGCATGTCTGAGTGTTGTTCCAGTGGATAAGAAGTTCTGTTTTTCCCAGCTGTCCAGACTCATTCTGAAGGCGGAAGTAGGTGCAGAAGGGTTCAGCACCTATGTATGTATCTTTCTGAAGAACTTTTTCTGGAAAGTTGATCTGCAATTTCATTGCATACAATGTCTCTGTGTCCTGGTACCCACCAGAGTTTGACTTTGTTCCGCTCTGCGAGGTCTTGGAGAGTATTGAAGCAGCCTAGAACGCAGCCTTTGTATTACAGTAATGGGAACTCAGTGCTTTGAGCGCTGCTTGACTATCGAGAATCCGAGAATGGTAGTGGCGCAAGTATCAATGGCATGTAGTTCCGCCTGAAAGACGCTACGGCACATTCCAAGTGCCTTTGAGACTTTGTGATTAGGGCCATAGATACCGGCACCAACACTGAAGTCCATCTTTGAACCATCGGTATATCACACTAGTCCTTTTATGTTCAGCAACGGGTCTCCGGTATCCCAGGAGTTACGGTTCGGGATCTCAATCTCGAACTTTCTGCCAAAACAGAGTAGCTTGGGCATAAAGTCTGACACCGTGCTGATAATTTCACGCTCGGGGAAGTCAGAAAGGATAGGATTCCTGTAGAGCTTTGGAGGTTAACTGCACTGCGTATTGCCACTTTTTTGACAAAAATGTGCAGCGGGGTTAGTCCAATGAGTGCCTCAAGGGCTACCGTTGGGCAAGTTCACATAGCTCCGGTGATGTCGAGGCACGTTAATCTTTGAAGATGCTGTAGCTTTAGAATGGTGGATTTTTCCCTGCCTTTTGTCCATCAAACTACGGAGATAGCAACGATTAGTTACCTCCTTGTAAGGATACACTAACGTAGCCCCTAGTTACAATCCTTACTTTACTTACTTAAGGTGGCGCTACAGTCCGGGCTGGACCTGGACCTCAACCAACAACTGTCTCCAACCAGCTCGATCTTTAACTAGCTGCTTCCAGTTTCGCACGCTAAGTGCGTGCGCCCACTGAGTTTCATTACAATCCACAAACATTCAAAATCAATGAGCATCGGTACCTCCTCTGACCTTGCTTCTAAAATGTTCTTACATCCGTGCTGTGTATTGACATTTCAGGGTAAGTAAAGCCGTGATCCCTTACCCTTAATCGTGTGAGTATCAACCTGTTGTTCCCACAAATATGTGCATACTTTTGGGAAGTCATTCCTTTTTTTTTGACGTAAATAAAGTGGAATGTGCTTGTCCACACGTCAAAAGTAATCTCTATCAACACTGTTACGCACGATGAAGCCTTCACAAGACTGACCATCCAGATAAATACTTGCAACTTTGTCGCCATGATTCAAGGATTCCCTAACCACTGAGTCTCTTTGCATTTTTTTTTAAATCAAGTTCCACTTCTGATCAATGAATTCCAAACACGAACCGCTAGCCGACCAAACGCTGTTGTTACACTGTTTTGATCCCCATCAAGTCACTTTGTGTGTCATAAATATCTTTTCTCTACGAGCGCCACGCGAGCCGCCGCATGACCAATTAAGCCAATTAAGACTTTTACAAATTAATTACAAGTTGGTAAATCCAATTAACTGTGATTTAGTGCAACAGCGATGGACACGGTGACGAGATGGAGTACTCTGCAGATGCCAACCGTTATTTGATTCAATTTAGATGCCTTTCTCTGGCTCTTTCTCTCTCTCCCCGAGTGCTAGACTGGCACTCCATCAATCATATTAACTTCTACTTTTGTCCCCAACAACAACAACAATCTTCTCGTTGAATCTTTCACAGATGATGATCCTCGACATAGACATAGGCACCATGCATGCCATGCAGGGGCCGACCAAAGGATGAAACGCTTCCACAAGAATTCAGTACCAGGCCACCAGGCACTAATGGCTCTAACAAGACTTTCCCATTATCTGCATGCGAAGCGTCTTCTTATCGCTGCCGGGTATGTTAGACAACAAGAGGTTGGCTTTCGGGATTCAGTGCTCCTCATGCGCACTTCTCGTCCAGATTGTGGCAGTTGATAAGGCCACCACCATCATCATGGTCGTAGTGCGATTCTCTCGTTCTCGATGGTCACTGTGGATGGATTCTGTGTGCGCTGACCATGGACGTCTATCGGTGTGGTGATCAGTTAGCGTATCTCAAGACGATAAAATTTGTGGATTCAGTGTGTGAGCTTGTTGTGTCATGGTCATGGATAAGGATTCACAGTTACGCAGGATGACCTTTAAATGGTTGAAGGAAGTGTGGGGAAACAACACTTTGAGAAGCCGTACGAGCATGAATGTGGATAGACATCCCTGACATTTGTGTCATTGTGGACGGACGTGCTTTCAACTGTCTCTTCCTCTTCTCTCAAGGGAGCCGATGACAGATGTCACCTATGGACACCAGTCAATTGTGCACGACATTGCATCGTTCCAATTCTAATTACGTCATTCGTTGAACCTTAATGAATGGAACATGCATTCCCTATGTCAGCCTTTGAAGCACACCGCTCTACTCTGTTGCCGCACGCAGAACCTACAATTCGGAAGTTAGTCGAACGGAGGAAAAACTGGCACAAGATGCTCATTAACTGTGTCTCTGGTCTGCTGTCTCCCATTTGGACCCTCCATCCACATTCCATCCACACCGGACATATTGATGGACACATTGTAATAAGTTGTCCATTTCGTGACTTCATCCTCAAGACTCAAGCGGAAGCAGAAGAAGAGTCATCGTCGTGCGCGTGCGCGGATTATAATTTTCTCCACGAAATTCAAATGACCGTGCGCGCACACACCAAATCAACTTCACGTCCCGTTGACAAGACGACTTCGTTACACATGTCCAGAGCTGGCCATGTAGGTTAAGGTTTGTGTGCCTTTAATTGGAAGATCTCCACAGTCAAGGAAGCCATTCTTACTCCCATCGCTGCACGTGGTCCCCGTCCGTCCGCGATGTCAACTTATCCCGGGCATTTGTCATTTCATGCATTTCCACGTTTATGTCTCACTCGAGCTTAATGATTGGAAAATGACCACTCTCTGGCCGGGCTTTCATCTTGTCTTGGACCAGTTGGAACCCAACACACATCCGGGGGAATGCATTTAAGCGGTGTCGCTGTAATGAGACGACGACGCGCAGGCGATGCATTAACACGCGATGTTGTAATTTCTCCCGAAGGCCGAGCTTAGGTTTTCCCTCTGGAGATGGCACAATCGGCAGCGGCGGTCGTCGGCGTAGCTAATAACGCTGTGATTTAGATTGGGAGCGGTTCGAACCGCTTTGGGGCTGCTATTGCTGTTGCGATGATAATGATGATGATGATGAAATGGATGACGCACGATGTCCACCAGGTGTTAGCCGTCGTCGTCTTGGTCTTAGTAAATAGTTGGAGCAGTGGCGGGTTAGCTTAGCACGCCATGATTGAATGACAAATGCGTTTTCATATGGGGCGGCCTGCCCCTGGGCCGCTGCTGCTGGGAGTGTGGTTGTTAACGTGTGTTTAATTGAACTTTTGTCGGAGGATGATTGGGAGTAACAAATTCACCTGTGTTCCGCTCGCGATGTTTTTTATTCGCCTTTTTGAACGGAACTGGTTCCCGTTTAGATGGAGAATTGAGAATGTGGACAACTTAATTCTGGATTAAGATTGGAGTGTGTCAGGTGTGTGTGTGTGTGCGTGGAATGAACTGTTAATTTCATGGAATTATGTGGAAAAATTAGTGCAATCTATTGAGATTTCAAATCGGGGGGTGGAGTGCGGGAAAGGGAATGCGTTTGGGTGGCCACCAATTGACATACGACATATAAGCAGCAGTTCTAGTCCGAGACACCAAAAATGCTTAGAGAGAGAGAGGTCTTAACCGAATCATGAGACACGTCCAATCCTGGATAGATGGACTAAGCTCAGCAACAGAGAAGACGGAGATAGTCCTGCTGATTTGGAGGCAGGTGCAGGTAGGCCTGGAGGCAATAACCATCAAAAAAGCAATGAAGTACTAGAAAGTGAGGTTGGACCAAAAGCAGATCAAGTCTGTATCCACAAGGGCTGCAAAAATCAATACAACATTGAGCAGGGTAATGACAGGCTTGAGAGAGCCAAAAGCAAGTCGGCGGCAACTTCTTATGAGGGTGACGTATTCTATCCTTTTGTACGGCTGTGCGATTTGGACTGATGCGCTCAACCAAGGTAAATGCAGAAAGCAAATGGAAGCTAAGAGTTGGCTCCAAGTGGCGAGCTCCTACCGAACAGTGTCAGAACCAGCCGTTCTCGTGGTCCCGGACATAATCCCCATCGATTTCCATGAAAGAAAAGCGGAAGTTACTAAGGAATCGACAACAGCGGAGGCCAAAGAGAAGATGGACTCCAAGACTGATCGAAAACACTGCGGATTGAATGAGGCGAAGGCTTGGTAGGTGAATTTCTACCGCTGACAGGGCGACTCAGCTCAAGACAACGCAAAACATGCGCTAGATGGTTTGCGGGGTAAGTAAGACGAAGGCTAAGAACGGAGGTAAGCAGAATCACACCGGCCTATCCGTACGAGTGAGGCAAATTGGAACCGAATGTGCTTCTACATCGACGAAGTGAAGAGAAGAGAACAGAACATAAATCCGTCAAGGCCATGGGGGGGGTTAGAGCTCATAGATGCAAAAAACAGTTTGGAGGTCGGTTTGTCTGAAGATGGAGCGGGTTTAGTCGGCAAGTATCCAGAAAAGTGGGGGAACTTGGTCAACCCTGACGGTGTATGAAGCAGAATATCTCGGATTCCCACACGATTTTGTGGCACGAGAATTAGAGTTTATAGACAAGACTGCCTTCGTTACAGAAGGATCAAAGACAACTGTGGACATGGGGACTGACATCTGTAAGCGACTCATTCAGACTCCCGGATTATTCAAGCGTATTTGAGGATGAAATCGGCAAGGAAAGGCCCATCAAGCCCTCACTTCTCGGTACAGCAACGACCGCCCATACTTCCAGGATGAGTGGTTTGGTTATATTCAAGCTGAGTTCCACTAACTGAAAGGCACTTAACGCTTAAAAATTGTTAAAAGGTGCCGTCTCGCCTTTACCGCAGCAATGTCTGCATAGACGTGCCATGAGCAACAAGCGACTTATTTTATTGAGACTGCGTTCATAAAAATTATATTCCTCGCACCACTGAGACGCAGTTCTACGTGAACATGAGAACATCAGCCTTCGGTAGTTGAAGCTGAGGATAACGTGTGGACGTCTGCATCTACTAGGCATTTGCCTAGTCCATTTTATTTGCGATTTCCTTCACTAAGATGTGCAAAGGGATAAGTTCCATGGCCCCAGGCTTGGCATGTTCGCATGGCTCCAGTGAAAAAAAAGCCACGCCAGTCTTTGTCTTCCTCGTAATGACTTAGACTGGTTCCCTTTGCCACATACATCCATCTCAGGGTGTTTAGGTTAGGATACTTGGGCGGCTAGTGAAGCCGTTGATCTTAAAGCAATCACACAGCGGTCTAGTACGGAGCACTTCAGCGCACTTTCCCACTTACTGGGCATTGCTATCCTCCTAGACAACCCAGCCGCCATCAAAGCTATTGACTCGGCTTCCATATCCTCCAAACTGGTGCAGGAGTGCCGGAGCAAACTTGCCTGCTTGGGTGAACGCTTCAGGGTCACACTGCTTTGAGTTCCAGGGCACAGTGACATCAAAAGAAACGAGTGTGCAGACGAACTGACCAGGCAGGACTCAAGGGACAATCCACTCTCATTTCCTGCAGAAGGCCAACCTCCAATGGAGGGGATTAATCAACTGCGCCTTATCAAAAAATATAGGGCCTACCTACGATAGGAGTAGAACAACAGACCTGCTAAACAGAACCCACCCAGATACCGTAAGAGTCACGGCGATAATCACGGAGCATTGTCCAATTGGAAAGCATGTGGACAAACTAGGTATCCCATACGACCCCCACTGCCGTAGTTGGGGAAACGCAAGAAACTCTCACCCACTTCCTCTGCCAATGTCCGGCATGACTGCGTGCACTAAGCCAAGCATTCTTCAACGACCTTAACGACATCTCGGGTAAAGGAATACGGGATCCAATACATTTAGGCACCGACTTTCTCACATCCTCAACAACACACATCATCAGCCAAATAACGCGAGTAGTGGTAACAAAAAGCCACATTCTAGTGCTTGATGGGTTCTTCATTGAACCGCCACCTCTACCTACCTACCTTTAGCTGCCCAGCTCTCTCCAGGGAAATGAAGTCCTTTCTCCGTCACACTTTGGTCAATGTAGACCCATTGTGGGACCCTAGAAGTTTCAGCTCCCCTTACTAGGAACCATAAGCCTATGTTCTATCGAGCCAGTCTGAGGCGCGGATAAATCTGTATATTTCGACCGCAGACTTGTCGGACAGTTCTTCTAGATCCTGAAAGAAGTGCCTTGCTAGGGTTTTGAATTTTATTTGGTAGAGCGCTGGACAGTGGCAAAGAAAGTGTGGAGTGTCCTCATCTACTTCTTCGTTACCACATTCCCTGCGTTGCTCATCCGTGTTCAATCCCAGCCTTCTCCCAGTCTTAAACATGTTAGGCCCGTTGATGATACCTCTTAGAGAAGATAGGGATCTTTTTTATCCATTTGCAGGATTCTATCAGTTTTCTGCTTATGACACACTAACTGAACGCATTCCATCCATCATTTGCAGTCTTTTGAACCTCCTGTTTGAGGTTACAGGGTGGAATTTCAGCGATGGTATCAGTCTGGTCGGGATTTAATAAAGATCCTTCCCTTGCCAGCTCGTCAGCTGTCTCATTTCCAGAAACCCCTTTGTGGCCAGTGGCCCAGCAGAGTTTTACATTGTGCTGCCTGCCAAGAACCCGTAGCTCTTCGCGACTTACAAGCTTCGATTTTACTTCTAATGGCCGCCTGGCTGTCGACGAAAAAGGTAATCATTGTTCTAAATGTCCTGGCTTTAGCTGAAAGCCACTCCAACCCATCGTAGCCCTTTAACTATTGAAGCGGTTTACAATGCTTATGGACTTTGCTTTGATCATTTTTTTTTTTCCATTAAATCCCATGTCCCATTGCATCCAATTTCGAAGCTTAAAAATTCACTGAACTTCCCCCTCCACTTGTACATCACGTTGTATCACACCCCTTGCCACATGTAAACTCTTGTAATTTGGAACTTTTTTATCCGCATCGTCATCCCGAGCGACCTCAATTGAATTTCCATTTATTTCACATTTTAACATTTCAATTTGCGAGAAACTGATTACCAACCACATACCCCGGTGGGAGACACGATATTGGTCAGCGGAAAACGGGGGAAAAAAAAAGACCGATATCCTCCGCAGATTTTTTTTTTTTCTTTTTTTTTCAAAAGTCCTCATGTGAACGAACACCATTCCCCGATAGAATCGAGTTTTCAACACCTGTCCACACACACACACACACACGCATGGTGAGCTGTAGACAGCATCCTGCGTGTCATCCTCACTGGGGTAGGTACAACACGAACAGTATCTCATTGTAACAACATCACAATCGCCCAGATAACAACACCAACAATAATCGCAGGACGAAACATAAAAATCAAAAAAAAAAATTGGAAAAACGAAATGAAAAAATCAGCGGGAAACACACCGAGACTGAACTTAAGGGATGATTTGGTGGGAGGAGGAGTCGAAAGAGAATCATTTCTCGATGAAGTTGTCGACAAGAGTCACAGGACATACGCAAATCGGATGGGATACTTCCATCACTTAATGCCGTAAAAAATTGGGTATTACATCGCGAGTTTTGTTATTTTCCATCACCACCCTTGGGTTGGGGGGTGGTTGAGTGATCCTTGTTTTCTTTGATTTCTGTTTTCAGAGGGAATGCCATGTCGTGCCGTTATTCTTTCTATGATGGCATGCTTGTGTGTTTTTTTTTTTATCGTTCGTCATCGCTGTTAAGTCTGTTAAGTGAATTAAATTGTCCTTCAGGCTCCACACTGGAGGGGTGGATTGTTCGTGGAGATAAAGAAGACATTTTTTTTTTTTTTGTTTTTGTTTTCCTTTTTTTGTTTATTGACGTTGAACAAGGGAACGATTAAGATAAGGAAATCACAAATTTGACAAGATTAGCTGATTGGTTGGAGTTGGGCAGGGAACGAGGAAAGGACATTGCTTGAGGTGTCCGATATATTTATACACTAAGTGTTCAATTAGTTGAAAAGTGGAAGTGATTGGTTTAGCAAGGACCTCTTTAAAGAAGATATGATGTGTCGAGTTGAATTTACCCTCATAAAGCACGTAAAGTGACAGCCTTTGCAATATTCCTAAGGAAGATCATTTCAAGCTTTTTAACACATTCGTACAAGTAAGTGTTTATCCGCTGTTTCTATGGATATTCAAGACACAAGGTACAAGTCCTTTGTCGTTCCTCTAAATTACCTTATTACCGTGGTCTTTTTGAAAGGTTGTCATAGCCTCCGTAGCGCATGGCTTTTGGGCAATCTTTGTACAGTCTTTTCTGATCGAATGAATCTATGTCCACTCGCAAAGGGTTTCTGTATTCAACTTCAGGTTTGTCATCGTCTTGAGGTTCTTTTTGAGACTCTTCCAGTCTGAAAGAAATAGAATTCCTTCCACAAAGCACCAATTACACCCCTCAACGGTTCCTATTCGATAAAAATTTCGTTATCACTATCCCTTCTAGAATTGACTAGAAGGATGGTTTTGAGTTACAACGAAAGGGATTTTACTGCTTCTACACGGATGGGCGGGGGCGCATTCTCTAAAAATGCACCTTTCAAAGGGTACCGGGACACAGGAACATTCCAGGCCAACTGCATCACTGATGAACTCACCAGAGAGGGCACAACTCTACCAATTCTTTCGGAAAAGGGGAATTTAAGCACGCCAACATCGCCAACCACAAATGAACAGAAGGTAACACCTGCCTTATCCGTAAGCAGATTTGGCCAAAGCTGGATCTCAAAAGCTCTTAATGTTTCATCAGACAGAAAAGATTGCTCATAAGCACGGGACGGTGCACCCTCGGCAAGTACGCTGCACCTCCTCTACGAGACTTTTGCAGAAGCTGCATGGACGAGGAAGAGGAGGAGACAACTTTTCACCTTCTTTGTAAATGTCGGGCCCTCTCAGCTCGAAAAAGAGCACTCTTAGGAGCCAGCTTCTTTCACAACCTGAGTGAACTTGCTGATATCAGCATAGGTAGCCTTTCAGCGCTTCATAGCAAGTTCCTGCTGGTTCCGAGGGGCGTTTTTCTGGTAACACAAACCTGCAGCCTGCCACCTCAACCTAACCTAACCTTACCTAGGACTCTACTGATTAGGAGCCGTTTTTGATCTCGTAGACATGTCGTATATGTGGCTGAGGGTAGTGCCTATTTTGGACAGCCCGTCAGCCTTGCAATTATGTGGATCGTCACTGAGGTCAGGCACCCAACACAAATGAATATTGGATAACTCCAGCCATTTCCGTTAGAGAGTAGCCTCAGAAATATATGCATGTGAGCCACGAAAGAGCAGATATCCTTGACAGATATTGCATAATATTTGAGTCAAGGCAGAGCTTCCTTGTTCGCCAGGATTTCCGCCTGAAATATGCTGCAATGACCTGGAAAACGCAACGGAAGCTAAGCTTTTTAAAGAAAACACCCCTTTCCACGTCGGTTTTCTGGTTTTGGAACCGTCTTTGTAGAAAATTAGCTGAACTGTGGTCCTTGCTGGCAGTATAAACCAACTAATCAAGGGCGGGGAAGGGTTTAGTCGGTTTTATCGGGTATTGAGCGGTCAGTTCAGCCTTAAGGCGGCCATCTGTCTGCCGAAAGTGTCTAGGGGCAGCAAATGAAACATTAGATCTAATGCTGCGGAGAGAGTGGTTCTTAGTGCACCGTTGAAGCAAATGTATGCGGACCTTTGTACTGCCGCGACTTACATATATGTATGCCCAGGGGTGAGCGAAAACAAAATGAACGCCTAGAGAGAGCCAATCGTCAGCTCAGCGAGAAAAAAAGGAGTGGAGGAGGAGAAAGGAGAAAGGAGTCTCCCCAAGGTGGGGGAGCATGGGTTAGACGCAGTTTTTGGTTTGGCTTTCGATGCTTTCCACCTTCCTTACAAGGCAAGGCGGTACACTGTCATTCAGCTTCTTCTACGCAGAAGATGTCGACATCTTAGCGAGCGCAAGTATAGAGTGATCTCAACCAACTCGACGCACCCAACTGGAGTCAGTTGACTAAGGATCACGCTGGCTGGAGAGACTTGTTGATTGAAGCTCTGGTAAACTCGGAACTCTCTCATAGTTCTGTCACTTTCTAAGAATTGACATTCGAATTGTCAAAGCAGATATCTTTAAACTTGACACTCAGCAGAGAAATGACAGTCTGTAAGCGCCATCTTGTGTCTACCTACGTGAAACAGGAAAGTTTACAGGTCCACCTAGCAATCAGAACACAGCTCTTACTTTTCCGTTCCACTTACGCGGATCTTAACGTCCACAAACAAACTCCATAAGCCCTCTCCGATGAATAATTTTCAATTAAAAATTCCCAATCTACCAGAACGTGGAGACAACGTGGATCCTTCCACCTCACCGGTTCACATTTAATTTCCTGGAAAGTTCAACATCATTACACCGCCAAAAATCGTAAAAACTCATTCCCTCTCATCCCTCTTCCGATTGAAATTTAATGAGCGTTGGCAACAAAGAAGAAAAAAAGGAACACAGGAACAAGGATTCATTCACCAAACTCATCCCAATTAATTCCCAACTGGCGGGGAGTTGCCTAATTTCATGACAATTACTCGCTACAATGGGATAACCAACCCCGGAAGGGTTAAATTTTTTAAATTATTAAATGAAAAATCAATAAAAGGACACAACAGGACGATGTTGTTGATGATGATGATGTTGAAAGATCAACAATGACGATGAATTCTAAGATGACAACAAAAATGGAGTTCAAGGGTGAACGAGTTTAAGGATACGGCTATATGGCATCAGATTCATCCCTATGCATGATGCCAGCCTTATGTACAATCCACTGAATAAGGGATACGGTTTTTTTTTTAATAATCCAGAGACAGAGATTCCTTGATGCAAAATGGCAGCCGCCACTGAGGTCGACTATACGTTATTAAGATGTGAACCCTTTTTTTTTCGTCCTCGTCATCATCATCATCGTCGTTGTCGTCGTACGGATCACCCACCACATTTGCATAATTATAAATAATAACAACATCCCGGTGGAAGCAGTAGCAACTTCCGTTCCGCAATGTCATGAGTTTCATTATGACAGGATTGAGTGAGATTGCCTGTCTCTTTGTGTGTCCTTTGTTTGGGTCCCACCAACAAAAGGAGACGAATTCAAGGAGAAAAATACAGAAAAAAAAAATCACAATTCTCCAATTGAAAGGAAGACCCACAGCTACAGCTATCCATAGTCTGTGTGTGTGTGTGTGTGTGTGTGTTAAAGTAAAATTCGCGCTTCAGGGCAACCCCGGAGTCTATTGTTATCCTTTATAGTTTTAATGGGTGCCCCCCGCCCTTTGCTTGAGTGGTTCTATACCCAAAGAGGAAACAGGAATAGAGCTTGTGTAGTTGATATGTCTGGTCTCTGATGTGGACTTGAGAAAGGGTTGGTACTGTACTGCTGCCGGCATGAACATGGACCCCACCCCGATTATGAAGTCGATAGTTGTTGGGTTGGTAGTGGTATAGTAGTTGTGTCATGTCGTACTGTTGGATTTTTCGTCCTTCGTTGCTCTGGTTAGTTGTGCTCTCTACTCGTACTGCTACTGCATTCAGTTTTATCCTTTTGGTGAATAGGGGCGGTGACCATTATGAAGTTTGCCATCGGGTAGATTAGAATCCTTTTTTCTCTCAGTTGAGTCACCACATATATAGTTGTATGTGCATTTGTGTAGAAATGGCCGAAGGGAGTAACGGACTGCACTAGAAAAATCACATTTATTCCCCCCGCCTCGAGAGTATTGACTTACAAGAGACTTACAAGCCTCGACGACCATGTTGTCTAGGGCAACTTACACAAGATTCGATGTTTCAATGGAATGGTTGAAACTGCTGACTCAATGCTGGACAAAGCGTTGGAATTTAAGAGCGGAGTACAAAAGCGGATCAAGAAACGTCACTTAAACCACTAGCGAGCCCTTGATACAATGGCAAGTGCGTTCACAAGAAGAAGGAGACAGCAAATGCATACAAACAAGGACAACAAACGAAGAGCATCAAACCAGAAGAAGAGAAAAGATAAAAAAAAGAGGGAGGGCCGACACGATCTCCCGTCCCAGCTCAAGAGAATCAAAGAGTCTCGCGATTATTCCGCAACAACATCTGGGATATCTACAAGAAAACCAAGCAACTGGCAGCTGGCTTTAAACTCGGAACGGAGCGTAGGCTCTTCTAAACATAGCGCCAGTGATAGGGTAAGAAGAGAACTTCAAGTCGAAATCCTGTCAACAAAAAAGCAGCAGTACCTACACCCTCCCAGCCACCTGGCTTACGAAGAAAAGGAAGACCGAACCTCCGGTTTAAAGAACAGGCAATCGCGGACGCCAGAAACCTTGGTCTAGTAAACTGGAAGCAGCGTGCCAGGGACCGTGAAGGATGGAAAGCGGCTTCAGTTCGGGCTCAGACCCTCCAAGGGTCACTGACTTGATAAGGAAGGAAGGACCTACACCCTCTCGGTTTAAAAGGGTTTGGTGCAGCTTTGATGAAGCTGGAGAGCTACAAGGATATCGGCAAGGATATGCGTTGTAATGTGACTTCGTCAAACCCACAAAGACCAGGTATTCACACGAAAGGCATTATTTTACACCAAACCGTCCAGTGAAGACGGTGACTTAGGTGACGCACGCAAGTGGGAGAAGACTTCAACCCAGTAAGCGTGTGAAATTGGAGGCAGGAGGCTAATGGTCGAGCTGGTTGGAGACGCCCACTCTGGACTGACAATATTGACACCATCAGCCACTCCCAGGGTGCGTTCATAGAGGCTTCCACCGCAATTGAAGATGAAGCGCAACAAGGTGGTTTTGAAGTGAATGACGACGATACTAAGTGTATGCTGTCAACAAAGGAAAGAAGGATCAGTCCACGGTGTAGGACAGATCGTCTATAGCTAGGAAGTTCACACAAATAAAATCCTAGTGGAGATTCGACGAAGCTTCGCCCTAAGGAAGCCGCTGCTACATCAGTTTATCAGAAAAACTGTGGTCATCTCTCTCTAACACGAAAGACAGTTTTGCTATATGACTTCGTCCGAGTGTAAGGCGAAAGCAAGAAGGCAGTACCTATAGACATTGAATTCCTTTGAGAGGGAGGAATATCGTTACATATTTCCCCCCGTGTGTGAGGGGGGCGATTGGATGAGAAGATACAGCCGGAAACTCTGTAAACTGTATCAAGATTTGGATGTTCTCCAATTGGTTGGAGAATTGTTGTCCATTCGCTTGATGTAGACAAGCCACTCAGGAAGACCGAGCGAATGGGCAACAATTCTCCAACTAAGGGGATCTTTGCAACCCAGGAAGACCGAAACTTCGTTACAAAAGCCAAGCCATCGCGGATGTCAGAAGGTTTGGTCTGGAGTATTGGAAGCCCCTGGATGGAAGAGGATAGAAGATTGCAATGTCTAAGGTAAAGACGACGCTTCAAGGATCAGAAGAACGATGAATAAGTTTGTAATTTTGTTCAAAACCCAAAAGGACATCAAACTTATCACAAGCCTTCACAAACTTAAGTGTATGGGACTCCATTCCATCCATTCATGCTTCCCACAGACAAATTAATTAAAATTCCACAAATTCCAATCGATTAACTGAAGTTTATGCAAGAATCCTGCGTGTGTGTACATTACTGTCGAATTCGAGTCCTTCGCGGAATAGCAACATTCCATTTTGCTAATCTTCTGAAAGAAATTAATTTTCATACCTACCTGCCCTCCGAAAGGAAGAGCAGGTAGAACAGATGACAAAAGGAAGACCACACAATGCCAATCCTGCAAGGATAATACAAAACACAGAATACAATGACGTAATTGTAATTATGTGGTAAATTTGCGGGTGGTTTTCGTTGTCCTTTACGAGAGATAAGGACCAAATCCTATAAATGTCATTTATGACATTTACTATTATTTTGTAATTAACTGTTACCTTTTGACATTTCTAATGGAGGCGTCCTCCTCTGTGGTATTGTTTTTCACGCTTGTCAACGCCTCGAATGTTGAAAATATTTATGTGGTTTTTGGATTTTTACCAGCAGGATTCTAAGGATTATACGTATCCAACAACTGTTGCTAGACCTAGACATTTGGGAGTCTTGTGCACTACAAGACCTAATGGTCTATTGTGTCCCTTTGCTTCTTTGGGGTTATACTTGAGAGTCACACAGTCTTACTTAACCTCGGCATGAATGTTCTACTTTAGAGCACCTTCTCTAGGCCAGTTTTTCTAAGGATTCTGAGGATGAGAAATTGAGAAGTGAGTCTGTAGTTGGTATATCCTTGTTTGTCATTTGGAACTTTGGCCAAATATTTCATTCTTTTGCAGGTTAATGCTCCACAAGACTCTAAGGTCTCATTGATTTCAAGCCAGGAATTTTCTTCCACTGTCCCTAGTTTCCTCAGGTGTCCTTTAAGTCTACAGTGCCTCATTAGGAACCCTGTAAGGATACATAGGTTGTTCTTGTTTAGGTTGTGATGCATGCTTTGAATTTTCTCCGATTGCAGTTCCCTGTGACTATGAATTTCTTAGCTTGCTTCAGACTTTGGAGGTTATTCCAGCCTCTGGTCCTGTTCTCTTTCTCCGTTTTCCTTAACTCTTCCTTTAAAGTGTGATCCCCTATTCTGCTGAATGGTTCAGGGCCAATGAAAGGTTCAGCTGCTCCTGGTCTGTCTGCTACTTCTTTACCCTCAATTCCGACATGCCCGGGTATCCAGAAACCGGAAAAGACTCAAAAGGTTGAGAAAAACTAAAACGACAGCTTCGACAGTTGCTTATCCCTCACGGTCACAAGGCATTGTGTCATGGATGTCCCCTTTAACGATTTCCTCAGAGCTCTAGAGAAGAGAAAGAGAAAGAAACAGTAACGAACCCTGTATGCACCTGTCCTGCTCTATCAAGACTGAGAGGGAAAACCCTTCGGCGAGTAGGTATTTCTATTTCTATGAAGACCCCAGCGACCAAGCCAAGCGCCATATTTACAAAAGAAAGACCTTTGTCTGTGAGTCTAAATGTGGTAAGAAGTGGTCTACACCGATACGGCTACTCACAGTAACATCCTTTAGAAAGGAAGGGATTTCATCGTGCAAAGTTTCAATCTGGATCAAGTTTGTCCCTGCCTAAGCGGGGACAGCTACCTAACCTTACCCATGATGTTGCACGGCATTTTCGACGCAACTCGTCTGAGGATAAAAAGACTAGAGATCTTTTATAAAAATGATTAAGACGGTCGGAAACAAAAACCAAGCCTTGAGGGTCGACTTCAAAACCGTCATGCCATCCTGATTCTTGTCGTCTCGAAGTAGGATTTGAAAACGTGTTAAGCTGGAATCGTTGTTGTCTCTTCAATCGATGTGACCAAGTCGTTGTAAGTCAACTTTTTGGAATACTTCGACGTTTTGATACGAGAAGTCCATCTTCACCTCTTCGGCTGGATGTCAGGATTCAGAGACATTCCAGAAACGACGGGATCAAACTGCACGCAAAGGGGAAATTTAATCGTAGATATGAGGACTGTACAATGTGCCATAACTTCAGACAGATCTGACAAAGGCTGGGTCAGCAATGAGCCTGTTAAAACGATCTCAAATCCGTGTCGTTAGCAGTGTCCTCACAGAAGGCCATAACGAACACGAGAAGGAAGGAACCATTCTTCGGCCATTTTGAAAAAAACAAAGACTGCTTCATCGGGAGCTTGCGAAAAGTCTCATTGGCCTTAAAAATAGTTCTAGTTGGTTAAATTAGTCAACTGAGTGGTTTGTAATGTGACACCCTAGGCTTACCTAATAACTCAGGCAAGTACCTACACCAGACCTGAGATCAAACTCAAAATAACTCATGCCAATCGCATGTTTCTTTGGTCTAAGAAGGCAATCAAATACCGGATCCGCCTCCTAAACAATTAAGGCGGCTTTTCACAAGAACTAGATAGAACCCTAATCATCCCAGTCCTGCTCTGTGGTGCATAAGATTAGACTTTGTCAAGAATTGATAAGGCTGTCCTCAGTTATTTTGAGGGAAAATCTTTCGGAGGATCGTTTGTCCCGTCCCGTCTGCATTGATGGCGAGTCGAGGAGAAGACGGAACAGCGAATTCTAGGCGCGATGTTTTCAAAAGTGTAAGGCGACAAGACAGGGACATGTATGTATCTTCCCCGGGGCTAGGTACGGCACAGTAGAGAAAGACCGAGTTTTAGGTGGCGGACACAATAGGATTCGCTAAAAACCGCAGTGCTTAGGGCTGTGATCAACCCTCCCGATACTAATATCATAGGTGGCGGACGCCACCTTCTCTTAGTCAACTTAGTGTGCAAAAATGGAAGCACTTAGCTAACAACATGGATGGAGACGCTTGTTGGTTGATGGCCAGGTCCACCCAGAACTGTAGGGTCGCCATAAGTAAGAAAGGAAGGAAGAATGCACTTGAAAACGTTCGAAATTGTTTCACCACCACAAGGCAGTTGATCAGCAAAAATTTACCAACATTTGGAAGCCTTCTGTATCCACCAGATGGGACTTTAACCCGTCTTCCGAACTCGACACACCCTGGAACGATTTTTATAGAAGCGAAACGGAGAGACGGATGCAAACAACTGTTTAAAAGACTTCGAATGCATTTACGTATCTAATTACAAGAAGAAATCAAGAACCTGAAGAAGCTTAAGAGTGAACTTGAAGACGGTAATCCATGTCATAACCGCTGGAGTGTGAGTGTGAGATTAAAATTCTTTCCTTTTAAAACCAAAAGAAGTTTCAAAACTGTTGCCACCCTGTCTATGACAGAAGTCAACGACTGAAATCCATTTGCATTCTTTCACCTGTTAAAGGTTCTTCGTCGATGCCTGTGTCTTTTCACATTCAAAACTCTATATAGGGTCTTTCAATCCAAAGTCACAGCTATCAGTCAGACCGCCGCTTGGCTGAAGATTAACCCAGTTCCTTGCGTCTTTTAATCCAAAGTCACAAAGGCTATCAGTCAGACCGTCGCTTGCCTAAAGATTAACCCAATACAGCTGCCAGAAGATCTCTTGAATCCAACACGCAACAAAATCTAGAACAGTAAAGGACTGTCGTGTGTCGCAAGGTCTACCAAGTCACATTCGACTGTCGAACTAGCTCTCTAGTTACCAACAGTGGACAGCTCGTCTATTTCGCTTGTTAATCATGTAATTTGAACCGATGCCCTGTCAAAAACAAATCAAACGCTGTAGCCATAGTTTCCTTTGTGAAATCACGGTCGAATAAGGCTCTTACCTAGCTATTGGGGACCAATAGCTTCAATGCTTCAATTCAGCAGTCAGGCTTATAGCCAGACTTCTTCGTGAGCTCTGGCAGGCAGCGAGAATCCCCATTTTCCTCAAGAAAGCATATTTATCTCCTGCGTTTTGGCACCATAAAACAGTCAAATTAACCGTTCCTCATGGCCTGTCCTCTCCTGCTGAATGTTTGTCGCTTTTGATGGTCCATCGTCCACTTGATTAGCACCACCATCCTTGCTGCTATCAATTATCTTCAGAATACCATCGTGATCTGCATCTAACATCGCGTACACAATGGCGTAACAAGCTGAATAATCAAGGTACCGAGGTACTCGATTTAAAAAGGGGACAAACGTAAATTTTACTAAAAGAGACTAGGTATCTTCAGCTTTCCAAACTAACTAACGTGCTTAGAGAGAGCTGCATCCAAGATAGACAAAGGTACCTACTCACCATTTTAACTTTGGAATAGGTAGGTATGTTCCACCCTTGCAAAACAAAGTTCTGCTTCTGCTCTCCAAACTAACTAACGTCCTTACAGGGCACAAGGTAGACCTACTCAACGTTTGGGCATTGTAACATGTTCCGTCCTTGCAAACATCAGGGAAGACACCTTCAATGGTTCTTTAATGATCTGAACACTCCCAGTACGGCCGATCTAAACTGGAGTAGACAATTGGTCTAAGGACCACTTCGACTGCATTAAACTCCACAAAATAAAGTATTTTACCTAAATCCATCGATAGATACAAAATCAATAAGTCCATGGATACAACTAGACCAGTTATGTACTTCAAAAGACCAACTTGCCGTCGGCAAAACACCCCTCGATGGCTAGCACTTAACAATTTCCAATCGACTGTCGTTGGATTTTTTTGAATAAATTTTGCAAAAAAAAAACATTCAAAGGCACTTTCACATCACAAAATTCTATCTAGATACATGTGACAAAAGAAAAAACTCTGTTCTTCCATTGGATTACGCCCCGGCGGTACTCTTCTCTTTCTCTCTGCGTATAGGCGGGTAGCAAATCCTCTCAACAGAACCATGTAAAATGACAAAAATATAAAATTTGTGATTTTGTCACCACATCCAATGTCCCAATTGGTTGGAATAAAATATTCCCAACACCATATAACACACAGCTGAAGCCAAAGTGTGTTGTGTATGTACATCGCCTTCGGTAGTCCTATCTCCCTCTGCACCCTATGTATCTGTGTATCTTTATGGAAGAAAACAATATTCCCAACTGGTCTGGTCACCAAGTCGCATGTCACCAAATAAAAAAGTCCTCTCTCTCTTCGGTAAAAACACCAAAATGGAAAAGTGTCGTCCCACAAAACGCGACACACAGTAATGTAAACACATATTGTATCTGTGTGTGAGTGTATCTAGATACAAAATCCATTTGAATTGAGAGAAATTCTCTCGATCGAGGTCTGTAAAGAGCGAAACTTGGTTAAAGTAAAGTAAATTGTACGGCGTACTGCCTTATCGACGTCAGAGTATATAGATTCTCTTCGAAACAGGTAGACGGCACAAAAAAAATTGTCCCTTCCAACGAGACAGCGAGATACAAACCACCATTTGACGATGAGGGATGCAATGATCTTGGACTAGTGTGTGGTGTAGATACTTTTGTATCTTTTTCTCTCTTTCTCAAGCGAAAAAAACCATCCGTCGTTGAAATATGTGACAAAAATTCTTTGTGTTGGTGTTTTCCGTTTTTTTTTTTCGATTTAAATTTTTTGAAAGTATGTGTTTGCATTGGGTGGCAGTTTTGTCACTGCGTTCTCTGTTTGTTGACTGCGGGGTTAGGTCGACTTGGTTTTCTGGCTGTTTGTGTCTGTATTGTGCGCATCTTAATGCGCCTGAGGAGTTTTAGGATAGGATGACGAAACGAGAGACGTTTGTGGGCAGTTGCGTTGAACTTGTCGTCTTGTGCGTATCACTAGTTTGAAAGATTGTCGCCAACCAAAATAAGAAAAATTTTAATTTGTCAACTTTGAGTGGAGGTTTCAGTGATTTTTTTTTTTTGTATTTTGTATCTCGTTCGTTCGATATCTTATTGTGAAGTTCGAGAAGGTGGTTAGGAGTTTAAACTTTACAAGTGATTTATGAGAACAATTTTTCTCGTTGTGATAGAAAGGATTTTCATTGAATTTTTGGAAAAATAGTGCGCGGTTTTTAAAAATAAAAGCAATGAACTACCTAAACGGATTTTGAAGTGCAATATTGAGGATATTTTGAGAATATTTTGAGAGAAAAACTAGACAAAGTGGAATTTTATTTTTCTTTTGGTTTTTTGTTGAACTTTATTCGTGTGGAAAAAAAATCGCAGTTTAGTGACGAAGAAAAGTTGCTCAACTTGATCCTTGATCCTGATTTGGACCGTTTTACATTGAATTGTAAGTACTAACTGATGATTGAAAGAAATACATTTTTAGAAAAGTATTGTGTCAGTTGCGATTTTTAATGTTTTTTTGTGGTTAAGTTGGGTTAAAAAATAACCGACGGCGATCGACATTGTGCTGCAAGATCTTGAAGAAGAATGCATTTTTGAATACAAAGTGTATAAAGACCTAGTTCGCGTAAAGTTTTAATGCAAATTTAGCAAAACTGTAGGAAATGAGTTTCTATTGTTAGAAGTTGCGGCCTAAGTTAGATTGGAAACCGAAAAAAACTGATATAGAATAGACGTCAGAAGTTGGACGGATGAATTGTTGTTCCTTATAAGTTTAAGTTCTGTCCGAAGTTTACGCTATCAGCGTAGGATATGATTCTTTTTGCGGTTAGAAATTATGTCAAAACTAGACGTCTTTTGTCCGTCATTCAAACAAGATCTGCTCTAACTGCGGAACTAGTTTGTAGCTCGGGAACTCTTCTTTTTAATCCTGTGACGATGAAGACAAATTGAAGGGAGTTCCTTTCACGATCTTCACGTTCGAAGGTATTATTCATGCACCACGTAGACTGCTGATGTACGTTTTAGCTGTCAGGTCCAACCCTTTCCCAATTGCCGCCAGTCAACTGTTGTGTATCAAGTATTTCTCGGTTTACTTAGTCTTCTGCCATTGCATTTGCTTCGCCTTTTCGAAATGCTTGACCAATCCACTACCACTTCTGTTGTTGTATGCCTTTGCCTATAGGTTTCCAGACCCGTTCTCTGGTTCATTGAAGTAAGACCATTTCTTAAAATGTTTGAACTTTCTCGTGATAACGGAGGTCACTTTCCAAGTAACAGCAAAGAACCGTCGTAGCTTCGTCATATTATGATCCACATTCCAAAAGCTGACTTTTTCTTGGCTAATTCGTCTGGCAACATCTTGTTCGGTTCCACCAATGGTATAGACAAAGACCTCTTTTGCGCAAGACAACCTCTGTTGACACTGTCGAAGGAATTTTAAAAATCGAATAACAGCAGGTGAAGTTAAGATCAGTCCTTAGGGTGTTGATGTGATCGACACAGGAGAATTTAGAGCCGCTTGCTCCTTAACGAGTGTACTTTCCAGTTGTTACGCTATTCGCTTGGGACTGGAAGCACACGAATCTTGTCTTTTGGTAGCTTGAAGACAAGTCACAAGTCCATTACCAATTCCGGTTTGAAGGGAAAAATGCAAACCTAAGTTCATTGTCAAGTTTAATCCTGATTTTGTATGAAATAAGGGACGCAGTTCTTGTCTAACCTTTTTGTAGGACATCTCATGTGGTTTGATCAGATCCAAGAGATGAAGACTGAACAAGTAGAACCAGTGACAGACTACACTACACCCAAGCTGAACTTCAGGAAAGACTTCGTCATGAACTTTCCTTTCAGAGAGTAGTGAAAGCACGATAAAGTGAAGAAAGAGATCTTCATTGGCCGTTTGAGGACGAAGTGCGAGGGCTAATGCGGGATTTAAATCTAACTTGTGTCCCATAGAAGTTCGAGTTAAAGGAATTCGACTGTATATCGAAATCCTACGTCTTTCAGGCAGAGATGCCGGCTCAACAAGACAGTTGTTGTACGTGTCATTCAAACCGCAAGCCAAAGATTCGGCTTACTCTGTCTCCAAATTGATTCAGTAGGGCTGTCGGTTTTAGGTGAATCCCTTTTCTTTTCCCGGTCGCAGCAACATAGAGGGAAGGGAATGAGCTGCTGAGCTAGACAAGTGAGGGTGAATTATTCGATTTAACAGCGGTGCCATATCCAGGAAGATGGGACCCTCCTGCAACCAACAGTTGAACTCGAAAACTGGACGGACTCGCTCGAACTATAGCTATCTGTCAGTAGGTATGCTACTAAACATTGCCGAGGTTGTCAAGTTGGAAATGATTAGGAAACTCAATTCGCATATTCGGAAAGCTCGACCTAAAAGAACTGAGAATGTCAAACCTCCTTTACAACATTATACGCCTTTCAAAAACCAGATCACGTGAATCAAGTCTCACAAAACAGAGCCTAAAACCACCACATCTACCAACCTACCTCGCGTTTTAGAAAAATTAAATTCCAATACTCAATTTTGCAGTGACAGTTCTTCACTTTTGCATTTGACATTGACGTTTCTATTTCAATGCAAGTGTCATTGAATTAGGGCTTTTCAACGTCAAAAGTTCAAAGCTTTTCATTCACTTGGAAGTTGAGACTCCTTTTATGTGGCAAATTTAAGTTTATTTACACATTGAAGTCCATTTCTTGTGCTGTTTTGACAGAACTTTACTTAACCGTAACTCCATGTCAAATTTACATTGTTGTCCCCTCACATTCTGCGCATGACTTCATGACCTAAACAATTCTCCAAATTGATAAATTTTGTCATTTTTGTCGCTCATCCGTCTCTTACATCTTTAGGTACACATTGCCTACGAATCTTTTACAGTCATCTCCCACCATTCTCTTGAAAACAATTTGACATTCTCAAAGCTATCCCTGGGTTTTGGAAAACCAACACCAATTCATCAATTAACTTCACCTCTCTTGATCGTCTGATGCAATCACTCGATTTCAATGGAATAAATTTAATTAATTAGTTAAAGCGTGGCTCGTTGTCATTAAATTAAATTTGTCATTTGCCGCACAAAATTTCACTATCAAACTGTTCCCCATTCAATTCAAATTCAATTAGGATTCATCATTCACGCAACAAACAATTAAAATTTGTTTTTTTCCTCTCTCTCTCTCGGTCGTACCCAATCCACACGCCTAAATTAATTAATATCTATCACTAATCGTTGATAACTAATTTAATTAGCGTCCAATAAAAATTGAAAAAAATCTTTCAAAACAAAATCATATCACGGTAATGGAGTTGTTTTTTCGAAGACTGTACTGTCAATGTCAAAAATTGTCGCAAAAGAAATGATTTTTCGAACTTAACTGTCATTTGTGATGTGATTCAACATTCTGACAGTATTTCGGTTGAACAACAATTTGACATTTGAAATATCTTTGACGTTCAATGACATTTGACTTGTTCCGTTGTGTTCATTGTCACAATTCGAATCATCTTCCACTTCATTAGCGATCACTTAAAATTAACTAAGCGACAACGTTGAGGAATTTCCCTAAGACCCCACAAGTGTCAACACGCTAATGACATTTAATCGAAATGTTAATTGAAATGTTGTTGACAAAAAAATTTCCGTAATCTTAACAAAAAAAAAAAAACTTGTCACCACTAAATGTCACCCCGTCTTGTGGGCTTGTCAAATCTAGTATTTACTAATCTCTTTCTAACTTGAAGCAGTAAAAAGCTGCTGTAGCGTTGGAGTTGAATTTCCAGTTTTAGCAGGACTTGAGCTTTAAGACAGACGTAATAATTAATTGTTGATAGATACTGTTAATCATTTAGTTACACAAGGGATGTCTTAAAACTTGACAGAGGTTTCATGAACACGTTCTTAAGGTTTGATCCCGCATTAGGAGATCTTTGGGAATCCTGTAAATCTTGAAGATAATACTGCGTGTATGATTCATGATTCATGATACATTTAACGTCAAAGTGACGAAATTGCTTTTTGGGTCAAGAGAAACGGAGGCTGACCTAAGAATAGACTTCAGATCTGGGACAAGCACTTTGAATCTTCCACGTACTTTGCGGATAAGTTATTGACTGGAAGTGTAGCTACCTCTTTTCTAGAATTCGACTGGATGGCCACATT
Organism: Criorhina ranunculi; assembly: GCA_951813785.1. NCBI lineage: Eukaryota > Metazoa > Arthropoda > Insecta > Diptera > Syrphidae > Criorhina > Criorhina ranunculi. Next base: position 31,860,417 of record OX638385.1, on the reverse strand, counting down.
CTTTTACATAATTCTTGGAGAAGGACCACATTCTGACCCCTAAATCCTTGATTCAAGTCTCCGTTGACTTATTTGCTAACTTTTTTGACATATGACTTAGATCTTCACTCGGCTAGGTGCAGCTGATTAGAAGCAAATGGTTGAGTGTGACTGAAAAAATCTTCAACTTTCACAGCAAGTTTGGAAAAAGCCAGAGATGTCTACTGGATTGACATGAGTCAAGTTTGAGAGGCCCTTCACCAATATCTACTCTGGAATCCGTAGTGGATCGAGTGGCTTTAGACTAACAATTGCTCACACTGCTTTCGAGGAACCATAGGCCCTCATCGTAAGAACGAAGAAAGATGCTGAAACAGGCCGGAACGGTTACGTTCCTTTTCGTCTTTCTTTCCACAGTGGTGCTGTGGAAAACTTCGTTTTTTTTCTTAGACACGCACCTAAGTCAACTTGCTCAGCAGGCCAATGGCTTAACCAATGAGCCACGGTAACAACCTTCGTTCTTGAGTAGAGTTATCGAATCATAGCTTCGATTAAGGGGACATGGTCAACTTTTTAAGTCATTTCTTTGAGTTTGTGATACAAAAACTATCCAAGCATCACCTCCTTTGCTGTAGATCAAGATTGAAGTGGCTGTTGTTAGAAAACGACATTGCAAAACCTCTTTGAAGTCGTCTCACACATTTTGGTACAAGTTTTATTCAGATCGTATTAGTTGTTGTGGAGATATCAGCGTTCAAACAAACAAAACCAGAGAATTATGTCTCAACCATTCTAATGCTTCTTGTAGTAGTTCACCATCTTAAGTTTTTGAATCAAGTTTGCTACGTCAATTGTTCCCTCCAAAACCTGCGTAAGGCCTCTTCAAACATTTTAGTACAACCCTCGTGCAGATTGGGACACCAGCGGTATAGATATTTGCATACAAACAGACAAAAACAAAAAGAAAAGCTTGTGCATCTAATGTCTAGCATTTTTGAATCAAGTTCGCTACGTCGATTGTTCCCTAGAAAATCTACGTTCTCTCCAAACATTTTAGTACAACCCTCTTGCAGATCGATCCAACAGTTGTGGGAATCTCAGCGTACAAACAGACAGGTTTGCGATAAAACAGAAAAAGGAAAGGAAAGTGACTTCTCCCTGTATCTACCCATTTAATCTGTAAAGATGTTCTTAAAAGGTCAAGATTCAATGTTGTGTGTTTCCCTTCACACCTAAACAATCAAATATTGACAACCTTCTCCCATCCTAATGAGAGCCGACTTGACTACTCCTTAAATCATCGTTCAAAATGTTTCCAACTGATCGATGAACAAGGCTCGTAAAAAAAATTACATTACAGCTTCTATTGCCATCCTAGGAAAGTCGCCTCCTTACTGCCTTAATGTTTTGTCAACTCTCCCATGTATCACGTGTGTGTGTGTGTGTTTGTTACGATTTTATTAGTCCCGCAGTCTTTGTAAACATGACTGGTGCGCGCGTGGATTGCAAAGTCGATGCAAGATAGATACGATGACATTCCATTTGATCTACTCGTTGTTTTGATGTTTAAACCTGATGCTGATGACGATGAACCGAACTAAAAAAGAAAAAATTCAATGTCAGAGTATAGGACAAACGACGGGGAGACGATGTACACCGCACGATCTTTTACGATCCACTAAACCTACTCCTTGTCTTGGTATACATATCTTTCATCCATTAGAGCCGGAATCTACGCGACGTATCTTGTACCGAAACTTTAACTTTAACTGAATAGAAATCATAAAACTCATCAGTAAAATGAATTCCAGTAGTCAACGAGTTTTGTTTTGTTTTTTTGTGTCCCGTCCCGTGTGTGTTGTAGAGATTGTCGGTCATTGGCCATCGGTCCAAGTCCGAACCAGAGTACCTCGAACTTGAGATACCTATTATGGAGAGACGCGCTCATTAGTGGTAGAAGCTAGAGACACATCGCACACATGGCTCTATGGGAATTGGAGCAATTAAACCTAAGATGACGTAGTCTAGGTTTTTTTTTTTTTTTAGTACCTTTTAGTACTAAACAACGGGAGACTTGGAAGTGCACGTAATTACTTATCAATTTGTGGTGACTTAAGTCTTTTTTTTTTTTTTGTTTTTTTGACGACTGACCTATTTGTAAACGAATTTTCTCACAGAAATAGCACTTGAAGGACCGAAAAAAGCACTCTAAACCCTTTTAAGCCGCCCTATTGTGTTAAGCTTAGACGGGAGACATATGTATGGACAAAGTTTTTACGTTTTTTTGTTTGTGTGTGCGACCTCGTATCTGTTTTTTAATGGTTTCTACAAGTTTATTGTGTTCGACTGTGTACCTAGGCCTCGTTGACGCGTCGAAGGTCTCCATAGAGACAACGACGCATTGGTGCTTTAGATACACTTTCACTTTATTCATAAAAAATGGTTTTATGAGATTCATAAGTAGGTATACGATCAAATCGAGACTCGTAAGCCAAAAAGAGACGTCTAATTGAGACGCTTGAGTGGAGGTTAAGTGAGGCATTTAATCCACACACACAACAACAGAAAAAATGGCACCCATTGCTAAAGCGGTAAAGAAAAAAAGAAATCGAAGAACAAAAAAGAATGCAAAAAGAAAAACAAAGCAACAATGCGTTGCTAATTAAATTATGAAAAAACTGGAAGACAGAAGGGAACAACAAAACAAATCAGAGAAAGACAGAAAGAATTGCAAAAAAGCAGAGACATCTGTTGGTGGAGATCGTGATGAATGGAAAATTTAAGCAAACGGATGTTAATTGGATTAACTGGACTGATTATGAGATGTGTCAGAACTGAGAACAAGTGTTAGAAGATAGATTTATGTCAAGATGACAGTTTAAGTTCGAATTGATGATAAATGAGTGAAGTGACGTGTGTGTGCGGTGACATATCGAGTTGAAAGAGGAAAATTACCGTCATGAGTTGCTTCTTTTTTAAGACCATTAGCATTGAAACCTTTTTGAGACAGAAAAGTTGTTGTTAAACAAAATGTCACGTCGCTGAGACTAACAAGGTTCAGGTGGACAAATAGGCACAGTAGGTCAGATATTTGACATTTGACACATTAAATGTGTTGATGACTAATAGGCACTGCAGTCAGAGTCGTGCTTAGACCCACAAATAGATGGAATAGCCTAAGATGGCTTTAAGCTTGGATAAGGCCACGATTACTTGCGTTTAGTAGCTCGTGTTCTGGTAGCTTATTGAGAAAGCATGTCTTCGAATTGAGCTACGATCTGTTGTAACTGAGCCGTCCTCGAAGACTTACATGTCTGCGAACTGAGCCAGGATTCTCTAAAATTTCTTCAAAGTCCGGAAGCCTATTCCCATTGATCGTGAGTAAAATAAGTCTAATGCCTTCCAACTAGCAACTTGATGCTCGGTTCTCGGTTTCGAAGACGTCTTTCGAAAACTGTATCTTTCGTCATCCACTTCAGCAGTCATCTTTAGCTGTCAAGTCTGATAAACTCCTAAGTCTTAAGTCTTTCATGGGCACATTCTTATGGTTTAGTTCCGGGTTACCCCTTACGAAGTAGCTCCTTAACTTGACACTAAGGCTTTCTAACTCGTCAAAGTAAAGTCTACAATTCGAAATCTTTTCTTAGCTAGAGGGGGAACCTTCGTTAAGCAGATTCGACTTTCTCTACAGTTGTCGTTGTGTACCAAATTAAGACTCTCCGCAAGGGTGTTCCATTAGTATGTCAAAGATAGGTTTTACCTCATTCCGATTAGGTCTTAACGAAGAGAAACGTCTCCTTTTGTCGATATTCTTCTGCTAAGCACGCTTGATGCCAAGCTTCCTCATAGACTCCCTCACTGAACGCTATTCACTCAACTTGATAGTCGAGATGGCCTTAGCCGGCTTCGTCTAAAAGATTAACAGACTGCTGAGCGTATTTTGTGCGAATTTCCCTCCATAGCTTGAAGCAGACAAGACTTCTACAGCGGGGGTTTCATCTCCTCAACTAATCACTCGCAAACATGATCCTAAAGCTCTTCCATGACCTCGATCTTGCTCGGGATCACACCATTTTCTAGGTGAAGCAAAACTTGGGTTTTCTGATCACCATCAGGACATGTATGAGGCCCACAGACCCTAACTCTGGTATCTCCAGGCGGCTTCCGGCTAAGTTCGAGAACAATTCTATACGGTTCTGCTGATCTTGGGGACTTTTCAAGATTCCTGACTCTTACAACGGAAATAGCATTGACGAGATATAGTTCCCCTTCTAAAGGAGCAGTTGAGACCTTCAGTTTAGTTAGAGACGCCAGTTTCTGTGCCGATTGGCGCTTTAGCCCCATCGGTAAAGAAGAAAAGGTTCTTGTGGGTCACGAAACATCGTAAACTACCAAATTTCTGCCTGGAAGCAGTTTTAGTAGTGGAGATCAAGTGAGACAAAGATGAGAAGTGGCTAAACGTCGTAGACGACCAAAACCCTGTCTCTCTAAGCCTGAGTCGAGTTTAGATAGGAGATCTAGTTCGAATAAGCTTAGAATAACTTCTTTTCTTCGCTGTTATGGGTGATCTTGGTCAGTCTTGGAAGACACCACTATGGCCGAATCCTATAGTTTCTTCCAATTTGTAAGCCAAGAATTCGAAGAGCTTTTCCAAAACAGCAGGTGCCTGTAACTAGCCTCTCTTTTAAGACACTTTCAGGTAGCAAACTGATTTTTTCGGCAAGTCTAGAGTTGACGTCAAAAGGTGCATATCCAGTGTTAATTAAGGCACTTCAGCTCTTTCCTATGTTCAAAGACAGCTTTGTCCATTTGGATTTCATGACAAACCTCTTCCAGATCCATCGAGTCGTATTATCCCGGCTAAGATACGGGTTTGTCTTCCTAAGCTAAGCTAAGTCTTAAAAATTAGAGAATCCTAGCTCAGTTCGCAGACATGTAAGTCTTCGAGGACGGCTTAGTCACAACAGATCGTAGCTCAATTCGCAGACATGCTTTCTCAATAAGCTACCAGAACACAGGCTAGTAAACGCAAGTAATTGTGGCCTAATCCAAGCTTAAAGCCATCTTAGGCTATTTCAAGATAACTTGAAGCGGGCTTTGGGGCTCGTCATTTCGGCAAGTCGTGGGGTGGTGGCTTAATTGAAAAGTAGACACAATCAAAGCGCTGTTGGATACAGATACCAGATGGAACTCTGACGGATCTGAAATTAGGCGGTTCCCTAAGCTGCGAAGGTACTGTTTTTGACCAAAAAAATAGGTTGTGGCATTGTATACCTACGTTTTCGGAGAGATATCGAAACAATCCACAACTGTTGGGTTCCCTTTCGTAACTCTTTCCACGGTAGTGCCGCGAACAACTTTGATTTTAACTGGGATTCGAACGTTGTTTGATGTTCTAACCGCTGACCCATGACGACCTCTGGAATAGAAAATAGTCAGCAACTCCTCCAACAAAAAACCCGTTTTCAGAAGCCAACATTTGAAATGGTTCAAGTCACCGATAGACATCAAAATTTCATACGATGACGCCTGACCGTAATGGATGCTCTCCTAAACCCTTAAAAAGGACAAACATTTCGATTTCTCAAAACGTTGTAACCTCTAACATTTCAAGGTCCACTTTTTCCCGGAACTCAGTAATGACCCTAATTACTTGAAGATCCATCTCACGGGACAGTACTAAGTTTCACACCTTTAAATGTAACGTCCTTCGGTCACACAAATCTATATGTAATCCCCGGTCAACACCAGCATTCCTGGCAAACTGAAGCCAGAAGAAGAAGAAGAAAAAAACCGAAAATACTTTGCGTGACTGAGTAGGGAAGAGAAAAAATTCTTTTCAACTTATTTTTTTTTTTTTACGGTACCCCTAGCAATAAATGAGAACCCGCGGATCCTCACATCTCATTCTAATAAAACAGGATCATCACTCTACACACCGATGATACTGGACGACGCGCTGCTGTTGTGCCTGTAAGTGGGTAATAAAATTTTGTATTTTCACACCACATCACCCGAGCAGCGACGAGTATCTATACAAGACGACGACGACTAACACGAACGAAAAAAGGCGAAGATTCAATCTGTAAACGAATAAAAAACCTATAGAAGCAAGCACATGCAATCCACCGCGCAATATAACTTTCAAGATTCCTCAGCTATGATACGAGTATTGTACCCAGGACCCAGTTTGGAGCAAGGGCATCTCGGCATAGTGCTCTGTGTGGTTATAAATCCACGTAACGATCATAAAAATCGATCGAGATGAGTACAGCGGCGGCGGCGCGTCACCCCTTCGGGAACAAAACGCATAAAGCGTTGTCACATAATCTCGCCACCGTCGTCGTCGTTTGGTAAAGACAAGCGACCCAAAGGAACCAATTTCAAGACACCAAACCGAACACACAAAAAAAAGGATCAAATGGAAGGATTAAGCCCGCAAGGGACATTATGAATGAATAAATCTTCGAAAAGTCATAATTCAACCACACATGTGTGTGTGTGTAAAAGATACGATAACAGGAAAGGAGAACAAAAATTGGTCACACCAAGCGACAACAACGATGACCATCGTCGCATGACATTCAACTGTCAAAAAAAATTATATTTCTTGCGGTCAAGTATGTAGTATCTCCGCACCGGTCCTAGTGTTATAGATACACAAACTGAAGTTGGGAGTGGGTTTTATAATTGCTCTTTTGGATGCTTGTGGTGAAGGTGTCTCGTTTTTGGATATTTCCTTGGTGGAGAAGATTATGATTTTCGTTGAAAAGCCCGGGACCACTACATAATGACCATGAACCCCGTAAACCATGAACCACATCAGTCATAACCTGGTCTGTCGCCGCAGCCACAGCCGCCGCTGGCAGAGATACAAAATTTCACATAAATCGATGAGATGGGTCATAAAAATCCGATAAATCTGGAAAAATTTCGAACCGTGAGAGTTGGGACCAGGTGACAAGTTCCACAAGAGGGGCTACCTCGTACCCTATAATCAGACTTTTTTTTAAGTGAATTCTTGAGAATTGTCATGTCAGTTGATAGGGGGATCTGTTTAGGGCCAAGCCATGGCTGCTCCACTTTGTATCTGCGATCTAGCTTCGGTGATCATTAGATTACGTTACGACGAAACTTAGACTTCTCTGTACAAAGATCTGTTCGGATCAGATCACTGGTCTATGGTCTGGAAAGACAAGACACACTGAAAGGGCAAAGCTTTCGATAGCTTTTGGGCAATCTAGGGCTAGCGGCACCGGTCTTTTTTGAACTTTTACTTAGGAAAACCCGCTGTATGGCCAAATCTAGGCTTAAAATTGTCACAAGACAAGACGCACTAAAAAGTCAAAGAGTTCGATAACTTTTGGGCAACCTAGGGCTCGCGGTACCGGTCTTTTTTGAACTTTTACTTAGGACAATCCGTTGTATGGTCAAATCTAGTCTAATTATCGTCGCGTCGTCGGACATCTACAATTGCTATCTTCTTGCACAGACTCGGAAGGCACCTGTTCTTGAGTTACCAGAACAAGAACTATCTATCTTGACGGAGATCTGACCTAAAGGAACTTTCTTCACCTCTTACATCTGGAGAATGTTGTCATCCTGAGCGAAATCGACGTCATGGAGGAACTTAAGGATCGTAGGGAAAACTCAGAGTGTTTTTGTCTGCCTTGAGCTATGGCGGAACGTTCGCCCGAGATGTGTTCCTTGGCTTTCAAAGACAGCACACTTTCGTGAGAGCTTAGCGTCCATGCTTGCCTAAGTCCGACGATTTTTTGACGACTTCTCTAATTTTTCATTTTTTGGAGCCTCTCTTGGTGTCCTCAGGGGTTAAGCTCCAACTTGATCGTTTATCGTAAGCCTTCTTGTCTAGAAAAACTAAATTTGATGCGGGCTTTGAAGAGAGACAGCAAAGGCATAGGGCTTCCCTATGTCATAGCAATTTCATCGTCAAACTTGCTCTACATCTTCGTCCTCCCGTCTCTGTGTACATACGTGTCGAAGAAGGCTTAACTGGCGTATCTACTGCAGTGCTGTTTGACCAGTGGCTAAGCTCTTAAGCATATCTTGTCCCTTAAGCCAGTTCACAGGTTCTAGACTGAAGCTTGAGACTTCTCGAGGTCTCCTTCGAGCTAGATTCATGTAGTTTACATTCGATTTCCCTTTTTCGATGCGAATTTCTGTTGAACTTCTCAAGCTGCACGTACTTTACACGACTCCAAGGCTCCCAATCGAGACCAACCCATCATGTCCTTAGTCGTGTCGTGCCGAAATCCTTTAAATTTGTCGCATTGCCTCACTTTTTTCCATAACTCGTCGCGCCCTTCCTGCAAACGAAGAAGAATTGAATCCTTTGCCATTCGATTGAATCATCGCCTTTCTACTCCGTCACAGCTGTGGTCAATATCCGCTCACTCCTCGCTCCATAATCGTCAAATGAAGCAGACATTGAGGGATTTCGAATCCGCTCCGTCATTCTCCGTCTGTTTACACCAGAAAACCCTCGTTCTTAACACATTCTTGCGTTCCTTCATCAATCATTCATCTCATGGGGGATGATTTCGCACAATAGCCGCATCCGCATCCTTGCACATTCCTTCGCCCTCCATCCACAACTTTTCACAATGACTTCCAACATTTTAGCATATTTCTAACTTTGATTTCCCTTTTCCCTTCTCCTTTCAGAACTATGGAACACATAATGTCAAGATTTCAATCGATGGACACCTCGCCGCTGTCATTCGTTCGACCATCATACCTATTGCCAGCTGCCTTTGCTGCGGCAGCATCAAAGTCACCTTCAAGGGCAACAACAGCTTCAGCATCAACCCCTTCGACACCATCGCTGCCGAAACCCAAACGTTGGGGCTCTCCACCGGTCAATCTTGCTGCGCAATTCATCAATCCCGCCACTGGCAAGAAGCGTGTCCAATGTAGCATCTGTTTGAAGACCTTTTGCGATAAGGGAGCGCTCAAGATTCACTTCTCCGCCGTGCACTTGCGTGAGATGCACAAATGCACGGTAGAGGGATGCAATATGGTGTTCAGCTCGAGGCGTTCACGGAACCGTCACAGCGCCAATCCGAATCCAAAACTGCATTCGCCCCATATTCGACGCAAGATCTCGCCCCATGATGGACGAACGGCACAGCAGTTCCCACCGCTACTGTTCCAGACGCCATTGATGCCGTCGGGCGCTCCTGGTGGTGGTGGCGTGTATGCCTTCGACAGATTTGCACCATATCCCTCGTATCCACATGCACATCCTGGCATGTTTCCGGGAATGGGTGGAGGAGAGATGTGTGGCGGCGGAATGCCGGCGAACAGTGGACGGAGCAGTAGTCACAGCAGTTTCAGTGAGGACTACAAGATCAGTGGTTGTGAGTCAGACGAGGAGTGCAGTGACGAACTCATGGTTTCAGTGGAGGATGACGATGACGAAGATGACGGAGAGGAGCTACAAATGGGCGACGATGAGGAGGAAGAGTCCTGTATACAGGACGACAATCAACCGTTGGACTTTTCTGTGAAAAAGCGAGTTGCCGAGGATCGTTTGAGTCCACCAACAGCTTCAAGTGAAGAATCTGCTTCCAGTGAGGGTGACTCCAATCAACGTCGTCCGGTGAAACTTTCAGGAAGCTTCTCTGTCGACTGTCTACTGGCCAAGAGAAAACGTACCGAGGAACCTCGCCCTACAACTCCACAAACCATCGAAACAGCTGGCCTCCTCGATCTCTCGACCAAACCAAACGATCAACAGTCGCCCCATCCTCCAGCGGAACTCCTCCAGCAAGGCAATCCCGCGATGTGGAACATCCTCTCCGAGGTCTACCGGTCGATGTTGATGAACAACAGCTTGAAAGCACAGTACAGTGAGTTGCAGTCGAATGCGACAATTTCGGTTTAAAAAGGACATCGCCCCAGAGTCCTACACAAAATGTGCAAAAAAACCCGCATCCATCGAATTACCTACGAAAGTATTGTTAGAATAAAATGAATTCCTAGATTTAGCTCGTAAGGATGTGCAATACGAGGGATGTGTATACCACAAGGACTTGACTACCGTTTGTAAATAAATTTTCATTTTTTTTATGTCAAGATAGTCAACGACCGACATGTGTGTTTCGCTGTGCAATTCCCCTCACGGCAGATGACAAAGGATATTCGTATCCTTGGCCGTTGTATTCAAGATTTAAATTGAGAATTTGTCCTATTATCGAACTCATTGTTTATATAATCGCTCATTGTATACTTTTAACTGTTTTAAGTTGTTTAAGTTGTAAATTTTGTATGTTTAGCTTGTAAGGAGAGAGTACTTAAGTGTTTTATCGCAAGAAAAAGGATATAACGTTGAATAAAACTGAATTTACACGAACAAAATTTCACAAAATTCTTTTAAAGTTTTTATTTTTGATGAGATTATGTATGGAAAGTGGCAACACTGGTGAGTAAACGAGACTTTGAAACTTAAGAACTGGGATTACTGTGGAAGTTTTTACATTCTTTCGATTGAGATCCTTGAAGAAAGGAGACGTTGTAAATTGAGGCAACTTTAGAGGGGCAAGTCTGCTTAACATCGCCTTAAACCCTTTCGTCAGCAACGTGGAAAGTCCACATATAACGACGGATTTTCGAGATAGCCCTAGAAGCTCAAATCGATGCCCTTTTCAGCGAATTCAAGACCGCCTATGACAGTATCTTTAGAGACAAGCTATACAGAGTTTTGGATATCCCTGTCAAACACGTCCGTCTGCACAGGATAAAGATGGAGAATGCGCGCTGCTCCGTCCAGGTCGGTAGAGATAGAGACCTCACCGAGAACTTTTATGTTAAAAAGGTTTTAGACAAGCTGTCAGTAGTGTTCACGAAACGGTTTCTTGTGTTTCTAGCAGGACCTTACCAGATGCAACCACTTCTACTTACCTAGAGTTCATACTCCAGTACCAGAGGCACAATCTTTCAGGATTCCATGCAACGTTGACGATATTAACGTATCCCTACTTGGAAAAATGCAACGTGATGTCAGTAGCAGATTCGTCATGCGGCTAAGATAGTTCAAAGAGGGCAGCCCAAGCCTACAGTGCTCCCTGGATAGAGCTGCCTTGCGATCTTCTCTGATTTATTTAGGCACTTAAGAAGGGAAGTTATCTATCCGTACCCGCTTACATTCCTGACAAGTTTTGAAGCCTCAAATTTTTGGTTAGCAATGCGGGTAACGCAGCTAAGCGAGGGAGTACGTATACGTCTCGGTCGGAAAAGCACCCTAGACAGATACAACTTTGAGGTATTTAGGGACTTCGTCTATCTATAAGCTCCACTATCAACTCAGACTACAAGGGCGTTGAGATCAAACAGAGAATAACTCTTGTCAATCGCTGTTTTTTTGGGCAATTCCTTTCATTTACAACTTAAGACTTTAGTCCTCCCAGTGCTGCTCAGAAGCATGGGCTTTGTCAAGAATAGATGAGGATGGACCTCCGGCTGATCGACAAATTGTATGAATGCTGTTCAGTGCCATCGAACTAGTCCAAGAAGAACAACTAAGATGGCTGGCATACCTATATACAGCGTCTGCAACCCTTCGCCATTTAAGGTTTTCAAGTCCTCCCCGAAGGGACGGCGCAGTAGAAGAAGACTGCTACTCAAGTGCTGCCGCAAGTGAAAAGGGACCTCAACCAACTTGTTGATTGAGGCTCAAATCCACCCTGAACTGTAGTGCTTTCATAAGTAGTTCAGGGACCCTATAGATATTTCTAATGCTTGATTAGGTTAGGTTAGGTAAAAGTGGTAGGTTGCAGGTTGCAACCTCACTTAGACCAGATAGGGTCTTTTGTGTTACCACATGGATCTGTACTTCACCAGAAATACTACCCGCAGAACCAGCTGGACCTTGCTATGCTGATGTCAGCCAGTTCACTTAGGTCGTGAAAGAAGCTCCTAAGTCCATATAATGCTAACTTCTCTGTTTGCTGAAGGAGCTCTTTGTAGACCACTTATCAAGTTGGTACTCTATTTTGGATCGCCTTGGGGCCTTTAGAGAACTCAAACTCCCGAAATCGGGAGAGAAACGCATTTGACGAGCATTTGGTAGACTTTACGAACTTCAAAGTCCAAGGGCTGTCAATATTCGGGTGGAACAAGAGTCATTCTTAGGATAGGCATCAGTTGCTTTTGTGAATCGTCTGTTCCGGATAAAGAGCCTTCATAAGCATGCGTAGGAGTACTCTAGATGCCTCCCCTTGGTATTTCTAAAGTGTTGTTGGTGGTAGATACTTTGAAACTTTTATTCCGTCTAAATCTTACTGGGTTCGCTTGGAGTTTTGAGGTCCTCTACGCTAAAGTTTTGATCGCATATACCCCCTGACGCAATACCTCTTAAACTTCGACGAACTGAAGCTGGCTTTCATCGTACTTTACAACTAATTTTGGTTCGAATTAGAGACTGGGACTTTGACGGCGGAAAAAGTAACTCCGGGCATGGTTGGGGCTACTTCGTTATGGGAAAAAACAAGAACGCAATCTTAGAAGTAAAGATTGCCGGCGTTTATAATGACAACACAGAACCGCACTTAAGGTCTTTCTTAACCTTTAAAACAATTTTCAAAATATTTCAGAAATGTAAGACTTTTTTCAATTCAGATGGAAGTTTAGGTTTCGTTTGACTTTTCGGTCCCAAGTTCCCCAAAATAGATCGTATTTCCGAAGCGGATGCAAAGGAAGTCTTTAGACTTATTTAGCAACCTTTCATAGTACCAGTCAAGACCATGACCTACGCCAAATCAAACCCTTTAAACTCGATAAAATTCAACCTAAAGTGACAAAATGTGGCCCAAATCAGATGAAGCAAGATCAATACCTTTCTTCGTTCCAGGTCTAGCCTGAACCGTAGAAAAGCAAATCGACTCATGACAATTAGTTAAAAACATAAGCTCTACAATGCAAGCCATCGCGAGGCATGATTTGATAGGCAGACATGCAAGAAGATTGGTTCAACGGTTTCTGTAGAGGCTATAGACCACCTTACGTAGGAAAACCTCAGGTTGATACTTCTTTAAAAACTAAAACTACCAACCTGACTTTGATGTCTGAAGCCAGAAGGCATACCTGGTAGAGACAAGAAAAGGCACTTTGACCTTGTGCCGCCCTCTGAAGTATAACTTTAGGTAGGTAGAAGTGGTTGTATTTGGTAAGGTCCTGCTAGAAACACAAGAAGCCGTTTTGTGAACTCTACTGAAAGCTTGTCTAAAACCTTTTTTAACATCAAAGTTCTCGATGAGGTCTCTATCTCTACCGACCTGGATGGACATTAGCAAATTCGTCTCTAGATCCAATTTAACATTTTAGCTAATCTAGCCCGTCCCCTATCGCGAAGAAGAGTTTAAAGACCGCAGGACATGCAGTCCAATCGTTCATTCAAGAGGCACAGCATGCATCAATGGTTACGACTTACGAGTAACAATAGCCCTAGTGTGCCCTTTCCCTGGGGTACCACAATGGGTCAACATTGACCTGAATGTGGCGGAGATAGGACTTCCTTTCCCGTCAACCCATTTACCTTATTTAACCTAAGTGTGCCTTTGTCGTCCCTCGAACGTCTCACCTAGCCTAGACTGTGGATTCATAAATCCTTGACCTGCTACTTCTTCTCGAGGTAAAGACGTAGACGGAAGCTATCGTTTCAAATGGGAAAATTTAGTGAACCTTTTGTTTATGAGCCTTGCTAAGGTTGTTCCACCATTGTGGACCTGTTAGGCAATGAACTAGCATATCACACAAGCAGGAGGCTTTAATAGTCACTAGGCCTTGGAACATACATAGCTCCAAGGACAATGTTTACCTTTTTCCTTCGGATTTGAGTGGATTCATTCTCGATCCCATCTAACTTGGTTACTTAGATGCTTCCTAAGGAGATCTGATGATCTGATGATGCAAGGGAAGCTTTTACTGCAAAGACGAATGGACTCATTGGACTCCAAAAGTTGGAGAGAACTGAGCCATGAATTCACGTGGATCTCATATGCAGCGCGGTTTCCGACTTTTTGCCTAACTCAGTCCGCCTTGACAGAAAGTTCAAGATAAAGATACCAAGTCGTGATACGATGTCTACGGGAGTTCAGCTGCTTAACCCTTAAGATTTCGTGTGATAGATGGATGGAACAGAAAATTCTTCTGGTATTTCAAAACTTGTAAAGTGTTTCAGTATTTTTCAATCTGAGCTTCACGCCATCATGCGCCAATCTTGAACTCCGGGGTTAAAGTCACACCACCATCTGTATACCCATGGACAGTGAAGCAGCGTTTAAAGTCGGTACTTAGTTCCCGCTTGAGACTTAAAAGCTTAGCTTGACATAACAATATCAACATTTAGAATCTCTTTACCGGGGCATAGACATTGAAGGCAAGCAAAGGTTCTGCAGAGGCTTACCTAAGACCCGAACTTTTCTGCGGATTTTTATACTTCGGAACGATTAAACCGTGGAGCACATACTACTCGCATAGGAGTGTGTGGCTCGTTGCAAAACTTGATTGAAAATCTTCTTTAAGGCCGTCCTTACTCTGGCAGTCTTCACCAGGAAAGTCGAACATTTCTTGGCTTAAAGCAAGCTGCAAGCTGCAAGTTGCAATCCCATCTTATAAAGAATGAAGCTAGGCCATTAAAATAAGCTGTAGACAGCTTAAACCTGTTGTAGAGCTCGAAATTTGTTGACACACACGCTTTGTCCACACCCTGTATGCCTGGCAAGTCCTGGGAATTTCGGATTGTTCCCTAAAATCACTCGCTATTCAAAATTGACCCGATTATCTCTTTCCCAAGTCCCTTTGGATGCTCTATCAAAGCTTGATGTCCGACATTTTTCTCGTTCTGAGCTACTTTAACGACATGACCTCACATGGAACACCCGATCAAGCTAGAAAGACATTAAAAACCACATTCACTTGCGACTAAGTACCCAAGTGCGGACAAAAAAAAATAACAAGAACGACACTAATAGCTCCACGACAACGACAACGACAACGACGACGACGACGTAGTCCGGCAAAACTATACGACAATGACGGGGAGAAGTGCAAGTATCTCAACGCGGTTGATTGATGTGTGGCATATGTCAACAACGATGATATGTGGACACACCAGGGAGAGAGAGAGATTTTTCTTTATCTCAACAAGAAGATCTTTCGCCTCTCAGTCTCAGTCTCAGACACAGCGCCTGAGAATGTGAGATACATCGGATACATGTGAGATACACAGACTCGGGACTATGCTCAGTCCCTCCCTGCCCATATAGAGACACGTATTCAAATGCCACCGCACTGTCATGTGGACGATCGTCTCGTTGGCTAGGGACCGACCGGGTGATTGTAGTAGAATTTTTCGAATTACTATAATTATCTCGGGCCAGAGCCGGCAAGAATGGACAGCATCACCGACCCCGACAGAGCTCCAATCTCGACCGATTCAACTCCAGCCAGGTGTAAACTGGCCGGGCGACTTTTGTGTCCGACTTAGAGAGGGGGCGCGCGGGGACTTTAAATCACTTTGTCACCTGTCGTCAACAATTCCACATCCACATGTCGGTCGGTCGGTCGGTTGGTTGGCTGGTGGGACCCCTTTCGGACGCGCAGAATCAGCGAGCTTAATTGTTACTTGCAGCTACACAACGCGTATCTGGCGTATTCGACGTTTTATGAGAATGGACTGTGTCGTTGGTTTTTATACGATGTGTCGTGTGTGTATGGGTTTGCCTGGGCCTGGGAATGTCTATTAGACATGCGCACAAGGCTATAATTTTGTGAATTTAGCGGAAGGTGCGCGGGTCCATTACGGTGGATTTCCCTTGTTTTTTTTTTTGCTGTTTTTCGTTGAAATTTTCTTGACAATTTGATTTGTTTTTTTGACAAACGCCACAAGGAGGAACACTTGCGCTTGAGCATACATATACTCGTACACATGCATGCAGACACGAGGCGATTTTCAATTTGACACAAGGGGGCGCGAGACACCTTTGATTGACGTTGATTGCGGTGGACAAGTTGTGCATTAGGCTTTTGTGTGTGCGTTGTTTGGCACTTGGCACTCTGCAGTGATCTAATTCAGAATCACCGCCGCCGCTGAAGATCGTTTGAACGGACAGTCGTAGAACTTTGACAGTTGATGTGTGCGTAGTAATGGACTAAGAGCAGCTTAAAGGGCGTGTGTGATGCTTTCACTTGGATCGAAGGTGGATATTTTTGTCGGAAAAAATCATATAATTGCTCGTTTTGTTTGGAAATTCAAAGATCTTGAGTTGAGATAGCCGCAGATTGTGTGTCCTTAAGTGTCTAAGATCAGGCCGCCGATTTCATTTAAGTTTAGGAAGAGTTCACAACTTCCTGAGCTATTCATCAACCACGCGATACTTTTAGGGTTCAAAAGCGGACCGGTAGAAGCCTAAGTACAACGATGTGATCCACGCGATTTCAAGACTGAGTTCTTTCCGACTTTGGAGACTGACTGCGCTGTCCTCTAGGGCTGACGTGAGGAAGGTGCGCATAAGGCTTATGGTTCCTAGGAAGGGGGGTTGAACCCCCTAGCCTAGGGTACCACAATGGGTCTACATTGACCTAAGTGTGGTGGAGATAGGACTTCCTTTCCCGTCAACTCTATTACCTAACCTAACCTAACGTAAGGTCCGCATAGCTCCATGTACCAAGGTCGAACATGTAGTTTTCTTGGACGTACCTATTTGGATGTCTGGTGGACCCTTTCGCACCCAAAAAAATGTACTGCTGGGACCTTGTTAAGCCACGGGTAATCTAGAAATGGATAGGAATCTCAGAAGTTTTTTGAAATCAGCGATATAAAGCTCCTCCGGCTTAGGGAAGA
The DNA here is from genome assembly GCA_951813785.1 of Criorhina ranunculi. NCBI lineage: Eukaryota > Metazoa > Arthropoda > Insecta > Diptera > Syrphidae > Criorhina > Criorhina ranunculi. The sequence continues at coordinate 31,843,574 of OX638385.1, read as the reverse complement.
AGGCACTACTAAATCTTCGGGAATCTAGTGCGAGACAGTCACACAGCAGGTCCCTGTAGCTTCATTGTAGGGTAGATCAAGTCGTTCTTTGTGAGTTTCTATGAGGACCAGCTGAAACGATTCATATTTCCTTTCGAAGAAGTCTCGAGTGATCTTTGGTTTTCGGAATAAGGTTGCCACTAGCGTCGCTCGTTACCTATATGGATCGGGGCAAGCTGCATTACTGGGCGGCACAGTTAGGGAGCGCCATTTTTTTTCACAATTTTATCTGAATTGGCGATGGCAGGGCGGCGTTTTGAGCATCAGGCGGCACACAGAGCTGCTCGGTAAGTGTGGAGTATACTGAGTATACTGTCACACTTCCGACGGCATAATCACAAAGCCGCATCTGAGAATCCGAAATTAAGCTCAGCTTTCTCTTCCTTCTAAAGGCTACCACGACTGTTTTTCTGGGGCTCATCGAGGCAGAAACCGGTCGCAGACATTGCGAAAGACTTCCTTAATGAGTTCGCATGCTGTGCCTCCATGATCGCGAGGGATTATCAGAGAGAACACCGGCTTATGGGTAATCTTTTGCCTCCGATACTATTTCAGAGACTTCGCTAGAGGTGTACCTATGTTAGAGCTCTGAGCCACTGTGATGGAGCGGTCTTTAAAGAGTGAAAGGCTGCTCCTATTTGTGAGACCAAAACATGCAGAGTGCCTTCTGTAGATCGGCGTCGATTTTTCAAGAACTTTACTAATATGTCCAGGCTTATGATGGTAAGCTGGGACTTACGACAAGGACGCTAGAGTCCGGATGAACCTAGCCCTCAACTAACAGCGTCTCCAGCCAGCTCAATCTTTAGGTAGCTGTCTCCATTTTTACAGGCCAATTTATGTATCTGGACTCTTCTGACCATTGTTGTGAGCCAAGGTAGGGCCACGAAGGCAACATTAGTGCACGTGAGGAGGTGGCACGCTTGTGTTTCCTCAGCTCAACTTGCTGGTCGGGGTTTGTTCTTGTGAATCTCACCTTGAACCAACTGCTTCGCACACAAAATCTCGAACCAATTAGGGTAGCTAATGTCTAAGAATTCCCTAAAAGCCTTATAAAACTACAGACAGACAGAAAACACACAAAAGGAAATGAAGAACTCGTCCTAGGGACCTATGCCAATGCCTAGGAAAAAGATCAGAAGAGAGCTCGCGAAACTTACCTTAACTTAACCTCAACTAAACTAGCACTAGCTAAACCCTAAACAAGACCTACTCTAGCCTATAACTAATCTAAACTTAAACCTAAATGCAGTCATCTTTTCCAAGGCTGCTCGATGAGAACCCGAGACATGCCAGATGTTGATGACAATGATTGGCCGACCAACACTTTACGTCTTGCGACACAGCCAAATGCTATAGGATATAGCCCTTCCAGTCACAATTCTACTTTTCACTTAGTTGAAGCGTCTATCGTCGCGTACTTTTCTGTTTTCGTTTATCGCGTCACATCGTCGTGACTAAGTAGTTAGTGCGTTGGACTGCTAAGCGGGAGGCACGGACTCGATTCTCAAAACCACCGAGAGTTTGTCAGCTTATCGAGAGACAAAGCCTAGCTTCTCACAACCATTCAGGTTGTGCGGTTTTATATTTTTCGCCCGAATGGAATGGAATGGTTTTTTCGCGGCACTATCTCTTCGTAGGCATGACAAACCTGTAAAAGTGTAGCTTTTCAACCCGCCGTTTGGAGTCGGCAATAAAACTGTAAGTCCCTTCCATTCGTGCGAAGAATTTGTATTTTTTTTTCGCTACGTCTTCCCCACAAATGGCCCTCCTCATCCCACAATTCTTGGGCCTCTTTTCATCGCACTTTTAATGGTTGAGTCGAGGAAAACTGTTTGCCTTATCTGGGACTTGAACCCGATTTCTAACAACTCAGCCAAGGCGTTAGGGATAAGGACATCGCATTCAACTCTTGTGGAATGTATTGTAGATCAAAGGGCTACTGCTCTGGTTTAAGAACGGGAAAACCCCATGTTCGGTTCGAATCCTTTCTCAACAGGTTGTTGACTCTGCTAATGTTCATGTAGACTAGAAACTCTAGAGCCGATACTACATTCATGACTTTTCAAATGAATTCCATCTTACACCCGTCATCAGTGGATTTACATCTTTTTTTCATGACACTAAAACATAAATATCTCATCACTAACCTAATCTGACAACCATTTCATATGTAAAACCATCACAATCTACATAAGTCCATTAAATTGAACAGTCCCCTGTCAAACATTGAACACCCAAAGACCAAAGTAATCTGCCCCAAACCATCGATAACCTTTCAAAAAAAAAACTACACAACTCGCTATTAATTAGCAACAAACAGCTTCTAACCTAAGACCGATATCGGCATGCCAACCATCTTAGAAACACAATCCACACACACACAAGCATACATAATTAAACTAATTGAGACATAAATTATCGTGACACTTTCCGGTTAACAAAATTATGCAAATGTTCGATACTTTGCATTTCGATAACCAAAAACTCCACTGCAGCAGTAGCTAAGTTCGAACGGGACAGGCAGCAATGAATAACCACAACCTGGACCGGCGGTGGTGGTTGGTTGGTTATGTGTGTGGATCACCTGCTGAGCATTTTATTGTCCGTAATTATCCAAAGGTAATCGTTCAAAATATTTCGATTCGATTACACAAAAGTTGTTCATTGCCCGCATTCGATGTTTATTTATTCAATTTTGTGAGTGGGTAATCGGTAAAAGAGGATAAGAGTGCCACAAGGTTGCGTTATTAGTCCTAAACTCTTTGTTTAGAGTGAAAACAACATTTATCGATATGAAAATCGCAAAAATATATGACCCAACGAATACAGATGGCCACGGCACAGAGAGAGAGAGAGAGAGGAGAGAAAAAACGCATATCCATCAACACAAAGAACGAGATGAGCTTATTTTTTTTTTAGCAATTGCCGTGCCGAGCCGAGTAATTACACCAGATTGCCCGCGCCTCGCTAAACAGTCATGATCATGATGATGATGATGATGATGATGAATTCTTTAGATAGTTCATCCATCCATCGATCGATAGAAGATTTTGTATCAGAGGCGAGGGCGAGTGTCTGTTACATGTCTATCCGCCGATAACCATAACTATTCCACTAAGTCATTGTTAATGGACTTCGAAACGAGTGCGCTGTTGTTCATTTCGAGATATCGGTGTTGTTCTGGTACACTCACATGGAGCTGAATAATTATTGTTGATAATTAAAATGCGATAATTTTTTGAACAAAAACAAAAAAAAACACGAATAACAGTAAATTTTGTACAGAAACGATGCAAAGTGGTGAGAATGTTGCGAGTTATCGAATGAATGGTTAAGTGATTTTGTAGTTTTTATTGGAAGGCAACCAGGTAGATACCTTGAGAGAGCACTAAAGTGATGGTAATGACATTCGTTTTGAAGGGATGGGGGCTGGCTGATGCTAGCCGAGGTCATCATTGGATTTAAGTCTATTTGCCCTTAGAAAACTTGAGTATTTCCTGTAGTCCTTGAGGTTATCGGGCCGTCAGATCGCACATTTTTATTGCAGATCAGTGCTGAACAGATGTGTCCTTGAATCCAGTTTGTTACGCAATTTTTAAGTATCATCGCTTCCTAAACCTAGCCCCCTATGATGTGGCTGTTCCTGCTCTGAACCCGCGTTAGGTTTGTCTATCTATCGATGGTTGGGTTTCTAACAAACGCACAACTGTAGGTCGCATGACTCCTCTTGTGGATGCAGGCAGACTTAACAGATCCTTCCCGGCAAGAGGTCCGCGGCATTATTGCTGTCTTTCAGCAGAAAAGACTGCAAACGGCTTATTGGCTTTATTACGGGACACTTCTCCTTTAAATGACACCACTATCTGTGAAGCTCGTGTAAAGGGCGACAACACTGTGATTGTCTTGCCTTTTCTCGTATCAGGTGGCAAATTTGTGGGGCTGATGTGATGGGTGTTGGTAACCTAAGCTCCTTATCCCTTAAGCTCTTACTGGACTTTCTTAGAAAGATGAAGAAAACACAGTAAAAGGGTTGTAAAATGGACCTGTCTTTGTGTCTGAGTGCTCCAACACTCCGGCCTCGACTTTTACCCTGTTTTGGTAGTTCTTGAGCGACCTTAACACCTTTGATTTCCCTCTTTTCAGTTTCTCAAGGATTACATTGCACTCGTATACATTACTCTCATAACCAACGCAGCTTGGCATCTAGAATAGAAGACTTAAGGCCTAGATTACGTGTTTTCTTGTTATGTTATTCTCTTCGAGAAGGCTGTTGGCAGTGCGGTTTCTTTTTAGAACCCTATTGGGCTTTTCCTTATGATTTTCTAGAAGATCTCAGAATGGCAGCAAGCTGTTCCATTGGGACTTGAAGTAGAGCTGGACATTCTGTTAGGATGTTTAGAGAAGTCTATTCAGTCTCAAGATAGAGTCTACAGCTTGAATCTGTTATAAGGTTCATGCGGTGTAGGTGTTTGTTCAGACGGCAGTGTCCGCTCAGAAAATCAACTTGTGCTCTAAGGTTGCTCCTATCAATGAAAATCGATTTTCTTTGTGACGGTACAGGGAATACCAGCTTTGAACGTGCTTACCCTGGTGTGTTGAGCCAGACTTCTCTAGATTCTTGCATGCAAAAGCCCTTTGCGTGTCTTCCGAAGAGTGAATTACTTACCCCACAGAAGGGTTGGGGTCCAATGAATTCTGTTGACGCGCCGCGGAGACTCATTCTCGAGAATTCCATCAATCCGTCCGCCTCTAAACCATTTTTGCCCCCCGTCATCACTTGTCAGCAGAAGCAAAGGAGGTTTCCGACATCTGTGGCTTAGGTCGTTAAACGAGAATTCTCTACGCAGCTACAAGGAGGTATGGGGAATGCTTTCCTCCTTTTCTTCGTCCATAGAGCTTCTGCAAAATTCTTTTGAATGAACGTCAAGCCTTGTTGCATGCTTGCCTATTAGACAGTGTCCCGTTGACATTGTCTGCATCCGATAAAGAATGATATTTTCATTAAGAGATGAGCCACAGTCGTTGCCTGCCCTACTTTTCATTGAGTAAGCTACGAAGTATGTATCTGAGTTGGATTTAGCCGCAACCAGATGGTGACCTGATGATCTAGTTCCAACTGAAGTAGTTTCTTGAGAGTATCTCATCACTGAAGCGTGTCAAAACTTTGCTGTCCACAACCTTACCCATCTCTGGTATCCACGTCCAGTTTTTTTGAGTAAAAGCCTAAATTTTCCTATCCACTCTTTCACTATTTCTCTCACCCGCCCATCCCCTCCCCAAATTTTAAACTCTCATGTGGTCTTTCTGGCTCCAGATAGTTGGTTGCTTAGCTTGGCATATGCGTACGGATTCAGTCCCCAGTGCTTTGACTGGCTGATTCTGAGAGCACTCTTTGCTGCAGCCTCTTGCATGTGTATGAACTCGTTGTTTGAAATATTCACGCAACTCTTGTACAAATATTTCCTCTAAATCATTTGGGAAATCTTTAAAAAAAATATTTATACGCTCGAACCGAATCAAACTGCCTAATAGCCACTTCAGTGGGCTACATTAGCCCCCCCCCCCCGTTCCCAAGGCAATCTATAATTAAAAATAAAATTCCAATCATTTCATTTGGACCGCAATCACTATCGTCAAATAGCTTAATAAATTCTTCCAAATTATACACGTACATATGTATCCGTGTATCTGTACCTCAAATACGCCGCAGAATGTTTCAAATTCAAATCAGAAATTCGAAATCAATTTCAAAAAAATAAGTCGACGGCTCCCGTATTTTTTATTGCGTACACACTTAATCTGTTTCTCAACTAATATACATGTTCTCGTTCGTTATTTTAATTTTTTTTTTTTTTAATTTAATATCCGTGTGTTGTTGTGAGCGCCCCCTCCCCCACCCTAGTCTTAATCACAGTTTTTCGCTTAAAGTTTGTTGTTTTTATGTTCTGTTATTCTGAGAAGGTAAAAAGGAGAAAAAAAAATGCGCGAACCAAATTGCTTGCTAGCTGCTGACTGACACATTAAAGAGAGAGGAACCAGCTATCGGAGGAATCGGTCTCGAACTGGACTGGAACCCCCCCATGGCAGTTTGTTTATTTTGCCCGCAATGTGTCTACTAAAGATATTTGATTTATTCGTATGAGTTTTAGGAAAAACCAAAAGGTGTTCTGGAGCCACAAAGACCACATGAGAGTTTAAAATTTGGGTGGGGGGGGGGGTGAGAGAAATAGTGAAGGGGTGGATAGGAAAATTTAGGCTTTTACACCATAAAAACTGGACGTGGATACCAGAGATGGGTAAGGTTATGGACAGAGAAGTTTTGACACGCTTCAGTGATGAGATATTCTCAAGAAACTACTTCAGTTGGAACTGGATCATCAGGTCACCATCTGGATGTAGGGAAGGCAACGACTGTGGCTCATCTCTTAATGAAAATATCATTCTTTACCGGATACGGACAATGTCAACGGGACACTGTCTAATAGGCAAACATGCAACAAGGCTTGTCGTACATTCAAACGGTCCTTGCTGAAGCTGCAAGGACGAAGAAAAGGAGGAAAGCATTCCCCACCTTCCTTGTAGCTACGTAGAGAATTCTACTTTGACGACCTAAGCCATCTGGTAAAGGCAGATGTCAGATAACTCCTTCGCTTCAACAGGAGTTTCCAATTGGTTCAACGAGTAGGTAAGGAGATCTCTCCAGATCCTTGCGGTATCACAATGGAATGTGCCAGCTTTAGCTACCAGCCACTTGAACCTAACGTAACCCATGGACCTAGCGGAGAATTTTGCCCATCTTGTGGAGGTACGCGTTAAAGTACCCATGTTCGGTTATAAACTGGGTGACTCAATAGTTTACCTCACCGTGTTTCCATCACTTCCATTCGGCAAGATTTGGGATCAACCTCGAGGTCCATCGCCCTCTGTTTTCTGCACTCAATCTCTCTTGCCACTGCTGTTTTGTAAGCTCTTTTGCCTCTTCTATACCCGACCAGGAAAGTGTCTTTGGGCATCTCCATGCGAAGGATGCAATCGTAGGAAATGTTCCAGAGACCGGGTCCCAGGATCGAGCTCTGTGCTGCTCCAGCAATTACTTCCTTTCTTCGCATACCTACTGTGGTGTTATATAGCAGTTCTCGGTCTTTGAGATAGTCCTTCATCATCTCCAAGAGATACTCGGGAAATGTCAAAATTGTTTTCGAGCGCGTTCAGCATGTATTCCCATCTGGATGAGTTGAAGACGTTTCGCACATCCAAAGTTGCTAGCAGTCTAGGCGGTCCTTACCACTTCTTCAATTGCTCAAAAGTCAAACAACAAATGGACAAATCTCGGCTACTGCAACTTTGCAAGACTACTCTGATCAATCCTAGATCCTAGATCCAGAAAGATGGACGCACAGATTTATTCCCAACATCGACGAACACTTCGATTTGAACGCTAACAGGCAATAGGAGTGGACATTTAGACAATTCCGATTGTCTAAGCTTTGTATTCCACTGCCTGCGATAGTAAGGCGAAACTGGACGGGGACTAAACTGTAGCCATCAGGCGCGACAGAAGAATGCGTCAAACGACCCGAACACTTAACTCTGAAGTTTTGATTGCAGTTTCCTCCGGTGGACCGACATTCTGTTGGATCGGTTCTTCAGTATCTTCCGTGACTTAGTGCTTTGTAGGACTTCTAAGAGAGCTGACATGGGTTCAATTCACTTCAGGGAGTACAATCTGTGATGAAAAGGCTTCTCAAACCACTTTTGACGAAAAGCGACGCCAAGCCAAAAGTTTAAGGTATATCCCTCCTAAATGTCGCTTATAAGATCCTATCCTGTCCTTATGTGTGCAACCAATACACTAATCAGCACGTATGGGTTCTGGTCATCCACTGAGGCAAATCCTAGAGCAGACCAATGATTTTCAAGTCGAAACCCTACAATCTGTTCAAAAGGTTGCCTTACAAAACATGAATCCTTCTTTGAAAGACGAATGCTACTGCAAAGAAGTGCTTAGCCTTACAATGTGTGGATCCTTATCATCAATTTGCAATCGAAGCTCTACATTTGTCACTAAAAGTCTTCATTAACTAGTCCTGCAGACTAATTCTCAAGGAACCTACTCTTTTTGGAAACCTTCTTTGCAAACCTCAAGGAGGGTCCTGAGATTCTTAAAATCAAGCTTAGCGAGGGTACACGAGTCCAAACACATCAAAGCTGGTTCAAAACCAGAACTAGAATGTAGGAAACCACCCAACGCCTTCAGAAGGCAAGGGTCCGCTGTAAAAATTGAAGGATGTCGACTACACTTAAGTCATTAACTACTGTCCAACTGACTTTTATCTTCCCAACCATTTAAGACGTCTAACCACACACACACTGAAGACTTCCTTCCTTCGTCACGAGAAAAGGATACAAAATTCGCATAACAAAAGGACTCACTGTGTTTGCCAATTCTACCACACGGGTAAGGGTGCAAAATTGATTGAATCAAGTGTATCCTTTTGAAATTATGTAAAGTATCCAGGCACACAGGAGTAGGTTCGAAAAAAAAAACTTAAAATTGTTCCCCCATTTTGACAGTTAACTGACAACAAGGATATGAATGACTTGGTATCGTTGTAATCCAATTTTTCACACACATACTCTCGTGCCAGTCGCATATCGATTATGATGTTAATGATGATGTTACACAGTACAGTCAGGACATTCGTCCTTTGTTCTCTTTTTTTTTTCTCTCTCTAGAGCCCTCTCAGGGGATCTATTTATTTTCAGTTTTTTTCCTCTTTCAAGGCCTCTAAAGTGTGTATAGCCTCTGGCATTGGGAGATGATTCCTATCATCCTGACATGGGGACACACTTAACTGTGGGTGGGTGAGATAGGTGGTTATGTCATTGAATTAGTTACCCCAGTGGCAGTTCCGGTTGAGGAAAAGATGAATAATTGCGGTGAAAACTCTTTTCAATTACAATGAGTCCTTTTTTTTTGTTACGAGTATGCGGTGCACCCTTTCGACAGTTCAAATGACGAATGGAAATTTATTCGCACACTCTCTGCATCTGTATCTGTATCTCTTTGTTGGAATTTTTGACATTTTCACGGATATTTTCTAGTTTTTTGAGTTTTTTTAAAGGAGAGCGTGGAGAGTCAAAGGAATTCCTTTTGACAGTTTCAAGGGTAGTGCGGTTGAATGGGATCCTTTCTCTTTGGTTGTCGAGGACTAGGGTTACGTATCGTCTTTTTTTTTGAGTTTCCATCAGGAGATGTCAAAAAGACCGTTGGCTGGCTTTGTTTGATTGTCGGGTTTTTCAATTTTTCAATTTTTCAAATGTAACCTCTTTTTTGTGGCGAGAACGGTTAGACGTTCGTTTTGAGAAGGGCTCAAGTGGGTTATGTCGATGTGTGCACCTTTTTTGGTGGGTAGTTTTGGGTTTTTATTTTTTAATGGGTGGGGACTTGTATGCGGGTGAAGGTTTTAAAGGTTGATGTGGACAGGGAAAGGTATTTACGTAGTTTTTCTGACGAATAATGTGGGCAGGAGGAATCGACATAACTATGAAGCAACGCAGATGGACCCGCAAAGCGCAGATAGTCGCTGTGGAGTCCGGGACACAAGAGAACGCTTGATGAGGAGCATCATACTCCAACTGACCCTAAGTGTAAGAAACATCTGTTGGAAGTTTGTCATGCAGCACCCTCTTCGACAGCCAACGTTCAATTGCTGTGTTTATGCGTCACTAAAACTAACAAAATGAAGCCTATTCAGCCGGTTTTCAAAAGACTTTTGTACCGAAAGACTTAAATTTCAAAGAAGTTTATGCGGAATAGGTTATCCTTTCACTCTTGTCTAGAAGCTTGATTGTTTCAGAGTCTCCAAACTGTCAAAATGCCAACGCATCTAAATGATCTTCCAATAGGGACTTCCGATCTTTGACAGTTGATAGCGGTCATATTGTTGAAGGTACATTTGTCAAATTGGCTGTCATTTATTCTGTCTGTTTTGCCAAATTACCATGGATGACGATAGCGTTCAACAACACGTGCAAATAATAAAATTGTTTTATCAAAACGGGTGTTCTGTTCGGGCAACGTTCCGCGCACTTCACCCATTTTACGGTCGCCATAATCGTCCTTCCGGAAGGAATATTCGCAGTGTGGTGGATAAACTTGAATCCACTGGTTCAGTAAACGATCAACTAACACCTGAACGTCGACGAAAACATCGCTGCTGTCCGTGAGAGTGTGCAGGAAAATCCGAGGCAGTCGATTTCGCGTCGCTCACAAGAACTCGAACTTTCGCAGACCAAAACTTGACGAATTTCGCGTCGTGACTTGGGCCTGCACCCGTGCAAAATTCAACTGACCCAGAGGCTGAAGGTAAACGACTATAGACAACGACTGCTTAGGAGCAGTTGGAAACTGACCCTAATTTTCATCGAAAAATCATCTTCAGCGATGAGGCCCATTTCTGGATGAATGGGTGCGTCAACAAACAAAATTGTCGAATTTGGGATGATACCAATCCACATGATATCCAAGAGCGTCCAATGCATCCCGAAAAGTCACTGTTTGGTGTGGATTTTGGGCTGGCCAGGCCTTTAGGTCGATGATTACCAATTTCTTTTCGCCTGAATTGAATGATATGGACACCAACGACATGTGGTTTTAACAGAACGGCGCTACGTGCCACACAGCTCACGCCACAGTGGAAATTCTGCACGAGCGATTTGAGGGCATGGTCATCTCACATGGAGGTGATGTAAACTGACCACCGAGCTCGTGTTAGACTTTTTCTTGTTCGGTTTTCTGAAGTCCAAGGTCTATGCGAAAAAGCACCAAGCCACAGCGGCCCTCAAAGCCAACATAACCCATGCCATCGGTCAAATTCAGCCTGATTTATGCGCCAGAGTCATGAACAATTGGACGGACATTTTGGATGCGCGCCACCTAGAGTAGCCGCGGCGGACATTTGAACGATGTTACATTCCAAACGTAATGGCATCGATAGGCCTTTCAAACGAATAAAAAATTTCGATAATATATCAGACACACTTTGATTTATTTAAATTTAAAGATAGGAAGCGCTTAATGAAAGAGACCCTTTGGTAGCCTTCGAAGTCGAGCCGTTGAAACACAAATTGACGGGTTTGTTCTGCACTTTAACCTACAATAGGGCTTTTTTGATGTTACAACGCTACATGTAGCTGTAAAGACATCTCCGACATTTGTTAAATTTTGACAATCACTAGTCTTTGAGTTCAAAACATTTGGCAAACTAGGGGTGTGTTCAAACGATTCACCTTGCCATTCTGCAGACGACGTCACATTCACTTTATTTTTTTTGCAACAAAAGGTCAAAAGAAACACCGAAATGAATAGGTCCATTCGGTGATTAGCAAAATCCTGGACACAGAAGAGATGAAATAAAATAAAATTCCAGTGAAAAACTGAAAAGGACATCAACTGCAAAACGGAAAGGGAAAACTTTACCGGATCTACATTGCAAAGCTTCAATTTATTACGAATGGAATTGGTTTTGTTTTCATTTATAGCTTTAGGAAGGGTTTTTCGACTATAGATAGTGTGACCAGTGTATATGAAGTTTTTTAGCCCACAGTTCAGGAATGACTCTACGTGAGAGTGAATGATTACAACTTTAATGTAGTTAAAGCCTTACGAAGAAGATCCAATCGGTTGTCTACTATTTTTGATCTGAAAACCGGAATGCAAGCTCGTTGGGATATTGAGGGAGATTTCATCATAGCAGCGTAGGGTAGTACTTCCAGCAGCAGGATTATGAACATTAAGATAGGGTTCGAGGAAAACCCATATTCATGCAATGAAGGAGTAGTTCCCAACCTAACCCAACATAAAACAGCTCAGGGCAGCTTGAAATTAAATCTTGAAAAAACAAGGGTTGTAGCTAAATGTCTTAAGCCTTTTTGGACTGTGTTCCTTCCAGATCGGTACTTACTCATCGATTTTATGGCCCCCCTATGACAGCACCATCATCTTAGGCCCTTGCAGATGGTTGAATAAGCTTCACGGTCTACCAGGAAGTGGATGCAGTCCAAAAACCCAAGAAGCGACGTCTGCATTGACTCAACTAAGATCAATCGACGAATGAACACAAACGGTCTAGTCAAGAAAATCTTTGACTATCAGACAGGAGGCTGAAGATGGCAACATACACCAACCTTTCGTTTCAAAGACTAGGTAGATAGGAATGGATCTCTACGGATCCATTGTGTTCCTCTGACGTGGAATGTCCAGTCCGAAAAGACAAGAAGAAGTCTTTCAAAAGCTAGGTGTTCATGAATGCCACGAGACTTGGCAGAGCTTATTGGAAAGAACTTTCACTGGATCGAGAAGAAGAGTGCTCTCAATCAGCAAAAAATACTTAAACCTGGCTGTTCCTCAAAGGATTAGCTTCACATAAGAACGCGTTGCTTATCAATACGACAATGGGAGGACCTTGGTCGTTAGGCAAGGTTAGGTTAAAGTGGTTGCCAGCTGATACCAGCACACATGGACTAGTGATAGTTCCATTATGATACCACACAGATCTGGAGAGATCTCCCTACCTATTCGTTGATCCAATTGGAGCTTCTGATGAAGCGAAGTCTGTGTCTATCAGATCGTCCAGGTCTTAAAGTAGAACTCTCCTAAATGGAGCCTTCTTTTGCGGGAGAGAGCTGGGCAGCTACAGCTTCGATGCAGCTTTTACAAAAATCGTTTGAATGTACGCCCAGTCTTGTTGCATGCTTGCCGATTAGACAGTGTCCCGTCTAACCTTGGTGGCTATCTGTAATGAAATTCATACAGCTTGGGTGGAAGAGTAAGTAAACTTTACCAGACTGCGGGCTTTAGGAAGAAAGTCTCATCAAAACTTAGGAGGGTTGTTGAAACGATCACAGAAACGATGCAGTCTTTCATGAAAAGTTGCATTTGTATCGTCATAAGAAATGTTTGGCGTAACCACTTGTGAAATGATCTGCTTAATGTAAGACCAGGTCGGGAACCTCTAGCTTGACCTTATAGTAATTCCCCTCCAAGATGTACCTTGGAATGTAAGCTGGAATGAGCTGCAATACGCTGCAGAACTTCAAACACGAAGGAACAGCAACACAGAAGTTGTAGTGGAAAATTTGAGGAATCGTTGGATAGCAACTATTTAGGACGTGAAAGGGGAAGACACGAAGGTCTGTTTGTAGTATTGTCAGCCAACCCTGCAACATAAACAGAGACATGAACAGTTTAATAACCGAAGAAGGCACATGTTGAAGCTTTGAAAGAGTCAAGAGGACAAACAATATGAAGACGCAGACTTTGAATTGGATTCTATGGCGTGTAAGTGATGAAACTCTCGACAAATGAAGGACTCGTATTTGATCCTTACAAAATCGTTAAGTAGATCGCGAGCAATGTAACTAAAAATGCCCCCTTCGCTTCGTTCCATGAGATTGTGAGGAGTGAATAAGCTGACGAGCTACCAACCCTTCACGAGCTAGTCTCGTGAAGAATAGAATTTTCCCAGTTCTTCTCGAAGGCCAACTCAAGATGGATGAAGTTGAGTTGTGGTGTTCTAAAACGGCCCACAGATGCTACCCGAGTTTCTAGCAAGATGTTGAAAAGAACCACCCCCTTCTGTCTGTATCCAAGTCTAATTCAAAACTCCACGCTATTCAGCAGGAGCATATCCAAGGACTCGGAGCATATCCAAGGACTCGGAGACAAGCTTAGTGCGGCTCTCATTCCTATGAGTTTCGACCTTCGTGCCCTCGACAAGTTACTGTACGACAAAGTCAAGAAATTTCATCAGCCAATGTAGGGTGGTTTGGAACTTCTGAGGTTTTGATGCGTGATGTATGCCAACGACACAATGATTGTCGAAAGGATAACTACAGCGTTCAAGGCAAAGTGATTCAGTGACTTTGACAAGTGAAAATCCCTTCTCAAAAGATTCACAAATTCCATTGAAAATCTGAAACTCAATGGATATCATTAAATAAATGTATCCACGGTACAAGTAGGAAAATCCTCATCCACACCCTATCAACGAAAGTCTCTCCTGCCGCGATACCATCAAAAAGAACGAGCGCATCGTAAATGTTAAAAAAAAAAAGGAGAATCACCAACCGTTCTACAACTTCCGAACGTTTTAACTCGATTGGATCCATGAAATTAAAGATTGAATCCAGAGAATATGCTAATCTCCGGAGAGATCCGTTTTTTTTTTTTGCTCCTTTTTATGCGAATGTGAGTGGTTCGCTCATTTGTTTTGTTCTCGCCGATGATTACTGCCGCCACTCTCAATGGATATATGGCAAAGGGTTGCAAATGCATTAGACAAAGTATGCTACAAAAAAGAAAAGGATTTACTCCTCTACCAGGACATCAATGCAAAGGCCGTTGCAATTCAATAACTTTTCGGTTTTTTTTGCCCGATTAAGCTGATTAAATTCCTTTGACTGAGAAAAAATTCGAATGATAGTCCTTGGGCTGAGGGGTTGTATTACTATTATTCGTGGTTAATTTTGAGGGTTAACTGTTTATTAGATTGATTGTGAAAAATAGTCTAACAGTAATCGATTGAGTCAATATACCTGTAGGACAGGGGGGGGGGGTTGGCAATCTTTGAAGTTGTGTGTGTTCTGTGCACGAAAAATTCATTACATAACCGGCATCGGGTTGGTGGGTCTTTCGAGCGCACAACCCCTCTCTCTGAGGGAAAATAATAAATTTGCAGACGAAATTATTTCCACCCGACTGGAGGGAAGGGTTAATTGGGATTAGGACGAAACTCTTGAATGCGATGGCCTAAGTAAACAGTGCCCGCCGGCCATATGGAAACTATTTACTTCTATTTACTCTCGCAAATTGATTAGATTGTTTCAAGCTAATTATATTCAGTTGTAGTTGTGTTCTTGGCAGGACGTGTCGTTTAAGAGGGGCTAACCTTGAGGGAATTTCCTAATTTCGTGAATACACATGGTAGTTGTGTGACAATGGAAGGGTTGTTACTGACCTGTAAGTGGCTTCTTACCCAACAGCAATAATCAGTGATTGACGAGGTATTTTGTTCCACAACAGTTTGACCGATATAATCGCAAAAGATCGCCGGAGGTCCTGTGCTTCCAGCATCAAGTAATGAAGACGAACAAGGAGAGCACAGAAATAGATAGAACCGAGGATATGGAAGGAACACTTCTGTAGATTATTTGACGGCAACAATGAAGGATTTTCAACTGGCAAACGGAATGTCAATCTAATTCCAGTACGCTCCTAGGAGAGGAAACAATCCTTCGGGTGATTTTTGGTCCCATCTTGGAAGAACATGCATCCATGACCTAGTTAGAGGAGTCCAAATGCAGATGCTAGTGCTCCAAACCAGATAGTTTTCAGATCCAAACCGAAGGAACTGTGCAGTAGAGGAGGACCAGGCGGACCTGGAGGACCAGCTAGCTAACGATCTAGGTGGCTGCAGAGGCTTAGGCTACGCACACAGTGATGCGATAAAGCTTTGCGTTGCGAGAAGCAGAACACATGTAAACAGTTTTGTCGCAAGTAACTGCTTCCCGCATCGATTCATCGCTTCACTGTGTGTAGCCTTACTGGCGACTAAAAGAGAGACTAGAAGGATGTCCAAAGCAAGAAGTCGTGACCCATTGCATTCCATCCAAGTCTCATCATCATTAGTTCACACCAGTCTTAGATGCTCCAAAGGAAGGAAAGTTGTTGCCATCGGAAGGGTATAATCACAAGCGAGTGCCAACATTTTGGTCGGCTTTACTCTCACAGGAGGTACAAGGCATACCAGCAACAATGTCAGATCTTCAGGCCATCGAGGATATCGCGTGGCAACAAATATGCCACCAAGTATGCAAAGAAAGGCAATAGAAAGCTTTGATTGCAACGATGAAGCTCAAAACCTTCAGAAAGCTAGGAAGCCTGCACATACAAGGAAGTCTTGTGGATACTCATCATTCAACCTGGTCGCTGACAGGCCAAACCTTCGTTCCATCACAGTGCAATCCCCTTGAGTTTTGAACTCTACAAGAATTTAAGAGGACGGTACCGAATAACTTCTGTTCGAATGTAGAAAGTGTGTCTTAGTTCAATGGGAATAGGGACCTCTGATATTTTGTAGAACGAGGAGCAAACAGAATTGATAGAAGTCTTCCCTGCTTCCATACAAGGAATCAAGTTCCGAAAGATACTTTGGAGAAACGATTTTCTTTCGAACTTTTCGTGGCAGCATTTTGTAGAGACGAGCTATGCAGAACTAGGCCCAGTCTTGGAGACGCAATCATGCGCGTCTCGAGCTAACCTTAGTCGGATCTAATCAGAAGGATCTTGATTTACTAAGCAGTCGTGGTCGCTTTTAAAGATTATTTCCCGTTCCACCTTAGTCTCATGTCCATAACTTCACATCCATGTCCACCTCTCTCTCTCTCCCTCTCCTTATATCACAAATTAATTGAATCCAAATGAATTAAGTCCTCCCGGCTTATTGACAGTCATCCCACAAATCCGTGCGCATCCATCGGACAACACGAGCCCCTCTATTGCCGCCATTTTCCATCTATGCTGTGGATGCTGTTTGAAATCCCTGAACATACGCACTCCAGTGATTTACACAATCAGCGTTGGCTCTAGAAAAGTGGTCACCATCCCCGGCAACATTGTCAGAAAAAAAAAAAACCTCTCCCCTCCACCCAAAATGATGTTCACTTTACAGTCCTCCTGCTGGTTGTCCTGCGTAGCAATCCTTGTAATTACAACACGTCATGTGCAATGTGTACACAAACAAACCCAAGTGCAAACATAAACATACGCATCACTGGTGAATTAAACTGCAACAGCAGTCCTCCCAGACTTCCACATTGAGAGTGGGAGTCTCAGCCATTCGAGTCCCAATACCGAACGAACCCTGTCACCGCAATTCCTGTTGGTTCTACCTGAGTGAGCTTTGGTTCCTTCGTTTAATTTAATGAAATTGCAACGCAATGCATTGGGAATGGGATTGGGATTGGGATGGCATCCAAACATCCAAAAGCCCATCCTACCAGCCAACCGGATTGTGATGTTGGCATCCTCTCGTAAGTAAATCCATTGATACGCATATTGATTCGTTGTGATGCGTGTGCCTGTTCATGGCACACACACCGAGTGTCTATAGTTGTCTATCTGATCCTTGTAGGTTTGCCTTTATGCAGGAGGAGGCAGCTGTAGGTATTTTGTCAAGAGAAGCTGCGCTATTTTCACAAATCCCATTCCGATGGAATCCGAGTGTCGTTACCAGTGAAATGGCACACAACCGAGGAGAGGGTGCGGGGTTGGACTGATGATGATTGGAGTTTGTCTATGGAAAGTTCCAAGCATACGACACGATTTAATTAATGGAAGGTGATTGGTTTCAGAATGTGGATAGTGGTGTGGGAGATAAGTCTGGGGTGTGTGTGATGTATTGAAGCATCCATTTTGAAGCCTTAGACTGATGAGCTGCAAGTTCTTAAGGGCAGTGGTTTCTTTGAGAGCCCTGTTTAGCGAGCTTACTTTCGATAGAAGACTCGTGTGGACGACGATCTTATGGGGACAAGCAATGCAAAGCGAATCTAAAAGAGAAGTGGATCCTAGAATGTACGCTGTTTCGTTTTTCTGACCAAGATTTTCTACAGCTGTATCCAGCAAGGATGAGTCCAGAGCTGTCGACAAGAAAGCTAGATTCTTCAACGAAAAGAATCAGCACCGTGGCTTGAAGGACCAATTCCATAGAATGTACTCCAGATCGCTTGCCATGTGCGTGCCAGAAGCACCGACCATATCACACCAGCAAACCAAACCAAAACCATATCACACCACACCAGCACCACACCTATACGGCTTACAGCCTTTAAAAGGTCGAGGAATCTCTCATTGATATGCATTGCCTAGAGACTCAGGCCCATCAAGTTGTGAATGAAACCTTGATGTCGATACGTAAGTCGGTATTTTCAGACATCTTTTCCAGGACAAAGGTTCAGAAGCATGGATTTCGTCAAAGAGGATTTCAAGGGAAGTATACACTAACATCTACCTGGTCAACCAAAAAAAAAACAATTAAACATCTTCGAAGCCCGACGAGTCCTTGAATCTACCCCTGAAGGCTACACAGAAGCAAACGACCCTGTTTTGCGCAAATAGAGACTGACATCAACCAAATCGACGTTTCCAACTAGGAAAAGCTGGCTAAGGATTGTGCTGGTTGAAGAGACTTATTGATTGAGGCCTTGATTCCATCCCAAACTGTAGCGGTTCCAAGAGTAAAATAAGTAGTTTCCAGGACAGTAGACGGAAGAAAAGTTCTTACATTTCCAAGGACTCAAACAAAGACAGAACCGTCGGTTCCTATGGACTGCCAGTGGAACTTTTGAATATGCTTAGGCCTAGGATCGATCTCGTTGCAGTGTGTCAGATTGACTATCAATCGAATCTTTACTCTAAGACCATGCAGATCCAACGAATTTCATTCGTCCATCCAAGCCAGGTTTCATCGTTTAGACTATAGAGCTTAGGTTAGGTTAGGTCGTAAGGGTGGCTGCACTAAAATAAAGCCTCATTCGGATCTCAACGGATCCATTGTGTTCCCCGGTGAGTTCGTAATCCCGAAGACGTTGAGTTGAATTATGCTGTGACACAAGGGATCTACGCTTCAAATCAAGACGCGCTGTGATGCTCTAGATCAGTCTGAGGCTGGAACTCTTGCCGCCTATCAGGCGAGGTGAGGGTTTGATCATTTCCAGGGTACAATGCCATTCTCGAGTTACCACGTTGGGCTCTCAAAATAACTTACACCCCTCTCGCACTAACCTTAGACCAACTAACGGGCTTCTAAGTACGACTTCCAAGAATATCGCCATAATGGCCACTAGCCAATCGCAGTGAAGCTAGTTATCCTTTGCAAGACATACTGTCTTAAGCATGGGAACGGGACTTGCCAACGTCAAACCTCATTGTGGGCATGCTGGTCTGGAACAAAAAACTCCAAAAATGCCAACCCCTCGCAGATTGGACGAAGACTAACTCTTGAAACCTTTTACTACTTCAATTTGGCACAGTAGTTTGGTTCAAAGCAGCAAAATGGATGCTTCTTAGTAGGCTCATCCTGTCAGTCTTGTGCCCGAGTACCCGAGCAGGAAAGCAGAACTTGTCCAAAGACTGCAATTGGGCAAAAAGGTACCTACAATTGCGAGCTCTATGAGTCGTATAAGGCGGTGAATGTAGTCTAGTCACTCAAGTTCCACAACTGAAATTCAAACTCTTTGCCTCTGAACAATCACACCACTGAATCCAATCAAACCCCAAACTTCGTGTCATTGATCCCCACGTTCATCGACCCGAACTCTCAGTTTAACAACCTCAAGCGACAACATTGACATCGATTACCAATTACTCGTCGAAGGAATACCCCATCTCCGTATCCGATAAACAAAACATAAGATATTTCCGGACACCAAATGGGGTGAGATACATTCTCGCTGTGTAAACACCCTTTAATTTTTGACACCTTCCCCAGATTGAAATTCCCTAAAAGAAAAACAAAAACAAATGCGACTATCCAGATCCAGCCATTAGTTTGGAGTTTAGACTTTGGAGCCCCAAATGTACACGTGTGTCAGGGAATACGTTCCACATTTTGCCCCAACACTGTTTATGTTACAAAGAATACGAATTCCAGGATGGATATGATGACGATGACGAGGATATCTTCTCATCCAAACAAATCATCAAATTAATTCTTGAAGAACGATGCAACCAATGCATCCGGATGGAGGAGGAAGAGAGGGAGGAGGATTATAATGGCATTCAACGTGTCCAATTGGGATATCTAATCCAGGCAAATCGAACGTCCAAACAATGCGCCAAATGACGGTGGCGGCGACGGTCGGCGACAAGACGACGACATTGTTTAGCGGCTTGGTGGCGTCACTGAACACACCCGTCCTGGTCGTTGTCCTAGTGCGTATGCTCGATGCTGGAAACCGCAATCCGCATGGCTGTTGAGTTAGCTGGCATCGTCGTCGTCGTCGTCGCCATCTACATTCAGCGCGTACTGGCATAGACAGGATAATCGTTCGCCGGTGCGTGCTATATTTAGACGCAAGCTTCTGGTTTCATTCACAGATCACCAAAGTGTGGCGCACAGATATGAGTTCTGTCGCACAGCAGATGGCAATATTATGTCCCCTTCTCACCAGACCACGCACAACACCTATAGAGGAGCGTGTGTGACTAATGGAAAACTTGTTCCAATCAAATTGATTCTATTGACAGGAAAATGTTTTTCTCTCGGTGACTCCAACTAAAAGGAAATTTTCTTCCCTTCCCGCCCGGTGGGTGGTAGGTAACAGCGCCTTTGGTCGCCCACCGAACAAATTTTTAATTGAAGACATCAACGCTTGGCATCGCCAACGTGTTGGACGACAATTTTACGACCTTACTGGTCGGGCGTTGAAGCTTTAGTGCGTGTAACGAGGTGACAACTAATACGCAAAAGATACACTTTGTAGTTTCGACATACGTTTGTGTCAGTGTGGGTGTGTGCGCACCGTTTTTTGTTTATTTATTCTCCGTGGATTGTTTTTTGTTCTACGCAAACGAAAGAGGACCGAGCTAGGTTCTGGAATTGTTTACACGAGTGTGTGAGGTGATTCTAAATTTGAATTATCTTTTGGTGGCACGATGATGACGCAGCCGATAATGACGATCATCATGATCGTGGAGTTAATTGTTTAATGGATTTTCGGCGGGCAAGGGCGGTCGATGGTTAGGGGTTGTTAAACTCCAATGTCTGTTCAGGTTTTTATGTTGCGCGGAGACACAAAACTTTGTCTCGTGGCTGCCAGATGTCGAGCAGGTTGGTGGGACAACTTTAATGGATTTTTTTCTGAGAAAGATCACCGAGGTATTTTGGGGACTTTGATGAATGGACGAGAGGAATTCGGGAGATTTGTCATGGCATGGGGTTGGGAGTTCAAATCGTTTGTAAAATTGGAAAGAGAGAGAGAGTGATTTGTCATTTTTCAAGTTCAAATCGAAGGCCCAACCAACGTCTTTTGTTCTAAGGGTCACTCACAATCTGTCCTCTTCTCTCAGAGATTTGAATCTTTTCACTAAAATTTGTTTGATTAGGAAGAGGAGTCATCTTTAGGGGTAGGTACAGCTTTATTAACCATCGACTAGATTGATCACATTGCGATCGACACAAGGCCACCACTACTTTGTTGCAGATGTAACGATACACTGTTGTGAGGAAGCTTGTCCCCAGACAGCTACAATTGCAAGAGATCGAAAGAGCCTTTTACACCTGAACATCCCTCAGTTTTACATCAGAAACTGAAGAACAGAGGTAGATTGGGTAAGGTTGGAGTGTCAGGTTGTAAGTTGCAACCTCAATTAGACCAGATAAGGTCATTTGTTGTACCACATGGATCTGTACTTCAAAAATACCACCTACGGAACCAGCTGGAGCTTGCTATGAAGTTTTGGAGGCTGCCTATGTTAATGTCAGCCAGTTCGTAGAGGCCGTGGAAGAAGCTGGCCCCTAAGTATGTTCTTCTACGAGCTGAGAGGGTCGGACATGTACAAAGAAGGTCCTCCTCTTCGTCCCAGCAGCTTCTACAAAAGTCATTGTAAAGGAAGCCCAGCCTAAAGGCGTGTTTGCCGGTGGTGCAGTGTCTCGTAATACCGCCTTCTATGGTGCTGAGATCCAGCTTCGGTCAAATCTGTGGTAACACTGCCAGGCAGCCTTCAGTGATGCCACTTCAAGCAGTGGAGGGAGACTCAGGAGGCTCAAGAGGGGACCTTGACCAACTTGGTGTGCGAAACTGGAGGAAGCTAGCTAAAGATCAAGCAAGCTGGAGACGCCTGTTGGTTGAAACCCAGGTCTACTCCAGACTGTAGACTGTCAACCGACGTCTGTAAGAAGTCCGCGGCATTCTTGCTGTATTTCAGCAGAAAAGACTGCAGACGGCTAGTTTGGCCTTATTACGGGAGACTTCTTCTTTGCCAAACATCTCAACGCGTTAGGTTTAAGGGACACTACTATCTGTGAGGCTTGTGGGGCGGGCGACGACCCTTTAATTGTTCTGTCTTTGCTCATATCAGGTGGCAGACTTGTGGGGCTGATGTGATGGGTGTTGGTAACCTAAGCTCCCTATCCCTTAAGCTCTTACTCGACTTTCTTTGAAAGACAAAGAAAACACAGTTAAAGGGCTGTACAATGGACATGTTTTTGTGTCTGAGTGCTCCAGATTGGTGTTCCAACACTCGGACAGAAAAAAGGAAGGTGCTGGGTTTCTTCCCGGCTATCTTTAACGAAGTTCCTGCAGCCAAACAAGAGCCATGCACTGCATCAAAGAATCAGAGTTTCTCGTAAACTCTAGGAAAAGAAGAGAAGACCGGGTTCTTGGAAGGAAAAGGGCCAAAAGACCCGTACATGGACGAACAAGAGTTTGATTTGAAGAACATAAGTGGTAGTGTTGCAGTCATTGCTGAAGGACCACTTCTTGAGACTGTCTAGACAGCACTGATGATGATTCAGATTCCACTGTCAGGCCAAATAACCTATTCAAACGAAGTCAGACTTCTGAAGCTAAAAGCCTAGACAAGAGCATCTAAGGACAACTGAATGCTGAAGTCAAAAACGTGCTCGAAAACACTCTTCAATCAGATAGTCCTCCGCCATCCAAAAAAACTAATACTCCTCATCCATTATGCAGTCATATCACTTAACCACGACCATACAATTAAAAGTCTATTTCCCTGGCATCGACTACCAACCACCACCCTTTGGACGAACTACAAACACACCCCCAATTAGATGAACATTAAATGTTGATCCATTCCATCATTTATTCATGTACACACATATTAAAATCCAAAACAGGGTTACACAAGACCACAAATTACGAATTACGTAACTTGAGCTTCGTTCCGCCGTGAAAAAGGATACACTACACCACCACCATTCAATGTTCTATTCAGTCGAAGGGATACTCTTTCCAGAAGAAAGCCATCATGGCTCTCAAAATATTTTAATAAATTAAAATCTGTCTCTCGGATTAACGGAGGTTTACTGAATTGCGGAACGCAACGCAAATACCATTAGGACACTCACCCATACCCACACACACAAAGAGAGAGAAAGATCAATTCCATCTCCAGTCCAGATGTGAGAGTTTGATTTGAAAAAAAAAAAAAAAATTTTCTCTTCTCGTCAAGGACTGAATGTAACGAAAATCAGCTTGACAATCCATCATATCCCGGGCTACAGAGGTTAATAAGCGCGCACAGGAATCCACAATGTGAAAGATGCCATCCCCCCCCCCCCATCCGCCCCTTCAATCTTCACCAGCAGCAGAAGAACTCTATGTACTCAGTGCCGGACGTGCTGGCAAAGTTGGACATTTTGAAATTTTCTTATTAAATTTTCATCTCTGACAGGATTCGAAAGTTGAAACTGCTGCTGATGGTGGTGGTGGTGGTGTTTGGTCCTGTTATGTTTGGGGGGAACTTTCGGTTGCGAAAAATAGTGTGGCTGGTGAATTGTGTTCCAATTTTAGAGAAACTTGTCAAAATGTTGTGTGTGTACGTTATCGTTAGAGTATTGTTCACGACATTTGACAGCGCGAATGAGGATGACAAGGATGTTATGTGATGTGATAGACATTGTGTGGTGGACCAGGACCAGGATCAGAACGGCATATGTATGTGCTAGGGAGAAATGGAAAACTTTTTTCATATTTTTGTGTACGAGTTTAACTGGTCCTTGAGTTTTTTAATTGAAATTTTGTTGTGTGGTTGGGAGTTGTTTTTTTTTTTTTCGAGAGCGAGGTCGACATTTGAAGGGGGCTATCCAGACTTATTCGATGGTTGAGGTTCCAAGAGAATCGGTGCTGTATATCCTCTGACACCAAGGTACAGATTGATACCTAACCTTTAGTCCCGGTGGAAGATTCCTTTGATTCTTAGAGGCTCAAGCGGTGCTCATTAGCTGGCTCTCCTTAAGGTTTAAGGTTTCACTAAGGCGGGGACACCTTTCGAGCCTAAAGCTGATACATCCTCGTTCCTTTTCATGTCGTTCCGTCGAATATTTCGATCAGGGCTTGGGGACAGCTTTCGATTTTCTATGATCTAAAGGCTGCACACCAAGAAGCTTGTGATGTGCTGTCGAGAAGAGCTCAGGGTTCTTGGAACGCAGCTAGATCTCTGGGCATGAGGGCATACCAGGGAATGAGAATGCTGACGAGTAGGCTTCACCTCGCGATGAATATCTCGCCTTGCTCATTGAAGCTCGAAGCAGGGAACAAAGCTCTAAGAGTGACAAACAACAGATGATCCGCACTAGACACTTGCACCATTACAAGGAAGTTATGGCCTCTATTTGATAAGGCTAGGACCGCCAGACTTATACAAAAGGATAGAAAATCCCTCTCCTCCCTTATAGGTGTGAATATGGTTCATAACACTCTGTGGTACCACATGAAGAAACTCCGTGTTACGTATCCATGAGGATACAACCCACTTCCTTTGTCACAGCCTCGGCCTATACCATCTAAGACGCAAATTCGTCGGGATCTCGAGAAAACTATCTGACCAACCGTTGAACGGCCTGAAGTAGGTAGGTTGTTAGAAATGGTTGAAACTGGTGAACCTGCCAGAGACACAAGTACCGCTGATGCTCCGATTTGATACCACAACTCACATGGCCTGGATGTTGATGGGCGTAGCTAAGAGTGCAGTTTTCAGCTCCATCCTGTGGAGTTAAGAAAGAACGACATGAACAACTTTATTAAATCCACCGGACCTTGGAGACTGGTTCACTCTTGTCGACTCTACATCTGTCTTTCGGTCAAAGGTATGAGAGCCAAGACATCTCTTCTGACAGTCAGGCCCCTAAATACAATCCACAAGCATTCAAAACCAATGTGCATCGGAACCTCCTTTTGCTGTTAGATGCTCCTTAGATGCTCTTACACCTACGGTGTGACTCACCATAGTCCCTTGATCTCATGTGCATTTAAAAGAAAAGGGCTTTGAGTTCATACTGAAGTTAAACCGAAGCTTGTCTGGACTCGATAGATCTAGTCGGTCCCCGGACAAAATTGTCGATGAGCTTACCAGACAAAGAGCTCAATCACGACTTATAGGCCCATTTCCCTTTGGCGGCTTGTTTACTGATCACATAAAGTTGGAGCTCAACTCCTGGGAGCATCAACAAAGCCAAAGCCCTTCGATAAACTAAGAAGTTCATCATCTTAAGCAAGCTCCCTCATTGGACCTGTCAAGTACAATAAAAAGTCGGCTTTCGGCAGCAACAAGCTTGATTTAAACAGGTATCCATCCACCAGCTGTTCCATTCAAGCAACTTCGACCTGAAAGTCTATCAAGGAGGTGGCCTATCTCTGCTTGAAACTATGGAATCCAGTTTGGAGCATGGAGCTGCACAGTAAACTCTGATGCTTCAGCCCGAAGAGTCCTTGATTCCATCTCTGAGGTGGAAAAGTACGACGACTTGTGAAAGTAGAAGATGCTCTCGATCAACTGGACACAACTGGCTAAGGATCATGACAGACTTGCTGGTTAAGACGCTAGTTCACTTCGACCTGAAACGCCATCAAAAGCAAATTGGTAACCAAAGTCCTTTGTAAGCCACAATTTGCCATCAATTCCATGCAAGCAATGACCCAACTAACAACAGTCCTTCTCCTTCTCTCCATCTCAAAGCAATTCAAACGGTAGAACACCGAATAGACTGTCCATTGTCTTGACGTAACCACGCAAGAAAACGTCTTGTGGTCAACGTAACTCCATGCTAGTACCTTCATTTATTATTTCAAATACCAAACCGATAGTCTGAGGTTTCTCCACCACCACCATGGACCGAAACAAAGGACTCCTCCTTTCCTAATTCCACAAATTGCAATCCTGTGTGTGTATGTGTATGGAAATTTATTTTTCATTTCGTTTACCCAATGAGTTATGACCTGTCTTCCAAGGAACTGGCTAATCCAAATCCAAAAAGTCGTCCTCTTAAACTCTCTCCCTCTCTCTCTGTCTCTTTGTTTGTTTCGGTCGAGTGGTTATGTGTACTCAGTCATACCACGACACCCTGGGGACAGGTTACCAATCATTGAGACACACTCGCACACAAACACATTTGACCATTCATTCCGTTATGGTCCATGTCCTCCCACCCCCACCCACCCACCGGTTATGATGTAACATTACACAAGCCATCAAATAAACCATATCCCGGTCATATGTGTGATCCCTGTGTGCATTGAAAGCTTGAAAATCGTCTTAAGTAGGATCATCTCCTGAATAATCCATAAAGGGGTTGGATGTGAGCTCACAACCGGGGTGCACTGCAAAATGATTTAATGAATATGACGCTACCGCAGGACACCATATGACTGTGGGGGGAGAGAGGAGACTCCCTTGCATGCCCAAAAATGATTTTCATGAAATTTTTATCATACGACCGATGCGATGGAATTTCGAAGGGAGTCCTTGCGTGTGGATAGAGAACGGATGAAGAACTAATCACCGCGCTCTTGTTGGAAGAAAAATGCTAACAAATAAGAAACAACTTTGATAAAACCGCAAGGATAATCGAATTAGATGGTCTCTTACAGCTCAGCAGATGAGGTTCATTTGTTTGAA
Organism: Criorhina ranunculi; assembly: GCA_951813785.1. Taxonomy (NCBI): domain Eukaryota; kingdom Metazoa; phylum Arthropoda; class Insecta; order Diptera; family Syrphidae; genus Criorhina; species Criorhina ranunculi. The sequence goes on along the minus strand of OX638385.1, from coordinate 31,816,831 downwards.
GTCAGTCACGTCCTCGAAGAAAACCCCGATGTGTAATGATGTTATTAGAGGACTCATCAAATAGTTTTGGACAGCGCGCCTGACAATAGCGTGTTGTCCACCCAGATTGGCTTACGTGATGGTCATTTGTTTTTTTTTTTTTTCTTCCAAAATATAACCTAAGGCTTGAGGGTCCTTAATGGTGGAAATTATTTACCACAGATGCTAACCCAAGAGACACTTGACAAATAACCCTCAAGTGGACACATGTAATGAAGTTTGTGTGGTTGTTTTGGTTGACGTGTTTCTTGTGGAACTTGTTGAGTGGTGACTTTCAGCACTCATTCCTTGGGACGTGTCCAAAGGAGAATGAAGACAACGAGGATTGAGTGGGATGACGAAAGGACGTGACGTCTTTGAGTGCAGTTTTGTTGAAAAATTCTGAAACATCCTCCGGACACTGAACACATCTTATGTGGTGGTAGCGCTATGAAAAGATGAACAAGGCTGAGCTCAAGGCTTAGGAGATTCAAAAAAGGCGAAGGAAGCATATTAATCGTTCTAAGTCTTCCTTAAGAATTCGTCGAAGCAATCATGGACAGTTAATTGTATTGGATGTCGTCAAGAAGATGGAGCCTTAAACAGAAAACTATGCTCCTCTTGATCTGAGGTCGACTTTGGTTGTAAGACTTCTTGGTTGTAGGATTCCTTTGTTGTAAGACAAACTTTCAAGTAAGTTGCGGTAGACTTATAGAAAAAACTGACGAAGTTGGGCTGCCTTCGATTTGCAGATGGAGGGCGGATCTATGTCGAAAATACTTTGCGAGGCAAACCATGGAGAGTTTGGCAGGAATGTATGGCATTAACCAATCTACATTCCACTTTACATTCTTTGACTGTCAGATGGCCCTATGCAGTGCTTGGATCATCTCTGGTAGTAAAATCAAAGCTAGTCCTCGACACTATCACGGATCATGGATTTAGTTAGATGAAATCTGGTCAAACAGCACCGACTCCTAGTCCACAAAACTGCACTTCTAGGCAATCAAACAGCTCCTAGGGATGTCCTGGTGCTGGATAGACGCAATCCGACCTCAGAAAAAGGTTCTGTGTATAGGATGGACTCAGTTCCGTCTTATTTCCCAAGTGAGTGCAAATAAATAGACGAAAACTAGGTTAACTTCCAACAGTCCAAGACGTCTGCTGCTCTCATTAGCGGGAGACCTTCCATATTGAGAACAAAGCTTCAAATAACATCAATCCAGAAGCTGTGGATTGTGGAACAAGTCCTTCTATGATCTTGGGGGTGTTCGGAACTGACCGAAAGACCTCTTTCTGGATACGCTTGGACAATGACAAGACTTAGTTGCTGCAGCCATAAGCCCTGTTGTTGGATAGACTCACAGAGAATACTAGAGGCTCGACAATGATAGCTGAAGACCTCAATGCATGGACAACTGACTAGAGGAACATTGAGACTAACAGCAGACTTCATTGCAAGTGATCTGGGATTGGGTCGTAGATATGAGGTGAGAGGACCGTGAGTGACCAGCATACCCTGAGTGATTCTATAGCCATCTTGTTGAAGATTTAAGGAGAGCCCCCTAAAAACGCACAAAATAGAGATCTTCAGGCGGATATTAAGCGAGTCATGAGAAATTAAAGCCTACGTCCCTACCTAGATCTTCAGGACCATTTTTGATCAGAAAAACACCCGTCGAACCCCAAGTATACTTGTGGAGCAAGGAAATCGCTGACCTGAACAGCGAGTGCCGAAGAGGTACGAACTCCAGCAGTGGTACAATGTCCGAAACAGCAAAACGAAATCAACAGCTTTAAGGAACTTTATGATCTACGTAGGGAAGTGCCTATAGAGTGACGTTGGTGAAGTTCAAAAATACCCTAGGGTCCTCGTCGTTTTGACTCGCATAAGTAGCGCCTTCTAGACATTCATACGTAAGCTATTTGGGGATAACAAGGCTAAGAATACTTTAAAGCAGGAAGAGTTCCATAGGGATCGGTTCAAGGGCCCATGAAACAAGATGTACGGCGACAGGGTGGTGAGACTTAAAGTTCCGAATGAGGCGAAACTCATAGGATCACAGCAAAACCTTTAGGATATATGCAAGGAAACGATTGACACGGTGGCTTGACAAACTTTTCATGACAAATAAGAACAGGAAGGATGGTGGCAACAGGAGTCAAAATCAGTCTTTTGCGTCAGAATGTGGCATATTTCTTCTTCCAACAAAGATGTCCTTGAGCACTAGCCACTCTATTTTTGTTATTATTGGTTGGGCTCTGCGACCTGAAAGATCGACTTCCTGCCAAAACAGAGTATCTTGGGTATAAAATCCGATACCGTGCTGATCATTTCAAGTTCGGGGAAGTCAAATAGGAGAGCCATGTGACCCGTTGGTCTGGTTGGCTGAATTCTGGAGGTTAACTGACACTTTTTTGACAAAGATGTGCAATGGGGAAAGTCCAATGAGTACCTCAAGGGCTGCCGTAGGGCAAGTTCGCATGTTCCCGGTGATGCCGAGGCATGCTAATATTTGAAGACGCTATAGCTTTAGGATAGTGGAATTTTCGTTGATTTTTGTCCACCAAACTACAGAGGCGTAGGTAAGGATGGGTCTTACTATCCAATATGTTACCTTGGGCTGTAGACCCCAGGTTTTACCATACAATCCGTGACATACCCACTGTTTACTGTTAACGTGTGAGTTCCAGTTTAGGTTCTTGTCTTGGCCAATTTCTAGATATTTTACTTCATCTGATAGGGCGATAGGTGTGCCATCTAGGGTAACTGTATCAAAGTTCAGTTTTCTTTTCTAGTAAATGGTAGGTACAAGAACTGTTTTGTTGGGGTTAATAGATAAGCCCTCTCTGACACACCAGCCAGAGACAAACTGAAGGACTTTCTGCATGTCTTTGCACAATTTGCGTTCATGCTTTCCTGTTACGGTGATCACAAGATCATCAGCGTAGCCAATGATGTTGTAGCCAAGGTTGCTGAGTGTGGTGAGTAAGTCGTCAATGACGCCACTTTGTGGACAGCCTTTAGCTGCTGAAATAGTCACTGAGATCTCTCCAGAGGTGGCTAAGATTCTCCGGCTTTTAAGCATCGCCCTAGCCCACCTGTTGATTGGATGATCAATGTCTCTGCGGGTGAGAGCATTGTTGAATGAATCGTAGCCGTCGTTATCGAAAGCACCTTCAACGTCAAGGAATGCACAGAGAGTGATTTCATTTGAGCAGAAGCCTGCCTCTATCTGTGTGACTAGATGATGCAGGGAACTCTCAGTGGATCGACCCTGGGAAGCAGAGGCGTATTGTTTTTCAGAAAAAAAACGATGTCAAACTGATAGGGCGGTAGGATTTAGGGAGCTCGCTAGGCTTATTACCCAGCTTGGGAATGAAAACCACAGTAACTTGCCGCTCAGCTAGTAATATGTATCCTAGGTTAAAGCTGTTCCTAAATAAATGCACCAGAGATGGAATGATGTAGTCCAGACTATTCTGGACGAGAGCCGGAAAGGCTCCATCACTCCCTGGTGACTTAAAGGGTTTAAATGAGCCGACTGTCCATCTAACTTGACTAAGAACTGACTAAGTCAACCTCCAAAGTGGTTCTGCCATCAACCACCTTCGATCCAGTGGGTACATCTGAGAAGTATCCACTTCACCAAACCAAACTCCGTTTAGGGAAATGAATAGAGAATCGACCCCCTCTGCGTCGTCGTATGGTGTCCTTTTTTGTGCAGTTCACCAGTCGTTTACCTATACTCTTTTGCGACGAATCATTCTACCTCTCAACCGTGCCATCTAACCCTTCTCCCCCTGTACAACCACTTACACCGTGGCTTGTTAATTTTTTTTCCAGTTTAGTGAAAAATCGCATCTCGCCCATAAATTCCACCAATAAAATAGCTTCGATCACACCCAGAAACGTGACCGAAGATCACGAATCACCACCACCAATTCCACACATTTGTGTGCAATCCTTGATCCAGTCGATGAGCTCAACCAACCAACCAAGCCACCAACCAACCATCCTATCGCTCATATCCCCATTCATTTGGTCATCCGTATGGATGCGCCTCCCAGGCTACAAATTCACAGCTTTTATGAGCCCGCTCCAGAGTCTTAAGCAATTTTTGATGGTGGTTTGCTGAGTTGCTGCCGGTGCTAGTTCCATTACTACTGCTGCTGCTGCTGCTGTCTTGCAACGGATGCGCGCGCGAAGTGCATTACATCCTAGAAGCGATTACTTAACCTCATGGCTTGAGAGACTATAACCATCGTTTCCATCGTCATCGTCATCGTCATCGGTCGTTTGGTCGTTTGGTCGTCATCATTGCCGCCAGAGACGGTACGCGACGGTAATTTTCTTAAAGAGTACCTACGGCTACATTGGTGGTGGTTATGGTTGGTGTAGGTATATGCCTCTCTCTATGGGGACAAGCGCTGGAGTGTATGATGGGTACAACATCGAAACCAGGCGGCATACACAGAAGAAACTGGAAGTGATCGTCAGTGCCAGTGGTTAATGAGTCCAGGAGTCGCCATCTCGCCATAGTCTTCATCGTCGCGTCGCAGAGATGTATGCGGGACAGGAATTACCTGTTCGAATCCAATTTCATGGCATCACCGGGAGTTTTTTTTTGGAATTCTTCGCTTTGGGGGTGGAGTAGAGGTCTAGGACGACAATTGGCAATTACGGTAAGTGCATATGATCCTTTTGTCGATTCTCCCTGATAATTCATTGCACCTTAGGGTCAAGCTGATAAAATATTATCCAAACCTTGGACACACGAACGAGAGACGAGGGAGAGAGTGGAAAAAAAAGGGTTAAAGCTTACAGCTCATCCCCCGGATGATTTGTCGCCTGTCTACAATTACCACTCTCTAAAGTGGCCTCATCCTCTCCCCTCGTGGGGTATGGTAATTGCGTCACATAAATAATCAGCCCGTTTCCTTGTTGTGACATGGAGAATTCTCTCTGTGTGTGTGTGTGTGCGATTGGTGTCCCCCAGGCGAACATAAATAACTACGCCAACCGAACCCCAATATCAATTTGCACTAAGGATCTCTTAAATCCAAAGAATCCATGTGAGTGTCCTCTCCCCTGCTTACACGTCTCCGAAGATGCACGCTACGTGTGTTCATTTCATATGCACGACCATGCCACGAGCACAAGCAGCACGAGCTGTGCTAAGAAACTACCCCCGTTGGGGGATGTAAATTTACCCTCACTTGACGAATTATTTTTTATGTGAATCCAAGGAATGTCAGATTGATTTGACACTTCTTGAAGATGGACCGTTAGACAGATTGAAGGACCATCGAAAGAAAAAAAAAGGGTTGCCACCAACCCTGTCTCTCTCTGTGTGCCTGTCTGTGATAATTAGTCCCGAAAAGTTTGTCTCTAAGGAACGATAACTTAAATGTTAACACAAATGGCAAACGCAAGCAATTAAGGAAAATATTTTGTCGAAAGGATCTGTGCTTAGACAACCGTTTAGACGGGCGCGTACATTGTACTTGTGACTTGAGGGGGTTTTTTTCTTTGAAAGAGTTTCGTTCGTTTCCTGGTGGTTTATTGTTGAAACACGCTTCGCCGCTGGAGGGGGGCATCATCTGATTCCAGCTGCTTCTGTGTGATTGTTGATGGTGTGCGGTAAGTGGCAGGTAAATTAATTAAGTAAACTTGCGCTGCTGCCGATTGTTTCGTGTGGACTGGGAGCGGTAGGGGGTGGATAAACGAGGGCAGTTGTGAGTGAAGAATTCGATTAAAGTGCGAAAGGATTTGGAATTTTATGTCTTTTCGGTCTTCAATCGTGATTTACAGAGAAGAAAAGTCTAAAAACGACATCAAGGGGTTTCGTCATTTTTGAAAGATGAAGCAACGGCACCGAAGCTTCTCAAACTTCTCAAGTGTACCCCATCAGCTGAACCCAAAACAGATGCCAATGATGCTGTGGCGGTTCTAGTGTCCACCATAGTCTGTGAGGTAGGGAGGTCAGCTTTGTTACAGCAACTGGAAGAGAAGTTCCTGGCGCAACCCTTGTCTCTTGGGCAACATCCTGGAAACCCCTTGAAAGAAAGTGCCACACTACTAGTCTAACCAAAATCCGAAGGGATGCACATCAGCACTGGAGACCATGTTAAATCTCATCCTTTGGACCTCCAAGACAGCTGTAGAGCTGCAAAGACCGCACTTAGACTCAGTGAAGACGAAACATAGTCATCTCTCTGCGGATTCATCCACGCTGGACAACATAGCCCTACACAGCGACTGACTAACATTTGACAGAAGATTTAGAAGATTCAGAAGATTCAGAAGATTAAGAATGATCCTGACTGATTGACTGATGGGACTGGAGTCTCTTTTGTGAACTTCTAGGGCTAAACTGTTCGTTTTTCAATGGAAAATTGTCACCCTACACGTCGACAGCCGGTGAGTGTTAAGGCTCTAGAGTTGCCAATCGAATTCTAAGTTGGCTACCGTGTCGTATGGATATGAGCTTATGAAGAAAGGGTCACGCATACGTCGCATTCAGCAAGAGCTTAACCTTTGGTAACTCTGTCTATCAAAATGGGACTCAACTCCCTGGTAACGTTGAGTCAAACAAGAACTTTTCAAGGACTTTTCCAGCTTTACCTTTGAGATCTGGAAACAGCGGAGCTAATCTTTTGACAGGATTCTCACCTTTCCAACGGTCCAACAACGTTCCTAAGGTCTCGGTTTAAGAGCACAAAAGACGAGCTTAGGTCGCAATTCTTTTGTTTCTTCTTAGCTGGGGCAGATGACTCATAAAGTCTTTGTAGCGACAACATCACTTCGTGTGGATGGCGCATGAAAAAAACCATGTACCCATGGTGAACACTCCCGCAAATAGATGACGCCACAATCGAAAAATGGAACACCAGCGCCGACAGGACTGACAAGTCTGCCAAAAGAAAATTACCCTTCGTGTGACATTCTTGGTGGGTTGACGCCACATCTAGTCACGAGGAAAGTTGCTTTGGAATCTAATGAGTCTCTACTCCTCCCACATCCAGAAGCAACTTCACTCTGAATCATCGAGTTCTCTTACAGCCACTGAGCTGAGTCTTGCATTGAGCAATGGTGTCTAGAGACATCCTAATCCTTGCAAGATGAATTCGCAGAAATCTCTTTCTTTTGGTATGACACCACCATCTCCCTGGATACCATGTCGACGTGTCTAAAGTCCAGCTGCCTCTTACAACTCTTGGTAGACCTCCTCGTGATTATTTCTCAAATCAACTCGAATCTATCTTTTGGTCTATGAACCACCGACCAGAATTCACATACAGGTGTCGCAGTGTACCTCAAAATTCAATTAATCACCATCAGACGGAGATTATTGTCTCATAGCTACCACGCCTCCTCTTAACCCCACTCTCAGTTGAGATCAAATCCCATACCACAGTCCATATCTCATACGCAAAAGGTGCTCCGCTGCAAGATCGACAATCGCTCCGGATGATCTCTCTCCCTCTCTCCCTCACTCTTTCTCTCTCTCACTTTCTGTGTCTATGCCAAAAGGGCCACAAACCGATAGTCCCACAAGGAAAAGATATGCGTATAGGTATCTCTGCGCAGCCGCGCAACCCAACGATTCACACGAACGACTTAAAACGCTCGGCTTGTAACGCAAACCTTATCAACTTTATCTGCCAACCGTTGGTGTAACTCGAACTGCACGTTATGCCGCGCGTTAGTGCAAAACTATGTGCGCACCACCACTTAAACCGCCACCGGGCTCGCGCATAATTTCAGCTCAAGCCAGGACCAAGACCTGGACCAGGCCAAACGATAAGTCCAGATCGCGGCCTCGACCACAAAGAGATAATGCGAAAGTCGTGTAATCCATTAGCGTTGCTCTTTGTAAATTGTGACAATGACAATATTAAGATAACAGCGGACAGGACAGGACACAGACAGGACACTGCACGAACGCGGACACCACTGCATGAGATTACGCGCTTCTGCGCGTTCTTACCCGGGACTCTGACGACGATCATGATGATGATGGTGATGGAGCTAAGAAAGCGAGCGATATCGCTACAGCGACACCGATGGTGAGATGGTTTCTGGTTCTGTTTTCGTGTGCGTGGAATCCACTTTGGCTTCCGTTGTCCCATTCGGAGGCTATAGGTACTATACGCGCGCATGGGCGTAAGGAATTAATTTGTTGTCACCACTGGCAACATAAATCTCAACGTGAATCCGTGCTCAAGACCAACCCAATGGGTAGGTGGTCCACGATTTATGCGCGAACAGCACTTTGATCTTCGTTCTGTGTGTTGTCGTCTTGGCACAATCATCGTCATCGTCATCGTCGTCGTGGTCCTCGGCCCAGGATAACATGATTTGCATAGATTGGCGAATTATCATTCAACTGGTACATGAGCTTTAAATTGATTTTAAACTGCTCTGCGGGAGTGTGTGGGCTTTGACGCAAATGGTCGGTGGATTGCGTGACGCGTTTTGGAGGGCGTTGAGTGGGTTATGTTGTCGCAAAGATTGTCAATGGACAAGTTGGGTTATCAGATGGAAGATTCCAGGAGTGAATGGAAGGAGATATGTACATACTTCGAGCTGAAGTGTTGTTTGGTGAATCTCTGCCTTTAGCATGGAACTTGTTTGTGGTTTGCTGTCGTAGACCTGAAATTTCACAAAAGTCCTCATAAAGCAAGTCCTTGTCGGCTTATGAGCTTTAATTGTCACCTGGTTGTGGGCATACAGAGTGAGGACTTCCTTTTCAAAAATCCTCCAATCTTTGTCAATCCTGTATCTGAGCTGTTTAGCCCTTGAAGTTCGCAGAAGACAGACAGTCGCTGTCAAGTCATCCACCACCCACCATCCACCATCCTTCACCGTAACGGGATAGTTTAGAGGTTTTGGGGGACGTTGAACATAACACCGCTTCCCTGAGCCTGAGTGCGGTATTGGCAGAACTGGTACTACACTAGAAGGATGAGATTTAACATGACCTCAAGTGCTGATGTGGTTGTCGATCCTAGAGACTTATCTTAGAATTTCAAGGGCGTCGCACTGTCTGTAAAATTTGGTTCGACAACCGCCACTGTGTGTACCCAGGTGTTACCGAATCCTACATATGGACTTCGGAGCGAATGATACTCCACATCTCTGGGAGTTAAAACTTTCGACTTTCGTACCTCAATGTCTAATGATGTACGTCCTTTCCTACCTTCTTTTGGAGGATTGAACGCGTGAAAATACACCTTTTGAGGGCTTAATTCCCAGTCCTCGACCACTATAAGTGAACCGATTCCAAGTATGATAACATTGTCAGCTCTTACCGAAGCCATCTCTCTCCAAAGTACTCAGAGTCTCGTCGACAAAGAGGAACCGTATCAGTGGCGATAGAACACCTCCTTTTGGGGGGTTTCCTCTATGGATACCCTTCTTTCAACCAACATCGTCTAAAGCGGCATTGAACACGCGCATGACGTCTTCACCAGGATAACCTTGCAACTGTGGGCACTGTAGGTACATTCTGTGGTGCTGTCTTCACTCACGTTCCACAACTTACGACAGAAAGACCGACAGAATGGTTGGTCTTCCTGAACCTTTCTCCAGGCTCCAAGCCATCCAAAGAACATTTCCCTTTCCATCACAAGGCAACTCATTGGTAAACTGCCGAGGACATATGTACCTATGGCCATCGGATCAACTGTTATCCTCCAATCTAACTGCGTCAACATACAAACCATCACGACTCGACACACCAATCTATCCATTAAGACATCAAACCTCCTAAAAGGATTGTAATTGCTTGTATACCTACCCCCTCTCCTTCCATCGCAAACAGATTGCTTGTCCGAGACATCAAAGGCTTCTAGCGCATCTCTCTAATCCTTTGCTCGACGATTATCGAAAGCATGTCAAATTTTCCCCGAAAAGAATAACATTTTCCCGAAATCCTTTTTCATTTTCCTTCACCTTCTCCTTCTCCTTCACCCTCGTCTTCGTTTTCATTTTCGTCTTTCATTCGCGCTACCGAAACGAAAAGTGACGCATTTATGACATCAAAACTAGCGTATCGTCGACTAAACAAACACCATTCCGTCGGATCCTTGATGAACTGTCATAAAAAGGATAAAAACCAATAAAAAAACCAACAAAAAAAAAAACCCCGAAAACACAAACACAAAAACTCTGACTGATCCTTCGTGTCCTAAACAACACGGAGGCGACATGTTAAACAAACATGCTACCGTATTTATTGCCCACCACCAGGGCACCCGCTGTTTATCTATGATCCTTTGCCGTCCGTCCTCCAACGAAGCATCCTTTCGATTTCCCATCGACGATCGCCGGAATGTTGTTCTTCTCCTGACAATTGGGCGGCATTTGCACTTTGTTGAACGGTTTCTGTTGACCCACTTTGTGATCTGCCGCTTGCACTTGGAAAGTGCTAATTAGGGTCTCGAGTCCTTCAGTCCAGCTGTTGTTCGTCTTCATTTCGATTTTCAATTCGATTTTCATTTTCATTTCGGGAATTGACCCAATTTTTCGTCGGTTCTCGTCTCACTTTCGCTGGAGGAAGCAATAAATTTCTGTATCGCTCCCGCCGCCGCCGCCGTCGCATCAGCCATGTGGCATAGAGACACTTTGCATCTGGGCTACGGCTATGGGTAATAGATTCAATTGAAATCAAAATAAAAATTTCCTGTTTGGAGTCTTAGACTCTGCCAGCCCTGGGTGCTAGCCCGTTTAGGCCCCCTTCTTGGATCAACAAACAATTGATACGAGTGTACCTTGGCATGTCTTCTGTTTGTATGTACACGTATCGAGTGCCGTTCTGGTGCCTCATGTCAAACTGGGGATAAAAATAGAGGAAAAGTGGGATAAATAGTGGCAAGTGCCAGTTCTGTGTAGCTTGTGAAATAATTCCCCCCCCCCCTCCGCGGAATACTAAGTCAAAAGGTTGTTGCAGTAATTGTTGATACCTACTTGCTGGCGCGAAGCATTGTGGGACAGCGTAGGTAAGAGTTATACGTTACCTCTGAGATTTCCTTTTGAGACCGACGATTCTTCATCAGAAAACCACAGAGTCATGTGGACGTAACCCATGAGTGGCAGAAGTTATAGCACCGATAGGTGTGGAACTTGATGACACCAAGACGGGAGGAACTGATTTGTTCCAACAACAGTTCGGACCGCCTCTGGAGCTGCCATAAGATCGTGCTATTTGATGCCGCATGAGACTCCTTTTTGTAGAGTTTCTTCGTAGGATCTGTTATAAGCCTGTGGAGGCAGGTGAGGAGGGCGGAGGCACGGCTCAACTGGGACATTTATGCCAGCAAACCATAAGTAGTTGTCGATTGATGCATCTTCGTCAATTATGACGCATCTCCTCGTAAACGTCATAGAAAACCGAGCTTCTTGCAACCATTAGGATGGGAAAGACCTTTAGGTTTTTTTGCCGACTCCGAAAGGCGACTTAAGAAGCTCTTAGTTTAGGGCAGCAGCGGATGAAGTAAGTCTTTTTCTCCTTGTGGATCCTATTGACTCTTCTCCCTTCTTGACTGTATTTCTCAGTCGATCTAAGGATCAGTTCTACGGATTCCAATGCTGACGCCCTGTAGACCGTCCTTTCCGTCGTTGAATGGAAGTACCTGATGGTTCCTGAACCGTTCTTTGACAAGTAGAAAGAAACGCACTGCTAACCTTGATCACTGGTCTCTGCTGCTGGAGCTTTCAAATGTTTTCGTTCGTCGATCCTTCTCTAGGTATCTTCAAAAGTCCGTAAAAGGATTGTGAAGTGTCAGTAGCTGGACGCCCGCATCGTATGTTCTTTCACCTGCAGCAGGTCGTGGTTATACAGTAGCTATCATGTGGTGCCATCCCCATGCCGTCGTTGGCTTCTCTCCTGTTTTAAACGTCCAGGCGATTACTTCAAAAACGGCGACTAATGGCACGACAGTCAATCTCTGACCCTCTCCTCCAAAACTGGGCCACTCAAACGAAGCTTGTTCATTGTCCTACCAAGGAAGCAAGCCCTATACTACTCATTTCCTTAAATTGTTTGGGGGTCCGTAGAAAGCCGAATAGGCACTTCCATGATGATGAGCTCGCAGTATGAGCTACACATCAACGCATGGCAGGACACTTGTGTCGCCATCTTCTCCAAAAATGTCGCAGACTGTAGTGCCACTTAAGTAAGCCTAGCACATTGGGAGCCTTGACGAAAGTGTGTTCGCTAGAGATTCAAAAGTCAATGGAAGTCGTAACCGAGGATGAAGGAAGCACCCAATGCAGGGAGCACCTAATGAAGGAAGCACCCAATGCAGGAAGCATCTAATGCAGGAAGCACCTAATGCAGGAACCACCCAGTTCAAGCTCCTGTTCTAAGAAGTCTCTATCTGTATCTTGTCCAGCAAATTCATCGAAGATCTCATTTCTCGAGCTCCCAATAGAGTTCCCTGGGACCCAGCCAAGAGTCAAATAATCTTATCTTGCGAATGAACGCAGAGAGTTCCTGCAAAGGGTTTAGCAACGCCTTGAGCTCAGTCTGCCTGTCCCTAGACACATGGGTACTCCGACACTTCCTTCAGTATAACTCTCTCTCTCCGCATAAAAAAGTGCGTTTAGGACTGATTTCGGCTAGAATCTGAGCTAGAAAGGGAGTGTGTAGCCTCATATACGGCTCCAAATCTAGGCGAGGGTCTGGTGCTGTTGTTTTTGTGCAAGACGACAATAGTAGGTTTGGAACTATCCATGTGGCTACACACTCCCTTTCTAGCTCAGATTCTTGCTGAAGCCAGTCCTGAACGCAAGGGAATTCGGCTTTAAAATTGCGCAGCAGATAACTGTCACTACATGGATTCCCGATCGTCAGGTTTGACAAACTTTCAGAGTGAAGAGCTGAAGCTTACTTACTTACTTAAGGTGGCGCTACAGTCCGGGGCGGACCTGGGCCTCAAACAACAAGCGTCTCCAGCCAGCTCGATCTTTAGCTAGTTGCCTCCAGTTTCGCACGTTAAGTTGGTTGAGGTCCCTTTCAACTTGCGTGCGCCACCTGAATCGCGGTCTTTCTCTACTGCGCTGTCCCTCGGGGTCGGATTCGAAGATTTTTTAGACCGGAGCATTGGTGTCCATCAGCTCTATATGACCTAGCCACCTCAGTCGTTGGACCTTCGTTCTTCTAGCTAAGTCGATGTCGCTGTACAGCCCGTATAGTTCGTTGTTGTATCTCCTCCTCCACCGGGACCGAAAATCACTCAAAGAATTATCCTCTCGAAGCACCCAAGAGCACCCTCATCCACTTTTGAGCTGAAGCTGCAACGAAGTATTTCCCAAATAAGTGCAATTCACCATCGAGCCCGAATACCTTCCTCCACTTCTGATAGTTTTGTAGTTGCACCCCCAATGGTTCGGTCCTCAAACCGCTCACGGTAGATAAAACCGATCTTTTCAAGAAATCACCAAACAATCGTCTCATCCTCAGTAGAATTGAAAAGTTTAACCCCAAAACAGCCAAAAACTACCACACCACCACCGACCGTCACCACGATCATCGTCGTCCTCACGATCTCGTCTCGGGCATGATCATCACTCCAGCACTCGAGAAAGTGCTCCAAATCGTCCCACAAACAAAAACAACATTTTTTTGTTTTCTTCTCTCCTCCTCCACCTCCTCCTTCTCCTTCTCCTTCTCCTCCACCGCCTCTCGATTTTATTATTATTAAATTATCGGAAGCTGATTGACGCTTTCCAGATGAGCACAGCTTGAGCTTTTTTTTTTCGGCGGGTTGCTGGTTGCCAACCCCTGCCAACCCCCTGCGGGATCATGTCCAAGAAGAAATCCAAAGATCACTCGCGCTGTTGTGTGCTGTTTTTCTTTCGGTGGCGATTGGTTGAGAACCGTTTTTGTTTTTTTTTTTTGTTTTTTGCCCCTTTGAAGTGCGATACATTCTCTACACACAAAAATAAAATTTATTATCGATCCGCTGCGGGTCACACAGAAGAAAAAAAAAAAAAAAAAACCCCCAAACGGATCATTTGACTTAAAAATAGCTAATGACATACCGGGTGGGCATCCCGTGGCCTGCGGTGGGGTTGGTGGTGTTATTTTCTTAATTTTTCATCAATTTCTTCGATTTTTTCGGGCCAAAAAACTAGATACATGTGGACAAAGTAAGATGCGTTAGCAGTGGGCACTCTCATCCGACTTGGATTTGGATTAGCCAATCTAAGAGAAGTTTGTCATGAAACGGACTGCAGAGGGGGTTGGTGTGTTGGTTTAGCTTATACTTATGTGACTTCAAGAGGAGGTACCAGTACCAGGTTGCTCAATGTGCTGTCAGGTGATTGTAATTAATTTTTGTTTCGTTTAAAGAATTTTTTTTTTGTTTAGATTTTCCAAAGATTTATTATGTCATTTCGGCGGATTATAGTGTGTGAATTGTTTATACAAGAGTTATGGGTGTTCGAGGGGGGTTTTCTTGTGCGCGCTCTGGTTGCCTTGCCATTGCCAGTGTGTGTTCTAAGAATACATTTTGTTTTGATGTGCTCTGAAGAATGTCAACGGGGTGTAGAGCGTAGGCGCCGGCCGCCATAGTCGGCCGACAGTGTACGCCAAACATTTTATTGGCTGTGAAATTTTTTGGGGTCTATCTTCGCTTTTTTTTTGCGTAATTATATTGGAAAATGATGGCGGATAACGGAGCTTTTAGGGAGTGAATCATGGTAGAGACGTGGAAATTTTATGTGAATTTTAGTCATCTCTGACTGATACATTGCTGGAGAAACTGATGCAGTTTCGCTTTGGACGGACGACAACAAAAACTGAAGAAAGGAAAGTCAGAGAAAGACCGAAGGTGATCCAAACCTGGACCTGAACTAATTAAATGTCCAAATTTGATGCATCAAATTCCCGAGGGTAGTACAAATTGTTGGTTGGTCAAGAAAAACCTCAATAATTCTGCCTCGCCATCGATTCTAGCGCTAATTTACAGTGACATGCCAGCTGTCAGTCCCTCAGACAAGGCCAATCACCTTGCTGCGCACTTTGTAGTCAACTCAACGCTTCCAGATTGTGTATGCAGTATGCTCTATCTCGGCCTGTTCCGGATAGCGTCGAATTCTTCATGAAATAAATCCATTTTCGCACTCGAACAGTTACAGAAAGGGACTAGAGCTGCTCTACGAGCAGAAGAAGAGAGACGAGCACCGTCTTCTCAGGAGGAAAAAGAAGGAGCTGTCGAGAAAATGGAGAGATGCTAGGTACTCCAAGCATGAGATTCGAAAGTTTTACCAAGGACACAAATCCCGAACCGAAGCCTGTAGAAACGAATAAGGGAACATAGTAGTAGGGTCGCCGTTGATGGAAGGACCATTTCTGTGGACTGTATAACGGCGATGACGAACCAAATACCGCTGTCAGGCAGAATGAATCCTTCAACCTGGACGATGTAGACCAACAATTCCGTCCACCCGACCTGGATAAAGTGAAGATAGCCATATCTAAGCTGAAGTCCAACAAAGCTGCTGGAGCGTAAGGCCTGACTGCAGACCTCTTCAAAGCGGCAGGCGAAATTATGACCGATGAATAGAACCTCAGCATTGTTTTGCCCGATCCTCAAGAAAGGAGACCCTCTGAACTGCGCCAACTACAGAGGCATCAGTCTTCTTAACATCGCCTACAAAACCTATCTGTCGAATTGTGTGAACGGCTGAAGTCGTTCGTCAACAACCTAATTGATCCATATTAGAGTCATGTAGAGCGGCTGGACTACGGTCCGAAAAGTATTCGAATCCGCCCCCCGAGGAATAGCACAGAAGAGGAAGTCTGCGTTTCAGCTGGCGCATGCAAGTTGAAGGGGACCTCAACCAACTTAGCATGCGAAACTGGAGGCAGCTAGGTAAAGATCGAACTGGCTTGAGACGCTTGTTAGTTGAGGCCCAGGTCCACCCCGGACTATAGCGCCACCTTAAGTAAGTAAGTAACAGTTGCAGAAGGACTTAGACGTCTAAACATTCACACTTCGGCTGGTCCACATGGTACACCATCCATAGTGGGGGTCTTCCACGCTGGCAAAAGCCTTTCCGACTGTCCTACTTCTGTCCTATCTTTCCAAGAACATGGAAACTCTGGTCAATGGTTAGCTTATAAGCAAGTTCACTGATGATTTGATGGCACATCTCATCGAGAAGTGGAACGAATCACTTCGGTGATTGGAACTGAGCTCACTGAGCTTTAAGTCTATATCATTATATAAATGCTTGTGTTTCGGAATGCTCAAGTCTACAACACGCCCACTCACTCTTTTTCAAAATGTATCCAAGCCAAATGTTCGTCAAAAAACGGGACAATGGCAAATGGTGTTGTGCAAAAGTGTGGCCAGTTTGCCCTATCTCACTTGGCCTCTCTAAGTTTCTTTTGGTTACAGCCCTATTCCATCTCGTATCGCAGATGTCGTCGCGTTCTCCCCACATTTGTATATACCCCCTCCCTCCGATCTTTCACTCAGCTCAATGGGACATTTTGATACGCAACGTCCTCTCGATGAACATCAAGTAGCAATGTCGTTGTATGCATATCTGTTGAGATGTCAAAAAGGAAATAACACCAAAGACGTTTGTCCTCTTAAGAGTCTAGAAGCACCTAACACGCCTACCAGAGATAAGTTTCCCTTTGACTTTTTTACGACAAATTCTTCAAAGTTGACCCTCTCTTCTTCATTTTGGATCTTTGGATTCCATTCCAGGTGTGTGGGGTGAACCCTATTCACTGCCACTAATCATATTCCCATGGTTCTGGGTTGTTCTCCCTAAAAGTTGGTTACTAGGCAATTACACCAACGAAGTAAAGTTAATTTCGAGCCACGTAAACTCGTCACAGAAAGCTGACGAAACCTATCACTATTCGTCGCCAAGCTTCTTCATCGGGTCCGAGCTCACTTCTGTCCCCTTCAAGTCGTCTCTAGATTATTACAGACAGTCACTTGGTGTACGGTCCAGATTAGACCGAAAGCTATAGGCAAGATGCCATTGTGTCAAGTGCCGTAGAAAGGAAAAGAACAGACACCTTCTCATAGGACGTAGCCATCGTTTCGTGGGAAATCATACTCGAAGCCTTAAATAAAATCACGGGCTAACACTGCCAATCGCCTTCTCGAAATCGAAGAAGAGCTGTCTTCACAGTTTCCTCTGGTGTGGTGCATCCTTAACTTAAACTCAAATACACTTAACAATCTTCAAAGAACGTCCTAAGCATGCACAAGAGGGCCGATCTGTAAGATTAAAACAATTTGGGTGATGGACTTCCGTAGACGTAACTACAACTAACTAAAGCATCTTCAGACCGAGCCTCAGGAAATATCTCCTTGTCAAGCATCCTACCCGGAAGGAATCAAGGATTGGACACACCGATAAATGCGATGCAACCACAGCTATCTAGACTGACGAGCTCTATGTGGACTGTGAAATCGGTGGGGGTATTTGTACCAAAATCTTTCTCCCGTCCAAAGAATTCCGGAGGCTTGTCAGGCGATAAGTACCTTCTTACAAAACTTATAAGGGAAACCTAAAGCTCTCTATGATTGTCGACATGCCACCATCGAAGGTCTAAGCTGGTAGAACAGTGCAAAGAAGAACTTGCTTCCCTAAGCCCATTTTTACAATGATATTGGTCATAGGTCACAGAGACACTAAAGCCAGTGAACGAGCTGATAAACCTTGAGAGCTATGGCTCAGGGAATGAAGTGACATCTTCCTATACTTCCCATCCCATCAGACACCAAACATAAGTGGATAAGGCTGACCAACTGATCTTTTTGGATCATCTACAACTTACCAAAGATCTTCCTTACTTAAGGTGGCGCTACAGTCCGGGGTGGACCTGGGCCTCAACTAACAAGCGTCTCCAGCCAGCTTGATCTTTAACTAGCTGCCTCCAGTTTCGCACTCTAAGTTGGTTGAGGTCCCCTTCAACTTGCGTGCGGCACCTGACTCGCTGTCTTCCTCTACTACGCTGTCCCTCGGGGGTGGATTCGAAGATTTTTCGGACCGCAGCGTTGGTGTCCATCCGCTCTACATGACCCAGCCACCTCAGTCGTTGGACCTTTACCTTTCTGGCTAAGTCGATTTCGCTGTACAGTTCGTCGGTGTATCTCCTCTTCCTTGCCAAGGATAACTGATTAAACATAGAAAACGCGTGTGAATATAGCTAGACTCACTGTGATAAGTACAAGTCTCTGGCCCATTGGGGAACATTCAGGGAAATTAGGGATTCCCTTCAACTTCAGAACAACTTTTCTGTGTCAAACTTATCCTTAATCTTGGCAGAAGAAAGATTTCTCGAAGTGGTTTATCAAAAGGACCATCACAACCTAAGTTCTCTTCGATTATCCTTCATTATCCGCTTGGATTTGTGCATTTTGAAGTATTTCAAGATCATGTTCGTACACTAGAAGTAAAAATAATATCGGATATGTAGACTAGCACTAGACAACTACATCGTTGGATACACTCGTACATGCGTGCTCTCATCAAATTCATTATTTCCACCACAAGGTTAGATTTTTCATCGAAAGAAATTGTTTGCAAAACATTTACAAGACTAAAAAGTCAAGACATGCTCTTGTAAATATTCCAACAAAATGTCGGCCGCCTTGTTACAGAAGTATTTGAATATGGGAACATGGAAACACATGAACATGATCAGCGTGCTACAAATTTTTATAAGAATTCGGAACGAGAAATGTTAAACACATCCTTTTGCATAACAAATTGTTCAATGTTCGACATGTGCATAAAATACGGTACATTATTGTAATTTGAACAATGGACCTACAAGCTGTAGGAAGGTCCTTGAGGAGCAAGTCAAAAAAGCAGCAAAAAGGTTGCGAATCAAGGGTGTTCGAGGTGAATAAACATCAAAACTTTGAAAGGGATCAGCTTCAAGGACGAACAAATCAAAGACCCAAAAGATCCAATATAAAGGTATGCGACCTAAAAGATCTATTGCATCAATGGTGTAATTTCCCTCCTCGATCCCTACCTTGCCGTGGTGGAGGAGCTTGATCTATTGCTTGTGTACTAGATGTCAAACCGAGATGTCTAGAGAGAGAGAGAGAATCCTGTGAGTGCAGGTGGACATCTTCTTCGCCCTAACTCATGGATCCAAAAAGACCAATTCAGAAGCAAAGAGTGTAAATCGATGGGGCACTATGGAGCTGGCTCCATAAAAACCGATCAATTAGGAAAAGATGAAGAAGCTCGTCTTCAACGCGCTTCGGATAAGGAAAGCGTCTCTTTCTAGAGTCTAGCGACACTTGCTCATCCTTGTCTAACTTGTCAACTAGCTCCAAGCGTTCCAAAAATTGCAGAAATTGGAGGAACTAACTGAACAGGAACGGAAGAGGCTCCACAACGCACAGACCAACTTGCAGGAGCAGTCCAATGTGAGCCACTTACTAGCGCTCTGAAGGGAACTGCCCCTGCTGTAGTCACGAGCAAGAAAGGGCTGATGGGTCCACCTAAGTCTGCGACAAGCCACTGCCAGTCAGGATGTAGGGGGACATCATCGGTCAATCTAGAGAAAGAATGGCTAGACTTTCGACTTCAACGAAGTCTGGGCCGATTCCACTGTTCAGGGAGAAAGTGACTCCGGAGGTTGGTGGGGTGAGGATGGAGTCTTCAAACGGGACAAACTATAGCTACTCACGTGAGAAGGATACGTCAGCACCTCCACTACCCGGCAAAGACAGCGC
The DNA here is from genome assembly GCA_951813785.1 of Criorhina ranunculi. NCBI lineage: Eukaryota > Metazoa > Arthropoda > Insecta > Diptera > Syrphidae > Criorhina > Criorhina ranunculi. The sequence continues at coordinate 31,797,073 of OX638385.1, read as the reverse complement.
TGTTGAGCCTGAGTTCGACTCTTCTGTGAGGGCAGTTGGTCATGGCACCGGACTAGCCTATCCATCGGCCACCAAAACTAGGAGAAAACAGGCGACACAACATAACCTCAACCGGAACGCGATAGGGTTAATTCAGCGGCTTAAGAAGCATGATCCGGATACCTTCACGGAAGGGGATAAAGCTTCCCTGGATAGGGCACATAACACGCTCAAGCTTTAAGGGTCCACAAGACAGGGCACAAAAACGACGAAGGACTAAAGAGAAAGAGTACAGAGCGTAGGGCTGATCAGGAGAGCTGGCAAGAGACTGTTCGTGTCGAGTAGGGAAAGCCATTTGCCATCCACCTCAGTCGCGCTCAGACTTAGGTCTAACCTAACCTATGTCCTCAGTAAAGGAACCTGGCTGCGATGTCTGTTGAGTAAGTTGCAAAGGAGGGCTGAGTGGGTAACTTCTTTGGTCTAAACCTACGTTGGGTTTGCTTGAATCTTAGTTTAAGGCTTTCATTTGGGATTGGGTTGCCTGCATATGCAGCTGTTGGGAGCGTGTTTCTCCATGATGTAGACAAACAAAATAAACATCTCTAAGAAGTCTACGACAGTTTGGCTCTTCCTCAGCAGAAAAGACTGCAGGCCTTAGTTTCGAGGAATGTTATGGACGGGACACTGCAGAAGGCTTTGTAATATCCGTCTTCGGAGGCCGTATTTCCCCATCATACATAAGTTTGAGAGCGGTGTACCTAGTTATTGCCTAGCTTTGCATTGAAGCCCATCATCAATACGAGGCGGCTGGCGATTTTTGTTGAGTTGTGAGCGGTACCAAGTTCCCTGAAGAACAGAACAGAGAATACGACCTCTTTTTACCGGCCAAAGTATTCTCGAAGATGTTCAAGGATGGACTGTCGATCTCTGCGAATTCCTCACAAACTGATCAGTAGTGCGGCCCTCGTTTACCGAGTCCTATTCGACTCGAGAGTCTTAAGTGTGATCGTCTCCATCAATATCGACGTCTTTGATCTTGCCAACAGCTTTAGAATCGCTTGAGCTCCATAGAACCGTTAATCCATAAAAATTTGAGGTAGATACCCAGCTTGTGTACAAGCTCTACAGAGGTGTGGCTCTGTAGGCAGCCAGTCCTCAATTACATTGGACCAGTTACGTTCTTTTCTTGTCATTGATTGGCGTTGGACTCGTCAGCTCAACGCAGATCTGTTTTGATTAAGGATTGTGGTCTTGTTCTGCGACAGTATTACTTAGACCGCTGCTCGTTATCGGAGGCACTTTTGAAGCTACTTAAAGCCTGCTTAGGTCGAGATCTGTGACTTTTCTGACCATCTGGCTTGATTTACTCGTAAAATCTTCTCTAAATGGTTCGATTGTAGGACTTATGATGATTCCTCTTCTGGGATTAGAGACACTGCCTGTATTACCTCACTTCACCTTATCTGCAGCAACCCTTAAAGCAACTTCCCTCCACTCATCAGCTTCCTTCACCCGATTTAATGTCAAAATTGCTCGAGAGGCTCTCGAGATCAGTCCGTCTAACTTTGGATGTATCTCCTTCATCTTCACGCCACTTATACCAAACTGTAATCGAAACTTCGCCTTTCAAGTGCGACCACAGAAAGACATGATCTCACTCACAACACCACAAACAGACCACGATTAGTAGTTGTACACCCTCCCCGGAGGAGGACACACTGAAAAGTCACACAAAGACAAACTACACACCACACCATGACAAACGTCTTCAAAACGTCAAATCTTCCCAGAATGTCTCAGATTACAGATTTCCATTCGGGAAAAAGGAGAACACAGCCGACCATCCACTCTGGAACTGTAAGGCTCCCGCTTGCGATCGTAATCTTGGGTCATTTGTTTTGCGGAGGCATCTCGGTAGCACCCCAAACAATGGAATCCTTTTAGTGTCGTGTGGTTGCTACTTGCTACTGTATTCAGTTCTCCCGCTCAATGGTGGTCATGTCGTGTTGGTTTTTTGATCTCCCACCCATCTCCGCGTGTATACCCACTCAGAATGTCAGACGACAATGATGATGCTCCTCCATCGATGTCGTTGTCGTTGTCGTAGTCGCCATCGTGCGGACGTCACAAAAGTCGCATAGAGATAGGGACTATCGTTGTCTGATCTTTTGTCTGTTCCGCTGATGATAATTTCGTGACATTAATTCCGCCACCAGTCCACAAAGTCCACCACTGTGCCACCAGCACCGTGGCCAGTGTCAAAGGGCCCTACGAAGCAGACCAGACTGAGGTTTGCATTGGCAACATTTATCAACCGACTGCGGCGGCGGGAGTTCTTATCGGACGAGTCTCTGTCGCTGTGAGATACTCGCACATGGATCTCCATTCCGTTGCGTATCTCAAAATTGCGCACACGCTTAACCGAGTTCCTTAGAAATTCTGCGTTCGCAGATGCAACGCGAAACGCGCCTGTCGAACATGTACACCGCCGCGCGTTCCAATCGATCTATTTTCGGTCTTTTAAGAGCTCTGTGAACACTTTTGCGGAAATTGGCCGTTGCGCCTGCTGCCAGTACATGTGCAGTTGCAACTGTGCAACCGCCACCCCCCCGAAATAGACGATATGTGCGTGACTAAAGGCGCAAAACATGGCAGAATCGCATCGTGTATCCGCGAGATTTCGTGGAATTCCCTCGCCCCAAATGTGAAACAAGCGAAGGGATCCATGCCATGGTGGTGTGTTCTTCGGGTGATCCTGGTGAAATTGGAGGCGCACATAGGATGGATATTTTTAGAGATTTTTACGAGATGGATTAGGTTTGAGGGGTGGAGAGCTCTGCGCGGTCTCTAATGCGGGACACCACACATGTGTGTCGTTGTGCTTTTGTTAGTTTCAAATGAAGTCATCGTGAAGTGTTTAGTTCCGCACGATTGTTGGGGGTATTTTGAGAATGTTTTGTTGGCTTTATTGCATCTCGGCTTCCTAATTAGGGATATCACATTTCGGAGCATGAGCTAATGAGGGAGCGGGACAGGGATTGATGGTGATGTGATGATGATTGGAGCATTGGCAGGAGATTGATGTGCGAAATATTTTGTTACATGACCACCACGAGTGTTTTGCAATAAAACTGTGCGTTGGCCAACTTATAGACGAAACTGTTTTTAGGGGGAGAAAACGCGGTGTAGATGGGTGTAACAACATGCTTTGCAATTCAATCACAACGATGTGCCTCATAGCTGTGATGTGTCTGAAGGCGTAAGACATTTTGAAACGTTTCAAGTAAAACTTCATTGGAGTCGTGTCGTCTTTTGAGTGGTCTCAGCGACCAGACTTGCTGCTTCTGAAGTCTTAAAGCAGTCGATGCTGATCAAAGACAGCTTCCCTTAAAGATTTTCCAGTCGAAGAGAGACTCCATTTCTGTCTAGGTGCACATACTTGATTTACGAAAGGTAATAGCTGGCTTGCAACACTTCGTCCTCCATTTTGAAAGCCATAAAGGAACTGGTGTCAGAAGAAGATGAGGAGTTGCTTGGCACTAATCAGTTGAGTGACCGATCGGTGACATGTCACCACAACAGTGGACAAAAGCTGCGACATTATACGCACAAAGCTTCTGCAGTGTTGTCAATTACTCTGGCGTTTCTAAGGTTGCTGGGATGATCAAAGGCATCGGTATTAGTGTAGACGATCACACTTAAGACTCTCGAGTCGAATAAGACTCTGTAAAGGAGGCATTAGTTGTCAAGGACTCTAAGTAGGTACCGCACTATTGATCAGTTTGTGACAGACCGGCAGTCCAACCCCAAGCAGTACACAAGCACTGTTCCAATTTGGACGTCTTCGAGATAACTTTGGGCGGTAAAAAGAGTTCGTATTCTTCGTACCCGCATTAGGTGGATAGGTATCCCGTAGGCCACACTCAGGCTCACAGCCCATTAGAACGCATTGATACATTTATCCTCTCTGTCTTGGCGCGATCCACAGTGACTTTTACCAGCCAGCATACCTAGTAGCACCTGTTAAGAAGCCCTATTCCACCCTTTCTCGCGGCACCTTCTGGGAGAGTCTTGGGAAATTCCGAGCCTCCTGCGCAACGAAACAGAATAAGTGTGTCGGTTGGTCTGGGGCTCATCGAGCAACAACTTCTCCAAAATGGACCACCATGTCTTAATATACTTTGTCGACGGTCTTTGGCTATCGAACAAGGTCTACGATTGAATGGGTTGAATGGGTACGCAATTGAAGAGGGTTCACCAAAATGTAAATTGATGCGGTACCGCATTGATGTCCTGGAAGTCAGCGAAGGAAGGCGGTTTGAAGCGTGTCGATCTGGAATGTCAACCAGAAGCTGTCCCAAATCAGGAATTGGACTGATACTTACGTCGACAGCACGAGAAAGCTTCATATACCTTGGATGCAGATAGTGCTAGGCCCCAAGAGAACCCACGAATAGAGACGAGTTCTTCAGTGAACTTGGTAACTTCATATTGATGATGGACTTCAATGCAAAGCTTGGCAATGAATAGCTATACCGCTCTCAAACTTATGTATAATAGGGAAATACGGCCTCAAAAGATAGATGTTACAGAGGGGAACGGTTGTAGACTTCTGTAACCCCTATCGCCTTGTTATTCGAGCACAACGCCTGTCTCAACTGACAAGCAACGAAAGTTCGAGCTAAGGTTATATCCATGCTGCAGCAAGGTTGCTGTGAACAAGCTGTCAAAGACAAATGGCTTGCTACCTTCAAAAGTCGAGGGGAGGAGTTCTTATCATGGCCCGAAGTACTCTCAAGTGGATAGTAGCGTTGTCCAAAGGACACGGGAATTGAAGAAAGATGTAAGTGTAGGCTACGCCTAGAGAACTAGAAGAAAGTGAAACGTACATACAGTAGGCTCCCAATGGACTCAAACAACGAGGATTGGCCAAGTATGCTTCAAACAAATGCTATCGTTGACAGGAGGGTCATAGGCTCTCTCTGAGTTTAAAATGGACCCAACAAGGTGGTGTTTTGCTAGATCTCACTCTTGAAACGTCTCTTATAGTGAGCAATTGTCCAAGAGCTTCCAAAGCCGCGATGATATGGTACTACTTACTCAAAGCTCTAGAATCTTTGGTCTTTGTTGAGTCAAGAAGTTCCATCCTTCGTTGCTCCTTAAACGAAAGAAAAAACTCTCGAAAGGCTATAGTTCCGTCTACTTATGAACATTTCTTCCGAAAACCATTTGCATCGACCGATTTCCGGTCGACGGATACCCACAATCATAAGTCTTCCCACAAGCCTTGCCCTTGAATAAACTAATTGTTGAACACACACTCAATTTGTGCACTAAATGCACAAAACAAACGGCAAACGACGACAAAGAGAAGAGAAGAGCAGAGATTTCACATGCATTCATCCCAATCACCGGCTTTGCTAAGTACAAAAACAAACCTTGAAACCTTTCCACGTTCGCTGTGTCCCCACACACTTCTCTGTCTCCATCTCCATCTTCATCTGCATCATACTCATCATCATCATCGTTCTCTTCTCCAACAAATTAACACCGCTAACCAGTTGACGTTTAAACAATTCACATACCAAGCCATCCACAACGAAGTGTAGTCCCAACGACCGGACCTCTAAGATCGAACATCAATTTACGCCTGTTTACCTCCTTAACTTAGGCAACAAATAAGACTGTGTGTGTGTGTCCCGCAGTCCTCTTCCAACTCTTACGAGTAATTAGCAGTCACTTGGTGCCAGAACAATGCGTCGCCTTTGTCTTGTACATGGTCTGGAGCTGGTTAAGAGCTGATTAGGAACAAACTTCCTAGTGACGCGGTCATATGCAGTGTCACTGATGCATGCGTCGTCGCTGTGTGTTCGGTAAAATCATTTGCACGTGATGAGGAAAGTTGCCCGATGCATGACACTCGCACATGAGTGTGACATGGACACAGAAGAACCAGTGATTAGCGTCTAGTTAACCCCGCGAAGCCAGCCCCTAGGGCTGGAAGAAAAAAAAAACACAAAAACTTGACCGAAACATGGACTTTTCGCCACGCCATCAATCTCGGAAGGGTTATGGTTTCCCATCCGCTCTACCATGTTCATATTTTCCAAGAGTTATGGTCAATCACAGGGCCATGCATCATCGCAGTACACACCATGGAAAGCCAAAAAAACAGCAGCTGCAGCAAGGAGCTACTCGTAGCTGCATGAAGGAAAATGGAAAACATGCTTCTCGCACTCCAGATCTAATATCACTTTATAAATCATGTTTACACGGGCGGGGACGGGCCCCGAAATGTAATATCGCGGATAATTTCCTTGCGCTGAGGATGTTGTTGTTTTTTTTTTTTTTTTTTGGGATTGATGGTGGTAGCGAGCTTCATGACCGACATCGCGAATTGCGGAGCGCGGCATAACTTTCATCCCGCTCTGGGATGGGAAGTGGGAACACACTACAAATAAATATTCTTCGGTTGATTACATTTCGGGAACGTTTGCCTGGAACCACTTGTAGGGAGGCCAGTTGGGGTGTATTTTTTAGATTTTATGGCCAAGTAACTTCAGTCGAAGGTTTCATATAAGTGATGGGCTGGCAAGTCGCATGTGCAAGATGAAGGACCAACCAAGTTACCGTCTTGGATTTATGTCAAGTTTGAGAGATGTTACCTTCTAGACTGAAGTCTTACTTACTTGCACTTGTAGCCCTTGCGCCGACTCAATAGTGGAAGCACAGGAGACAAGCTTGAACGGCTTTACGAGCTTCATAGCGTCAGGGCATTTAAAAACGTCCAAATTCATTGAAAATGAGAATAGGAGGCTTAAGGAACGCATTAAGAACTCAGGTTAAAGAGTTGGGAAGCGTCTTCTGGGACATCTTCCCCCTATCAAGCTTGTAAAGCTGAAGGCTTGTAAAAAAAAGGGTTTAACGAGGAAGTTCCACTGATGATCCACACGATCAATAACTTGAAATAGAGTAGGGCAGCGGAATAGCATTCACGATATAACAGCCGACCATGGCGTCTCCGACTAACTGACAGGTTGCTTCGCCTAAGAATCCACAAGACAGAAAAGGCATCGTCAGCTACACACGTTGCCGCCTTAATTAACCAAAAAGATGAAATGACGATGAGGGAGCGAGGGTTCTTTCGCGTTTACTCTGGTCTCCCGTCATCGTCCCGTCTACTTGTCAAACTCCACAGCTTAGGCTTTGATGACCAGCTGAAGACCTGAAGATCATTGCCCGCGACGAACCTAAGAAGACTATTTCTAGATCTTGGACCTAAAACCTATTAACAGTGATCCTGGGCAAGGATTTCAATTGGAAATCCCACATTGAGGCCAGTGCCATTCGAGCTCCCAAATGGACCCGTTCTGAGGAGAAGTCGATCGATAAAATTGGGAGCGCGACCACACTGACTCCCATTTGGCCACGGGCGTTCGTGTGAGAACAGCTCCATTGCTTTTCTGTATACTCATGCCGCGCGGCCAAACAGAAGCGCTTCCAAAGGAGATCCTGTGGCACTGGCCTTAGTCTGTTTGCCTCCTTGCTACTAGAGCCTTATGTGTCTTACGACGCTTTTATGGTAGAACTTGGGTGTACCATGATAGTTAGGCATTGTTTGGTGACACAAAGCGGAACACGTAGGTACTGTGTGAGCTCATCTCTCTCTGTCGCATCACGAGACACCTCTTCCTCAATAATATCTTGACACATGAAGACATTAGAAATGCCTCGAATGGAGACATTCTCAACTTTATTAAAATGATCGAGGATCTCCTAGGTAGGTAGAGGTGGCGGTTCAATAGGAACCCAAGTAGCACTAGAATATACCTTTTTATTAGAAAGACTCGTGTGACCTTGTTGGTGATGTGTGCTGTTGAGGATGTGAGACAGTCGATGCCTAGAAGTGGATTAGAACCCGTATCCCTTTACCCGAGGATCTCCTAATCTAACAGATTCTCGGCACAATAGATCTTAAAGATCTCAGTGCTTCTAGCAAAGCCTTGCAAAGAAGCTTTTGAGCTTGAGATAATGTGACAGTTTGTCGACTTTGTTTATAAGAGGATAAAACTGCTGGCCACACTCTCTGTGAGTGTCCAAACAAAGAAATTCTCCATCCCGAGAACGACAGAAAGGCTTTTCCCAACGACATTCATGAGGAGGATACAAGGTCTTTCGGTTTAATTAGCACCCCATGGCACAATAAATCTTTCAGATGGCTGTGCCGCTCAATGGGCAGCATTCTGTACGAAGAAGTCCAAAGGCAGCAAGTTGACAGTAGTTTTCCCGTAATCGCTCAACAGTCGTGACTAGATGGCAGATCCTTAAAGTACACAGCTTACTGTCCCAAGCAAAGCTAACAGCAATCTCGAAGAGTACTAAAGAAGATAAGACTTCTGCCTAGTCCCAATTGATACGCAGGAACTAAGCGCTTGTAGATATTCTGTGCTCCTAGGTACAACAAAGTGATTCTGTGTGTCATCCCTTGTTATCTGACTTCAGCAAGGTCTTCCTTCAAACAATGGTCCCTCTATGGATGAACTTGAGCATCTACCTCCACTACCTCCACCGCTGGTCTTGTTTCAAAACATTGACATTGCCTTTCCCCGTGCACACAACTGAAACTGACCTAGACCGGCGGAGTGACTACTATGCAACCGTTCCACCTTCCAACAGCACTTACATCATCAGAATTCATTTGAATAAATTAAAAACGATTTTAATTATTAATTCGCGTTCGTCATGCCAAGTTGTCACCTTAATTACGGCTTACGGGACGAAGTGATCACTTCAAATAAACCCCCCACCCCCTCCTTGTTGTGGATCGCAATTACGATCAATGAACGTTTTGAGTAAGAGATTCAACTCCATTCAATTGCGCGTGGGACTCGAGTGTTGGCCGGAAAGTGTCACTCGCTGTAACCTTCAACTTTCGAAGACGCAATTCAAAGTCAATTGCTTCATCATCTTTCCAAATTGCCGCCGATGGTGGTGGTGCGGCAGATTTTTATTGCATAACTATCCCTGACCTCGAGATGACCAGTTCACAGGAAGTTCAATTTCATTCGCATCATCTGTGTGTTTGTGTGGAATATCACCTAAAGCTCATCCGTTGCATCCACAACCAGCCGGTACCATGTGAAACATCAACTCCGGAAAAATTACTCATCGCCATCGCGCTATGGAGTCCATTTGTTTTCACGTTCCACATCCACTTATCGGCACTCGGCATCTCTAGAGAAACATTTTCCTCGCTCGCAATGAAATACGTTCGCCCGATAGCAAGTGATTGGTCAACATACCTTCCCCCCCCCCGCCCGACGAGAGCCCGAAGAATATGAGAGACCATCTGCTCTCTACACCGAGTGTCGGTGGTGGCAATCCACAAAGTCTGTCTTTGGTTCTTTCCCGTTTCGGGACAACGAAATGCGAAATCGACGCAACGCGCCGCTGCCGGCGGCTACGTTTGCCTACTTCTGCACCAGAAAACACACCAGAAACACACCAGATACACACACCTGGGCATCATAATAGGAAGCCGCTGCCGTCTGTAACAATGTTGGCCTCTGCAACGGCCAATCTAAAGCGGTACCATTCCGAGGGATTAATCAGCCCTCTTCCTGTTTCGATCGATTTTTCCCGTTTTAAAAACCCAAAAGCGTTTCGTAATTAAATTCCGTTCCTCTCCGTGTGCACCATCGTCGCCGCGCCGCCCAAACGGGGACAACTGTCCTTGGCCAGCAAATTTATATTCCGCCCGTAACGAGTCCTTTAATGGCAGTTTACGTCATGTTAAACACTTATTACTTCATTGCTATTATTAGTCCCGATCTCGGTCTTGGTTGTTCCGATTGGACGCGGTATCCAGGTTTGTTTTTGCTTTTTTTGTTTTGGCCAACGCACATCATCATCTCATCAGCATCTCTGTCCCAATCCAGAGAGGGAAGAGACGATTTATACACATTTAGGGTCCACTCCGGCCGGCCGGCCGGCAGCTTGAATAAATTTCTTTATTAATAATTTGCTGGTGCACTACAACAGCGCAGCGGTACACCGGAGGACTCATGGTGTCCTCTGCTGCGTGTAAACATGAATAATGATTGACATCCCGAGGCTATGGATTCAGTTTACTTAAATAATGTTAACAATTACGACCAGTACCCCAAAAGCCCTAAGTGGGCTGAGGACGGTCCCAAAAAAAAAAAAACAGAAAAAACCAACATCGACTGACCGATATCGCGGACACGGACCGTTTAATTAAATCGGTGTGATTAAATGTTTCGATTAAATGGCAGTTAGCAGGCAATTAAGATGAAGGTATGGAAATTGTTGTCAAGCGTTGAGATGGATGTGTTTGCCATAATTTATTTCGGGCCAATCGAAGCGGGGAGGCCTTGAGGCAAGAGCTCATCGACATGATGACGATAATGAGCAGTTGTAAGCGGTGGAACTTAAGTGAATGCAAATTGGGGATGAATGGTGGTCACCGATGTCAAAGAGATGTCAAAATGGTGATTATGTGTTGGACGGAATGCGTAAGGGACAAGCTATAACCATGGAGGGGTTGTGGAAGGTTGTCATTCATCACAGTTTAGTTGGGGAAAAGAGATTTTTTGTTGTAAGAGTTAGAGTGGAACCTGTTTTCTACAGGCTTTGCAAGTTCTGTCATTTTTTATCCGATCTCCTCGCTTCGATGGCTTTTAGAAGCTTTGTTGCAAGTAAAATCCTCTGGCTGGTCAAAGACTTGCTTAACGCCGACGCAAGTAATTTTCATTAAAGAAGTCTGTTGGGTAAATTCTGTCCAAGATTACCTCTGCTTCCTACAACTATAGACAATAAATAGTTTCAGAGCCATCAGTCTTCCTGTCGGATTGTGTAAATGTAAACCCTTGGAACCTTTCGTCAACAACCTGATTGGGGCCAGTATCAGTGTGGCTTTAAGCCGGAAAAGTCCACAATTGTCTGCCTGTTTCCAGGCAGATCCTGGAAAAAACTCAACAAGTCCAAAGTGATGCCCATCATGCCTTTATCGATTTTTAAGGCCGCCTATGACACCATTTATGGAGACGAGCTGCAAAGAGTCATTTTTAGTTCTAACATCCATGCCAAACTCTTCTGTCTATGCAGGATGAGTATGAGGATCATCAACGACCCTACTTAGACCTTCTGCGTCAAAAAGATCATAGACAAGGTGATGAGCTGTTGTGTGACTTCTTTAACAACAGACTTGAACGGATTGTGCGACGCTGCAAGCCTACAGTCGAGGTATCTCTTTGGCAGACCCAAACGAGCTGTCAGAACAAGTTTAGCGGTGAATCAGGGCAAAGCTCCAGCATTGGCAGTCAGGAGGAAGGACACCTAACATGGACGAATAGAAGAGAAGATCATAGAGAACATCTACTACTTCGAAGTAGTTAGGGACTTTGTCACCTTCTTTCTGATATCACTTTTGACAGCAACATCTCTTTGGGCTAAGAAGGCAAATAAGTAGGTTAGCCTTGACAGCTATCACAGGTCTGCTCGGTACTCCCTGCTAAAGCATGAACCCTACGGAAAGCGAAATTCTTCGTCCCGCTTATGTCGACAACCTTTGGAGAAGGAGATACAACGACGAACTACACAGCGACTTCTATCTAGTCGAAGTATCACCTATAAGACTCCTGAGATAGGAAAGATTACATGGCGAATGAAAACCAACCCTCTGGCCTACAGAGTCGTCAATTCTAACCCAAAAAGACGATGCAATATAGGAAAAGATTCGAATTAGGTGGCGTGTACAAGCATCTCTGGCCTTTTAGCCTTTTCCTTTCCTAGATACAAGTGGAAATCACAATTTTATAAATGTACCTACGTATCAACGACTTCTAGCTTTCCCATCCTGAGATGCTGCACACCCAATCTTCGTGCTGTTTATGAACACACGTCAGCTACAACTTTTCGGTATACAACAGAGCTCTTTCAGAGTCAAAAAAGTGATGCCACCTGAACTTTGAAAGATTTCTGTTTGTGACATCGTCCTTTCACGTATACCTCCACTGTAACCTCGGAGACCTTGACATTCATCATTGTCTGGCTGAGGGCAACTAAAACGAGACACACAAGGCACGCAAGCAATCTTGAAACACAGTTTGAATCTGTCATACGAAAAAATTCTCCCGACCACTGGAAGTCGTGGAAGGTTGTGAAAAGGGGTCTCCACATTTAGCGAAGTCCTGGCTACTGGTGAGGCCATCGAAACATCGACATAGGGTTGGGGTCAACAAAGTTGCTAAAGCGAATAATAAGTCGTCGGACTGACGAGCAAGATGTCTAAACTTAAGGACATTGCCAGGAAACTAAAATAAGTTTCATAGACATGAACCAAATAAGTTTAAAGCAGGAACTACAGTTTATCGAAGCGCACTTAGACTTGGCTTGAATCCTATCCCCCTGGAGCTACGTGGGACATGGAAGATTTCAGTTTGTCGAAGAAAACTTAAATTTGGCTTGAATCCTATCCCCCTGGAGCTACACGGGACATCTACAGAGTCCACTCGTCATCTTCAAGTTTCAAACATCGATTCCTTCTCGGCCGTTCCTTGCCACGTTCTTTTGAGTCGATCAACTCCTCTGCTAGTCCATTATTCTGTTTAAAAGCATGCAAACGTTGGCTTCCTTGGTTCTCCGTAAGTCAGCGCTGCCCGAAGGACATCACTGATGACCAATAAGAAGTGAAGTTTACAACCCTTTGGCACCCCATTTGTGGTTTTGAAGCCATCTGTCACCAAAGGTAATGCCGCTTGTCACCACATATAAAATATCTGTTCAAGCTGTCGAAGCCCTTCTCGAAGGTGATGCACCGTAGAGGTATGTAGTGGAGATCTATACTTCGATGCATTTCTCTATGACAAGACTTTGCAGGAAGCTCCTTCCTCTTTCATCCAAGAATTGGACTCATTTCCCATTGCTCTCAATGTGAGCGGGTATAGCAGCTCTGTCGTTGTATTTGAAAGAACTCGACAGGGATGTCATCAATGCCAACCGCTTCATTTTTTTGCTTAATGGATCTTTTCGGGAACAGATTCCTGCGCTACTGAGAGGCCCGATACTTATTCGAAAATGAATTGCTTAGGAAAGCTCCTAGAATTCATGACCGTAACGCTGTACCAAAATGGAATCTCCATTTCCTTAAATGACGCTCATCTTCACCTTGATCTTCATCTTCACCAAAGGTTGCTTGATACTATGACTAACTGACAGCTCGTAGACGCTGTAGACAGTCCTTTTGTCACCCCTGCCGCCTTGAAGCCGAATAGCAATGGTTTGGATTCATGTTTCGAGGCTTACCGAGCCTTCATTGTCTCGAAAAAAGCGTTTTCAAAGCCCCAACAGTAGCAGTTGAAAACAGTTGAAAACTTTCATACACCACACGCTCAATCATGACAAAACAAAAAACTTGTCAAATTGTTTCCCTTCAAAGACTAATCACTCGTGTACAACACATTTCGCTTGCACAATTAAACTTCAAGTGGAATAATCCTGTTTCTGTCATTCATCCCTTTACATCCTTACAAGCTCACGCCACCCACTTTCTGTCTATAGTTCACTTTACAGTTTCGAAATAAACTTATTAAAATGAGAACTAAAGCTGACAGAGATGTATGACATGACACTCATCCTCCTTCCTGATGGTGTTGTGGCAACTAACACTTCATTAAGGGAACACTTTTCACACCCTTTAAATTGGTTTTTTTCGTCAATGTGTTCCCGTTCCCGTTCCCGAGCTGGTATCATCACTTTTCCAAGTCAATTTTGACACAAAGTTTAATCGCCTGTTGACAGTTGTAGCGACATCAATTTTCTGGTATGCAAATTGTTTTCGAAACAGTAAAACAGGGAACACGACACGACAAGGGTGATTGATGAAACTGAAAGTCTCCTGACAGGGATTTGATTAAAAAAAAAAAAAATTTTTTCACTGCCCACATGGGACTTGGGACTGGAAAGGGGGTAGAGTGATGCTTGTAATGTACCGTGTGCTGTGGAGTTTTATGTCACAAATTGTTGGAAATTAAAAAAATGAATTTTTAAATGTCAGCTACTTTATGAGGTGTGAACAAGTTGTCCTGTGGATGGGGACAGCTTCGAGTCTGAAGTATCCGTGGGATGTCAGTGTTTTCAAACCAAATGGAGTTGAACTGTGTAGGTGAATCGATTTTATGCTTAAAACTTGACAGATAGTCCTGTGCTTGGACCCTAGTGGGGACGACTTAACAAAAAATGAAAAGGAAAAAGGGAAGCAAACAAAACTTCAGCCGTTGTCAACTATTTTTTCTCTTGAACTGCAGTGGAATGTATGACAAATAGTTTGTACAACAGCCTTTCATTTGCCCCAAGGGATGAGCAGCCTATTTCTTCCGACATTTCGCGATTGAGAAACGTTTTGTCTTTCCCATGTTTCCTTGAAAGAAACGCATATGAGTCTGCCGGTAAGGGACTAGAACACACTTAAGGGAAGTCCGTCGAAAGTCGAGAAAATTGGTAAGGGATCCTTCTATAAGGAGGAAGAATGATTCTTTTAGGTTCTGTGTAGATCAAGGAAGCTTAGGTTAGATACGTGGGCTGGCGAATAGGAACCACCCCTACACCTCACTTAGGTCCACTACAGACCCATTGAACTTCCTCGTCACCACAGCCCCTACACAGGTGTTCTTCAGTTATATGGAGCTTCTTCATGTGGTACCGCAAAGTGTTGTGTCCCATAAATTTGTATAATTATGTCGGTCCTAGCTTTGTCAAATATGGGCCATAGCTTCCCCGTAATGACACAGATGTCCAGAGAGGACCATCTTTTGTTTGTCTCTCTTAGAGCCCTATTCCCTGCTTCGAGCTTTAATGAGCAAGGCAGGATGTTCACCGAGGGGTTGGCTTGTTCCGGACTTAATGCCGAACCACTTCTTGCTAATTTGTCAGCGTTCTCGTTCCCTGGTATGCCCTGATGTCCAGGGACCCAGTGCTGTGCTCCAAGAACCCTAAGGAAGAAAATCAAGGAAGCTTTCGTTGGACATAAAATTTGACAGATCACGGTAGAGGAAAAATCGCGGCTGTACTTACCAAAGATGGCCCTTCAGTCCAAGGTGGTCCTGGGTCTCTACCAACAAGCATCCCCAGCCAGATCAATATCTAGGTAGCTGCCTCCTGTTTTGCACCCTAAGTAGGTAGTCGCTGTATACAAATTTTACTGTCTCCAATGGAGGGCTCTTCCAGATCAAGAGGAGCCACGTAAGTTGCACAATGCCTCAACGACTTGGTAGAGGTTCATACATACCGAGCTTGTAAGTATTGGGAGAAGGTCTAAGGGTTGACAAGGAGAAGTTTGACTTGTGTGATCTTCACTTGAGATCCCTAGGTTATGAAGTGGATCCCAATGGGTTGCATGTTTATTCAGAGAAACTTGAGGACAAAGCTAGGATTCCCACGCCAAAGAACGTTAAAGAGGTTAGAGGGTTTGTATGAACGGTTCGCAGGTATAGGGGGCAGTTACATGGGCAATTTATTGAAACGCTATGTATTGTCCTCCCCTGTTAGGCATTCGATTGTAATACCACTTTTTCGTAGAGCATCCTTGTTTCCGCAAAGCTTAAGACGAGTCAAAAATCCACTCCAACTCTGCGAACACGTAATTTTGTGTCCAACAGTGACTTGGTAACTCCGAATGTAAGTAGAAGGGACTTTTGGAAGTTCTCATTGCGGAATAAGAACTATAGACGAGCCTCGATATAGATAGATTTACAGTGATGATTTACGCAGGCAATGTGGTAAACCTAGAGCCGAAGATGACTCCATCTGTAACAAGTGAGATCATGCAGGGTCGTCTAAGTAGACAGATAAAAGCACAAGAACCGCTCTTCAAATTTTAAGGTCGAAACACATTTTTCCCTTTCATTTCGCTCCTGTACCCCTAAATAAAAGGATCTCCATGGATACATGACACATTCCCTCACCCTGACTTATGTCGATTTTCAAAATTAATAGCCACTAAGTCATTCAAGCCTCTCCTCCGCCATCTTTCATTCAACCTGTCACTCATTAGCGTTCGATGAAATATTACTGTCTATTCGTCTAAGACAAATGTTTTGACTTGAAACGCTCGTTTCCCCCCCCCCCTGTCTCTCACGGATCACTTAAGTTAAAAACAAGTTCCGCGATCGTTCCTCTTTTGAAGTCTCATCTCTCGATATGACATAACCATTTAATTGTACTTCAACGTTACGTAACAAGAACTCGTTGGTAAACACTTTCACAGCCTACAGTCGACTGACTGTGTCCTCAAACTATCTAAACTGTGTGACATTCTGGGTAATTAAACCCCTTCGGCGTCTGATTAAGCCCCTTAGTTGCACCCTTGACCGCAGTCTCAACTCGAACTAATTAAAATAATCGCTGGAATGACACTTAATGATATGTCACTGTAATCCGTTGGCCACGACCATACGTTAATCAGCTAGCTGTCAAACCGTTCGATGAAATGTTGTCTGCCAATAATTTAGGGTCAATCCGAATCGGAGTGACAAGAGACACTTTAGTGTCACGTTGAATGCATGATCTTTACAAAACACATCCGTCGTCAATGGGTTTGGATTGGTTGCCCCCTCAGTCCCTCTGTCACAATCACCACAGCCATGCTGCTTATCGACACACACACACACAGTCGTTGTTGTCATTGGAGCTGTCACTTTGAAAAGCGTTTTGTTTACACGACGCTTAATCGGCTCGATCTCCTTGATCCGAAGTTGTATGTTCTTCTGAGACAAAATAAAAAAAAAAATGCAAAATTAAAATTGTCAATCAAATAATTAAATTGTCACGGATAAGAGCTTTAAAGGCGGCTTGCAACTGACGATGATTCCACGAATACGTTGCCATTGTGGGGGCTGATCGTTGATCGTCATCGTGGCAATAACAAAAGGTTGACACATGCGATTACGGTCACTTGAAGCCGAGGCCAAATCCACTTTGTACCAAAGTGACAACCTTATACAGCCAACGATAGCCAAACGATGATGATGATGACAGGTGGCCTTGGATGGATCATAGAACTATGTTAATCGTGTTTGTCCGTAGAGATTAAACGTGGAGAGCTTAGCTTGAGGGTATATCACACTGACAAGCCGCTGCCGCCGTCGACGATATTGACGGAACAACTTCAAAGATTCGATTGTGTTTTTCCATTTTTTTTTTTTCATGTTCGACTTGACATGACTGATAAAAGCAATTAGTTGGGATTTTTGGCATCGGAAATGGCCATTAGACAAGGCTTTCCACTTGTTTCTGCTAATGAAGGTGACATTTGGTGAGGTGAAGTAGTGGGAGTGACCTAGAGTTCGAAACAAGTCGATTCCGAAACACGTTTTGTGGTACTTTTTTCGCGTATAAAGTTTGTGTCGAACCTTACAAGATGAAGGCTGGAGGGACCTGTATTAGCTCAAGCCCTTTGACCAAGTCCCTTTGCACTCTTTAGAAGGACATTGGGCGGTTTGATCGATGATCTTCAGACAAAATCAGATCCAGATGGACGTGCATCTTAAGCTGGCTTGACCTTAAGCCTGGCTATAGCCTTCTTGGGAGTCAAGGTATGTCTACAAAACTAACGAAGATTCCCATGAAAAGAGTCAAAAGATTGACTTTCTTGGAGACATTTCACAACGGTAAGCAGATACGTCTTGATAAGCTTCTACAAATCTTGGTGGTTCGACGTACCTAATCTGGGCTAGTTTTTTACAGCTCAGAGACAATGAAGAGATCTTTTGAGGCTTTAGCTGGTTTTTCATAAGCACTTTTGTGATTCTACATTCGACTTTAGTGGAAGCTACAGCTTAGCTCTGACCATGCGGTTTCATGTCGGAGTCTATTGTGACAGTCCGGGAGTGATCTTGTGTCAGTAAGGCTACGAATTCACTCCTTAGCGTCCGACTTGTTGTGAGAGGGCCACCGAAACATGTATCATCACTCTCGAGCTAGACATAGTTTACAGATAGAGGCCAACGTTGGTATACATTCGTGGCAAGATGTCAAGTTTCTTAAGGATTACGCTGAAGCCAATGCTTCATCTGTTTTCCTACACTTAAAGACCGTTGAACTGCCTTCTGTCAAAGTCCACGTAAGAGCTCAAGGCTAGTCAACAAGTTGGACACATCGATCATATTGAGTCAATCGGGAAATGTGTCCCTTGTTTGACTGGAACCTCCCTGTGGTGGAATGAACACCTTTCCAGACTTGACTTCTGACAGCCTTTCAAAAATTGCCTCAAAATCTAGAAGAAGAATCCATTCGAATAGCCAAATCAGAGGTAAGGAGGAGCTACTGTCAATCCAGTGAAACGATCAATGATTTCGCAAGGTTAAGTAAGATTCTACCTCGTCACTTAGAAAGGTGGATGGGACATGGACAGAGTCTTCTGCGGAAACCCTCAAGCTTTCAATGAACTCTCATTCTGTGGTTCCGATTTCGAAAGCTGTCCAAGCGAGAGCATTCATCTGGAAAGGATTTTGAGCCCATTAGCTGCTTTTTGTTCCAGAAGACGGTGCCCTGTCAGATGTTGATTCCACAAATGAATAGTTGTGGCCACTCCAACCGTACCCTGTGAAACAGTAACACCATGATCTATAAAGCATATCTTCCTCTGAAACTTGAATATAACTCTCATGCCTCAGCAGGAGCTCCAACAACGTGTTGACCCTATTTAGATACTAGCTTGGAGTCTGATCGGTGATTGATTTCTTTGCGACCAAAGCTCTTAAACAGTCTCGGAGCAGTGGATACTTGGAGCTCCTGTTCTACACAACTGCTCGAACGAAAATTTATGATCGCGTCCCGTTTGTCCAAATGCGAGAACGTTGTCTTCTTCCCGAGTTTGGACAGCGATTTTCCACCACAGAAGTGCACCTGTGATCCAACAATTGAATGGTAACTTGGAGCCTCCCAGATCCCAGTACAGATGAGTAGAACCAGAATCAACACCAAAAGCCTTTAATTTAACTCCCGTGTCTAACATTACCACACACACACACTTAATCACCTAACTATTCCTGGAAGCTATACCATTCAATGCCTCTCATCCCCCACCTCCGTCGTTCCACTGTGCATCATCAGATCATCGAACCACAACAAAGGGAACATAATTATGCCAAAGAAAAATATAATTAAAGCGACGCGGACAAAACGCTCGCGTTGGATTGGAATATCAATCATCTGTCACGAGTGTGGAGGAATTTCTGAAATCCCCCTCTTGTCCCGACAAATCCATATGTGGTCCCATTCCATCGTCATTGACAAATATCATCAATGTCATGCATCTCTCGGGATCACCATCATCATCAGCTCAGCGTCGTGATCGAACATCATCGGGGTTCCATTAATAACGCCGCAGCTTGTCACTATCCCGAAGATCAATTAATCTTTTTGAACCTTAAACACGGAACTGACCATGAGTGGACGAGGTCTTGGTTTGCCAAAAAAAAATACGTGCTTCACCATCCACCATGTGTCTCTATGAATCGACTCTCAAGCTCATGGTCTTTCGACTAATTGCCTAGTCAACAATAAACATTGGGGCGGGTGTACCTTAAAAACCGCAAAAGGATCCATCTGTGGCATGCGCCTTTGTGGTTAGTTTTGACAATTTTTGTGGAACAGGGGCGACAAAATGCAACCAAATGATGACAGCGTGGTGGGTATTCCTCAATAACAGTTGCAGAAGCTTAATTGCAGTCACAGTCACTCAGGCGATAAGTGAATGTGGTGAATGGCCTACGGATTGGCTAGAGACTGGTAGCTTAGCTACCACCTATTCCCATTCGTCGTCGTGGTCGTTGTTGTCGTCGTCGTGGTCGTGGTCGTCAATGAATGTCAAATTATCGACGTTGAGGGATTACCATGTGGACACACACCGTTGGGTATGATGCACTGACGAGCGAGTGTCTAAGAAGACACGAAATTGAATTTTAAGTCAACAACAGTGTGTGCGCAGGAAGGGGGACAGCCCGAGACTTAAAACTTTAGAGTCGCAGGTCCCGTTTTCAAGCGCCCGAAGAAGAATGAATCGACTTGCGGTCACTGTAGGAGCACACTCTGTCAAAATATTCATTTAAGTCGTTCGGTCCACCCGATGTTGTCCGGAAGGATATCGCCTTTTTCACAAGTCGTCACCCTGGAACGTTGTGGTCTCATCTAGTGAATGAGAAAGTTTGCCTCCACTCTGTCCAATAGGCGATGTTTCCAATCAGCCTCGCATCTTCTTCTCGTATCTGTGCTTTAGCGTTCTTGCCAGCCTTGTTTGGAAAGCTCCGTGGTGGTTTTCCTCTTGCAGATCCGAGCCTTGGGATTCCTGCCGTGAGCCTGCTCAACGTTGTTGTGATCTTTGCAGCAAGGCGTGAGCTTAGTGTCCAATCTCACTGCGAAGTACTTCATTGGACCTCAAAGCTGGTTGGGATCTTCCTTCTGGTCAGCAGAACTATCTCCGTCCTTTCCATTGCGAGGCTTAGATTGTGCGGTCTTTCTTCCAAGAATGGACGCATCTCATGACCCGGTTAAGCCGTTTTTTAAAATTCATTTTCGTTGGCTCGCTCGGTGATCCTGTCGTGGGATACATGTCTTAATTCGGGATTCAGCCTTGTGCTACACCACTGTTCACTTCCTTCCATGGAATCAAAGATCAGCTCTTTGTCTCTGAGAAAACCTTTCATCAATCGCGGAAAGCAGGTCGGACCAACGTGTAGAGACAGCTGCAACAATGGCTAAACCTATGTTAACCAGCTCGACATGCTATAAATCTGGGATTCAGACTCAATCTCAATGGAAAAAGTCCTACGAATGAGCCCCAAACGTATAAACCCCGCCAGTTGGTCAGTTTTGTTGGTCTTTAGCCATGAGGCCTGTGAACCAAAAGATCTGTTTCATCTTAAAAGCCTTTGAACTAGATTTTGTCGTTGGGTGTCTCACTTACTTGACTTAAGGGGACTCCAGGCTTACAAAGGCCCCCTGCCTAAGATACAATACTCTTCCATCGTTCACGGTTCCGGAAAGCTTTCTCCTGCTTCCTGGGGGCGGTCGCTTGATTTCTTTATAGAAGAACTCGGGGCTTGAAGACCTTGTAAGTTGATGAACTGTCTTTCATCGGTTGTCTATCAGTCTCATGTTGAACGTTGACTATGACGAACGAGGTGAGTCCTTATGTTTGGCTCAAGCCTGAGCAGATGCACAAATAAGAAGTTGACAACCAAAAAAGGTATCCGTCCAGCTTTGTCCAAATCTTCTAGCTTTCATTTACCTCTGGGCTTCCTTAATTATTTTTAAGGCGGTTGACTTACAGGCTCTCTGGATTGAAGTGGAAGTGGAAGAAGACGAACGAGGTGAGTCCTAATGTTTGGCTCAAGCCTGAGCAGATGCACAAATAAGACGTTGACAACCACAAAAGGTTTCCATTCAGCTTTGTTCAGATCTTCTAGCGCCATCTAGCTTTGCATTCTTTGTCACCTCGTCGCATCTCTCCGAACGACCTTATTTATCTTTATAGCCTCCGGTCTCCCTGAATTCGTTTTAAGGCGGTTGAGTTACAGGCCCTCAAGCTTTCAGAAGATTCATCTGCTTCAACTCGAACTTTACTTGCTGTCCACACTGTAAGACTGCAATTGAGCACCCGGATTTAACTCATTTTGACCAGTTGCTGTTGTTGTTGTTGTTATTGTTGGTGTTGTTGCATCCCTCGTTATTGTGGTTTGCGGTAATATACGCACACGTACGTCTCGTCTTATTGTTGGTCGTCTTCAGGCCCGCTTTTGAGGTTCGTGATGACATGATAATGAGTGCGGCCAACCACAGAAAATAAATTAGACCGCGCCACCGTCCACCATCCAGTACGTTTGCACAAAACATTGCACATGCAATGCAATCCACGGATGTGCATTACCACACTTTGCACAGCGATGTTATAGACCTTTTCTTTTTTTTTGCTTTTGGTGCCATGGGTATGCTATGTGACGACGACTGATTGTTGCTTCTGCGATTGGCAAAGTCTTCTCGAACGGACATGACTCCAATGGTCAATCTACCGAAAGACCGTCTCATCCAATTAGAAGGCTTAACCGTGCTAAGGCGACCGCCACACTGCACACACACCCGAAATATGTACCGCCTTTGAAAATTCATATCATAATTTGTCCCGGACCACCTCCTTTGGTCGGTTCAATATCTATGGACGACCCAGCAGCCCCCCAGGAGATGACCCCAAATGAACGCAATAAAACCACTGATTATTCAATTCCAATCCCGAAAGATAAATGAGCGTCGCATTCACCTGCTCTCGCCGATCAAAGATACAGGACACGGCAATTAAGTGTCATTAACAGGAGGGAGTCTCAACTCTCAAGTCCCAAGTCGCAGGCGCACATGCACAGCCACAGAGCGCAACCCTTAAGGGTGACAATGTTGTTTGCGAGTAAGATAGACTCTGATCGGATCGCTGCGTTGTCGCCGACTCGGCATATACACAAATCCCAAATGTGGGATCGTCTCGTAGGTTAGGTTAGGTATAGGTACACTTGTTGGCTTCAGGATATTAATGAGCTCTGGGTGTGCGACCAATTGTGACGTTTAATATTCATGAGTCTTTCTGGTCGCTGGTGACGTCTTCGTGGGGCATCTTCAAGTTTTTTTTTCTTGTAAATACCGTGTCGGTTGTTGCTGCGCTGCTGCTGTAGGGGGCTTCCTTGTCCGCGCCGCCATCCGATGACAGTGACGGATTTTTCCAACAGCTAGCTTTGTCACTGAGAAGACACTCTGTGGACATGAGACATGTTAGTTTATATCAGAGGATGACTGACTGAACATGTGAAGTATTATGTACATGCGATGGGGGAGGGAAGTAGGAAGACTGTGACCTTTTCGATAAGAATCTCGTTTTGCATTACTAGTTCCGGTGGAGTCTCTAATGAGATGCGGATTTCATTTCGATGATGTGACGGGAAGAGTTGACTAGTAGTGTTGCACTGGAAAGAAAGATTAGAGCGACTAGGAGATGAAAACCAAAACGGAAAGACGACGCAATGAAAAAAGGGAAAACCTCACCTCAAATGACAAGCAAACCGGGTAAAGTTTCAATGCAAAGTCGGAGGAACGGTTTGAAAAGCCGATTGGAAAGGCTTTTAGGTCGTGTTTCAGATCCACACTGGACTATAGCGCCATCTGTAGGACTTTCTAGATGCAAATAGTTATACATTTCAGAAGATAAGTTACGAAAAAGTTGAGAAGACTGAGAAGTCTTCACTGTCAGACCTGAAAGGGTCCATGGGAACATATCCCTGCTTTGACAGTTCATCAACTGGTTTATTCCGTTGGAATCTAGGAACCCAAACGAGTTGAGTGGAAGGAGTCGAATGAGTTGAATTAGCAGAACTGTCAAACGATTTCTTGACGAGACTGAAGCCTGAATCCTTAATGTGCTGCTTGAATGACTAGGACTACACAGATAACCTTACTTGATGTAGGTAGATCCTTGGATTTGATGACCCATTCCGCCAGCAAAGATCTCAGCCCGATAGACAGAAGAAAGATCCGAAATTCTGACTTATCTGACGATCTTCAGCTTCTTTCCTCCTAGTCTTCCTTGATCTGTCTGTGAAGACGGCCCTAAGCTCGTAAAATACCCAATCTTCTCCACAAAAAATGAAAGTAAGTCCGTTGTTTAGGGGGCCTGGACTGCCGAACTAACAAAGACGAACGTTCTTAAAGTTTCTCCAGACACCCCTGATACCACTGATACCTAAAGAGGGGCTGGTAAGGGTGACTGATCCCATCGATTCCAGACCTGAAACTTAAAGAAGTTCGAGATGTTGTGTTAGTTAAGACAAAAACCCAGTGGCTGTAGATCGTAAGGGGTAGGGAGGATGACTGATTCAATCGACTTTTGGTCCTTTTATACACTGCCTCCCGAATTGTCGGAAGATGGAGAGCGATGTTAAGCACAAACGCATTGGAAAATATTCCCGAATCCATACCTTCCGTCGTTTTGTACCCACCTTCGATCATTGTTGAGTCTTAAAACCGCTTTTGGGGCTTCTAACTTCCCAAAGATGTCAACAGGAAACATGCTCAAGCCGCTATGGGAGTGGACTCGCTCATTAGCAGCGGTGCTGGCACCATTTTTCTAGCGTAGGCCACCAGGCAACTATTCCATTTCGGATTCGTGGTCTTTTTATGGGTCTTCTTGGTGCAGACTGTTGGATATTGAATTGTCAAGTGATGTTACTGTCTAGGATTAGTCTTAAGGTGAGCCACGGATTCAAGATTTGAAACCGCTTTTGTAGCTCCAGTGATGTCACGTCATTGGGTTTCGGGAGGAAATTACTTACAGCTCACATGGTCACAAGCAATATTCAAGGCAAAATCTAATAAGACTGCGGGACCTGAAGGCTTACCGGCTAAAGATACTGGCAAAAACCCAAAAAGTCCAAATGGATATTCACCATCTTGATATCGCCTATGAAAACATCCGACGCGTTTGAGAATAAAGAGATAGAAGCTGCCAAAATGGGTTTTGCGGTGAACGGGGGCAAAGCCAAGTACATGCTGTCCAGAAGAAGGAACACCTTACATCGAGGCGAATCGGAGAGAATGTCACAATAGACAGCTATTACTTCGAGGTAGTGAAGGACTTTATCTACCCTAGCTGTCACTTCTGACAACAACATCTTGTCAAAAAACAAACGAAGGGTCCAGAAGGCAATTGGATAGTGAGGCCTTAGCCCGTTCAACTAAGAAAAGACCCCAATCATTCCACTCCTTCCTTGAAACATGGTCTCCTTGGTCGTTTCGAGTGAAAAATTCTTCGTAAGACATTCAGTCCCGTTTGCGTTGATGGGCTTTGGAGGAAAAGATTCTACGACGAACTTTAAGAGCTGTACAATGGCATCAACCCAGACATTGGATGTTTGATAGACCTAAGCTACGTAGAGCGAAGCCAATCCTCCAGCCCGCGGAGTCCTTTAATCTTAGCAGAAGGGACAACGCAGTAGAGCTGATGGGCACAAATAGACAGGGAGCTCAACTTATTTGTAGTGCCCAATTGGAAGCAGTTAGCTAAGGGCCGGACTTAATGAAGAGGTTTATTGGTTGAGGCTCGAACTCTAGCGCCATCTATGTAAGAAGGGCAGTAAGTTCACAAGCATTTCTGATTGACAATAGGGATCCCTAACGCTAGTCTTCTGCTGTGTCCAAATATCCCTTCACGTCGTATCCAATCGGTTACTTAAGAAGTCTATTAGATTCCTTAGACCAACGTAGTCACTCATTTCAAGGCCCTCCCCTCTCTCTCCCCCCATCGGACTTGTCTTGCAAAATATTTGTCCACACTTATGTCAACAAAAACACGAAATGCCCCCAAACAACTGATCACATATGGTCCCATTATAGCACACAAGTCTAAGAAAATGCCTTCCTCCTCCCATGTCCACAACCACATCCGTGCAGCACACTCTCATTTACCGCAATGTAAACAGCAATTGTCAACCCCGAAAGCCGTCACAAAATTTTGATCGTTTGACAGCGTGTTTATTTATTCAGCAAACGCGGGTATTTTTCCAACCCGTTTGCTTACGGTACAAACCACCGAAACTACACCTCCACACCACCCACGCTGAAAAGCAATTTTCCTCTCTCTCCACTCCACACACATGTGTGCGTTTGTCAAACTTGTCCCGCGCTGTGTCGTTTATGTGATTTGACAACGCACGCATAAACGATCTTTTCGTGGGAGATGACAGTTTGTCTTGTCTGACAGGACGTCGGACGACGGGGAAGGAGTAAAAAATGTTTACTCGCTGTAAACATGTGTTCCTGTCAGTGGCACCACCTGATCTAATCAGGTAATGCGCCTTCGTCTTCTGTACGCATCACTAATTCTCGACGCTGTCACGCGTGTTTTCACCGCAAAACGGCTGCGTCGTCACCGTCGAACATTGCTCGTCGAATTATCAGCAATTATCGGCAAACAAAATTGGACGCAATCATGCCAGGAGTCGATTAGCAATTATTTTTAGGACCAAAACAGGAAATTCGCCATGTGGCGTTGCAAACTGACAGCCCCCGATCATCTTCCTTCATGAACGGCCTGACAGAGATCAATATTTACCTCGTTTGCAACACTACTGCCATCGAACTGATCCGATCCATAGAAACACGAACGGAGAGGGGGAACTTGTAAACTGTGCACTTAATTTTGACCATCTGGGCCGGGGACAGGGACTAGCACCAAGTTAATCCGACACGGTGCGGAAATATATATCATTTTTGGACAAACTGTGATCACTCTCCCACAGCAAGATGGCGGTGGGATGGTGATCCCATCTCCTATCCCTTGGTTGGTGTGTCGTTTTGAAAAATCTTCCAATTTCGCCGGACACAACAGATTGCCGGGGTGAGATGTGTTGTTGCTGCTCCTGCTGTTAGCTGCTGCCAGAGAGATGATGATGATTATGATTGCATTGGTGATCGCGAGGATCATCGTCATCATAGCGCCACATTGCTAGAGCGGATCATAGAGAAAGAAGATGCACACGGTGAATTCCTTTCGGCATGAATATTGAATGGCAGAACGTGACACTAAGTCACGATCTTGATGAAATGAGTCGTGTGCGGAGTGGAGGGGGGTGAGGGGGGGACTCGCTTAACTCCTTTGTGTCCCGCCTGGTAGTCATAATTTTCTACCAGCGAATAATGGCTTCACACCCAATGACGTTGATGATGAGTTCCTTCTTCATCATCATAACCACGGTTGCAGTTGCAAACAGTGATGGTGAAGGAATTTTACGCATGTATAAGTGGATCTTCCTTAGAAGAGGATAGAGGCCTTTGATTGAGCGACACATTAGATGTGAATAGCTGCAGTTGTCCAGGAAAGTTCTGACATTCCACTAGCAGCTGCAACTGGTGTGGAAGGCATCACGACGTGCTTGGAATGGACTTGAGCACAAAATCTGTCAACTGCAGCAGAACCATTGCTACATGAATCTCGAACCCGTGAAATGATTAGAAGACTGGGATTTTGGCTATCCCCAACCCTGCTCTTGATGTTGACGGACATCTTATGAGCTAAAGACTCTCTCAGAGCTCTCTTACATCCAACTTTCACAAGTCAATAGTCCGGATCACGACACCTTCTATAAAATCCCGTGGTGATCTAAGTCGACCTTGAAGAACCTAGCAGCTCGTTCTAGGTACAGGAAAGTAGCTCTTAAGAACAGTCTCCTTTGCTCATGTGTTAGAAGCTTGAGCATTCCTTTGACACGATTTAATTTAATCATTCGTCGCGACCAACGTGTGCAACCCTCACATGCTAACTTGAAGGTATCTAGCCAGTTAGCCGTGGCTAGTTGTCTTGGCTAGTGGATTATCACTACGCGTTCGCGTAGGAAAACCGACAAAAATAGGTTAAGCTGTGAACGGGACAAATTTTCAGTCAAAAAATGGCACCCTATAGCGACGTTAATCATACAGAACGTCACAGTTCACTTCGAGGTTCTAAGAAGCTTTATCTACCTTGGCTCGGCTGTCACTTTTGACAATGATGTCTCAAGAGAGATCAAACGAAACCTCTTCCTAATCTATGTTCCTTTTAGCTCTGCCCTGAGGCCCTATCTCGAACAAATAGGAAGACTCTATCGAAGGCCCTTATCCTAGTGAACCTCAACGCAAGGGAAGTCCTTACATAAGTCTTCTACTCGATGGCAGTTGTTCCTCTCTCCAACAGTTGATGTTGCTGTTCGGTCAACTTGCTTCAGCAGTCAACAGAAACATTGACAATAGAAACAGTATGGGTGCTACAATCCAACTTTGTGGGATCCCAGTTTTGCTTAGTTGCCACGGTCCTCATTCCTCATTGACAACCCCAAAAACCCAGTCCTCACTCACTTTTGTCACATCCACCTTTATCTCGACGAACAAGTCACCTGACAATCCAATTTCTGTCGTAACTTCCTTCCAATTAAACCTCAATTAAGTATCCTCACTCTTTCCCCAACCAAGCATCCTTCCATCTTCCATCCAGGTGCCTACAACAATCCACCGCGTTGCATTAAAACAATTTGTCAAAAGTGTCAAAATTCAACGGAACCGTGTTGTCCGTTGTATTCCCATCACTGCTGCTCCAGCTGGCAGGACACAAAAAAACAACAAAAAATCCAAAAGCGATGCCCGAACTGATAATGGTGTTGGCGTTGATGCTTTTCTTCAGCTTGCATCGTGTTCGCCTTAGTGGAGCTGGACGCGAATCCTTTTGATCCAATCCATGACACTGCTGTGCGGTGTTCTCTACTACTCTGTTCCGTTTGTTCCTCGCTGATCAAAAGACAAGATCGACCCAACGATGATCGAGCAGAAAACCAATATCGCGCCCGAAAACGTGGACCGAATTGAAATTGAGAACTGGTCATCTCACCATCACCATCCTCATCATCATCGTCATCGTCATCTGCTGCTGTTGAGTACTCGTATCTTTTTGTCTTTTCCCGATTGTATTTCGTATCTTTTTGTGGTTAAATCGTACAAAGATCCCTAAAGATTGATGTAAAGTGCATGGGGCCAACAAAGACAGAGAGAGAGAAAGGGAGACAACATTCGAAGATTGGTAAAGTGCTCATGCGACGATGACGTTGTAAATTATCGATGGCGTCTACATTCTTCGTCGCGGGACTTTGATTGACTTAAATTGCGGCGCGGTTGTGTCCAAAAAAAGAAAAGAAAAATGCCGCGCGCTCAAGGTAAAGGGGGTAATAATTGTACAACACACACGGACACAGCACACCGACCAAAACCAGGTAAGACAAGGCACACGGTGGATGATGATGAAATGCCCAGCGAAACGAATTTGTATCTTTTTGTGTGCGGAGCCGCGCACAGTAAGTTACTTATTGATGCGTTTTCTAACGTTTGAAACAAATTTGACAACTCTCATCGACGGAGGAGGATACCTACCACGACAACTGTGGAGCTATAGGGACAGCTTAAGAGTGGGAGAGAGTAGCTGGTGGTGGGCTGTCTCTTCCTCTCAAGAAATTATAAATGGACGACCGATTTTTCATCAAAAAAAAAAAAAAGTAGGTAGCCGGGAAAATGGGCAGCTTGGGCGTGGAGCTGTGGGAAATTGTGACAAAGGTGTTTTTTTGGAAACATATTGTGGCTCTTGTGGGAATTGGTTCAATAGAACGGGTTCCACCAAAGTAAAAGGTTGATGTTGGTGGAGTTTATCCCGATTTATAGCAAGACTTAGGCTCCAGTAGAAGATTTGTCATCATTATATAGCGCATGCCCTCCATACAGTCTTTTTCGGAGTTCATAGGCCACCAAGTTCATTGTAAGGAATGCCAATGCAGCCTAGCAAAGCAATTACACTTTTGAGTTCTGAAAATAGGTCGAGGAAGGTTCCATTACTTTGCCTAAGACTCTCAAGTCTTTTGTGCTTTGTGATGTAGCTTGGATGTAAGTTAAGTACTTTTGTTACCCTATACAGCCCTTGAACATTCAAGATCAAGTTGGTAAACGAAGGCTGTATCTGAATATGAACCCTGTCTACTAAGTGGAGGGATTCTTACTCGACCTTCCTGGATTTTAAATCACGAAGTTTTCCGCTGAAGAATAGAATCCACACCATCGCATGTAGATGAGAGTGGATTTTTCAACAGGGATATAACAATTTTATGTTTTAATGCAAAAGCACCCTTAAAATTTTTCTATGATCTGTTAATGTCAAAACGTTAGCCTAGATTTATATTTTTATCTTGGTGAATTTCATGAATGAGCAACGTTTGGAAATTAGTAAAAATTACTAACGAAATTCTGAGTCCGATGGTAGCAACTTTAAAAGCGTTCACTCCATCTTTCGGTCGTAATAATGGTCCCTGTAGATAGGCTGTGAGTGCTCGAATGGACAAATTGAATGTTCCTATGCCAGGGGGACAACCCGCCGACCGAAGTACCGAAAATATCGCAGCCGTAAGTGCTTCAATTCAAAATGAGCCAAATCAGACGATTCCACTTCATTCACAAGAATTGGGAAGCTCTCAGTCCATATTGTGGGGAATTTTGCGTAAAAATCCCGGCCTACACCCTTACAAGATCAAATTAACTCAAGAATTGAAGCCTCTTGATCATTTGAAACTTCTCTGAGCAAAATATGGGTAATGGAACAGCAACAAACCCACATTTGCTTCAAGAGACTCCATTGCATCCACAAAAAGTGATCGTGTGGATCGTATTTTTTCGTCGATGAAAATGATCGCCATGTGCCATGTTGGAAGACTTTTGGATGGATGGACTTGACATCAGTGATATGTGGTTCCAAAAAGATGGTGCCACATGCCAAACAGCTGGTCAAACAATTGATCTTTTGAAGGGGAAGTTCGGTAATCATGGAATCTCGAGAAATGGTCCGATCGAATGGCCACCTCGCTCGTCGCTATTTAACGCTGTTGGATTTCGTTGGTTTATGCCAATAAGCCAACAACGTTTGAGGAGCTCAGGAACAATATCGAACGCGAAATTGCCAACGTTGACTCTAAAGAATTGTTTGCTCCAAACAAATCCAAATTTAGCATACAAATCGAGGCTAGACTAAGCATTGACCGCCTCTTCCATTCGAACAATTTTGACTCAAAATCCTATTAAAAGGGTCATCTGTTCCTGATGGAATATTGAAGTACCTACATACTACTGCCCAGGGAGCATGTTTGGCATACGCAAGGATCCAAGAGGGAGACAGGAACTTGATCCCGAATTTCTGGAAAATAAACTCGTGGGAACTTCTTAGGTAGCCTTGGCAGACAATTGTCCCAATGGAGTCAAAGGGATTTCTCATCAATCAGTCTGCCTGACTTAATCGCAAATCTAACATCTTGGGGAGACAAATATTCATCTGCTGGAGCATCAAAGCAGCCTGTTATCGAATCCAAGCCACTGCCTTCTGCGAACACATTTACATCGAATGAACCTTTCAGCAGAATCACTCAGTAGAATTGTGTTGAGAGCGAAAGAACCCCTCTTTACATTTTCACAGAATGGATATCAAGCTCTCTTTCATCTCAGAAAACGAATATTCGGCAACAATGTTGTCCCTAATAGAAAACCTCGCTTCCATCTCCTTAGAGAACATACTTGACAGCCTTCAGAGGAAGAAATAAACGCTCTAAATTCGATAAGAGACGGTACATTAGGTTTCCGAAAGAACCACGATCCCAGAGTTGTGAGAAGCTCTCCCGCATCCAATATATCTATTGGGTTGTGACCTGGCGTAAACCTTTTTTGTTCTCCGACTTCAAATTATGGGACAAGTACTCCGACGTAAGGAATCCGAGATATCGATGCAAGAACAGAACTTCGTTTTTACCAAACTGCTGGATTGAGAGACAAAAGGAATTAGATTAAGGTTTCGATTTGGAAGCCTTCACTTAGACAAAATGAGGTCCACTCTGTTGCCAGATGCGCCAATAGTTTCCTCTAGACTTGGAACCGTTTTAACTTAGGGATATCCAAACGGAAAATATCTACGACTTCGTAGGGAGGAAAGAAAAAAGTTGCATCTACTTCTACACCGAGGCAGCTGGAACGGAAGTCTTATTATTGGAACTCCTAGCCTAGAGGCATGTATTCCCAAGGCGCTGTGAGCTGCTGCAAGTCTTATGCTTTTTGTTGACCATAAACCTGTTGCAAGATTAGCTTGCAATGTGGTCCTCTTCGACATCCGAGTCGGGGCTGGCCAACAGTGCTTGACCATTTTGATTCAATTATTGACAATGAGTCATCGAAAGCCAAAGTCAAAGCTTGAAAAACATCACAATGACCAAGTAGTGTGAATCTTCTAAGCCGTCACCTGTCTCAGACTCGCCAGTCTAACTTTTTACCGCTGAACTTCTTCTCTGTGTCTAATGTTTGAGCCTAGGAACTGAATTAAGTAGGCTGTTCAGCAAAACATTGGCTTACCTTTTAAGCTGACACTTAGGTCCGGCCATTTTGCTCTTTTGATTGACTGTTCACATTTTGAAAACAAGTCCAAAGTTGTATTCGAGAATTCAATAACTCAGGCAGCGGAATGCTCCAGCTTAGAGGATCTTTAAATCCCAGCCACCTGGTTCACGAAGAAGAGAAAGATCGAACCTCCGGCTTAAAGATCAGGCAATCGCGGATACCAAAAACCTTGGTCTTGTAAACTGGAAGCAGCGTGCCGGGGACCGTAGAGGATGAAAAACGGCATTAGCTCAGGCTCAGACCCTCCAAGGATCGCAGGCCTGATAAGTAAGTAAGTAAGGCCGCGGTTTTCTTGGGTTAACGCTTCGTTCATCGAACGGTTTAGAGTCTTTTCTTGACTTTAAATGTCACAAAATGTATAAAAAGTATTAAAAGTTTGAAAATTTTAGAAAACTTTTCGAATCGGAGCATGGAGGTTCATGACTCGATTTTGGGGTTAAACTTCCTTGGTCCTCTTAGCTAAAAACAACTCTGAGCTTCCAAAAAATGAATACCTACAATCGTTGTAAATTTCTAAAGGCTCTTCCGGATGTGCCTAACTTACCTCTTCCCAAGTTTGTTGACTTGTTTTAACCTCGTCTTTGACGCAATATTCGTTTTCAGCTAAAAAACGAATACCATCGCCTCGTCCTGTTGTGCAATCAAAATTGTAAAGCAAAACTTTATAAAGCCCGACGCGAAAACAATAATACTTCCTGACCCCTTTTTTTACAATTAACCTGTGCATTGCGGCACCGAAGCCTCCTTTAACATTCCATTGTCCTATCCAAATGACCCGTAGACTAAAAGTAAATCCTTCATTTCCAAAGCAAACTCCAAACAATGAAATTCCAATCCTTCGTCAATCGATTGTGGTGGCCTGTTCCATTGGAACTTTTCATTTGCTCCCACCCTGAGAGTTAAAAAAAAAAGGATATCGCCCGCTGGTTGACTCTCAAGTCTATTGTTCGTCGTGTGTTTGCTCTTTGTACAGTCCTTGCTGTGGACTGATTGTTCTGCAACATTGTGTATTCCAAACTGCAACCCTTACAAACACAAAATATCGCAATTAATTGACGAAGCTTGAGATTGATTTCAGCTGAATTTTCATTCTTAATTTAGGTCAACAATGGTAGCTTTTGTAGTGAAGAAGATACGCATCTTTTTTAACAACTATGCCGGCCTTAATGACTCCATCCCCAACCACATTCATGCATGTTTCCCACCGATTAACGTGTAATTAAGCCAATTTCCATACCAAATACTCGTCCCACACACCGCCATCATCAAAGAAGTCCATCCCACACACACATATGCCAATTAAGCACTTAACCCTTCCTCTTGCATCTAATTTACCGCCACCACCATATAACGCAGCGAAATTAAGTTACAAATCTTGTCAAATGGTCACACTGGGATCAACCCCCTCTAAAGGTGGACAGAACCGCTTCCAGCTGCTTTTAGCCCTGGAACCACACACACAACACACCCTCTATACCGCGAGATACAATTCATTGGAAATATTTCATTTAAATTGATCGCTCTCTCTCTCTCTCTCTCTCTCTTTCCCTCTTTCTCTGTCTTTTGGTGGACACAACTCCACCTTATGTGATGAGACTGTAACAACGACCACTGGACAGACCACATTTTTTGGTCATATATCGTCCAGCTAACCTCTAATTTTCCAAATGGACAGACGACACGATATCATCTGCACTGTGGCCAGTTTGTAGTGGTCGGCTGGAAACGGGCATAAGGTAACCACCAACACAACGATGACGGAGACGACGACGATTGTAGAAACCCCCTTATTACTAGAACAATAAATTTTACTCCTCTGTAATTTCGATGGCAATTATCTAGCGATAAAAGTCAAAAGCGGGACGGCACTTATGACCGACGACGGTCTACTATACATAAATACCGTAAAGTGATTCACAGGATTCTCCCTTCATTGTCGTCGTTCTTTGCTAAGTTGACCGGTTCGTCCTCGTTTTGGGACCATTTTTTTCAACTAAACTACACCAAGGGCTAGAGCTTGTCAGTGTCAAACAAGAATGGTAACAAGTTTGACAGCGGTTCGTAAGTGTCTCTTGAAGACTCTCCATCGAATTCAAGAAGATTAATGGGTTCTGTATCCTCTTCGTCAAGGTTGATGTTCAAATAAAATGGCGAAGGACTAGAGAAGGATCCATCCGCCGATCTAACTCCTCTTACCCTCGCTGATCCAAAATATAGAAACGTAATTTTTAGTCCGTCTTGTCAAACATTAGTATTCACTCCCGGCACACGCCTTTGCCCTGAGCGTCCTAGTCATGTAATATTCATCTTCTCTCACAGTCTCACCCTTCATAAGCTTCAGCTACACGGTCTAACCCTTTCAAAGAACTTGTGTTGACTTCAAATATGTAACCAAGGACGGAATCTTACAAAACCCTTATCTGATCACTTCAAAACCAAGTCCGATGCCTCACTTTTTATAAAACTTATGAAGCCTGGTAAAATGCACGAAGGAAAGCCTTCTCTAAATTCTAACACAGGGACATCAAAGATAAATCCACAAAAGAGCTTTTGGACTTCATAACTACCTCTGGAGAACAAAATGTCTTCTCATAACTAAGGCTGGAGGCTGGAGGCTGGAGGCTGGAGGCTAAAGGCTGGAAGGCTGGAAGGCTGGAGGCTGGAGGCTGAAGGCTGGAGGCTGGAGGCTGAAGGCTGTAGACTGGAGGCTGAAGGCTAGAAGCTGGAGGCTGCAGGCTGGAAGGCTGGAGGCTGGAGGCTGGAGGCTGGAGGCTGGAGGCTGGAGGCTGGAGAAGAATTTGCTTGTCCTCCTCAGAACTGTACCCAAGTCTTAATGCTGCTTCGACACCGTACAAGCTTTTAAAAGAAATGAGATTTTGGACGAGCTACAGCTCTTTCAAGTCCGGAGCCTTTTGTGACCTCAACTAGAGAAGCAACAAACAACGCTTAGCCGGGCTTCAGGCAGTCCAAAATATTCATTAAGTCGTACACAAAGGAGAATATCAAGAGGCTTATGGGGTTCTTCTCAGGCTACAACTAATGCCTCAGGTACCATCTTAACAAATTAAGTCTTTCTAGTGAAACCCTGCGCCGACTCTGTTTGGAAAAAGAGGAGCTTATTCTTCAAAAAGACGTTCTCTGCTCCGAAGACATCAGAAACACCTCCAGCAAGAATATACTTACCCTCGTAAGGAGAACGGTTCAGGACTTGCTGTCGATTGCAAGGGCTTTACGTCCCCGACCAAATAGGCTTAAGTATCCGTAAAGTTGTCAATGAATTCCTTACGAAACTCGAAGCTTCATAGGTTCCAATACTTCTTGACAAGCTACTTCTTCGAACCAACGCTAGATGTGAGATCGAATTCCTAAGCTTACTTACTTAAGGTGTCGCTACAGTCCGGGGTGGACCTGAGCCGCAACCAATAAGCATCTCCAGCAAGCTCGATCTTTAGCTAGCTGCCTCTAGTCTCGCACGCTAAGTTGATTGAAGTCCCCTTCAACTTGCGTGCGTTACCTGAGCCGTGGTCTTCCTCTACTGCACTGTCCCTCGGAGGCGGATTCAAAGATTTTTCCGTAGTTGGCGCAGTTCAGAGGGTCACCTTTCTTGAGAATCGGACAAACAATGCTGAGGTTCCATTCATCGGGCATACTTTCTTCCGAGCTCTAAGGACACTCGCAGTGCGACCTACTATGGAGGCACGTCTCTTGATAAACAATTCTGTTGATGCTCTGTTGACGAATTGAAATGAGAAAGTCCGTCATCTAGCATCGTGTTCCCATTCTTTTTTTTCATCATATGAATCTTCAACGACACATTTGCTAATCTCAGACCACCACAAGTCCTTCCCCGACAAGTTTTGTCCTCCTTTAAGCAGCTTTAAGCCCATTTGCCTAGGCTTTCCTCTAAAACCTAGCTTGTGTCCAAAAACTTTGAGGAACTACTCAAAAATTTCTAGAGTGGGACAGTCTCGACCACCACTTCTCTCACTACTTCACAAAACTACACTCGCATCTCCTCCCAAAGGACATATCCAACATCCATTTGTCCATATCGTCCACGACAACATTCCTTATGCGCGCCTTAAAATACAAATCGAAAAGAAAATTACACTGCCCTTTGGCCATTAGATGGAATCATTTGAAAAAAAAAAGACTCCATCCAGCTGAACCAAGATCATCCGTTGAGACAATGGCCAAAGAAGGTGGCGCAAGTGATTCCCTATCCACATACACACTCATCCACCAAAATTTAAAAAAAATAAAAATAAACCAACCTCTCAGCATAAAGCACACAAAAACCACAGCAAAAGATCATGTAAACAAGGAAACACATCAGATAAAGCACAGGAGGCTCCTCCACCCGAACCATGGAATGGACGTGTGCAAAAATGCATTTTAACGCTTCGCCGCAGAAGGATCCGACAAACCCAACTCCAACTCTCCAGATTATTACGATGATGATGACGAAGATGATGAAACGAAGCACAAAAACCAAAATGAATCCTCCTCCATAAAACTGAGAAAATTGCGATCCACTCTCTCACAAGGATATCCCGCGAAGCATATAATAACCTGCGACGATCACAGGAGGAACCCTCTGTTGTGTGTAGCCCCGTGGTGCGCTGTGTGTTCTCCTTTTTGTTCTCAAACGACATCGCGGCCATTAATCACATTCCGATGAAAATATTAATACCGCTCTGCGGCGACCGACGGCGCGGTGGCGTAAGGAAGATATGGTCCAAGTCCACTGGTCCCGTCCCCTCACCACTTGCGATGCAAAATAACAACAAGGACTGCAGTTACACTTCCAAAATGATTAGCGCGGTCCAAATGTCGTTACCATGTTGTGCGTCTCGAACTCTGGGCATCACAATCGATTCCCCGTTCCTGGGACCACAACCGGCTGGAAATTGATTTGTCCGATTGGATTTTTGTTGTTCGGCAATGCGGTGCGGGGTGCGCGGTGTATGCGGTTTGTTGGTCAACACTGAAAAATTGTGTGGCAAAGCGCCTTCTTCTCCACACACAGAGCAACATTGCTGCAAAAAAGGTCGTGGAACTTGGAAGCTAGATGTTTTGTGGCCGCTGGTGCCAGTGTCTCATTTGACGAAGATCATAGGTCACGTAGTACGTGTGTCTGGCTGGTGTGTGGTTCCACAAACCAACAGTGAATGCCACTGGAGTTGATTTTCTGTTGCGGAAATTGCTAAGAACATTGTGTGGTCAATGGTGGTGTTGTGAGTGAGTGTTGATTAGGAGCGGCTTAGGTGGCACGATCCTTAAAATGATCAATTTTGACTAAAGTACTATCCCTGAACAGATGGTTTGACCCGTAAGCAGTTTTTGAAGGATTTTATAGAAAATTTATCGACGGGAACATCTGTTGGAAAGGGATTGGTCATCAACGATGGACGTGTGGTGGTCGACCGATCACAGATGGGCAGATGAGTTGTGTCAGGTAGGCGATTACTGCGGTCCGTCTGTCATAATTTTAATGAAATTTCAAGAACTAACACTCAGGATGCGCGTATGATTTTTCATGAAAGGATTTGGTTGCTCTGGCTTTGGATGTCAAAGGATCTCGTCAGTTACTGGAGCACCACGCAACTCGACGATCTGTAAGATGATGGAATCTTTAGAGGGAACAACAGAAAGTGGGCAAAAGGACGAAGAAACGATGTTAAGATCTTCATCGGAGACCGTAGAAGCTTCATCTCTATAGTTGCTTCCGAGCAACAAAGCATTTAAAGTGCATCTTCGAATCTACTACAATAAAGGATTCTTGCAACAGCAGCTATAGAACGACAGAAATTGAGGCGAAGTATGTCCAAATTGCACCACTGTTCCTGATAAATCAGAGAAGACTACCTCCAATTGCAGACCATAGATGGATACTCTTCAACGTAGAACCCGTGCCCCTTTCAGAAACCCCAAACGAAATTCAATTCACTTGAGAGCATCCCCGATCCCAGAATCGAATCAATGGAAGCACTGAAAGCAAAGGCGAGGACCCTCCAAAAAGCTATGACAACAGCTTTCAAGACCTCGTGTCCAGTTAAATTCAGCAAGAAAATTCTCCCACCGTGGTGGAATCAAGACGTTTCCGACCTCAGAAAGTTGACCAGGGACACCCTCAATATGTACTACAGACACACATTTTGGAAGGCTTCCAAGGACTGCCTTAAGCTATACCAAAAAGACTATGAGCAAGGCTAAGTCACAGGCATGGGCAGAGTACTGCCACTCCATTAAAACTTTTAAGGATTCAGCCAGACTAAGCAAAAACCTGTCCAAAGAACATTCTAATCCATCTTTCATCAAACGAAATGATGGAACATGGACAGATTCCACTGAAGAATCATTGGAACTCCTAATGAACACCCATTTCCCAGGATGTTAAGATATCGGCGTTGGTGTGCAGGCTGCAATGAACTCGCAACCCTCATTGTGGAATGAAATTAACTCACTTGTGACCCTGGAAAAGATGTCCTGGTCCATCAATAGTTTCTCCCCCTATAAGTCACCAGATCTTGACGGGATCCTACCGATTATGCTCCAAAATGCCCTGACTAACGACCATCTATCGTGGCTTACTTCGACTAAATCACACCCCCGCGAACTGGAGATGTGTTCGAGTCGTTCGTGCTATCAGACTGGGTTCTGGTCCTCGAAACCCCATAGTCACAGCAAAACTCTTGATCTGCTGCCCAGAAACCTGGTCTCGACCAAGTAATATTCAAGTCCTGTTTCCGGATAGGACGAGATGGAATAATAACCCAGCCCTATCGAAGTATCAAGCACCGATCTTCACCGACAGCTCCAAGATGGAGTATGGCATTGGAGCAGCTGTCTTCTCAGCGGAACTGAACGTATCCAAATCGTACCGCCTTCCAGGCCTTCTCGAGTGTTTTCCAGGCGGAGATACTTGCGATTAGAGAAGCCTGCAAGATACTAAGCCTTAGCCCTACTACCATAATCAACTGGGGAATCTGTATTGATAGTCAGGCTGCCATCAAAGCGCTCCACTCTCTCTCTTCGTCCTCCAAATAAGTGGAACAGTGTAAGGAAACTCTAACGCAGGCTAACGCTCGATTCAACATCACTCTCCTCTGGGTTCCCGGCCATAGCAACATAGAGAGGTATGAGAGAGCAGACGTTCTAGCCAGATGTGGTTCAACCCTTGATGCCTCCCTTGCGGAGTCAATCTGCTCCCCGATGGGACTCTCTCTATTGCCAACTCTGACAAACATGGCCCGCCTACAATAAAAACAGGACCAATGACTTAATCAATAGAACCCGAATCGAGACAACAAGAATCACAGCAATTAGCACGGGCCACTGGCCAATTGGCCCAAACGCTGCCAAGTTTGGCATTCCATTCAACCCCCACTGCAGTAGTTGCGACAATCCACACGAAAAGGAAACGCTTTTCCACTTTCTCTGTGACTGCCCGGCACTCGCCAAAGCCAGACAGCGCACCCTCGGAAACCCCTTTTTAAGGAACTATCAGAGATTTCTGAACCCCACAGGATGGATCTAGGCACCCGACTGTATCACATTTTCAACAACACACACACTAGTCGTGGTAAGAAAAAGGCACACTCTAGTGCGACTTGGGTTTATGTTGTACCGCCACCTCTACCTAGCTACCCAAAGCTGCTTTATTATGGAGGCGACATCTGTCCAAATTACACTGCGGTTTCTCATAAACCTGAGAAGACTACCTCCAGATGCCATAGACAATGACAGAGCACAAGCAAAGAGTAGGTTAGTGTCAGATGCCACAAGAAGCAGAGGATTTCGACACCTGTAACACCTCCTTCGACTTCACACTTCTACATGCCGACTTGACATCAATTGTCCAATAGGTAACAGGCCGTTCTTCCCTCCCATTACAATCTACAAGCTTTCAAAACCAATGTACATCGGAACCTCCTATTACCTCTCTCTCGCGTGCCCTAATCAAAACAAGCAAGTGTACTTCACAACCTTTAGTTTCCTTAAGCTTCACATCCAAGTCAGCTCAAGCTCTTGCACTTTAGAGAATGGAACCGGCTTTGTTCCTCTTTCGGTTCTGATCCAGGATTATCCTCTTTTAGGCGAGCTATACCCAGAAATTTTTGAATGTCACAGTTAAGTCGGCTGACAACCCTTCCATTCCACAACTTGTCCAGGACGTCTCTTTGGTAAATGAAAAGGATAATGAACTCTAGATGCGTAAAGCCTGCCTTCTATCCTTCCACGTTAAAATTTGGTCGGCATCCCTAGTTTTAGGCGCCGCCTTATGCAAGTTTTCGAGAACCGAAGAAGCTCTGAAAAGATTTCAAAGGATTCCTCAGAACTTGTCACTGAAGCTTCGTCGAACAAGACGTCCTGTCCTGATATGATCACCTCCAATGTACGCCGCCACGGGTAGTTTCATCTCGACAATTCCTTTCTACAAGTCACAACCTAAAAAACACACACCTTCACTACCTACCTCCATTCTCACACTAATTGTGGACAAGATCAGAGATAACCCCAAAAAGGACACGAATGTAAACATAATCACCGACAAAGTGATAGCCTCTTCGTAAAACACATGTCCGCCGTCGACTACCAATTACAAGACTCTCACACGGCTAAAGGGCCATTAATTCAAATTGTTCCCCAGATCCAAGGATCCATAGATGATGGATGAATGAACCCGAAATGTTCACTCCAAATGTCATTCGATTAATCTTTCGATCATTTAGACGGTCATAGCTGACCCGAACGAGAACATTCTTGATGATCACCACGACGACGACGCATCAACTCCAATTAAACGCTGAAAATATGATCCATCCTTACAGTTACAGGGTCGGTTCCATTCCATTGTCGTTTCTTGATAGAAGCCGAAGACCCTATAATTGATGGGTACATCTGTCATTCGTCACGATACCTGAAGAAGGATGCACACACATACTGACACATGATCATCGATTGGGGTGCCGAATAGAATCTCCTAATGATCGGCAATTTTTCATAATGATTCCATCACTCGAGGATCAGTGGAAAAAAATCAATCACAACTCAGACACCGAAGTGAGGGGGCGGGGGATCGAAGAACATTTGTCATAGGCAGACTCCGATGCCTCAAGTGGACAAAAGGGGGTGAGATAATTATTGTAATCGACAATGGCCAATATTTTTGGGCATCTTTTTGGGATTTTTATTCGATTAATGTCGAAGCTCATGCTCGCAGATGAATTATTGTGCTCAAGTGGGAGTCATTAGTGGCTTTCCCAACTCGAAAGAGGGAAAACTGTCAAAATATAGGCAAAAGCGGTTGAGGTACGGAGGGCTTGTCAATGATGGCTGCCTGCTGACGATAATGATGATGATGATGCTGATGACGATGATCTACAGAAGATCAAAGATTTTTCTTTTTGAAATGCAAAGCGAGGGATTAATGGAACTCAATTCATTGAATGGAATCTGTGTTCATTAAATCTAATCGATAGGTTGGACGCTGTGGAGTGCTGGATCACTTACAGACGAGGAATTACGGTTTTTTTTTGGAACATTTTGTCAATTTATCTTGAGTTTTGGTTAATGATAATGACTTCGATGTTCGGAGAGAGAAAAGACCGGTTTTGCATCTAATGTCCTGTACAACACTTCCGATCCACAAAAGCAAACTCCAAATACCCTCTGTCATGCCACAACCTTTCATTTTCGTCAATCTCAACCAGGTCAAGCTTCCTTTTGTCCTGGATCTAGTTTTTGTCCACAAGAAAGGAGATCCTCCTAGGTATCGCGTACAAGATCGTATCTACCATCGTGTCTGAATGCCTAGAACTTTCCTCAACAACCTGATTGACCCCTACCAGCGTGATTTTAGGCCAAAAAAGTCCAAGATCGACCCAATTTTCGCACTTCCACGGATCCTGGAGAAACTCGAAGAAGTCCAAATCGATATTCACCACCTTTTTATCGATTTCAAGGCCGCCTACGACATTTCCTGTTTTGTCAGCCCTGCCCAACTCGTCCGCCTTTGCAGGATGCGAATACATACATATTGCTTGTTGCTTCTTCAATGTCGGTAAAGGCCTCACGGAGACCTTTAACAAATTGAGTCGCTGTCAAGAGCAAAACCAAAGTTTGGCTTTCAACGAGAAGGGACACACCCAACGTTGATGAATCAAACAGAACGTCACAGTGGATAGCTATAACTTTGACTTGACAACGACATCCCATCAGAAATCAAACGAAGGATAACGCTGATTCTTTGAGCTGAGGAGGCATCTGACATCCCTTTTACCATTCCATTCACCTCCGCCTCCGCAGTTTGATAGACCACAGTCAATCCACCATCTTAACGTTGCAACAACTTCAAAGATTAGCATCGGCATCACCGGGACTATGGTAACCTGCTCTTGAAACACTTATTGGACTTACTCCTTTGCACATCTTTGTCAAAAAAGTAGCAACAGGAATCCGGCCAAACGGACCAAATGGGTCACATGGCAATCCTCTGTGACTCTCCCGAGCTTGAAATGATCAGCACGACTTTATCCGACTTTATGCCCAAATTCCTCTATTTTGGCAGGAAGTTCGAGATTGAGATCCCGAACCGTCATAGGACTTATGTGGTACACTGATGGATCAAAGAAGGACTCGGGAGTTGGTGTCGGCATCTATGGCTCTAATCACAAAGTCTCAAAGGTACTTGAAATGTGCCTTTCACTGAGTTCCCATTACTGTAACTCAAAGGCCGTTTCAGGCTGCTTCAATGCTCTCCAAGACCTCTCAAAGCGGAACAAAGTCAAACTCTGGTAGATACCAGGACACACAGACATTGAAGGCAATGAAATTGCAGACCAACATGCCAGAAAAGGTTCTTCGGAAAGCTACATAGGTGCTGAATCCTTCTGCGGCATCCCTACTACCGCTTTCAGAACGAGTCTGGACAGCTGAGAAAAATGGAACAAAATTCAGGCACTTAGGCAGCTAAAAATATTCTTAATCCCTAGCCGGCTTCCTCACCAGTTACTCCAGCCTCTGATGCTGACTCTGCTTAGTCTGGGTGAGTGCAATTACGATCGTTCGGCTTCCCTGAACCATCCTAAGTTCGTAGTGAATTTTAGAATGGCTTTTGGTGGGTCTTTAGACAGGTCGCCCAGGTCGTTGAAAAAGTATTCGTCGAGGGCCGTCTTCCTTGTTCTGTGTAGGCCAGGGCATACGCATAGGAAGTGGGTTGTGTTCCCTTCCGCTTCTGCATTCCTACACCCTCTGCATAACTCGTAGAACATGCAGAGACGAGGAGGAGGTGGAAACGAATACACACCTTCTTTGCACTTGCCCTGCCCTATCAAGGCTGAGGAGGAACCTTCTTTGCACATGCCCTGTCCTATCAAGGGTGAGGAGGACCCTTCTTTGCACATGCCCTGCCCTATCAAGGCTGAGGAGGAAAAGACTAAGTGAATACTTTTTCAATCACCTCAACGACTTAGCCAGGCTCGACATCTTTAGGGTCTAACTGGGACTGCACCTAGTGCGACACAGGATAGAGTTAACACCGATACGGTTACCCAAAGCTTTTACCCCTTCTTCCTCTTAGGGAATTCAAAATGTGAGGTTTCTGACCAGTCTCCGGTTTCTACATGCAGTATAACAATGGGCCCTCATTCTGGCCTAAGTGGGTCCCTACTTAGTGGGGACAGCCACCCAACCTAACCTAACCTGCATAACTCGTTGCATTTTTCTAAGGTAAGCCGCCAGTAATCAAGTAAGGTTCGCTTCTTATTGTATAGCACTCAGCTGTTTTGTCCTATCGATAGCCTTCTCTACGAATGTGAGGATAATCTTAGTTTGCGCGATACCTGCTCAATTTACGAAGTTCTTGACTTCTGGTTTTTCCTGTAGCCTTGCGTTACGTCGATTTTGAAAGCCTTTCTTGGGATTGCCAAAAGTCTAGTCCTAAACTTCTCGTGGTTCCGAACTTGAAAACTGGAGTTGGATGGAAGTATTTTCTCTAAAAGGCTTAACTTGGATATAATCTTTCGCCTTCCAGATCACTCTAGGAGTTCTGTTCCAGCTAAGATGCCATATACGACTTTGTAGGTACGTAAGGCCGACCAAACTTGTCAGAGAAAGCCCCAAATTAAAGATTCAGGCAAAAACTAGGTGCTACATTTGAGCTGCTGCTAAAGAAAGACGCGATCAACAAAGCTTGCCATAAATGTAAGTTTAAGACAAGACGTCGCAAGTTTCCAAGCAAATCTAGCCTGAGCTGGACCGGAAAGACTCCAATTTTCAGTTCATAAAACTTACAACCAATGCCAGTTGACTTCAAGCAGAAGTTCCAGCCGTAGGTAGGTGCTCCAAAGGGAAATATTGACACAAGCATCGAAGGCTTCTCATTCAAAGAACTGAAATCAAAAATAGTAGACAGGTGATGCCCTGTTCGGCTTAAAGTCCTTAGCTCAAGGTATGACATCTCTCTTTGTTAACTCTCGGGCACAGGCTCCTTCCGTATCTCAGACTGGTTTTCTTATGTCTCCGTTTCCCTTGTCTGAAGAGCCTTTCAAGACGTTTACTGGCCTTCGCAACTCTGTTTTGCAATGCATATATCAAACGTCGTATCAAGTTCAACTGTTCAAAACCTTGATTGCCATCTGCCAAGACTGGGCGCTTTCAAAATGGCTTACCCAACCGCGTACGTACCTCTACTCAACTCCACTCTGCCGTAGTGTTGCGCATTTTGAAATTTTCTTGCAAAATCATTGCGCATCTCT
Organism: Criorhina ranunculi; assembly: GCA_951813785.1. NCBI lineage: Eukaryota > Metazoa > Arthropoda > Insecta > Diptera > Syrphidae > Criorhina > Criorhina ranunculi. Next base: position 31,752,284 of record OX638385.1, on the reverse strand, counting down.
GTGAATCCGAATGCGACACAGTGTCGCGGTCGGATGGCTTCATTAGCATTTCAATTAAACCCACGAACAGGTGAGTGCATGGAACCTTCATGTACCATACCGACACCAATCTGGCACATGAATAACAGCTACCGCTGCTGCATCTCATCTGGTGGTCACCATCTACTCACCACCAATCTGCGTGTATGTGTCCCAAATTTCTATTTCGGATTTTCCACTTTGTCAAGCAGGGCAAGAAAGCGAGACTCTGGCTTCGGTTTTCTTCTTTTCCAGCGCCCGCTGTTTGGCTGGTTACTCGCGCGCATCCACATTGGAGCACATCGTCCCCACAAGACACAGTCAGTCAGTCCACAGCGCGCTCGACATGAATTATTTGACCGAATCTCTGTTAGAGGACGTGTCCAAGTTTCACCATTTAACGGAGAGGGAGAGCGCTCCACCGATTGCAGCCACCAAGTCGAAGATTGCAGAAGAATACGTTCCACGCTAGGTGCTTCCAAGCGCGCAAGCTATTTGCATTCGAAACGGAACTGTGTCCCATCTATCGTGCGGTCGTTTACTTGGCAAGTGGCATCATCTCCTCATCTATTGGGGCGATCGCAAGATCTTTGGTAACTGATATCGAATACTGGACATCGTGGTATGGTGTTCGGAATTGGGAAACCATGTGACGGTGTCTTGCGACACTTCTTCGACGAACAATGGCTGGTCGTTCATCATGAGCCACAAAGTGGCAATTAGTTCTACTGGAGTGCGTTTCAACTCAAAATGCAAAGTAATGAGCGGAAAAGATACTTTTTTTTGTTGTTGTTGAGGTTGTGTTCCATGTTTTGTTGGTGTTTGGTCTCGTTGTGTCCTCAAATTTTGGGACAGGGGACACTTAGTTGAGGTGATTGTCGTAAATTTTCTGCTAGGTTATGAGACATTTGATGGTCGGTTTGGTGTGTGACAGTTTTGCTTTTAATTGAGAAATTATGCGTGCGTTCACGACCGAGGTCACAGGTGCATGTCAAAACGAGGGCTGTGACGGTGTGCGTTCAGTAAGTGATACGAAAGATGTTAGATAGTCGATGACCATGATGATGACTTTAGAGGCCTTTTGCGAGTTTCACTTTAGTGGAAGTGATACCCTTGAGCTGTCAAGTGGGCATGTTCGGCGTATGTCTAGGAGGCTCGAAGGATAACGTCGAATGGAAATGGAAGTCTTGTCAGATGTTCAGCTACAATTAGTTGAGCGTTAAGGGAGAACCAATAGCACATGGTTAAGCAACGCTTGATTGATGTCCTTGTACATTCACATGCTGAATTTAGTCGTTTAAGGACTAGAAAGGTTCATGTAGAGATCGGGCTTAGGTAGAAAGGCGTCCCATGGGACTCACTTAGGCTCAGAGCCCGTTGTGATGAGATCGGGCTTACGGCGCGGAACAATGCGATTGCTATTTCACCCACATTAACTTTGGGACGGACTTTCCAAAGCCTTAACTCCAAAAACAGGCTTTGTCCTTGCTGAGACAGCACAGTCTTTTTCTAAGCACCAAACCCGCCTTAAAATTATTGTTGTACACAAGCTTTAGAAGCTTCTCAAGGCACAAATCATTGCCGACAAGAAGGTTGTTCCATTGCACAAACCACTTGAGCTAAGACAACCACCGTCATCATACAAGCGGTTCTCTAACGCGGTTCTATCGGAGAAGCTAGACCCAGCTATGTACTTCGTTTAAGGCTACGTGTCATAATTTCTGGTCGATAAGGTTCCTATCTTTCCAAGGAATACTTGCATCAAATGGGCTATGAGCCTAAGTAGAACCCACGAGACACCTATCTACCTAAGGAATACTACTTGGAACCATTCGCTGTTCATTTAGTCGTTTAAGGTGGTATTAGCTTCGCTTTCGGACGCTATGCGGTCTACAATTATACTTTCTGCCCCTCAAAGGTTCTTATAAAACTTAACAAAGTTTCTGTAGCTACGGTCCGAAAAATCTTCGAATCCGCCCCTGAGGGACAGCGCAGTAGAGGAAGACCGCGACTCAGGTGACACAAGCAAGTGGAAGGGGACTTCAACCAACTTAGCGTGCAAAACTGTAGGCAGCTAGCTTTGGAATAAAGTCACGAAAGTGAAGACTGACAGTAAAGTGAAGAGGAAGGAAGGAAAGAACGAATAAAGACCGTTTTTACAGACGATTTCAGGTCACCTATCAAAGGTTAAAGTATGTTTGAGGTCCCTAAGCCGAAGAAGTATTTGTTTGGGAACCTAAAGGCGATCTGTGTCTTTTTTACGAGTCTTTCGGGTCTTTGTTGAAACACAAATTCCTAACTAACTTCACCTTTTCTCTGGCTAACTTCGAGTAGCACAAGGCAGGACGCTGATCGATTGGTCATTTTGAGCCGGAGTCAGTACCGAGTTTTTATCGTCCGCCTTATTCATCAGCCTTCTCGTTTACCCACATGTCCAAGAACCCCGATGAGTCCTACCTTATGCTTCGTTTCGAGGACACCAATCGACAACACTTAACAAGCTTCGATTTAACTAAACTGAAACTGATGTCGATGAAGAAGCCTCACGAGCGGCTGTAGTCACTGCTAAGGCCTTTACATGCTCCTGTGGTTCAGAAGTCTGACTGAATAAGGGTAGACACCTATCAAATTAAATAGTACCTCACCGCTCTTCATATTTCCACTCGAATCAAGCCCTGAAGTCTTTGTCTTACAAAGTTCAAGTCCATTGATTGCAACATTCCCTCGATCGGCCTTCATCTATCTGATTGTCTGAGCCTTAGGGCTCTTATAAACATGGAAGCAGGTTTAGTCCCGAGTCCACCATTGGTGTTCTTCTAATAGCCACCCAAGAGAAGATGTTTCAAAAGCCTCTTCGAGTAGTTCCTATTGACAACAACTTCTCAAAAGTGCAAAAAATGCAAACTTCTTCCGACCACAGTGCAAACAGTCCTCCTGTGAGCACAAACAAAAGCGGTTCCTGCCCCCTACCCCCAAACATCCATCACAAAAATGCGTACAAAATTCTGTGCCACAGATACGATGCAAATAATAATTGACAATCGCAATTCATTTGCAACATTCCAACGAAGCCACGGACCGCAAAACTAACATTAATTACAACTGTCGTCCTTCCATGACAATAATTGTCCACCAAGGAGAAAGAGCGCAGCACCCTGCGACAGACACAGCCATTGTTATGCAAATGACACTTCTTGGCACGCTACATTTGCACACGCTGCCACCGTTGTTGCAATTGCAACCGATGCGACTGCATTCATTTTCATCTTCAACTCATCTCACTGGGATCACGCGCTTTGAAGTTCACCTCTGTCGAGCCGGTCCGGTCCGGTCTTTTGAACAAAAAAGACTCTGGAATTGCGCGACAACGAGACGAGGGAGCATGCAAGGTGGCAATTATTGAATTGCCAATTGGATGTCGTCGTGGCCAGGCCAGGCCACAAGCTATTGCTGTGCAGTGGAAGTCAATTAGAAATTGCGTCACTTAAATGCAAATCAGTTTTTGGAATGGGACACGGTTGCGACTGCGGTTGGCGGTGCAGTTCCCATCGCAGTTGAGTGCGAATTAGTCGCTTGAAATGATTCCAAACAGAGACGCAGGTTGGTTGTAAGTTTAAGCATTGATTGTCGGCCTAGGAGATGGGAAAAGTCTCACAGTTGGTGTCGTTGCATTTAGAAAGATGACAGGTTCATTTTGGAATGAGGATCTTTGCGTGTTGGATGCTTTGTTGGTTGAGAGATGCGGGAATAGCGAATCAGGATGAAGTGTTAATTGGACACTGTCAACTTGGTCATTTGAAGCTTCAATCAAAGCTGTTGTTGGTTGGGAATGGCACACAGTGGGAATGGCCCTTAGTTAGGAGGAGAACAAATTGGTTTCTCTTGGAAAGATCAGTGTCTGTTTGGGGAACATGGCCTTTGATTGGCTATGACAAGATCGACTGTGTTAAGGATCAGATGACTCAAGTTACCTTGGAGCTAAGACAACTTGACTAATTTCTATAAAAAGAGACTTGAGGAACGAGGATCTAGGTTATGTTAGCTAGGAGTGGCAGGCTATAGGTTGCAACCTCACTTGGATCTGTAGTTCACGAGAAATACTAGCCGCAGAACCAGCCGGAGCTTGCTATAAAGCGCTGGAGGCGCTGTGAAAGAAGCTGGCTCCTAAGCAGGCTCTTCTTCGAGATGAAAGGTCCGGACATGTACAAAGAAGGTGGAGAATCGTCTCTTCCTCACTCTCGTCTATGGAGCCTCTGCAAAAGTCGTTGTAAAGTTGCCACGATAAGGCTAGCTATTGGACCTGTGCAAGATCACTATCATTCCACATCGCGTACATAGCCTCGAAGCAGGGAAGAAGGCAAACAACGTGTGAAGTTAGTTGAGAACTGTTGCAACTGGAAGGGAATCATAGACAGAGGACAAATCCTCTTCCTTTGCCATTGTCTGGGCTTCTTAGCGTGACTATTTCAAGGCCATTGCTAGAAATCATCAGTCAAAGAGATCCCAGTGAGCGCTTGTACATCCTATAGTCTGGTAAGAGCTGTGTTTTGAAGGCCCTACCTGCTTAAGTGATCAACTTCTGCTCTGCGACTCCGATGATCTTGCCAAACACGTTTTGAATCTCAACTTTCGCTGGGAGCTTGTAAAATGAGAGCACTGTCGCACAGTTCTTCAAGGAAGAAGCTAGACAACTGCAAGTCGGACCTGGATTGATTGGCTAGTTAGTGACCACGGAACACCTGCAATGTCCAGTGCTAATGAGAATGAGTCCTAGCAATAGCTGAAGCTAGAGATCTTGCTCTCAAAAGGGCTTTCTATGACGATCTTTGGAAAAGGTTAGGTTAGGTTTACGGGCTGATGAGAATGGTTACATCCTCATCACACTAAAGTCCATGTGGACCCATTGGGATACCCATAAATGTTTCCTACCGTGGTACTAGCGTCTTTGTTCTAACCATCCGGGCGCCCTGGCAAATTGGAGCGGGTCTCACAGTGTTCCCTCTGATAGCTCGTCTTTGTGATCGAAGAAGAATTTGCTTCTCAGTTCGCATAGGTTTGGACAGTGACAAAGGAAGTGGGTCATGTCGTCATGAGCCTCTTAATCACCGCATCCTCTGTGGTGTCTATCAGCATTGACACGCGATCCTCTTTGATTTTGAGGAATGATCTCAAGTTCCAATTCGTTTCATAAATTCCTTCGGATGCCGACTTGCCAAGACACTTAAACAACCACAAAGCTCTTCTGGAACGTCCTGTATTCATCCTCCCACCACTGACCACCAGAATTCCTTGAAATCTTGATCTGTTTCCACCAAAAAACCGGATACAACACTCAATCAGCTGATGTCCGTCAAAGAGTCATATCCATCTGTTTCCCCCAAGGGTGTCAATGATCCCGTTTCCTTCTAAGAAGTGTGCCCAGGCCCATCACATTAGCACATTCCAAGACACAAGTCTCAACTGTTTTACAATTGTTCAACTCATTATGGTGCGCTGCTGGTGGATGCCCCACCAAACATATGCACTTCCAATGCCATGCTTACCAACTCAACCGAGAATGTTCAGTGGCTTCATTCGTCGTCGTCGTAGTCAGTCGCCAATATGTGTATCCGGAGCGCAATTAAAACCCAGAATGCAACTGTATGTGTGTGTACATTAACCAACCAACCAAGCTCCTTCAAGTCGGTGAAAGAAATTTTCCAAGGCTTCTTACACAGTGTACACCTACTACAGCGCATTGGGCGCCAACGATCGTGCGCCTTTTGGTCTTTCTGCGGTCTTTCCCTAATTAAATCTCAATATTATGCGCGTATTCACTGAGAAAGATACAAAGATACTTTATTTTCTGTCCGTTTGCGCGTTTGAAAATGTTAATTGCCACCAGGTATACTCGTATATAGGCAAGGCACCAGCGAAGGTGGTAAGTCTTGGATCTTCTCCTCCAATCTCTTGCGCACAGTGGACACATCGTCTTCGTCACTCTGCGTAAGCATTTGTATAAAACTACATCATCATCATCATTATCATCGTCATGACCCATCATCATCGTCGTCGGACGTCGTGATCGGTTTGTGTTTTTCTTTGAATCACGTGATAGTGTGTAATTTTTTCTAATGAATAGCGGAACACATTAGAAATTGTTCGAGATACAGTAATGTACGCAGTCTTGTACGCTGTTAGACTGCCTGCCAAAGTAGGAGGGTTGCTGTTTTGGTCATAATTCAAGCCTCATAAATTCAATGAAAAATGATATCTAAACCGATATGATGCTGATGGATATGGTAACGTCTGTTTGTGGCCCAAAGGTACTTCTTCTTCTTCTTCTTCTTTTTGACTTTTGGTCATAAAAAATCAAAGTTTTGTTGGGGGGAGGGGTACCAACAAAAAAATAATTAAACGCTTAAACCGTACTCACGGTGAAATTTATTGTTCGGAAATTGTTTTCACGTGCGCGCCAGCGACCAATGCGACCAGCACCGGACCAAGAGAACGGACTTTCTCGCGCACGAAAGTGTAGATATGAATGTTTGACCTGTGTCAGGTCTGTAAATGATTTTTGATGCACGGGGCCGCATTTTTATAGCCGATTATGATAGTGCAACGATGCATGGCGAACTAGAATGGGTTTAGTTGTGGATCTCTGAAGGGATTAAGGAGGGGCGAGGCCAACCATACACTTTTGCTGACGGGTTTAAGTGGTTACAAGACCATTTCGATGACTTATGGTTTCAATTTTAGGGGAAAGTGTCTTGAAATTTCAATATCGGTGTCGGGAAATGGGCTACCGCAGGGATGGGTGATAGGTGGTGTACTTTTAACAAAGAGAGCTTTGATTCGAAAACTGAATTTGCCAAGATATATGCTTAGACCACAAGAGTAAGATGGATTGTGACTTTTAGCGATTTTTACAGCCTTGAAGATGGTCAAAGTCCCCAGTTGATCGTCCAAAAGGATCCTCTAGGACTGAGCAGTAAGTCACGCTGTTATCAAGGAATTTCATAACCTTTTTCTAAATGTATCTACCTAACGAGCTTCTAACGGAAAGGTCCCTTCCTCAAACATTCAACATCATTTCAGATCGTCAGTTGTTTAGGTCAAGGCTAGGTAAAGCCTCCTTTCTACCTCCTTCGCATCCATCCCCGTAAACACCGGCTTCACCCCGCTTGAGTTGAACTTTAACTTCAACTTTCGAATATTAGTCCCCTCGAGAGAGGAATCGGAAAGCGCAGTCCCTATAGAAGACCTCTCCACTCCCTTCTTCCTCAATATATCCGACCTAGGAAGTACGTATCTTCTAATCATCGATCAAAGAAGCCTTATCCTGGCTAAGCTACACTAAGATAGCCAGGCTGCTATCAAATCCCTGGATTCAGAGGAGGAGGAAACTATTCCCCACATTCGTTGTAGCTGCCCAGCTCTCTCCCGCAAAAGAAGGCTCCATTTAGGAGAATTCCACTTCAAGACCTAGACGATCTGGTAGGCATAGATGTCAGAAACCACCTTCGCTTCATCAGAAGTTCCAATTGATTCAACCAGTAGGTAAGGAGATCTCTCCAGATCCATGGACCTATCACTGGTCTAAGTGTGGCAGCCACCGAGCCTAACCTAAGCTTCAAACGATCTTAAGGTCTGATTTTGCTGAAATGGTTGCTCATCACCATGTAATTGGTGTCGTTATAGGCCTCTATCCCTTTGAACCGTCGACCATGTGCTCTTCAAGTTTTAGACTTCACCCACAGCTTGATACCTTCATTCGCTCTCCTTGCAAACAGAACCGCATAGCCGACAAAAAAAAGTCCAAACTACGTTCACCTTTTTAGATCTGGCAGGATCAGCGTTTTGTAAGGCAGTCTTGAGTTTTGAGCTTGGTTTTGATTAGGTTTACGTGGTGGTCTGTGCTAGAGTAGAGACATACCTAGACTATAGGTACTTGGAGCTTACGCTGTTCTAAAGCGGGGACTTCTACTGACGTCAATATCTGCCAGATTGCTGAGATTGTTGAGGAAAGACGCTTCCAGGTGGAGCCATCTTCTACTGCCTCCTTCTCATCTTAGAAGATCCTGCAAAAATCTTTGTAAAAAAGAGACTCCGTGAGGAAACCGATGACGGAGCTGATCCACAATCGTTTGAGTATAGCAAGTGCCAGATCTGTTTAGACACTTGACAGGTCTGGCGTTCGCTTTCCTGAGCTGACAGCATCAAGCTTGAGTAAGTGACACTTCTCTGGGAACATAACGAGGGTGTTGCCATGCAGCTTCCGGATTTTTTCTTTGAGGATCTGACAAATATTGACGTTAGAAGTCTCTTCCAGCTCTTGCTGGTTCAATTAGTCCATTGGGGCGTTCTTCGATGAGTGATAGAACCTGCGGTACCACAATGAACCTCTCCAAGTACAGAGACAGACACCCTAACCTAGACTTATCTTATCTCATTTCTTAACTGATACGCCTTAATCAGAAGCTCCTTGACCACCGGTACCCCATTGTGTCTGGAATCAATCTCAAAGTACTCGATAGGATATGCCTTTCCTCTTGGACAGTCATGTTGAACGTTCATCCAATCCACCAACAACCTACGGAATGAGGAAGTCCAGCTCCAACATGGCCATCATCTGACCGTTCATCTAAACTTTAACCTTTTAGATGAACAGACGCCATTACGATACAACGACAACTTACGATGAACCCCCATCATGGTTGACACTCCCATGGATCACCTAGGGCATCCACCATCAGACTCCATACAAAATTGCATGTGAATCAAGAAGTCGACGACTTATTAACGGATCCACTATGAGCATACGTACCTACAACAGCAAGCAAGCATCAAGTTTCCTGATTCCATGTGAGCACATGCGGGATAAGATTAGATGCGTCACTGGAACTTAGATTTGTTGCATCTGATTGCAAACTATTTATGAGAGCTCTTACGATAGCCGTTAGCCTCTGGTAATTGTCTTAATTAGATGTGCGGTAAAATTGAGAGGAAAAGTCTTACTTAAGCAGGTGAGGTGAAGCCGATAAGATAAGGATTACGAAGGAAGTTTGGACATCGGGTAAAGTGGTCTGTGATTTGTGATTTGTGAATCATAGACACTCATGGAGGCATGTGGGAGCTATGATAACAAGATACAACCGTCTTAAAACCACTTTCAACAATTTTTCCAATCCTACGTCGGCTTTTTCTTTCAAGCCTTCGAACAGAGTTCATAGAAGATTCGAACACTCATGGGACAACTGTGGGACAACGAGAAGCCTGTATCCCATGACCCTTGCTCTTTCTTGTGAGGATCGTGCTCCATCGAGCCACTGCAGCGGTCTTCAGAATTGAGCCTGCTTCTCCTATGTATCTCTCTCTCAAATAAAGAGCTTTGTCTGAGGGTCCAAATGGTTCTGCACATAGTATGGTACAGGAAGGGGTCTGCATAGACACGGCTACCCATAGCTTCTTCCTTGGAGACATGGAAATTCATCATGTAAGGTTCCCAGAGCTGGTACTCTACGTGGTATCACAATGGACCTTCATCTGGTCTCAGTGTACTACTGCTTAAGCGGTGCTAGGCGTCTAACTTAACCTAGCCTAGCCACCTCTCTTCGCTCAGAGCCTGTCTGTTAGACAGTCTTTATCTTGTTCAATAGTTGCACTCCCAAACAGTCCCTGAAGCAGGAAACTAATCCTCCATCTAGAATTTTCGCGGACAAGGATACAGCTGTAGTGACTGTGTCTCATTATGAGGGAGGTCAAGGCCTCTCAGGAGATGCTACTTCCACAAAGTGATCTCCAGTCATTCTGTGACCGAATCGACGATTGGAACACAGCCAAGCTAGTCATACACCAAATCCTTCCGATCGTAAGCAAATTTTAACGATCGAGTCCCCTTCCCTCATGCGAAACTGATCACTGATCACCTCTTCACCTTCGTCATCTGCCATCTGTTTCCAATTGGCAGCCAGTGATGCACTCTTAAGTGTTCTGCGTCGGTGTCTATCTGTCTGTCTTGAGAGTCCGCAAGTTCAACTCTCCCTTGACCGCTTTTTTTCTTCTTTATCTCTTCCAGATACGATCTGGATTTCAATTGAACTGTTTTCTCACTTTACGACGCATTGATCCTGAAAAAATCGTTCCATCGTTCCACTATGGCGACAGTGATATACACCTCTATCCTCCTCCTCCTTGCATGTGACGACAAAACGAAACCAACACCCGGACAAACGATCTGTGGCCCTCGTCGATTCGAATAAAATCGATCGGCCATCCGCCGCGGATGACATTTATTATTGCGGCAAAGGCATTACCATTCGCCACATCATAAATTTTCACCCTCAAGGCGTAAATTTCATTTCGCTTCCAAAGCTCCATTTTGAATATTTATAGATCGTCTTGGACCGGGACTGATCGTCGTCGTCGTCGTCGTCGTCCCAGTTGGTCGCCAATATTCTTGCGGCACTTTGGTTGCTCGATTTCGCAGATCTTTTTGCGGCAGAGACGCATAAGTTTGTGTTTCTAGGCGATCACAGTGCTATAAAGCAGACGCAGGAGAGTGATCCTCCTCACACCAAAAAGGTGGGAGCGCACTGAGATCAGTGCGAGACAGTATCGCACAACGGGAACATTAATTTCTTTCAAAATCACCGATCGACATTTCTGCTGAGCCCCCAAAGACATAAAAAAGACAACCTGCTGGGCCTTAGCTGAAGTGCGCGCGATCTTCCGCGCTTTGGAGGTGGGCACCAGTCTGGTCTGGTCTGGACACTATCATTTTGTGCAACGACGAGTGCAATGGTTTGTGTGTTTGAAAACTGTTGCCCGAGACTACTTTGTTTTGGGAAAAAGTCGATGTAGGACGATCGATGACCTGATAAACATGCAACAAGATGTAAAGAGGAGGCAGGGTGTTTCCAGGTGCTCATTGGGATGGTAATTACTCGAGCTCGTGTGTCGATTGGTCGGATCTACCAACTAGCTAACGAAGTTCGTTGTGCCTGATGTACAAAATCGAATGAGCTTGCTTACAAGCTCGATGTGACAGGTCTTCAAAATTGAAGGGCAAGCATGGCATCCAAATCGTGGACGGAACCGAACACGAATTCCATAATAACGAGCCAGAGTCTTCGTTATTTCCACTCAAAGGTCCGCGAGACAAGCAACCACTAGACTTACGAGACTAGAACTGAACTGAAGATCTGGAGTCTTTGACACAAGCAGGCCATTCTGCTAAAGGCCAGAGAAATTCAAGGACTGCCTTCCACATTGAAGAGGCTGTCATGCCTGTCAAGGATTAATCGGCTTATTGGCGTCTACTACATTGGCGAGGGCTGTCATTCATCTGTCTTAACAGGTTCTTATCGACTTCTCTTGGAAATTGGCCATGCAAATGATAATTTCTTTGCCTCCTAGTGGATGACAAAGGTTGAAGGCATCCCAACTCGCGAGAGTAAAGCCCAATCCACAAGTGACACCATCATAGAGGACCAACAAAGACCGATCGTTAAATTCTTTTAGTTTGGCGTAGCAAAAGGGTTCCATTGGGCACCGAGTACAGGGTAACCGAGGAGGTATTGAACTTTTTGGAGCCCGTATGGGAAGTCGGCATCTTTGCCCGATGAACGACATCAAGATGTGAACGTAGTCCCATAGTCTAAGATTGCGGCTACTTTGGGTCAGAAAATAGACCATTCTTAGACTTAGCACACGGATTAGAAGCGGCAGTGTATGCCTGACCTCGGCTTTAAAGATCAAGCTACTGGGAATGACAGAAGGGATGAGAAGCATTACCGCATAGGAGCCACGAAGCTTGAGACGTAATATCACCTTGAAGGCCAAGTCGCCTGGTATGGACTATGACGCGTTGGAGGCAATTCCTTATGGGAGGCGGTGTGGTTAGGCACTGAGAGGTGTCAACTTGGCGGTGCCCGATGTGTAACTGTTCCTTCACATCAATTGGTAACCAAGTGGTAACCATCGAGTACCGGTCGATGTCTATCCGGACTCGACTTCCCGAACTTATGGGCGCGGACCAGTACTATAAACGGGATAGCGAATGAATTCCCTAGATGGAACCAACGGTGAAGTAAAATCCCGGAACAAAAAAAAGACCTCATCCAGGCTACTCCGACATATTTGGAGCTCAGGCCGGTGAGGTTTTCCGAGACTTAGTCGGGGTCTTGGAAAGGAGATGGTGGCGGAAAGAGTCCCTATTGGATCAACAGCAGCGCTCATACCCCTGAAGCGGGTTACTGACACCAGTCTAACCGAGCCCGTGTCTAAGGGGTTCCCAGAATGGAATTGGTCCTCCAATTTGGGGGTTATACCTGACCACGTTATAATAAGGATAATGATCTTCAGTTCTGCTGGTGGAATGTTCAGACCCTTGACAGGCCGCGTGCAACCGAACAATTAACAGAAGCCCTGGACTGCTATAGAGAAGATATAACCGGTATGGGATGGACTGGGCAAAAGGAAGATGAAAAACTGGGACATCTTTGATGGTGATTGCTACAGAGAAGCAGCGCTTATTCGGATGCGGATTTATCATACGCGGTAGACTTAGACCAGAAGTCTTAAGCTTCCGACACGTAAACGAACGTCTCATGACAATCCGTATCAAGGCTAAAGATAAAGGCGGATGAAGATATCCTTGTAAAATCTTCGTTAGATATTCGGTTCCGTGTGCGTTGGCGGGCTCTGGAGAAGGAGGTTCAACGCTGAATTATAAGAGCTGTACAGTGACATCGACCTTGTCAAAAAAAAAAAACTACGCATTGCTCGTTTAAGATGGTAGAGCCAATGCACACCAACGCTCCGGCCCGAAGAATCTTCAAATCCGACCTGGAGGGACAACGCAGTAGAGGAAGGCCTCGCCTAAGGTGGCGGACACAAGTACAAGGGGACCTCAACCAACTTCGAGTTCATAACTGGAGACGGTTAGCTAAGGCCCGGACTTTATGGAGAAACTTGTTAGTTGAGGTAAGTAAGGTTAGGGTTAGGTAGGAGAGTTGATGGGGAAGGTAGTCCTTTCCCCGTCACACTTAGGTCAATGTAGACCCATTGTGATGCCCTACGGGGTAGCGTAAGTAAGGCGATGTCACATTGGATTTTATGGCGTAAGGCAACTAGCAGCCAATGTCTCACGGGAGACAATGTTCCACTCCCACCGAACACAAATTGGAAGATCTTCCCTAGGCACCACAGCACCACCATACCATTCAAAGTGATCTAAAATTGCCTCCACGAATTCCCTTACATGTTTAGATCTCCGATCTCTCATCGCATTGACCCATCAAAATTTTAGAAAACCCATTTCTGTGGACAAAATATGAACCACTTACCGTTAACCTACGAGAGTGGTCCCACCGATCAGCCATTTCACCACTTTGGCATGTGGGCCAAATAGTTTTTGTTTACACATGGTGTCCTCAAAGAAGTCGTTCCTTGAAAACCTCTCTCTCTCGGATGAAGCAAGAAATGCTTCTAAAAGCGGGGCGCTCCTGCTAAGGTGACTCTTTGTTTACTCCCCTCCCTCCTCCACCCTGTGGCTCCTGCAGAATGTGTAAATTTCTCAACAAATTGCTCCATAAATTCTTCTCCTTCAATTGCCATCACTACTGCTGCCATACCGCCGCCCGCTGCCGCCGCCGTACTGCCTTCGACCGACAACAACGGTAGCGCTGACTATTCAGTGGTAGTGGTGGTGGGCGCTGATGCTGATATGCCCAAACTATGCATCTAAACACAAAACTGTGTGTGAAATTGTGTTAATGCGACGTGTCGGTCGGTCTATTACGAAAAAAGTTTTACGAGGCAGGTTTATCCATCTCTCCGACTTGTCGAGTTGTTCCATGTGTGCGCGCTATATTTCGAGAGTCAGACACAAATTTTTCCCCACTTTTTGGCGGATTTTATCGACCGCTCAGGTGGGATACGCGGGCACAAAAATTACGATATCGTCTATTTTTGGACGCGAAATGAAGAATTTTTTACGCTGCCATCGATCACGTTTAAAAGTTTAGAAAACTAATTACCCAGCCACTGGAGGTGGGACGTTGAAAAAAGCGCCCAATTGACGCTCTCTGTGTATACGTAGCTGGATGTCAAAACATGGCTTCGGCTTTTGGGGGCTTTTTTCGTGTTACACGTTTCGTTCGCTTTGTTTAGACGATTATTTACTGAGAGAATTTTATTGGGCACCTCTTTGGAGTGTGTTTAGAGCTGGAAAACAAGGAGAAACGTGTGTTTATGTGGGCATTTCGAAACAACATGCGGGGATTTGAATCGAATTTTTTTGGAAACTCTTCGTGCTAATTGCCATTTGATGGTTAAGTGAGTCAGAACTTTGGTAAAAATTAGTCATGTGAAAGTAATTTGAATGTAAGAGAGCCGGAACAGGCCTCTGTTGAGGCCCCGGGTCCAACCCGGACTTCAGCACCTTAAGTAAGTAAGACCGACAGAGTATTCAACGGTTGAGGGCTTCGTGGCTTACCTAAGGGACCTCGAATGTGTTTTTTTTTTTTTCAGAGGAGAGTGTGCATTATGCACCTTGCTCCGTGATATGTGAAGCTCATTACTACTAAACGCTCCCCCTCTCCAAGTATCTGTCCACCCCGCTTTTACATTACTACATGGTGATTCCACTATTGTAAGGGCATCTTCCCGCTTTTCACTTTCAGCTGCTCTCTCTTCTTTGTTTCGAATACGTAAGAGCACGTACGGTTTCATATCTACTCGTTAGGAAGCATCGCCCTCAAGATAATGTCCAATGATCCTACCAAAGGTGAATGGAGGAGAAGATATAACCGCGAACCCTACGAACTGTAGAAAGATGTGGATGGAGTCCGAAAAAGGGAAAACCCGCACTGGCTCGGCCATATCACTCAAATGGATGAGAGTCTTCGAATCCCAGCCACCTGTGGTTCACGAAGAAAAGGGAGACCGAACCAGCGGTTTAAAGATCAGGCAGTCACGGACGCCAGAAATCTTGATCTAGTTAACTGAAAGAAGAGTAGTTCGGACCGTGAAAGATGGAAAGCGGCATTATTTCAGACTCAGACCCTCCAAGACTCTTACTGGCCTGATAGGTTAGCAAGTATGTGATGATCTTACCCCCATTTCCAGCTTTCGCTACTCTTCTTGTCTGATTTGTGTCATCGTGAGTGGAATCACCATATTGACAGGCTGGAGACCCAGCTTTCACTTTTTTCCTTCTTCTCAGTCGAGTTAGTGTCTGAGTGGAGTTATAAGGAACTTCTTCGTGCCTTGTCCCGGTTCATCTTCCTCTGATCTCTGTCCTCCAACGTCGTTTGATAAATCGTTTTGCTTCTCAGGCTTCCTTTCGAAAGACGCATTGTTCCTTTGCTGCTGGTAGATTGATGGTGGTTACTACCGCCCTTATGGCAACGTACGGTTCCGTATACACTCTTCCCACCCCAATTGGTCCTCTTTTCTGCACCGAGGTCATTCGTTTCCTGTTATTTTCCTGTCTGAGTGCGTCAGCCAATAACTCGCGGAAGGAGTTCGTGGAAGAGTCTACGGCAGAGCATTCTATATTTGGCATTAGTCGCCTCAACGACGGTGGTCTTTGCGGTCCCTGTCAGATACTGTCTTTATCAACTGTCCTAATGTGAATCTAGGGTCTAACCTCATTCCTCATTCCGTTCTTCACTGCTTCCTTGGGTAAGGTTAGATAAGATCGGTGTCACATGATTCCTTATTTGGGTGAATTCCACCCGTAGAACCGTTTGGGGTTGAATGTAGGATGGGGGTTTGGCTTAAGTCATTGGTGATTGGGACCTAGAAGTCTCTTTCTGCTGTGATAACGCGCTGGACAGTGCCGGAGAAGGTGAATTGTAGTTTCTTCTTCCTTTTTTTCTCTACGACTTCTGCAAAAGTCATTGAAGAGAGTTCTTAGTCTCCTAGCGTTCCTATTAGACGGTGATCTGTAACGACGAAACTCCCTTAACTATTGATCATCCATGTCAGGCCAGTTCGTGGGGATTCATCTCCTAGTCAGTGTGACTATCTTTGTCTTCTTTGCTTTCAGGCTTGGATTGTGGAAAACCATTCAAGCGATCATGCGTCATGTGTTCCCTGTAGGGATCACTATGACAATACCATTTGCACAGCCGACAAGGAAAGTATTTTCGGGCATCTGAACATGAAACCTAGTCCACCATAGGACCACATTGACTCTTACAAGAGATTCCAAGAACTTCAGCAGTACAAAGCGTAAAAGGACGTTTCGCTAGATCTGTTTGTCTGTATGTAGGTTTGTTCGCTATAATCTCGAGAAACACTGGACGGATTTTGATGAAATTTTTACAGTTTTGAAGACTGTTTTATGGAGAAGGTTGACGGCATAAAAGAATGTTTGTTGCTTCTTATGAGAGTAAACATAAACGCGCTCAGAAAAACTTGCGACTTCCAAAACTATATTCAAGAACAAGGACTTACCTTCTTCGCCAGGATTCCGAAATAACATCAAGCAAAGCTTGCCACTGCAGCATAAACTAAACCTGTTGGGTTACAGCCTACTCTATGCAGGTGTCACAATGTCAAGGTTGAACATGGCAAATCAAACTCTCAGAAGTATGATGCAATGGCAACGATATTCACATCATAGAAATCGACTTGTCGTTGGTTCCACTAAATTTGTGGACAAGTTCTGTCACAAGATCGATTGGGTTTCAGCAAGACGGTAGGGAATTTGCAACAAAAAAGCATTATGTGGTGGAATGGAACAATGACACAGTTGGTGGTCTCCCTCGATATACATATGTAGCTGTCGATTGGAATGGATTAGACCGAGATTCCTCCCTTATTTCATCAAAATTAGTTCTAAAGCCTAAAAGGTTACAACATAGAGAGACGAAGGGATCTTTTAGTGAGAAGAGACAACCCTAGTTTGCACTGGAATACGAAGAAAAGTGTACAAAATGCTATCTTCGAAGTCTTTAATGGAATCAAGCTACAGAAGCTGCCTAAAGATACACATTTGCTTGAATAATAGCATTCATAAGGTGACCAAACACCTAGTAGACAACCAAAATGCTGTCCAAAGTCTGATGCAGAAGATTAAAGATCGAATGAGATCCAATGAAGAAGGGTTTCTGCTGACCTCTGCATCGACTGACTCGGTGATTCAAGATGTTCCTGAAAATGGCTTCCTGAAAGTCTTGTGCGAGAGAAACATCATCGAAAGACTTGTAGCCCTACAGCCACGTCCCCAAATGTCATTTGTTGTATCATCAGTGAATTTTGAGATTCAAAGTGGGGTCCCATAGGGCTGTATACTACCGTCTCTACTATTTTTTTAAAGACGATCAGGCAAAAACGTTGTTTATGAATTCCTACTGAGAACTTACTTACTTATCAGGCAAGCGGCCCTTGGAGGGTCTGAGTCTGAAATAATGCCGCTTTCCATCCTTCACTCTCCAGGGTAGGTAGGTAGGTTGAAGATGTGGATGCATCGTGTGATGCAGCCTTCACTCGGATCTCTATGGATCCATTGTGTTCGACCTCCCTGAAACATCCTGAATTTGTAGTAAATTTTAGAATAGCTTTTGGTGCCTTAGGTCGTTGAAATAGTATTCACTGAGGGCCGTCTTCCTTGTTCTGTACTGTCCGAGATGCGCTGCTTCCAGTTTACTAGACCAAGGTTTCTAGCGTCCGTGACTGCCTGATCTTTAAACCGTAAATCCCTTTTTTTCGTGAACCACAGGTGGCTGGGATTCGAAGACTCTCGTCCATTCGCTCGATATGGCTGAGCCAGTGCAGTCGACGGATTTTTGCTTTCCAGACTACATCCACATCTTTATGCAGCTCGAAGTGTTCGCGGTAATATCGTCTCTTTTATTCGCCTTCCTCCTCGGAAACAGGACCAAATATTCGACCAATTGAGTAGAGACTTGCAAATTCCCATGAATCCTTGAAGACTCTGAACAGCGACCAAAAAAAACCTGGACACCGACGCTAGCAAAAACCACAGCGAAGGCACTAAAACTTAGTGCTCTTGTCATTACTGGCACTTGGATTCCAGAAACTGGTACTTTAGGCCAAAATCTTGCTTAAAAGGTCCCTTCGCGTCCTGAACACTCCCCAAAACAATGACCCCCAATTCGATATAAACTTCGTAACCACTATCCTCTCTACACATAACTGGAAGTATGATCTTGAGCTCCAGCAAAAGGGGTCCATATGCTCCCACACAGATGGGATCTAAAACAGGATCGGAAGTTGGTAAAAGTGTCTTCCCATTTGCCTAAGTAGCGTCTTCTAAACCGAGCTCAGTTACAATGTGATACCTACGCGGGTTATCACTATTTTTACTGATAGGCAAGCCGCGTTCGAATCCCTAGAATCTGTCATCTTCAACTCTCAAGGAGATGGCGGAACAATTCAAAATTAACCCTATCTGGGTGCCGGGCCATAGGAGCATTCCAGGTTATTGTATGGCCAACGATCTTGACAGCCAGGGTTTGAAAAAGCCGTATGGACGAGGAGGAAGAAGAAACGATTCTCTACCAACACTGTACCTGTCCAAACCTCACAGCTCAAAGAAAAGCCTATTTAGGAGCCAGCTTCTTCGACAATCTTACGAACTGGCTAAAACCAACATCAGCAGCTTTCAGCGTTTCATAGCAAACTCCACCTAGTTTTGTGGGTAGTTTTCTGGAGAAAATTCCAGATTCACGTGATATCACACAAGACTTGCCAGTCTGCCACTCTCACCCAACCCTAAGCCTCCTTTTTTGATGCTTAAACTAATTGCTCTCCACAATGAACAAGACAGACCTTTCATCGTATCCTTGTTACAGCTGTGAGTACTTCAAGGCATTTCCATGAGCTAATTCCTTAAAATTAATCATGCAATCGATTGTGCTCTATTGAATCAACACAATTCGCATCTTTCAAGCCTCACTGGGAGGTTAATTCATAGCTTCCAGCATCCTTCCAACGCACACACAATGAATACGAAAAAAAAAAGGAAATCTACAGAGAAGCCTAAAGTATGACAAAAATCGAGGATCATGTCATTTATGACAGACGGCCTCGAAAATTCCCATCATCTCAAGTTACTCAGCGACAAAAACAAGTATTTTCGTCCTTCGTCCTCCAGTTTCTGATCTCGTTTTACGCAATTTTTTTTGCTTTACCAACCGCATGTAGGCTCTTTCAACAAATTTTTAGATTTTCCGATTGAAAAACTTCCACCAACTGTCGTTACATCGCCATGTGGACCATGAAATCGAGTATCATTCGACCTAAATATCTATTTACTCGGGGTCCAGGACCAATCCCATTTGCTGTCTGTGAAGGATGCAATCTCATAATGCACGGAACATATATTTTCTCAGCACGTTAATCCCTTATGTCATCCATTCTCTATGATCCTTGGACATCTGTCTGCACGCCATGTTACAATCGAAAAAGAAAGGACGAAAAAAAAGGATCAAAAATACATCCAATAGGCTGCGCGTTGCAAAGGGAATTGCACAAAACCTCATAATAATCATCTTCATCGGCAGGAGTAGCAGCAGAAGCGCGTCATTATTGCTTGTGATTGTGTCCCTCGGCTTTTGTTTGCGCTAAGTACTCCCGACCCATTTTCTATTGTCCTTTCGACAACACACACAGAGAGACAGACATTTGGCATTGTGCAAAGGGATGGGAACTTTGCGTGACAACAAAAGATACCTTACCTAACCTCTAGTTTTGGGCTCAGTGATACCTCTCGCTCTCTGATGGGTTGTTCCTGTTCATTGTTTTGGGACAAGGGATTGGGACCGTGTGTCTCTTTTGAAATTTTGCTGACAAAGAATGGAAAGATGAAACCTGAAATGTCGTCTGACTGGTCGATGGTGACACACAGAGGACGACATTCAGTTGACAATAGAACGACAATGGTTGACAATGGTTGACAATAGAGCCATGTATAGGGTTTGACAAGCTATTTTTGAATGCCTATTGGTTGGGAAAGACTGCAGACGACCAATGAACTATGAGGGTATGTAGGGGTGGAAGGATATCACATAGGGGACATTTTTCTGTACATAAATGTCTTGGAATGGCAGCATGACACAGAGTCTTGTGACGAACGAATGACAAGGTTAGGTGAAACACATCGCTGTAAACAGAGAAAGACAAAGATGTCGGGAAAAGATACTTTACAAAGTCCTAAGGGCGTACTAAGAAGCCTACACGAAGCACATCAATCAAAAATGTCTGCACAGCTAGTACTGAGCCACTTTCAGAGGAGTTAGACCAATCTAAAGTCGAGAAGATGCTTGTCAGAGCCTAAATAGGGCTTGATTGACACGAAGGAATACATAGCCTTACCCAGTTACTTAGCCTTATCCTAGGAATCTACATTCGTAGAAGATGGCTTCCTCAGAAGACACTGTGAACTCCATAAACACGTTACAAAACTAGGTCTACAAAGCAATGGGACGTGCATATTCTGCTAAGAAACCAAGGAACCTCCAGATGACATCCTTTACAACGTTAGGACACTAACTCGGAGCAGAGCTTACTGTCTGAAAATGTACGAGGTAGAGAAGAAAGGCCGCCCATCCATACAAGCTCTTAAGTTCCTAGGAAAAATCAAGTCGAACGAGGTGCTTTCACATAAAACTAACGTCAGTCGGACCCAGGAGGGGGCACAATAGATCTGTAATGTCGCAGTGCACCTTAGCTCAACACAATTCATTTATTCAAGATTACCAAAGAACTGAGCTTCTAGCTCCTAAGCTCCTACCTTCTAGATCCCAGCATCCTACCACCCAGCTCCTTCCTCCTAGCTTCTACCTCTTAGTTTCTAGCTCTCAGCTTCTAGCTCCTTCCTCCTAACTTCTAGCTTGTACCACCTACGTCCTACCTACCTCTTACCTCTTAGCTTCTAGCTACTACCCCTAAGCTCCCAACTTCTAGCTTCTGGCGTCCTAACTCCTAGCTCCTAGCTCCTAGTTCCTAGCTCTTAGCTCCTAGCTCCTAGTTCCTAGCTCTTAGCTCTTAGCTCCTAGCTCCTAGCTGGTGGTAGTTCCTTGTTCCTCGCTCCTACCTCCTATCTCCTAGATCCTGGCTCCTTGCTGCTAGCTTCCAGCTCCTAGTTCCTAATTCCTAAATTCTAGCTCATAGCTCCTCATTTAAGCTCCCAGCTCCCAGCTACTAGTTCTCAGCTTCTAGCTCGAAGCTCCTTGTTCCTAGATTCTAGCTCCTCTTGAAGTATGTATGATCTTTTCCTTCTGTGATGACCTATCAAGATAAAAATGTTGAAAATGTTTAGTGAGACTAAGGTACTTGAGCCGAGCTGGCTGGAGACGCTTGCTGGTTGAGACCCAGGTCCACCCCGGACTGAAGCGCCACCCTAATCAAGGTACTAGAGCGTTTTCAATCCTACTCTGCGCAGATCAGTCTATTGACTCGCCACGTACTTAATGCCATTTACCAACCTACAGTTGGACTGCGACTGTCTGCTTCAAGGCTTCGCCACCTTCTTCTGCAATTCAAGACACATCCGACGTGTTAATTCCCCTTTTCAACACCACGGTCCAACCATCCCCCATCTTCAAATGTTCCCAAGCTCTCACACACCGGCTTAATCCAATTCTTTAACAACGTTAATGATAAATGTCCCCCTCAGCTTAGGGCTCCCAAAAAACAAAAAAAAACGGTTTATTATTCCCAAAGTCATTAGCAACAATCGTAAGCCACTTCGCGTGCAACATTTCCGACCACAAAATGTAAACACAAAGTTGACTCGAGGCGAGACAAAGCCCCCATATCTCATAACTTCTTCTTTCCAGAAATTCTGCTTCATTCCCTTCATTCCACGAAAAAAAGAAAAAAAAAGGTTACCGCCGGACCATCCACCATCCAAAGGATTAATTATTCGCCCACCGCTTCAAATCCATTTGTCATTCCTGAGCCAATACTGTGTCTGTCCCATAAAATTCGTAACGAAATTATATTGCTTCGTGCGGTCCGTTTAAATCGGTTCCCGATACATTTTGCATTCCCACAGTAAATCCTTGTTTATCCCACAAAAAAACGAACGAACTTATTTTCGCTATTAAACACAAGGCTGTAATGAAGGATCTTTTGTTTTACGATAGGCCGGGTGCCATTAAGGATGCTGGAGTGCAACAGAAGCAGCACAGATCCTGCTTCAAAACCCAGACAACAACTGGGTGGACACGATTTTCTCCTCCCTTTCGCGGGTTTTATTGGAATTTCCCTTAAAAACACATTAGGCCGCATCATAAGTAGGAGTCGCCCCCAATGACGAAGGACGAAACCTTTAATGACCACAATGATGGCAAAGTTCTGAATCTGAATCCTTGGCTTTGCCATCATTTTGCGATCTCATCATCCGACCGACCGACACAAGGGTGGAGACCTAAACTGAACGCTCAAAGGATAAAAACGATTGACTTTACTCCTCGAGGCCTATAATTAAGACGGTCGATGGTCATCTTGATATCTCGTGCAAAAGGTGAAGTATGTATTGTAAAACGAGACCCAGGTCCCTATTTTTGTGTCCCAAATGCGATATCCTGTCTCCTGGTTTGGTTCTCTCTCGTGTGGTGCGTGAAATGCTTGCAGGCTATGAGAGCGGCAATGATGATTATGACGACCACGATGACGACGGGAAATTAAAAAGGGTCCACCACCACACCACCGCTAAGTGCAGACGCGCAGACGCAGAGGGAGGACATGGAATGGTGGTTCCATTCGAACTGTATGACACATGGGAGGGACCAATTTTAATGGAATTTCTGATTTTTTTTTTCTCCTTCGCTGCTCATTTATTATAAACAACAACAACAACAACAACGACGAGGACGACAACGAACGATGGATGATGACCGACCCACGGAACACATCCATTTTTTTTCGGGATGCATTAGTGTTTTAGTTGGCCGGTAGTATTGGACAGGAAAGGCGGGTGGACATCTCCCAGACGCTGACATTAAAAAAAAAAAAAAACGGGAGAACCAACGTATGGACATGCTATGCAGGGACGTTGTAGAGTTATTAAGGATCGAGCGCCGCCGTCACAGACAAAACTGTTAAGGAATTTTGATTTAGTGGTTCCTTTGGCCCGTTCTATACCTGCGGGACAATCGGAAATGGCTTAGATTGGTTTTTGTGCACACTTCAGACGTTGACTTGATTTGGGGTGTCCTATACGTGTTGTCCTATACGTCTCGGTCCTATAAAGTTAGGGTTGGTTCCAGCAAACACTTTGATGTGATCGTGATAACGATAGTCCGACAAGGTTTGAAGAGGTTGGAGCGAGACTTCTACGAACGATGACATGCCATGGTGACCAAGCAGCCCACAAAAATGACTTCTTTGGACTACTTGTGGTGGGGAAATCTCAAGAGCCGTGGGCATCCATTGAAGCGAATTGCTAGACTCCACGACCAAGTTGTGTCCGCTCATACCTCTGTCATCCAACTCTGTATCACATCCATACAGCAGCTGAGACTAAGCTTTGTTCTTAGGCTTTGTCGTAGTGTCTGCAGAAGTTTCAAGTTTTTCAAGACACCAATCTTGGATAAGCAAGGGCCGACCGAAATATTGAACTCAAGCCTATTTGACGAAAAGAAAAAGCAGCCTTCACAGCGGAATAAAGCCAGTTCCGAGCTCAAATTGAGGAAGAATGACCACCCTGAGCAGGACAAGCAGAAAACCAAACTGTATGAAAAGTTCTCGAAGAAGAGGCGTTGAATTCGGTGAGGGATTTGTATAAAGCGGTACGAGAGCAGAGGATTCAGCGTGTATCAAGTAAAGTCAGCAAGCACCAATCGACGAACGTGGAGTAAAAATTGAAGGCCTTCGTTGGAAAGCAATAAGTCGTTCGTCTTGGGACGTCATCACTTATGTTCATTGACCAAACGGCAGAAGATGAAAGCATCGATCTATCTATGGGAAGCATTGGACCGTCTTATCAAGTGACCGAGTTCAAGGACCTATTTGTTGAATGGATCCACAAGGGCAACTTGAATGGTGCATAGAAGTTGCAGGTCCAACTTGGTTGGAGACTTACTTTACTTAGGGTGGACCTGAACCTAAACCAACAAGTGCCTCAAGGCTGCTTCCAGTTTCGCACGCTTAGTTGGTTGAGGTCCTCTTCCACTTGCATCCGCAACCTGTATCGCGGTCGGAGAACTGAGTAAATTACTGCAGCACTTCACCACAACCCATACAAACTTTAAGGCAGTATGGGACACGTTTGTGGAAGCTTCGAAAATAAAAGATTGTTTGTCACAACCTTGCTTAGAAGTTTGTACCTAGATCCACTTACGAAAAAGTTAGAGAGTCGTGAGGCGGTTATTGGATACAAAGAAGGAGTACCTGGCAGCTGAGTTAGACTTGGGAATTGATGTTACCACCTGGGAGCATAGTATGCCAGAGGTATGTCTCATAAGAGACGCACTGAAGACCTATTTAACGGAACCAGCCCAGATATGGCCAGAATCATGGGGCATTGGCCAGTTGGAGACTATGCGGCTCCACTGTCAGAACGAAAATGTGAAGGAAACTCTCTCCAACTTTCATTGCAAATGTCCGGCCAGACTGCGTACACTAAACCAACCATTCTTCGACGACCTCCACGACATCTCGGTTAAAGGGATACGGGATCTAATCCGCTTTCTTAACTCCACAGGCTGGATCTAGGCACCGACTGTCTCACATCCTTAACAACGCACATTATCAACCAGGTCACACGAGTCGTGGTGACAAATTCACACTCCAGTGTTACGCCACCTCTACCTACCTAGAGACTTACTTCAAGGTGCCAACTAGCATTGTGCTTCAACTGCAACTATGCAGCCCGACATTCCGCCTCCAAACCAAGTGACTCCGATTTGAAGACACTCTTAGCTGGAGCGCTCCTATACCACCAGGTCTATCCACTGGGTCAAGGAAAGTCGACCATACACAAAGGAAGACTTCGAGTGTCAGCTTTCATTTTCCTACAATGGAGTCTCCATTCAACTTTCTTAGCCTGTTCTCTCGCGAAGCTTATTCAAGCGACGGAGTCAGTTCATCAAAAGGTTGTTGACTACCAAAACTGTCAAAAATTTTAAGCCGGTCCGCAGTTTTGTGCCACTGAAAGCTGACATCGTTGCTCTTTGTACCATTAGTGCCTTGAGTCTTTTAGTCACGGTTCCTATTAGCTGGTAGGTCCAGTTTGGATTCTAGAATTTGTTGCTTCATCGTCTTATAGATTCAATCCGGAGGCCACAGAACTCTTTTAGCAGGCTACAGTCTAAAAATTGGTCTCAATTCTGCTCAGAACTTCGACTATTTGTAAGCACTCCAAGTCGCCTTATTCTAAACTCCTAACAGCTGCTTCCTTCTCATTTTTTTAAACGAGGGATTGATGTTGAGTCATTTGTCGGTTTTAAAACTTGCTTCATGCGATGCTGTGACTCTAGGTCCACCAGAAAATGCATTGGACGTAACCTTCATCATTCTTTCCGACAGCCAGGTGAGCTTCCTTTATTTCTGACCAAAGCCTGCCTGGAACTGCCACAAGCCCTATTCAATCGAAGCTCAACTCATGGGTACACCAGGACAAGTAATGAACTTCGTCAGTTTAGGAAGCTCAACGAGCTACGCGTAAGTCCTATGGATATGTATCGTCTCAAGAAGATCAAGAAACTAAGGAGCACATCTTGTGCAAATGTCCTGCCATAGCTCGAGGGAGGAAAACCCAATACACTCCAGCTTCACAGAGTAGTCAACCGTGCATCCAAAAGCACGATCCTGAGATTCCTCCATGACATCGATCTTGTTCGGGATCACTGTGCACTGCTTTTCGTTCCTTTTCTGGTCTCCGTGAGGGTAGTTCCTTCGGCTCAGTCTAAAAAGATAGCAATTCTGTTGCTCCAGGTCTGTTTTGCTCTAACATGAGTCGAGTGGGATCGTTAAAGGCTGCAAAATAGCCCTCCTGTGTTGATCTATGTTTGGTAGCTCTAAACCATGGATCACTACAACAGAAAGTCTATCTTTAGTGCGACTCTTTGCACCACGAAGACTCTCAAATTTACGATCAAATAACCACTGAACCCTTCTTGTAGCTCCACACCTACTCTCGGCCTCATTTCATAAAAATTTATGTTTTTTCCCATTAAAGACCGAAAGGCGCTTACAATTAAGCTTACGAAATCGGCGCCCTTACCCCAAGCCAGACCACTTTAATTACTCAGCAACATGTCATCCATTAGTCTTCCCAACCCACCAGCTTGTCGTTGAAGACGAGAAATTCGATACCAAATCCATTGCAACACCAAACCAAAACAGAACCAGTAGCAATCACTGCTGCTCCGGTATTTTATTCCAATTCCTCCCATTAATTGGTCCCGGGATAGAGACGTTTCAATTGAAATCCAACCCACGAATCGCGTTAGGCTTCGGGCGCCCCCTACACGACGACTACGACATAATGGCCTCCTGTTCGTCATGATCGAACAAAAAACGAAGCACGCGCACCCGCAGAACCACCATCAACGACCAGTCTAGAGCTCTTCATCAGGAACGACATCATCAGCAATGGTAACGGCAGCCTTTTGATTTAATTCAATTTTGATTCCGATTTAATCACGAACTACAGCTTTATGCCATGTGTACTTGAGGAGCGGTTTAATGAAAGTCATAAATTACCCAACAGAAATCCGCTAGAGATACTTACTGGCTGTGGTGGGCGCAAGCGCAAGGCACTGTCCACACTGGCAGGCGGTTGCTCCACTTGGTTGCACACAATCGGCAAAGAACCGTGTGCTATAAACACGGCTCAATTGACCGAAGGTACGACGTCAGGTGGATGGATGGCTAGATGGATCTAAAGCCTCTGTCAATCGACGGTAGATTGTCCCGATTTATAGGAACCTTCAGGGAACCGCACTCTCTTAGTCAGTCTCTCAGTCAGAAACCAACTTCCGGAAGTACTCTGACAACCATGTTCAATAATTTAATTCGTTTTCAGTTCATGACAGCCTCGCGCGAATTAAAGTGCAGTTGCTGTTTGTTGGTTTGAGGAAAGCGTTTGCGCATGCGCGCACACTAACTAACGATCTTCATGGGACAATAAAACACAGTAAAGCGAGTGTGAAACCTAATTGGCTAGTTCTTCTTGGTTGACTGGTAATAGTCCATGAAGTAGCCGCCGATGGAGCTGGTGCTAGGTTAGTTTTTTATGTTCGCTTGGCAATGATGTCGTTGGTCTCTTTAATTAAAAGCGCGCGCGCACACGGAAGCCATAGCAAATCTGCGGATGACTGAGCGAGCCATGGATTAGAACTAAATTATACTTAGTTAGGGGGCAACAAACTTGTTTGAGGTTAGAAGAGTGTGTTGTCATAGATGAGCTCTAGCAATAGGTTTAACCTAAACGCAATGACTGACTAAGATGACGCTCAGGACTGCGATTACCTCATACAGCAACCAAACAAATTTCTATCACAGAAACACACCGGTTTATCCAGAATTTAGACCTTATGAAGCTCACACATTGCCAATACCAACCGGCGTCTGGCTTAAGTCTCCTATGGCCTGCAACTTTGAGTGCGTTACTGAAGGCGGTTAGCTAACTTCTTAACTTATCAGGCCAGCGACCCTTGGAGGGTTTGAGCCTGAACTAATGCCGCTTTCCATCCTTCACGGTCCCGGGCAGTTTACTAGACCAAGGTGGATAGCTAAGGACCGGGCTAACTGGAGAAGCTTGGTAGTTAAAGCTTAGGTTCATCCCGAACTGTAGCACCACCTTAGTAAGTAAGTAAGTAAGAGCTGCAGCACCAGTGAAGAGATGTGGTATGAGGCTAAAGTCTTCGACACCAACATGCTTTAGGCGTTGTTGGAATGGGGAATCTAGAGTGGTCTTGTAGAAAAGGTTTGTGTAAAGCTCACATTGCTGGACTGTGCTAATTGGACCAATCCACTCCGAAAGTTTAGAAGAACAGTCTCTCAAAGCTAGACTGCAGAACTTCTTCTTCGTCAGTAGGAACTGAAGCATGCCTCAAATAATCCACTCTGAAGATTTAGAAGAACAATCTCTCGAAGCTAGACTGCAGAACTTCCCCCTCATCAGTAAGGGCTGAAGCATCCCTCAAATAATCCACTCTGAAGGTTTAGAAGAACAGTCTCTCGAAGCTAGACTGCAGAACTTCTACCTCGTCAAGACTGAAGCATACCTCAAAGTTTTTGGTTCCAAGTAAAGCCTTCATGTTGGCACTTTCAATTCCTAAGCTGCCTTATACATAGCTAGCTATCAGAACTACGTATGAGATAAACAGAGAATGTAGGCTTCATGGGTCCGTTGGGCTTCCGTCGTCAATAGACTGTTGAGATTCGACAGTGTCGCTTTATTTTTCAGAAAATATTGGAAGTAGGCCTCAATTAACAAGGCAAGATGGTTGATGTCTCTTTTCACGAGCACGCATAGCCTAAAGCGAGGTCATCCTCTACTCGAAGACTTCCAGAAATGGAGCGTGTGTGTCCGTCTTTCCTTCATATCCTAGCCAACTTAGTCATAGGCCTTCTGTGCCAAGTCGCAGGGTAGTGAAGCACGGGAAATCACCTGAGCTAGGTCTGATATCAATTATAGGCTTTGTGGTTTCTATCACACACTTAAATGAGAAGCTTCTGTTGGACCTAGTCCAAACGTGCGTGTATGCGTTGCGATTGACACTGATTTTGACGCGGCGTTTGATAGATAGCTAATGAAGGCTTTACAGGTTAGGTAATAGGGAAGGAAGTCCTTTCCCCGTCACATCTTGCAATGTAAGCCTAACTTTGTAACCTATGATGCCGCACTTGAGTCTTCAGCCTCAGCTTCGAAAAGAATCATTTCCACTCTCGACTTGGCGGTCAACAAATTCACTTCTACCCCTAGGTTTGGAACAAGGGTGCTTTACACTTAATGGTTGGCATCTCGGCTTTAGAAAAAAGGTCAACATTCACTCAAGACGTTGCTAAACATTTCCACTCTCGACTTGACGATCAACAAATTCACTTCTACCCCTAAGTTTGGAACAAGGGTGCTTGGCACTTCATGGTTGGTATCATTCAAGACGTCCCTAAGCCCTAGACCCTCGACAAACGTAAACTTCTCTTATGGAACTGAAAGCTTCTCCAAAGCAAAGGTTCGACAAGCCCACAATCTTGTTGACAACAATCCAAAGCCAAGTATCTACGTGAATCTGATTAATCCATTCCATCTCCGGGTCCCTCCACTTCGGAACCGACGAAATTTACTGGAGAATAAATCGAACGAGATCGATGCGAGTGTAAATGTTTTGGTCAAGACATAAACCCGCGCGCTAACGTAGTACACACCTCATTCTGTACACCGCCGCCGCGCCGCCGCCGTCGGCCAGATATATTACCAAGCTCGGTCATACCCTCCAACAATTGGAAGCCAACATGAATGGGAACGGATTTGCCAACACAAGATGCACTCTCCTCCTGCTATACCACCCCACACAACCATCATGTCTTGGTGCGAGACTTATGAGTTATGGAGCCTTATGCGCGCATCGACTCCAAGCGGCGAATACGAAATTGAAGCACCTGTGCTGTGCTGTTGTTGTGTGCAAAGTGGTCGAAGTCATATTGCAATGTGCTCTCTCGCGCGAGATGGATGATGAGGCTTTGGGTAAGGGTACTGAGAGGTTCGGGGCCTAGCCTGGTGCGTTACACATTGTCTCTTTGGCTGTTTTCGCCCGTAATAATGTAGTTTGGCTTCGGGTGAACGGGTTTTTTGCGCGCATGATTATCGAGATCGATCTCCAAGTGCGGTCCGATCCGACGAGTGTCCGAGCGGGATGACACATAATGATTGGTTCGCGTTGTGAGAGATCGTTGCCAGAGTGTTCTCGCATTGCCTCGGATTTTTATTGCTTTGCAATCACAAAACGTGAGTGTGAGTGTGTGTGTGTGTACACACATTCTTTGGAGCCTGTGATTCCTGATTCGAGTGCTAGAGGTCGATCATGATGGTGAGATGGTGTAGCCGCTGCGCTGAGCATCATCATCATCTCTGCCGGTGTATTACAACAACGTGCGATGTGCAGTTTTGGCGTGTCACTCGGTCGTGAGAATTAGATTTAATTGATTTCCACACGGTCCTGGTCCGGACTGGCCGACAGTAGACAACGACGATGAGAAGAGACGATGAAGACGACGATTTGGCGAATGAGATCGACCGGCAAGTTGAAGGTACTTGATGGTGCCAACTGGCAACTTCCAACTGGCAAGTGGCAACTGCCAAGTGAGAGGAATTTCAATTAAGGTACTGTGCGCTCCAAAACCGGAAATTAACAATGGACACATGGGTAGGTAAGGTACATAGGGAAGTAGAGTTCCCTACGAGAATGAGGATGTAGACGATGATGGATTCATGGGGGCACGGATGTGTTTGGCAAATGGCATCTCATGTGTGGTAAATGATTCAAATTCGCTTCCTCCCCCCCAAAATCGATTGTATCTGTCTCTAGGGAGGGTTGACGAACCCAAACCAGAGCCACCACCCACAAGCGAGGAGTAAATCTCCAAAAGCAATCGCTGCTCTGCAACAACAAAATCTCAATGAATCCCTGGGTATGTTCATGCGTCTTCATGCAAAGCTCTTGTATTTGACTATCGTTATCCTCCAACACAAACAAACACACACACACTGACACAAACAGAGACAGTCCGCGAACAACAAGATTAAGTGCTCGCGATAAATTTTTTTTGTATAAATCTTAACAATAAGTCGCCTGAGGACAATTATCCTCCTCCGACCACATGCATACAACAAATAGAAGGGGAGCCTTGGCCACATTATGGCCATTCAGTGTTGCTTGTGTGCAACAGCAGCTGATTTCTGTGATCCATTGGCATTTCGATTGTTGGCCAATTCCATTCCACCACAGCGTGGCGGTACTTAATCAGGAAGAGACGATAAAAACGTCGTTCCACCACACAAACAATGAAGCAATAAATTTATTTTGAAAATTTTATAGGGCTAGGGCTACGCCCTACCCCGGATGATCCACCACCGAATACAAGGTACATCTGTACATCTGTTCTGATGCGCTTAGCTTGACCAACAAGCTCACTCGACGAGGGTGACTTAATCTTTGTTTGCGTTTAAAATAGAATTTATAGGTTAAGTACTGTTTCTATACAGATAAGACAGTTTCTCTACACAGAAGACACAGAGGAACGGAACTAGCCAAAGAGTGGCAGTTTCAAGTGTTCAAGTGACGCCACCAATGTGCGTGTGTTACTCCCTGTCTTTGTCTCTGTTGGCGGCGAGGAAGAATCTTGAATTCTTCTTCAGTTGGACACATTTTTGAATGGATGAAGAGGCAAACTCTCAAGTGGTATTGGGTTTTGGTTAAACTGAAGAGTTCCGTCATGAGAGACGTTATCTTTGACACGAGCTGTGTATCCAAGATGGGGAGACATGGCCATGTGTTTATTTTGGAATGGATTTGTCATATCTGAACTGAAACGACGACGACCGGATGGAGTAAGAGGTTCTAATTTTGTTTATCAATTAATTGACGATCACAGGAACAGGAATGAGGAATGTCATGGTAGGGGTGATTGCTTTCATCTTTGGCAAAGTGGATCAGGCGAGGAGAAGTGGAAAGATTGGAACAAAACCCTGTCAGCTGCGTTGATTCTATGGAAGAATAGATGAATGGAAACAGCAATGGCATCAGTTCACCAGGGACTTTCAAATTGAAAGGTTTAGCTTTGGTTAGTTTAGGTTAGCACCTTGAGTCTTCTATTCAAGTTCTTCTTGCTGCAGCCTCTCTCCACTTCCCTGGGCGGACTTCTCTACTAGAAATGTTTATGATCTTAGTCCAAGTCGAATCGGCGGCGAACTATTGGTGTCTTAAATGGTCTAGAGGGAGACTTACATATTAAAACCTTGGCGCCGTCTTAAAATTGCAGTCGTTCAACGTTGGACTTTCTTACAATGATGATAGGACCGCATCCTATATTTCCCACAATCAGTCGATTCGACAATGTACGCACTAGAGGACCATCTTCCCTCGACAGTAACATGATCACTTTAGCTGTACCTAGTGTACCTAATACCTAGTGCTCGGGTCTACCAACTCTCGTTCAATCACAATCTCGGTCAGTTTTAGACTGTTTCCAGAGACGGTTCCAAGCAGGCTCTGGTTCCTGACAACTCTATCAAAGATTTCCTTTCTTTGTGACCTTTTCGTTGAAACTTACAACGATTTTGCTGCCTTACTTTGGGGCTTACACGTATAGATGTACATAACTTAGCTACCTTCTTACTATATATCCAAGAGACCCCATTAGACCTGAGCCTCAACCAAAAAACGCTTACAGCCGACTTGATCTCTAACTACCTCCAGTTTCACACGTCAAGTTGATTGTGGTCCTTTTGAACTTGTGCGGACCACTTGGGACGTGATCTTTCTCTACTTGGTCGTCCCTCTGTAGGTGGATTTGAATACTCTCTAGACAGGAGCACTAGTATGCATCTATGTGCCCCCGAAATCTTAGTCTATACAGCTCGTCATCTTCTCTTCCAATCTTAGAAGATCCATGGAATAACTTTTCTGCCTAAACAACTGAGGTTGACCTCATTTATTTTCGACAAAAGTCCATGCTTCTATGCCAGGGAGCAGGCACAGGACTGAGATGATTAGAGCCTTTGCAGAGAGCTTTGCTACTTAGTTGCCTTCTCGACCCAAAGAAACAGCGATTGGCAAGAGTTAAGAGTTTGATCTCTTCGCTAACGACTTTGTCTGAGTACATAGCGAAGCCTAGAGCCTAAGCAAGGTCCCTTACTACCTCAAAGTTATACCTATCTAGGATGACGTTCTCTCTCAGAATAGTTATCGGAACTATTCCACCGTGTATTGGCCTTTAATAGATAGGTTCTCATTGGAGCCACTTCTGCAACAGGTCTACGAAGGGGCGAGCGTCATCTGGCCAAATCGTCTGCCCGACAGTCCTTTCTACGCTGTTCCACCAATTTAGAGGATGACGTAGCTCAATTCTGGGCCTTAATATCGCTTGACTGTCCCTGAAGATTGCAAGGTTTGACTGGATCCCAGGTTTGAGTCTGACACACCTTTCGGATTGCCAACAACTTCAGGTCTTTCTATCTTTTTGAAAAGATTCCCACGGTCCATCATTGAAACCACACGACCGTACAGTCTTTCGTGGATGATACCAGGCTCCATGGTAGCGAATAGGGTCTAACAGGCCACTACCCCAGATTTTCTCAGTTTGAATGCACAAAAGGGAGACGATGTAGAAGCGGATTAAGAGCCTCATTCGGGTATGACCACGGGGTACGCCTAGTGCCTATTTCCGTCGTTTTTTTTTTTAACCCTGTTGAGGTTTTTGAATTCGTAGGCTCTACTCAAAGCAGGTCGTCGGACTAGCGACTCATAAGTGAGAACAAGTGGTGTTTCAAGACGGTTTTCATCCAAAAGCGTAACTTTGATTGGAGACCCTAGTACTGCAGGCTTAGTAAGCAACGCTTCTTGAGGCAAATTCTCAACGTGACTAGGTATAACCTTGACAAACCTATCGACATACACATAACGAAGCTTTTTAGGCAGGCCTATCGCAAGAAGATTCGAAATGACATTAAAGAAGGCGGTTAAAAGCGTTTGAATGCCTGTGCTCTTCTATTAAGCTTGTAAGGGGAGGAAGCCAGTCTTAAAATGCACGCCAGAACAGCAAAGTCACCCGCTAAAATGTGGCTTTACAGTGCTGCAAACCTTTTTAAACTTATTTCACCCAACTTGTCACCTTGTTCGTCCATTTGTTGATTAGGTGTGCCAGATCCGTTTGAAGCCCTTCCCCTTTTAGGACACAAAATATTGCCAGATAATGACACCATCGATCCGTAGCTTCATGCAAAGAAGATGGCAGCTTAACGATCATCCATAGCCTTCTTCAAATTGCTAGCTTTGATCGCTGATGACACGGACTCTGAATGAAGCTTCTCTTACAATCAGCATGCTGCAAGACCAGGAAAGCTCTTCAAACTCCGTTTCGACACTTAGTCGTCACCGACGACTTCCTCCAAAGTATCCCCACACATTTCTTTCAGTGTATCGGTCAAATCACTCCATCTAGATGCATTCCGGTCGAATGAATTGTTGTGGGATTTGACCGCCTTCTCCGTTGGCAGCGAACAGATACGAAACTCAAGTAAATATTCGAAACCGATGCCCATATGTCTGCCCAGACTAACTGAGTCGCCGCCGCCGATTATAGCTTGAGGTGATCTAACAACAACAACAAACAACTTTACCCACCTTTCCAGTCAGTTACAGACTCCGCAATTGGATACGATGATCGATATAATCACACACACGGAGCGAGAGAGAGAGAGAGAGCGATCTGCATCTGCTCCTCCTCCTCTCTTGGTATTTGTCCTGGTTTAAGGTACGTGTGATATGACCACAACCTGGGAACTTGTGTGTGTCCGCGCAACACCATAGAGACAAGCTTAGGATTCAGCAGCCCCCATCTCCTCCTCTGCCGATTGCATTTTGTGCTAAAACGTCCTAAGGCCGCTGCTGATCCGCTCTCTACGCTGCTTTCGCCGGGTTTATGGTGGCTGGCCAGTCCGCTCCGCATATGGATTTTGTTATCTCAATCTCTCGTGAAACATGGTCCTCCTCGATGGTCTTGGGAAATATCGTTCGCGTCCATTGGCATGGCAATCGCTTACCAAAAAAAAAAAAAAAAACTGCAAACCCCCGCCCTCCGGTGCTGGGGGAGAAAAAACTTATTTTGATGGCTAATATGTGTTCCTGATACGAGGACATGCAATTTTTTGAACCAGTGGACAGGTTTTCTAGCCTCCCCGCCATGTGTGTGACCATTTTTTTTGTTTGCGGACAGCCATCTGGAGGAGCACTCTGGCTGTGCCAGAGCATCTGTGGTATCTCTATCTGTTTATCTAACCGTTTGCAGAGCACAGCTTTGGCTGAACTTATGGAATTATATGGCATGTGGTCGATGATGATGATGGTGGTGGTGTTGGTTGGTTCCATAGCGTCGCGTCGTCGTCGTCGTCGACCTGTTCCGTTTCGAGATCACATGCGGATTATGGGAATGAGCTGCTTGCGTCGCACGTTGTATGTTGTACACCTGTAATTCTGGTCGTTATCGCTTGTTAATTAACGAATCGAACATAAGTTCTCCTTAATTTTTCCTCGTGGAGATTCCTCGTTCCTGGATGAGCATGCAGAGTCCATGTGGTGTACAGAGCAGGAGACCGTTTTCCAATCTGCGTTCCATGTGTGTGACGCTGCAGCTGTAATTATTATTATTAAACTCTTGTTTGGTGTCACGCAACTTAAGGTTCACAGGAGGGTGGATGGATGGGCATATGTGAGTGCATGTCCTGCGGTGATGGTGTCACATGAACTGTATAAGCACGGAAACTGGAGATATTCTCAAAGAGATTCGATGGAATGAAAGTGTTGACTTGCATAAGCGATGATCCTTATCCACTACATCGACCTCCATACGACATGTTGCAAGTGTCGTTTGGAGGCTTTAACTGCATGCGGACAGATTTTTGAAAACCACGGATTGTAGGGTATAGGATGCACGATAGGATGACCAACGTTAATCCGCCAAAGTAGGCCAAAGGACACTGCAGGGATGCCAAAATCGGCTTAGAATTTGGTTTATGCATCGGAATGTCCACCAAAGTCGGGTGTCGGACGTGCAGACTTCTTGAAAGGGCCGATGGTAACGAGACGAAGCCTGAACGACCATTTGAAGTGCTGGTTTGGTTGCATCGAGGAATGAAAGCCTTTGGAGCAAAATCACTTATAAATTTTACGAACTTAGTCTGGAAGCAGTGTGCCCTGTAGGGTGAAGAATGGAAAGCGCCATTAGTTCAGGTTCAGATCCTTCAAGAATCGCTTGAAAGAGTCAACGAAACCACTGTCACCATAGTTAAGACAAAGTTGGTTCTGAAAGTCTGGACAGATCTCTTCGGAAGACTTGTAAACGACAATGGAAGTCAAAACCCATTGTAAGACACTTGATCTGGAACAGGAATACATTTCAAAAGACAATGTCGACGTTGGAAAACGTTGCTTCTTTAGAATTCGACAAAAGTTGGTACAAGGTGTATCGGACGGCAAAACTAGGAAGGCTCCACATACACACACTTGAGACCACAAATCAATAAGTTTGACCCCTTTTAGAACTGAAAGCTTTGAAGCCACTCATCGACACGTTTGTTAGCGATCTGACAGGAAAAGGTCCTTAAAACATACTGAATACGCAGTGTAACCCTTTCTAGATGATGAGAGCCCATCTTAGGTAGCGCACTGCCAACTCGGTCGTAGGACGTGCGAAAAGTGAGTGGAAGACCAAGAAAGACCGAAAAGACTCCATAAGTTGACCTTTCCTCTTCCTCAATCCTTTCGAGTTCAAGGCCTATCAAAACACATCCATGTAACCGATAGCCAAACAGCCATCAAAGTTCTTCCTTCGGAGAAGTGTCGGAACAAATCGGCTCTCGATCAAAAAAGACTGAAAAGGCACCATAAGTAGGCCTTTCCTCTCCCTCAATCCTTTCGAGTTTAAGGCCTCAAGGCCTATCAGAACAAATCCGTGTAACCGATAGCCAAACAGCCATCAAAGTTCTTCCTTCGGAGGAGTGTCGGAACAAATCTCGGCTCTCGATCACCTTTATCTAGATAACAGGGAATAGGAACACGGATAGCAATGAGAAGTTCTAGCTAGACTGTCAAAAGATGAATGTGGTATTCGAAAAAAATTAGCTTCTCAATAGAAACCGCCTAGATGTCGCTCGACTTTTGCATTAAGTACCATTTGCTGGGCTGTCAAAACCATACAGCCAGCCTGGGTATTCTTTCAAGCACCCACTGTCGTAATTCAAAGATATCAGCGAGGCAGAAACCCCTTACAACTTTCTTTGTAAGTGCTCTGTCCTGACTTGAACTAGGTATGGCTTAAAAGGACAAACCCTTCCTTGACAATCTTGATCAACGTTCGGTGGAAAAATATTGTTTCAGCAGCTCCACCCCAAGACTTGTCAATCTGGTCGAAGGCACTTGACAAAAAAATCTTAGGTTCGGCTTGCGTCGGGATCACAAATAGTTGACATACATCGAGGACATAATCTTCTGAATTTGCGTGTGACAAAACCACAAGAATTCCCGTCACAAACGACTCAAAAATATGGCAAATCCCAAGAAAGGAGACGGAACTTCTACCGGTTTTGACAACTCCAAGTTGGATGTCGAAATTTCTCAGCGAAAAATATGCTTGGACATCATCTGCTCCTTCATCAGTTTGTTGTTGAAACACCACATTACAACAGTTCAGCCTCCAAGAACACTAATAAGCGTGAATTGTCCAAGTCACCCCATGAGTGTCTAGCCTAAACTGGGTCTATTAGCAAATTCAACGCATAAACACGACTACGCCTCTGGGCAACACCTACGAAACATTTGCAACATATTTTGCACTACTTACAGCAAAGCGTGGGCGACTTAGATGGATTTTTACACCGAGGCTTGCAAAGCGACCAACAGTCGACTTACGACTCGAAGTCGTTTCAATTTTTAACACTAAAGTCTGGTGGGTGCAACAGTTTTATTGGAACGTAATTAATGTGTCTTTGTTACGTTACGTGACAAGCATACGGTATTTGCTTTGAGTGATTTAAGGAGAGTTACGCAACAAGCTTTCCAGATTCGTATTAAAGTTGAACGCCCACTTAAAAGTTTCATCGTTGATAGGACGTCCAGATTTGACAATGACGAAACCTGTTGCTACTTCAGTTCTGCCTTGTCCAGGAAGATAAATCAGATCGGAGAGGCTTTCACAAAACAATAGCCTTCAGCACAACATAAGATCTGAGTATGTTGACGTAACTGGGAAGCACTTTAAGATCAAGAAAACCGAGTTAGTCTTGAGGTGACTCGGGATAAAGCCGAGGAAATACTGTCGAAGCATTTGTGCATCGCTTGGGACAAAATTCCTACCAACTTCGCAGCAAACTCCTCAAATGACTTCTTCCTGGAAACGATGGAACTTTCTTATTCAGGGTGGCGCTACAGTCCGGAGTAGACTCGGGTCTCAACCAACAAAGGTCTCCAGTCAGCTCGAACTTTAGCCAGCTACCTCCAGTTTCGCAAGCTAAGTTGGTTGAGGTCCCCTTCTACCTGAGTCGCGGTCTTCCTCTTCTGTTCGATGAAAACCGTTTCAAAACGATGGAAAAGCTTTACGAGGAGTACACGGCCTCTATAAGCTGCTCCAAGCCCTGTATGTGGTATCAAAAGACTAAGAATGGGCAACAAAGGGCCAACTTCTTTGGAATTTCTTCAACTTAAGCCCGCAGGTGGCCAACAATTTCGTTTTTAAGACCAAAAAGCACAATCTACAGCCTTTAAGACCCTTCACGGGTTAATTCGGTCAGAATGCCAAGGCCGTTGCTAAGCCATATTTTTTCGTCACTTGAACTAAAATGTCCCCTAGGATTTACTTAGTACACCAGCCCTAACAAAATCTGCTACTTTTTGCGGACATAAGTCGGACAGTCACAGAGGTAGTACTCTACAGTGTTGTGATCACCGTTACAACAGGCATAGCAACATTGAGTTGCTTAGCAACCTAGAGTCTTTCCTGCTTTACGTCAGCCTTCTGGAGAATCCTGCCTTCTTTAGTAGGCTTAACGAGAAACTGAACTATCGATAGAAGCCTTTACCAAAGACTCTAGCAGACTTAAGAGTTCCTCCTGGAAACCATGTCTAGCAAGTTAGTTGGTGGTCTCACTCCCTATACTCCCACTGTGATCTTAGACCCTAATAAGACGCGAGTTAAGCTTTCTATCTGAATGCAGAAAGGTGCCTCAAACTATTTTGGAAGTGGTTAATGGTTTGATTAAGGCCTTAAGCGTAGGGTGACAGTCGCTACGTTACAGTGTGCACAACTGGCTCTGACCGGAAACCCAGGAATGGAATGTAGTCGGTGCAAAACTGGGATCAAATCCTCTCGATCTCTCTTTCACTTGCTCCCTGTTTGAAGAGAAATGCATGTTTGACCAACTTCAAGCGTCGTCGCTCTTCACGAAAGCTTTACAGCCTCAGATCTTGGACTAGAGTTTAAGATCAACGTCAGTTCCGATCGGAGCCAGTCTTGAATCCAAGACAAGAGTTGAATAATAGTTGGAATCTTCTTTAACAAGCCCTCCAGAGCGTCGCCAATAAAGCTTCGAAACCAAGTCAGTTTGTTCCAAGTGAAGGTCTTTCGAAATGTATCCTTACAAAGGCCTGCGCGGCAACGATTATAGAATGTCGCAAGAACCTTGGTCTACTTAGCTCACAGTACACTCTCCTTAGTCCCGAAGACATGGCAAGAAGAGGTTTGGAACTGAATCATACACTTCTAAGGACTCCCATCACTGCAGTCTTCCTTATAGAAGATGGAGTGTACTCCCATCATGCCGCATCTCAGAGAAGCTATCCACATTCCATTTCAAGGACTTCCTTGCGCTGAGAAGACTCCACAACTCAGTCCAGCAGACGTACGCAAAGGTTGTGTCAATGTAGAGGATGATGGCCGACAAAGCACATTCCTTCGAAGCAACCAAAAACGGTCTTCAATTTCGATGGATTCCATGAATTCCAAATGGTTCAGGGAGGAGACCAGACAATCTCACTTCGTCTAGAGGTAGGTATCCCGATTCCGAAACCTCAAAAGTGACTGCAATGGATCCACGGAGCGGGGCGGATATCGTCTCATTCCATCACACAGAGAAGTTGAAGGACAATCGTTGGGAAAATTGATAGAAAACTCAAGTCCAAGTTAAACCAAAAGTCACTTCTGGACAAAGTCTGGCTTCCGTACAGCCTAGACAAACCGTTCCTTGAAGTTCAGTGAGGGCGAATCCAAGGTCTTTCCATTGCTTTGTAGTTCCAAAGGAATCTTTTCGGTTATTAGTCTTGCCATACCACCCTTCCATTGCTCGTAAATTGAGAGACTGCCTTCGGCTTAACAGGATAACTCCTGAATACGCCTTGTGATGCCTTGAAACCTAGTTGACACCAAGTAGCTCCCTCAACAATCTCATTCCGGACAGAGACTGACTAAGCTTTGAGCTAGATCTTTGAGTGTCTTCCTTCAAAGTGCTCCAAGAATGTCAACTTAGGATGCTCAAGTCTCTTCCATTGCTAATAAGGACGAGATAGAGTGTTAAGCAACTAGTGCATGGAAGCTGCTCGTACTTAAGTGTTCTCTAAGCTAGTTTCAGGAACTCTGCTCAGCCAGGCAGTGCTTCCTAAAAGTTGCCTCCCAAATCTCAGGTTGAAGTGCCAACAGTTCTAGAAGCCAAGTCCAAGTCTATGAATGACATTCAAGTCTCACAATCCACAACAACTCAGACAAATCCAGTATCCTGGCGCCAATAAGTCCTCAAATGACAAAAAGGATCTTCAAAAAAAAAATTCGAAAATATCCTTTTGTGAACCAATTTAATGCAAAAAAATATCCTTTGCAACCATATTTCCATTTTTAATAATAAAAAATCCCATCAAATCCTTGTACATGTCCATTCTTCCTGCAACAATGACAACAAAAAGGACACTGTCCCCAACAATAGGCACACACACGCTGTGATGATAATCCTTTTACAGCGCCCACACAAAACAGAACAATCGTCCTGTGTGCTTCAGTTTAATCTTGTTTCGTTCAAGTGGCTCACTTGCAGATCATCCTTGCAAAAGGATATTCTACGTTTTCTTCTTCTATTTTTGGGCCAATTACACCCGTTGTCCTTTTTTTTTTTTTTGTATTTCTCATTCCAAGAGATGCAAACCTCTTCTTCCATTGTCGCATGACATTTCAATCTCATGTCCTCTTGAAGGTTTAGCGCCATGCGCTAAAGGATTATCCCAGCTCGGCATCTCAAACCAAAAGGATACACACACGAATTATTATCAAATAAAATACGAAATGGACCAATTTATTGAGAACCCATGTCAAAGGACATTTTGACATCTTTTGGGTAAACCATTCCGGTTACCTGTTACATTATTAGCCATCGATAAGGATCTGGAAACAGAAAGGATGACCATTTGGTTTGTGTTATATTCTACACGAGATAAGGGCGCAACACACACAAGAAAAAAGAAAAAATAAAAGAAAATCCCTGACAAGGATACACAACTTTTTATCTGTTGAAGTGAGAAGATTCATATCGCGACCGTGGTGACTCTTCGAAACAAGGATTCGATGGTGATGTGGTGTTTCGATGCGATGACAACATAACAATGGGCTAACAAAGGTTATTTTTTGGTTATGTCGCACAAGGATGTCTGTTGTTTTGATCATAAAATGAGGGAATCGTCTTTATCCTTGGGATGATACAAAGGATGCCGACCAAATGAAAATGATGGCGATAATAATTATGATGAAAGGAATAAGGATTTTTAAGAAATATGATCGCGGTTCGATGAAATGGATTTTCAGGATCAAGGAGAAAATTAGGCAATCATTACTGACCGACCACACGCAGGCACTGATGTTGGGTTCAAAAGTTTCTGCGCGACTAAATTGAAACGTAATTGTGACGTGTCCTTAGTGAAATTAGAGAAAAATTCAAAAGTGATTTCACGAGGACCTTAGGAACTACAAATCTTTGTAGAGTCAGCGGCACCCACAGCAGGACTTAGAGCTCAGCGCGCAGAGCAAACAGAAAAATGTTCAACGGCCACAGTAGCTATACTCCTGAAGTCAAGGATTGGATTCGAACGGCAGTCTTTCTGTGCTAAGACTGACTTACGTTACACTCCCAGTCTCTGGCTGGTTTTGCGGGTAGTTTTTCTGGAATAAATTGCAGATCCTTGTAGTCTCTCAAAGGACCCTTTCTAGTCTAAGTGTGGCTGCTTCAAATGCATCCTGGCACTCTAACTAAACCTACACTTTCAGTCGGGAGTGTATTCAGGACGATCTTGTTTGTCGCCTCGAACCGAAAAGGCTAGGAGAGGCTAGTGCAATCGTCCTTATTTCCTGAAAGAAAGTATTTGGTTGGCTGACACATAGGACATGACCAAGTATCGTTGAAGCCGACCCACAAGCATTCAAAATGGAAGCCTTCTTGTTGTACATTGAATGCGTCTTCTAGGCGTTGCTTCATTGCCCTATTGGGACTCGAGACTCATTCTTTGATGAGCCACCTTCTAAGACTCATCTCCATCCGTTCCAATGATCCTTGACATGAGATGGAGGATGGTTCCATATGCAATGACGAAGTTTTTCCGATCGAGTGTCCCCCGCCATCATTATAGTGATCAAGACCAATGGCAGCACTGCCAAAAAGCCATCGGAGGCTCTGATGTGCCAGCAAGGACATGCAGAAAAGCATGAGGCATACAGAACAGCGCTGTATAGAAGAAATCCGAAGTATGAGAAGCCTTCTAGGCAAGAGAGTGATGCTTCTACACGAATGGGATCCACAAAATGGAACATGTCCACAAAAACACAAACCGAAGCCAGTTAAGACAACTAATGAACGATATGAGCCAACAATTTCCCCCAATTCAACCAATGCACGAAGGAAACAAAGCTGTTCAACCCGAGCTGCTGAAGCTGACGTCCTGGAGCATGTACCAACTCATCTGCATAATACGGTCGAACAAAAGAATGGAACCTCAGCACTGCTTGTTCCCATCGTCAAGGAATGAAACGCCCTACACTGCTTCAACTACAAAAGCCTAAGTCTCCTCGCTTTGTCAGCCTATTGTCAGGCAATTCACACAACGAAAGATCTTGAAGGAAGCCCATGACCACCTTTTATCGACCTTAAGACCGCCTATGACGTCCTCCGATTGTTTTGCGTGAAAAATCCTTCAAGTGATCATTGGTCACGTTTGCATAGATGGTCAGAGGACCTGGAGAGTCTTTAAATCCATATCCAGTGCAGGTGGAGAAGGTGGAAAGGGATATCAACCAACTGGAAGCAGCTCCTGATCATGTTGCCTCGAGAGGCTTGTTGACTTGTTGAATGCAGTCCACTATACGATATTGATCATGAAACGTTATTCCTGTGACAGATCTTTTTCCAAAATGTTGAAATAATCCCTTTTGTTGGACCTTCTTTACTGATCCAGAGGAGGCAGGTTAGGTTAGGTTTACGGGGCTGATGAGAATGGTAACATCCATGTGGACCCATTGTGATATCCATAAATGTTTCCTACCGTGGTATTAGCATCTTGGTCCTAACCATCCGGACGCCCTGGCCAATTTGAGCGCGTCTGACGGTGATCCATCCAATAGCTCGTCTTTACCCAGGACAGTGACAGAAGAAGTGGGCCGTGTCCTCATGAGCGTCTTCACCACATCCTCGGCAGATGTCATCATTGTCCAGACGTAGTTTCTCCATGTGATACCTAAGCCCGTTGTGACCAGTTAGCACTCTTATCAGCATTGACAGCGATTTCCTGTCTTTTTGCGGGAGTTGTCTGGTAAGTCTTGCTCATACCTATGTCTTGTGGGTTCCAAATCAGCGTTCCACAGTTTCTTAGAATATGATCCACAGTTTCATTCATCTAACTACAGTATCTGGACGTCTCTTTACTTTCTAGGTCCAGCTTCCTGAAATTCCATCTTTTGGCTTCCATCTGTCTTTTCCAGGGTGATGTGTCAGCCTGTCCTTTCCAAGTATTTCCAAAGCATTTTGGAACTGAATTCATGGAAGTGGAGTGGTCTGGTGAAAGCTTCCTTCATGTCTCATAAGACTGAGCCAGATGGTACCAGAATCAGAATGCATCTATGCATCCTTCTTGTCGTAGACTCATGGACTCCTGTTCAGTAGAGTTTGGTAGGAAATGTATGGTAAGGACAGTCTTCATGCTTAGGAGCTTGACATAAGGCAGGGTACCTCTATGACCCTTTGCCCTAGAAGACGTTTGTTCATTACACATCACGGTGCACATTCGTGACTGTTTTCTCTTAATCCCCACAACGGCAACCAAATGACACAGTTCTTACCCCGAACCATGTTAAGCTCAAACAATTACCAATGCAAATGACCTACGTTACACGTAGACGCCTGTAAATCACTCCCAAGTGTCAACATTCCCTATCAAGACATCATCATCTTCGTGGCCAATTTGCATCGCAGCGCATAGAAAAACATCAATTTTGCCTCCAAAACACATGTAAACCAGCATCCAACGGAAGACGAGCCACCAAGCCCACCATGTCATAATCGAATTACCATACCAACGCGTATGCATAGCTCCTGAAGTGCGTGATCACAGGCGGTTAGTTGGCCTCAAAATCAAGTTTCTCCCTCCTGTGCTCCCATGGCTAGCACTTGATAACTTCATTTAGACTGGTGCTACTG
Source organism: Criorhina ranunculi (assembly GCA_951813785.1). NCBI lineage: Eukaryota > Metazoa > Arthropoda > Insecta > Diptera > Syrphidae > Criorhina > Criorhina ranunculi. Next base: position 31,707,862 of record OX638385.1, on the reverse strand, counting down.
CTTCTTCTTCTGGCATCATGGGAGCGAAAAGTGCTCTAGATTTCCATTAATTTGTTTGATAACGGCTCCCACATTGTGCACATCCTGTGTGACACTCCCTCTCGATACTCTGTTCTCACATTTCCATCTAAATTCGATCGAAATCCGTTATCCATTGGGATAGCCGCCACCCAAAAACAAACAAAACCCGGATACCGATCGGTTGCATGATCGTAAAACTTTTCACCAGAATCTCACTCTCTAGCTATGTTTCTCTGTCCAAAAATATTGTCCCGTCCCTGTTCGAATGGATAATTCCAGGAGAGACACGATAAAACCGTTTTCTATCGAAAAAAGATGGTCTCTGTGTGTGTGTGTGCGTGTGTGTGTGTGTCATTAATTTTGGTCCAATAAAAGAAAAATCCATTCAATTGAATTTGGTGAACGGAAAAACAAACAAACAAACATGAAGCGACAGACAGATGAATGGTGTGCCGATGCCGATGCCGGTACCACCGCCGATGCTGACGAGAACCAGAACCAGAAGCAGAAGCAGAAGCCTCACACGCGCACCAAGATATCGAGAAATTCTCATTTTTAATTGCACTTTAGGAGAATTTAATTACGCACAACAGAGATAAGCTAATTTCGGTTGGTAAGTGGTGGACTGGGACTCCGATATGCCGGCTGGAACGGGATTTGGGGAAAGAGGACAAGAGCTCTCAATTGTCCAAATTAATTTATTTCCCAAATGACCAATGGTCCGGGAGATAAGCGAAAATCACTTTTTAATTCGGAAGAAGTGACCGAATTAAGTCGATGACACGATCCGCATGTGTGAACGGGTGCGGCTTTGAATGGTTGTTGCAAGCCTGCTAGGGTTTATCAATGGAAAGAGGCTTGATTAATGAATTAACGACTTTAGGAACGATCATCAGTTCAATCGTGTGAATGAATTGAAGTTTTTCTCATACAGATCCTCTACTGATCTGACAAGGAACACGAATCATGAGCAGGCTACCGAATCAGTCCAGAACTGATCCCATGGTGAACAAACTTTTTCACAAAATGAACACGAAATGAACAAAAAGTGATCGTCTAGGTCTGAGCATCGGTAGGCCTTGACTTGAAGTCATAAATCCTACAACGAGTCTGAAATCCCAACTTCAGTTTTCCAAGTCAGGATTTCGTGGTCCACATGGACTCAAGAGGTTACTGTATTGGACTGAGGTTCAGGTTCGAGTCTCAGCTACAACTAAACCTTTTATTTCAGTAGGAATTGTGTTTGGAAGGGTTGTTTACAGCCCTTGGCACTGCAGTTTCTCTTCAGAATCCTATTGCGCCTTAGGAGGGGGCTCCCCACAGTAGGAATAGATGGATCTTCTAGAGCAGGTTATAGGGGTGAAGCGTCACTCGAATCTCAAAGGATCCATTGATCTTCTAGAGAAAAATTCGATATAATTGGCAGGCTTCTTATGCTGCCTTCGGATTCAGTAATAAGCACGGTAATGCTCATGAGAAGCTTCACTACTATCTGTTGAGTCGACCTAAGCTATCAAAGTCATCTATCTCCTGAGGTCCTGTTCACTTTTATCGTTCATCGATCGATGATCTTTGGGGTCGTAGCCTGAAAGTGAATCCTCGATATTGTCTGAAACTATCGTGGTAACATTCTTCAAAAAGAAGAGCAACTGAATGAAATAGACGCTACCGACCGATTATTAATGGGTCCTTCGAGCCGGAAGTCAATAGTAGTAGGACCCACGTATCTTTAAGAGCAATTCATCAATCACGCACCTTCCTTGAAACATTTCTATCTCCAATGATCGAGCAGTCACTGGGTTGACTCTATCTTCCAGTGCATGGTAACTTGCCCTCATCCTTGCCTCCAAAGATCAGCTGGGAACTAAATATAGAACGCTTTCTACGCCTGCAGCGAAACCTTTGCTCCCCTGGATGTACACTGTCGTATAGATCTCTCGTTTGGAAGCCCGCCCTAAGCAAGGCTTACAACATTACAAAACAAAGCAGAGTCCAAAGAAAAGCTGGTTTGGGAACCACAGGAGCGCTGCGATAAAGTCCGAAAGAAGCTCCCAAAGTGCTCTCAAACATCCTTTTTTTTTTTATAATTCACTGGCGCTAAAGGGGTTATGAATACCTTTATGATGCTATTCACACAGCGCACAGCAGTGATTTAGAAACTCAGGGGGTATTAGGTTTTAGTCTTTTTGCTCCGAGGGTGGTGTCCAGAATGACTGGGGAGAATTAGTGGTACTGTTGCCATTGCTTATAATTCACAGTATTTCTTTCGAACATCAACACTTTCAAGCCATGCCTGCCTGCCCCTGGATCTGCACATCAAATACTCGTCCATTGCTTCTAGTGATGCAATAAGACTGAGAGAATCTGGGTTCTGGTCCACAAAACCATATGTTCACAGTAGTGCTCCTGCCTAAGACTTTGGCATCGATCACAACTGACTACACGACACCTAAACTCAAATGGAATGGAAAAATATCACACTTCGAACGATCTTTACCGACGGTTCCAATATGGAACAGTCTTCTTTGTGGAACTAAACCTATCCACATCGTACCGTCTTTCAGAATTTTGAAGTGTATACCTGTAGGCCTGCAAGATCCTACAACCAAAACCAACATAGGAATCTTTATTGACAGCCAGGCTGCATAAAAGGACTAGAGTTGCTCACGAGCTCTACGAGCAGAAGAGGAGAGACGAGCATCGGCTTCTCAGGAGGAAATGTAGAGATGCTAATCCAGGAATAAGATTCTGAAGTTTTACCAAGGACACAAACCCCGAACCGAAGCCTGTAGAGACGAACAAGGGAACATAGTAGTAGAGTCACAGTCGATGCCGAGGATTTGGAAGGAGCATTTCTGTGGACTGTATAACGGCGATGACGAACCCAAATACCGCTGTCAGGCAGAATGAACCTTTCAACGTGGAGGATGTAAACTAACAATTCCGTCCACCCGACCTGGATAGCCATATCTAATCTGAAGACCAACAAAGCCTGACAAAGCGGACGGCCTGACTACCGAGCACTTCAAAGCGGCAGGCGATGATTTGGTAAGAAGCATACACCAACTTATCTGTAAGAGGAAGGTTTTCCCGATTAATGGAACCTCAGCATTGTTTGGTCCGATCCTCAAGAAAGGAGACCCTCTGAACTGCGCCAACTACAGAGGCATCAGTCTTCTAAACATCGCCTGACAAGATCCTATCTGCCGTATTGTGTGAACGTCTGAAGCCGTTCGTCCATTGGTCCATATCAGTGTGGCTTTAGGCCAGGAAAGTCCTAGAAATAACCCAGGAGCTCCAAATCGATACACACTACCTATTCATTAATTTTAAGGCCACGAATGACAGCATCTATAGAGACGACCTATACAGAGCAATGTCTGGTTTTGGCATCCCTGCTTAAGCTAGAAGAGTGAAGGTCTAACGACTGAGGTGGCTGGGCAGATGGACACCAATGCTCCGAAAAATCTTCGAATCCGCCCCGAATCTCCAGCAATTAGCTTCCAACTCTAGGTGGAACCGCCTAGAAAACTGTGTCATCCAGACATGACCCAAGAATTGTAGCAATCAGTACAAGTCACTGGCCAATTGACTCACACGTTGCCAAGTTAAGCTTCCCCTTCAACACTCATTGCCGCACAGTTGGAAGGAAGCTCTATTCCACCTCTCACAGTTGGGAAAAGTCAACTCTAACATACAATTGTTAAAAAATCAGTAACTTCCTCAACTCTACAGGATGGAACTCCGTCCCTTAGTCACGCAACGCCAAGTTGAGTTGTGGTCTCAAAAAGATACATCAGCGCTGGCAGGATTTACTGTGGTAGCAGCTCAAACTTTATAAGAACTTTCACTTGTTTCACAACAAACCAATCGCAATTGTAACAAAGTGGCATCACTGATCCAAATGTCACTCACTCTCTCTATCAAATGCGAGTACGAAACGATTTGTTGACATCCTTGCCATCAATCCTGGATACCCCTTGACAAACAATTCCTAGAACTCAATCATAAACTCACCAAATGTGTACATCCTACCTGTTTCTGTATCCTTAACTGTTACACCAGTGTAAACATATAAAATTGTCGAATTCCAGGAGACCATCCTGCTCGTGAAAGGGTTAAGCAGCGCACATTTAACCCTTTCGCTGGGACATTCCTTAAAATAAAACTCGCGACACGCCTAAAACTCAAAACGCGCAACCTGCCATTGTTTTCGGTTTATGGTCCAGGACTCATTAGGACATAATTACTCCAAGAAAAACAAGCATCACACAACACAACAAAAGAATCCTTATACGTACCGAGGTATACGTATCACAATAATTATCATCGGGGTGTTAATGTGGACCCTTAACCCTTTCATTTCGATCTTTCGAGTCTGTTCAGCTCGGTCTCGGTCTTTTACTGCCAAGTTTATGACTCTCAACAACGTCATCGTCTATGCTGGTGCTGGTGTGTCCTTTTTTTTTATTTCTTAACCCTTTCGTGTCGTCGTCGTCTCTCCAATTCTTGCCAAAACACCGACTGAAAAAGGACACATCACCTAAATGCCGTTCATAAAGGAGAAGCAGTTGTAAACCAATCAGGATCATCTTTGTCGGAGCCTTATGCATGGGCTTGTGAGCTGCAAAAGTTTATTGAGACGGTTCTGCGTGGTGCGATTGCGATGTCATAAAATGAAAAAAAAAATAAAAAATGTTGAAAGGAGAAAGATATCCTGACACAGGACACAGCATTTCCGTCATTCAAGAGATTTTTTGTCGTCGCATCTAGTACCTACATATATGCACGTTTGGAAGCGAAAGGGTTAAACGGACTTTTACGAGTTTCAGGTTTAGGGTTGGGTTGCTCGGTTATTATCTTTTATTGCTTTATGATTCGGCGGCTAAGAATAAAGAGTCCTTTGTGTGTTGGAGGAGAAAAAGAAAGAAAGGATGTGTGAGCAGCAGAGGATTGGTTTGCAGAAAATAACCGTGAAAAATTGCAAGGAATTATCATTTTAATGAGACTTAAGTTGGGCATAGGCTGGTTTCTGTGTCGATATCCTGTGGCCACTGGTGGAGTTCACTGTCCTGACCTTATTCATTCACATGGGAGAAGCTTCGGGGAGGCTAGGTACGGAACTGTATATTCTTACATTTTGGCGACTGGTCTGGCACAGTTCAAGTTGAACCAGAGCCTCGATCAGCACGAGTCTCTAGTCAATTCGATCTTCATCTATCGACACCAAGCTGTTTGAAATCATCCTCCAGCTGTGCACGCCATCGAACATGAAATCATCCTCAGTCCCTCAGGGGTGGAATCGAAGATTTTTGCGGGCTAGACCATTGGTGTTCATCCGGTCTTTCAGCAGGAAAAGGTCTTAAGTAGCGTCTCCTTGATTCCTCTTGATGGGGGGTGAAATCTAACACTTCAGTGGCGGCATTCATAATGGCTTGCTGGCAATGCTGTCACTGGTCTTCTTCACTTCTTGTGGCTATACTAGAGGACTTCCTGCGAGCTCTAGCGAAACTCGATCGGCAAAGGCATTTCCGGCTGTTTTGCGATTGCAGCCATTCAGCATTATTCTGTTCCGGAGCAACACTACTGGATATTCGCATCCATACCTTTGTCGCAACAGGTAAGGGTCGATGTTTGCACCTTGGAACATTCGAACATCCAATACACTGGAGGAGTGTCTTCCCTAGATCGCAAGATGAGTAGTTTGTTTCAAGGGGTCGTGTCATCCAGGCGATTTCTTCCGATGGTCTGTCTTTCCGATCTTGGCATTAAAATCTCCTCCAGGGACGATGCTAACGTCATATCTCTGACATAAGGTTAAGTTAGGTTAGGTTGAGTGGGTGTCTCTACTAAGCAGGGACACACTTAGGCCAGAACAAGCCGGGCATTGCTTGTAGATTTTGTCGTGGAACTTGCAGAAACAATCCTTTGGGGGCATGGTTTTTCTTCTTCGTGAGGGCGTGACCACAAGTTAGGCTAATGTTACGTCATCACACACTCACTTATCTACGTGACGGAAGCTCAAAACTTGTTGACAGCACATTGGCACCCAAACAGTTGTTGTCTCTGCACGGGTAGCAGTCTCACCAGTTTCGCAGGAATCTACTTATGTTCCAGACACTCAATCCATTCCAACGCCCTTCCTGAGCCCTTAAGAGTGGTTATTTCTGCTTAACTTCCTGAGAAGATAGTTAAGGTAGGCATTGCGTAGAAGAGACGATGCGTTTTCATCTGCCACCATCCCCGACTGCTTAGCCCTTAAAATTATGCTTTGGACCTTTTTACGTACCTAGTCTAGAAGTTGTGGGAGGTGTTTGTCGATTGTTAACCAGGGAAAAGGCGTATACTCAGCAACAGGTCGTAAATAGAAGTCTGGATTCCTTGGCATCTAACAACGTCAATCTGCCGAAGAAAGAAGCCCTCCTGAGAGGTTCAGCTTAATGTATGAAAACACGGCTTAAAACGGATGCATATCGACGATTTGAAGCTTAGGTTAGCTTAAAGTGGCAGGCAGTGTTCAGACTGCTGATATCGGAGAAGGTCCCTTACGCCAGATACCACAAACTTCAAGACAATCAACGCTTATAAGCGCCAAATTGCAGACGTAACTTCCTTTTAAGGGATTGAACTTCCTTCTTTTTGGGGCTCTCTACCCTACAACTCCTACGAAAAACATTTAAGAAAAGCTCTAGCCTTGTTGCGTCCTTGCCCGTAAGGCAATGTCCGGTGAAGACACCTACATTTGTGCTGATATGGAGTTTTTAGCGGAGATCTACCTCTTAGAGCATTTCAGCTCCAGCTTGGACCAAATCTATTTGGAAGTCTGGCACGTCGAACCTACCTTCCATGGGATCGTCTTAGGTTCATCCTGCTTAAAACTTTCATTTAGCCTATCCCTCTGCGTTCAATAGGAGTAGCATTCCTAAAACAGCGACTTGTAGGGAGGTCCCTAGGTTAGGTTAGGTTCGATTAGGTTGGGCGGCTGCCCCCACCAAGTAGGGGCCCACTAAGGCTAGAACAAAGGCCCACTGTGATACCGCGTGTAGAGATGTACGTCACCTACATCTATTCCCATATTACACTCCTTTGTGAAGCTGGGAGTGACAGAGATAGGGTCCTCTGTGGTTTTTAGCTACACAATCTTGCCACATATAAGGTCGAATCACTGTGCCTGTTTGTCTGTGTCCAGTATCCTTTGTCGCAATAAATTCCGGTTCCAACTAAGCCCTGCCAGAAGTTTGCTTCTACAGAACAGTCAAACAGGAATTAAGCCTTCCGACTCCTGTCATTGTCATTGTCCAGGCATTGTTCTTCAAAAATGACGCAACGATTTTAAATGCAATCTACCCTAACGTGTCCTTCCTACAGAGACGTCATTTTCTATCGATACGTCATGCCGCTTCAAAACATCATTTCCCAAACCTTGATAGGCAACCATTTTAAATATTTAAAATTCAAAATGTCTAACATCAAATGTCACACAACGATCGAATCATTGTTCCTAAAAATGTCTTCCACTAGCTAGATAAACTCTTCGATGCAAAAATTCTTTTTTCTCGCTCTCTTTTGCTCTAAGACACTTTGACACCTGCCACAGCGGCTGTCAAAGTGTAAAAATTTTGAAAAAAAAAAATTAAATTCATTTCAAAATTTCAATTGTCAACCCCCACCCACGATTCACTACCCCTCAAGTGAATTGAAATTGGAATTCTCTTCTCATGGTCATCTCTTACTGACTTACCACACCCAAAACGCATAAAGCTGACCATCTCTGTCGCACTGTGTCACAGTAAAGTGGATTTTTCATATCCCCCCCCCAACATCTATATTTGTCCTCTTCTTGATCCAATAATGTCGCCGTGCCTCTCCCACACGGATTTAGCCACAAACGACAGAAGAACCACTCCAAATACGGTCACACAGGTCGCAATCGCAATCGCAACGCAAGTGTCGCTAGTGTCGCCTCTTTAACTAACATTATGAATGTTGGGTAAGTACACATTGCTCGCCATTCCACTCGCACTTACACACCGAATGGCGAACGCTATCTCTCTCGTTGGAGATTTGGATTTTCGATTCGTCCCACCAAAATAAAAAAAAAAAACACACACAACGACACTTTCGATGGGGGTCTGGTCTCCCATTCGTCGCCGTAACGCGATTTTATGTCGCATTGCCATCGCGCGCGCACTCTAAATCCAATGCCAGAGAAGAACACACCGATCCATCGAATGAGAGAAACAGAGAAAACATGTTGACTTTTGTATGTGACGCAACTCGCAACCCCCCCCCCGTTTTGTAGGAGTTTTACTGCCGCCCGATGACCAAAGTGTCGCCGTGTATTTAATTCGATTTGAAAGTCTCCACCACCACCACCAGGGGCACCATCATCCCAACAGTGAGTATCCGGTTTTTGGTTTCCGTCGCCACAGAGCAAAGAGAGAGCGCGCTTGTGTCACAAAGAGAGTGAATTGGATACTTAAATTGGGGGAGCAACGAGCAAGTGGAGCAAACGTCCTAGGGAAAGAGAATCTTGTTAAGAGAGTTTGGTTGGACCAAACTTGGTTTCGTCAAATTGGAGGAAGCTCTGGTTTTTTAGGGAATCTAGGGACGGAGAGTGGTAAATTTAATTTCCCCGTGATTCATTGTTGTTTCCTCGAAATGACGGTAAAATTCTTCTTAAACACTTGTGTGAAGGATAAGGATGCTCCGGATGATGAATGGATTGGATTGGAGGATTGCTTTAACGATGGAAATGGACGCGGTACAAAAGAAAATCATTAGACAACGGATACATCGATAATGCAGTACTTAGTGGCAATTAAAGGTAATCGATGCCCGAGATATAGCCTTAGGGACATCTTTCTCGCCTTGCGGGGCAAAGGAAATTTCGAAAAAAACACGCTCGATAATGAGCGGTTATTCGATCACACCGCGCAATTAAGTTGAACGTCATCGTAGGCGAAAGTATTTTATGCGTTTTCTTCGGATGAGAGAGACGTAGGGAAAAGTGGTGTGAAAAGACTGAATGGAGTGTGAGTGCGCACCTAAATGCCGACGGGGTTTTTCTTTTTTAAATTTGTTTTTTCATTAAAACGTGGAAGTGATTGATTGTTTGGAAAAATATTATTTTAACGTTGGTTTTTGGAAAGGGGCCTGCGTTGGCCTCGTGATTTGTCCAAAAACCGGACACTTATTCATGAGGAATTTCTAGATTGCGTCCCGTTCACGTCTAAGGCCGAAAACGATTGCATATCTAACACAGATGAGCTTGGTGATTGCGAAGATAAAGGACAAGGAGTCAGGAAGTCTATGGCGTCTTCTCGGTTTAATTTTTCGATGCTAGTGCAGCAATCTCATCATCTCTTATCAGAAGAATCTGTGTGCGCTCCAGGGCTTGTCAAACAGCGCTTGTGGAAGGGAACTGTACGGCACAGAAAAACAGAGCTCTGCAGAGGTTCGGATGCACATTTGTTTTGAATGTTTTTGGATTGTAAAAAGGGGAATGCCCAAGCGTAGTAGAGCATCTACAGCACGACTTTAGAGGACTAGTTTGGACCCCATTCACTAGGAATATGATGGTTTGAGAAGTACTTGGCCAAAAATTAGCATTGAACCGAGGTTGTCATAAGGATTTCAGAGAAAGGGAAGCTTTTTGGTTTTGATGAAGCAACAGCCGTTGAAGGCACTTTTTCCTAGGTCCTCTATCCCCAGCTTGGACATAAGGCTTCGTTCATTCGTAACCACGTACTACGTTGGTAAGCTGCTTCTGTCAAGACTGTTGATCTCCACGTTGTTTTGTGACTTTCAAACCCGCCGTGCATCCTGATGATTTCATTCAAAGGACTGTTTCGCTTCTTCATGTCATTTGGCTTCCTCAGTGTATCAGCAAATTCATTGCCATTTTCACTGCGTTATCCCGACAGGACGAGACTTACGTCACAATTCTTGGTTAAGAGACTTTTTAGGGTCCACATGCATACAGCAGTAGGTAGGTACTTCAGTTAAGTGAGCTAAGACTGGAGTTCAAAACAGAAGACAGGATACGTCCGACGTGCAGGATCGTTCCGCCATCAGATGATACAAAACTGCTGACCTCCTATATGAACGTCTGCCTGAAAGAAGATGCGCCAAAGTATGGGGCGGTGAGTGTCTTTTTGCCGTCGATACTTAGATCAACCCCTTCAGCCTTCTGATGGTACTTGCCCTCATTTTTACCAACAGTAGCGGCCAGTATGTCGCCAGTAGAAAGAGGATGGGTGACAGTAGATATATACATATATCTGTGGCCACAAGGAAGAACAGCATAAGTCATACACAACACAAGCCGACTTATATTGTTTTTCCTTATGACCACGGATATACCTCCTTGTCTCATTCCCTGTCGCACTTAAACGGAATTGGAATTGCCCATTGTGCAGAACGAAGCATTTCGCTCACAACAGCAACAAAGAAGGCACTACCTTTCAAAAATCCGTCCAGCTTCTGGAATACAGACAGCAATGTCACCAGATGCTCCCACCTTCATCATAGTAGCTTACCATTGAAGATGAAGCGAAACAAGTTGGTCTTCAAGTTCAAGTTACACTCTTAGCTACGCCCATCAGCATCCAGGTCACGTGAGTTGTGGTCGTGGTATCAAACGGGAGGTTCACCGGATTCAATCACTTCTACCTACCTACCTACCTGGTCTTCAAGTGAATGAGCATTGGAAACAGCGCGGCAGATATCGAAGACGGCAGAAGGCTGCAATCTCAGTCTAGATTCTAAGATTTTCCCAATCTTTATTCAAAAGCGAGTTGACTTTCTTTCCTGGGAGCCTGTGAGCCTATGAGCCTTGACAAGTGTCTAATACGGACCTTCGCTGACACAACAGAAACTGACAAAGATTAGTCGCGGAATAAAATGGAAGACGACGTCTGTACTTCAACTTGGACTAAGCAAGCGAACGACATTGGTGACAGGTGGTCTTAGGCTTTTGTAAAATGAAAGGAGACCTTCTCTAGAGGCATGCATCTGAGGAATATGTAAGCGATCCTTTCTGCTGTGTTGTGTGTGAGCGCCTAAATCCTTCTGCGAACAGTCTGTTTGGTCCAAATCAGTGTGGTCTTGGGCCAAAAAGTTCCTCCAACGACCGAATTAGTATATCTTGAAGCAAGCCCAGGAGTTTTAAATCGATACACCCGCCACTTTTAATCAATTCGAAGGCCGTCGCGTGCCGCAGAATTTATGGAAACGAGCTATAGCTAGGTTTGGTATGGTTTGTCCCACGCGGTGCTCCATCAGGATCCATAAACACTTCAACGAGACATTTGATGTAAAAAAAAGGATTAAGCCAAGGAGGAGCATTTGCATTGTCACAAGGACTTCTTGAAAGGATTGTGCAGAACTAACACACCAAGTCGGGGCACCTATACTTAAACAGAAGCGACAAAGGTGGTTAACAAGGTCAAACGAAAGTAGGTACCTACCTTCATGCTGTCAACAAATAAGGACACCCAATACCGACATTAGGGACTCTGTCCAGCTCGGGTCCACTTACAACTCGGCCAACTACAACAACGCTAACGTCAAACTTAGAATAACTCTTGCCAATCGCTGTTTTCTTCGGCTAAGGGTTGGACAATTGAGTTGTAAACCGCTCTTCCGAATGCCTAACCGAATTGAATCTATGGACGACCCTGATCGTTGCGTTCTATGGCGTAGAGAGAGGCGAGTGTGAAGGAACAACAAGGAGACACAACAACGAAATGTACGGGGGCTGTTCACAGAGTCGCACTTAGCCTATCTGCACTGCATACGTGCAAGCTCCATCGGGAACTTATTAATTTTTGTATTTTTTTGAATTGGCGGCGGTATGGCGACATTTCGAATATCGGGTGGCTTACAGTTGGTCTGGTGGCACACAAAGCTGCTCGGTCAGGACACGTATTGTATGGGGCTTCACTTTCTGCGATTCTCAGGACGATGGACGGGACCTCTTTTCTTTTTTTTAAGGCAACGACGCTTTGTTAAGTGGCATCGACCTACTCAGAAGAGTCCAGACATGGCAACTTGGTTAGGTTAGGTTAGGTAAGAGTGGCAGGCTGCAACTGCAACCTCACTTAGACCAGACAAGGTCCTTTGTGCTACCACCAGGATTTGTATTTCACCAGAAGTACTACCCGCAGAACCAGCCGGAACTTACTATGAAGCGCTGGAGACTGCCTAGGTGCTGATGTCAGCCAGTTCACTTAGCTTGTTAAAGAAGCTAGCTCCTAAGTATGCTCTTCTCGGAGCTGAAAGGGCCAGGCATGTACAGAGAAGGTGGAGAATCGTCTCCTCCTTTGACAACTAAGACGGTTGAGAGCGGGAAGCGGTGCTTCCGTATGGAGAGTCTTCGAATAGCTGAACACAGTCAAAATCGGTTATAACGACCAAATTCATCGGTCCCTTGAAACATTTTACAAGGGAAAAACCAAGTTTTGACAATGAAAAGATGCCTACAAGCTACAACAGTCTAAGGTACGTAGAAGGGGTTGTCTCGTAAGGTGCTTTCAGAAACGAAAGAAGCACGGATGCCACATTTTGGTACCACACTACAACTGTCTTACAATGCCAACAAGATCCATTCAAAGATAGCCGCAATTGATGTATGTAAGTACCTCTACCTATAAGCAATCTTCTCTAAGGTTTTGCGATCATCAAGTTCGTCAAAGTCCATGTCCTTCCTCCAGAGACGACTTTATATTTACAAAACCTCTTAACATGCTCCATACACAGGTATGTACCTACTTACCTAACCTATACAGAGCCTGCCTCAAGATTTCAATAAATTGGCATCAGTAGGTGGTCTACCTTACAACTTTCCGGTGTAAATCTTCGTTCAAAGGTTGAATTTTTGACGATTTTGTTGCACGATTGTCTTGAAATCGCTTAAACAAAGCACTTTGGTGGCACAATTCAATCGTTACAATTTGAAACAACAAACGTTGGTATCCCTGCCGTATCATTAAACTGTTCCCCGTACTAAGTAAATCAATTACAACCCCCCATATGCGTTTCCATCCCTTTAACTTTCGTCCTTCAATACAAATTTTGAAGTTAAAAAAATAAATTTTGTTTCACCTACCTTACCGACACTTGGTTTTTCAACATAAATTCTCTTTAAAGAGAAACTCACGCTCTTCTTTTCTTTCTCTGTGTCAATTTCACATTTTATTTACTCAACTCGACTATTGCTGCCACTCTGTATGGTTGTGTGCGTGTAATCTGCACTTATGTATTCGCATCCATATAAGAGTGTGGACACATTTTACAGTGTCACACGATTTTTCAAATCGGATAAGTGCCCTCCTGCCACTGTGCAACCACAGAGCCAACTACTGCTCTCTATCACTGTGTGTGTGTTGGAATAAATTCCAAGGAAAAATTTCTATTTATATACCACACACACACACTAATGTACGCACACACCAGCGCAACGCCCGAGGCGCAAACGAATCACAATCACTCATACGGCACACGGGGTGGTAGTTGCCGTACCGTCGTCGTACTCGTTTCTTTGCATGTTTATCTTTCTTTTTCTCTCTTTCTTTGCGCGGTTTTTTCTTATTTTTTTTTGTTCTGCTTTCCTCTAACGAGAGTGTGTGTCATTCTGCACAGAAAAGAGAGACAATTTTTGTTTTGCTTTAGATAAATTCGTTGTTTTGTTGCCTTTTTGGGGGGCGACACCTGACTTTAAGTTCTTGAAGTTCTCTTGGTGTTTTGCTGGTTTTACTTCTCCCTCTGGTGTGTCGGTTTGGTGTGTGTTGAGCCCCCTCTCTTTGACCGATAGCTGGTCGTTTGTTACGCTTTTCGTTTTTTTTTTGCGGCGTGGATGACCATCGCCATCGCCACACAGAGCTTTGCCATCTCAATGGGTCGCCCAGTATCAATGGATCCGTTCGATGAGACGCTATAGACGCGACGCACGGTTTTTTAGTTTTTTTTCTTCTCGAGCGCATTTGGATTACGACACAACGAGCTCACTTTACAAGAGCAAAAGAGAGAGAGAGGGCGAGGCTAAACCTCGGCATATATAACCCACACTTTGTTTTGGGCACGCATCCCTAGTGACATTTTGACAGGAACTACGGCAGTGGTGACAGCAGGACTTTTTGGGTTTGCTGCACAATTTTCCTGGAGTGGTTGTGTGTGTGTGCGTGTGTGTGTGTGGTATATAAACATTATTCTCTTCGTTCGTCACCTCCCTCTCTTTTTGGATTATAAACTCGTTCGTGTGAGTGCGTGTAGTACTGGCCTGGCCAGGCACCACCACTATACAGAGCGACACAACGATTGTGTGGTGCGGTGTATAGTCGTGTCGTTCGTTCATCGCTTTTCGGTTTGTCATTGGCGTCGTCGTTGTTGGCGTTTGTGTCTCGGTTCTTGTCGTCATCGTCGTCGTCGTTGTGTCGTTGTCGTCGGTGTCGCCATCTCGTGTTGTCCTCTCTTATGTCGCTTTGACAGTATCTCCTATATACCAAAACGTTGTGTATATAGAATTTTTTTTTTTATCCAATTTTTGTCATCGTCGAGTGTCATTGGTCGAGTGAGTAAAAAAAAAAAAAAAAAAGAGAATTCAAACGGAAAAAAAAACTGTTCCTTGGAAGAGTAAAGTACATGGAACGACAGCGACTTTTTAGAGGACTGTGTCGCGTAATTTTGCATCTCTCGGACTCGTTTAGCGACAGCAGCAGCACCACCACCACGACCAAGCTAACGACATTTTACTGCAGCTAGTGTGGATTACTTTTTGTCATTTTGCGGGACGAGGTGGCGAATACTAATATTCGCAACGGAAAAATAAATTCGTTTCCCAATTGGAATTGTGTTGTGTATTTTGACAGCAACAGTGACAGTGACAGTTTTTTTCCTTCTTAATTGCCACTATCGCCATTTTAAATTTTTTTTTTTTTAAGACAAACCATGTGTCTGTGGATTGTGGATTGTGCATCGTGCTTAGGATAAATAATTTGTTTTTCGACGGCTATTCCGGCGCAAATCGCGTGGGAGTCTAGTGTGTAATTAGAGGCTCCTTAACAACGATTATGCGGTTTAATTGTTACGCGGAAGAGGAGGAGCACCAACCATATGTTAATTGATGTTTTCAAAACGCAAATACACAACTGTAATTGCCAAGTAAAAGGATAACGAAACGAGAGTGCAACCCATACAGGAAGGAAGGAATACTAAGTGAAGTTATTTAGTGGGTTGGATCTATAGTTGGAGAGCGCGTGTGTTTTATCCAACGGAAGTGCAAAGTGTGTACAAAGAAAAAGTTTAAACAAAAGAAAATTGTTTATCTTGTGTCTGTGATTTTTCATTTTTTGTCCTTTCGTTCCCTTAAAATATTTATTTACAACCAAAACAAAGGAAGAAATTAAGAAAAAAAAACTTGTCAAAAGGATTTACAATCAACAAAAACCAGCGACGGATGCTTTCATTGGAAATTGTTTTTATCAAACAAAATTGGTAAGTAAAAATGTCCTTAATATCATTTGCAACAAATTTGTGCAGAAAGAGTTCAGAATATCCTTTGATATCGCGGTTAAAATTGGTGTGACAAGCTTGGTGACACATTAAGTGGAGCAAAGTGAGGTTAGAATCCGAGGAAAACAACGAACAATTTTGTTCATGACATCACCTCCTTGGTAGGCAATGATAAACCGCCTAAAGTCGTGAGAAACTAAAGTCCTTATGTCGAAAACAAAGTACCAATGGTTGCAAAAAGCTAAGCTATGTGTTGCAACCTTTTCTTTTTCACGGTCCAAGGGAAAAGTAAAACCATCTTGTATCCTGTTTCGCGTTTGATTTTCTTTCTGTTGCCACAAACTATCGATAAAGGACGAAGAATTGGATTAACTTGTGTAGAAATGGACGACACAGTCTTATATTTCACGTTTCATGGGCTTCTCGCGGGATAAGACACAAGTTAAAAACCGCAAGTTGAGTGAAAAGGTGAGCAAAAGTTCTGTAGGAAGGTAGGTCTTTGTTTAGAACAAGTGTTGGGACATCCGTAGACGTAAGTAATTTTTGACGCCAAGAGCATTGTACCTAGGCAAACTGAAACCTTTTTACTGTAATTTTTCCTTACAAAATGGACATTTGACAAGAAAATTTGATCAAAATGGCGTCAGATAGACAATTTGACCGTTGACCGACGGAATTGTTGCTTAATTTAGTCAGTGAGCGTCTTGAATTGGCACAGATGCCTACAGCATTTTACAGACTTATTTGAGTCCTAGGCCTTGGCTCTCTATGATCTGTCGTGCCAAATGTACATACAAATATACTTGAGCCCTAATTTGGCAAGAGTTGGAGACATATTTCTTTGAACGCCGCCTTCTAAAAGTACGTGCAGTTGAATCAAACATTTCTGTTTACTACTGCATTACCGACTGGAACAGGGCATGACTCCTTCATGCAGGCTGTAGGATTGTATTTTTTGATTTTGAACCTTCAACTTGACCACGGCTAATACCTTCGCCATTTTAGAGAGTTTTTCTTGAAATTGATGCAACTTGCCTTCCACTCACAAATTTAGGTCCACTTCGACTGACAGTTTTGACAAATTAAAGCCGAATAGCCTCTAGAAAGCCAATAGACGAACTAAGGCGAGCGTGGTTGTCGATTTCCATTGTTTAAAGTCGCTCCCCATGAGGCTTCCAACCCGTGCCTGAGACATCTTTCTTGTTAAGCCGATCATGGGCGTATTCTTCTTAGTTCTCTTAACCTAACTTTATCTTCTTTGGTCTTCCCGGACGTCTCGAATTTTTTTTTTTTTGTTCCGAGTTCCTCCATTTCAGCACGGGTCCGCCAGGTAACGATACCCAGTGAGGCTGGAATTCTAAGACAAATGTGTCCATGAGTGTCCTGACACATCTAGTGTTTTGAGTCAATGTACCTACACATCGGGTCTTTTTGTTTTTTTTTTTTTTGTCTTGATACAGATCTTCCCACACGTGGTTCTACCACATATTTCTTCAAACTTAGGACCGCATAGCTGAGGAACGATTTTTCTCTCGGAAGAGTCCATGTCCACTTGAAAATTCTGTATAGAAACACTGACTGGTCATAGCAGGTGCATATATCCAAGCCCACTCGTTGGACGTCTCATTGAACACGGTCGTCCACCAATAACTATTGTGCTGTCAAATTTAGAGTAGAAGTTGACATTTCTCGTGCTCCAACATGGCTGCTAACCAATGGAACTTCTGTTTTAGCTTCATCAAGTCCGCTTGGAAAATATAAAAGTATAGGTAAAGCTGAGCATGCATGCAGCACAGTCCTTCATTGTGTTTCAAGTTGCTTCTTTTGAAGGTTCATACGGGAGCTTAGGATTTGTTGTATCGGAACATGGCAGGAGTCTCTTGAAGACCATTGAAATCCGAATTCTTTTCCCCGAGTCATCAGTTAAGAACTTGTATGCATTTCTTGTCAGCTTCACCAGCTGTCCGGTGCCATCAATGTTGCATAAGGACCAAAGGTTGTGTGGCTTGTCACAGTCATTTATGTTGTGCCGACTCCAAACGGTGGATTGAGAAGACTTTTTATGAAATTTTATGCTCTCGGAGGCTTGTTATTGCCTACCGAGGAGTGATGTGTTGAAGAACTTGTTGGTTTAGCAGTCCAATGCTCCCAGCCACATCCGTGGTGACCATTCAGTGTCACAAGTGACAATTGACAAAAAAATGTTTTGAGGTGGTTGACAGTGTTGGTGGCGAGGTAAAGAAGTTTTGGATGAATAAGCTGAGTAGTACCAGTCTTTGAGTATGAATGTGCCGGGGGGAGCCACCGACAACGAAAAAGAAAAAAAGCGACGGGAGCGTGTAGATATAAGCGAATGGTTTGTGCAAGAAGTGGAACACCCCATGTAAACAGGCAGTCAATCACGCTCATTAGCGACGAATTCCTTGAACACTGTCATGTCACTGGCGATGAAACGCAAGTGCAGATTGAACCAGAGTCCGTCGCACACGTCGCAGACTTGTGGACCAATACCACACAGAATGTGTTGTCAAAATCCCTTTTATAAACCTCGTAGGACGTAGATATGCAAAGTCCCTTGTATCGGGGTCTTCTACGACGAATTGCCCGGAACAACTCGTCCCAGGTACCAGTCCTGCACAGGCATATCGAGTATCCGAGTGCCGCTTCGTCTTCTCTCGAAACTCGACTCACGTCTTTGATACACCTGCTGGTCTTTTTGATTCCAGAAGCCTCCTTAAACTCGGAATTTTTGGCATTTCTATACAAATGAACCTTCGAGTCCTTGATGAAAGATTTCTGTGTTCGGGAGGGTTATTTACAGCCCTTGACACTGCCGTTTGCCTTCAAAATCCTATTGTGCCATCCCTATCCCTTATGCTTTCCGTAGATGAGTTATTTTGCTCCCGAGGATGTCAGGAAACATGTCCACCACGGATTCTCTTTCAGAGTTGAAAGGAGCTAGACTCTCCATTAGGATGTGTAGACAGATTCCTTCACTGACACTCTCACGACAGAGTCTACATCTTCAATCTGTTGCAAGATTCATGCGAAGTGGACGTTTGTTCAGGCGACAGTGTCCGCTGAAAATTCCAGAAACTACTTTGTTTCGAGGATAGCAGCTTTGAGTATTGCCTTGTCCTGGTGTGCTAAACCAGACTTCTCTGAATTGTGACAGGTAGGTATGTCTGTTTAAAGAATGTTGTTGATGCGCCATCTTTTGTCAGCGGGTCGACTCTTTTCCTTGTCAGGAATCTAGCTAGATCCGGAGATCACTTTGTAAGTTTCCAGGGTGCGACATCTCATAGAGAATCAGGTCTTAGCTTTAAACAGATCAAACTTAGCACTCTTCATGGGGATTATCACTGGCCACAACTTACTGACGCCTCCCACCTTAGAAGAATGTGTTTTAGTCCAGACGACTTATACAGAGGCTGTGGGAATACAGACGTTGAAGAGAACACAACTCACTTTCTATGCGAATGTCCCAGCCTACACAGAACAAGAAAGACGGCTCTCAATGGATACTATTTTAACGACCTGGACGACCTGTCTAAGAAGCCACCAAAAGCCATTCCGGTTAGCTAAGAAGCGGGCTAATTGGAGAAGCTTGTTGGTTGAGACCAAGGTTCACCCAGAACTCTAGTGCCACCTAAGTAAATAAGTTTTAATTTTTGGCACGAATGGAAGGGTCCTACAGTTTTATTGCCGACTCCGAACGATGAATTGGGAAGCTTCTCATGCCTGCTAAGAAGGACTAGTTTGAGCCTTCATGGCAACTTGACTGTCTAAGAAGAAAAAGAAAGGTTTCCTTGGTCAAGCTCTGGGGACAAAAACCCACCGTTTTGGAATATGGACGAGTGTTTACCAAGACTGACAAGTGACAAGTTCGCACATTCTCCAAAAAAGTCGGATTCAAACTCTGTTTCCTTGTTGAATCCATCCGTTCACCAGACGAGGTCAGAGGGTAGTGGTAAGGGTTTGTGCTTTCCCCAGTCGCAGTCTTCCCATAATGTGATAACTGATAACGATTTCTGAAGCACTATGTCGTCTAGAAACATGCTAAAGGCTATGTCGTGTTTCAAAGTCCTCTATAGAGAACTTCCTCAAGCTCAGTTGTTAAATCTTCAATTGTTTGTCGGCTTCTTTCATGACAACAAAGTCTCAGTTACATTCTTAACCAATTACAGAACCAGGCAAAGTTGGAAAAAGGTTGCAAATGAATCAAAAGAAAGATGCAAGTCTTCAAAACTTTATGCAACTCTAACCTATTTTCACAGAAGTAAACTCACACATCACTACCTATACACTCTCGTGTCACGTAATCCGAAACTAAACATTGCTCCCGTCTTACTCAACAATTCACATAAAATTATTCTCATTCTGACAGAACTAACTCTTTCAATTCAACTGTCAAAACGAACACAAAAGAAACAGTCCTTTCATCTTCAATAAAAAAAAACAATTTCTACGTTAATTAAGAAATCAAATAAATGAATATAAAACGAGACTCGTTGTCTTTTGTTTTTTCTTGTAGATAAATCAGAATTATTCATTTGTAATTATAATCTTCGTGTTAACATTTTCATTTTAAAATCGTGCGGGGTTATCACCGCAATCGAAATAAAAAAAATGTGTACAGGGTGCACCATCTTTTATGTCGGGAATGTTGAAAAAGTTAAAAAAAAAAACAAGCGATTTCCATTTTTATTTAATTTGGTCCTTTTTACAATTTATTTGGACAAATTTTTGAATACAACACCAATCAAGTGGCGGCCTCTATTGACCAAATCTAAATGTGCTGCGTTTTCCTTCACTTTTTCGAGCACCTCTCAGACGGTATAGCGATGATTTCGACACGAATGTTTGCCTTGAGCTTGTCAATGGTGTCTGAGGTTTACTGGCGTACACTTTGCTTTACAAGTAAGTAACCCCACTTTTCAAGTCCGGAGGGGTCAAATCTGGCCAGTGAATGTCACAATTTTTTGACAGCACACGTCCAGGGAATTTTTGTTGCATTGTTTGATTTGCAGTGTGGCAAGGCGCTCACCATCTTCTTGAAACCAGTAACCGTCCAGACCTTTGTCCCAAATTTGTGGGCAGACATAATGAGCCAAAATCCACCGATATCGACTGTTTCCCCTTTCTCTGAAGAAAAATGTCCCAATGATGGTTTTTGCCACAAACACCGGGCCAAACAGTCACTTTTAACGTGAAAACGTTTTACTGTGGGCATTCTATGGCACAAAAAAGATTTCGGACTTCAAGTACAGCTAGAAATTTGAAATTTGGTATGCAGGTAGGTCTTACCTCACATATACCTAACAAATTATGACATACTAAAATATCCCCCTCTAACCCCTCTTAAAAGGGATATAATCAGGGAAAATTTGTTTTTTCATTCAATAAAATGGCAATTTTAACACTTTACAGTTATAAATTTGGAATTTTCAGTAATTTACCTTAAGTTATATTCCAAAGCGCCCTTATGTACCGAAATTCAAGTTTTTCGGTCCACCAGAAGTCCCTCAAAATGGAACTGGGTACTTCGTAACACGAACAAAATTTGTTGATTTTGTTATGCCAGTACAACCAATATAAAGCATCGTCCTTGACAATCCATGGTTCCTCCAAATAATTCAATCCCAATCAGGAATAAACTGAAGTAATATATAACGCTACGTACTGTTAAGCATTCGTTCTCCTCAAATACGTTTTCACAGAATTCACCGGCTCCAAGGAGCGATATAGCCCTTTCATTGGGAAAACTTCGCCACCAAGGACTCGCTTTCTTTTTGGTCATGCAATGGTGTTTCATGGATTCTTCGTTCGACAAATACGGCAATTTTGCTTGTTAACGACGCCAGAGAGTGTGAAATGGGCCTCGTCGGTCATCAAAATTTGCTTCCAAAAATCAGTGTTCATGTGTCAACCATTCGAGCGACTGTTTGGCCAAGCAATTTGGACGGTGTGTCGGCAATATTCTTTGAGTCAATTGGACTTTATATGGAAACAAATGTCATCCTTCCACTCACTCACATTTGTGGGTTCTCTCTCTTACCGCTTCAACCCAGTTCATTGGAACGGCATGTCGTCGATCTCCCACTGTCCCGTGCTCAACAAAATTTGA
Source organism: Criorhina ranunculi (assembly GCA_951813785.1). Taxonomy (NCBI): domain Eukaryota; kingdom Metazoa; phylum Arthropoda; class Insecta; order Diptera; family Syrphidae; genus Criorhina; species Criorhina ranunculi. Next base: position 31,686,201 of record OX638385.1, on the reverse strand, counting down.
CACCAAACGACGAATTGTGTTGTCAGACGGTGCTTGTTGGTCACGAAATTTTCAACGATATGCACGTTGAGTTGACACAATTGAACGACTATTTTCAATGTACAGCGTCACTATTTTGGTGTGAAGCGATTCATAGTAAAAATTGTACTAAATTGACGTTTCAAAAACATGTCTACTCAAGTCAATCGGTTGATAAATCTGTGACCACAAGGAAAAATAACATAAGTCGGCTTATGTGTGTGTGACTTATGTTGTTTTTCCTTGTGGCTACAGGAATGTCAAAATTATTCAATGTTTACAAACCGACATAAAAGATTGAGCACCCTGTACCAGTACGAGTGTAATTTCTATTTGACGCCGACATTTCTGTAGTTTCTCTCGATATTTGACATTTAAAAAGCTTTTTTTTTTTTGCTGAGAGAGACACTCTCTCACTCAGAAACAATGGCGGCGCGACCTCTGTAGTTGACTTTGTCATCACATGATTTGTCCTAATAAATGTTTGTTCAAGGCTTGGGGCTTCCGTGATGCCAAACCATCTTACATCCACGATCCCCATCCCCATCCACCAATTGACGACCGCCAACGACGACGCGATGTTGTGTGGACGCACAAAACAATTAAAAATGGAATTTGTTTCATTTTTATTTCCCGCGATGTAATTTATTTAATTTTTTCTTATAAATAAAATTCTTTGTTTACCTCGTCGTTGTACTACACTCTCACTACTGCTGCGTGTGCAATTGGAGAAAACGTAAAAAAAAGGTCGACACAAGGACACTTTAAAACAAAGGAATAGCCCGCCTCGTGCGGTGTCTTTTTAATGATTGTGTGTGTGTGTGTGTGTTTGTAGATAAATTAATTACCTTTTAAATTATTGATTGCAATTTATGGTTTTTAATGTCTTACACATGGTTGCACATTGAGTTCGAGAGTACACACTGTACACTCAAAACAGAAATCGTTTGCATTTGTATCTCAAAGAAACCATCTTCGACGAAAGTCAAGTATCGTACGTACATACTTCGTGTATCTAAAGGACATTTGAGTTGAATTATTTATGATCAACGAATGGTTTTTCTAAGGTCGTTGCGTGGTGTGAGTTGTGTGATTTTCACACATCAGTGAGTTTTATGCTCGTCTCCAGTGAGAAGAACAACAAAACAAGCGGGCTTTTGTTGAATATACATAAGTTCACTGTTCACTGTTCACTGTGTATGTGTGTGTGTGTATTGTTTTTTGTAGTTTAGTGTGTTATTGTTAGTTTTATCACCACTTGATTGGACACTAATTAACCATAACTGCGGTCAGAATTATGCTTTTTATATGGTTGTGGTGTGGCAATTCTCACACACTACACAGCTCGTCAGTGAATTGAGAAGCTAAAGCCTTTTTGGCGACGGACACTTGGACATTTCACAAGTTCGTCTTCGAAATTTCTTTTTGCAAAAGGAAAATTCAACTGAGGTTATGTTGTAGAAGATCTCGGACCTCTATCGGACAGATAGAGAATGCGTTTGACTACGATGAAATGTGGCGGCGTAGACTCCAAGAAGGACGCATTCCACCTCCTGTCCATTGTGTTCAAGGATTCTGATTGCTGATTGGCCTTCGTGTTCCAAATGGTTTTCGATGGCTTATTTGACAATTCGTCAAGATAATTTAAGAAGTGTTCTCCGGGGGCTATCCTATTTCTGCTACGGCTTGGGCATTCAGGAAGAGGAGGTGGAATGTGTCCTCTTTGGAGTCTACGCCGCCACATTTCATTGTAGTCAAACGCTTTCTCTATCCTGTAGCTATACCTTCTTCGATTGAATCTTTTCCAAAGGGGCGACAGCTCAACAAGCTTCTCACAACCACGAATGGAAGGGATTTTTAGTTTTTTTTTGGCGACTCTGAACGGCAAAAAGATGTTGCTTCGTGATAGATTATACTCTTGAAGGTTGGTCATGCTTGTGAAGAGGTGGTGTTTTGAGGATTGAACCTATGACCTTTCGCTTAGCAGTCCAACGCACTAACTACTTAGCCACGGCGACTTAAATTGTCCGGCACTAGCAAGAGCCGGACTGCGTGCACTAAACCAACCATTCTTAGACCTCAACGACATCTCGGGTAAAGGAATACGAGATCTAATCCGTTTTCTAAACTCCACAGGCTGGACTGACTCATCCATTTTCAACAACAAACATCATTAACCAGGTCACACGAGTCATGGCTAAAAAGGCACATCCGAGTGGAATTTCGGAACCGCCACCTCAACCTACCTAGGGCCTCCAAAACACCTACGCGCCATAGCGTTCGCGTTCCGGAAATAGATATGTCGTAGCTCTGCCCAACTCTGTTCTACCTGCCTTGACTCCATTTGACAGTCCTTCGTCACGTATGCCTCGGTCGAACCACTTTTCTTCTGTCTTGGGTTAGCGGATGGCTTGACAAGCAATGGAGGTATCACCTTTTCGAAAAGTATGTCCGTTCCACTGCCTCCTCGGTCTTTAAATTGTGACGTCAAGTTCTCTGACGTTCTCTTCATTTCAGCGCTCTGCTTAGGTAGAGATTTATCGAGTTGCATGCAACATGGACCCTTCCTACCTTAAGGGCTTCAATTTCAAACTTTTGTACGCCTTCAAACTTCATCATTTGGTCAAAAAAATTCAGTCTGAACAGACAGCGTTGGGTTTTGCAATGGGTCTTGCTCTCTCCTATTTGAAGATGGTGATGCCTTAAAGGTCCTAACGATGATTTCATCGTTTTACACAAAAATCTAAATCCGATAGGACGAAAGCGGACTCGATAACTTAGTAAATATTGTCTTTCAGAGATCAAGAGCTGAGATGGTGTCCAGCCAAGGCGCTTGAAGGTTCATTTTAACAAGTTCCGAAGCATTTTCGCCACGAAATTGTCACATACAGACACGATTTTATGCAAAAAGTTGGTACAAATCACCTCAGAATATGTATAAGGACGTGTCTTCACCACGTACGAAGCTGGTATTTCTTCTTATGAAAACCTAACGTAATGTAACGGACGTAATATGGGACCAAGTATCGCTAAATAATTCACAGTCAAGAGGGTTCAAGTGGGTGATTATTGATACGAATCTCTGTCTGTGGACTGGCGTAACCCTAAAATTGAAAAGACTTTTTGAAGATAGCCATGGAACATCGTGCATTTGATGCAAATTCACGGCTTAGAAGACCACAAATTCATGGTGAAATTATAAACCAAGCAAATGTGTTTGAAAACGTTTGTTTGTTCGTTTTTCAAGCTCGAAAAGACTCAGTTATATGTCTTCATTCAACCCACGACAACTCTTTGTTGTAAAACCACTTAGATGCTTCCTTTTCCTGACCAGGATTTCATAGAACCTCCGTCGCAATTGAACGAAATGACTACATCATTCGTAAGAATAACAACAGCTAATCACACGAACAAAAGGCCGGGTTGCAAGGCATAAAATTACACACACATGCCACACCATTTCAACGCACCATTTCGCACAATTACCAACACGTATAGCAAATAATTTAATAGAGTTCCTTATACGATTGCAATTTAAGTTGCAAGCGTTGCAATGTTTTTGCACTTAACAGCTCTTCAAAAACGTATCCGAATACCTAGTGCAGAATATTTTTAAAATTATACCTCCCACGATGGATTTTTATTACACAAAAACACACACTAGTTTAGAATTTATTGGTGCAATCTTAGAAGGAAAAACGCAATTGCATTGCGTTTCAGACTTCAAGTTGATTTCGATTCAAAAAAAGTTTGAATTTTACATCTAAATTGATGGTTTCGACATGCGTTCAGGTTTGCATACAAGAGGTAATAGAAAGGAAAGGACTCCTGGACATTTAGAAAGGCTCTTCAGACACTGCAGCCTCAGATGTCAATAAATACTGTTCAGGGAATTGAATGTCGACTTTGTCCAGACTTTAGAGGAAGACGAAATGTGTGAGTGCGTGCTTGGCTCTCTGTTGCATCAGGAAGGGGTTTTTTTCAAGGAATTCCTGACACCTGAAGACGTATAAAACGCCTCGACTGGAGACATCTTCAACTTTGTTGGAAAGATGAAGGACTTCCTAGTCTAACAAGCTTCCGATACAAGAGTTCTTATAGGTCGCAGTGCCTGTTGATAACAGAAAGAGTTTCACTGTCCAAAGCAACAATTTCCACCCTTAAGTTGGGTGTTTTCAACTCAATTGTTTAGACAAATCAAAGTGGGAACGGTTTACCAGGATAAGTCTGTGAAATTCAAATGAAGTGTGCCTTCCATCGTAGATTGTGGTCAATGCAAAGGAAGTACCTATTCAAGCTTCAAAATCACAGATGAATGCATAATTTTCCGTAAAAATCTTGACAGAGTTGCCACTTTTCGGGGTCAAACTGTTAGCAACATGTTCGATAATGCAGACAACAAATCGAAAAACACAAATTGGTTTTCCAAGCGTTTTCAACGCTCAAGATGCTTAATTTGAGAACACCAGTTCGACAAATGTCATTTGGTCCAGTTGACATGTGTCACATTCGATTTGCTGTCTGCAACTGACAAGCTAATGTCGGAGATTGACTCCGAAAAGTGGCAACTCCGTCAAGACTATTACGGAAAATTGAAGCGTTGAAAACGCTTGGGAAAACGTCAATTTGTGCGTTGTAAGAGAGCCTTCAAAATAAGACTGAAACTATGTAGAGTTACAACGCGATTCGGGCTATTGATTCGGTTACAATATCAAGAAAACTGGTGCAGGAGTGCCGGAATGAGCTTGGCCACTTGAACAAACGCTTCAGGGTCACACTGTTTTGCGTTCCAGGGCACAGTAACATAAAAAGAAACAAGCGTGAGATGAATTGGCCATGCAGGGTTCAGATCTACACGTCTCTCACTGGCGGCAAGGATCCACATTCCGTTAGGAGCGATTAAAGGACAAAAATCCACCCACACTGCGTGCTGAAGACCAACCTCAATGGAGAAGGAGTTGCGCCATATCAAGGAAAATATAAGATCTCCCGTCCAGAAATCACCAAAATATCGCCGATAACCACGGGACATTGACCAATTGGAGACCATGCGACCAAACTTGGAACTCCATACAACCCCCGTTGACGCAGCTTTCCAGACTCTCTCCCATTTCCTCTGCAAACATCCGGTACTTAGCCAACAATTCTTCGAAGACCTCAACGACATCTCGGGTAAAGGGATACGAAATCCAATCCGTTTTCTAAAATCCACAGGCTGCATCATTATCATCAACTAGGTCACACATGCCGTGGTATTCAAAAAAGGCACATCCTAGTGCTAATTTGGGTTCTGTTGAACCACCACCTCTACCTACCTAGGGCCTCCACGACACCTACGCGTCATAGGGGTCGGGTTCCGGAAATACCTATGTCGTAGCTCAGCCCAACTTCGTTCTACCTGCCGTGACTCCATTTGACAGTCCTTCATCACATATGCCTCGGTCGACCCCGCTTTTCTTCTGTCTTTGGTTAGCGGATTGCTTGACAAGCAATAAAGGTGTCACCTTTTCGAAAAGTATGTCCGTTCCACTGCCTCCTCGGTCTTTGAATTGTAATGTCCAGTTCTCAGACGTTGTCTTCAATTTAGCACTCTACTTAGGTAGAGCTTTATCGAGTCGATGCAACATGGACCTTTCATACCTATACGGGCTTTAATTTCGCACTTTTCTACGCTTTCAAACTTCTTTTTCAACTTCGTCATTTGTCAAAAGCAGTCATTCTAGCTTGCTATTGGAAATGAGTCTTGCTTCTTCCCATCCGAAGATGATGATGCCTTGAAGGTCCTAACGTTGATTTTGATCGTTTTACACAAAAATCTACATCTGACAGGACGAAAGGAGACTCGATTACTGAGTAAAATTTGTTTTTCAGAGATCAAAAGCTAAGACGGTATCCAGTCCAGGCGCTTAAAGGTTTATTTTTACAAGTTCCAAAGCATTTTATCCAAAACGTTGGTAGAAATCTTACTTAAGGTAGTGCTACAGTCCGGGGTGGACCTGGACCTCAACCAACAAGCGTCTCCAACCAGCTCGATCTTTAAATAGCTGCCTCCAGTTTCGCACGCTAAGTTGGTTCAGGTCCCCTTCAACTTGCATGCGCCACCTGAGTCGCGGTCTTCCTCTACTGCGCTGTCATTCGGGGGTTGGTAGAAATCGCCTTAAAATATAAAGACGGGTCTTCACCATTTGCGAAACTCCTTTTATCTTCTTATTCAACGTCAACGTATACTTGGAACTGACGGATTCTATAAGTCGGACTCTTAACACCGGTACGCTCCAGGAAGAACTTTAGTACACCTATAGGCCACAACTGTTTGTCCACTAGCGCTAAAGGGGTTATGAATACCCTTCTGATGCTATTCACACAGCGCTAGTGTTGGTGTAGTGATTTTGAAACTCAGGTGGTATTAGGTTTCAGTTTTTTTTTTGCTTATAATTCACAGTATTTCTTTCAAACATCATACTGCCAGTGTTATGCTTATGCAGTAGAGTTGACGTCAATGATCGCCTTTTTTTTGACATCGGGATTCGAACCTGCTACACCACTACACCATGGTGTAGTCATGTCGTTAAACAGGACAACATTTGCAAACTATCCATCCCTCCATAGTTATTTAAAAGACTCTGTCTTCCCATTGTTCATTTATGATGTAAGCATTTTGCAAAACTTTTGCCGCGTGCATACCTGAACTAGGTCATCATTCGAATTGGGGAAGTCTTCTCCATTAACCACGTGAAAAAGGACAAATTTCGTACACAAATCACAGCTCTATGTGAACTTTTGTTCATTTAGACTTCCAAAGCCTCTTAAAAGAATTAGCACAGCTCATAAACTTTGACAGCCCTTTTGTCTTCCCATAGAAAGATAACCATTTCTCTCAAAACCTTCTTCTCTCTACACAAAGATCACTTCATCATGATGATGCCGCCGCCTTCCAACTGTTTAACATTTCCACCAAAGTGCTATTTATTAATTTTTATTTATTTTTTTTAATCCGATTAAAGTTTAAACAAAATTGTCTAATAAAAACATTTAAAAACTAATTTACATAAAGAAAAAACCTTTAAATGACAACCCTGTTGGGGCTACCATTTAACCACAACACTAACTGCCTACAATTTATGAATAATTTATTTTGTGCTAACAACATTCATGTAACCAAAAAGCAAATTAATTTAAAAAAAAAAAAAATAAATAAATTAAAAGTTTTTTTGTAAGAGAAACCATATAACAACTAATTTGAGTTTAAATTGTGTGAAAAATCTATAAAAAATTGTGAATTGTTTTGACAAGGTATTCCATGGATAATTCATAGTTAATTCGCCGGGGTTTCGGTGGGAAGATGATGATGCCAAACCGGGTTGAGTTGGCATCACCAAAATGTATTCATATTCAAATTTTTTATTTTTTATCTTTTGTTGGACGCTTTCAATGGTCTAACAAGTTACGGTAATGCCTTATGCGCTTTGCAAGTTGTAACTTATAACTTATAACTTGTATCTTGTATCTTGTATCTTGTATCTTTGTACCTTTGTGCCTTTGTGTGGAATAGATGAGAGGCAATTGTTTACCACAATTTGACCATTTAATTTGCTTTTTGCATGTTAATGGGAAATTTTTTTCTGTTTAAGGGATTTTTTTTTAGTTAAAAGGCTTTAGTAGGGTCGTAGGTGAATTGAAAAAAGAGGCGTTGACACACTTTTATTTGTTTGTGAAAGGGTTAATGGAGATAAGATATGAAAGAGTTAGTTGAGGGAGAGTAATTAGGCTTTAAGGGCCATTTAGAGACACGTTAACTGCATTTTTTTTTCGGTTGTTAAGATAAACTTTAATCGGTTTAGGTTGATGAATGTCTGTGTTCTTATTAAGTCGTAACGGAAAGAGCGTTTCGGGGCTTCAAGGTTCAGTGCGTATGTCGGATTTTATGGGGTCTTTTCAACACAAACAGATACTTGACGTGACAGCTTATAGAGAACCAAGGCCTAGTTTCACACAATCATTCATATTGTGCGTGTTATATTCTTCGCAACGAATGGAAGGGACTTACAGTTTTAATGCCGACTCCGAACGGCGAATTGAGAAGCTTTTCACTTTTCACTGAAGCAAGACCTTCACTTTGCACCGAATAAGTACGAAGACTTTGCAATGGTCTCCGACCTACATAAAAACTGTAGACTTGCTAAGCCTTGGTCCTTTACGGGCTGTCATACCAGCAATGGGGAGAAGTATTCTAGACTTTGAAGGTCTTTTGAGTTTTTGTTGATTTCTGCAGACGAAATGTTAGGTTGTCAACAGTAAATCCGTTGGTATTCAAGGCTCCCGGTTGCTTCGTAACTATACGGCGGCACAACCCCCAACCTGGTGGGCCGGTTCCATTTAAGAAATTCCTAGACCCCTAGATCGAAGCCAGTTACCCATTCGGGGATATAAGCGCTGCTGTAGGTCCATTAAGGGCTCATCCGCCACCATCTCTTTTCCAAGACCCTGACTTAGCCTTGAAAATCCTTACCGGTCTGAGCTCTAAATTTGTCAGAGTAGGTAGACCGTATAAATGATTTTTCTTGACCGTTGATTCCATTTGGGGAATTCATTCGCTGTCCCGCTTATAGTGCTGTTCCGCTGTCCGCTGGTCATCATAAGTTTGGCAAGTCGAGTTGTCGGATGGACATCGACCAGTACCTGAGGTAAAATAAGCACAATTGATGTGTAGAAACAGTTACAACACGATGGGCATCCCCCAATTGACACCTCTCAGTGCCTATACCCCATTTCTTCGACACCCAACCAAAAGAGTGAAGGTTCAACGGATGGACACGAATGCTTCGGTCCGAAAAATCTTCGCAGAGTAGAGGAAGACCGCGACTCAGGTGGCGCACGCCAGTTGAAGGGAACAACAACCAACTTAGCGTGCGAAGCTGGCTGGAGACGTTTATTGGTTGAGGCCCAGGTCTATCCCGGACTGTAAGTGAATGTTAGGTTGCGTCTTGCATGAGATCCATTAGTGATAACTCCTCTTGTTACATGCCTGCGATGAAGTCCTAGCCGTTACGAATACGTCTTGCTAAAATCATCGGACATAAGAACTTATTGGAACTCTTACAAAGGGAAGGTCCTGTGCCGGCGCCTTTCTTGTAAGTTCATTCGTTACCTGTGATATCCACATGCGCATTGCCTTCAGATTCTTACAAGGCCAGTAATAATCCTTTCAGCGATATCTTTCTTACGAATAACTTTTATAGCAGCTTGGAAGACACCGGAAACGTCGTTTTACTTTAGGGCTTTGCTGTAAACCCTGAATCCCATGCCTACGTCCATCTTTAAGCCGCCATTAGAGAAGGCCAGTTCCGTTTTACTGTCATGTCTGTCGGAAAGTCGAATAATGGAACTCATGTACGCTGATCGACCACAGTCGTTCTTCCCTGAAGCTGAATGAAACTTAGCACGTAGAACTCGTAACGTTAACCGTTGACACTTCCAAAACTGTCATGTTTTACATTAGCCGTGTTTTTTTGATAACTATACTCACTTTATTCAAAAAAACGATCTATACTCACTTCATCCACAGTAGCAGCCTCACCAACCAATTGGTTTGCGGCTCGATTTCTTTTTCTTCGTTTGACAGTTTGCAAATGTCAAAACCGAGGAAAAGCAACAAATACGATCGGCTAAAGGCTAATTTATGGGATTTTTCGCGCTCTGGTGGTCAACTTATGTAGGTCTATCCTCACTTGCTGCTACTGGGAAAGCTATCGCCACTTGGTGTGTTGTTATTGCTTTATGTGTAAAATTTTACTGGGCTGGGTATACAGCTCTAAAAAAAACACGGCTATTACTGATCTGTGTCGTTGACATTTATTTGACATTTCGCTTCCATTTTTATGGAACCACTTCCATTCAAAGTGTGACATCTATTGATCCCATTTCCGGAACAACAATTTATCAGTTGTTTGTTGACATGTGTTTTCTGGTTTTACGCAATCATTATCGTGCGGCAAGTTTAATTTTAATCGCTGTGACAGCAAAAAAAGGGAACGAACTGTTTATTTACGATTACAGTCTCTGACATTGACCGGAAGGATCAAAGCGAATTTATTTGTCAATAATAACGAGATGTGCAATCTTATCACCTTCTGTCACTTTGAACAGTTGTTGACCGCGGTTTTTTTTTCCAATTTCCAACTTCCAGGCATAAAAAAACGCCAACAAAACAAAGCAAATATCAATAACTACCTCTCCTCCATCATTTTCGCTTCACGAAGAAGAAGAAGAAGAAATCCCCATTCCTCGAGGCGAGTAATTTTTCTTCCTGCCAAACCACCTTCACATAATTAACTTCATTATAACGCCCCATTTTGCCTTGCGTTGCATTGCGTTGTTGTTAGTTGTGTTGCTGTTCGGTACCGTGCCGTTCTGTCATTTTGTACATCGCGCCGTCGTGGTTTTTTTTTCGCTTGCTGTGTGTGTGACTCCTTTTCCAGTTGACAATTACCGCGAAGGATGTCGAAGTGGGCTTGATGGCAATCGTTATGGCGATGGTGACGATGATGATTACAGTAATGGAACGGGTGTAGTGGAGTTGTTGTTGGTGGTGGTGGTGGTGTTGCAAGTGCCTTTCAAAAACATGTCAGACACGACATTCCGGCTGCCACTCAATCTGCTGTTCGACTCTTTCTTCGTTTCGTGCAATTTGTCTGCCACCACACCACTCTCTCACTTGGAACTGTAATCAAGTTTTCGATTTTGTCGATTGTCAAATCGGTCTCCTGACAGTTCCCCCGCCGCCGCCGACGGAGTGAATAAGAAAATCAATCGAACGGTGGTGGTGTGTCTGTGCATGTATCGAGTTGAGCCATGGGAACAACACGATTGGTTGTCATTTTGTCAACATACACAGCACACACTTGGGGTGCCTGCAACACACGAAGTGAACGTCAACGAAGCATGGGAATTTTTGCGGCACCAGCACTTGAGGGGCAGTTCAATCGGATGCCTCCTACACCACCACCGTTCCTCACTTTGGTCGTGTCACTTTTCGAATGCAGTGCACGCACCATTTTGCCAGTCCTCCTCCTTAACCATTTCGTGTCACTTGGACGAGGGAAGGCGAATCGAAAATGAAGTCAACTCTTGCAGTTGTTTTGTCGTTTTTTTTTTCCCGTTTCTTCTGTGCTCCATGCCACCTCAGATCGATCACGGAACAAGTGTTGCACCGGCAACAGTATACAGAGAAACCAGTTCAGAGCGGGAGAGCTCGAGATGGTTCAATCGATTCGAATCCCAGGAAAATAATCAGCTTGGAGCTCGCAAAAAGTCGGAGAAAAAAAACTATAATTGCACTCCAACTTCGAGACTTGAGTTGACCTTGCCCACCGAAGTGTAGTGACGATGATGGTGGTAGTGGTATACACTCCGGCACCAGCATAACTCATCAGCATCACTCAAAATCGGACGGATGGATGGACCATCCGGTCGAGGATGTTCATCCATTTCTTGGGGTCTCTCTTGAGTGCTTCGGATATAGTTCGAGATGAGACCAGTTTTATACACACGGACTCGTTTCGCCAGCGAAGACGACATCAAATTGCTTGCTTCGTTGGTGAAGATGATGATAATGGTGATCGTCTCCGTGCGCTGCCGTGTAGTGTAGATCATCATCATCATCATTGGTACGTGATGTGTGAGACCTTATGCTTAGTCTCGTGGTGATTACTGGATGCGACAGTGCGAACTGGATGTTGGAATGTTGGAAGATGATGATGAGGTTGATGTGGACAAATGTGTTATGGAGTGACAAAGTAACTTTGTCAGTGGAAAAAACATAGTTTTGTCCAAAATTCTGTGCCAATGCATGAGTCAGTGGGAGACGGAGTAGGTATCCATACAATTGTGAGGCTGTTACTTCAGTTTGAGCCATGGATCCACAGATGAACGTTTTAGAATATCCCAAGTAGTACCAACAGTTTTGTGTACGACCTGTCTCTCGAAGGAGAACGTTTAACCTTCACTTCGATTCAAGTAGTGACCGCCAACCACAAAGACAAACCACCCAAAGCGTTTGGAACACACGGGATCAAAGCTAATGATACACTTCAGTTCTCAATCTGTTAGATAGGTCAAGTGGTTCCCCTTGCTCAAACCACTGAAGTCAGCTGATTAAGACAAGTCCTATCGGCCCTCCTTTCTCCAGCCACGACGAAATACTTGAGTCACTTCTTCTTTCTGTCGAATGTCTTGATCCAGGACACCATCAGCTTCTAAGACCGTTCTAGCAACACCTCGGTCCTTAGCATCATATCGGACCAAAGAGCCAATGTTCTAAGTCAAAGGAAACTTTGTCTAGAGTCTAGACCTATCCATGCCGTGTTGCTTCAAGACATGTTCCTGCCAAATGTCTACAAGCCCAACCACCTTTGCTGTCCAAAATAGCTTCAGATCACGGGATATCAACGTTCTCAAGACTGTAGCCGACAATTCCTGGGGTTATACTTGAGGAGACCCTACTCGCTATATGCTGGGTGATTGGCGAAATGCAAGTTATAGCTTGCCTCCCCAGCTGAGGAATACCCACGGGAAGAACCTGCTAGTCTGTCACAAAGCAGTCGTGAACATAATCACCGGGTGTCACCAAATGACGCACGAGGATCACTGTGTGGCGAGCATATGCCTTCCGGTCTGCAACCTGCAAGAACACTGTTCAGCAGCATTCGCAAAGGGCAGTTGAGATTTAGGTGACATCGCATCATATGTACGTTAGAAAGTTATCAAGACTGTCCATCTAGCAACCCATAATACCTGCGACCAACAGAGCCTCGAACCAGGGAGGCTCTGGTCCAACTTTGCTATGGGACGAGACACCTTGAAAACAGCTTACGCCCCCTGCTCGATCTAGGTAAAAGGCTCTAACCACATAGATTTTCGATTGTCCGGCCAAATCCACTGGAAGCATCATACCGCAGCCCAAAAACGGCACACCAACCCATCAACAACAATAGACACGCTCTAGGACTAGACTTGATACGATTCCTGTCGTCTTAGTCGTGCTTCCGACCCGTAAAGAGTTCCGTCCTTTTTGATTCCAGACTTAACCTTCTATAGTATCCGCGATCGCTTGGTCTCTGTAAACGGGACTGGGATTCAAAGATCTTCTTGCCTGGCTGTTGCACTGTTTTCTATTCGCTCGATTTGGTCAAGTCGAATTGTCATGGCTATCACTTCAAGACCAGCTCGTGTCCCTTCATCTTCAATTTCCGTGAAAGCCTCTATGACGGACCGTCAATGATGTGTTTTTGTCTGCATACGTCAGCATCTGGACGGAGTTGTGAAAGGTGGTGTCTTCGGTGCTAAGTGAACGTATTTTCCAGCGTTGCGCGTCACAACCGGAGCAGTCCTGACAATATCCCGATTAAGCCATCGTTGTGTAGAGCCGAAGACGATGAAAGCCATCATATGCAGATTTTAAGTCGATGAAAAGGTGGCTTCGGTCGATCTACCTACCGAGTCGGAAGTCCACATTGATACGTCCAGAAAGGCTTGAAACGTTCACACAATCAGTCTTAATACGGTTCCTTTTGCTGAAAGCATCTAACTTGTGAAACTTGCTTCCAAAGATTGCAGCTTGTCCACAAGCACACTTAACAGTACGAAAAAGCCAGTTTAGACTGCAGTAACGACTTAATAGTAGGGAAAAGCCTGCAGTCTAAGTAGGATAAACTGACTTATACGACGAAAATTAACGACTTGCAGCCCAAGCAGACTTTTCCTTTCCATCAAGTCGTCATTTTTCGTCAAATAATTCAGTTCGTCCTACCTTATCTTCGTCAGCAAGAAAGTCATGTCTTAAGTTATGAAACCAACGACGTGAATGGGGTAAGATCGTCTACATGCACAAGTAGCTTGATAGGTACCAACCTCCCTATTCAGCAACCACTCCCTTTTTTTTTGTTTCTCTAACAGGAAACAACATTGAACTACCAAATAACAAAAGATCAGAAAAATTCGTGACCTTCCCGTGCTATAAGGTAACCAATCCCCCTGTAGCCATAGAAATTTTCCGCATTTCCCTCCTCCCCACTGGAAAGCAAAGAGTTAATTAAAATATTTCACATCCATCAATTGACAGACTAACAATTAACCGATAATTATCGTAACAAAAAAAAAAAAAAAAAAAATTTCAAAATGTCTTCAATGGACGGACATTAAGGCGAAACTTCGTCCAAAAAAAAAAAAAACCTTGAAAGCTTCGACAAAAAATAAAAAAAAAAGTGACAGCCACTCGTGCAAGAGGCGGTAACGACCTCACATCACGACCTCTCTCTTGTTCTCCTCTACTAAACTTTTTCTCTCTTTCTTTCTCTTCAAATCCGCAAGATGGCATTCGACAAACGAAACAAATGATCTCTTTCAACAAAAAAAAAAAAAAAAAAAAAATAACGAACCCTCACGACATCAAAGACAACAGATTATGATTGATTCGATTGGCAACACACAACACACACGACACACAACATACAACACACACCACGTTATATACATTCAATTGGCCGGCATTGCATTTAATTTTCACTTTAAGCCGAGCTTACCACCATGCGCGGGGGGATTCCCCTCTTCAATGACCAACCATATCGACAGATGGTCGATCGATGGGTACCGCCTTTTGGCTGTCAACTTCTACCACAGGCGGACAGATAACTCCCGCTGACATTTCTCATTCTGGCTGCTATAGCGCGCCAAACAGCGGCGACAATGAGTAGTGTGATGCGCCTGTAGCAAAGCTGTGCCCTCAGAAAAGAAACATAACCTCAACCATCGCTTAGGTTGAGAGAGAGAGTACCTTACCTATCCCTTAATGAAATCTCGTGTGTAAAAATTCCAATCCCACCTTTCAGCTATTCAGCCAGTGTTCCATGGCGAGTAGTTTTACGACATCACGGGTTGTAAAGTATCTACCAAGGATGCCATGGATGCGCGCACTGACATATCTCATCCAAGTAATATGGACAATTTTGCACACCTGAAGATGAAGAAGGCTTGCTTGGAACGGCAACCCAAACTCGAAAGAGAGAGAGAGCGATATCTGACACGTTAGATGGAGAAAAGTGCAACATTGCCTCGTGATGCGCGGTAGATAAATCTCGCAATTATCGTTGTCAAGTGGATGTGTGGAGTCCATCATCAGCACTGGAGGTGACTGTGTGGATACGACAACTATTTTCTGGTTACGAAAAACAATGTGATTCTCGGAAAATTACTCGTTCGTGTTGAATCATAACAATGTTGCAAGTTGCAAGATGATTTTCTGTTGACAGTTGAGCAACTGAAGAGATAGATGGGCCAACAAGTTTGGACTTTTAGTTGAATTTTCTTGAATGCAATCTTCCATACACTATTCCGAGCGGAAGTCCTAGCCATCGTCGAAGCAGCCCGAGAACTATCAACGAAGCTATAGTCTCTAGGAAAGCTATTGACATTGACATCGACAGTCAAGCTGTCGAACACTGTCGTGACGAGCTCAAAACTCTCACCGCGAACCAACCACAATGGAACATTCTTGTGGGTCCCGGGACATAATGGTATCCACGGGGACAAAATGGCAGATGAGTTAGCTAGGAAGGGTTCAAAACAGGACCCTGGCCACCCTATCACTCGTCAAATCTAATACACAACACTTGGTTTCCAAAGACAATCAGACAAGAGATGGAGCGTACTTTCACTACGCCGCATTTCCAGAACAAAAACAGGACACACTCCTGTGCTAAACAGATCAAACTTAACGCTCTTCATAAGAGCTCTTCGTTTAAGCACAGAAGATGTATACAGAGGCTGAGGGGATGCAGATGTGAATATGCAAATGCCTTAGCCTACACACAACAAGAAAGACGTCACTTTTTCAACAACCCAGGCCACCTGCTACCAACAAGCCTTCTAAAATTCACCACAAATTCGGAATGGTTCAGGGCGGTCGAACGATCATCAACAAACGAACTCAGACCTTTCTTCTTTGTCTTCTCTTCCAGACTGGACATTTCACGTTAGAGGAACACAATGAATCCGTAGAGATCCAACTGAAGGCAGCATCATACGAGATGCAGTCATCTCGTCAACCTCGTCAACTTATCGTCTTTTGACAGTCTTCCACAGTTTCTTAGAACAAACACTTTGAAAGCTCCTGTTTGGAGCACTTTTTTGACAGAAACGTCAAGTCACTAGACGCGGTTTAACAATACGAAACCAGAGGTTGTGGTTGAAACGCTTGCATGTCCTCAGTGTGTATACCGTCAATTACAGTGAAATCAGTGTTCCCACTTTGTAATGTTTTCAAAATGAATAAAATCGCATTCCTTTGTATTTAGTCCTTTTTTTGTGCAACGAAAGGTGTGAAACTGGACCCATATTTAGTAACGAACACACCTCCCATTTTGAACACAATTCCAGGACCCTCAAGGGACCATTGTTAGGTACACACGGAAGTACAAATTTCATCACAAAGTGGGATCCAACATTTGCTTATTCTTCTTGTATCCGTTGCTTTCTTCATCTTGACTTTGCAGTTGTCGTTGAGCTTGAACTTCTATACTGTATCTGCACCCCAGATCTCTGACAAGTTCCACTAAATTATATGGGGTAGGCGCTTGTCCTTTTTCTCTTCTAAATCGTTCCCATTTTGTGCAGTGGAAAAGCAAAACTGCACTCCGTCGCAGTTGAGGCACAGTTGAGAAACCACTTAAATAGAACTCCATTTCTTCACGAGGGTTTTCTTATCCACCTCTCTTTCCAGTCGATAAGTCCAGTGTCCTTTTTTTAACAGATTCCACCTTTGCTGTCACTTTGTAAGGCTTTGTTGCCTGTCCTCATTTCGGCGCTCTTCTGTATATGAGCTTGCCATTTCTGATTACATTTCGTCTGCAAGAATATCAATAGAAGTCGGCCTATACACGACACAACCGTAGTGCAGAAAGTTCCTTTTTCCTCGCATATGATTAGACCTAAAGCGCATTGGCCAAGTTCGGTTTAGCACACAGTAACTCTTCTTCATTGTCTCGGCCTTCCTATGTCAGACGTTGTTCTTGATAAAACAAAGGTTGAGCTGCCTCATCGCATGCAGCTTCTACAAAATCCTTATAGGACACCCTGTCATCGATCATCCCTCCCACGTACTTGATGATTTGTTGCGAAGCAGTGTTGTGACCATCGATGCTTAGTGTGGCCATATTCCTCATTTCCCGACTGCTAATTAACTCTTCTTTCATCTTATGTTCGTCTAGATCCTGACCGACAGATTCTAGGCAATTTCCAACCACTCACAGTGCTTCATTGTGTGCTCCATCTCGTCCAAGAATTTTGCAACTATGACGTCGGGACCAGCATCCTAATTGCAGCAAATGGCTTGAAAAACACACCCAGTAAAGCTGGCTGGCATCTATCACCAAACGTTCTGCAAACATGAAGCCCGCAAAGTGTGTACACCGTAACGCGTAACGCTCAAAAATTGATTTCCCTTCCACATCCTTTCTACGGCAAATCATAGTTCCTCGCCCTCTATCGCCGATATTAGAAACAGAATTAGCTAAACAGTCTCAATAAAGGCACAGACACTCTTACACCAGAAGTGGGTCCATTGAAATACCTCAAGGATCTAGGTACTTCCTAGAAACTATACCCGCTGTAGGCACCAGACATCCATATTTTTGCCATGTCTGTAGGATTATCGAAGCCCTGAATAGCCCTGGACAGATACAGAGAAGACGAAGAGTTGGATTACCTTTTTACTAGAGAAGACTCCAAGCCTTTTGGCATGTTCCAGTGTCCAGTTATTACCACCAATTGTAGCGCTGATCAATGATCTTTTCAACAAAACGAGGCTACTAGGGCGTTACAGTTTCAACTCAGGCCAAATCGGTCTAGTAGTCTGGCAGAATCTGGTAGAATCCTTAAATTTACGCCACGCCTGGTCGAACATCTATGAGCTCACGCACTTAGAGAAGACAAAATGTTGAACTACTCACCCATCTCGTGGAAAAACAATCGGCATTCTAGGGCCGTCTTAGAGTTGAAAGAGACGGACAAGTCTTTGTTATAACGGCTTGGCTGTCATTAGAAATGCAAATATTCAAGCCTTCAGCTATCCTTTCGCTTAATAATTTCATCGTAACAGTTCTCATTTTTTAAATACCCAATACGCCTAAGGAACTGTGTATGTATCTGTCAAAGTTAAACATGATTCAACTGTCAAACCGACACATTACTAAGATTTGATTGAACTTATGTCAAACATGGGTAATGACATATCGTTCAGTCACTTTGATTGAAAAAAAGGGTTCCATTTCCAATCTAAAATCTGATTCCAAACAACTTGACAGGTGTCACATTCATACGACAAAAATTCCACTCAACCATAGTCCGTTCCAAAACGCCAACAACAAGCAAATCCATCACATCGTCGTTGCTCGCGCCGAAAGTTGAGTTCAATTCACCTCGTGTCGACGCAATCAACCGTGCATTCAAGCAACACACCGACCGACACTGCATTTGCCGAGTGCGATGAGAAGCCCTCGCCTTTTGGTCCAAATATCCATTCAGTCTCATTCGAGACACAGTTATGTATAACCAACACAATACTGACAGCCTGCAGCACACTGTGACACGAATTCGGTGTTCAAAACGGCATTGACGCGACGAAGGCGGCAGAAGGAGAACCCAAGAGAAGACAGAGCGACATTGTCAGTTTCGGTTCGGTTCGGTTAGACTTGTAGGTAGACCATGGGGCAGTAGGTATTTATGCCGTCAGAAATATTAACGATCCATTACCCAGGTGATATGTAAATATTATGGGCATTTGCGGCGACAACGATACCATCGACGATGGGGGGATTCCCCCACCCCCGTACTCCGCACTGCATTTGTGCACAGTGTTCTCTTTTATGGTCGAAGGTTTACACATCGCTTAACACAATTACGCGGGCTCGCACTTTCAATAAATCAGAAGCAACAACAAAGAAAAAAAAAGGTTTAAACGGTGCGGGTTCTATAGATCAGGGTGTCCGGGGGGGTGATCATTAGGTGTGCGATCAAACGGCATTTAATTAATCAAATCAGTGATTAAGAAATGATGTGGATCCGGAGCTCACTTTTCCCAGGCGACACGAGCATGTTATATGCCTGGGAATTCACTAACTCGCTCAGACGCTCAGACGGTGGCTTCAGGATGAAGACTAAATTTATTCACAAGGAGATGCGACGTAACTGGATACTCTGTCGCACGATCGGCCGACAGGAGACTTATGTTAATGCGATCGATCGGCTAATTGGAATGTAACGGTTGGGTGACTTATTCGAAGATAATTTGGAGCCTAAGTTGACAATGACATAATTTTTGAGGGATTAGAGGGGACCGACTTCGGTGAGTCTTCTCTTCAGGGCTTCGCGCGATCAACGAAAGAAGCGATCAGTGTTTGTTTGAGTGGAAAGAAAGGCAAGCAACTTCTGTCAGTTTTGACAATTCTGAGGCGTGCAGGGTGCATCATATTTTACCAAGTTTTGGGTCATAAAATAAACCTTTTACCACAGGAAAAAATATAAAGCGCCGACGTGTTTGAAAAGCTTAGACACACCGACTCGGAACCTTAGGAGCGATATTTTTGTTTATTGACGTTGTCCTGGAGATTAAAGTGGGTTTTATAGGTCAGAGCCCCTTGCATTTCCAATGCACATGGTCCGACCGGCAGCCTTAACCCTTGCATCAGCTGCACTTCGTAAGTAGGCTCGGGAAAGGATAACGTCTGTGCTATGCCCAATGGATGGGATCATCTTGAAATGGACAAAACTACGAAGTTCTTATTTCATCCGCTGACTCTTGTCAGCAAGCTTTCACAAGCTTGGCGAGAAGTTAAGCATATAAGCAAGCCTCTGCATCCTAGTCGAAATACGCGTCCTTAATCATCTGGTCCATGCAAATAGAAGCCGGAGATTTGCAACCACCTTTGAAGAAAAACTAAAAACTTCAGGCCAATTAGTCTCACATCCTTCGTCCTGAAAACCTTCGGAAGACTAGCTGACATTTATATTCGTGGCAATCTCGCCCTGGGGACCTATCTCCAGCGCAGCATGCCTATACGAAGGGAGAAAGTGTAGAAACAGTGCTACACTTTGTCGTTGGCTCAATAGAGAAAACGCTAAATGACAAAGAGTACGCACTGGCCGCCTTCATGGACATTGAAGGAGCCTTTAACAATGTCAGAACTGATTACAGCATAGAACAGATGTCAGCAAAGCCTCCAACCATATGGCCATCACAAAGGTACAAAGACTAGCAATGAGGACAACTCCTACAGCAGGATTCGAGACAATCCTCAACCTACTTCCGCTAGATATGTTTATTCATCTAACAGCGGCCCTGAGAATAAGCCAATACAACGGTTGGAAACAGAACACAACAGGTCATACAACGATTCTAAAGATCGAAAGACCATTTCCAAGCGCCTTTCCTAGTAATAAAAGAATGGAAAACCGGCCAAACACTCAATACCCAAACCGTAGCCGTCTTCACTGACGGATCCAAACTGAACAATGGCGTAAGGGCTGGAATCTTCTCCGAACTGCTGGGAATAAGCAAATCTGTCCGCCTTCCGAACTTCAGCAGTGACAAAAGCCTCCTGTGAGACTCCGATGAAGACAATACCCCGCAATGGTATATCCCTTTTTCATTGACAGCCAGGCAGCAAGCTTGTGAAGTGCTATCGAAAAGAGCTTAGGGTTCTTGGAACACAGCGCAAGGTTACGTTTTGCTGGATCCCTGGGCATGAGAGCATACCAAGGAACGAGAACGCTGACGAAGTAGCAAGAAGTGGTTCGGCATTAAGCCAACCGGAACAAGCCAACCTCTCGGTGAACATCCCGCCTTGCTCATTGAAGCTCGTAACAGGGAATAGAGCTCTAAGAAAGGCAAACAATAGATGGTCGTCCCTGGACACATATTTGACAAAGCCAGGACCGACAGAATTATACAAAAAGATAGAAAATCTCTTTCCACGCTTATAGGTGTGACAACACTCTGCGGTACCATATGAAGAAGCTCCGTGACTAGGAAGTTCTTGAGGATACAACCCACTTTCTCTGTCACTGTCTTGGCTTGTACCACCTTAGACACAGATTCCTCGGACGTCACTTCTTTCGGGATCTCGAGGAACTATCTGACGTATCGGCGAACGACCTGTACAACTTAATTAAATCCACAGTTTGGTTTGTATCACAACAGACACAGGGTAGGGTAAGATTTCCCCCTAAGGGTATCACAATAGGTCTGTAGTGTCCTGACTGTGGCATAGAGGCAGTTCCCCTTCGCCAGTCCAGGCCTGAAACCACACTGACAGGGTCTAATCAAGTTGTTGACGAGGGGTTTAAGGCGATCTTCAGAAGACTGATGTCCCTATAGTTGGGACCGTTGAGAGGGTCTCCTTTTTTGTGGAACGGGCAAATGATGCTGAGTCTTTCAAGTTTTCCTTGATTTTTCCTGACCAAATGTTTGGTTAAATCTTGAGATTCGTTAAGGAACCTGAGTGACTGAATTTACCAAGTGAAATGAAGACTAGGCTTCTGCGAGCTTTAGTGGAAATTTGGACAAGAATTGCTTGAAAAAGCGACACAAGATATCGACTTTTGTTGATCATTGGACTTGAGTGACATGAATCCCTAAGTCAAGTTACTAACGATCGTCACTAACTATACTCTTTCTGAAAAGCGCATTTTACTTGTATAACCCACGATTAAGGAAAGCGTGGCCAACCCTTTTAAATGTGTGAGATATAGGACCGCCCTGTCACTAGCTACAACCATTCATAATCTTTTCCGGTGATCGATTCATCGATTTAGAACACCGATTCGTAGACTTCTCCCATCAAAATTTGATATAAAACTTCTTAAAGTCGCAACCGAATGATGGACTTTAACAAACCCATTATCCAAGCACAAAGTAGCACTCTAATGCTCACTATAAACCCAACCAAACCTTATTTCCTACGAAAATAATCAAAAATCACCCTAAATTGTGTCCCACAAGTCAATAAAAACACAAATCCCAATCTAAATTATTTTACAAATCAATTTGAACGGGAAAGACAAGACTTTTTTACCAGTTCGGCAGCCCAATCCTCTTAAATTACCCGCAAGTGTCACATTTTATGTCATCGAAAACTTTTTTTTTTTTATGAGACATTGATCGTAGCGGTAAGTTCTAAAGCTGGTAACACCATCAAATTCACAAAACAATACCAACACTCCTTTTGATGTAAGATCAACGGGTTCTCTAATGCCGCACACACAATTTAATTTCTTTTCGGTTTATTATTTTATTGAATCCAAAATGTCTAACACATCCAGAGACTGGATCTACAAAAAAAAAAAAAAAGGGATAACCTGACGTTTACGAACATTAAATGAGTAAAAAACTTCATAAAACTACCAAAAGATTACGGATTTTCTGATCGTAAATTCTGATCGATGACAGTAGTAGTTTCGGTTGTCGTTCGCCTGACAGTTTGACAAAACTTAAATGTGTATGTGTGTGTTGGTTGGTTGGTGTATCTTTTCCCAGGCGACAGAGAGGATAAAATGCAAAAAGTTCCAAGAAGAATGAACAAAACGCCACTTCTGACACTTTGTATATCCATTTCGTCGACGCGACCTTTTTTTTTTTTTTTACAATGTATCTCTGTTGTATCTGTTGGATACTGTTGGATACTGTTTCTTTTTTTTTGGCATTTATGAGATGCCCCTCTTTAAATCATAAAACACAGGTTATGTGTGATCGGCGGTGAAGAGATTAAGACCGGTAGATCGGTGGAATTTTCTTGTTCTGTCACTTTTTTGTTGTTGTTGTTTGTGTTTTTATGACAAACATCCAACTTTGGAATGTAATTCCAGTCATTTTCCTATATAAATCTATCTGTGCACACGGCTACTGATGAATTATGTTACCGTGTGCGCCCGCACCATCTCACCATCACCACCGTACCGTGCCACACATGTGTAATTAGGTAGGCTGCGCAGCGATTAGATGCTTTTTTTTTTTTTTTTAATGTCATGTCTTAAAACACACTTAGGGTACGGGTTGGACTTGGACTGACTGACTGTCGGATAGTCGGATAGACCGACCGGCCAACTTTGAGACTATACTTTGGATGTGACGCGCTACGATTGTGAGTCTTGAAATTCAGGTTTTTGAGTGTTTTGTCATCTATACTGGGGTGTGCATACATACATATGTCTCCCATTTGTAGTCGTAGTAGTAGCTGGGGTAGTTAATTTAATTTGTTCTGTTGTTGAGGTGCTTATAGTGTTTTAAGAAGAGAGTAGGATGATGGTGTTTCTAGATAATGAACATCAAACGGCTGCGACGCGACAACGACGGTTTGGATAAAAGGGGCATCATGCGCATGAGAAGGTCATTGGCAATGGGTGACATGCTTCGATTTGGTTTGACAACTTCCTGGAATTAGAGGAGAAAAGATAGAAAGAGAGCGGTATATAACAATATAATATATATTTATGGGCAATTACAATTAATTGAATTTATCTTATGAGGAATCTATCAAGGAGCGGGCCTCACGTGTATGATTTAACGATCGTCAAATGGCGTTCGGTAGCTTGAAGGCAGTTTTTAGATTTTTAAGTATCTCTATACACTTTTGTTGTTTTTAACTGCACGTAAGAGTTATGGGATCCAGAGAAAATCATTACGATTTTATCGGCGAAAGGTATTTCAAGTTGTTATTAGGTTGCTGTAACTATCAGGCTAATGGGGGGTTTTTTCTCTAAAGTGTCACAGTAGTCTTAGAGAGTTGGGAAGCTGGAGCTGGAAGAAAATAACAAACTGTTACAGCCTCTAGAGCCTTGCAAACCGCGTTTCAATAGTCTTTTAACAAAAAGTTCCGCAAGTTGTTAAAGTTGTGAAGTTTTAAGAAATTCAAAGGTCTAGTCTGGGATGGGTCTTCTTAAACTATTTTCTAGGGTAAACCTGACGTAAAGATCGGTGTCATGCTGAGCACCATGTCATCGATCTTCACGTCAGTTTAGCGATCTTTGATTTTTATGCAGATGGCCTTATTCCACCGGTGTCGACGGACCATGACCGACTAAACCCTCTCCATCTTCAGGCAGTTCAAGCCCGGAATTGCTTTTCACGTTACCTAAGATTCGTGCCCCATTTCTTAGTATCTATGGGGCTCCAATCTTCTACGAATGTTTGTCCTGTTCCCTATTCTTCATCTTCAACACTTCCCCAAGGTAGGAGCACACTCGATGCCAGTTATCGTCACTCATGCGCATTACCACAACGATGTTGTCCGGTGGGATTACACCTTACTGCCTCAGTTTCTAGTTTTCGTCTCTTCGTCAGCCATCTAGTTTCTTCGAAGGACGTGTGTTTGGCGTTGTCAAGGCGCTGTACGGCTATACCGGGCTCGCTATTTCCCCTATTATGTGAAGATAGTCATTGAAGCACCCGTGTCCGGTAAGAAATTGTGTAATCAGTCTTGCCTCCCCATAGTTTCTCTGCTCCAGCGTTCTTGCCATCGTTGCTTCCTTCCCAAATACTTCCTCTCTGCTGCTAGCAGAACGATGGAACTCGCTCGAACTAGACATTGCTCTGCATAGCTCATACTTGGCCTTAAAATCGATGAATAGGTGGTGTATATCGATTTGGAGCTCCTGGGTTTTTTCCAAGACTTTCCTGGCCGAAAACCATGCTGATATAGACCAATCAGGTTGTTGACGAACGGCTTTAGACGTTCACACAATACGCGCAGGTAGGATCTTGTAGGCCTGTAGCCTCTGTACTTGGCGCCGTTCAGAGGGTCTCCTTTCTTGAGGATCGGACAAAACAATGCTGAGGTTCCATTTATTGGGCATACTTTCGTCCGAACATATTTTACAGATGAGTTGGTGTATGCTCCTTACCAAGTCATCGCCTGCCGCTTTGAAGAGCTCGACAGTCAGGTCAGGCCGTCCGGTTTGTCAGGCTTTGTTGGACTTCAGATTACATATGGCTAACTTCACTTCTTCCAGGTCTTGTAGACGGAACTGTTAGTCTACATCGTCCAGGTTGAAAGGTTCATTCAGCCTGACAGCGGTATTTGGTTCGTCATCGCCGTTATACCGTCTACAGAAATGCTCCTTCCTCTGCATCGAATGCGACTCTACTACTATGTTCCCTTGTTTGTCTCTACAGGCTTCGGTGCGGGGTTTGTGTCCTTGGTAAAACTTCCGATTCTCATTCCTGGAGTAGTGTCTCTTCATTTCCTCGACCGCTCCTTCTCTTTTCCTCCTGAGAAGCCGGTGCTTGTCTCTCCTCTTCTGCTCTTTAAGCTTGTGAGCAGCTCTAGTCCTTCTATGATGCGTCGCTTTGTATCTTTGTCTGAATCACTTCAATTTAGAAACCGGGATTGACATTCCTGAAAGACGATTACTTAACAGATTAGGTGCTTGTAAGTTGACACTTTTATAGGGGTCATCTTAAATAAAATTCTACAAGTCACGACTTTTTCAATTTCCACTTTTAGATTCCATTAAACCGCCTCTTCCCTCAATTTTACTGTCAAAAGTTATGCATAACATCTGTCAAAACGTGTATCTGTCAAAGAAAATAAACTCCGAAATAGAAACAACTCAAAAACCCCATCTCTCTCAATACGCTAATTGTTCCGGAACTTGAAGCTGTAAGCCAAGCCCAACCTACACTGTCCCAACAACTGCTCTCGGTTGGCATTGTCAACGTGTTGCAAATTAATTGCACGCCACAGGCGTTACACAGCAAATTGTCAATTAAGTAACGAATATTGGCGCGCATTTGTGAACGACTATGCGAGTGTACTACCGCTAATTTGAATACTAATTCCCATCACCAAGATTCTAGTATTGGTTTAGGTGCTTACAAACATGTGTGTGGTCGGTCGGAGATTTATAGTTGTACGTGCCGGTGCACGGTGCTCAAAGCAGCAACACAACACTTGTAGAATCGTGCATCGGTGGTTCAATGTTTAAATTAATTGTCAATGATAGATTTGAATATTAATTAGCTGACTGTTGTTGGTTGGGTGTCGATGTCGATGTCGGTCCGAAGCTGTTTGAATGTTGATTGTGGGAAAAATTCTAAAACACAAAAAAATTGATTGAAGCTTGTCACGGAGCTTATTTTTAGCATAAAGTAGGTATGTCTTGTCTTGTCTATGCCAGGCAATAAGCCTTAGGGAAGTGTATGACAATGTTCCAATGTCATTGAGGGAATAATAAGCACGTATATGTAGTTGATTTGACTACAAGTTGGTTATGCAGTCGTTAGGGTGGAAGTGAACTATGCTATCTGAGGCTGGCTTGAACCTAAACCGAACTAACGTATGAATGCCACCAAACTATAGTGGCCAGCCGCCAAACTAAATCCAAAAACTTAAACATCCCGATGAAGATCCAGCGACTGGCTTGCGTAGGAACCTCAAGTGCAATTTGAACAACACCAACCGCAGCACTTGAGGTCATTTGAGGACCTTTTCACAAAGGAAGTGGCTACGAAAAGTGCTCTCCGCTTACAACAATCCAAGGTCTGATAGGTGACCAAATGAGTGAACACTGAGACCAAAACTGACCAATTCTGGAATTAAGCCTAAACCTCGAACAGAAAATTCCCTCCAGAGAAAGCTGGACGGACGGAGAGGTCATTAACCCTAACCATATATCGCGGTTCCCGCATCTGGATATTCATAATGGGGCTAGGAGATCTCTTGATCAATCAACCGTCAACCAGATTGACCACATTGCGATCGACGCAAGGCACTCCTTCAGCATTATGGATGTTCGAACGTTCCGAGGGGCCAACATCGACTTGGACTATTACCTTGTTGGAGCCAAGATACGGGTGCGGATATCTCGAGCACCGCAAAGACAATCTTATACCGCGAGAAAGTGTGACGTCGGATGGCTACAATCGCAAGAGATCGCCAAATCCTTTTCCGATCGAGCCTCCCTCAATCTCTTAGCTTAAGAGGTCCTATGCCGCCAGCATCAAGTATTGAAGACCAGTGGCAACACTGCAAAAAGCCGTCAGAGATGCCGCCTCTGATGTGCTGGGTTTCACTCGGCCACCAAAACGAAACCCCTGGTTTGACGACGAGTGCCGGCAAGCACATGTAGCTAAGCAAGATGCATACAAACCGACGCTGCATAGAAGGACCAGAGCTGCTCACGAGCTCTACGAGCAGAAAAGGAGGAACAAGCACCGACTTCTGAGGAAGAAAAAGAAGGAGCGGTCGAGGAAGTGGAGAGATGCTATTCCAGGAATGAGATTCTGAAGTTTTACCAAGGACACAAACCTCGAACCGAAGTCTGTAGAGACGAACAAGGAAACATAGTGGTAGAGTCGCAGTCGATGCTGAGGATTTTGAAAGAGCATTTCTGTAGACTGTATAACAGCTAATAACCAACTGTTCTGTCCACCCGACCCTTGATGAAGTGAAGATAGCCATATCTAAGCTGAAGTCCAACAAAGCCTGACAAAACGGACGGCCTAACTGCCGAGCTCAAAGCGGTAGTCGATGACTTGGTAAGGAGCGTACACCAACTCATCTGTAAGATATGGTCGGAGGAAAGGATGCCCAGTGAGTGGAACCTCACCATTGTTTGCCTGATCCCCAAGAAAGGAGATCCTCTGAACTGCGCCAACTACAGAGGCTACAGGCCTACAAGATCCTATCTGCCGTATGGTGTGACCGCCTGCAGTCATTTATCAATAACCCGATTGGTCCATATCAGTGTGGCTTTAGGCCTGGAAAGTCTTGGAAAAAACCCACGAGCTCCAAATCGATATATGTACACCACCTATTCATCGATTTTAAGGCCGCGTGTGACAGCATCTATATCGACAAGCCATACATAGCAATGTCTAGTTTTGGCATCTTTGCCTTAGCCCGAAGAGTGAAGGCCCAACGACAGAGGTGGTTGGGTCATGTAGAGCGGATGGATACCGAAAAATTTTCGGATCCGCCCCAGAGGGACAGCACAGTAGAGGAAAACAGCGGCTCAGGTGACGCACGTAAGTTTCAGGGAACCTCAACCAACTTAGGTGCCAAACTGGAGTTAGTACATATCGATTTGCATGGATTGGTCAAAAGTGGATGGGGGCGTAGGCTCCGGGATCTATGCACCAGAACCAAGCATTGCACGGTCAATAAAACTTCCGGATCACAGCAGCGTGTTTCAGGCGGAGGCCTCGCGAGAACTATTACAACAGTCACTCCCAAGAAGTCACATCGACATCTACGTAGACAGTCAAGCAGCCATCAAAGCCATAAACATCCACAACAATCAGATTCAGAACTGTGAAACGCTGCAACAACGAGCGATACCCAGATACCTAGCGCTGGAGGATAGTGTGAGTGGTTGACCATTAAAGCGTTTTGGTAGTGAATAGCGTCAGTTCTGATTTGCTCGGGTTAACGCCGAGGTCACAGCTTGCAGCCCAGGTGTTAACCTTGTCTAGAACAGTCCCCATGATTTCGAGGGAAACTTCCCTGACACTCTAGTATCACCACGTCATCCGCATACGCGACAAAGACCATGCGGCGATGATGAGGGTCTTGTATAGCGTCTTCTTGCTTCTTTGTGGTAGGGCCCTGCTGGACAATTGTTTTCTAAAGCTAAAGTTACAGCGATTTGCATTGGATCCAGGACCTAGGTGGACGAACTCCTTCACTCCTGTAACTTTCAAGCCAAAACGTCTATGTTGTCTCTCGGTGTTTGTAGACAGCTGCTTCTGACTCGATGTTTGCGAAGGCTTCAGTGACTGTTCGCTTCGTTCTGCCAATGATGTCAATGTCGTCGTAGATACTTACAATCTTTTTGAAAATACTGCCTCATGTGTGTTGCCCTGTGTTGTGAGTCGTTTCACAGGTTCTCAACCCTGTGTCTCTGTAAGTTCATCATCTTCTGACTTATTTTTGCAATAAAAACCAGTCTTTTGGACTATTTAAAACAATTTCCTCTCCAATTTGGCCAAATCAGATAGTGCTACTGATTCTAACTTCTTCTCCCATACCGCCCGGTACCGTCCATCAACTTCTAGATACCACTAATCGGTGTTGAACAAATCTTCCTTGACACATTCCTCCACGTGATTCAGGCATCATCCGACAAATAATCACCTTAAACCGCTAACCATCAGCTTCCTCTCTTAAATAGAAAACCCTAACTTCCAGTAGCACTCATCAGATAAACAAGATGCCAAAGGAAGATACTATCGTCGCCATAAACAACTTAAACAAACAGCGCATCTCCAATCACCTTTTAGATTTCTTCTTCTCTCTTCCCGACGCTTGGTCACCTTTTGTGTCCCGGTAATTGGTTTTCAATTTGTTGACCATTTTTCGTGACACAACGAGACGACAAAGCAACATCAAATCCATTAAAGCTTCAAGGTCCAATCGTTCGGCAACCAGCACCAAGGAAGAGGAAGCAAACAAATACGAGTAAATGTGCCTCAACACCAAATCACAAGATCAGCTGAGGGGTACGTACGATCAATCGTCGGACTAAACATCGTCTTGAAGTCGTTCCAATCGCAATTGTAATTACTTTTGTGTTATTAACCATTTAACGCGGCTTGTTGACCATCAATGAGACCCAACACACACACACAGACACACACAGATACGTGGTTCCATCCCACATGGGATTCAAGATCACGGAGCATGTCTAAACGAGACGCGACAACAAATTGATGACACGGCAACAACATTTAAGAGTTGACAAATCGTGCCCAGTCAGCCTTGAGAACCCACAATGATCATGATGGTGATGGTACCTAGGACAGAGCGGCATGTATTCGGAGACAACGTCTTCTCGATGATCGATACGACACGTAACAGTAAAAAAAAATCCAAACGTTTGGAGATCAATTATCTGTGCGATAAACTTTTGACAAAGCCGATGTACTTAAGATCTTGTTAGCGAGTCTTGAGAAAACACCCAGAGCGCAGGGCACAAGGGAACCTAAATACACGTACACGACGACGACGACGTCGCTAACGAGATTAGATACGATAAAAGTGTTGTTATTCATCTTTTTGTTGGAAACGTCGTGTTTTTTTTTATTTGTCATCTTGTTTGACCAAGTTAAATGCGATATTTGACGAGCTGTCATGATGGATAGTTAGCGGGTGCTGCGTCGTGGGGAAAGATTGGAGTGGGGTTGGATGTGAGTTCTTTTTTTTGGCAATTGATTGTGAAAAGTTTAGAAGTTGAGAGGGTGACTTTGAGAATGACAACTTTTTGTTCTAAAAGATCTCTTGTCCAAGACTTGAGGGTTCAAGGTAGAAGTGGTTGAAACTGGTAAGCGTGCTAGAGGCACAAGTAGCCCGGATGCGCCGTTTTGATACCACAACTCACGTGATCTGGAGCGTTGAGAGCGTGGTTTTCAGTTTTATGTCAGAAATCTCTGAAAGTTCCTTAAGAAAGGGGTGGAAAAGCGTTTCCTTTTCGTGTGAATTGTCGCAACTACGGCGGTGGGGGTTGAATGGAATGCCTAACTTGGCAGCGTGTGGGCTAATTGGTCAATGCTGATTGCTGCGATTCTTGCTGTCTCGATGTGGTTCCTATTGATTAGGTCATTCGTCCTGTTTTTATAGAAGGTGGGCCATATCTGTCTGGATATGGCACAGGTTGCTAGACTGTTCCACCTAGGGTTGGCAATAGAGAGAAAGTTTTGGTGAATCCCATCGGGGAGCAGACTGACTCTGCAAGAGAGGCATCAAGGGTAGAACCACATCTGGTTAGGACGTCAGCTCTCTCATACCCCTCTATGTTGCTATGGCCGGGAACCCAGAGGAGAGGGATGTTGAATTGAGCGTTAGCCTGCGAAAGAGTTTCCTTACACCGTTCTTCTAATTTGGAGGACGAAGTGAGAGAGTGGAGCGCTTTAATGGCAGCCTGGCTGTCAATAAAGATTTCTATGCTACTTGTGGTAGTAAGGCTGAGGCTAAGTATCTTGCAGGCTTCTCTAATTGCTAGTACGTCCGCTTGGAGAACACTCGAAGAGTCTGGAAGACGGTACGATTTGGATACGTTCAATTCCGCTGAGAATACACCTGCTCCAACGCCACACTCCATCTTGGAGCCGGCGATGAAGATTGATATTTGGTAATTCAAGGGAGTACTCCAATGGACTCAAAGGTTGTCCCACCCAGACGGTGGACTTCGCTAGTAGTGCATTTTGTCACCTATTCTCGTACTGAGAGGCTTCAGGATCTGTCTGCTACTTTTCACGAATGATTTGGTAATCCTTGGGTTGAAAGCCTTGTAGCCATCAGTGATGATGTTAATGGAAATGAATGCAAAGTGATTCTGTATGTCGGTAGAGTTCCATTGCAACAGGTGTAGACGCTCAAGTGTCTCGTGGTCTTATTCACCAGAAATAGATGGAGCAATGCAGAATTACCTTGAAGAATTGGTCAGGTTGGATCGATTTTGAAGGAGCTTTGTCGATCTGTTATAAGAAAGGCCAAAGCTTAGCTATCGGTTGTGAAAGAAAGCATAAGATTGGAGATGCTAGGTGCCAAAATGGGATTCATTCGTGGTGTTGCTGGAATAACTCGCAGGGATCAAGTGGGAAACACTAGAATACGTGAGCTACTTCGTTGAATGAAACGATGGTTATGTCACATATTGCGCATGCCCCAAACTGGCTTCTAAAATGTGCCGTGAATGCCATATCGTCAGGAACGCGACTTCCTGGTAGGCCTACGACACTTCCGGCCCCTTTTGGGTGTTTCTCTTGATAAAATAGAGTTAGTGGAGGAGGACTATGAGGGATGACGGGTTTATTTGAGAATCCTAACAAGTGGGTCATTGCAAATGTACATTTGTATGTTGTGTTGCAATTTTTAGTCATTTAAGATCAAAAGAAGGAGCAACTTCTCAGGGTTCAAACCATAACGAGACATTTTGCGAAGTCTGCGCACTTTTTGGTCGAAGAAATGTCCTAAATTTCAAGACTGACTGAGAAATTTAAAGCTCGGCTATGAACCAAGGACCTCAAGTGCGGAACAATCAAACAAGCTTCTTGTAGTATGAATCCTTGCAAAAGACCCAGAATTCCACCAGAAGACCATTCTCTAAGTGCCGACAGGTTGTCTTCATTGGGTTTAGGAGAACCAAGAAAAGACCGATGATTTGAAGCACAGAATGTCCTTCGCAGTGACCCCAAGTGGAGCCATTGGACCGTGCTTTTTCGAAAATGATCCCAGAAATAAAGAATTGCTTACCAAAGCATGAACTGGCCTTAACTGATCGGTATAGGCCCTAATAACGACTGATTTGAGAGAGACGTTGACGGTCTGTCGTACTGCGTGATACCATTGTTTTGTTCCGGCAAAGAGTCGACATCAATTGGAGAACAAGATCTTGTGATTTGATGCCTTGTGACACCATATCTGAAGCTGAGAAAAAGACTGAGACGACCCTTGAAACCCTCTACAAGAAACTGTTTAACAGAGGCATACATGGAACAAGGTTTGGCGTACATTCAAACGACGTGAAGGAGTAGGGAACCACCTTTGTTTGTAGCTGCCAGGCTCTCTTTCGCGGAAGAAGACTCTAATTCTACTTCAACGACCTAAGTGATCTGATAAGCACAAAAGTCCAAAACGAAACCTCCTTCGCTTCATCAGAAGCTCCAATTGGTTCAAGGAGTAGATAAGGAGATCTCTTTAGAAGTGTGGAACTCGGCTGTGGTGGCTCTAGCTGCCAGCCACTTCAAAGGACAAAAATGGCTCATTGTCTACATAAGTCAAAAGGACCAGATAAATAGATGGTGAGACACCTTCACTGCAATCCTATGTTCTCCAATCGCCAACACCACTACGTCAAACACGGTAACTGTGGTGCTCGAAGTTCTGTGGGCTTTCGACGCAATCGATCATGTGTGGATCAGATAAACACGCTGAGAACCATAGTCGAACAAACCAACTTATGACAGTTGAGGGTTGAACTTATCTTTGTAGTCACGAGCACAACGTTTGACAGCAACTCTTGCAATAAGATCTGAAGAACAATCTTCATTCTGACCGAAAGTTTGACCGCACGGACTGAGTCCGAAGTGCGCCATATTACGCGACGCTACCGAACGACTAGAATCTCCACAAACAGCTTCAAAACCTCAGTCAAACGCAGGAGAAACCCAATGATCTGCCGAGAGATTCTGTCAAAACCGTGAGATGGTGACAAAAGTCAACACCGAGCTGGAGAAGACAGCACCAAAAGGGTTCTTCTCAACAGAATTCACAAAGCTACAAGGATGCATACTCCTAGCTCCGGTGCAAGTGTTCATCTTCAAGTCAAACGTAGACTCAGTACTCATCTATGGAAGTTGTGCTCCAATGAGACTGTTCACTGTTCAGTGAACGCACCCATTGTCTTTGGCTTACGTCAATATGCTGTCACATCCCTTTCAATTGATCACTCAGAGTCAACATGGTTATCCTTTGTCCATTTTTCCACGTAACGCCTACAATAGGTCCTTTCCCACTTGACACAAGCGCATTGCAAATCCTTAGAAACCAAAACAAAACCAAAAAAAATGTCAACAATTCAACGAACACACCTCCTTTCCACATTCATCGACGACGTGTGGGATCACCACTTGACCAACAGAAAAAAAGGAGTAGTCATGCCAAAGGATTATAATCACTGTCGAGTGTCCTAGTCAACACTTGAGATGACAATATTCCATGTTAGTCCTTCAGTTATATTCCAGGTATCCCTCCTTCTGTCACAGTGACAGATACGAAGTACCAGATAGCGCTAGAGTAAACAATTGAACCGAACAAAATTGTTGAACAAGATGAGAATAAGGTGAACCGTAGCAACCACTTCACCTCACCTATGCAAATAAATTTACGACGACGACGACGATGATGATGATGATGACAGAGGCAAGGCGAGATGACTGTCACAAGTGCGACGACGAATTCCAAGGAATTTGTCGTGCAGTTTTTTTTTTTTGTCTATCTCAACCCGTCCAACCAATCTAAGAAAGAAAGAGACAAAAGTGAAGTGGCACCTTGACATGACATCGTCACTGAGTACCTGAAGACCGCACAGGTACAAGTGAACACCAAACCGAACTCATTGGTGACGCTGGTGTATGATGGCCCGAAGTACGTAGTGGTATGCCTCTCCACCGCACAGATCGACCACTTGTCGCACTATTTACTCTTCAACAAGTTGAAGACGAGATATGATCATCATCTCATTGTTGGATGTGAGTGGGTCCACTTGGGTCTGTTGGGAGTTCTTGAGGGGGAACAAATTATTTTCATGTGTGTGGCACGATGACACACTCGACATCGCTATTCAAGGTTTTTGTCACATCACCAGCGACGACGGTACCAGTCGTTGAATGTATCAATTTGTTGTTCGTCGTATTGGGAGGTCTAGATCCGGCTTCCGAGAAGCTCAAGTCTTCATTTTTTTGAATTTAGGTTGACAATAAACTGTATTTACACAGCATTCTCTTTTTTGTTCTTGCAGGTCACCCACTTGAGCCGCGCTGAAGAGATGATGACATCCATGTTGGCCGCAAATTCCATTGAAGGTCTTAATGAGCGTTAATCAGGATCACAGCGGAAACAGAGGGAGTAGCAGCAGCAGCAGTAGCGGTAACAACGACTATACTCGCAGTCAGGAGCAGCAGATCACCAGACAAATGGTGATGTCTCCCAGTCGTAGGCCATCGCCACCGAGAGCTGCAACGCATCCGATGAATATGCACCTGAGTTCGCTGGCTCATGCTCAAATGCAATTCCAGTCGCATTTGCATCAGAAATTGGCCGCAGGCCTTCCACCGAATCACATAAGCAGTTATTTTCGGAATCCACCACCTCCACCGCCGCCGCCACCGACGCAGTCTGGGAACTCGAATCCTCAGGGCGGTGGGAATTCCGGATCGAATCCGCTTAACCATTTGCAAAACATGCAGCCCTTCGATTTTCGAAAAATAAACACGGCCGCACTGGGCGCTTTCCCACCGATGATGCACGGTGGAGCTAGGATGAGTCCAGAAATGGCGGCACAACAACAACAGCATCAGCATCACCTGCAGCAACAAGCACTGGCTCAGGCTCGGAGACGAATGTCTGAGGAGAAGAATGCCTCGAATCAGTCGCTGTTCAATGCGATGGCAATGTCAGCCCATCACCTGCCGTTTCACTTGCCACCTCCGCCGCCTCCAGCATCGGCATCCTCTACACAGGGTGGTCTCACAAACAACCAGGTGGCGGCAATAGCGGCGGCAGCAGCAGCCTCGGGTAACCCAATGCCTCACAGCTTGCTGGCGTCGCACTTCCCTTCGATAAATCTGCAAAGGAACAAGTCACCGGATCTGAAGAAAGATCTGAAGTTCGGTCCATCGGGCCAGAATGC
This sequence comes from Criorhina ranunculi, assembly GCA_951813785.1. Lineage (NCBI taxonomy): Eukaryota > Metazoa > Arthropoda > Insecta > Diptera > Syrphidae > Criorhina > Criorhina ranunculi. Next base: position 31,650,729 of record OX638385.1, on the reverse strand, counting down.
CCTCAACCTAAGCAATAGTCGGATGGAAGCGAAATCCCCTCAAAATAATCACCACCACCCCCCCACGAATTCGAACTCGCAGCAACACCAGCATCAGCAACAACAACATCTGCAGCAGCAACACCAGCAGCAACAACAGCAGCATCAGCAGAATCAGCAGAGAATGTCCCGCTTAAGTGCGTCCTCGATGCCGCCACATCAAAGCAGGAAGTCGCACTCTCCTGGTGGCAAGCGACAGTGGGGATCTCTGCCAGCGAATCTGGGAACTCAGTTCATAAACCCGGTGACTGGCAAGAAACGTGTTCAGTGCAACGTTTGCCTGAAGACCTTCTGTGACAAGGGCGCCCTAAAGATACACTTCTCTGCGGTCCACCTGCGTGAGATGCATAAGTGCACCGTCGACGGCTGCAGTATGATGTTCAGCTCAAGGCGCTCGCGAAACCGACACAGCGCCAACCCCAATCCGAAGCTTCATTCGCCGCATTTGAGGCGAAAAATTTCACCCCATGACGGTCGTAGTGCTCAACCGCATCCCCTGCTGCTCCAACCGCCCAACGGTCTAATGGCGGGCGCTCTGAATCCTCTCAATCCATTCGGCAGCTTCCCGCTTCTCACTCCTCCACCGGACATGCGTCATCATCAGATACCCGGCATGGACCTCAAGCACAGTCAAGACTTCCTGCACCGGTCGTACATGGATAGCGCCATGCTGGGGAGATATGACAGCCGAGGTCCCAGTGATGGCCACAAGCACCACATGCATCACCTCGACCCACACCAGGAAGACTGCGACGATGACGATGATGATGACGATCATGACGATGATCACGGTCTGGACGATGATGACGACGATGATGGGGAAGGTGGCATCGTCGTGGTCGGTGAGGAGTCCGACAACATTTTAGACAAAACCGTGTCTGATGACTACGCGACTGAGGGCGAGGATCAACCGACAGACTTCAGTGTAACCAAAGATTCAAAGTCATCCGATGTGGACTACGACGCGGACAATCATAGCAACACTGATGACTCGCTGAGCATAGCCGACTCGTCTTACGGCGGCGGAAAGGAGGAATTCGACAACCCAACGACTGCAATGGCTGTGATGAGTAGTGGCGGAGGTACTGGCGAAAGTGTGGATAGAGAAACCGGCGCCAATGCAGGCGGGGCTGGTAGTAAGCGGAAGCGAAAGAGTCAAAATCCGGTCCGCTGCACTCTGCAATCTGTGGAGAATTCCTGTGATAACTCGCTAGACGAGTTCGATGTGGCCGATCTGTCACTGAAGCCTCAGCAGCACCAGACAGATGACGTGCAAGAGAACCCAACCCTAGATCTGTCAAAGAGGCCACGCAAATCGGAGAGTCCGATGTCAGCAACCAATTCGGAAACCACAAAGGTCCTCCCATCACCGCCGTTAACGCCTTCTACGTCAATCAATGGCAACGAGGGTGCAACTCAAGCGAGGCTCAAACTGGAGGAGGACACACCCGTCAGGCCAGAGAAGGGTGGCGATGTGGGTGAGCCTGAGAATCTTACTCTCGACCTTTCAGCGAAGAGGAAACTTTCAGACGATGTGATCAAACAGGAGCCGCCAGAGCCTGAGGAGCCAGAGTTGGAAATGCCTCAAGTACCAGTGGTTAAGCAGGAACCAATCGATGAGCAAGTCTTCACCCATAACAATAACAACAACAACAACAACAACAACGATCTACCAGAGAACAAGAATGAAGGTTTAGTCCCCTCGTCATCACCTTTACACTATCGCGGTCCTGACAATGAACCAGAATCAGAACCACCGACTGAGGAGTGCCCCAACTACGATGACTTCACCGAAGAAGAAGATGTCCCCATCGATAAGGACAATCCACTGCGATGTACCGCTTGCGGTCGTGTCTTCCAAAATCACTTTAGCCTCCAGACGCACTATCAAAATATCCATCTGAAGCTTCTACACAAGTGCAACATTGACGGATGCAATGCCGCCTTCCCGTCGAAGCGAAGTCGGGACCGGCACAGCTCCAACTCGAATCTCCATCGAAAGCTCCTCTCGACGGGTAACTCCGACGACAATGGGGACGAGCACGCATGCAACAACAACAAACCTTTCGGTGTTCTTCCGCCAACAATCCAAGCCGAGTTCTTGGCCCGTCTTTACGCCGGCTCTCACGGTATGCCTCCAATCAATTTCACTGACGCCCTTAAAGGTCACTTTCCGCCGAGTAGTGCGCCCGGATTCCCACCCGAAGGCTGGATGGGTAACGATCCTCGACTCTTCCACAACCCCTTGGCATTGTTCCACAGCCTGCCAGGCTTACCGGGCTTCCCACCACTCTCCACGCATCTACTATCAGCCTCTCCGTTCAATGGCCTTAACCTATTCAATCGGCGACCATCGTCCGACTCACATTCTCCCCACTCGATCACCTCGCCACCAGCTGCTTCACCCGCCGCCGGTACCAATCATCCACCCCTCAGACAGAACTACACCGCTCAGCACGAAGAAGATCGCACCTCACTGTCGCCCGCAAGCCGGGACGCCCTTGCATCGAACACCCATCATCCGACACCGCCCGACCAGGTGTCATGACCTTACCCAGAATTTCTGTCGTAGTGGTCCTGGTCCTGGTGATGATGACCGGGATTGGGCGAATCAACAAAAATCAAAATGGTGCAATAAATCCAACGATAAATCGTCGTTCCACACAGAATGCTCATCATATCAAGCCGCCGCGTATCGTAGCTTCTCCCTAAGACCCCCTCCCCCCCAAAAAAAGGGCTTCTCCTTGTATCATAACCCCTAGCTAAGAGAAATAAGTCGTTGTATAGATATTAAAAAAAAAAAAATAAAAAAAAAATACTCATCAGTGTAGTCACTGTTCTTCTTTGTTTCCGTTCATCTGTTTCTTTTTTTGTAAACACAAAAACGATATCTATGACCTCTAAAGTATTAAAAAAAAATTACAAGTCTTGAGATACGAGTATGTATAACCCTCCCTTAGACGATTAAGAATACATTTTGTTTCCTTCCCCCCTTGAGTTTTAAGGTATAGCCGTTATTCACTGTTTATTTGGACCTCATTATATAGTAAATATAATAAAATGAATTTATACATATATACAAACGAAAGATATTTTTTTATGTTTTACCGTTTGCGTAAGAATATAATTAGTTTTTTTTTTTTTAATTTTAATTTTAATTTTCGAATCTATATACACACACTACTTAATGCATGAAAATTTAAATTGACATCCCTAGTTAAAATATTTTATGAATTTAATGAATAAGAAAACAAACAAAAAAAAAAAAAAACCGAAAAACAAAATAACTTATAAAATAAAATTATTAAATGAAAAAGTATAAAAAAAATAAAAATAAAATAAATGATTTCAACAAGAAATAAAAAATTGATTGTGTATTATTTTTATGTGGTTCTAGTTTTTACCAACAGATGGAGCTGGAGGAAAAAAGATTTCAATTTCAATTTATTTATCAATCATTATTCAATACATATGTATAAAAAAACAGTAGAACCTTGTGTGGCTGTACATTGAAGAGAAAGTAATAAAAAAGAAAGGGGATAACTCAAGAAGAGCAATAGAACACAAAATAGCGATTTTTCGAACTCTTTTCTGTCTGTCTGTTTGTTTGTTCGCGCACATCTCTGAAACTGCTAAACGGATTTTCACGTAGTTTTCCCAAGTGGACAGAGTATAATTTGGAGCAGCATAATAAGTTTTGTTTTATTAAAATCGGATGTCGGAAAAACAAGTTATCGTCATTTAAAGATTTTTGGAATTTACTTTTATATGCTAGAAAAGTTAGAAGTTAAGAGTTGAAGGCCTATAGACGTCACGATCGATTGTTTAAAAAAAAAAAAAAACAGAAAACTTTTGATACTTTTGAGTATAGAGCGTATAAAATTGGGTACATAAAAAACCAACAGGTGGCGCTGTTCATTATTAGAACGCACTATACACATTTTTGCAGTAATCCACCTAACTGGCATTATTCGAAAATTGGAATAAAGAATTTGGTAGGTAAATTCTACAGCAAAAATAATGAAACAAGTGTTTTTCAAAATTGTAACTACGGGCCAAGATACAGGGTGTTAAAGTTTGCAAATTTATAGAATGCGCAACCGTAGCCATCGGCACATACCGGTTCGTGGTCGTGTGTTGTTTTTGTTTTGCCGAGTTGCACAAGGGTAGTTTTTTCATTTATTTTTCTTTGGTCGTATTCTTGCTTCTATGGATACACTACGTAGTTAATTAACCATGCATTCCAAATTCGGAGTAATTCGACGGGGAACGGGTGCGTACGATAATTTGGTAAGATGGATCTTTAAGTATCTGTGGAACTTCTGAACAGGGCCCCTACTCTGTATTGCGATTCTAAAGTTCGGATCGTTCGAAAGCGGACATTTTGTATGGACAATTTGAAACACAATTCATAAAATTCATACAAAATTTGCGCTTTCGAACGATCCGAACTTTAGAATCGCAATACAGAGTAGGGACCCTGATTTCAAAAATTCAATATTGGAATAGTGACACTTTTTACTACCTTTTATCTTTGAAAGTTCCATAGTGACAGACGATTTCTAGCGACTTATGAGAAGCCTAAGTAGGTATTTAACGCATGCGAAGCCGCGAGTTGACTGCTAGTCAGCTTAAAAGAGTGACAACTTGACAACAACAAAATACAGTAGATTTGGTTTTACAATACATTTAACAGTTAACAAAGATACACTGCAAAGTACCTATACTTAATACGAATAATTAACATTACTTACTCTTCAGGCCAGCGACCCTTGGAGGGTCTGAGCCTAAACTAAAGCCGCTTTCCATCCTGCACGGTACCGGGCATGTGGCTTCCAGTTTATTAAATCAAGATTTCTGGCGTCCACGATTGTCTGATCTTTATACCGGAGGTTCGGCCTTCCTTTTCTTCGGCTAGGATTCAAAGATTTTCTTAGCTAAAGCACTCTCGTCCATTCTTTCGATGTGGCCAAGCGGACTACATCCACATCTTTATACAGCTTGTAGAGATCGCTGTTACAACTTCTCCCCCATTCGCCTACCTCGCAGACAGGACCAAAAATTCGACTTACTTATCGTTCAGCATACAGCTCCATAAAGCAAGACTGGCAAGATCAGGGTTTTATAGAGCATGATTTTGGACCTTCGAGTTTGGACTCTAGTTATTTGGACAAACCGAAGTAGTAGCGGTTGCATAAGGTTATCCTTCATCGAATCTCCACTAGAGTGTCATTTGTGGAGTTTATATTTGCCCCGAGGTAGATAGCTGTCAATAGTTAGGTTTGGTCCTAGACGGTGTTCGACGGACAGTTTTTGGTCAACAGCATGTACTTTGTTTGATCCTCGTTGACCATGAGACCAACGCGTTTTTCTATCGCCGTGAAGGCCTCAATAATGGCCCGTTGGGAACGGGCGATGACGTCAATATCGTCTGCGTATCCCAGAAGCTGGATGGATTTGTTAAATATAGTGCCTTCCGGCCTTTTGCACTATCTGCTCCAGCACACACGACAGCGCGTCTCCTTGCCGAAATCCGGTGCATGTTTGGAATAATTCGGAGATTCAGTGATTCTGTGTAGCGTGGCACGAGTTCGGCCATTCGGTGCGATGAATGCCGTCGAATGCGGCTTTGAAACCGATGAAATGATGGTGAGTATCGACTTGGAACTTGTTGGTCTTTTCCAAAGATTAGGTCTATCGTCGATTTGCCGGGCCGGAAGCCACACTTATAGGTGACGATGAGTGTGGTGCAAAACGGCTTTAGTCGTTCACACAGTACACTGGATAGGATCTTGTAGGCTACATTAAGCAAGGATATGTCTCGGTAGTTCTTACAAGACAAAGGATGACAGATAGTCCACTCGTCGGGCATGCTTTTATCTTCGCATACTTTGCAGATGATCCGCTGCATACTCCCTACCAAAACATCGCCACCAGCTTTGAAGAGCTCTGACGGTAGTCCGTCCGAGTCCGTGGCAGCTTTTAAATGGCTGTGCCGACTTCCTCTAGGCTGGGTGGGAGAACGAGTCTAGAGTTGGTTCGGCTACTGTTTACTGTTTATCCAAACTGGAGTTGAGTATACTAGTCCAAGAGCAGCTGTGCGAATTGAGCCCTCATTTGCACCCCATGTAGAACGCGCAACTTTTTGAATGATACCGTTTCGTGTCCTAAGTTTACTTGCTACGTTATCCAGATGCTGTTTAAACGTGAGTGATCTATCAAGCGTGACGCCATGGTACCTGAGGAATTGATTGTGGTTCAGCACATTGTTGTTGAAGGAAATGTTCAAGCTGGTTTGTGATATGGAAGCAACTCACTTCGGTTTTAGATGAGTTCGAGCACAGCCTCCATTGCTGGAAATACGTGTTTAATTTCTCGAGGTCTTCTCTTAGTGTCTGTTCGGCTTCAGGTAGAAGTTAAGCTTGAATTGCTATAGCTAGGTCATCAGCATAATCAAATTTCTTAGCCCTCGTTTCAGGGAGGTCGCTTATATAAATGTTGAATAAGAGCGGAACAAGCACTGAGCCCTGCGGTAATCTGTTGTTGAAATTATTCATATTCCTTTTGTTGATTTGTTGAAAGATTCTTGACTACACGGGATAGAAGCTTATATAAAAGCCCTTCCCTCCAAACTGTATCATACGCGGCAGAGATAGCGCTGAATAGCGCTTAATTATCTATCAAACACGGAAGCCAAACACTTCAACTAGTGATTACACTCCCGTGGTACCATCACACACCTAATCAAAGCACCATGACAAATTTCTCTAAGGACCTTCTGACGACACGTCTACTCATTTTAAAATTCTAAGACCGGACCTTAGGTTCCGTACATCTGTTCAAACCAAAAGATCACGAGCGTAATGACGACAAAATTAAGTGATAGAGCTCTAATTGGGACTCGGGCGTGGCAGCCTGTATTCGACCATTCTTCCGTATCATATCCACCTTCAATTCTACAGAGAAAAAGGCAATGTCGCTGTCCTTGGCAAACCACATGGAGATGTGTATTAGAATGACTTCACAGAAAGCAAACCACATGGAGATGTGAATTAGAATGACTTCACAGAAAGCTGTGATAAAGACCTTGGTGGAGCTTTTAAAGGAAGAATTTCTACACCAGAGAGACCTGTTTACATGGAAAACATTTTATGCTGTACATAGAAGTCACACAGAACTATTCACTTGCATCCTTGCTAGGGGTACTTCACTGATAGGTTCAACAAGACAAGAAGAGGAGCAACCGACTACCACCAGTCTATCGCACAATTGCGTTCTTAATGTCACCATAAGCTCGTACATACATATGCATCCTCGACTATTTCAGAACCATTAAGGAAATTGCATTCACCAAAAGAAGATAATAAACACCTCTCCTCCCGATCCCTTGTCCCTCTTCACACAGTCAACATACCCACAGGAAACTTTTCAAAGACTTCTCTGCACATGCAATTGGCATCTGAGTCTTCGTTGCATCAGTTAAAGCAAAAGTGCAATTCTGTCCAACTACCACCCACTTGCACTACGATACCACTTTCAATGTCCATTCAAATGTCATGCATGTAGCCTGGTCCTGTTTCACATCTCACAGATTGCCGAGTCCTTTGTCCATACCTAACCACCTTACCAGAGACGATGGGAAGTGGGGAAAATTCCCGCTCAGGAGTAACAGAGACACAAACGACTTTTAACACAAAATGTCCTTTCCAGAGGTGAATGTCCTTAAGGGCGGGGCACAAGTGCATTAAGTTCAACAGTAACTGCAGTAAAAAAAAACAGAAAAGCTCCACCTACAGGTGCAGACACATAAAAACGACTTTTCCACCCAAGACTACACACACACACAACCGTGTGTTGGCCTTTTTTTCCCGTTTGTTTGCTTTCCGCTTAATTGGATAACGTCGTCGTCAATTTGCGCTTACAGTCCTCCGTGTGCGACTCTATCTTCATTTGTTTTCGGTTGATATTTCGATTTAAGATGCGAGATAGATTAAAATGCGTCTTTGGCTCGACGCCTTTGGCGGCTTTTTGTGTATAACTGTGTACAGTGGACCTACAGCACTTACACTCAAAACCGCAAAACTCGTAGCGGCCACACCTGTATGAATGAAGTTCGATTGTGCAATTTTGGGGATTTGTAATGGAGAGCGTAGCAGCACCCACAGATTGGAAACTATCTCAGCGATGATGATGACGGCGGCGGCTTACAGCCCGAGGATAGGATTTCAAAATTTACGTATCAAGTCTAGAGACAATGGGTCCGATACCGAAAGACTTCAATGATGGTGAAGATTGTGTCATAAGTTTCATTTTGTAGTCTTCTCTCACTGGATGCCTTGTAGCGACTTCTATGGCGACTTGTTGATGTTTGATGGACCGTATTGGATGCAATGAAAGATTTGGAGCAAAGCAGACTTTTGCAGATGCGGTGCAAAAGAGAAAGAGGAAACATTTGAAATTGAGAGCAACCTTCGAGGTGAATAGGAAATGTTAAGTCGGTCAAGCCGACTGACAGATGGTCTTTTTTTTAATGTTAGAGAGGCGTTAGGTAAATACCAAGTGTGTATATACTTTCTGTGCTAAAGGTCATTTGTTGAAAGGTAAAGTTTTGAATTTTTTAACAATGAAACAGCGGGCTTTGTGCTGGGCAACGAGGTCACTTTGTCTTTTTGTTTTCCAGTCTAAGGGTTTAGGGATTGCCTTTGGGAAAGGTGAAGTGGTTGTTGGATGCTGACTGAGGTGGAGATACGGATACCACAGCTTTCCTTGAAGAAGAAACTCCTTAAATCGAATGTCGACTTTGTCTAGGTAAACCTACATTCATCCGGTTAAGGACGTGAAGTTTCTACAAAGATCTGATGACTGAATTTGTCGTATAGAGAAGCTTGAGTAATCTTGTGGGGGTAAGCTTCATCGACCAGATGCTTGCCAAAAGGGTATTCCAATGCCACCAGTGGTTCCGTGTAAAGTTGTTTCAAGGAAGGCTGCAAAAATCTGTCGCTGGAGTTACTTAGACAGTCCATCCCATATGGCCATATGGGTCACAGTGAATAAGTCAACATCCAAATTACGGATGAACTAGCCAAAACCAATCAGGATCTGTGTATGTCACGTACGTTTCTGGAGATATATCGAAAGAGACTACAGTTGTTGGGTGGCTTTTCGTTTTCTTCTACTCGAACTTAAGCCAGCTTACTGAACAGTCCGAAGTTCTAAGGATTGAGCCACGGCAACCACTCAGAATCTTTAGAACTCTACCCACTACCTCATTAGTTGATGGAAACAAAACGGTACAGTTCCTACTACAGGACAATTTCACTCCTAAAATTCAGAAAAAGTAAGGTTTGCCCTGTAAAAGAATGTTTAACTTAACCCTATCGAGTCAAGACACATCTATTGGCCAAAAGAAGAATTACAGAACGGCCCACTCTAAGGTCTTGCTAGAATCCCTGTCAAGAATCCTTGGTAAGACTTCTATCAAGTCTTCATCGTACACATGCAGAGATGTTAGACTTTTCTTGCCATATGAACTCTTCATATAGAATTTTGTAAATATCGGGCTAAGCTAGGTCTTTCCGGTCCGAAAAATCTTCGATTCCGCCCCCGAGGGACAGCGCAGTAGAGGAAGACCGCGACGTAAGTGGCGCACGCAAGTTGAAGGGGACCTCAACCAACTTAGCGTGCGAAACTGGAGGCAGCTATCTAAAGATCGAGCTGGCTGGAGACGCTTGTTGGTTGAGGCCCAGGTTCATTGCGGACTGTAGCGCCACTTTAGGTAAGCTAGGTTGGTTAGGTCTTCATAGAAGTACTTGCTCTCAGGTTTGGTAGGGCAGGACAGCTATACAGCAGTTGGATTACTGTTTTCTCCTCCTCCTCCTCTTGTCTAAAGCTTCTGCAGAAATCTTTGGCATGCCTGCCTTCATATCAACCAATGCCTTATGAGGGTTCCTACTACAAAGCTTATACTTCAGATCTAGGTTCGGCCAACATTGCCTCGACGAAAGACGAAAAGATACAATTCCTCTGGCTTCAGTATCACGGCGAAACTTTATCAATTCTACAGAAGCAGAACGGTTCTGACTTGCTTGTAACGTCTCTATGTCCTGGAACCCAGCAAAGAGGATCTGTCAGGGACCAGAAGATGACAAGAAGTTAAGAAACTTCTCTAGGTTGATGGCAGCAAGCTGTTTCATTGGGACAACTTCGCCGTCAAGAATTCTCTTTCAGAGTTGACAAAGGGCTGGACATTCCGTCAGGATGTATGGAAAGATCTTTTCATTCTCAAGGCAGAGTCTACAGCTTAAATCGGTTGCAAAGTTCATGTTATGTAGGTGTTTGTTTAGGTGGTAGTGTACGTTGAGGAATCTATTGTTCCAATGAAACTGGTAGTGGAAATAGCAGCTTTGAGCATACTTATCCCGGGGTATTGAGCCAGGCTTCTCTGGATTCTTGCATGCAAAGACCTTTTGAATGTCTTGCGAAGAGTGATTTGCTAACTACTTTCCCCACAGAAGGGTTCGGGTCCAATGTTATCCTTTACCCGCAAATGTGTAGGAACTCAGTGAAAGACAATCATGTTGTTCCTGGTCCAACATAACATTGCGGGTTTCTAGAACTAGCTTAGAATTGATGACAGTCGAGTTAAGGGCAGCTTGACTGTCTGCGAAGATAAATATGACTTTCCCCTAAGGTGTGAGAGGCCTGATTAAGTCTCGCACACACTGGTTGATAGCAAAGACATCGGTTGACTGAGAAGCTCGCACATGGTGAATCTCTTGCGAATTCCGGAACTTGTTCCTCTTTCCATTTTTCTACGTCCAACAGACGGCAAAGAGGTTTCATTTTAAGAGAAAGCTATCAAGGGTTTTTCCCCAGTTAAGCCTGGCTTATCCTTTTTTCCCTACTTTTGTGAGTCTTTTGTGGAAATAATATCCATGAAGCAGCACGATATCTATTCAAGTTGACAGAGCTTATGAAAGTCTGTGATGACAAGATGCGGTAGCTAACCTCAGTTTCAAAGTCTCTGAATGAAAATAGGTTTACGCTTACCAATTTTGGGTCCACATCCTCATGCATGCCAACACGCCATTGAATTAGACTTAAAGGCAAGTTAAGCTAACAAGCTTTAGGCCTCAACATTCCAATCGAATATATACGCTTCGAATGTCATTTCCATCGACTATTACCGAACTTTTCGTGGAAAAACAAGTCCTATTTGGGTACCCCTTTGGGTTAATCACAAGATTTGCATCCAAAAATCGCATTAAACTTGCAACTTTTCACATTCACCACACTTTTCCATCGAAATCGCTTATCCATCGCATAACAACCTGCCAAGCCCTCCCTCTAGTTAACCACGTATCAGGCATTGCATTGCAATTAAATGCAAAATTGCAACCGGTCGTTTGTTGTTACCAAACGTTGTACTTGTACGTGTATATCGCACTGGAAAGTTTCAGGGCAATCAAATAGATACAAATGCGTCTAATAGAACATAGATACACACACACATAGTCACATGCACACACGTATGTGTGACATGCAGAAAAATTACAGGAAAATTGGTGAAAAGTGTTTCGTGCCACCAATTGCCATGTTATTAGGCTTCTCCCGGTGTACTTGTGACGTCGCGAAGTTTGCACATCAACACACACAAACACACACTTCACCTAACAGTGTAGGAAGGGCTCTAAAATTTGCACCGGAACCTGTAGTTTGGATCATTAATTTGTTTTGGCTCCAAAAAAACAGGAAAACTGCCAAGCAAGACTGGAACTTTTCACTGATAAGACTGCAAGCGGAACTTTTGCAAACGGAACACCATCCCTTGTAGTACATGGCAAATGTAATTGCAAATTGCCTTGAAGTCTTGTTCTCATTTGTTGTTGTAGTTTTGGTGGCACATTTGCATTCTGGAGGACAACGAGCTAAAATTGTAAGGACTCTACCTATGCACAACATGTTTGTTGGTTGGTTGATGTCATGCGAACAGGGTCGTCGTCGCATACCCTCTTCTATCTATCTATGGAAATTCGTGTGTGTGTGTGTGTGTTTGTTTCGGAGCCATTCCTCACACGAAATGAGATTCACATTCGGTGTTTCCTTCCGGTTTTTTCGGTGAGGGCCACGCCACCAACAAACTGCAACTGCTGCAGATATATACGCAAAGATAAGGCACACTACTCGTGCTCTAGAGGTTGTCCACCGATCAATATCGCATAAACAGTAAAAGCCAGAGAGAGAGAGAGAGAGAGAATGATTTGGACTTCCGGAGAAGAGGATTTTCCAACCCTCAGACCTCAGTGGGTGGGGTGCAATAGTTGTGATTATTTGCAATTAACCTGCTGCAACGTGCAAGTCAAATAAATTACTCTATTTGTTGCGAGATAGCATTTCGGGGCATTTGAGGGGCGCCTGGGTTCCCTGGCAAATCCTTGGAGAGGTACATAAGTTCGGCGGTGGTGGTGGCGCTCAATTGATGGAGGACGACCGGAATTGGGGAATTGTTCTTGTCCAGAATTGTTTCGCAATTTGTTATTTTGGTTTTTTCGACTTTAACTCAGTCTTTGTGTAAGGGTAGGTGGGAATGAGAGTAATGGTGGGGTTCTTAATCGCCGAGGCAATGAAATTGATGGATATTCTTGAATTTTTCGTGCGAAATTAGCATTTGGATTGTTGTAGTTTGGGGGTGGATTCGTAATCAGTGAGTTATTCCATTGATTTGCAATCACAAGGACATTTGAAGGCAACGAGAGAGAATGTTTGCCAAATTCAAAGGCGGTCCTTCAAACGCAGGAATGCATGGATAAGCAATTTTAGGCACAACTTTCATGATTCTTTTTTTTTTATAATTCACTAGTGCTAAAGGGGTTATGAATACCCTTCTGATGCTATTCACACAGCGATAGTGATTTTTTGAAACTCAGGTGGTATTAGGTGTCAGTCTTTGCTCCGAGGTTGGTGTCCAGAATGACTGGGGAGAATAATTGAAACTGTTGCCATTGCTTAAAATTCACAGTATTTCTTTCGTTAAGACAAAAATTGTGAATTGTTGTCGTGACGAGCTCAAACCCCTCACCGCGAACCATAACGTAACAATCTGGTGGATCCCCGGACACAAAGCTACCCATGGGAATGAAATAGCGTATGAAATGAGGAATGGTCGACCACTCAGTACCGGTCCCCCTAGATCTGACAAGCTGATGAGAGATGGAGCGTACTCTTATCAGGCCGCTCAGGACAAATGTCAACAATATAAAAAAAACGGGCACATTAGCACTTTTCATAGGGCTTACACAGGCCACATTGCACTGGCGGTCCACTTTAGAAGACGACTTATGCAGAGGTTGTGGGAAAACAGATGCGGAAGAGAACGGAACTCACTTTCTATGCGAATGTCCCAGCCAACACAGAACAAGAAAGACGGTCCACGGTGAATACTATTTCAATGAGCTGGGCGAAGCCACCAAAAGCCATTCTTAAATTTATTACGAATTCGGGATGGTTCAGGGACTCAACTCAACCAGACTGGACATTTTACATCAGAGGAACATGATGGATCTGTAGAAATCCGAGTTAAGGCTGCATCACTTACCTATCTCCAGCCATACGGTGGCCTGACTTAAAGCTATGACTTCGGCTTAAAAAAGGCTACAGTGACGGGAGAGCCTGAATTAGTGATGAATGCAAGATCTTCCGAAAAGATACAGGCACTCCGTCCGCTATTTGAGAGCTACGATCGAGAGGGATTCATTTAAAAGGACTCTGTTGGAACTCAAGGTGCTTCTACCTGGTATTGCGTTGCTAGCTAACTTCAATGAAAGCCATAATCACGGATTCTGGAAGGCTGCAGTAGGTTAGGTCGTAGGGGTGGCTGCATTTATGTATAGCCTCACTCGGACTTCAATGGATCCATTGTGTTCCCCGGTGTAGTGTGGGCCGCACTAAGAGAATCTAATTCTGCCTCACATTTTACTTATTCCATTGATGAGTGTGTCTCACCTTAAGGGCCACATTAGTGGCTTGCTGCACACTCTTATCTGTACTCAGACCGTCCATCTCCTCTTTGTTATAGAGACCGTCCGTCTCCCTCTCTTCTCGAGACCGTCCGTCTGTTCTCTACTCTGGGGACCTTCCGTCTCTTCTCTCTTTGCGACCTGCAAATTGTTGTTACTCCAAGATGCCAGATGGGAGTGGACCGATGGCTGATGGGACTATGGCTGCCCTTTACTCTCATGGAATTTTGGATGGACAACAAGGTACCGGGGACGTGAAGGGAAGAGCAGGTGTATCTCCAAATCAGCATCTGTAGTGCCATCAGAATGATGTCTTCTCACCTCTACTCTGCTTCCTAGCCATAGGCGGCCGAACCGATTCCTAAGGTTTCAGATATTTGCAAGTGACACCAAGAAGGAATGATCGCAAGAAAACCCACAAATAGAGCAGGAAATCTCCCTGAATCATTGTGATGCTGGAACTCTAGCTCATCTGATCCCCACGCATTCTAATCACGCCATCTTCTACGACAAAAGATGATATTTCCCATGAAAACAAAACAAAACTATCGAACTGGAGTACCACAACGCTGTCATCTAAGACCACTTCTCTTCAATTCAAGTTAACTTGTTTGCATACGTCTTCTCTCTTGCGTTCGTCGTTTCGCACATAACTCCATGTTTACCATGCTGTCATACCACTCGATCCAATCCAGACTCACATTCGGTTTCATCTCATTCCATCGACCATATAATTGGTTTAACTTACAAATACCGTTGTTGAACAAAATAGATTCACATCTCAATTGCCCTCCTCGATCACTCCATCGGCAAAAATCTTCAGCAAATATTTGCTTCCATCTCTCACCTTCGATCACCCACCAAGAGTTGATCATCAAGATCATCATTGTTGAGCCTCTCTTATCCAATCGATGACGACAATGACATAAAATTGTCAATTAAAAAACCTTCACCCTCTCTATCTCGAGAGGACCGCACTTGTGAACATTCGTAGACAAGTGCGACCAAAACCACAATCAAAACCTCGATCAGAGAAAAAAATTAAAGAAGAGAGGACCAGTGGAAAGCGTCCCAAAAAAATGATAATCATTAGCCCTCGAGCCAGGTCTGAGTCCACTTAGCGCATTAGGTGAACCCACAACTATCTCCAAAAAGAGTGGGGAGACGACGACGACAAATAAAGGAGAGCAGAGCGTCCCAATAGTCTTCTTTTTTTTTGGAAAAAAATTAAATCAAAGTTGGGATCCACCCAACACACACACATATGAGTAGAGTAGACCAAGACCTGGTCAGACCCGAAGACATGGTAGACTCTGACAGAAAAGGTTTAAATAACGAGAAAGGTATCCGCCCGCAGCCATGTTCGTGATGATGGTCGAAGCCACATATGAGAAACCTCTGCGCACGCTCTGACCCCCAAGTTGGCCGCAATTGCTTGGTCTCTTGACGGCTGCTGCTGCGGCGGATAATGTCATTTTAATTGTTTGTCCCAAAAAATCAAGGCACGGTCGGTCATGCATGCATGCGATCGTCATCGTCGTCATCATCGTCATCATCTTCGTCGTTGGGTTTAGTGGTCTTGGGGCGGTGACGACGTTGTGAAGATAGATGCGTGGCGTGAGACAAATGATGCAATGTAGGTACTGTGCTCTGCGGTGATCGAGGAGGAGGACAGGACAGGAGAGTCTTGAATTTCGATCCTGTGTCCCGAGAATGGTTGGGCGGGCGGAGACTCTCATTAAATGTGTCATTATCGACCCCAAAATAGCCACGAGATCCTAATTACGTTGGAATGTGCAAGGAGCTCTGTGGCCAGACGCAGCACAGGGTAAGACCAAGTGGGCTTAACTTCATTTTGATGGTGATAAATGTTTTTTTGCTTTGTGGAACGAAATTAGAGAGATGAAGTTGATTGCTGGGAACTTGGTGTCACGTGAATAGGGTTGAAACGACACGCATGCGTAGTGGAAATTGTGCATAAACTGAAGGACATTGTGGGTATAGTTGGACGAGCTATCAGTTCAAGGGAGTCAAGATCTAACGACATCAGTGGGGAGTTGCTTCATTGTGAGAACGGGCGAAAGTCCTTGATGGGCACCGTCCTCTATAGCTGATCCTACGAGTTATGCCCGACTCCATGGTTTTTAATGCATGTGTACGTGCTAAACAAAAATGTCACTTATTTCAGAGCCCTGCGATACCGCTGTCAAGGCATTCCTTCGCAAGGCAGGTTTGACATATGCACAGGCGCCACGACTTGCAGATTCATAATTTCTTCCTGCTCCCTGTTCCAGACGTAGTTGCTACAGTCTACCAGGCTTTGCTCATCGAGAACGTGAAAGTTGTTGGTCCTCTTGATGTCTAGGATGTTCCTATGTCTCTGCCATTCCATTGGAACTAATGGAACACAGTTCTTGGTTTTTGGCTCACGGTGCGACCAATGTAGGTCATCCACTTGCTACCGAGGTATTTCCGGAACAATCCACGGCCTGTAGGAGGAAACAGTTTGTCTCTCCGTTTCGTCTGCTAATCCAGCCCTTCACGTTGGGGATCAGTGCATGTGTCCATCTTCCTTTGGTTGTAGGGTTCCATCTCTTATGCTTGTATAGTCCCCGTCGCGTACATATTCGCTTCCAAATGGATGGACACTGATCTAAAGATACACTGTACCCCGGATTCATGAACAGACTGATAGGCAGTCTGTCATCCCAACAGTTGTGATGGAAATACCGACACAGGACTTAGGAGCGCTAAACACTGAACACTTGCCATTGCCAAGTCTTTGGAAGTTAACCGTTAAGATCGTTTGAGGAAGCCGAGGCAGTGCCCTTAGCAGCGTTTTTGATTTCCTGGTTCCAGACCAGGTCGGTGTATCGACTCCGTTCATTTTTAGATTGGTTACGTTGGTGTCCCGTTTCAGAGACAGGAGACGCCTTGAAATCAATTCGATTAACGACTTGGGAGCGCAGTCAAAAGTGGTATCAGCCGCGAAGGAATGATTGATAAATTTAAGAAAAAAGGTCGAAGAAAGAACTGAGCCCTGAGGGCTTAGAAGGGAGTAGAAGTATGTTCATCTAATACGACGTGTAGTGATCGAAAACAGCTCCCAGTCCATCTTGAGAAGATGTTATCATCAACAGCAAGCGCCTGGAGCTGTTTTACGAGGGCGCTATGCCACACTCTGTCGAAAGCTTTCGAAATATCTAAGACGACTACTCTACATTCACGTTTCTTATGGACGTGGAACCTGTGGAACATTGATGCCTTAAACCATTTTGGGGCTCTAGCTTCAGAAAAATAAGGGAAAAAACGAACCTCCGGTTTAAAGATCAGGGAATCGCGGATGCCAGAAGCCTTGTAAACTGGAAGCAGCGTGCCCGGGACCGTGAAGGATGGAAAGCGGCATTAGTTCAGGCTCAGACCCTCCAAGGGCCGCTGGCCTGATAAGTAAGTAGGTAGCTTCAGAAAAATATGTGTCTTAAGGAGTATTGAACTCTATAAATGGATTGAAGGAGCTGTGATTCTCTTTTAACTCCGCGATACGGAGCTAGGATGTCTCCTACTTGCTCTAGGACAACTAACCAGTCAATTGAAGCAGAATTCCTCAAAACCGCTGATTAAGATACACAACTCCCTTTGGGATCAATTATAATGACAACGCATCCTGATATCTTTCATAGATCTCGTGACACTTTACCCGAAGACAAATCGTTCTCTGAGAACACGGCTTACCAGCTTCTACCTGATTCCGTCGTTGACAGCAATTATCTTATCCATCTAAATCGTTGACTTCACCAGCGCGCATAATGTCCCCAAGGATCAAGCAGCAATGTGTCGTGCGTGAGATAACAACTATGCCATCGCATCCGCCGGCCATTGCAGTCTAACGTAATTTTCTCGGGTACACTCGGGTAACTCATACATCAGCAACAACAAAGTCGTGTCGTTAGCCCATTATGCCATACATCCTAGAGGCGCACCATCCTGTACCATACTCCTAACTGCAACTCTAGTTGATCAGATAATTCCACACGGATAAACTCAAAGTCAATTGCAATCTAGTGGCCCGAGCACCATGTCGCATGTCGCAATTTTTTCCCACTCTCTCCCGCTGTGTCTCTCCCCCGCGCTGGTGTACTGTAAACAATATCAACGCCCCTAAATTGTGTATCTGATTTAATAATTTCGCTTGAGCCCCTTTGGTCGGGGAAGGAATATTGCACACAGGATGACGATGATGATGATGAGCGACCGAACAAAAATTCTAGAATGACTACTTCCTCGGATATAATCACTTTGAATCTTCCCATAGGGCTTACGTTCGAGGCTGCGTCGAGGAGAACAGTAGAGATGATTGCATTTTGGGACCAAAGAGATTGATTCCTGATTCCCTGTGTGCTATATGTACACAAGCGTAGTGGCAGTGGTATGTGCCTTGCGATTGTAGAATGCGTTCCAGTAAAGTAGCATGAAGCAGTTGGCAGGAGTTATAGGAGGCCATGGAGGTACTCTCTCTAGATCCACTCCCATTCTGAAGGAGAATATGAAATTACATGAAACTATGCGATTCCGTAGCCCGATTTGAGTTGACTCTAATTACAGAGTGTGTGCGCCCCGGTGGTGGTGAGTATCGGGCGGTATAGGACTTAACATACTCTACTACAGCATCTTGCTGGCATATTCGGAAGCTTCAACATTCTTCAGGTTATGGCCATTCGAGGGGAAGGAGGAGGAGATAAAAAAAAAAACAGAATTAGTCGTGCTCTGACATGCCCCCAAAACCTATATCATAACCAATTTATGTGCGGATGATATTAAGTTTAATGCTGTTGTTCTAGGTGGAGGTATACAGTCTGTGGAGCAGGAATGAGGACGAGAAGGCCGGAACAAGTGAACATCCTCGATGACTACATCGATTTTTACAACTTCGGACGGGAGTATATGGATCTAAGAGCTAAGTATGCCACACTTGTCCTTACGGGGAACTGTACCAGCGACCTCTGGAGGGTCCGAATCTGAACTAATGCCGCTTTCCATCATTCACGGTCCAGTTTACTACACCAAGGTTTACCAAGGTCTTGTAGCTCCTTACTTACGTATCAGGCCAGCGGCCCTTTGAGGGTCCGAGCCTGAACTATCGCCGCTCTCCATCATTCACAGTCCAGTTTACTAGACCAAGGCTTACCAAGGTTTTGAAGCTCCTTACTTACGTATCAGGCCAGCGGCCCTTCGAGGTTCCGAGCCTGAACTAATGCCGCTCTCCATCATTCACGGTCCAGTTTACTACACCAAGGTTTACCAAGGTTTTGAAGCTCCTTACTTACGTATCAGGCCAGCGGCCCTTCGAGGTTCCGAGCCTGAACTAATGCCGCTCTCCATCATTCGAGGTCCAGTTTACTACACCAAGGTTTACCAAGGTCTTTAAGCGCCTTACTAACTTATTAGGTCAGCGGCCCTTGGACTGTCCGAGCCTGAACTAATGCCGCTTTCCATCATTGACGGTCCAGTTTACTACACTTAGGTTTACCAAGCTTTTATAGCTCCTACCGAGACGAAGAAGAACTGTAATCTGTTTGGGACCTTCTTTGTGAGTGTCCTGCCACCTGCCAGTCTTCAACGAGCAAGGAACCTTCTGAGATTTTTATCTCCATCCAATGGGTCTAATACAGCGGTCTCTTTTTCTGACTTCCAAGGATAAGCATAATGGACCCAAAGGTTGACCGCAAGTTATCCATGTCAAGCTTAATTACTTTTGCACTCTTTAGCCGGACTTCTATCGATAAGTCTCCCCGTTCCGGTCGATCTTAAGGGTTAGATAGGTTTGGCATAGGGAGAGACATACTTTTCGACGCCACACTCAGACCAGTATAGACGCATTGTGATGCCCAATGGAGGAAGAAGATATCACTTGCTCCTGGAGCTTTATAGGCCCAATAAAGACCAGTGTCTACTGCTGCGCTATAAGCCCCTCAGGACTTTATGAAGCTACAGATATTCTTTATAAGCTTTCCCCATTGGTTCCTCAATATATCGAAAGAAGAGCGTTTCGAGGAATTGTGTGTCTTAAGTGGTAGATGCCTGGAAGAGGGTTTTACCCTCAAGTGCTTCCTCGTCACCGCAGCCTTTACAGATATCTTCATTTGGAGTGCATTATACCCTGTAATTACTCCTTTAAGGATCGATAGGGATTTCCTGTCTTTTGGATCTTTCTTTGTTGAATTGGGGTCATAACTTCTCACCTGTCTGCCTTCTGTCTTAAGTATGCAAGGCGAGATGTTCATCAAGTCGTCAAGCTTGCTTCAATTGATTGTCGAGCCTTTCCTTTCTAATTTGCTGGTACGCCTGCATGTCTTACTCCTTCTGCAGAAGTTGCATGGACGAGGAGAAGGAGAAGACGATTCACCTCCTTCTCTGTACATGTCCAGCCCTTTCAGCACGAAGAAGAGCACATACAGCCTGCCACTCCTCCCTAACCTAACCTAACCTACATGTTTAAGAGCTCAACAGTGGTTCAAGAACCCTAAGCTTTTCTCGACAGTACCTACCAAGCTGTCTAGCTGTCTGTGAAGAAGGTAATGTCTTCTCGTGAAGATTGCAGTCTGCCGGGAGACTTTTGTTACCGGTAGGACCTCTGCTTGGAAGAGGCTACTGTAGTCGGAAAGTCTGACTGACTTAGATGGGCCCAGAGCATAAAAAAAAAGACACCTGCACCTTCACCAGTGTTCATCTCGGACTGATCAAGGTAAGTGGCTATGGATTGCGTGCCTGGTATCTTCCCTCTCTCCAAGCGTACAAATGGTCTTCCAAAGTCTAGATACAGCGCTGCCCAGCTTCTTGCCCTTGTTTTGCACACCAAGCTGTTTGAGGATTTTTTTGACTGGTATTCGTCATTCAAATTGAGGTCTTGTTCAGCTCGCTTGGCGTTACCCAGATTATATCCTTCACTTCCATAGGCTTTCGTTTCTATAAACACACTTGAATAAGCTCTGGAACTTGCTTTGGTAGGAGTTACATATCTCTATTTGTCAGTACTGTCCACTGAGTTAAGGCCTTTGTTAGACAAGCTAAAAGCTGAAGGCACGTTTGAACTTCGAAAAAACTCTTCCAGTTGCAATAGATTGAGGTTAAACCTTCATACATTAGGTTAGGGTCAAACCTGGCACACTTATACCAAAACAAACACGTTCCGTATAATAAAATGTGGATATGTGACATCCGGGATGACAGTCATAGACTTCCATTAGGTCGCAGTGGGATTCTCCTATGGAACAGACCCCATTCTTTCTGAGGCCTTTTCAGTATTTTTAACGGAACCCTCTTCTAAATGGAGTTTTAGATCGTTCTAGACTCGCATTCATTACCTTCTTGCTGCCCAGACTGTAGCTGATATCCTTTATGGACGATATGCGTTATGCACTCTCAGGCTACACTTAAAGTCATTTACTGGATGTTACTCTCGATGTCAGCGTGGAACAGCGGCAGCAGTTTCTGTACCCCAGTACCCAGCAGATGGATCTGGATGCTTTTTTTTTTTTTTGCTTTTGTCTTACACATGACGACCGCGCGATCGGCGGCAACAACGATGATCTTTTCCCGCTTAAAGATCATCCCGGTCCATGACGATCGGTTTTATACCGCACAATGATAATTGATGGCCTCTGCGCATACGTTTGTCCGTTGGAAAAGTCCTTTTATTCCCACTCGATTGGATCGGATGGATGGATGATCGGTGATCATGTGAGAGGGAGGCCTGATCTTATGAGAGAACGATCACCTACCGCAATTCCGTTTCACGAAATAATTGCTCCCGCTTCGATCTCCTCTAGTAAGTTCTGGTAAAATGTTTAAGGCGGATCGCAACTAATGACATGATCGTTCGTCCTCAATTCCCCCTGCGCATGCTCCCAATCGATCGATCGATCGATCGATTCACCTGTTGTTGTGTTAAATTAAAGAAAAAATGCCTAATTTTTACGATGATCGCGAACCGTGAACTCTAATCCCGCCAATTGCCAGAGCATATTGATTGGATGTCGGGATCGGGTAATTGCTTCCAGTCAGTTCAGTTGTGGTGCAACAGCAGCACTAACAGCAGCCAAAACACGCAGGAATGGAAGTCATGTGATATTGCACTCGAATGGGCGTTAAGGCGCTGCTGCTACTCCCAAGAGCGTGGTCTATAATAACTCTCCAAACCACACGCGGGGAAAGTTAATCAAGTTTTATACCACTCTAGAGCGGGACAGAGTTTGTGTTAGTGTTCCCATACCTACCTGTGTCGTCGTCGTCGTCATCCTCGACAATGTAATCTTCATTTCGTGGGGGGATTATTGCTAAGTGCAGGATACTTTCGTTAAATATACTCATTTATACAGTTGCGATCCCTGGGATGCGATTCGAGATGGGGTTTCTGTTTTTGGGTAGCAAAAGGTGTTCACCAAATTGCTGTAAACACTGAGGAATGTGTTTCGAGGTAATGTGACGGGATGGAGTAGTAGTATGCAACAGATTAGGGGTTGAGTGGTTTCACTTGTTATTTTTTTTTTTAACGATGTTTATGGTAATACTTTCGTTATGCAAGGCAAACGGTTAAGTTTTAACTTTTAGGCCGAAAGGTGTCCGGAAATGAATGGCTTACCTACATAAGCCCAACTATTGAAAGTAGGTCAATGCGGACAAAGGAACAATTTTCAATATTCATACGCGTGCAGATGTATGTTTGCCTGGACGGATTCCATGTAGAGATGCCAAGACGAAGTCTTTCAAGGTTTTCCAGAAAGCCACGCTTAGTAATAGCCTTAGGAACCATACAGTGCTGCCAATATCTCGTACAGAATAGATCAATATAGTCTTAGCTGCAGGTTAGACATGATCCACAAGAAAGAAGGACCTCTCTCAGCATCATATTTTGTGAACGTCTGAAACCTTTACCTCAAAAAGGCTCCCTAACAATACTCTTCCATTGAGCTGAGCCAGATGAGCTTAATGCGTTAGAGTTTGGTTGGGTTAGGCTATAGGGTTGACAGTGAAAGGAATTCCTTTTTCCGTCACACTTAGGTCAATGTTGATCCTTTGTGATGCCCTAGGGGTTGCAGCTCCCCTTTCTAGGAACCATAAGCCTATGTTTTATCCAACCAGTCCGAGTCGCTGATGAATCTGTGTATGTTGACCACAGACTTGTCGGACAGTTCTTCTAGATCCTGAAACAAGTGTCTTCCTAGGATCTTAAATCTTACTTGACAGAGCGCTGGACAATGGCAAAGAAAGTGTGAAGTCTCCTCACCTACTTCTTCGCCACCACATCCCCTACATAGACCATCCGTGTTCAATCCCAGTCTTCTTGCCCGGGGATGATACCTATTAGGGAGGGATAGGGATCTTTTATCCATTTGCAGGATTTTCTCAACTCCCCAACTTCCTGTTTGAGGCTCATCGGCTGTCTCGTTTCCAGACACCCCTTAGTGGCCAGGGACCTAGCAGAGTTTAACATTATGCTGCCTGCCAAGAATCCGTAGCTCTTCGCGACAGCGACTTACAAGCTTTGATTTTATTTCTAGGGCAGGAATCGCTCTTATTGCCGCCTGGCTGTCGATGAAAAAGGTAATAGTGCCTTCATTGCAACCTGTTATCACTGCCAGGACCTGCGCTTTGAAGACACAACTGTAGTCTGGGAGTCTGATCGATCTGGACAGCCGGAGAGTCTCGGAAAAGAATGCAGCACCCGTGCCAGTATCCTTTTTGGATCAATCCGTGTAGACCTGATTAGCCTGCCATTCGTCCTTGCTGGAAAAACAGATTGAGAATGGTCTATCGAAGTCTAAGTAAGGCGTCATGTAGTCTGCGCATACAGTACTGCTCACAAGTTTTCGTAGGATCTGTGCCCTGTCAGACTGGATTCCCAGTTTCCAGTTTGGCTTTTGCTGCTGATTCTTGCACAAGTCAATTAAGCGAGAGTAGATTGAGTATTGTCTCAAGTACCCCTCAAGTGAGGGTGGTTCTCAATGCGCCAGTGATGCTAATGCAGGCTTTGTTATTAACTTGAGGTTAGTGGTTTTGCACACTGTCTGCCACTACGCCAGGTTATTATAGGTCTGACGGCATTACAAGGCACAAAGGTAAGGCTGACAGGTAAACAGAAATATGTTTATTAACGTGGAGAGTTCGATGTTTCCTAGAAAGAAACGAGGTTCTACGCCCCTTTTTGGACACATTTTAATGGAGACCAGACCAGACTAGACTTCGATCCGATGACCAACATTTAGGTCCAGGGTCCAGGAACACAGAAAGAGAAATCGCGTAGTTAGAATCAACCGAAAAGAAATAATGTAAGCCTTCTAGCTTCTTGAAGAAGTGACTGCCAAGACTCAACAATCTTGCATGAATTAGGCGGGCAGGACTCTCCCAAAGCAGGTGCCAAGGAAATTCTATTTCTTCTTCTTTCTTGCAGCTCCTGCAAGAGTGAATACTATTAACACAGTTTTCAGGAATGATGGCAGAAATGACTCGTCCATCTCTAAGACTCACTCACCCAGTGAAAGGTCGTTTTTCTTAACGAGGACTGGCCAAAATGTTCTCGCTACTAGGCACCTTTCGGAAAGATCGTTATTTTGGAACTGCTGATATGTACAAAGGGAAATCCAAAGGACAGATCTACATAGTTCTAACCTATTCTTCGTAAGTTTATCAACTCTTTCATTGTCTATGTGGTCACCATGTTGTCGGTTGATATCCCATTGAGGTATCGCTTGCAGAGTTTCATAAGCTTTAGCGTTTTCAGAGTCTTAATGGTCACCTGGCTGGTGATACACATGTGATTCTCGCTGATTGGTCTTGCTGGCTGTGTGATGGCTGAAGCCAGCTCTTCATTTTTAATCTAGTTCGTCCGATCCAGTATCCAACAGCCTTCAACGCGGAAGAATGAATGAAGGTCCTTGAGGTCTCCCCTATGGATACCCTTCTTGAGACTCATATGTCCTAGAGTTGAGTTGATCTAAGAATAGCATCAGTGCTAACGTTGTTGAAGGCGTTTTCCATATCAAAGGACATTCAAGGTGGATTCCTTTGTGAATTCTTCAATGACCAACGCCCGGAGAGGCTTGAGATTTATTCTGAAGGGATGATGCAGTAGATGAAAAGGAAGGTGCGACATAAGACGGAGTTAGAAAGGGACATCAACTAACTCGGTGTTTGAAACCAACGGTTGTTGGTTGAAGCTCTAGTTTATTCCCGGTCGACATTCTCTATTTCTGTTTGTTACTGCTTCCTTATCTTACGTTTTTAGGGCGTTTGATTGCTGAATCTTTTGAGGGCGATTTGTAGTGATCCATCACATACCTTTTAAGATTCAGAAGCTTTCTGACCTCTTTGCCTTGTGGAGTGCAACAAAAAATCTGCTCTCAATGCTTCGCGAAGAAAAGCGAGGACCAACAAGACGTCTAAATCGTTGGTTTAACTTTGTTTCCAAGGCATATGGTGCGCCGTCAAATAAAAAGCTAAATGGCTAGACATGGCTCCAAGAAGTTGATGAATTTGATAAATTTTGAAGGATCTATCTGACCACAAGCTTGGTTCTGATTTTGTCGAGAACTTTCCATTAGACTCTAAGACCAGCTCTTTAGAAACCTTCAATTCAGCTTAACTGAGTCTTTTTTTTTTGGCTCCTTGCTACTACTGGTCATACTTCTTCAATCTCTCGTCGAGCAAGCCTCGAATGCGTCTGACGTTTGTCCATTTATGTGTCTGGTTTAAACTTTTTGAATTCATAATCGAATGTGGCAAGGTATCGGCTCTTGATTATTCTTTAGGCGCACAATTCCTACTCTTACCTCCCCGCTGTGAACCACGGGTGTCTTGTATGCCAATTGGAGGGTTTGAAAGGTAGTTGGCGGTAGTCAACTGGAGAGTGTTTCCACTAAAGCCCCTGCCTTTGCTCTAGATGGCAGCGAAAGAATTCTCAAGATAGAATCAACTGTGAACTGGAGTTGTTTGTTGGTTGAGGCACATGTCCACCATGGAAATTGTTGCCGCTCCCCAGTGTGTCAGACTCCTACCGACTAAACTCACCCTATCTTCAGACGAACGAGCTCCAGGAACTGCTTTTTGCATAACTTCAGGGTGGTGCCATTTTTTGCATCCTTCTCGATCCTGTCTCTTCAATCTTAATCAAGTACTGTGAGAAGTTCTGGTCTCTTGGTAGAGTCGAAGTCAGTCCATTTTGGTTTTCCTACATTTATCCACATTCATCTTGAGTTCCACTGATCATTTGTCTTAAGCACCTAAGGGTTCAAAGACTGACCACTACTTCATCATTTGACATGGTTAAGCATGGACTTTCATTCATTTTAAACCCAATGCCAGAAGTTGAACAGAAATCTCGATCTAATGTCAAAATTGTTCCAAAGTTATGACCTATTAAGGACCGAGGAGATGGGCCTCCTTGTAGGAAACAATATTTCTCAAAACAATTTCAACATTGTTGTCGCTCTTTCCTTCCAAGTCAGAAGTGCACTTAGGATTTCTTCTATGATTCCACCTATACCCCCCCATCATCCTCCTCAAGCTCATCCTAAACGGCGCGCTCTCATCATTTAATTCATTTCACAATCCGATGCCAATAAATCAACACCGATCCGCCTTTTCGAAATAACCACTGATGATTGGGGCTCAGCTGTGTATTAATTTCCCGTCTCGTTACCCAGGATCAACCGAAAAAAAAGGAAAACTAACAACCAAAACCGAACATGAAACACTTTACGGGAGCCTTGTAGTAGGTGGTCTCGTTGGGGAGTGAAATTATGTTCGCCAACGGTTGTAGGCATACCTCCCCCCCTTTCGACATCATAAATCGAGGACACACCGAGATTTCAGATTTCCCATTCAACCACTGGATGGCTTCCCTAAAGCCGATAACACATTTGTAAATGAATTTTTCAAAAACGATAGTTCGCCGGATGCTCTTTTGTTTTCCGGTTGTGAATCTGATTCAATTAAAATGGCGAAATAATATTTAGTCGTTGCATTAAAAATTCATTTCACCGTTTCGTTTTCCTTTTTTTTTTTGTGGTAAACTCCCGGGCGTACGCATTATCGACGCGTAAACAAACGATTTAAGGATTACCACCGGCACCCGAATCGTATGAATATTCATAAGGGTTTCGTGTGCATCTGTGGGGAAATTGCAATTTTTTTTTGCACACACACACGTTCATACATTTTCCGGGACAATTCACAGGGAACACTCGATGCAAGAGTATCAATCGCGTTTCCACACCCGATGAGATGATGACACCCTTCGGTGGGGGGGTGAAGTCTAACCACAAACAGGGCGCAGGAATTGGATTGAAAAAGTCTAACTGTAACTGTGGAGGTAGCTACATTTTTTTTGTTGGTTTCTTTGTGTGGATTTTATTTGGCGGACAATTTTCGGGTCGAAATTGGATTCCTTTATGGATTTTCATTGAGTCGCGGACTGGAGGTAGGATTTGGAAGTGGATATTGCGGTTCACGGGTGCAATTGATTGGGAGTGAATGGAAAATTGATTCCAGCCACCAATAAGGATGCAATTTTTTGTAACAAAATTGTATTTAGAAGGTTTCGATTGGAATATTGATTGCGAGGAGGACCTTAACAGGCTTTAAGTTAGCAGATCTTCTGTCCGCAGCTGAATTGTTGATTCCGAAACTCATAACTCATAAGCAGTCTCGAAGGTTGTTACAAAATGGATGCTACCGGGAGAACAAATCCTGGGTGGACAAGTGGTACAACGGTCTAGTGGCAAAGTAGATCTGGCCTCGGCTGGATCTGAAACGCATATCAGAACCGTAATAGGTGTCAACACGGAACACTGTCTAATAGGCAAGTATGCAACAAGGCTTGGCGTATTTTTGTAGAAGCTCCATGGATGAAGTGGAGGAGGAAACCATTCCCTACCTTTTCTGTAACTGCCCAGCTCTCTCCCACTAAAGAAGGCTCTACCTAGGAGACTTCTACTTTGACGACTTAGGCGATCTGATAAACACAGATGTCAGAAACCTACACCGCTTCATCAGAAGCTTGGTTCAACGAGTAGGTAAGGAGAATGGACCTACCCCTGGTCTAAGTGGTAGCCACTTCAACCAAACTTAACCTAACTCACAGAATGTTCCCAAAAAAGTTTCATAGAACACCATTGGACTTATTCGGCCTACAAAAGCAGTGAATAGAAGGAAAGAGCAGGCAATACACAATAGTGAACCTCCTCTGTCCTAGTGCTGCTTTCCCTTCTTCAGCGAAGATGGTATTAACAATGCTTCTATGGCTTAAGGGAACACTTCGTTAGGAAGAAGCTCTGTTCTGTCCTGCACTTAGGTGGGTGGAAGTAATCCCCATCGATCATAGGAGAGTAAACGGTAACAGGTAACAGTAGAAGCTTAAGAAGAAGAAACTAAGGGAAGCTGGACTGCAAGACTTTACCGGACACGGATGTTTCAACGATTATCTGCACGCAATAGGAAAAACAACGAGCCCAGCGTTGACTCAAGACAACAATGAACACATGGCTTGCAGAGACACGAAGACTAGAAACGGAGGTAAGCGGAATCACACCGAAAAATATCGTGACGGAAATGCGCACGAGTGAGGAGAATTGGAACCGATTGTGGTCCTGCATCAAAAAAGTACTGAAGAGAAAGGAAACGGAACAGGACAACAACCCGTCAAGACAATAGAAGATTAGAGTCCATAGAATCTGTGAAGTAATGTAGGAGGCAGTTTCGAGGCTGGTTCGCTTGAAGATGGAGGGGATTTAGTTGCTGGGAGTCCGATACCCTTGGGGAACTTGGTCACCTCTGACGGTGCATGACGTATTTCCTGTTAAATGAAAAAAGGAGGACAACCTGATGAGCAAACCAAATCTTGACAACTTCTACTGATAAAGAAGGTTTTCGAGTTCAAAGAATTGTACGTCTTCAAAGTAATATCCCTTATGAGACGCTCTATAACATTCTGAGCCCATTACGGTCTTTGGAGAACCTATAAGGAGGCGCTTAAACAAGTTTGGCTCAGATATTGCAGACTTCCATTCTCTTCGAATCCAGTCATGTTGCTGCCAGTTTGTCAATCAAAACATCTTTCGCAACCCCAATGGCTTGGAACAGAGGTTAACTCTTCCTAATCGTCTCGAGACTGAGGGCTGCAATTCAAAAATGTGTCGATGTGTCCAAGCCAATGTAGTTGATGTAAACTACTTTTCTGAACTATGTCCACATCCTGGTACAGCTCATACAGTTTACGGTTGTAACTCAGACGTTTAAGGGAGTAAGATGGGAAGGAACACTTCCCTAACTAGAACTAGAAAAACACAGGCACCTAGAGCTACTTCTGATGTTAACGAAATCGATTCTAAAGATTTAAGGGCTGCTTGGCTGACGAGGCTTCTTAAATCGCCAATATTTTCACCACGAATACGTTGCAATGGTTAGAAAGGCGAAAGAGAGAGGCTAAGATTTGAGGTATGTCGGAGAAAATACTCCCCTTACCTCATATTTGGTCTTGAAAACATCCGTGTAGATTGATGAAGGCTCCTTCTCTCTGATGTGATGTCATCCTTCCAAAACGGTCTGTAAGGGACGAGTTCACCTTGGAATTTTTTGTCGAAGTTGGGCGGGGGTAAGCTGTAATCTGTGGCTTCTAGGCTAATGGCTGCAATTGTAAACAAGAAAACTGATCGTAAGTCCTTATTGACTGGAGTTTCTACTTGTCGGCATAGTTTCTAGAGTTCGCTGCTCTTCACTCAAGCTTTGGATTCAACTGCTTTTACAACAAACCTGGCTGTATTCCGCCTTAGCATGTCCTGAAGAGCTAGACGAAAATGTACTTCTTGGTGCCGCCTACCTACTTACCTGACAGAGTTGACATTCCTCTCGGGCCAGAAAGACATAGCCCACATCGAACCAAAATAGAGCAAATGAAAGCCTGAGCAGGACTGTGTCGTGACTACTGTGTTATGGATGCTTCCACAGGGCCTGATGTGGACCCCATTTACAATGGTGAAGTGTCAGGTGGAAAGTTCCTAAATTGGACTCTTGATCATTGGAAATGGGGTCCATATCAGGCCTCGTACAAGCATTCATAGCACAGTAGTCACGACGCAGTCCTGCTCAGGCTTTCATTTGCTCTATTTTGGTTCCTCTGCTCCGAGAGGAATGTCAACTCTGTCTACAAGACAATTGAGAAGACTGCAACGCTTGCAAGCTCACTTTCTAGAAGTAAAAGTCCATTTCGACACGGTTTCCCCACTTTGGTGGTTGATGTGAGGGACTTTCTGGCTACCTGACCGTCTGCGTATGTCAACGTTATGTTCAAGCATTGGGTCGCTACTGAGCGCTAGGTCTAGCATTTCTGTCTGTTCGAGTCTTCAATAGTAGTCTTTCTAACCTCCCTGCTCCTACATTCCGCTCATGTTAGGATACGTCCCCCGAAAGCTTTGTCGAAGTTCAGTCTAGGTCTGAAGTAGTCAGTTGGAAACATTACCATCTCTTGCTATAGTGACGCGGCTTAGCAGTCCAGATTCCTTGTAGATCTAGTGAACAAGGGAGCAAGAGCACTATCTGTGTGACATGTTTGCAGTGAGGCATGACACATAGAAAGGATGACCATTAGGAAGGATCCACATCAGTTTTTGTCAGCTACGAGATGAACTGTGTCCGTAAACTGCTCGACTTTCTTTAAAAAAAAAAAAACAGTCAAATGCTCCATCTTTTCGAGGACATTTCCATTTTGTGATCACGACGACCTCATCGTTCCGTTGAGACCCCCTCAAGACCCTCATCACTGACTCACACTCTGCAAGTACAACAGTTTTTAGTTCATCATTGACTGCCTCATTATGAAACCACTGTTAGGTAGGCACTCAGAAGCAACAATTAGAACACATATCGAGAGGTGGTCGATCCACATTTCACTGGTCCGAACCGACATCAAGTCGGTCGTCATGGAATGTGTTTTAACGCCTCCTTCAACCCAATTTGCCATTTTGCAAAAATAATGGAAACATAATTTTTATAGTTCGCGGAAATAGCTGGGGCCCTGCAGTCTTCAAAACTTTTAAAGTTAATTAATCCACACAACAGTCGGGGCAGGAAGGTCGGTATTCCATTTCCATTTTCATTTGCAACCAACCAACCAACGACTAGTTGTCTTTAAATACTCGTCCGTTGGTACCCCCACCACCATCCCCATCGCATCGTTGGTAAATCCATTTAAATCCGAACAATTAACCATTTTTAAGTGCAACCGCTGCGAGTTTCAAAATGGAAGAGTGGAAGCTCATTTCCATTCCCTGATGATGTTTCTGCTGCTGTTTGCGCTGTGGCAGCCCCTTTCGCGGAGCCTTTAAATCCGCGACTGGTGCCGTTTGCTCGTAAAAATCTGTCGAGCCAATTTAATGCTCCATCTTACAGGCTCACCACATCCATCTGCATTCCGCTAGTGAAGCGTCCATCAACTCGTCGTTGTCGACACGAATGTGTCCAAGATGGGACGACCATCCTCAGCGAAATGTCATACCACATGCATGGCATTGGCATTCTGTTCCTTTCGCCACGTATAGTCCACCAAATCTTTGGTTGGGATTACCTGCGTCCCAGCTACAAACGTGAGGTCATTAAATTTGGATTAACGAAACGCGAAAAACGCAGACCAGACACTGGGCTAAGACAAGAGGATGATCCAAAGGACAGAGAGACAAGGATCGGGTTCCAGAAAAGTGGGAGAAAACAGAAAAAAAAAAAAAAAACGACAAAAGACACGTAATTTGTTAAACGAGTAGGCGTGTCCTACTCATTACGCTCTCCGTTCCTAGGGCCACGAATCTCTCTGGCTCTGATATGTCCGACAACGGAGGCCCTATGATTAAAATTTGACATTCTTGGATTTCCTTTGGAGGTTAGGTTAGGTTTAGAGAGCTCCGCCTGGTGATTATGTTGCTCCACTGTGTTCGTGGTGGCGCGCGGTGTGATGGTGACTTTGGCGCTCCGACACAGGGCCATATGCCTGATAAATGACTCCTCACGTTCATTTTTGGTTGTTTTTTCTTTGTGATGTGGCACACATACCTAAACAAATTGTATCTCGTCCAGCTAACCCCCGCCGCCGCCGCCGCCACCGCCACCGCTGCCGAAGACGAAGATTAATAATTTGTTTTCGGACTTTGATTTCATGGTTTAATTTTGTGATTAATTTTTTGTAATTATGAGCTTCTCTTCTCGGCAGAGGAAATGAGAAATTAGCTTGAGAGCTTGTGAAAGGCAATAGATAGGTTGGTATACCATGACAAATTTTTGACATATCCCCGAGGTAAACAAATCTTGGGAAACACAATCTGGAAGAAGTTGAAAGTTGGTCACACTGACATGCACGCATTGATGGCATACAACAGTTCATCAGTTGAATTAAGTGTTTTACATATAAAAACTGTGGATAGACCAAGTTTCATGGGCCAAAAGGTATAAGACTATCCGAGTGCTCCTTCACTACAAACAGTATACGTTAGCTACCTTCCTAGACATAGAAAGTGCCTTCAATAATGTGCATACCGAATCCATTCTGGAAGCTTGGCATGGAGGACTTTTCAGGAGGATCATTCAGTCACAATTGGGGAACAGCCTCATAACCAAATCCGTAGATAGAGGCACTCCGCAGGGTGGATTTATCTCACCTCTTCTATGGCTCCTCGTCATTAACAACGACGGAGTTCGATAACATTGAAATCAAGGCAGTCGCGTATTCGGACGACGTGGTTATTTTAGTATCAAGGATGTTCCTCTCAGTGAATAGTGAAATCACAGAGAGTGCTCTGACTAAGACACAAGCTGTGGACCGGACGTTAATCCGAGTAAAACTGAATTGATGCTATTTACTACCAAAATACAAAAAACCAACTTTCAAGCTTCCACGTCACAACAATCAAACACTCACTGTATCTTCCAGTAAAAGGTATCTTGGCGTCATTTTTGACCCCAAGTTCAACTGGAAACTAAACATAGAACAGAGAGTAAAGAAAGCATGCATCGCTTGTAGTAAGACCTTTGGCAAAAGGCGGGGCCTTAAACCTAAGATTGTCCTTTGGATGAACACTGCCGTAGTGGTCCACCTTATGCAAAACGTACAACATCACAAAACTAAGTAGAGTCCAACGAACCGCTGGTATTGGGATCACAGGAGCGATTCGATCGAGTCCGTCAGAAGCTCTCAACGTGCTCCTCCATATCCCGCCTCAGGGCTTGCACATCAAATACATCGTTTCGTGTAGTGCTATCAGACTCAGAAAATCTGGGTTCTGGTCCCCCAAAACCTATGGCCACAGCAAGGCTCTTGACCTGCTGTCTAGGGATCTGGCCTCGACCATACCTGACTACACGACTCCTAAACTTAAATTCAATAGTGACATTTAGGTTCACTTTCCGGAAAGGACGGAATGGAACAATAAACCTACCCCTATCAAACTACCAAGTATCAATCTTCACCGACAGCTCCAAGATGGAGTGTGGCGTTGGAGCAGGTGTCTCCTCAGCGGAACTGAAGGTACCCAAATCGTATCGCCTCCCAAACTCTTCGAGTGTCTTCCAGGCGGAGGACCTAGCGGTTAGAGAAGCCTGCAAGATATTAAGCCTCAGCCCAACTACCACAAGTAGCATAGAAACCTTTATTGATAGTCAGGCTGCCATCAAAGCGCTCCACTCTCTCACTTCGTCCTCCAAATTAGTGGAATAGTGTAAGGAAACTTTAACGCAGGCTAACGCTCGATTCAACATCACTCTTCTCTGGGTTCCCGG
This sequence comes from Criorhina ranunculi, assembly GCA_951813785.1. NCBI lineage: Eukaryota > Metazoa > Arthropoda > Insecta > Diptera > Syrphidae > Criorhina > Criorhina ranunculi. The sequence continues at coordinate 31,616,863 of OX638385.1, read as the reverse complement.
CCATAGAAATACAGAAAGGAATGAGAGAGCCGACATGCTAGCCAGATGTGGCTCTACCCTGGATGCCTCCCTTGCGGAGTCAGTCTGCTCTCTGATGGGATTCATCAATGGCAAAATTTTCCAACACTTTCTCTCTATCGCCAACTCTTGGTGGAAAAGTCTTGGCCCACCTACAATAAAAACAGAACGAATGACCTAATAGGAACCGCATCGAGACAGCTAGAATCTCGGCAATTAGCACAGGCCACTGGTCAATTGGTCAATACGCTGCCAAGGTAGGCATTCCGTTCAACCCCCACTGCCGTAGTTGTGACAATTCACACGAAAAGGAAACGTTATTCCACTTTCTCCGTGACTGCCCGGGACTTGCCAGAGCCAGACAGCGCACTCTCAAAATACCCTCTTACATAAAATTCTGCAATTTCTATAACTCCACAGGATGGATCTGAAAACTACACTCTCAGCTACGCCCATCAACATCCAGGTCACATGAGTTGTGGTATCAAAACAGCGCATCCGCGCTACTATGGTCTCTGGCAGGTTCACCAGTTTCAACCACTTCTAACTACCTACCATCCGAGTGCTCCAACTGAGTCGGTTAAGGTGCTATCATTTCTCTGTAGCGCTGAAAATTAGCAGTGATCTCATCGAAAGGCACATGACATCAAGGAAGATCTACCCCCTTACCTAGGTAATGTATACCAATACACTCAAGTCCAAAGAGGGTCCATTTTGACACCATGATTTCAGAGGACATTTCCTAATCTACTCGTCCTCGAACCACTAGCCAGAACGGAACAACTTTTCGAAGTCGAAAGCACATGAAGTGTCCTGAGAACTCCTCCAGAGTTAGACAGAGGTGCTCTCCGGATTTCTCCGCCGTTCTTGCAGCTGCCTCCTCATCCTATAGACACATTTTTCTTCAGATGATCCTGTGGACAACACTACCACCCATTTGATAGTTCCTCGCGTCATGTTTAGAACGTTTCTCTTGCTAAAGCCGCCTCTTTTCCTGCTTTTTGACCCACTTTCCCATCTCCTTAGATCCTCATTCGTGGCCCACCTGTCGGTCATATCCGTTCACCATCTAGACAATCAGATACTGAATCCTGATTCACTGCGTGTCCTCTAATCCAAGCCAGTATCATGTCATTTTGAGTTCCATTTTGACACATTCCATCGCCATTGATGTGTTGAGACCTGTCTGCTCCATGTGCCTGGCCACCGCCTATTTGCCCAAAGTGAAAGTGGTCCAGGACGTGAAGCAGTGCCAACATCTCAGCTTGGCATACCGGAACGGCAACGACCGGCTAGATCCACCACCCATACAAATGCTTTAGTCTCCTTACCCTCTGTCCAGAAGCAATCCATTACCGATAAAGCTCTGTGGTAAGCCTTCCTCTCTCTCTATCATTCATAGACGCATCAACGTCCTTTATTTCGTTTTTCACAAGATCCAGTCCATAGACAGTTCCGCTTTAGCGCCATTTGAATCCTCCGTAGTTCCGTCTGCTGTTTTAATAAGTCAAGCGGCAGGATTCGCAGAATCTGTTGCCTGCTAAGTCATAGGCCCAACCAGCCTCTATTTTCCATGGAATATATGTACAGTAATCCCCGGATATGTACTCCCCCGCGTAACCCCCATTGCTAACCAAACATTTCAGGCTTCAAAAATTGTCAGCAATATAAGCGGATACGGATAGGTAACTCCCACTCTTAAGGGCCCAAAAAAATAAAAAAAAAACCCTTAAGGCAGCTATCCGGGGAGCACTGTACATATGTCCGCGGATGGTTACTTTAACGAAAATATCCTGTGTTGGGCATAAATTCTGGTTGTCCTGCACCTTCAATCTTGTGTTCCATTCTACCAACCTTTCACTTACGAAATCCCAGAGACAGATCTCTCGCATCAGAAGAAATATGGTTGACGTAAACTTCCTTTGACCCTAAAAGGACGTTTTAAGCCCGACTTATCTCCGAACCTACCTCAGCTTTTAATATATCCGCGAAGCCTATTAGTTTCCCCCTCTCAAAACTGTAACCACTTAACATTTAATTGTCTCAAAACTATTCTGTCGTATGCCGCTCCCCATGACAAGTACATTCACCAGGACTAAGCGGGGGGAGGGGGGAAACAAAACAAAAAAAGGAAAAAGAAATTGCTTCGCTTTTGATAGCCTATAATTTTCCTAAATTGCCTTTGTGTGGTTTGTTCCCTCTCTCTCTCTGTCCTTGTCAGTCATGTGTACACATACAAACATGTCCTCTTTGCAAAAAAAAAAAAAAACATTTTCTTTCGGGCAAATTAAATGTCCTGGAAAAGTTTTGACACGAGAATTAAGTGGAAAAATATTTATGCATGCATGTAACGCCCGCGTCTCTCACACACACACACACACAGTCGAAAGGACACAGAAAGGAAATAGGCAATAAAGTTGGCAAAATACTAGAATTTTGTTGTTTATTTCCTTAGTTCGCGTGCTTTACGTTTCGGAGAAATGTCACGTTGAGGATATTTTTTCAAGGAGGCAAAGTGAAATGACGCGCAAGGGCTTTGGACAAGTGGCAACAACCGAAAAATGCAAATTTTTGCCGGGACTTTGTTGAAGTGGAGGCTTGTGATTGTGTATTATTTTGGAGGCGGTTAGGGGTGGTGATTTGCGACGTTTAGGAAGGGTTTCCACTTAAGTGGCGTATAATTTGTGTGAGGTTTGAATGGCGGCAGTAGTTCTGTGTTCGGAGCAAATGTCAAGCCAACTGATCGATGCCACTTTGTCAAATGTACAAGCTCCACCACCACTCATAGCTAATGGGCACTGGAAAGCAATTAATAATCGAAATGTCATCTTTGACCTTTCCCCAAGATACATGATCACAGATAGGCGGATGCCTCACCGATCAAACGGCATGTGGATGAAGGGAGGCCGGTCGGAAAGAATCGAACTTGTCACGGCTGTCAGTTGGCAAACGATAGAGAAGGATGTGTGCGTGATAAACCCCGCGATCAGTGATCGTGCAATATCCCCCTTGCAACTTGTCAGCCTGACCAACCACCACCACTATATCGCCAATGTACCTGTCTGTCATTGCGGGGCTTCTCTAGCGGAGAGTCGATTCGATTGGCCAGCCAGTGGCGGGCTGGTTCAATCGGCCAAAGAGCCTTAAAAACAATTAAAAACCCCATTCATGGCTCGTGTACCGACTAATAGATACCGAAAAGCAATTTGTTGTTCTGAAGAGAGGCGACCGAGACCCGTGTGTACCGAGTGATCCATTGTGGCGGCTGTCCATTGTTGGGGAATTCCATGCCGCCACCGTTGATGGAATGACTCTCCGATTTCTAGGGAAAAGTACACACAGTGCTCCGTTTGGGGTATGGTTTTGATGCTGAAGCGCCATGGGGGACGAAATCAAAAAAACTAACGCGCTCAGAGAGATTCACTTTCAAAGTGATCCCAATGTGATGTCGCGTAGCGTCCACTTGGAACGCGCGTCGTCGTCGTCGTCGTCGTCGTCGTCCCACGGCTTCAATCATCTCAATCTGACACAATACATATATATTTCTTTGTTTTTGTTGTTTCCCCATTCCCAACCATCGTCTGTTGCTCCTCGTCATCTTCATGGATTGGAGTAATTATATTTTTGGATGTGTGCTTGTGTGATAAATTGCTTTAGCTTCGCAGGAGATGTAGAAAACGACGACGTCGCCGCGCCGACAGTCTCACCTGTGATGTGTCTAAAGATACATACATGCAGCGCGGAGCACAAGCGATTGCGACAATAATAACAATCGGTCGTCGGGTGAGACATATTGAACTTGTGTTCAAAGATCGTTTGAAGATTGATCGAATGGCCAGTGTCCTTCGCAGTAGTGGGCAATTCTTCAATTTGTTTTCAGATCACATCGACAGATCGATGGAGACGGAGGGGCCAGTGTACATTCGTCATTTATTTTTCGGCTTGGCAGGGGTCTGCCATCGATTCGTGGAGGCAGAGTCTCATTCTTCAAAAGAGAGTCGAATCCGTCATTGGAAAACGGACCGAGAAGCGATCGGAACGCATTGGGAGTATTGATTCGTCACAGCGGATCGCGTTTATTGCTCGCTGTGAAGTGCGACACAATGGATTGATTGTGTTCACATTGTGTGATGGATTTTGGATTTCAAAAAGAATAAACGTGGAGCGATTAACCGTGGGAGAAAAATATCTGCGATTGGATAGATTTTGCAGTAGAAACTCGCAACTACCTTTCGAGAGAGGAGTTTGTTGCTGTTCTAGTTATTTACGAGAGAATGTCCTTGCGTCCTAGCAGAACATTCTTCAGAGTTGACTTAGACTGATTGCAAAAGAGTGTTCATCTCGTTTGGTCGCTTAAGTGGTTCCACAGTCAACGTCAGGAACTATCCCAACCAGTTCCCAGACTTCCAGTCCAGTTTGAAAAACGTCAAGAAATCTACACCCAGCTCGAATGACCAAGAACGTTTCTACTTACTTACTGGCCAGCGGCCCTTTTTTGCCTAGGGGGTGGTGGAGAAACGCTCCTTACTAAAAAAACACCTTTAACCCCTTTTTTTCCACTTTGACACCATTCACTCCAGGACCGCTTTGCGCATTACTTCAGAGTGGTTTCGTCTTCTTTCCCCACTGGGGACCGGCTTTTTCATATTTCTTTCTCCTGTTGCGGGTTGACTCTTTCTTGCCGGTGAGGCTTTGGTCTTCCTCTCCCTTTTTTGTTTTGAGTACCTTTTCCAAGACCTTTTCGCTTACATATTTGTGGTTATGTTGTCCGGGGTTATAATGCCAAAAACATGGATTCCAGTGATCTTCTTATAGCTTCCCATCTACTGCAGGCAAAGAACGCGTGGTTAGTGTCGTCCACTTGAGAGTCGCCTTACTGGCAAGCTAACGTTAGAAACTGGGTGACGTAATAGTTTGACTCACCGTGTTTCCGTCCCTTCCATTTGGCAACGTTTGGGATCAGCCTCGCGGTCCATCGCCCTCTGTTTTCTGCACTCCTCTCTTGCCACTGCTGTTTTGTAAGCTCTTTTGCCTCTTCTGTAGCCGCCTTTACTCCAATTTCTGTCTTTTTGTCGAAGACGTACTTTCTCTCTGCCACCATGCGACTATGAGGATGGCTGGTTACGAGACCGTTCGGTATGAGCTTGCGACTCATAGGGCTCCGCGTCTCTGGCCATTTGCTTCCTGTATTTCTCTTGTCGCGGTGCATCAGTCCATATCTCACGCCCATAGAGGAGAATGGCGTGGCAAATTGTCATTAGGAGCCTTCGATTGCTGGCTGTGGGTCCACCTACGTTTGCCATTAATCTGCTCAGCGGCATTGTGACCTTCGCAACTCGTTCGAATGTGGACCTATCTGTTGCCAGAAAGTGAGCTTCGTATTAATACCTAGCCCCAGGTTCTGCTTCTGTGCTGTTTATCACCTCAGACCCAACTTAAAAGTCAAGTCGACGATAGTCGGGATCCTCTTCCTAGTCAGAAGGACTATCTCCGTCTTTTCTGTGGTCAGACGTAGACCATGTTCTTCCAACCGGAGAAGTACCCATCTCATAACCTGGTTCAGTTTTATTTGCGCAATAACGGTGTCTCTTGCTGTAATCGTCGCGGCGACATCATCTGAATACCCCACCAGGAAAGTGTCTTTGGGCATCTCCATGCGAAGGATGCCATCGTAGGAAATGTTTCAGAAGTCGGGTCCCAGAATCGAGCCTTGTGCTGCCCCAGCAGTGACCTCCTTTCTTCGCGTACCTACTGTGGTGTTATATAGCAGTTCTCTGTTTGAGATAGTCCTTCATCATCCCCAAGAGATTCTCGGGAATATCAAAGATGTTTTCGAGCGTGTTCAGCATGTCTTCCCATCTGGCTGAGTGGAAGGCGTTTTGCACATCCAGAGTTGCCAGCAGATTGCTCACTTGACCTGTTTGGGCGGTCCTTACCACTTCTTCAATTGTTCCAATCATGGAATGGCCCTTTCGGAAGCCGTGCTGTCTTCAAGAGAGATCTCTTGCACTTTGTATCGCTGCCGTGAGCCTTGGTTTCAGTACTTTTCCAAAGGTTTCTCTGCGGTGTCCAGCATACGAAGGACTCTATATGCTGATGGGAGATCCGGGTTTCCTTTCCCTTTGCTAATCAGTACCAAACGTTACTCGCTTCTGAGGAAGACTCCTTCTTGCAGACAGCTGTTGTACATGTTCAGCAGCAGCTGGGGTCGTGTTTGAGCAATTACTTAAAGCACTTCCGCCGGTATTCCGTCGGGTCCGGGGCTTTTCGGTTCTTTAGAGTTTTTGCCGCGACAATCAGCTCTCGATTCACTGAACATTGGTATTTCCTGTCGTTGGGTCGTAATGGTGTCAGTGTTGGGCCTGATGGGATGAGTTGGGAAGAGTGTGTCCACTATGTGTTTCTTCCTTTCTTCGCTGAGAATAGAGCTGGCCTTCTGCGCCCCCATCTTTTGCATTACTACCCTGTAGCCTAGTCTCCAGGGGTCGTTGTTGACGTCTCGGCGGAGATCCTCCCACTCCCTTTTTTTGCTCGCATTGTGTCCCTCTTGAGTTCGGATCTCATGCTTCCAAATTCCTATAGAATGTCCTCCGCTGATTCAGCGTGCCTTCTTCTTCCCCTGGTGACTTTCCGACGAAGATGGAGGCATTTTCTTCGGAGTGCAGCTATTTCGTTATTCCACCAGTACACAACTTCCCTGTTTCTGCTGAAGCTACTCACTCGGGGCATCGAAGTATCACCTGCCAGCCGTATGAGATTCATCGTAGCTTCAGTCTTTATTTCAGCAGCACCCGTTATTTCTAGGATAGCGCTTTCTCGGCCACAGACGCAAGAAGTTCCTCGTTGAGTCTACCGACGTTCCACCTCGGTGTTCGTCTTTGGTTTCGGCTAGTAGCTCGTTGTTCATTTCGTAGGGCGAAGACGATGTATTGGTGATCGCTGCCGGTGCCTCTCTGAACATTTGACATCTCCCAGAGCCTAGCACGTGATCCAGCGCGTGGTGGGGTCTTCGATTCAGCGCATAAGCAGCACTTTGCGCCTTTTTTGGCAGACGACGAAACAATAAGACTTCCACTAGACACCATATAACCCTTGGACGTCTGTCCAAAGCTTGATATTTCTTTGCATGGATGGTGGGGATATAACATTTGTTATTAACACCAGATGGCGCTGTTATTGTTTTTCTGTGATTCAAACCCAAATCGGGATCTAATGCATGAACCACTTAGCTATGGTGACCACATATTCGTTTAGCCTCTAGGGGGTTTCTCAGACGTCATCCATCAGACGTCCACTTTACAGCGGATTCCTGCAATCACCATTTGTTTCTTCTATGGATCTACACACGTGTTGGTTAAATCTGATGATCTTCAGCTTCAGGGCATTGCCTCAACGCGACAAAAAAGTCGAAATTCAACTCTAACCACTGACGGCAAAGAGGTGTTTATTGTTCGCATCGTTAAGGAGATGACACACTGATGGACTTTTTTGGTGGTGAGCTAGCTGATCGTGGTATTTAGGCGACAGCTGATGATGTCGATGATGGAAGTAGCCTCTGGCAAACAAATTCTCATGTGATTCATCAAAACAAATAGTTGTGTGCCAGATTGGCTATGAAGACCATTTTACCTACTCTGACACCTCGTAACCTCTGTTGAAAGACATTTAACTTGATCCCTCTCCTCTTTGGCTAACAATCACCAATAACATTGTCGATATAATGTCTATACTCCGGGCCACAGAGCCTTGAAGGGACATTAAAATATGCTCATGCTGATATTTCTTTTCAAAACTTATGTCTACCACCAGCCAGGCAAGACAGGAAATTTATTTAGCTTCTCAAATAGTTTCACGCCTGCTAAGTACCCCCAACAAAGACTCCTTCAGACCCCGCAAATAATTATAAAATGACTGACGAAAGGCTTCTAAAAACGTGTACGTACACAACCGAGACTCTTTTGCCGACATCATCCTTGGTGGACCGTAAATCACTTCAAGTGAAGAAATAAAATTGCATTGATGCAGCAAACGCAATGGGATGGATGGTTGGATGGACCAAGGCAAATAGATCTGGAATTCGTTAAAAGTCCATTCGGAGCTCCTCCACAAGCAGAAGAAGGTCCACTCTTCACAAGGAGCACTGGAGTTTAAAATTTACGACAAAACATGCGCGTAAAAGTCAACGTCAAAGGCGTTGTTGTTGGGATGTCGACCATCGGTTGTTGGTTGTTGTCAATGCACAGCGGCGGCAATGGTATTGCTGATGTTGGTGGTGACGGGCCGGCGTCAGAATGTTGTGGACGCACTTTATTTACCATGTAATTAGGAAACCGATAGGCTAAATGCGAGTTGGCAACTGTTTAGCCATTTGTATAAGTTCAGAGGCTTGCGACGCCGGTCGATCATATCTCAATCATACTTTGCGAATGACTTACGCACAACAGGTGCGCAGGTGTTCTAAAAGAATTTGGCTAGTGATTTGTATCCATTGTGAGGTGTTGCAGTTGCCAGACATAGGTAATCTTCTTGTGAATGAGTTACATAATTGGGAAATGAGTTACCTTCCCTTTGTTTGATTCCTTAATCCAGGTCAACCCTGACGAATGATTGTAACAGACTCTACGAGAATATGTTTCCTTTCTCAATCACCACGCATCCCTTTCCAATTGATGAATCGATCCACAAAAATCTGGCCTCGATAAATATGTCTAAGCCTCCTCCCCGTTCCAATTGTCCTAGATGTCCGAGTAATTGGACCCGAACAAAGGTGTCAGCCTGCACACATTCTCCGTCTCCGTCTCCTTGTAAATTAAGATTTATTGCGGCCAAAGTACAAGTGGACCCGATATGTAGATGGACACCACCCGACTTCCTCCGACACCACCCGATACCGATCTGACAGTGATGCATAGTTTTTATTTAAATTCCTAACATTGATGTGTTCCGTTCATTTGGTATTAAAATATTCCTTCTACTTACCTCCTTGTGTGTGTGTGGGGGGGGAGGGGAGGAGGTTGAAATAAATCCATCACCTGTGATAAGGGCCACAACCCTTTCCTGTGCTTGCATATTGCAAGCGATCCAGCACCAACCTTTCTGCACATCCTTCAGCTAAATAAATATATTATGAGGCTTTGACACGCAACAATTTTCTCCAATGCCAAGAGAGGGTAGGATACAAAAAAAAAACGAATAACTGTCACCCTTATTCCACTACCATCCACCCTTAGTAGACTTGTGTTGGCTCCACCACCCCTTACGGAGTAATTTTCAAAATGATTTCTGTGCCATTAATTACACTTGATTAGTGCTGGCAGCGCAGTGGAACACATAGTTGAACAAAACATATGTCACGATAGTGTCCTGTTCCGTCCAGCAGCGGAGGGATCGCTTTACCGGCTTCCACCCCTTTTATGAATTTGTCGTTAAGGTGAGGTGGACACATTTTACCTTGAACAATGGGCCCTGCGGTCGATCATAAGGTATAAATCTTGAAAAAAGGAACTCCGCCTTTCATTTTATAAACTGACATTTGAGTTACAGTTATAGTGCAGTGGTATGCGCGAGTGTAGAGAAATGATTTAAGTGCCCACCGTCTCGCCGCCATCAGGCATAATAATTGGCCTTTGTGGTGCGATTACATTCGTATTTATGTATGTGTGTGTGCAACGAAAGAGTTGAAAATGTCACGTAATGGAGTTTGACAAAAGGCACGCAGGTACGTATGAGTATTTGTCAGAGAGAGAGAGAGAGATCTGTGACATTTTGTTAAGGGAAAATGTCAACTTGTTAAGCTCTGTCAGTGTAAATGACAAGAAAACAGATTGATTTGGCAGCACTTTGTAGTTTCAGCACGAACAAATCCACGGAGTTATCTGACCTCGTAGTTGAACCGATAACCACTACCTACTTACCCTTGCTCCTGACTCTTTAGGAGAAGAAAATCTTCTCCTCAACCTCTTCGCCAAATTTTCTAGTTTGGGACGGAGAAAGCTTCAGAACAGCCGCTCCTGACAAAGAGAACATGCTTGTCGATGTCAGCGATAGCTACTCAGTCGCTAGCTTCAACCTCTCCAGATTGTCAACATCTTCTAGACGCAGAAAAATAGCGAACAGCAAACTGACGGAAACAGAACGTAAGCGACTACATAACGCACGTGCCTATCTGCAGACACAGAGCCTTTTCGAGAACAAGCCCTCTGCTCGCACACCGATGGATGCTGCTTCTGCAGATAACACTAGCGATAGGAGGTTGATAGGGCCACCTACCCCTCTGACTGGCAAACACCGTTCGGGGGAAGGGCCGATCCCACCCACCACCTCCAACACGGAATCCACTGGAGACCTATTAATCCCTTCACCCAGACGTTGCATCAAGCCTACTGCTGGTATGGATCTGGTGAAGGGGGAGATAGCCTCTGAGGTCGCGAGGGTGTTGTCATCCACAACCGGTCTGGTGGGGGATCGGCAGCGGACTCTGATTCACTGACATACAGACACAGAGGGACGAATCGCCCACGGGACCCAACCGGAGTACCATCAAACTCACCTTCTGGGGGTTGCATCAAGCCTATTGCTCGTACGAGCCCGGAGGGAGAAAAGATGGCTCTCGGGGAGGGTGGTGAGGGGAGTGCCGCTTCCAAGAAACATCTCATTATGCGTACTCGATGCGGGCGCCTTTCACTAACCTGGTGAATGTTGTCGTGACGTCATTCGTACTAACTCCAAACCCGACAGCCTTACGACAGTCATAGAGGCTCTATCCGCTGCCTCTCAACAGCATTCATCGGGAATTTCTGACTTTAATGTTGGCGGGAGGCACGAGGCCAGAAAGCTTTTTCAATGCAACGAGATCCTGCGTAGACAACGACGAAACGCAGTCAGGATTATCCGGCGTCTTAATAAGAGAGACCTCGAAACCTTCACGGTTTAGAAAAAACAGGCTCTGCCACTGACAAACAAGTCAACACTAGACAAACGCGTTGCTCTTGGACAAGGCCCAGGAGATTGTTCGGGAAATGGAAGGAAAGCCTCTTGTTCTCCAGCCCTATCGCGGAAAGACTCAGGGTACTTACAAACGACAGGGGCGCAGACTCACAATCCAAACCCAAGCCGGTTGCAAGTACGTCCAAAAGAGCTCGACAGAATGATTCTTTAAGAGTCTCTGCCTGAGGCATCCAAGCCTTCTATCTTCTTCAATTCCGGGAATGTTGCTGCTGGTTTGTCAGGCCAACCATTCTGACATCTGCTATAGCTTGAAACGAAGGTCCGGTCGACCATGTGGCTGCGATTTGAAGGGATTTTTGTCCATTCGCTCGATGTGTCCAAAGCTTTTTGAACTTTACCTCCACATCTTGGTACAGCTCATAGAGTTCTCGGGTATATTTCCTCTTTCCATTCGCTCTCGTCGCAAATTGGACCGAATTTCCGAAGTGTCTGCTTTACTTTACTACGTGTCGTCCAGCACTCAACAGAACTGGTAGGATCCATGTTCTTTAGAGCTTCACCGCTGTTCTTCTTGTTAAGAGTTGGTTTCCCGAATCGAAGTAGCAACGATTTTCTGGAATTAATCTTCGTTGGAGTCTACGTTTAGGTACTCGGTGTTAGGTGAACTTCTTTGCTACTTTAAAGCTATATCTGGGGGAAGTGATGTTTCATCCCAAGGGGTGTACATTCCGATTTTTGGCGGTCTAAAGCTTGCTGAGATCGTGCGATGGTACCAATATCGTCTGAGGATAGCGCCTTTCGTGTTAACGTCAGCCCTATGCAGCATCTTCTCTAGCGAGAGGTTGAAGAAGTCACACTGGAACTAGAAGATTGCTTGAGGCGAGAGCCAAAGCAAAAGACGTTTCGATATTCCAACAGCTTGCCCTGCTTCCAACAGCAACTGCGGATATGTCAGCGCCATCTATCAATCGCATGTGCATTAGAGGTTAGACTAGCACTGCCCCCCTTCGAAAGTATTGAAAGGGAAGACTACTGAGACCGGAAATGTGAAAAGAAAATAGTTTTGTCAGCCTAAGAGGTCCCTCAATTCAAAAGGCTAGAAGCTGATAGCAATATCTCGAGATTCGCTACGATTCCTGTTCCCGAGAATTCTCCAAAACTAAAACGTTTAAAAGAGTTCAGCCCGGGCATGACGTACCCCATTGCAGGGAAGTGCTCAAATCTTTCTTCAGAAGAAGTGCTCGAGGGTCTCTTCAGAGGAAGTGCTCGAAGATCTCGTCCTCCTTCTTATACCCTGGGCAAGTGATAGACACCACCAATCACAGTCTGAAGGTATGTCTAGTCAGGCTGATGTGTTCTGTGTGCAGACTAACCATGTTGCCTTCTACACAGATTAAGGGCTTACAGTGCTTGGCGAGACCAAAGGCGGTCTATCATGGCTTAAGCCGCTTTGGAGAACTGCAACTCTTTCCAGCTGCTGTAGACGGCGTTCAGGATTTAACTCCCGCCTCCGATTCTCCATCACTTCTAGTTCCCCACCCGTTCGGAATGGCAGTGTCCTGTTGCCACTCCTCTTTTGGGAAGTTTAACTATAAAGCTTTTGTCAAAGTGATGTCTGGATGCTTCACAAGTTCAAATACCGCCGTCTTCTTTCATTCTTTGAAATAACCAAGGATCTTGAGTCTAAGAATAGCCAACCCAGCTATTCTCCTCACCCTTAGTCCTCTAGGGAGGAACTTGTCAAGATTGTCTCCATGAGTGGTGTGGGGATGCTGAATCCGATTATCGCCAGGCGGGACACAAGTCGGATGTTCCATATCGGCTTCCAGACAAACACCCTGTTGGCCTGATGATGAGAGTGTTAATCCAGTGGATTTGCTTCGGTTTCAAGCCGATTTTTGTTCCCTAGATTAAGTCTCCACGTTAACTTGTTGTCCACAATGAACTCGTCATCCAAATTTTGGAGTACAAGGCAAACTTGGTGAAACTAACTCATCCACTTAGGTGCCTAATGTCTGGAACTGACATATGACTGAGATGAAACTGGAGCTGGTTCAGTACTTCCAAGTATGATACCTTCAACCAGCGACAAATCCTCTCAACAGTAGACGAGTTTTGAAGTTATTTCGTACTTTTCTAACAGATGGCGCAACAGTCCCATTAAAACTCAGCTAATTGACGAATCTTCCATGGCCAGGACAGATTCGAAATCTTGTCAAAAATTTACCAAAGGGACTCTAAGTTTCGGCTTCAATGTGGAGACTTGGAGAGTTGGCATGACTATGACAAGAGCATATACGTGCAATAAAGTCCAAATGGGCTTCTCTAGTCCTCAGCGAGGACAGAGTGAGTGCATCTCTCAACAAGCAAACCATTTGTTCGTTCCGGTGGACACATAACGACCGTTTTCCAAATAATGTCCAACAATCTCTCAAATGTCTTCTTAGCCTTAGCGGGCACGTATTGTTTACACCCAGCCAGTCGTAATCTTCTCCCACTGTTCGGTGGCTGATGCGATCATCTTACCCAAGACTGCCGGTTGGAACATTAAGAAACAAACAATACCCACCAACTTGGTGGACACATTCATCCCTAATGACAGTGCCCGGAGCAATCGTCAGCGCGACATGGCAGGGCAGACATTCTGCTGCCGTGTCATGACAGACAATAGGACCGGTAGTGTGGACGGCTCAAGAAGTCAAAGCCGCTTACCACAAACGAACAATCAATCAAAATTATTTGTCACTTATGGGCATGAAGAAGTCATGTGTTGTGACAAAAAAAAAAAAAAAAAAAGGAACTTGGTCCCAGATTGACTGATGGTCAATGGTGGTGCCTTTAAGTTCCAATTCGTTGGACACGGCTATTTAAGTGTCTTCAAGGTGAAGAGGCATTTAAAACGAATTTTCACACTCCCAATGTGAATGTGGGATGTCGCGTCACCAATGTGACCACCTGGCTAGACGTAACGATCGAATCGGATCACAAACAATTGAATATCATTTAGAGACACACAGGACAGGGAGGGAAAGATCCAATGGAATTTTAATCGATTCCAATCTGTGTGACACATGTGCGCGTTGAGATCGATTAATTGGTTGGTCATTGCCCGTTAAATGGAGAGATAATGATGCTAAATGACGTCTTGGGGCAAACGATGTGATGATGATGTAAAAAAATAGGGTGAACCTGAAACAGTTTTGATTTTTTGTTGTCCAAAGTAACAACGTGTGAGGTCTTCCAATGGGACTGTCAATTGGTAAAGATTTGAACATCATTAGGAGTTCATGAGTTCAAAAGTTGTGCATCAGTAGCTCTAGAGTGTCGGTCTTCTTAGCAAGTTGGCTTAGGTTCGAGTTCAGGAGAACACTCACAAGTTTTTGCGGTACCACCGGGACAAAAGGTTCCCAATAAACCGTAAACCACCACTTCAATTCTCATGGAGTGGACAATGTGATGGGGCGACCAAACTTGGCTAGCATACTCGAGAAGGGGCCCAACGAACGTAGTATAGAGAGCTTTAGTAACGTATGGATCCGACACATTTTTTGACCAACGTTTGACAAAGCCTAGAGCTGAGTTGGCCCTTCTAATCGATTTGTGAGCGAAAGTTGAGTTCCCTATCGCAGATAACACCCAGATCAAGAGCTGAAGTGATTACGGGTACAAGCTCGTTGTTAGGTTAGGTAATTGGGTTGACGGGAGAGGAGGTCCTTTCTCCGTCACACTTAGGTCAATGTAGACCCATTGTGGTACCCTAGGGGTTTGAGCCTCCTTACTAGGAATCATTAGCCTATGTTATGTCGAGCTATTCCAAGGCGGGGATAAATCTGTGTATGTCGACCACAGACTTGTCGGACAGTTCTTCTAGATCCTGAAAGGAGTGTATTCCTGGGGTTTTGAATCTTTTATGGCAGAACACTGGAGAGTGGCAAAAAGCTCGTTGTTAATGAAGTAATCCCTGGGAGGTGGTGGGAGGCGTCTACGAGAGTATGTAATAGAGACAGTTGGTGACATTAAGCTTTGACACCAGATGAAGAACCTATTCAAGTCTTCCTAGCAGAAGATGAGAGTCAACCGGGGATGATATCCGTTTAAAGATGTTCATGTCGTCCGCGTAGACTGAGGGATCAGAGTCCTTTATGACAGTCTCGGCATCATTAATTGAAATGATAAATATAGACGGCGCGAGATGGCTATAATAGGGTCGGAAAATGAAGATCTAAATCTGACCTTATACAAGGGACCATTTGATCCATGAAATGAACTGCGGAGCTTTAAGTTTGAAAAGGATAATTTGGTGGGGGATTTTGTCGAAAGCCTTACTCAAATCTGTAGCCACGACATCGACTTTGTCGCCATCCTCCAAAGTGCAGAGAGTTCTTGAAACAAATTCAGTTAGATTGCTGACTGTTGATCGGCCCTTAAGATGCTGTCTGATTCGATATCTCTCTAGGCACATCCATACATATGTTAATGCAAGGCTTTTACAGCCTAGATCTGGGCTGTTTAATGCGACATCGGCTTCGAAGAGCGTCACTTTTGACGAAAATGCCTCGCAATCGTCTTGGTTCTATGAAGCCCAACTGCTTATACATACCTAGCCGACCTATGTGGCTTTAAGTAAAGCTCTGAACGGTTGTAGCTGGCGCAGAAATCAGCGTTTTGAGGTCTGTCTGTCTGTTGCTCTACATCTATTTTTCAGGCAGCGGTGCTATAGCCTCCATGAGCTGTGCCCCATAAGAAACCTACCTAAGGACAGATTCTCATCTTTCCTGACAGTCAGGCAACAAAAAACTCCGAATTCATACCGATTTGACTCAAAGCCTGCCTGAAGCTGCCAAAACACCCTCAGACAGTTAGCTGCTTACAAAAAGATCACGATCTACTAGGCTTACAGCCCTTCTGTGCTGTGGTTCTAACAAGAAGAACCAAAAAGACCCTATACAAGCCCTCATCATCCTGTTATTTGGTCCAGAAGCATGGACTTTGTCAAAAGTGGAGGAAAGGGCCCTTGGAATCTTCGAGAGGAGTGTTTCACGTTCGATTTATGTGTTGACGCTGACACGCTGACAGCGACATCAACATGGTGGCTAGGCTATGTAGAGCAGATGAACAAAGAGCCTTCGACTGCGGGAGCTATGCAGAGAAAGACGAGCTCATCTTTGATGGCATTCGCAAATGGAGGGTGACCTCAATTCTACTGGAGACGGCCAGCTAAAGAGCATTCTGAGGCTTGTTCGTTGAGGCCCGTGATTCACCCCGAACTGTATGTAAGTTCCCTTCTGTTGTTTACACCTCAGCCACATACAGTTGGAACTAAACTCTTGGAGAGCCTCTACAATTGGAACTCAACACTAGCATTGCAACAGGCTAAAAGTTTCATCAACCTCTTAAACAATAAGGAAAGTCAAGCTTCCTCACTTGACTGGCAGCTGGGCTCCGACCTTGTTCGGAGTACTAAAGGACTGCTGAGCATACTTTGTGTGCCATGACTCAAAGTAAACAAAACCACTGCGGTAGGGGGTTCATTCCTCATCCTGAAGTCCTTCCACGACCTCTATCCTCCACAGGATCACGAGATTCCCCAGTTGTAGAAGAGCTTAGCGACATCGATTTAGCCAGAAGAGTGAAGGTCCAAAGACTGAGGTGGCTGGGTTATGTAGAGCGGATGGACACCGAAAAATCATTGAATCCGCCCCCAAGGGACAGCGCAGTAGATCAAGACCGTGACTCAGGTGGCGCGCGCAAGTTGAAGGGGACCTCAACCAACTTAGCGTGCGAAACTGGAGGCAGCTAGCTAAAGATCGAGCTGGCTGGAAACGCTTGTTGGTTGAGGGCCAGGTCTACCCCGGACTGTAGCCCCACCTTAAGTAATTAAGTAAGAAGAGCTTTACTTGGCATAGATCGTCTTTTAGGTCGCAGTGCTTTTCAAGTCTCCGTCAGTATGCAGTAGAAGGTCCCCACTAGGGGACTAGGGACTAGGCCTAGGTCTGATATTTCAGGACTGATGCCTTCCGGTTTAGTCCGAGAAGATAGAAATTCTATTTTTAAGCGAACGATTCATCTATCTAAGTCAGAGGGCATCAAGGGCTTCCTCTCAAGTGGTGGAATGCCCTCTGCTTCACGAAAGACACACTAGAAGGATTTTAAGTATCAAAATTGGTAAAGGTTAGGTTAGATTAGATAAGAGTGGTTGTGGACTTCTTACAGCCTACAAGGTGACCTCTTTTGATTTGTAGTTCCATATCCAATGTTTTCTTGCTTCATCAGTGGAACTTTCATTAGCTCCCCAAAGAATCTGTTTCCCAATCTGTGGTGAAGACATCGTACGTCAGAGTCACAGAAAAAGCGGTCCAAGTTTTAAACTAAAGAACTCCATCCCTCAAAACTTTCTCCGCCGTCCATCTGCATCCATCAATACAGCTCCTTAAATCGTCCTGAAAAACTCGTTAATATCTGCCACTGTAGGCTTTTAATGTACACCACTCATTTGCATATTCCCGAACCCATCCCACATGCGGTGCATGTCCATTCGATATTATGACCAAACTTGCATCCGTTGCCACTTCAATCGGACCTAAACAGTTCCACGCTTACACGACATCATTTTCGCTTCCAAAAAAAAAACATGAATTGGCAACCAATCGCATTCTTACAACTTCAGTAGAGAACGGCACAAGACCGCCGATCGAAACCTTATCCGCAAGACCAATATAACCATCGTCATTGTGGGACATCGTCGTCGTCGTGGTCGCATCATGCAGAGGCCACAGTCGGACAAAACGCGGTCATAATTTACATGGAGGCATTCAAGGAAACCACACTATCACCATAGTGCCAGTGGCCAATGGCATTGGCAATTGGCAGGACCGGGGACTGGACCATGATGATGTCGTTGTCGTCGTCCTTGTTGTTGTTGTTGTTGGTGTACTGCGTCTGGCGATGATTACCAGCGCGCACCCGATTTAAGGAATCGGGCATGAAAGTTAAAATTATTAATCCAATGATCGAGCAAATGGAGACCGACTTTGTTGTTTTGGCCCGATCAACATGCGGCCATGTCAAGATACCGCCGGATATATTGTTTTAGTCGACCCATACAGAGGACCAGGAACGACAGACCAGACCAGACATTCATTGCGAGAGCCCTTGGTTGTGATATGAGTGAAGGAGCTCGCGCGCAGGCGCACAACATGGCCGAAACAATAATAACTTTTTTTTTGTTTTGCAAAGACGTCCCAATCCTACGGGTATGATGTCGGATTATATTTCTGGATTTGTGTGATTCCGTTTATTTATGTAATACGTGAACTTGAGGGAATCTGGCTTACTCGCTTGGGAACCGATGGTATACACCGAACAGCGCGAGATGTTTCGGTACCGCATTGGCCGCCATAATAACACAAGGAATCCATTTACATTGAAACGAAAACATTGGCCAATATATCAGGGTTTCCTGTGGCTGGGCTCTCTTATTGTTGTGAGTTTTGGCTTAAGGCGGTTCGGAATTGACACGTGATGATTTTATAACCAATTACCTGATTGGACTTGGTCGTTGAAACATGAAAGTATTCAAAGTGGAGTGTATCTCCTCATGGACAGATGGATACTGATCATGGACAAGCAACAACAAGAAAAGAAGAAGAATCAATAAGTCTTGCTGTGTACTTAATTTTCGTGGTAATTTTTGGCCAACCATGGGTCGGATTAATGATCCGGAAATGACTCAATCTTTGGAAAGCTTAAGGGCAGATCAGATCGGATCCGCTGAGTTGGAGAAATTGTTCGTTTGTTATCAGATTGAAGCTTGAAAAGTGAACAGTCATGAGGTTTGGACAATCAACTGTTGCCAATATTTTGCTGCTGAAACAGCCTTAAATTTTCAAGTCACAGCAGTCTTTTGGCAGCACTGTGTGTAAGTGCCTTCTTGAGATAATTTATCGCGGATAAAGTTGACGATTTCTAGAAAATTGGTGGAAGAAAGTGGTTAAAAGACCCGACGTAAAGTTCCAAAATCATTTCAGAAGAACGCCACAGACCAAAGCACTTGGACGGTTTTTACTGTAACTGCGAAGTGACTCCCTAATAAAGCTCTGAATTTCGTGAATTTCTTTACATGACGAGCAAAGTAAATGGATCCTTCCAAATGTTCAGCGAAAAGGAGCTGATCCTGGCAGAGCAAATGGACGGGATTTCTTAGCTCGAAAACACAACGTGTGGCACTGAACAGTGGGACAAAAGGACACCCGGATTCCTCATCAGCGTACAGATGTTTGTGTACGCTGAACACGGCAGAAGAAGAAGAAATGCTGAAGCACTGCACGACCTAAGGCACGACTTAGTGCAGAGAGCACTGCACGCACGTGCAGAGAGCAAGTCCGAGTGGATAAATCAAGAGGTAGACCCCGTAATCATTTTTTTAGGGTCTACCTCGACCCTGCTGAGGCCCCCAGGCTGCGTATCTGAGGACGGGAGTGGGTTTTCCTCAATTTTGAAGCTTCGTTCTACCCATCTGGCAAAGAAAATTCAAGGAAAGACGAAGAAAAAAATGCAAGCTTTCCGAGCAGGTCCGTGGTCGGTGGAAAAAAAATAAATTTTTTGGGATCTACCTCGACCCTGCTGAGGCCCCCAGGCTGGGTATCTGTGGACGAGAGTGGGTTTTCCTTGAGAATGGATTTCGAAAAAGGTACACCGAGCACCGTTCAGATTGTTCAACAGGAAAATTACGGCGCATGTTGGCAACTCTTGACTTTAACTCAGTCAATCAATTGTATTTGCAGGACACCGCGTATGAGGAAGGACTTTCTCAAAGACTGGAAGCCGTTTATACGACTTAAGCGATGGATCTGACCTGTAGCATATCTCGTATAACGTATACGATGAGATTTCTCGGAGATGGTTTAAGATACCTTCATCATCCAAACACCGACTATGCACAGAGAAGACTAAATCAATTCATGAGATGTCTGCATACTTGAGTGGACGACCGTGGTTAAAGTCCGGCGGCTCAAATGACGGAGCTAATCCTCCATGTCACCAAACATGTCACGATAGCATACGAAGAAACTACGCCCGAACGATGAAGGTATATGAATGCTGGGGATGTAGTAATGAGGAGGCTTATGAGGACTTGGCCCAAACCTATGTCAACTGCGAAAAAGAACCCTGTTCGGATGGTTGGTACTAAGAGATTACCACGAGGAGAAGAACCATACCATGGGTATCACAATGGTATACATGAACCTTAGTGTGATGAGGATATAAGGAAAATAAGGAATCAGCCCTGGGCACTGCGGGGTCTAAGAAACCCAATTGTGCCTTCCCTAGCGTTCCTAGATGAATTGTGTCATTCCAGAGAAGATATCAGGAAGCTAAGGAACTTCTCTGGGTGGATGGCAGCAAGCTGTTCTGTAGAGACGAGTTCGCCGCCTATTATTCTTTTTCTGAATTGAAAGAGGGCTGGACATTCCATCAGGATGTATAGAAAGGTTTCTTCACTCTCAAGGCAGAGTCTACAGCTTGAATCTGTTGCAAAGTTCATGCGATGTTGGTGTTTTTTCAGACGGCAGTGTCCATTGAGGAATCTAATGCTCCCATTGAGATTCACAATGAAACTGGTATAGGAAAAAGCAGCTTTGAGCATGCCTATCCCGGTGTATTGAGCCAGGCTTCTCTGGATTCTTGCATGCAAAGACCTTTTGCAGTTCTTTGCGAAGATTGATTTGCTTTCGGCTTTCCTCACAGAAGAATTCGGGTCCAATGCTGTCCTTTACCCGCAAATGTGTAGGAATCCAGTGAAAGACGATCATGTTGTTCCTGGCTAGGTCCGTGATAACATTGCGGGTTTCTAGAACTGGCTTGGATTTGATGACAGGTGAGTTAGGTTAGGTTAGGTCCATGTTGATCCATGTGTTTCCTACCGTGGTATTATCCTCTTGTTTCTAGCCATCCGGATGCCCTGGAGTGACAGGCGAGTTAAGATGACTGACTGTCTGCGAGGATGAATATGACTTTACCCCAAGGTGTGAGAGGCCTGATTAAGTCTTGCACACACTGATTAATGGCAAAGACCTCGGCTTGGAATATGGACGCGAGTATTCACCTAGGCTGACTGAGAAGTTCGCACCTGATGATTCTCCGAAAATTCCGGAACCAGTTCCTGTTTCCATTTTGGATCCGTCCGTTTACCAGACGAGGTCGGAAGTTGATGGTAGGGGTTTGTGGTTCTCCCAGTCCTCCCTTGACGGAATAACTATTGAGACATTTTTGTTGAAGTAGCATGTCGTCTGGAGGCATGCTAAAGATCGTGTCTTGCTCCAATGTTTCAAGCAGGGATAAGTGTCCTCCTCTATAGAACTTTGAGTCAAGGTTGCTTGCGTTGTCTTAGTTTAAGTACTGAGCCAGTTCAACAGCCTTCCATTTTCAGGTAGCTGGGTTGGGTAGTGTTTTTGCCTTTATTGCAGCTTCCTGGAGCAAAAGTTGTCAATTGAAAGAACCTAACCTTGTGGAGTTCCATTACTTTGAATGACACTATCTAAAGGTTCACAAAATTCGATTTCAAAAGAAGAAAACCGCTTTGAACTTTGAAACTTGCTACAAACTTATTAAAATTGGATCGTGTATCGTAGAGAAAGGTCAAACCAATCTAATTTTACAAATTCTTCTCCCCAGAGACAAAGATAATCCATCCACATGCACTGCACGCATTCTTGTTACAAAAAAAATAACCGTAACAATCCGAATTAATACTCCTTAATTATATGGCTCACGAAAATCACAATAATTTTCAACGTGGTGCCGTCTTCCCAAAGGTCATCTTGCGCCAAACAAACAAAAAAAAAAAAAGTATCTCTGAGACTTACATAAATCGAAAAAAATGATTAATCATCTTCATCTTGTTGGAGATACAAATGAACATACACGGATGGATAGCTAATGGAAAACCCCAAAGAACGAGATAAATAAATTGATGAAGATGACTTCTCTGATGACGACCAACGACGACGACGACTACAACGACGACGAAAATGATGATGATGATCGAAATGTGGAAAAAAAAAAACCAAATACAACTCTCAGATGACCAAAAACGCCTCCTCCCTCCGAGTCAAGTTCAAATAATCATACATCGGTGACTTGGCAGATACATACACGAAGAGAGTATCTACATTCATCGTCCTGCCGCAACTTACAAGATTGAAATCTACCATTGTTCTCACTTACTCCACGACCGACACAAGAGATGTGAGAACAAGACGCAAGAGATTTCCGCCCTGTGACGACCATTCAATTCGCCTATCCAAACTATATCGCTTGACCATCACTCCCGAACGTCTCGACTCGAACCTGGACAGGATGACAAAAAAAAAAAAAAAAAAGCTGTAATGGGTGCGCATACTTTGTTGTTGTTGTCCGTTATTAAGTCGGCATTTTGTCAAAAAGATTCTTCGACAGAATGGCAGAAATGAAAAATGAAGATTGGGAACAGAAAGGGAATCGAAACCAACACACACACACACACATACACAGATGGAGAGTGATTCTGATGATTTCGTCTTGAGAACAATATCGACAGATGATTGTTGGATCCGTTGTTCGGATGGCACCATGGGGACTGTGTCTGTGTCGAACGAAATCGTAATTATTCTGTCAAAAGAATGGATCTCGCTGGTCATCAAAAAAGGATGGACTCATGTATTACAAGAGGAATTGCCAAGCCAAGCCAAGGACATCTGAGGCAGTTTTACATGCATAAATTGAGCAAATGTCACTTTTGACTGACGTTTCAATTGTCAATCGAAAGTGTTGTGTTCCTGACAAAAAACTCAGTTGGAAGCTGGAAATACAGGACCGTGTGGCGAGAAGGTCTTCGTTGCTTGCCCTGTCCTGTCGTAGGATCCAAAATGGGGTTTGTAAAGCCTGCAATAGCAAAAGTGAGACCCATCCAGTGAAAAACACTGGACACGAAGAGTCAGGGACTTTCATGCGTCTGGAAACAAGGCTTCACTTTGTTGGTATCTATGGAAAGGCAAAAGCTGTGACTACCATGCGTCTAGGTGGTAAACAACTCCCAGCCCTGTGCTGGCTGGAGACAAGGCTTCTCTTGGTTGGTATCTATGACAGCTTAGGCCGCATTGAGACTTAGGGAATCATCATCGTCCCTCATATCTGCTTTAATGTCAAATATGAGCCCAAAATTCCTTTCCTCCTGTGCTCCCAGACGCGTCCTTAACAGCTCGCTGTTAGGTAGGTAGACCTATAGATTGACTGGTGATAGATTCTGAGTTCCGTAGGTACGATTCTCTCGAGAATGATGTGGAAGAAATCGATTGATATCACGTCGTCTTTCTTAACGGCAAAAGTGTTGGTGAAGTCATTATCGGCCTTAATGGAGCATTTGTCATTCCTACACATATGGACGGTTCTGTGTAGCTCGGTTCTATAAATGCGCCCTAAAAATCGATGAAGAGGTGCGCTGAGTATCGACTTAAAATTCCTCGGTAGAGATCTGTCCCGGTGTGAACATTTGGTCAGTCGTGAGTTTTTGTGGCCGTAGTGAGGACCAATCAGATTATTTACAAAAGGTTTTAGGCGCTCACAAAATATGAATGAAGTGCCTTTGTAGTTGGCACAGTTTTAAAGCTTCTGAATCCGGTAAACGATGCTCGGACTTTCCACCTCATCGGGCATACTTTTGTCGGAACGTTATTTACAAATGATTTGACGTACGTAACCTACCAAGTCACCTCCATTTGGTTTGAGAGTTCAGCAGGTAGTCCATCAGTTCCAGGAGCAGTGTTGGAATTCAGTTCCAGAACTGCTTCCGTCACGTTAATACTGTCGGGTGGTGTCCCTGTCAGCGTTGGACAGTACGCAGAATTGGTCTTTTCATATTCTCACCACCGGCTGTGACTCTACTTCGACGTTCCTTTCCTTATCTTTGTATGCTTCTGTTCGCACTTTATAGCTCTGTGATGCTTTTTCCTGGGAGTGCTTGGAGGAGAATGAGGCAGACGAGTTCCTCAACTACTAAGACCTCATAACTGAAATAGTCAAGCAGTTCAAGGATCAAAGGAGGGACCACGAGATTCTGTGTAGTATTATGGACATGAAGCAGCAGCCCATAGTGACGTTTGACGGGTTTTACGCGGACATAAGGGCTCTGACTTTAACTATGAGAGTATGACCACTTGAAGACGTCTTAGTGGAAATAATATGACAAAACATTAGAGAACGCATAGCGACGCTGATCTTCGGATGCAACATTCGAACCATCCAAGGTCTTAGGGAAGACGCCACGTAAGTGAAGTTAAAAGAGATAGATTTGACGACGATGAGAGAGAGGGGTTAGGGGACACGGATGAGGAAGAGGTTGAAGTGGCAGAACTGCAGCCCAGACGACAAGACAGACCAACTTTACTGACTTACTTAAGGTGGCGCTACAGTCCGGGGTGGACCTGGGCCTCAACCAACAAGCGTCTCCAGCCAACTCGATCTTAAGCTAGTTGCCTCCAGTTTCGCACGCTAAGTTGGTTGAGGTCCCCTTCAACTTGCGTGTGCCACCTGAGTCGCGGTCTTCCTCTACTGCGCTGTCCCTCGGGAACAGACCAACTAACCACTCTAATACGAACAACTTCACAGGAACGATCACGAAGAGAACGAACGTGAACGATAGGACAACAGATCATCCGTGTCCATCGACGTTTCATACTCTGACATGCTTCAGCTTTGGACAGGGAAGTATGTCTGAGAGTTGGCGGAATGACCGGGACCAAACTGTCAACATCCAACATGGTCCCGGACTCCCAGAAACGTCCGGAAGCATAAACATTTTTGGTAAGGGACGCAGCGACTGAGGACAAGGTGCCTTCTCCACTGAAGAGCCTACATCAGCGGCAATTGACTACGAATCTTCGGAGAAGAACTGACGACTGGGGAGGGAAATAGGACAAGACGCGTAGGCTTAGGGAAAAATGTGCAATAACCAGACGACGAATGGGGAAAATAGAAGCGACTATGGCTTCTGAGGAACCAATGCAATTCATTTCTTCTTTGCTCGTGATCAGCTCTCGACCATCTTTGGTCACTTCCCAGTCCTTCATCTCTCATCTTGTCATCTAGGACAAGATAAATTGAATATCTTCAGTCTTCCCCATCCGTATACCTAAACTCAAAGGATTCGATCACACGAAAGGATATCAAAGGCATACCCTACCCTAGAATACAATCTAAATTCAGTTCTCATCCACAGTGTGACTGGTGCCCACCCAGCAAAAAATTCATTTGACCTTGGCAACCCAACGATTATCACCACCAAACCACGTTAACATTAGCTTGCAATCTCTGTAAAAACCCATTTAACTACGCACCTCCAACCCCCATTCGCTAGCTCTATCACTAAATCGATTTTCCCGAAACCCTGGCCAAATCAATTCTCTATCCAATTCGAGTAGCAAAACAAACGGCAGCCTAAATCCCTCCCAGTAGTAACGATATGCATTCGAATTGCCGTGCCACCGTCGCATCGTCTTTACCGCTGCCGCCGCCGCCATCATCAATGAAACTCTCCTCCTCACGATATCTCCTACACCTGTTCCCACCTGGCAGGAGCGGTTACAGACTCGAGCAGCTTTCAACCCAAAGTTCCATGACTAAAGATCCCCAGAGACTCTCCTGGCTAATTAGCATAAAATTGAAAAACTACATCGCATTTGTATCCGCCGCCGCCGCCGCCGCCGCCGTCGCCTGCCTGATACTCAAGCGGACTCGTTCGCATCAATCGGATGCTGTGCAGAAATTAAAGCATAACATCCCGCGAAAGAGTCTGCTGCTGGAGCAGCTCCTGCTGCTGTTGCTTCTGCCGCTGGTTGCTGGTGCTTTTTTACTGCTCCTGCCTCGGCTGCAGGTAACATGATCGTGGAAACAATTACGCCTACACCCGATGAGTTTTTGTTGTTGTTTTTTTGCTCCTTTTGCCGCACTCTATGCTCTGCATGATGCGCATTGACGACGATGAGACTACGGTGGAGCGCCGCAACCGCGCGCACAGTCAGAAGCTACAATTGGCGGAGTCGGTTGGTTCCCCCTGGAACAATATTCATTAACCTTGTGCTGGTGCCAGTGCTAGTGCCAGTGCCAGTGCTAGTGCCAGTGCCGGGGCTCATCTCGAGCACCACCGCCAATTTCTCAGGTGAGTGAGCGAGTGAGTGAATGTTATGCGGGAGAGACCTTGTGTGTGCGCTTGATGCACCGCAAAGGTACCTCAATCTGTGTATGCAGTGAAGTTGGTTACACCTACAGTGTGTGCCCAAGTCGTCGGCATAGGTACGCAATGTGAAACCGATGATGCGCGCCCATGATGACGCTGCCGATGCCGATGATAGTGATGCTTATCTTGGGCATGCCAGCCGGTTCGAACGGTCCGGATGGGGGTACAATATGAAAGTACGCATTGAGAAATGGGAAATCTGTCATTGCCGCTAAGCACGCAATAATCCGCCCATAGGGCTCTTGGGGTTCCCTTCGGGTTGAACCTGCCAATATGGGCCCCCTACCTGGGATCCGAATGAGGAATGTACGGGAACGACTGAAATATGTGCGACTGACGGCTAGAGGGGGATCCCTTCAATCCGGAGGTTGTCAGTGGGGGACAAGGTGCGGTTGTCGTGAACTGATCAGAACACCCGTGTAGACAACCATTACGGGAGGGGGGGTCTCACCGCAAATTGCATGAAATTAAAATGTTGTCTCTGTGCTCTCTGCCATGGAGATAGGTTAGGTACGACGTGGATGTTACAAGTTTGTTTCCGAGACCAATGTCAAATCATAACTGTGTTTCAATGTTTTAGTTTGGCAGAAGGATTGGAGTGACGTACTCTATTTCAACATCAGTTCCTCTTTCTTTTGATAGTCCAGCCTGTCAAACCCAAACTTGATCTTCACTACAATTAGTTGCAAGTGGATTTCGACTATTGAAAGGTTGGTTCCTTGAGGGTCATTTAGACCCAAATGGGTTCCTCGTGGACACAACCTTGTAAAAGCTTCTAAAACTAGGTGCTTACTTGTTGTTTGTGTTTGTAGGAATTGGATCCCTTCTTAGGGCAACGGTCCACAGAGGGTTTTCTGGTCCAGTTCCGGGCATACCAACCTGGCAGAGATACCATCATCTACCGAAGGATTTGTTACGTATCAACGCCTATGGATGGTTGTTAAAAGAGCTCTGAAGTCTACTCTGCCGAGACAGAGACTTTTAGACACCGGGACACATGCAGTGTGTTCCGACAAGGAACTGTAAAGTTTTACATTGACAGTCAGGCTGCGCTCAAAGGGCTGGAAGCGAGTGTCATTACATCTGAAACAGTTCAGAACCGAACAATGGTGAAGCCACTATATGTATGCGGAACCAGTTTAGACTGGACAATGGGAATGAATTTGCAGACGAATTGGCAAGACGTGTGGTAGTTTTGTCACAACGAGACCACGGTGTGGACTTCAAATCATCTTCTTCCGACGTAAAGGGGAAGGCATATCAAAGATGATCTTACTTAATAGGACACAGGGTATCCAAGGACCTTCAGCTATCGCTAGTTCGCAGGATAACTGGAAAGAGTCATAGTCTTGCAGGTGCCAGCTGAAAATAGCAATAGACACCCTTTCTGCGAAAACATAGCATGAGACTGGGAGGTACAAGCACGAAAATATGTAGGTCCTGCGACGACCCAGAATAATCGAAGGAATTTCGTTTCTATTTTATCAGGAACCTGGATGAAATCGAGGCCAAAACTTAATCCTAAGGTTCTGTAGGGATGACCAAGTGTTTTGAGGGAATGGTTCAGATTTTTTTCTTAACTTTTGAGGTTCTCCAGGCACAGCGATGTGTCCATTATGTTCCCTAGCTTCGTAAACCCTTACCAAGCTAACCTTATACCTATTTACCGGGTGTTCTTGAACAAAAGATTGATTCACTGGTGATCTTTCACTGCCCTAGGTCTTAAAGCGTTGCATACCTACATAACTGACATGATAAAAGTTTTGCAATCCACCATTCGGAGTCGGCAATAAAAACTGTACGCCTTGGTCTAGCCTGAGTCTAAAGTTGGCCACGCTATTCAAGGAATCTGGCTTTGAAGTCCTTAAACTTAGAATGGGAATTGAAGTAAGGGAAGCACGGTGTGTTGAGGTCTGCAGCCGGTACTCTTGTCTTCAAAATGAGCTGCCTCTGAACAAGGTATTGAGTACTCCGGATATATGCAACCTGTCTACGCTATGCCATATGGTTTTCTATTTTGCCTGGTGTGTCAGACTCTTATTGACTAGACTTCTCCTCGCCATTTAGTCTGTTTGACAAGCCCCTGGGACCCCTGTGCTTTTGAATCGAATATGGTTTCCATTTCCTTTTTTGGTGTTGACTTGGTAAGCTTCTCCGCCCTTTACGTTTTCATTCCATCTTCCGCCTTCTTTTCATGGACGTTTTTCCTTTTTGCTGCTCTACTTGCAGCAGAAGACTTCGTCTTCGCTTTCTATTAAGCTTGGCTAAGCAGGTTTTCCACATCATTCAAAAGAACTTTTACCGAACTTCTCCCCTTTTTGCAACCACAGTCCATCAAAATGGAAACATTTCTGTTGACGCACACTGTTTTCCCGCACGATTCCACTTCGAATACCTTTCTGTCGCACAAGGATGTCGACAGGATGCAACACAAAATGATGGCAACTGCGTTCATAAACAGAAGAACGACGGTGAAGAGAAAAAGGCAAGGGTTCCTCACAATCGCGACAAAATTCTATCCCTCTCGGTGCGCTTTTATAAATTATATACGTGACCCTTTCCGTATCCCTGTCCGTGTCCGATGCACCCCATATACGTGACCAATGTTGGCTTTTGTTGTGATGGCGCTCTCCTGTTGATTGTGCATCCTGTTGACATGAAATTTATTTATTTAGATTATTTTCCGCTTCTCTGGCGTTTACTTGGAGAGATAATTGCGTGTCATTGCGAACCCCATCTACCAGCACTTGGACTTGGACTTGGACTTCTCCGTTGTTGGCTTCTCTACCGTTGTGCTTTCTATACCTGTACCCGACGCAAAGTGAACGATCATTATTCACTTAGTAATTGATTTATGATTAATTTTTTTCCACGGCATAATTGATGAGAACTTAATTTCAGTTTTTTTTTTTTTATTTGTGGAAATTTTTAAGGCGTTACCATTCCCATTTCCCACATTTGAGGAAACTCACCTTTTGATTACAGTCATTCGGGAGATCAATTAACCTGACGATCACTTTGATTTTTTATAAAAATCTACAAAGTCACTAGCATTCAAGCTGAGAGTATATAGCGAGAGGGACCTGCTTTGAATGTTTGGACCCGATTGATTGAAAGAAGGAAATTATTATTCAAATTGATTGGAAGTTCGTTCGAAGATCGATGGGAATCGATTGGGAGATTATAGGGAAGAGATGGTGATGTGTCAATGAGAAGTTGAAGAGTGAATATAAGTTATTCCATCCCTTTAGCCCTGCTAAGACAACGTTGTTCCTCCATCGCAAGTATGTAAATGTCATCCACTTACATTTGAAAAGTGCTGCCAAGTTGCAATAGAAAGTTGACACAACCGACTGATCCTATCGTGGCCCATCGCTAGACCCTGGTATGATAAGTCGACGGCTCTAAAGTGGACTCTGGAGCTGACACTTGAGTATATGGACATATAACTGTAATCTCAAGACAAGGCTGAAATCCATTCCATTGAGATCGGCGCCAGGATTAACAGGATTAAGGTCATCAGAGGTACGATCATTAGCATCTTCTCAGATTGTCAGGAAGCTACTCATAGAGTAAAATATGGTGAACTGCTACTTTAACGCTCTGCAATACCTTGCCAGACACCAAAGAGTGAAACTAGCTAGGATTATGCCTACAATTGACACCCTGGTAGAGATTTGGCAAAGTCCTTATTATTATTATTATTCGTTAGGCTCTGCGACAGACGCATATGACACTGCAACCTGAAAGATCTATTGTCCCTGGAGCCAGTTAGACAAGGAGGTCCTCTATCTTTCTAATGATGTTGAGGATATATCTAGTCGAGGCATTACGAATGTCCTCCGGTATTAGGAATTCTTTGTGGAGAAAGTGTTTTCTGACCCTGAAGACAGCCACGCATTCACATTGTACGCGTTCATCTTCCTCTAAGCAGAGTATATATTCAGATTCCTGAACTATATTTAGTTTATGTAAGTCATACCAGAGGCTGCAGTGACCGGTGAGGAAGCCTGCCAGTCTTCTGATATCGTCCCTTTTATTATTGAGAATATTTTTAATGGTTTTGTTCAGGGGTCGGATGGCCCTTTTAGCCTGTCTGTGTCCCTGATTTTCCCAGCTGTCTAGACTCGTTCGGAAATAGGCATGCCGCAGAAGGGTTCAGCACCTACGTATGTACCTTTCTGAAGAGCCTTTCCTGGCAAGTTGATCTGCAATTTCACCACCAAAACTTGACTTTATTTCGCTTTGAGAGGTCCTGGAGAGTATTGAAACAGCCTAGAACGGCCTTTGAGTTACAGTAATGGGAACTCAGTGCTTTGAGCGCTGCTTAGCTATCGGTGAAAATATTGATGGCTACTCCCTTTATACCGGAATCGAGAATGATAGTGGATTCCTGTAGAGCGTTTGTGGTTAACTGCATTGCGTATTGGCACTTTTTTGACAAAGATGTGCAGTGGGGTAGTCCAATGAGTGGCTCAAGGGCTGCCGTAGGGCAAGTTTGCATGGCCCCGGTGATGCCAAGGCATTCTAATCTTAGGTATCGCTGTAGCTTTAGGGTGGTGGATTTTTCCTTGACTTTGGAAGGATGACCTAAGGCAATCATTTTGTCTTCCGTTTGTCCAAACAGCTAGAGTTCAAACCCCTAACTCGAATGACCAAAATCATGTTCTATACAAAACTCTGATCTTGTCTGTCTTGGTAAATGGAGCTGAATTCTGGACGATAAGTAAGGCAGAGAGGAGCAGATCTTGGGATCCTTCGAAAGAAAAATTCTACGCCGAATATTTGGTCCTGTCTGCGAGGGGAGCGAATAGCAAAGCGAACCGTGTAAAGATGTGGATACAGTTCTGAAAGCAAAAATCCGTGAACTTGCTCTGCAACATCGAGCGAATGGATTGGAATGCTTTAGCTAAGAATATGTTTGAATTCCAGCCACCTGGTTCACAAAGAAAAGGGAGACCTAACCTTCAGTTAAAAATTCAAGCTAAAAATCTTGGTCTAGTAAACTGGAAGCATCGTGCCCGGCATCATGGAGGATGAAAGGCGAAGCGAGTTCAGGCATTGACCCTCCAAGAGTAGCAGTGTACCGATTCCGTCAAGAAGAGAAGATAATTCTTTGTAACTGCTAGCCCATCATTTGGAACAGACGACGTAGTCTTCACAAAGAACTTCTTTACTCCGATGAAGCCTCTCTCAAACCCATAAACAATATTTGAGTGACTGTACTGGCGATGGTTGTGGATGTGTTTGACATGTCCTGCAGTCTCCTTTCCAGGAGGAGATTCAAAGACAAATTATACGAGCTGTACAGCGACATTGACCTAGTCAAGAAAAAAACTGCGCTTTGGTCGCTTGAGACAGCTCGGACATGTAGAGCGAATTGACACCAACGCTCTGGCTCGGAGAGTCTTCGAATCTGACCCGGAGGGACAACGCAGTAGAGGAAGACCTCACATAATGTGGTCCGCACAAGGATAGAGGTGGACCTCAACCATCTTGGAGTGCATAACTGGAGGCAGTTAGTTAAGGACCGGGCTATCTGGCAAGACTTGTTGGTTGAAACCCAGATTCATTTCAAACTTTAGCCCTACCTAAGTAAATAAGTAAGCGCCCCCAGTCTGCCAAACTGAAAGATTATAGGCCATTGGTCCTCAGACCTCAGTCTTAATTTAAAATTTCTTTAAATGTCCATCCCTTTGCTTTGCATCAGACCCCACTGCATCCATCGCATCAACACTCGTGCTCACAACTGTACCCAAAAGCGTCGCAAAATTCGTCCACATGCTGCCAGCGCAGTCCCGTGGTGCATTGGCCAAGGCGCCAATGTCTTCTACCCGACGGGGTGCAACAGTTTTGTTTCTGTTTCCTCCCTCCAAGATATCAACGATTTCGGTGCTGATCGTGTGGATTTGGACAATTTACTCCTCTAAAAAACTTATTCCATGTGCGCACACACTGCATACACCTTGTGGGCGAAATGAAAACCACCGACCGATCGGCGGGGCTCAATCGGGACATCGGCTTCGAAATATTCATAAATTCATAAAAAGTTTGTCGCGGTCCTAAATACGTACGGAATTTTGCTTTTGTTGGGGTGAGACTCCTCGTCGCAACAACTTTAACACGAACATAATGACTGTTAAATCATTTTTGTGTCTCCTCTTGGGGTACGGGACCACGATGATAAAGTGCGCTAAGGTCAGCCACGGCCCAGGATGTGATCTGGAGAAGTATATTTTCGTGTCTGCGACTGCGTGCACATTTTGCCCGCTGGTGATCTGCTTATCATGACGATGTTCATCGATTGTTCGAGTTGAAAACCTGCGCTGTCAACGCACATGAGACGCGACAACAACGGTGCACACAGCGAAAAGTCACATTGAAGGACTTTTATTTATTTTCCCAACACGGATATAATTCAAGTCAAAGCCTGACTTGTGGTTACCTACAGCGATGCTACATGTTTCGACAGTCGCTAATTTATTTTTAATTAATAATAATTTATTGCTGTGTGTGGATGGAATTTTGATGGTTTAATTTGGGAATTACAAGACCGAAGGGACTTTCAAGCCGGGGGTTCGAATCGTTTAGTGCGAAAGGAGATCTTATCCTTGGTTAAGGGGTGCCTTTGCAAGTATGAGGAGGAAGTGGAAATGTGTAAACTCTGACTTGGGTTGCGATAAGAAGAAAGTCAACAAAATGAGAAGTAGGCTTGGATTTGGTTGAATCTTAGCAAGCTTCGGTTTATTTGTTGGCTTGAAGAAAAGTTCTCTGCCGTGCCTTTGGCAGAACAATCAACAAGGTTGTCCCTATAGAAACCCGCACCGTCCGACCTCATTGCTAAGGGCTCTGAAAAAACTCATCCCAAGGCTTTATATCTGTTCAAATGTGAAACCTATCAACGAGGGGTCTACTTAAAGAAAATTTAAGTAACGAAGGTCGATTGAGAAAAGTTCACGTTAGGCTGCTTCTATTTTGAAAGCAACAATGTGAAAGCACAACTGGAAGCTCAATTTGTTACGAACTGCCTGGCTACTTTACAGTTTCCAAACCCAACTGGTACAGCTGGGTCAACTTATTGAACCTTTACGACGCTTAGATGTCGTTTTGAAACTTCGACCTCTGTTTGGGGATGACCCTAGAGCTCTAAATTCATCCTGAAAGAGTATGGAAATAGCCAGTTATTCTAAGAATGGTTTGCCTATCATCTGTAGTCTAGTTTAAGACAGAGACAGCTGCAGATGAAGTCAGCGAGAGTTTCGTTCTCCTCTCAGCTATGGCAGTCTTGAAAAACATTCCCAATTTCCTCGCGTGTTTCCCAAAAGGCCAGTCACCCAAACTGAATTCTGGACGCATTATGGGTGCAGCCATTCATCGGCAGTTCATCAACTCTTCCATTGCCCTCAATGCAAGTCTGACTAGAAAGTCCTTCCTGAAATTTATTTTCGGGATGATGTAGTCGCTTCTAATATGTCTAACATCCACGTTTTGATACAACTAGCACGGATTAGATCCTCTTCTCCATAAGCCCTCTTGCGTCCACCTTTTCAACAGTTCAGGTAGTCTTAAGCGACTCCTACACACTTACCTGCTTTTCAGTAACAAGATCCTATTGTTGGTAGCGCCTGGTCGAGACTAATTTACAACTGTTAACGCTCTCACTGTCTAATCAGACGGAAAAGATTGCTAATAACCTTAGTAGGAGTCATAATGGGACATTGCGCCATCGACAAACATGCCTATAGGCTGAGCCTTCTTTACAACGACTTCTGCAGCAGTTGCATGGACGTGGAGGAAGAGGAGACGATTCCCCACCTTCTCTGTACATGTCCGGCCCTCGAATGTCCAGTTCGAAGAAGAGCACACTTAGGAGCCAGCTTCTTAAACAATCTTAGTAAACTGGCGGACATCAATATAGGAAGCCTCCAGAGCTTTATAACGAGCTCCGGCTGGTCCTGCGGGTAGTATTTCTGGTGCAGTACAGATCCTGGTGGAAACACAAAGGACCTCATCTGGTGTAAGTGAGGTTGCACCTGCAGCCTGCCACTCCTATCTAACCACCTAACCTAACGTTAAGGTAACGAGTGATCTAGTTCTTATCGAAAACTTCGCCCAGTAAGCCTCTTAAGTGAGACTTCTTTAGATCGAAATGAAAAACGATCGTTTTGTGGCATATCTGTAGGCGCAAATCTAAGCGGTAAGTGCATCTGATAAACACTTTTTGTAGCATACCAATGGGAGCAAACTAAATCTGGGAAGAATGCTTCAAATGCAACTTCTTTAGCTGCGATGACATCACATTTTCACGAAGAAGTTTTACTTGTGGCGCATCTAATCCGTATCATTTAAGGGTTCCTAAATGCTTATTCCTTACAAGCATGGCTGACGTTTGAGATCTGCAAAGGACCTCGATATATTGCGCAAGCTTTACTTGAATTTCGAAGACTAGAAGCTAAAACAAGTCTTACATGGGACTCAGGTCTGCTCCTTAGTGACGAAACGTAACTCTTATTAGTTCTGTGGAAGATGAATGCTTTCTCTGACCGATGATAAGTGCCCAAGAAGGGCGGTTAAAGTCATAAGTTTTCGCTTATCAACTACAGTCTTTATTTCTGATCCATAAGTTGCACTGCTACTAGGTTTTTTCCTTGAACTTACAAGCATCGAACCGAAATTTCCTAACAGCTGAAGCTTTAGGACACATTTGTGACACTAATAAGAACTATCTGCGGGAATGTGGTGCAGCATTGACGAACTGGGTTGATTGTCCCTAGAGGAACAAGAGAGATTGTGTCAATCACAGAGGCATATCTCCCTTAAGGTGTAAGAAACGCGCTCCATAGGTTGAGCCTAGGTAAGGGGTTGAGCAATGGGACATTCGTCGTAGTAGAATGGTGGTTGAGAAGGCCTAGAAGTTCGTCTAACCAGTCTTTAGCTGTTTTGGGGATTTGGAAAAGGCAGAAGGCGCATCCATGCCAGAGAACGTCATCTTCTTTTTCGCGTATGAATTGGTCATCTTTGGATTTGGATCCTCTCAGATCGAACACCAGCCCACACTCGAAAGGTTTTTTTTTTTTATTGGTATGCGGAGGGGGAACTTAGTATAGGCACCGCGCTCCAGGTTGCACGATAGTGTCAGATTCTTACTGACTAAATCTTACTTCCGCTAGCTCAATTCCTCACCCCGCGGAACCGCCGCCAGGTATTACTTCGCGTGGCGAGTTTTCCAGTTTACACGGCCGTCGTTGTCTGCGTTTGCCGCTCTTCGCCGACTTTCTGCCTGTCTGAGCTCGGTTTGTAAACGGGTTAATGATGTGCTTGCCGCGTCCCAATTCATTTGACTTTCCAATCTTAGTTCTCCCTGGAGGAACCTTGGGCAGTGAAACACGACATATTCCGGGTCTTCGTCGTATCTTGGACATGTTGGGCATTCTGGCGAGTCGTCGAGTCTAAAGCGATGGAGGTATCGGCGATAGCCACCATGGCCCGACAGAAATTGCGTCAGTTGGTAGGTAACTCTATGTCTTCTACATATCCAAGGCTCTATCCTAGGGATAAGTTTATATGTCCAGGTCCACCTACCCCTGTGTGCGGTATCCCATCGCTGTTGCCACATTCTTAAAGATGTTATCCTCTCTTGTCTTCTAAGTTCTTTAGCAGCAATGTTTTCGTTTCTTCCATCCCGAACTCTTTTTGCTTCATCAGCTAGGATGTTTATGGGGATCATATCAACGATGACGTCCGAGATTGTCCTGTAGGCCGATATAACTCTAAGTGCGGTAAGTCTTTGGACTCTGTTCAACCACGTCCGATAGTTCTTTACTTTTAACGCATCCGCCCAGATTGGAGATGCGTAGAGCATTGTTGAGCTAACTACTCTAGCCAGTAATTGTCTCCTAGTGCTTCTTAGGCCCCCAGTGTTTGGCAGCATTCTCGAAAGGGCCGAGTGGACATTAGAAGCCTTCTTTGATATATACTCCATGTGGTTACCAAAGTTTGACCTATCGTCTATCATGACGCCAAGATATTTATTACAACTTTTGGACTGTATATTGTATAGCTCCTCACCTTGACTTTGATGGTCTCTCTTGTTCTGCGGCCACTAATGAGGACTGCCTCCGTCTTGTGTTCTGCTTATCTCTTTGATTCTAACCATTCTTTGACAGATGCGATGGTCTTGTTTACGTTTAACTCTAGCTCGTCTAAGTATTTCGCTGTAACCACTATCGCTATGTCGTCAGCAAAGCCTATAATTTGTACT
Source organism: Criorhina ranunculi (assembly GCA_951813785.1). Lineage (NCBI taxonomy): Eukaryota > Metazoa > Arthropoda > Insecta > Diptera > Syrphidae > Criorhina > Criorhina ranunculi. The sequence continues at coordinate 31,580,366 of OX638385.1, read as the reverse complement.
CCATCGGGAGTTGGACGTCTCAGTATACCATTGAACATTATATTCCATAGTAGCGGTCCAAGGACGGAGCCCTGTGGAACGCCAGCGGTAATGGAATACTCCTTTATCCCTATGTCAGTTTCGTATAACAACACCCCTTGGTGGAAATAGGACAGACACTCGAAAGGTCTGTAGCTGTCTGAGACGATATTGAAATGAAAATGGTCTATTCAAGGCACTTTGCATGCCAGAAGAGTTCCATTGTAACCGGTGGAGAAGTTCAAAGTCTTGTTCACGAGTGATGGAAGGAGTAATGCAGAATTATCTTGTAGGATTGGTCAGATTGGATCAATTTTGACAAAGCTTGGTCAATCCGTAGGCCGAACTTAAATGTCAAAGCTAAGTTATCGATATTCATTCTGATGTCCATGGAATCTGGATAAGAGATTCCTTCGTAGCGTCGCTGAAATAACGCGCAAGGATCGAGTGACAAATACTAATGTTAAACAATAACTTCTCCGAAAAGAACGATTGCATACCCCCAAAACGGCTACCAAGACGTGTCATAAATGTCATGCCATCAGGTAAGCAACTCCCTGCTAGGCATAGGAGTAGATTTTGGGATGTCTCCTGGACCCGTCTGAAGTTTCCTCCTAACGAAATGAAGTCAGTGGTGGAGGATCGAAAAAAATGGCGAGTTCATCTAAGCATCACACCCCTGGCAAATCTCATGAAGGATAATCCGCTGGTCCAGATGGTATTCCACCCACAGTTCTGAAGAGGTGTTCTTCTACCCTGGCAAAACCACTGCGTAAGCTTTTCCATCTGTCCTACTCCTCAGGCCTCTTTCCGAATAGATGGAAAACTGCATTTGTCCAGCCCGTGCCCAAAATAGGCGAATCTTCTTCTTCTTTCAACTACCGACCCATTGCACTTACGTCCCTTCTTTCCAAGATCATGGAAACGCTGATAAATCGTCAGCTTATGAAATATCTCGACTCACGAAAACTCCTCAATGACCGGCAGTACGGTTTCCGTAGCAACAGGCCCACTGGTGAAAGTGGAACGAATCTCTACATCACCTCGGTGAAAGTAAGATTGTTGCGCTTGATATTTCAAAAAACATTTGACAGAGTTTGGCACCAAGCTCTTAGAAACTACCTTTCGGGGGCCGTTCAATGCAAGTTATTTTGGGCGGTTCCAAGTCTGCAATCCACCATATAAATGTTGGTGTCCCCCAAGGTTCCGTTTTGTCTCTGATTCTCTTTCTTATTTTTATAAATGATCTCTTGTCTGCAACTTCTCATCCAGTTCATTCCTTCGCCGATGACAGCGCTCTCAGTTTTTCATATTCGTTCCTTAGCTCACGTCCCTGCTCTTCGAACGTAGTAGATTCCGATTCCGACCTTGATAGCATAATAAAATGGGGTTCTACAAATAGAGTGGAATTTAAAGCTTCCAAAACTCAATGCTGCCTTCTGTCTTTTAAGCGAAACCCAAACCTCGAACCATTGTCCATAAATCGTACCTGCATCGCCGAAGCTGAAAAACTTTCCATCCTCGGTATGTGTGTTAACAACGATCTTCGTTGGAACGACCATATATTCGATGTCGCCAAGAATGCTGCAAAAGGTCTAGGTTTCCTCAAACGATGCAAAAATTACTTTACCCCTTCTGATCTGGCTTCAATCTACAAAGCGTTTATTCGCCCTAAGCTCGAGTACAACACTCACATCTGGTGTGGTCGTCATGCACATTCTAGATAGAATCCAAAAACACGCGATAAAACTTATAAGTGACAGAAACATTGCAAAGTCAATCGACTCGCCTAAACACCGAAGAAATGTTTCCTGTCTTTCACTGTTTTATCGATTCTTCTACAAAAAGCGGTCCAGCGAAATAGCCAGCTGCATTCCGCCCCTGCAACATTTCATCTGCAATACTCGTCATATTTCGAATGCACATTAGTTAACCGTCAAGCCTACTTTCGGACGTACTGTCAAATATAGAATGTTGAATGATCTACATAGCTATATATTCCCTCATCACTACAACAAACAAGCATTTAAAGCCAACGTGCATCGGTACCTCCTTCGTCTCTCCTCTAATTTCCCTAATGCCCGAGCTCTAGTTTAAGGGTAATCATAAGTGCCGAATTGAAAAAGTGTGTAAGAACACCTCCCAACTTCTCTTTTGATTCGGAAAAAAAGGAAAACCATCAATAGTCACACTATTCCCAACTCCTAATCTACTCCCCTTGAGCATCTTCAGAAGGTTTTCGTTGGAATTTAAAACGCCCACCAACTATAAACAAAAATCAAACAAGGACTCACTTAACTTTGCAAGAAAATCCTTTTCATCACGGAAACAACAAATCCCTGACTTATGCTTGTCAGAATGATCCAAAATCAAGTTCTGATTTCTATCTTTATTCCGGTCAACCCTTTTCTCCTTTTTTTTTTTTCACGCATACTTTCCCTTATCGCCATTCTCGTACCCACCTGTCAAAAAAAGTTGTGAATTTTTTTTTTTTATTGATGGACTTAGTCCACCGTACAGTTTTGAACCCTTCTACTACGACTCCTACATATGTCTTAACATGTTAACAACTTTAGATTGGGGGTGACTTGTGAAACTTTTCTTCGACCATAATCAATCCGGTTTGCTGACACATTGCCAGGAGAAGGGTAGTAAGGTACTTCAAAGGATCAGTCGATTGGAAAATAAGTTAAAAACGGTCCTTTACATTCGATTGGAGATTTCATTTAGTTCAAGGGTTGACAGTAATCTCTTTCGTCCATACGTGTGACCACACATTGTTAAGACGGCACTCTAAGGATTTTGCATGCAAAAAAAGGCTTATTTCCATGTGTGGGGATACAAAGAGAAAAATCCCTAAAAGATATATCCTCCATATTTTTATTGATTAAATCCTTTCAAAGGCTTTTAAATTGCCACCAAACATGCAAAGTCTGCGGGTCTTGCGTGCAACCCTATGCCTCCATATACCACAAAAATATTTGTAAATTGCTCGGTCTGGTGTTCGTTTTTGTTTGCATCCTTCTCGGACAAACATCCTCCCATTAGACCTCAATTAAAAGGGATTCCTGGATGTGTTTCCATCATTTTGGTTCTTCTGATTTCGGCTCATAATCAAAGCCATTCCAGAAAAAAAAGGGATCATCATCATTGCACACACACAGCCGCCACAGTCAGTCGCAAGGTAATTTCCAAAGGCAAAAGCGTCTAAGTGCCTCCTATTCAGTATGAGATGGTGGTGCTGCGCATGCGCACAAAGTCCCTTCATTGAATGCAATTACCAAATGATCGGCTTCTGGTCTTTCACTGGACAACAGTAATGATGCATCAGGGAGCGGAACCTTACAACTTAAGGATCACAGATTCAAAGTTCCTTCCTTACCGCATCGCGGCCCTATTATTTTCGGTTTATTTTCGGTTGTGGTAGCTGAGATGATTCGCCCTGTTGTGTGGTTGGTTTTTTTCAAGAGGTCTTTGTTGGCTTCCTCACTTGTGGTTGCAATTCCCATCGGTCGATAGCCGTTGGCTATTTTCCCCTTTTTTTTTTCTTCCATTGATGGATCAATTGATGCTGTGCAACCGAACCTCCTGCATTCGCCTGCCTCCTCCAGCACTGAGACTGAGTTTCTTCTCTCTCATCATTCTGCAGATTATTTATTGTTGTTGTTGTTGTTGTTGTTTGATTTGCATCGATGTGGATCTTTTTAATAGAATCTTCAACTGAACCCAACTTATGCCATGTGAGACTCGAACAGACTGGTTAAACAGATCGTGCTGCTTCTTCTGGTGGTGGTGGTGGTTTGTTGTTGTTCCCCCATCAATTAGTTGACTTGGGATCGTTCGTTAAGTGAACATTATAATTTGTAAGATCATAAGCACAGAGAGTCTCAGAGAGATGTGCTCATTACAGCGATGAAAGAGTGAAGCTTATTACTCATTAAGAGTCGGAGGTAATTTATCGTTTGGGAGAGGAGTTAACTAGGGAAAGAGTCTTGTGAGAGATTGATTTGAGTTGGATTTGTGTTTGAGACCGTTATTGGTTTTCAACCGATCGACAGAGAATGGAGAGCTGTAAATTATTAATTAGAAGTAATGAGGGCTCATGAGGGGTAATTTGGGGGAAACTTGAAGGCTGCTTACTGGATGATTCATGTAGGATTTGTGCTGTCATGATCGCAGCTCAAAATCGTTAGCCAATAATGGGCCGAAGGTTGTAAAAAAAAGACTCATATCGACATATAGGTAAACTTTTCTACATCCACGAGCTCTGTGAAAGCATTGTCCAACGAGAAGAAGCTGCAAATGACCCAGAAAAAGAGACTTGAAGTGGATTCCTTAGCACAGCCAGAGACTATATGGAGCAACTGAGTGAGTAGCTCTACTCTGTGTAGTCGTCTTTAACTGACGTCAACAGCGGGCCCAAAGAGGTAGGCAGGATTTAATTTGGGATTCAAGCCACTCCCGAAAAGATACGGTATCAAAAGATGCACAACTTCAGAGCAGCGTGGGAAGCGTATCGAGCCAGAAGAAGGAAGCACAAGAGGGCATACGCAGTCATTTGGCAGTTCTATAGGAATGCCGTATCATTTCTCGTATCGTTTCAGTCTAAAAGATTCTAAAGGATGAAAATTAACAAGGACTACGACTCATGGCCATGCCAGTTTAAATTTTTTTGAAACTGAATAAATGAGCAGATCCTTTGGGGAAGTAGGTACATACTTTTCAGATCATGCAACGATCTGTCGTCGAAATGGCATAGGGTTCCTAATCTAATGGCAAAGGTTGCAGCTGATAGGATGTTCAGTATAACCTCTATGGCTGCCATTGCTGTAGAAGTAGATTATTGTGAAACTTTCACTCCCAGGCATACCATTTACTGCGTGCTTGTTAACTGGTAAGATTAGGTTGGGGGCGGTTATCTCCATTGAGCAGGGACCCACTTAGGCCAGAACGAAGGCCCATTGTGATACCACGGGTAGAAACCGCAAACCAGCCTCAGAAACTTCACATGTGGAATTTCCTTTAGGAAAAAGGAGTATAAGCTCTCGGAAACCGTATCTGTGCCGCACTAAGTGCAGAACCAATCAGACCCACATATAAAACTATTAGTTCGAGCCTGGCTAGGTCGTTGAAGTCATTGAAGAAGTACTCTCCTACTGTTTTCCTCCTCAGCCTTGATAGGTCAGGGCATGTGCAAAGAAGGGGTATAGTCGTTTATTCTTTCTCCTCCTAGAAGGGATACCCATTCTGCCAATGCCTGCCAATTAGATAATGCCTCGTAAGGGCTCTTACTATAATTCTTAGAAGTTTCCTGTTCACGGACAGAAGTCTTCCTGTTCTCCTCAAATCCAGGTAAGGTCAGATCTGTTTCGACAGAAGACAAGTGTTGACGTTATTCCACCTGCTATTGGCTATTCTACTAGCTTCACTTTCAAGGTGAGACTTTATCGATTCTAGAGAGGCAAGCGGTTCCCCTCCATTTTCAGAGAGGATCCGACCTGCGCTTTCCTTTGCCAGTTCGCCGCTCTGCAGTTGCCCGGAACATTCCTCTGTCGTGGAACCCAACAGGATGGATTTCATAACGCAGTTGTATCTTGGGTTTAGGCCCCATGACCTACAGATGGTTCTCCTGGATATCCAATACGCTTTCTTGGCTTTTGCGGTTCGCTTTTGTAGATTTTTTCTTCCATGTTAATTTCGTGTCCGATACAGACTTCTGTTCAGTGTTCTGAGGGTGTCCTGCGTTTGCTTATGATGTCTAGGTGTTTCCTTGAATCAAAATGGCCAGGACATCAGCGTATTCTACGTATTGAGAGCAAGTTTTCAGGTTGTCCCATTACGAGTACCCTCAACAGGGGTAATGTGATCCCTCCCTTAGGTGTCCCTGTTTGGACTGTCCCTGAATGTCGTTCCTTCTCATGTGCTTTAGCCAATTGTTTGAAGTTTTATTGCCCAGTAGAGCGTTGGACATTGGGATGTTGTTGAAGACGCCATCGATATCTAGGAAAACTCCTACGACTGCTTCTTTTTGTTCCAACCCGCTCTTGATAGTCTTTACAACTTCATGTAGTGCGGTTTCGACTGATCGACCCTGGCTGTAGGCGTGTTAGTTGGTGCTTCTTTTTCCATCGGAGTGTTGGAACAGCAATTGAGCCTTCAGACACCAAAGCAAGTCCATTGTACGACCAGCAGGTATAACCCTTTTACTTTATTTTCGTCATCCTTCTAAGAAAGTCGAGTGGAACCTCCAATGATAAAGAGCTTTGGTTACCAGCACTCATCACATCGGCCCAAAAAATCTACCACCTGATACGAGCAAAGGCAGGGCAATCACATAGGAAGTGTTCCAAAGTGTCGTCGTCCTCTCCACAAGCTTCACAGACATTGGTGTCAGCCTTACACATTCAGTTGTTTGGCAAAGGCGCAGTGTCCCGTATATAACGCCAATAAGTTGTCTTCAGTCTTTTCTGTTGAGAAACAGTAAGAATCCCGCGGACTTCTTACAGACATCGGGAAGCATCTGTTTAGTCTCCCTGCATCCTGGAGAGGAGTCATGCCACCTACAGTTGTGCGTTTGCTAGAAATCCAACCTGAGAAGCCTTAACCGATGAAATGAGCAAACCTAACGTGAAACGGAGAACTTCTACTTTCAATCGTGCCTAGCAAGCTCATTGGAGAACCCATTTTCCGTAACCCTGCTGTGTCCAGAGACCCAGAAATGGCTTAGCAAATTCAGTCTTTCAACTTAATACTAGTAAGCGGATCGAGGAAGGTCTTAAGCGTAGCCTGACTGTCGTTACAGACGCTGATACTCGTTCGCAGCCATAAGTATTGTAACAGTCTTCGCTTGGAAGACAGACGCATATACATATACCTAGGAGAAGTTCAGGCTAATGTTCTCGCTTTCCACAAAAGACTCCAGAACCTGAGCCTTGTTGGTGCTGTGCTTAGTCATGGTGTCAGCATCAGTAGTCTGATGTGCATATAGCAGATTCTTCTAAGTGTCTCTATGAGAAATGATGATAAGTTTATGGGTCCTTTCGCGATCGATAAGCCTTTCCCTGGTTTTGATAGGAATACTACTCTTATCTCTTGCCATTGAAAGTCTAACGAAGAATAGACAGCCTTTGAAAGCGTAACCTTTTTTTGTAAGGAAGGTGAAGGACTTTAAGCCAAACTAAAACCATTTGCTTCCAACCCCTGCTTCCCCAATGTACTCTAAGTGATGTTTCAGAGTGTCTATTCCTCCTTAGACTCTCAATGGGAAGAGATAAGAATAGTATTCCTACCAAAACCAGGGAAAGGCTTATCGATCACGAAAGGATATGGGCTACATGGGGTACATACCGTCAAGCCCTGGTGATTTGTACGAAGCGAAAGGGTTGATTTCCCGGACCACTTTGTCTGCGTCAATTATGCCTTCTGTTTCTTCCCATTTTCCCTCGTCTGAGTCCGTACCCTTGGCTTGTGATAGGACGAGAGTAGACCTCGGAAAGTAAGTGCTTATGAATGCTTCTAGTGTTTCTGTCGTAGTCATGCTGCCATGTTGCTGCTCAATTGTATTAGTTGATGACTGTCTGACATCTTCGACAGGATGCGCCCCAATTGTATCAATTGGTGACTCCCTGACGTCTTCGACAGAATGCGTGTCGGGCTGCTCCATTATTATCGCATAAGTTTTGGGGTCTCGTAAGATTCTTGAAACTTCTTTTGCTTTCTTTGGAAGATTCCCAGTCTGCTTCGAGGTTTGTGTGCTTGACTCTATTGAAGTCGTGCCTGGCAATCCTGCGTACTGCTAACAGCTCACCAGTCCACCCAAGATTATTTGGCAGTTTTTGGGAATAGGAGTTTGAATGCCTTGAGGTCGATTAGTCTGCCGCAGAACGAATTCGGAAGTTCAGTTCACCTTCACACATTACGACATTTAGCGGGAATATGCCTCGATAATTGATGGAAGACATAGGATACTCTTTCTTGTAGATGAGGCATATGGAGCTGATGTTCTAAAAACCTTAGACTAGCTCCTCAGCCCTTAGATGGACAATGCCTAGTTTCTCGTAAACCACTCCTTCTGGTCGTACGAACGAACGGCTTTCTCATGACAAAGTTTATTCTCTAAGGTTTCTCCTTACTTGTCGTTGTTTTGTTAGTATTCGATCCTGAGTGAGCACGTCCAAGGATTCTGTAACAATACAAATCATTTCACCCCCCACTCCATCATTGTCAGTAAAATTTGCCCCCAAAACCTAAGCTATCTAATTCCAGGAACGTTGTTGTGTGTGCACATTCTGACAATGTCCTTGATTGTCATATACTGCAGGCAACATCAGCAATCATCGTCATAACCCCATCAGTTGCAATCGAGGAATCAAATTTCTCATGTGTGTCTGTTTAATTAAATGTCTATCCAACCATATGTCCTTAAGGCACACGAAAAGGGTTCAACCAAAATCGATACGATAGGCTTATGTGCTTTTGTAATTTACACACACATTGGCTTAGTAATTTTGACATGTCCTTATGCGTTTCATGTGTCCTTTTCGGCGTTTTATAAATTTACTTAGTCCTTCGAACTCATCCTGTTCATTAGAACTCATCACCAATCAACTCATTGAATAATTAACGAAAAACAAAACCAAAAAAATTAATTGCTGCCATAACACTTGCGTTGAGGATCCTTAGCCATCGCCACTTCATCATCATCGAGACTGGACTGCGTTTCCGACTTTCTTATGCGTCTAGACATCGCCAAATAACTCCGACATTTCCAACTCCAAGCGAAATGGTTTTTTTTTTTTTTTTAATTTAATTTCACAAGCACGATGATGATGGAACTGCATTACACCTCCTTCGTCCAGTTGGAGGATTTAAAAAAAAAAAAAAACAGAAACAGAGGCGGAGACTTTTTGAGATTCTGGTAGTTTTACGATGCCACCAAAACAATAATTTATGCAAATTGACATCGTGGCAAAGCTATAGGTTCGCAGGAGCACCATCAAATGACGTTCAGTATCCTGTTCACTATAATTATCAGCCCACAAAAAAAGAACTAAAAAAGGAGGCTTACTGAAAGGATCTCTCTCTCTCATGGGCTAAGCAATCTTCTAATCATTTCATTAGCAAAAAAGAACACACGAAATGACGATGGACAAGGGCTTGGTCTCTCTGTCTACCTGTGTCCGGATCGGATGGTTTTTCTATTTGATGATGGAAATTGGGTTTTGGATGCAGGAGCAGGATGTGTACGATCTTCTTTGCGTGTTGATCCTCATCGTGGGTAAACGTTTCTAATCGAGAAGCAGTAGTGGTTTCTTTTAGGTTAATTTTCCCTTAGCTCTGGACATCGTCGTCATCGTCGACGTTGTGTAAATTTGGTGCAATTTAGGAGTCAAGTTTTTGGAGACGCTTTTTGTTGACGCATTCTCGGAAGTCAATTGGGCGTGGTTGGAACTTAAATTATATATTTTTCCATTTTTTTTTTCTATTTATTTTGCGTGCGTATGTATGCAAATGAAGTTGTAAATTAATTCCTTGGAAGTAGTTAAGGAGACCTGAGAGACGATTCTTTTAAGACACGCCAATTTGAGAATGAAGGAGTGGAGGAGCAAAGGAACTTGCAAAAATGTTGTCAAACTGTCAAGATATGTGGTTTCAGAGAGTCCTTTGGTTGACTGGAGAAGCATATCAAATGGCAAAACACTAAGATGTAGCTAGGCCCAGTGATAGATGCAAATCTGACTTTCAAACAACACCTAGAATACGCGGCTTACAAGACTTCCAGAGAGGACGTTTTCAGGACTTAGTATAGGCGTCTCAAATTCTCGCAGAAGACTTCTTTAAGCCGGCGCGTCTGAAACGGTCTACGATTACTAAGGTGCAGCGTGTCTTGATAACACTCTTTCGTGAGACACGCAAAAGGTCTCTGCATGCAAGAATCTAGGGAAGCCTGGCTCAATACACCAGGGCAAGCATGTTCAAAATAACTATTCCCGGTACCGTCACAAAGTAAATCAAACTTCATTGTGAACCTCGATAGGAGCAACCTTAGACCACTAATTGGACTTCTCAGCGGACACTGCCGTCTGAACCAACACCTACATCGCATGAACCTTACAACAGATTCAAGCTGTAGACTCTACCTTGAGACTGAGGAGGAGACCTCTCTTCACTTTTGAATGGAATGCCCAGCTCTCTTTCAACTCAGAAAAAGAATACTAGGCGACGAACTCATCTCTTCAGAACAGCTTACTGCCATCCACCCAAAGAAGTTCATTAACTTCCTGATATCTTCTGGAGTGAAACAATGCATCTAGGAACCCTAGGGAAGGCACAATAGGATTCGCAGTGCCAAGGGCTGATCAGCTCTCCCAAAACAATAATAATAATTCCGATATGATGCTAGAGTCAAGTTCGAAAAAGTAAAACACGAAGGCGAAGAGGAGATACAAGTTGACCCATCAGAGCGGTGCATAAAAGAATCCCAGGAGCAATGGAATCTTTCTACAAAAGGCAGGTGGACCCGTACATTGATTCCAAACATGGGTCTTCTCCCAGATCCATGTGGTATCACAATGGGCCTATCACTGGCCTAAGTGGGGTGGCAACAGCTGGCAGCCACTTCAACTTAACCTAACCTAACATTGGGAAAGCATGAGAGTTTGTAGGGCATATCTGCTTTAGGGCTTACTATCCAAGCTGTAAAGATAGACTTGAAGAAGCTGAACAAGAGGCTTTCAAATGCTTGGACAAAGTCAGGACAAAAGTGGCAGGAAGCGGCTATCATGTCGTCGACGAGAGGAGCCATATCAATGGCAAAAGAGTACTTCTTGAGCGGTTCCTCTTTCCTACGACTGACTTCTTCTAAATTTAAGTTGACCTTGCATGTCTTGAGCATGCACAAAGCTCGGAGTTAAGTTCTACCCTGCGACTTCTAAGAATCACATCGGTGCTTACGTTGTTGAAGGATCCCTGGTCTATGCCAGGAACTGTAGACACTGCATTGTGTGATTCAGACAGACTATCACTTCTCTAACGTACCAACGATTCCAACAATAAGGACAGTGGATTGATTGGTATTCCCAGATTTGAAGAAGAAAAATGACCCGAATCTCCGGCTAGGTATACCCTTAGACAAAAGCACTGACATTACGGAAAATGGAGGAGAGACGATGGAGGTATCGATGCCCATTGGTTTTAAATGCTTGTGGATTGTGATGATGGGGAAATACAGAGCTGTGTACAGATCATTCCGGATTCAAGTTGTGCGACTTAGGAAAGAATCCCTGTATTCAACAGGACGTCTGCAAGAAGAAGAAGGAGGCTAAGAACATTCAAAGCATGATGCGTGTTACGGATGAAATATTGGAGCACTTTTTGTGGAAACACAGATAGAACAGTGAGAGGTAGAAATCATTTTTCCGGTAGTCTAGCGAGTCTATGGACTTCGCAATGCAACTGCCCCTTAACAGACGGTTTTCGATTCTACCTAGGAGGTGCAGGACTGAGCAGATGTAAGTGTTGTTTTAGAGCTTGGAGGGAATGAAACCTAGGCATTCTACAGCATTTTTGTGGTCTTTCCAATGAAAATCAGGTCAAATGGGCAGAAAGCGTTCTTGATTCTCCAGCTGTTGAGTTACATATAAGACAGCAGCGACACGAAGGCTTTATCGAACTTGAAGCCCAGAATCGGTAAAGATGATTGCTAACTGTGTCTGAGGAAGGCTCTTTTCACGGTTCAGAATACCATTTGATAAGGCACAGAAACATTTGTGCATTTTAGCTCACGATACTTAGATAGAGACTTAGTAGATTCCTCGTCAAGAACTTCCAAGACGAACACTTTCGATGTCATCTCACTTCCAATTAATGGTGTCGATAGATTCCCATAACTCATCGTGTTCAATGAACACCTCCTGCTGCAATGATTTACTACACCTCATAATGAAGATGTCGTATGGCCACTAGCTAATTAATTCGAGAGTCAATCTCATTGAATATGCGCAGATCCCTCTGGCCAAATGTCCTCATCCTAGGGGACAATAAACGCACTCACAATTATTGATTAACATATTCCCACACCAGCTAAGATGAATATTTTGTATGGCTTTTGTATCAGGTTACGTTGAAGCGCCGTAAGCTATATAGCAATGCATGGCGCACTGTTGCACCATCACACAGCCCCTGCTACCGTTTCATTGCACTTTTCCACGCACTGATAATACTGTTAATAACAATTTGATGTTCGCACGCATACAAATCAATTTGTTGCTTAGTTAGTCGGAAGGAGTTCTTGGCTGAAGCCCGCCGCCGCCGTCGCCGCCGCCGTCGCCGCCTGGACGACTTGAAGAAGCAGAAGCGCCGTATAACGCGCGCGGCCCCTCCAAAGATGAATGGGCCAAAAGTGAAAGAGTCGAGACTGCAAATTGAATAATTACGCTAATACTTCATAAATAATTAATGCTATGCATTGGACCGGTATTTTGAGCATGGTGCGTGAGCGGTACCATCGGATGGACGAATGGTTGGATGGATGGATGTGGATGAGATGGGGGATTGTGGGTTGGTAGGTGGGCCTCCTGCATCTACCTGCCAGAGCCGAAGGTGTGCATTTAAGCGGCTTAAGTGCTCTCGCTCAAGTACTCGCATTGTGATGATGGCATGACGGTGATGCTTGCAGTGGAGTAAAAGGCGAAGATGCGTCTGTTGGTGGTTTGGTGGTGCTGGTGCCGCACTTTTTTTTTTCTCGCTCTCTTCCCATCGAATTTGGTTCGAATCGGGCGCTAATATCGCCCTGGGGGCGAACTCTCTGTGGTCGCTGTGGTTGGTGGTGATGATGATGCTCTTGATGGTCGATTGATGATGGAACTGGAACAACAACGACGACGTACGTTCAGGTGCATTAAGCACTAAGCCCCCCGAAAAAAAAAGACACAAACAAACGTGTCGGGTGTATCTGGGGATATGGATCGAACGTAAATCGGTTTCAATTATTTTTTGAGATTTTTTTTGTTGAAATTTTCGTAAAACGATTTCTTTCCGGGTGATGGATGGGGTACCAGCGAAGCTGTGAGAGGTTGGCCTAAGTGTGTGCTTGACTGAAGGTACTCGTATTTTGACAAATTGAAATCTAGATGTCGGCTAATGGAACTAATAAATGGTGGTTCTTCGTTCCCAAGGCTAATTGCATGCGCGATCGCCTCCGCTGCGCTGCGCCGCCGTGCCGAAAGTGGCTGTCAATTTATCACAGGTAGGTAGGTAGGTACGTGTGAATTAACTTAAAAATTGTGCAAGTTTGGCCTTAATGTGGCAACACATTTGGGTGCAGTTGGAAGTGGAGTTATACATATCAAGTGGGTAAATGTTTATGAAAGGGAAACTAGAAAGGATTAAGATTTTAACTTTAATCTTCTAAACGGGATGGTTCGAAAGTTGATAAGATATTTCCTCAAAACAGCCATCTTTTCAAATCTACTTGTCTCCTAGAGTAGGTACGTTACTTTGATTCAAAACGAATTCCTTGTGAAAACTGTTTCAATTGGATGCGAAATAAGTCATGTCACGAAGATGTGACAATCCAGTCTTCATATTGTTGCACAGAAGTCACAACACAGAAAACTTGATTCATTTTAGAATGAAAGGGGAATGGGAGAGATGATGATAAATTTGAGAATTCTACGAGCTATTTCTAAGAGTTCAAATTGGCTGCAACCACTAATTTAAATTTAAAATTAGCCAAACGGAAGTAGGTTCTACTACACACCATCTATGGGAAAAATGTTTAAATATGTGTTAGATGATTCCTAAGATACAAACCAAGATTTTCTTTTAACACAGAAGTGCTGCCAGTAATATACATTGATGTCAGATAAAAAAAAACTTGAATTTTGAATAATTTATCAGAGACAGATTAACGAAAAGGTTTTTTTTTTAATAGTCTAGAGTAAAATTTCAAAGTTGATTTATGATCGTTGTCTATCGACAAGGGTAGTGACAATTTGTCAATAAACTGAACTGCAACTTGATCACGAAACAGAAGCAATAAACCAACATTTCGTGGCTGACACTACCTCTAGAGAAGCAATGGCAAACTTTCAAGAGTATTATTCGTCATGAGAAACTACAAATTGAATAATAAAACTGAATGGACACATTGTGGACAGTGGCTTCAGAGCATAAAGCCAAAAAAACACTTTACACCAGACTCCACAATTCTAGTGCCTTTTATAAGCATAATAAAAATTACACTAGAATTAAAGAACTTCCCCCTAATGAATTTGGCACCACTTTACCACACTCATACCATTCGCCACCACGATGATAACTTCGGCGCTGCATACTCCAATTCAACTTTCACTCGAACAAATGTCATCCACAAAGCAAATTATGCAAACAAAAATAAAATTTGTTAAAATTTTTTTGTTTTTCATTTCATCCCTTTTGTTATTTCCATTCCAAGGCCAAAGACAAATTCAAAACATCACTTCTTCTCTCACCTCACCCTTCGCAAACTTGTTTCATTTATTTGCCTCCATTCTTCGCATCATTCCTCATCGTTGTACACACAAATTCTTCGAAACGAATTTTTAGTCCAAAACGAAATACTGATCTAAAATGTTGCAATAAGAAAATTGCCTCCTTTTTTCAACTGTCTCACAGGAAAAAAACATTAAAAAAAATAAAAAAAATAACAAATCAATGTTCACATTGGAACAGATTTTAAATTCAAATAAATTACAAAGATAAAGTGTAATCAAATCAAATTAGTAACGTGAACTTTTTGTTTGCAACAATTATCCTTTCTTCTTGTGTTGCTTGAATGTTTTTTTTTTACAAAATTTTCAGTATTTTTTTTTGAAATTCAGTAAGCAATTGAAAGTGCGTAATCAAATTAGTAACAACCATTTTGCCTGAAAGAATTTTTGCAAAATTTTTTGTTTTCAAGAAACAAATTGAAAAAATAAGTCTGAAAAGTCCAAAACCAACATAAAACATCATCTAATCGTGGTACAACTTTAAATCTACATCATTGAACGTAAGTATCTGATACCTTTCACCAAAAAAATGCGAAAATTGTTTGCCGAATTCAATTTTATACCAAAAAGTGGTTCGATTGTTGTTTCGAGTTTCTAAAAAGAAAAAAAATTGAATTTGCTTGGCTGTAGGGGGTGGGGGAGGGGGGGTTGATCGGTTGAGCGATATAAAAAGAAGCCAATACTTGGGCATACGAAGTGATTACGAAAGCGTCATCGTCGCACGTCTATTTTGCAAATCAATTCGTTTTTTTTTTTTTCGTTTTAATTTTGTGTACTTGGTGTGTGTATACTCTGAAATGGAAATTCATAATCGAACAAAGCGCATGTGATGTATTCAAATTTTGCCCTCCTGCTGGGACGAATTAGCAGGGCTCCGCCTGTAAAAATCTAAATAAATTTTCTACATTTTCTGTTCGGATGTGCATATCGTTGAGGACGAGGGCAAGAATTGTGATGAATGAAAGTTTAGCATACAGGGTGCGGCGATCAAGGTCATTGTGTTAGCTTCAAGGTTCTCTAAATCAATTGGATTGGCGTGACATATTAAGTTCCTTAAAGGTCAGGGTACAGAATTAATTGAATAATATCTACAGGTTTTCAACTTTTCTTTTTTTTTGACCATGACACATTCGAATGTGGGTGTCACTGAGTGGACATCGTTTTGCTCTGCTCTGCAATTGCTTGATTTATCATAAATGTTTTGGGTTTCAAATCAGAGCTAGATAGTACATTCGATATGAAATATAAAAAGGACGGGGACGTAAAAAACAAACGATTCTTTATCTCAATCTGTGTAATGATCAATATTTTCACGAGCTTATTTGACTAAAGACAAAGTAGCTATCGCCAATTACCTAGATGGCTGACGATCTCTTAACAAAACACTTAAAAGATTCGTCAATTCGAAACCTAGATTTTGAATAAGACTTTAAAACCACAGGCCTATGGGAAAGGTTCCTTTTCAATGCAGAAAGCAAAGTATAGTAACTCAACGTTCGTGAATGTTTTCATTTCATCAGCAGCCCTCTAGTTAATTTGGAGTGATCCTCTAGACAAGAAAACAAATACACTTGGACGAAAAGTATGGCATTTGGTGAAATCACTGTGAGTGTAAGGTTCGGAAACTGCATTCAACTCCAGAAACTGTTGATAGCTTTCAACATAGCGATAGCATGCGTGTGGATCAAGTGTTTTACAAGGGACATAGGCGGCTTGAAACTCTGTTCCTTGAAGTCCTATTCTAGTAAGTCGCAGAGTTCCCTGCTTTTCAAACCGTAAGTGAGGATCGGTCTCATGACTGCAGTGCATGATTTTGGACTGAATTTTGCACGAATGAATGCAATATTTTCTCTCCGCAAAAGGTTTCTGTTTAGGTTTCGAGGACCTACTTTCCATTATCTCTTACTTACTTAGCCTGAACTAATGCCGCTTTCCATCCTTTACGGTCCCGGGTACGCTGCTTCCAGTTTACTAGACCAAGGTTTCTGGCTTCTGCGATTGCTTGATCTTTAAACCGGAGGTTTGGTCTTCCTTTTCTTCGTGAACCAGGTGGCTGGGATTCCAAGATCCTCTTAGCTGGAGCATTCTCGTCCATTCGCTCGATGTGGCCGAGCTATTGCAGTCGACGGTTTTTTGCCTTCCGGACTACATCCACATCTTTGTACAGCTCGTAGAGTTCGCGGTTATATCTTCTCCTCCATTCGCCCTCCTCGCAGACTGTACCAAATATTCGATGTAGGATTTTTCTTTCGAAGGATCCCTAGATCTGATCCGCTGTCTTCCATTATCTCACTCACACTGTATTGACATGCTGTTTTTTTTTTTATAGCGCTGGCTTCATCTGTCGTTACAATGATATCTCTTGCAAATAAGTTGGGACACTTACGTGCTCATGTATAAAATGTTGTATTGTCCTTCCTATTCACAAGTTCTGAATTCAATAATTCTTTTCCGTATTAACATTTCCTATAAATAAAATCATGTGCCTGCAAGCGAAGAGTTTACACAATACTCATTTTTTACAGATCAGTTTTTTTCAACACATAAAAACTATTTTTGTAGCGCTGTCATGGTTCTCTTGGTTTACTGAAAAATGTCTCGTTTCCCAAACTGTGCAACAGTGTTACAAAATAGCATTTCCCACGAGCTAACTCATAAACTATTTCCCTGACATAAATTTATTATTTACGGCGACATGAACACTTCGCATAGATTTGAGAGCACACTTTCTTTGATTTTAATGGATTCTTGTTGGTCTGACGACATAGGACGGGACAACAAATTCTTTCTTGTGCCAAAGGCGCCTTCGGTTTAGAAACACACAGCATCCATCTCCGATTCTGAAGGATCAATTAATGCCTCAGGATTCACAAAAGATACCAGCTCCCTCCAGCATCCATTTTGGATTCTTTTGTGTAGAAACCTGGCTCTTCGTCGAAGTAGACCAGACTTTCATCCCATTCTTCTCTGCTTGGGAGTAAATTTCCTATCAGGGTAGTTAGTATCCATACGCTTCTTTGTGGTGGGTCATCGGTTCAGAATAGAGGGTTGACCATAGGTATTGGTTGTCCATGCCCCTCTGTAGATGTCTACTGGAATCAGATTGAACGCTGATAAAGTTAAAATATAAAAAAGTTGGTTACGGATACAATAAAACAAATGAAAACAATTCAAAATAATCTCATGAAACCCTGCCCTTGTATATTTGACCTACGAGAGTGACACACTGTTATTCAAGGGCGAGTAAAGCGTGTTTAAAATGTTAACAATCCCGCAAAAGGCAAGTTATTTGATTACCCAAAAAAAGAATGTCACATACTGTATTCGTTCCATGAAATCGCGGTTGTATCGTGGATAACAACTTAAGATCGATTAAAAACTTTCGAGTCAGGGTAGGGCACTTGCAAAGGAAGTGATCAAGGGTTTACGGCTTGCTGATATCATTGCAGCGACGACAGCAAGAATTCCCACAGTTTATCACCACGAGCCTGGCGACGTCAGAAGCTTCTATTATAGTTCTCTTTTAAAAGGTTACAATGTAGGCAATATCTTTCTGGATGTGACGTATCTATCTAATGGACTCCACTTTTGTTTAGCTTTTGGTAGGTAGTGTGAAAATAATTTTTCCTCGACAACTTTACTAGTTCCTTTTGATACAGTTAACCAATTCAGAAGAAATGGATGTTGAAGCAAGAAGCTACGTGTGTATAGGTATATGGATCATTACTAAACTCATGCCAAGCTTTGAGGAATGCTGACAGTTCCGCTGGAAAACACTGTCGAAATTCAGTGGCCTAAACCATATTGACGCCTTCAAATCTCCTAATAACACACCCGAGTCAACTCTGCAGCTCACCATCTCTCAGGGTTGCACTTACACATTGTAAAAGTTGTTGAACTCTTAACCATATCTTACCGTATCGAGTGTAACAACCAGATGCTCTCAGTCCTAATGCACTGCACGTCACCATGTATTCCATCCTATAGAATTCCTCTGTTCATAAATTCTGGTCCTCCGCATGGAGACCATCCTTACTTACTTACTTAAGGTGGCGCTACAGTCCGGGGTGGACCTGGGCCTCAACCAACAAGCGTCTCCAGCCAGCTCGATCTTTAGCTAGCTGCCTCCACAATAAATCCGTCCGTATCCGAGGCTTGTCGTTGCTTCGTAACTATGTTTTTTTTTCCATGGCCGGGCAGTTACCCAAACCTGGAGGGCCAGTTGGAGACCATTCACATAATCAAGTATTCTTCCACGCCTTGTTTGGTAAGAGGTTTTGTTCAGTTTCTGTGTGCAGACCAAAGAATGGAACAAGGGTGTATTTTTTGCAATGAATCGTTTCTTCAATTGTGATCATTCCTTTGTGGAGTTTCGTGGCGTTGAATATTCTTTTAAGTTACTCGTGGCTGACCTTGGAGTTTACTAATACCCGAGGCAACTTGTACAATGGGAAATAAAGTTCTCAGGATTCTGAAATCAGCAGTTTCAGTCTTAACATTCTTTTCAAAGCTTCTCATGACAGATCATAGCCTAGAACTATTGGTAAGACCTAAATACTCCTTACAGCAATGGATTTTGGAACCTCATTAAAGAATTTGATTCGTTTTCTTTCTACGCAGCTGATATTCCTTTGTCTTTTCATTCGTCTTACTTGCAACATCGACAAAAAGACAGACAACTAATTAAAAGACTATAGTGATTCCTCCCACTTTGCACGTTCTTAAGAACCTACATACATATGTATGTATGTCAATGGATTTTTTTTTTTATTGTTTTTTTTGGCAGTCTCCTGGCTGACGCACCTCTAGTGAAAGGAAACGAAGACAAAATGTGCGTTGTAAAAACTCATTGACACAAAACGTAAATAATGCGACCGAAATATTTGGCAAAAACAAACCAAGGAACGTATCACCCGGTCTATTTTCCTTTATAGGCCGTTTGGCTAGATTTGTAAACTTGCCAAAGAGTCTCTATTTTTACCAAACCATCCGTTCTTCGTTTGCTTTCGTTTCCTTTATCGAATTGGTTTGAATGCATGCACATTCTGATGCGCGGTGTACTTTGAGGTGTGAGATGTTTTATACTTTGACTGTGTAATTTTATTTAATTGCAATCTACTCGTAGTAGTACAACAAAGTGACCACATGTGGTGCTTCTGTCTCAGATTCTGTTGCTGGTGGCATAGTTGTAGAATTTATGCACTCAATACGTAGGAGTATCGCACTTCCATTTGGGGATGGGGGGGAACATTTATTTTTGGTATTTTTATAAAATGTTCACAAACAAAGAAGATCGTTGGGCGGCGTCCATCATCTGTGCGCGAAGACACTACACTTTCTCGTACTTTCTGGCGAAATAAACAAAGAAATGTTTTTTTTATCGGTTCTGTTATTGTTCCTTTGTTTGTCCAAGACAACATCGAAATGAAATAGGAAAATACGCAAGAGGCTTGTTATGTTGTCATGTTGGTGTGGAATCGCCTGATCGTTGTTGATCAACACACTGATATGCGGCAGCATCACTCTTTCGGAAGATTTATGATCATGACGATAGTGCTGTGAATAGAAGACCCACGACAAGGGGGTATAACTAACGAATTTAGCCTCGAGGGCTCGGAATTTAATATTCAATGTCACTATCAAATGTCGGCGCTAATGCGATCGTATAAAGTTGCTAAACGACCGTTTTTTTCCTGTAGGTGACACCACAAGCAGTCGTTTACCCCGGAAAGGAAAAATAAAAAAAAAATCAAATCTTTTGGAATCGATAATGAGTTGAATACATATTTACTGTTCATAATTTTTATTTTTACTTGTTTATTGTAGACAAGTCAACGGTTTGTTGTTTCATCTGCGAATAACATTTAAAACAATGAGCTACACTTGGGTACAGATCTTCACTTGAACCAAATAGTGCATGCAGATTCCAGGAAATTTGTTAAAATTTGGTTTTATGGAATTCTTTTTTACCCAATTTGTGGAAACAGCGACGTTGTTTAGTAGGTACTCTCCCTGTTTGGACACTCTATCGGCGTTTTCGTGCGGTCAGTCTCAAAAAAGGAATCCAGCTGAAAAGCAGAGTTGTGCATACCTATTGTAGATTTAATCTAAGAAATTTAAGTCCAAGCTGCTTTGTCTTGCCATCAGCCTTATCATCCAATTTGCGCTTGTGTAGCATTTAGGCAACAGATAGGCTCTCCAATTGTCTCAAAACAGAGTGTAAAACTTGAATCTGCTGTAAGATTTATTCGTTATAGATGTTTGTCCAGACCGCAGTGTCCACTAAAAATTCCAATTAGGCCTCTAAAGCTGGTTCCTTTCAAGATTCAGAATGAAACTGAATTTTCTTCTTCTGATATCGGGAATAGCAGCTTTGAGTGTACTTTTCCTAGTATTTAAAGCCAGGTTTCTCTGATTTTTCGGAATCTCTGAATGGATACCCTTAATCGTATCTTAAAAGAAAGTAATAGTCGATGACCAACTACCTTCAATCCACTTCGTATCTTATGGAAGATTTCTTTGAGAGTTCGTCAAACTAAAAAGCAAGATTCAACTACGTTAAGGTACCCTCTGTCAGATATATAAACCTCCAATCCAAATAGAATTTGTTATCTTCTTTTTTCGCTAATTTCAATTGAGCTCTCCAAAAAACATTCGCTAACCATTAAATTGAAACCGCAATAAATTAGGTTACTAAACTTTACTCTTCGACCCCTCCCCTTGTTTGTGTTTAGTTTCTGAATGTTTAATTTTCTCTGTGGACTATACCTGGGTAAAGAAAACGAATGTAAATAGAAGTACAATACTTCAATATCAAACAAATGATAATGAGCGAAATTGATAGGAAATGTACGAGAAGCTAACCATGAGTTCGACAAATACCAGAAGAAGTTGCTAGACCAATAAAAATAAATATTTAAATCTTGTCAATGCTTTGCAAACAACGAAAGGATCAATTTTGTAACACGTGAAGTGATTATTGGTGGGTATATCCGGGGTGTATAGGAAACTTTTGTTTGTTTGCTTTGGTTCACTGTGTACAAGAAATTACAATGCAAATAACCGTGGCTTTATTGAGTTAGAAAAGATCTATGAAACGAGTATTAGATGTAACTGTAAGAGACTATCAAGCGTTTTATATGAAGCTTAAACAGAACGAAGCCTGGAAAGTGTTGTCATAAGTTACGAATACAACAGCCAAAGGAATGTGTTCAGAATGCGTTTGACAATCCATTAGCAGGCGGAGGACAGTCAGACTTTAATAAAAGCTGTATCTGCCGTAGAGGTAAAATGGAAGCCTGTACGTTGTTGTCGCGAATAGCTTAGTACAATGTGAGACTCTGCTGGGTACCCGATCACAAAGGTGTATCCGAAATCGGAAGGCTAATAAACTGGTGCGGAAAAGATCAGCACTTGAACTAGATCAGACCAATAGGTAGGGTAGGTAGGTAGAAGTGGTCGAAACTGGTAAGCCTGTCAGAGTCACAAGTAGCGCGGATGCGCCGTTTTGATACCACAACTCACGTGACCCGGATGCTGATGGGCGTAGCTAAGAGTGTAGTTTTCAGATCCATCCTGTGGAGTTAAGAAAATTGATAATGTTGCAGAATTTGATGTTAGAAAACTCAGATAGTTCCTTGAAAAAGGGTTTCCTGTGAGTGCGCTGCCTGGCTCTGGTAAGTGCCGGGCAGTCACAGAGAAAGTGGAATAACGTTTCCTTTTCTTGTGAATTTTCGCAACTACGGCAGTGGGGGTTGAATGGCATATTTAACTTGGCAGCGTGTGGACCGATTGGCCAGTGGCCCGTGCTAATTGCCGAGATTCAGACCAATACATCGGGTAAAATTCCACCGTGCAATCTTAAACGAGAAATTGGGAATACAATTCTCAAACTAGGCAACTGAACCGAAAGAATCATACAAAAGAATAGAAGCTGTCTCTCCGCATTAGAAGGCATCCTCACCAGACCCAACATGATACGATATCACACAAAGAAATTAAAATTAAAGAAAAATGATTTATTTATGCAGAGACTGCCGCATTGAGGAAGACCATAAGAACAACCCACACTTTCTTTACGGATTACTCAAAGACATAAATCAACTTTTCAGGAAGCTTATTGGCAAATTTGTGAGAGTGTTTTCAAAACCCCTCTTGTTTTAGTTGTGAAAGCCTAGTTTAACGAGTGAGGGATTCTATCTTTCCCAATTGGGAATCAAATGTGGCGAAAGTTGAATCTCTTCCAACGTCATTCGACAGACCTATTCTGACGTGCTTTCTGGAATTCATTTACCATAATGATAGTCTTATCAACCAAATTCTATTTCCACGTTCGGCGAAATAACCAAATTCGTGACTTGAAGAGTACAAGTTGCATACCTATCCTTTTAAATAGCCCAGCGGCTTGGGCAGGTTAAAAAGCTATCCAGTGTTTTAATCAGGCAAAAGCGTCATTTTCAGTCGCCTTTTATGTATGTTCACGTGATAAGAAACAAAAAATAGATCTAATGGCAAGCATGCTAGTCAAAACAAATGCGAAAAGCGATGAAAATAAAACAAAGAATTGTTATTTCTAGATCAGCAAGAACAAAACGGAAAACTAGTACATACATAGATGTGTCAATTAATCATCTTAGTCACATAACGTATGAGCTTAGAATCGTTAAAATCCGCCATCCATTTTTACCATATTTTAATGACTAGATAGCAACTTCATGTGACTCTTCGCACTGCTCTATTTCTACAGAAGGCAGTGTTCTGTACAGAAAAAAAAAATCGTTAATTGTCTTATAAACAGTTCTGAAGATCACAATGTCACCGGGTTCTTTGCTCTTGTCTTGAAATCGGAAAGAAGTTGTAGTAAAAGCATGTATTCATCACGTGTTCGTACACGGTTCACTTCTCTTGTACAGGTAATTAAATGAAAACACGTCAAATACAAAGTCTCACCTGAAATAACACTCATGAAATCATCAAACATTATTTACTTACCAGCCACGGCAAAGCTAACCCCAGATAAGAAATCATTCAATTTGTATCAACTGTTTCCCCAATGTCTGATGGTCTTTGTATTTATCCACTCGGACTCCCCTCTGTGTATCATGCGATTCGTACATAGATTGTACACAACAAAATATTTTCTTTCGCGCGTTCGCATATCAAAACAAAACTTATCATTCCGCAAAAAAAAAAAAACGAAAAAATTTCATAAAGAAACAACGAATAAACAAGAGCCACATGAGTGGTCTAACGTGGTCTAACACCACGTCAGATCTATCTGATATGACGAAGATATCTATAGACAAACGAAAAAAAATAAATAATAATAATAATACACAACTTAGTTTTGACAAAGAATAGTCATCACAGTTCCATTCTTCTTTTGCAGAGACTAACACTGGAAAAATCATGGATAAGGATTCAAATTCCTCTTCAACAGAAAACTTGTCTCCTCTCACAAACAGTAGCGATTCAGAGACATTTGAAACGTGGACTGTGATATCGGAAAAATCGAAAGAAGAACTTGAACCGCTTTCGCCTGAAAAAAGCGAGGATGACGAAGACATTGCTGGTGATGCTGTACATGTAGAGGTGTTGAAAGGACCTAATCTTCAAATGGGGCCCAGGTAAGATAACAAATTCGTTGTGTGAATTTCTAATGATTTTTGATTTTTCATAGATACAATGACATGGATGATCTTTCAGATGGAATTTCGATAATAAGCGAAAGCGAAAGTGCTGGCAGAATGTCACCACATCCGGAACTACGCAAACGTCTGTCGGATTTGAATATGCAATTTATGAATGTTACAGACAAACCTGCACCATCAACAACGGGCCGAAGTTCTCCTCTAAACTATGAAGCATGCTCAGAGCGATCTTCGGATACTTTCCATGAAGTAGAGCCCTTTTTGGAAGGAACCCGAAGGTCACGAAGGTCATCACGTCATGTGGTAGAATCAACAGATCCTCAACACGCAATGCGATGTGGACTAAAAGGATTGTTCTTTGTTGGAGCTTTGTTGGCTACCCTGTCGTTTGTTAGCAAATTGCAATACGATTCATGGAAATCTGATTTCGGCACTTCAACAGGCTTGTTAACGCAAAGAATCACCGAATTAGAATTGAAAAATAATCTTATGCGAGCGGAAATTGACATTTTGACCAAGCAGGTAAATCATTTAACTACTCTGAGTGGAAATCAGAAACGTAGCCAAAGCAAATCAAAAAATAACCAACCACGAGAGAATAAAATTAAGGTATGGTCTGGAAATGGAAATACAATCGAGAAAATGGAAATTTCCCCGAAAGACCTAAAGAAGCCATTTAATTGTGAAGGCCAAAACAGTGTGGATATTGCTGGAACGTGCATACAACTGCCCGTGGCATTGGAAAATGTAGATGACTCTCTGGAAAATAAGATGCGAGAAGCCGTGAAT
This sequence comes from Criorhina ranunculi, assembly GCA_951813785.1. Classification (NCBI taxonomy): domain Eukaryota; kingdom Metazoa; phylum Arthropoda; class Insecta; order Diptera; family Syrphidae; genus Criorhina; species Criorhina ranunculi. Next base: position 31,555,378 of record OX638385.1, on the reverse strand, counting down.
GAAAAGGAATATCTCTCCAATTTGGAAAAAGTCGTTGATAGAACGCCAAAGTTGACAGAGAATCCTTTTAATGAACAAATTCAAAATCCAACAGAGGCTACCCCCACCACAGAAACACCTTCAGTACCACAAAAAGTAAACAAAAGAAGACGCGCTCATGCGCGTGAGCCCGACCACTTTGACAAATCTATTAATCCAGAGCCCGACCACTTTGACAAATCTATTAATCCAGACAGCCATAAAAAGCGTAGCTCTAAAAATGGGAGCGGTGAAAGTAAGGAGAAGAAAAAAAGTCGCCGCGATAAATCTAACGAAGATAACAATGGATCTGGAGAACGACATAAAAAGTCCAAGGAACAGAAAAAGCACGACAAACGTTCCTCAATAGAATATGAAAATGCCAAACGAGAAGCTGACGGTCAATGGCATGAGAAATTAATGCAAAATCGAGAGAACGCACGAAAAAACAACGAGAAACATCGTCACGACAAGAATTGGTACATTGAGCGCGGTGATAGTCGAGAACAAGCACGTGTAACTGAACAGAAATATCGTACTGCTGGACAACTATAGACTATTTAAACGTCAATTCTTAAAATAATTTTTGTGATCCTATATTTTTATTATTTTCTGTCCTCTTTTATTGTTTTATTTTACATATTATGCTACCTACCAAACTGTGAAAGAGAAGTAAGTAGACCAGGAGAGAAACTAACAAAAGAATTTGTGATAAAAAAAAAACATAAAATATCCGTCCCTTGCTCCATGGGACTTTTTTATTTGAAACAATCAAACTCTGGAATATAAACATATATCTGTAAAAAAAAGTATGAGTGTATATTTTAAAATAAATGACCTGTAAAGAAGTCGATGGTACGTTTTAACTTTGTTTGTTTAAATGGATTTGTATACCAACTACAAGCTTATTATTTTTGTAACGTCAGATGATTGTCGGTGATGTTATTCCGCAGAAATCATCCTTTTGAACCTTATTCCTGCAGCAGCAGCTCTTTACTCCTCAATTGCGCGCTTTCCATGCTTCATCCTTCAGAGCTCGCGAGCAGCTCTAGTCCTATACAGCGCCGTTTTGTATGCCTCTTGCTTAACTGCATGTGAAACCAGCGGTTTCGTTGCGGTGGGTGAGGTGAAACCCAGCACGTCGGAGGAAGCATCTCTTTTTTTGAAAATGTTGCCACTGGCCTTCAATACTTGATGCTGCTCGTATGTGAATCTATCTATCTTTGGCGTCGTCGTCTGTCTTCTCTGTGGGGGCATGCGCACATATCGGGCTTATATTTCCGAATTATATGTTCGGCTGTACGGGGTCTATTAAGGGACCAAAGGTCAAACATTCCACGTACAGAAACGAAGATCGTTGCCTTTGTTTTGTTTGCAGAGTCGTCAACAGTAAATGAATTCATATTCGAGGCTTAGGCCCCTATTGTGAGTGTCGATAACTGATCGATGAACGACATCTATCGATCATCGATCGTCGATTGTAGATATTGGTATTGTGTATTTTGATTGTGAACGACATTTGTCGATTTGACCGTCACTTGTTGTCGATCAGAAATTTTTGGACGATGGTTTGTTTTCAAGAAAAATGGAAGGGTTTTGTGCGTATGAAATGTAAGTAATTTTAATAAAAATAAAATATTTATATTGAGGAAAATATGAATTAAAATTCTATCGATTGAGTTAAACAATGCCATAGTTCAAATCAATCGACGCAATCGACAATTGTCGTGGCGATTGCTGATCGACACTCACAATAAGGGCCTTATTGTTGCTTCGTAAGTAGCTGCGTTTTCCATGGTAGGGCAGTTAGGCGGCACAATTCCAAACCTAAAGGGACGGATCTTAAATGTGTACCCGTAAAACAAGGAGGCGGATAAACCGCTCCTTGAAGTTGAATCCATCTGAAAAGTCCCTCCCCTCTCTCTCGTTAGTCGAGGTATTAAGCACCCACCGTTCACTACGTGAAAATAAAAGTAGAAGTTGGGAGAGGTTAGTTTGGGAAAACCTGTAGACGCTTATGCCCTCTAGAATGCACGTGTCTGCCCTTTGAACACCAAAAAGCATTCAGTGAGCATCTCTAACGTGTTATTTTTTTATTATCTGGAAACATAGTAAACAATCGGAACGTGGAACAGTGAATTTGACGAAAAATGTTTTTTAAAATAACTTTGAATAACTGATATAACGTCTAGTTAATGTGTTATATTAACCACCTGTACCGGATGCCTATATATATAACTACTCTGGATAACCATCCGTTTGGTGAACTCACCACGCATCACATAATTTAATGGTGAATCTACATGGATATACCTGTGTTTTCATCCAAGTTGTTTTTCTAAAAAGAGAAGCTTGCTAATTGTCTTTTAAAAATATTTCGAAATTTAATGTTTGCTAAGGTTAAGCAGGAAGTAGTGGCACAAAAGGGGAAGATGTTTAGCGAGTTTAACTTTTAATTAACAACTGAAACTTTCTTATTCTTATGCCTATTCTCCACACTGTCCATTTGGGTAGGTATGTACCTCCCTCTATATTCCAATTTAAACATGACTGTCAGTCACAATAAATACCTTAACATACTTTTAGTTGACCCATCGTAATTTATCTGCCACCTAACGTCTAATTTGTTCAACAGTTTGACATTTTATTGCGATTTTTGCTTTCTGTCAAATTTTTATACGAGATAAGGCAGAAAAAAATTGCACGTTCGTGTTCCCCATGCCGGTGTTATGTACGAATTTCATCAATATTTGTAATTTTTGTTCAATTTAAAATGGCACAACGGAGTTTGATTAGTTTTCTGAAAAAATGTGGAACTAAATCCCGTCAAAATTTATGGCAATCAAATCAGCATCCATTGAATAATCATGAATTAAAGTGCATACCATCGAAGATTGCCTGCAATAGTGTCAAGCCATTTGTACATCACCATCGTCTGTTCAGTACAATAAGTAAGGTTATTAAGATTTCTATTGCGAAAATCCTAAATCATCTATCTTTTAGGTGATAAATCATCTACAAAAACTACACCACAAATATTGTCGAGGTTATTTCCACAAACTGCTGCCGCAGATGATGAAGAGACTGAACGTGAGCGTAAAAAAAAGGAAGAGGAAGAAGCCAAGGAAAATGAAAAGGCATGGAAACGAATGAAGTTTGGGTAAGAATGTGTTCAGGTTGCATATGTGGATGAAGGTGCATGGGGTGGATAAAGAATGGGTTGCATCGTATTGAAATATTCGTCGTCTGGGCTCTAGGAAGTTAAGACAAACATTTATAGACAGTGGATACTTTTGATAGTTTGACATAAACTAAGAGAAAACATAATCAATAATCTTGACTACTAGGATACACAGACAAAGAATGTTTTTAATTGATCCTAATCTCCCTTTGTAGGTTCGCAGTCTTTGGTGGTTCAGCGGCTGCGCTTGCTGTTTGGGGCGTATATGAATTCGGTAAACCGGATCGTGACATGGAAGGAAACATAATTGAGGATGAATTTAGTAAGCATCCCGCCGTACAGCAATACCTTCAACGAATGTGGAAGTCAATGAACTACTACCAGAAAATGATTCAAGAGCCATCGCGAGATAAACTCCTTCCTGATCCACTGAAGCCGCCGTATATTCAACCGCGATACACACTAGTTTTAGAAATGAAAGACGTTCTGGTCCATCCCGATTGGACATACCAAACTGGTTGGCGTTTCAAAAAACGTCCAGGCGTCGATCATTTTCTTGAGCAGTGTGCTAAGCATTTTGAAATCGTAGTCTTCACAGCTGAACAAGGAATGACAGTGTTTCCCATTTTGGATGCATTAGATCCAAATGGTTATATTATGTACCGTCTGGTTCGTGATGCTACACATTTTGTCGATGGGCATCACGTTAAGAATCTAGATAATCTGAATCGAGATTTAAAAAAGGTTCGTATTTAGTGTTTCTTAAAAAAAAGAGTTAATATAGTTTGAATCTACTCTCTTACAGGTAGTCGTTATAGATTGGGATGATAATTCAACAAAGCTTCATCCAGAGAACACATTTAACATCGGAAGATGGGTGGGAAATGATGATGATTCTTCGTTGTTTGATCTTATCAATTTCTTGAAAAGTAAAATCGTTTATTATAATTATGTCACATTTGACTATCTCATTTATAAATTTTTACAGCTTTAGCAACCGCTGAACTTGAAGATGTTAGAGAGGTCCTAACATACTACAAACAATTTGATGATCCCCTTCAACAATTTAGGGAAAACCAACGTAAACTTCTTGAACAAATGGAGGAACAAGAACGTGAAGAGAGAGAAAAAACGAAACCGATTATTAAAAAGTGGACACCAAGTTTCATGAAACGTTCATAAACTCAGTTGTGTAGAAAATATTAGCGTGGTAGGCTGCGTTGCTCTTTTCAATAACAGTGTGAGCAGATCATGTGTTTTTATTTACTTTACAATTTTCTTTATACGTTTTATGTGTATGCGAACAGAGCGACAAGACTTTGTTTTTTTGAGTTTACTACAAAACTATACGTGATTATATTTAATAATGACAATTGCTTATAGTAAATCATAGTGAAATCATTTAAACGCTGTTCTTTTTCGTAAACTCTGTATATATGCAAACATAATTTTTTATCGTAAAGGAAACGAACATATAAATAAAACCGAGAATTTCCTCGCCCACTCGCATTGATTTTGCTACATACATATACATAATGTTACATATTTCAGTAATCGTAAATAAAATCGAAATAAAAAAAAAGAAGCTTTTGTGTTTAATATTATTCTTGGAACAGTCAAGACTCGGTTTTGATTTGAACAATTTGTCTCCTTAGATTAAAAGCAAATTGTATTTAGACACAATTTAAGTCCCAACAAATGAACTTGAACAAAGTCAACTAGTTTGTATAGAACCCCTTATCAACGGCTGCGTACTTTAAAGCGAGGTAAGACTGCAGTTTCGTGGAGGCTGTGTTTTCTGACCGAAACGACAACAGATAAAGGCTTCCGACTCACTGTCTTTGCGGCAGCTAGTAATACGGTGGTAAGTAGCACAAGATTTCCTCATAAAAGAATACAAACAGCAACCTGGCTAACTCCGGACGGTAGAACTGCCAACCAAATTGACCACATGCTGATTGATGCAAGACACGTCAAATATCCTAAATGTGCAAAAATTTAGAGGGGCAAACGTCGATTCCGACCATTACCTAGTTACAGCCCGATTCAGAGCTCGTCTATCGAAAGCTACACCAGACAACAAAAAAGAGGTACAACATTGGATCCCTGAGCACACCGGAGATAGCCAGAGACTGCAGCGAGCAACTTAACGAAAGGCTCTGTAATATGCCATTGCCTACCACAAACGCCAACAACATGTGGTTACAATGCTGCACTACTATTCAAGAAGTAGCCGAAACGACTCTAGGCTACCAACCACCCCCGACAAGAAATCCGTGGTATGATGAAGAGTGCATGCAGAAGAAGAAGGCAACAGATGAAGCATATAAGAAGACGTTGCAAAGAATAACCTGGGCAACGTAGGACGAGTACAGAGTCAAAATAAGGGAGTAGAAAAAGATACTGCAGCTCAAGGATATCGAAGAAGGCAGGAGGAATAACAACATGCGAAGCTTTTATCAAAAAGCTAAAAGCCTGGCTGCAGGCTAAAGACCAGGAACTTAAGCCCTTCGAAATCATGAAGGTAATCTTGTCACCGATCCGCAGGGAATTGTGGATGTATTTAAGCAGCATTTCCAGCAGCTGCTTAATGGGCATGACCAGGAGAGAGTGATAGAGTATGAAGAAAACTCAACTTTAATCAATGAAGTAGTTCTCCCACCCAGCCTAGAGGAAGTCGGCACAGCCATTAAAAATCTGAAGAACAACAAGGCCGCGGGCTCGAACGGATTACCGTCAGAGCTCTTCAAAGCTGGTGGCGATGTTTTGGTAGGGAGTATGCACCAGATCATCTACAAAGAATGGGAGGACGAAAGCAAGCATCAGCTCTATCTGCCCCATCTTCAAGAAAGGCGATCCTATGTCTTGTAAAAACTACCGAGGCATATCCCTGCTTAATGTAGCCTACACGATCCTGTCCAGTGAACTGTGTGAACGACTAAAGCCGTTTTGCACCACACTCATCGGCACCTATCAGTGTGGCTTCCGGCCCGGCAAATCGACGACGGACCAAATCTTCACTGCGGCAAATCCTGGAAAAGACTAACGAGTTCCAAGTCGATACTCACCATCTTTTCATCGAAAAGTTCATTTGGCCTAGTAAACTGGAAGCAGCGTGCCCGAGACCGACGTTAGTGCAAAAATGTTGATTATGAGAAAAACGCATTTGAAATTTTGAATTTTTTTCAATGACGGTGTAATAGAACGGAACGGAACAAAGACGCATCTGCCCCCTAGTGGCTAAATTAGTGTTTATCAAGTAGGTTTTTGTTTTATTGGAACTATAATTTTTGATGCTTTTGACATACTTAACTCAAAAAATCAATTTTTTGCACTTACGTCGTTGTTTTACTGGAGGTGCGACATGTTCTTCGATTGTAGAGTTGCATCATGAGATGTCGCTGGATTAACAACTCATTTTTAAGATCACCGCATTCAGGGTAAGGCATATGGATAGAAAGATCAAGACACTTGAAAGGCACGCACAAGGACTTCGATTTGGTAAAATATTATTTTCCTTTTTGTTTTCTTTCTCTTGCAATAGCCAAATTGCAGTTCAAATATTGGCCAGACCTTTTAAACATATTTGCAAGAGAAAACCCATAAATCTGCCTGCCACAAGTGACGTTTCCATCTGCAGCAGCAGGGCAGATACCAGAGTTGTTCTCCAGCATTTAGTCAATGGAAATTGGAAGTTCTAATACATCCGCTAGATCATCATTATCCAACTTATCATCAAGTTTGCTCACTTTTCTCCCCGGCTAACACACTTACCCAGCCACCGGTTACTCTACAAGAGATGCATAGAGATAGGTAGTGGTTGTCTGTTCATCTGCTTCTGATAGCAAGGAGAGATAAATAGTTGTTTCTGAGTATGCAATGTCGGCTGGTGACTTTACACTTTGAGAGATCTAGAAAGCTCGTATGTTTATTGTATTTGCCAACATCTTAGCCACACATTTGGTTATCAATATATTTTATAATGCACAGCTAGAATACAATCAGAAGAAAAACTGAGCGTCCCGAAGCTTCAAACTGTTGTACTTTCACAACAATTCTCAGAAAACGTAACGAGTTGTTCCAAAAGTGTGCCCTAATTTGTGTAATCCAACAAGCAACTCATACGTATGCTGAATTAGATATCCACTTCAAGATCAAATACAGCACCATACCGAATCATCCACTGGTAAACGAGGACCTCTGCATATTCCTAATTCCCCCTCGCTCCTACCATACAAATAAAATTCTTATAACAATTTGAAACCACAGTCTTTGAATTTAAAAATTTTTGACGTTTGTTCTGAATTTGATCATGTTTTGATCTGTTAGCGCATAACTGTACATGTTACAGAATTTTGAAGGATACCATCTTGTAAAGCAACCTTGAGAGCATACGACCACATACAAATTTGTCCGCTCCTGACATCCCTTACCCTCTTTAAAAAGGAAACAAACAAATTAGACGTCAAAAAATTTGGAGGGATACCTACTAAAATTTCTGGGCGACTAGTACTTCAGAAACATTTTTGCATGGAAAATCGGAAATTTGCCCGATGAAATTGTCATGGGTGGTGTGTGGAAGAATTTTTTTTAGAACTCGACCGATAACTTGCCTTCCAGGGCATGTATCGATTTGAAATAAAAGTGGGCGGGGCACCCAGATTATGGGGAAAATAATAAGACAGCTATTTTGTATGTGCAAGTATTTTTATCTATCATCATAGACGACTCTATCTTTGATGAAAACTGTAGGTTACGATTAGAAAGATTCTGTTGCGATTCTGCAGTCGATTCGGTGGAACTTTGTGATGAAAATGTTAGCCAAGCAGGTAACATGGTTAGGAATCATACGCTATTGTCAACTGTTGGTGTTGTTGATTCTTAAAGAAGGTATCAGTACGTTGCATTGGTGTTATTTGAAATATTACCGCTGGTATCTGGTTAAATTTATGGTTAAACTTGTCTGCAGCTGAAGTCTGCTTTGGTCTGCTTATGCCATAGTGATAATATTTCTGTTAGATTGAAGATGATGATTGTGTTTGAAGACGTCGATTGAAGACATGACGGGTTAGGGTTGATGATTGATGATACTAAAACGCTCCTATCATCGACATTTTGTCTTCGTTTGAAAGGCCTATCAATGCCATTATGTATGGAATATAACATTGTTCAAATTACCGCCGCGGGTTCTCTGGGTGGCGCGCATTGGACACTCTTCGATCTCATGTGGATTGGTATCGTCTCAAATTGGACAATTTTGTTTGTTGACGTACTCATTCATCCAGAAATGGGCCTCATCGCTGAAGATGATTTTTCGAACGGAACGTTGCCCGAACAGAACACCCATTTTGATAAAACAATTTTATTATTTGCACGTGTTGTGGAACGCTATATCCATCTATGGTGATTTGATAAAACAGACTGAATAAAAGACAGCCAATTTGACAGATGTAGCTTCAACAATATGGCCGCTATCAAGTGTCAAAGTTCAGATGTCCCTATTGGAAGACCCTTTACATACGCAGTATTTCCATACCTGTAAAATAATTTAAAGCAGTTTTTAAGGAATAAGTACAAAAAGATGTTAACATGTGCAATAAGAAAGGTGAAATGAAATAATACAATAGGGATATTCGTTGAAATGAAGATCCAAGTTGTCGTTTGGAGGAAGGCTATCCTATTTTGTGACCACAATTGGGTAAAGTTCTTTGCAACAACCGATGCTACATGATATGATACCAACTGATGTCTAATGTTCATCGTTTTTGATCGTTAATGGACCTCCAGTGTCTTTGGGATTCCAACCATCTCTAATTGCGTTCTTAAACAGGTTTACTCGGTCTCATTGAGTTCTTTGCTTAGTTTTATATTCTGATAAGACCAAGTTTTATTTATTCAGAATTTGAAGCTCATATCATGTTTTCGTTTGTTGTTATCAGGTCAGCGACCTGCTGAATCTGAATTAATGCCCCTAAACATTTCAAAAGAAAACTGCATAATGCTGATTCAGTTATATGTTGTTTTTTGTTTTATTAATTGTAAGATATTTCACTATTTAATGTATATATATAGTATATTTAATAATAAATTATAATTAATAAAAAAAAAATCATTTGTTGTATTTTTCTTTAATGTATAGGTATTTAGGTAGGTACATACTAAGAAATCGAGACTACATAAATTCAGGATACAAACTCTAATAGATTGGGATTTCTTTTCTTTTAAAACTTATAAATTAATTAATTCGAATTTAATTACAAATATAGAATACAAGAGTTCAGTTAAACTAGGTATAGATCGATGAATTGGTTCATTTTTTTTGTTATATTTTGGAAAACAAAATATAATTTAATAAACTATTTGAAGAAGTAATTTTTGTTTTTTGTTTGCAATACATATATTTACAGAATAAAATGAAACAAAGTTAGGTAGGATGGTAGATAGGTATGTATATGATTTTTGTTAATACAGATATTATATGTAACAACATGATTTCTTACAAGGAATGGATATGATGAGTTAAAATTGTCGGCCTTTAGCTTCGCAGACTTGTAGAGTGCAGATGGATTTTATGAAAAAAAGTAAATGTAGAAACGCTGTTGGATATATGCTTATAGAGAATTTCACTTCAAAAAAGCACTTCATACTCAACATATGTGCAGGAACAGATCTTCTTCGGGGATACGAGTACATCAACCATCTTCCCTTACCATTGGCCAGTGACAGTTTCTCTTAACCCGATTGAAAGAAAATGAATATGAATAGACAAAGTTTCAACAGGATGGAGCTACGGTATACACTAGACATGATAAAAACAGCTCAGGCTACAATAAATTGCTACTGTCCTATATAAAGATGTCGACCTTATCAGAGGTTAGTTAACCTACAGAAATATATTGAAGGATGTGGTATTACTAGTTCACGTTTATGTTTGATGCCATGTTATGGATTGTAATTTTCAGAAGGAAAGTATGAGTAAGATGGTGTTCCCACGAAGTTTTTTGCACAAGTTGTCGTGATCAAATCCATTCATTGTACTTCTACTGTGTATAATCCAGTCATTTGCCACGATAAATGAATCTAATAAGAGAGACAAGGCCTTGTTTTTCGCAACTATTCGTGTTGCATGCATGATATATTTCGCACGAATGTTGAGAACTTACAGGTATTGTTGCTGTCTTTGAAAGGTGGACTGAAAAAAGGAGAGATGATGCTGTGAAAACTTTTTAACTACCAGTCCGCTTCACAGTCCAAGGGTGAAATGCCTTCTCAGCTGAGCAATCACTTCTAAAGTGGACAATTGTTTGGTTCTAATAAAGATCTGAGTTAGATCTCGCTACTGGAATTCTGACACTTATAGCCTTCAGATGCTTGTTAAAGCAAAAATGGGTTCAGCAGTTATGAAGTTTTGCAACTATTAGCAATCCATGTCTGCTGTAGAAACGTATCAATTTCTTTTTAATGACCAAAGTTAAGCGTCATGTGAGGAGGACCTGGTCAACTGTTTTTACATTCAAAAATTTAAAAACTCCACAAGTCTACCATACAATAAGACCGAACAAATAAAAAGGTTTATATTCATTAAAATTAAAAGAATGTACGGATAATTATAGCGCTTAACACCAATAAATGGTTGTATACACATTGAAACATTTTATTTTAATGATCAAATTCTTAATGAATCTTTTGAACTTTTCATTGGATAATTGGATGTATATTTTTGGCATGATGTTTCCAATGTGCCAAGCAAGATTTACAAATCTTAAGACAAATAATTTCAATTGTTCAATTTTTTTTTTGTCAAAGTCAACGGCTAAGAAGGAAAGTATACAAGCTTTTGAAAAAAAAAAACAAAAACAAAAATTATGCAAATCTTAGAGTTAATTTGGTCAGGTTTTAAGGTGTTATTTTCTTTTAAATGGTTTTTGTGTGAAATAATTGTGTACCGTCCAGTGGTCGTTGTGTTTTTAACAAACAAAAAAAAAAGGCATTTAAATGAAATTTACTGAATATATTTTGTATCTCTTTACCATATGTTCTGTTACCATTTAATTAAGTAACCTATTTCGCTAAGAAGCTCATTCGATGAAAACCGATCAATGGACGGTTGGTATTTTTATTTTTATTTGAATTATTATTTTTCTTTATTTCTTTTTATTGAGTATGGAAAGAACATCAAAATTACATTCAATGAAAAAGAGAGATGTATGAAAATTATGATTCTTTTGTTTATTTTCTTAGAAGAAGAAATATTTAACTTAAAGCATTAACAAACAACAATGAATGCTATTTACTTTTGTTTCTATAAATTTTCTTTTTAAAAGTTTTGTGTTAATTTGCTTTTATATAAACATGAAATTTGTTCTCTATTTAACACTGTTCTATAAGGTATTTGTATTTTATCATTATTTTATTAGGAATTACATGTTTAGATTTCTTTTGTATTGTTTTTATTTTTATTTTTATCAAAAAGAATTTGTATGCAACAATTTAATTTGTATGCTAGTCATTTGAGTTAACTGAAGTTCTAAAAAAGCCATTTGCACAAATCATTTCAAAAACTCTCACAAAGCACTTTCAAAAAATAAAAGCTGATACATATAAGAATTGGGTTGTAGAGAAAATATAATTTGTAAGCGATGCCAATTGGAAGTAAAGTGAAGTGAAATAAGTCAGTAAAGTTATCTTGGGGTTTCAGACCTGCAAGCGGGTATTTCACAAAAGGTTTGATTTGAGGAAATAAGATCTGTGCGAATGAAATAGACTGAGAGCAATAGACGAGGCCACAATTGGTTTAAAAAAAATTCCAAATCCCAGAGCACTCAGACTCGACATCGGTCCGTTGTACTACTAGGCAGAAACCCCCTGTATTCTTTGAAGAAACTTTGATTTTATTCGTTTCGCTTCTTATTGTTGGTGGCACAGTTAAATTGACTATCCTGTTTTGACGAAACATGTATTTTTATATCATCTTGTGACTTCTACTCGATTTACTGATACTTTCTGTCTTACTATTGCTCATTCATTTTTGAAAGCAAGTCCTGCAATACGATAGTGCAAGTGATAGTTTTAAAATGCTCCAAGTCCTTTTTCTCTTGAGGTTTAACAGATTGATGATGCTTTTGTTTTGAATCTACTTACATATGTGTGGCAACATCTGCTAAAGAAACACGAAGTTTAGTGGGAATAGATCTTTCATTTCATGCCTCAAATCCTCTCTTTCTGCACATAAAAATTAGATCTTTATTCCTGCTCTAACATAAGATTTTTCCCAGTTGCTCGATCGGAAACTCAAGCCAGCATCGGCGATTTGAGAGGTTCAACAAGATAGCCTAGCTGACTAATAGCTTCAAATTGAAATATCCTTTGTTTTTCTGAACTGCGCCCAGACACAACTTCCATTACATTCTTAATTGCACATACATGCAAATTAACAGCACAATTGTATAGACGAGGATGTGTTAAATAAAGAAAAATTTGTTTAAGGGCAGCTTAACAAGTAATGTCATGAAAGATAAGGAAACTACACGTGTTTTGTAAGCCGCTGTTCTGGGTAATCATTATCCTGTTTATCATTATCATTCTATTCCAAACATGCCAGGGCCCCTACTCTGTATTGCGATTCTAAAGTTCGAATCGTTCGAAATCAGAAATTCATAAAATCCACACAAAATTTCCGCTTTCAAATGATCTTAACTTTAGAATCGCAATACAGGGTAGGGGCCTAGGTGTCTATTCGAGAAAATACGAATTTAACGGGCACAGTACTGTATTCAACATCGCTAAAGCTGCCTTAACGTATAACCCACAGGGTAACCGCGAGCGTGGTAGTCCTAGAAATACTTGAAGTAACAATGAACACCGAACTTTCAAATGAAGAACGACAACATCAGAACAAAACCGAACAGAGTACAATGGAAATATTGAACTGATTCCGTTCGCTGGAGATTAGTGGATCTTCATCGCATAAATAATCGAAATTCTTGGCTGTTAGTACAAATATGTTGACAAAGACTTCTACAGTAATCACACTTACAAAAACTACTAAATATTTTATAGAAAGATGATACTCACTCGATGGAAGTTGGAATTTTTTAACAGCGAGGAAGAGTACGACTGCATATAAGGATGTCAGATGGCACACCATGAACATGACCGTCACGCAATATGGGATTTATAAAAATAATCGACCAAATCTCACCATAAATCTTTTAATTATAAGTATGAACGAACATTTGTCAATCGTAAGGACTCTTCTGATTACAGAAGTGTACAAAAAGGTATGGGCGACTGAAACATACATTTAATTACACCATCTAATAACTGCACCGACTTTATCACTTAAGTTAGAAGAAGAAGCTATGAAACTTTTTGTCTAACTTTTCAGCTAAGCTCTAATGAATGTACTTATAAATGTACGTGAATATTCATCTAATGGAATATACACAAGTCATACAACTTTCCGTAAAATGAATTAAGTTTTATGCAGTAGAGATATCAATCTGAACCCAAGAACCAGAATGGTTAAGTGTTATATCTGGTCTGTCCTATTATATGGAGTGGAAACATGGACACTACATAAAAAAATGATGAAGAAGCTAAAAGCCTTTGAGATGTGGAGAATGCTGCGTATCTCCTGGGTCGACAGGGTCACAAACGAGGAAGTACTAAGAAGAGTAGGATGTAAAAAGGAGCTAATTTTCACAATAAAAAGACGAAAATTAAAGTACCTAGGACATGTGCTCAGGAACAATAAATATCAAGTGCTGCAAGTAACAATACAAGGGAAGATAGAAGGAAGAGCAGTGGCAGGAGGGCAGAGACTAACATGGCTAGCAAATCTGCGCAGATGGCTCAACCTTCCGATACCAACGATTTTAAGAGGCGTTACAAACAAACAGAAACTGAAAACGATGATTTCCAACCTCTGAAGCGAAGAGGAACCTTAAGAAGAAGAAGTCATACAAAAATGTTTGCTTTCTAGTTCTTACATCATCCCGGGTATTTCAAGGTGTCACTTCAACTTTGAGCAAGGCTTACAAAAATAAAACATCTCTACAGAAAAAGAATATTAAAAAAAAAAAATCCTTGAGCGAAACAATGAAATTTCCAATTAAGGTATTATGTACTTAATTTGTTTGTTTATCATAGCTGCGACTTAGAATTTAAATTTAGTTTTCTATTTAAATATCACCTCCGACAAAAGACGGTATCCTTTCCAATGTTTTTCAATGTTTGTCCCATACATATGTATCTCTGCTAAACATAGTCTTCCACTTTTTTTGTTTTTTCTTTTCTGTTTTTGTTTTGTTCTCTTGAGTTGAAAAAGCTATAAAAAATAGTTCTCATAGTTACAATACATTTAATTGTTTAATTATTATTTTGTTCATATATTTTTATAATTTTCTCATCGATTCTATTAATTTTTTTGTTTCATTTTAAATACAATAATTGATTTTTACTCTCTAGAAATCTTACTAGATAATTTTTTGTTTTGTTTTTAATTAGATTTGATTTCTATTTTTGTTTTTAATTAATTATAATATATAATTTCCTTAAGAAAAAAAACTTAGAGTATATTTATAAACAAAATAAAATAATATAAAACGAAAAAGAAAATAAGACAAATTGTTGATATTAAATAGATTTTTTTTTCTTTAAATTTCTCTACAATGTTAATATAAACATTTGTTTTTTCTTTTTTTTTAATAAGAAATATACAATAATTGGTTGTTGCGGGTTTTTGTGGTGGTTGTAGTTGAGTTTTTTTTTTTTTTTAATATAATGTTCTAATAAGTATTTATTATTGAAATTGATTTGCAGTAAGTTGGCAATCTTTTTTAACTGGCGCTTAAAAAAAAAAATTAATCCGGTTAAGGACGGTTACGTATACCCGGTGTTTATTTGGTCTGCCTGGTAAGTTATGATTTTGTTTTTTTGTTTTTGTTTTATTGTTTAGAAATCACAGGGTTCTAGTATGCTATTTCTACCATGAAGCAGATCATAATCATAAATAACTTCAGCGCAGACCATCACACAGTCGTGTCCTTTCAACAAAAGCACATAAAAAATAGTTTTGTTAAACATTACAATTGAATTTCAAGATTCCTAGGATGTAGGAGACATGGATATAACAGAGTGGATTATCATCATTCATGAATAAAAAAAAAAAAAAAAATAAAAATAAAGTAATATGTATTTAAATTATATCGGAATCATCATCTCGGTCATCGAATCCTTCGAGATCGGCTGATTGTAACATTCCCCGGGATAAGGCGTACTCTATGAGGGCCAAATGACAAAACACATACTGATCTGGCATTTGTATCGAGTAAGCTCGTTGTGAACGGATTTTTTCGACTGTGCCCCTAATGTCAGCGGTGCCGACGTCCTCTAAGCGCGATATGCATATATCTAAGGTTATAAATGTACCTAAAAAGAATCGTCATTTGATTAGTTACGAAAGGAGAATATGAGATTTAGATGATTTTAATTACCAGTTCTTCCGATACCAGCACTACAGTGCACTACAATTGGGGGTCCCCGGGGATGGCCGGCCCATGTGTCGCCCAATGATTTAACCATTTGAGCCTGTTTGTCGCGGACCTTTTGCAAGAAATTTAACATTGCTAACGCCGAACTTGGAACACCATAATCTGGCCAGCTTGTGAACTGCCAATGTGAGACATTCCTTGTTTCTTCAGTCTAAAATAAAAAAAAAATTTTTTGTTTAATTATGAAGGTATGGATTTGTGTTTTTGGACTTTTAGAGAGATGAGGCTAAATAGCACGACATTTTGGTTGATGGTTTTGCTGTGCGTTTTGGATTCGCCTTAACTGTGTTACAAATTTGTGAATGATAGACATACGGTTTTTTATGAGTTCGCTGCTGTTATGAACTGATTAGCAAACGAAAAAAATTAGAATACTTGGGACGGCAGCCTACAGATGACCAGAAATCAGCTTCTTGCAACTTTTCAAACAGCAAGGATCTGTAGCTTTACAGTGAAATCCGAACAGCGTATTGAAATTCGAATGTTTATGTCCAAAGGGGTATACCAGGCGGAAATAATGCCCTTGTTTTGGCTTAAGAGAATGAAATATCCAATGTGGATATTAGCATTTTCACGGACTCATAAGCAGTCCTAAAATCTTTATTTTTACTTGAAAAGTAGCCCTAGATTGACAAGATTGCAAAGCAATTCAATATTCACTTGTGCTGTGTGTCAGGGCATAGATATGTCTCAGGCAACTGTAAAGATAGTGAGCTCGCCAAGCGTTGTACCTCGCCAATACCAATTTCACTAGAAAAACAAAATCTAGGTGTGCGCAAAACTACATACTGGGCTTCAACAAAACATATCACTTTATACTTTTCAGTGACTCGGACAGACATTTACATTAGAAAGCTATAAAGAGAAATTTTTATACGACTCTTCTACTTCTTCGTTGTATATAGTCTGAAATTTAACAAAAGATTAAGCGAAAAATATCAGTTGAGCGAGGTAAACATCGATCTGAATAGAAAGATTGCTTAAAAGTTGCCAGATCGAGGCTGTAATATCTAGATATTTGCATTTATGTTATAGTTCACCGTTTATAACATTACTGAGTTTGATCTCAGCTTTCTTTCTTCCGCCACGGAAAGGTGTTTTGAAATCTTAAAGCATAATTGACCTTGTTCTTCTCTATTAAAATTTTAAAATGCTGCAATGTCAATATCTATCATTCCAAGTACCATCTACCACAATCAAAATATTATATTTTTTATATTCATGTACTCACCTTAAGATTTTTGAGTTCTAATGAGGCTACTGTATAATCTTCATTAGTTTCTATACTAATTGTTCGCACATGGAAGTTTCCAAATTCACAGGAACTTTCTTCAGCTGGTTCCCAATATTGACCGCATTTTACTCTACCCCGTTCCAACACACGTGTTGTCATCACTATAACTAAACATTGTTGCTCCCAAATCATTCGCCAAAAATCATGGGATGTCTTTGGTAATGGACCTGAAATGTAAATGAAATATAAATTCCGGGTTAATAATGAATATCCAAAGTACATAAACATTTTTCAAGTGAGTTTTCGTCGTTTCATGTTTTTTCTTTTTCCCCTCATTTGGATTTATGCCTTGTATTAGATGTAAACACACTTTAAGTGGGAGGTTGGGCGAAAGAAGAATCTAGGGTAATTCCCAGAGATTGAAACGAAAGCACAACCTCGTTTTGCAGAATCATGTGTTAAGTAGGTATATATCTGGGGCACTCATTAAATGGGGGGCAAGCAATATTTGTTTGGTTATTGATTCATATGTATGAAAATATACATGGACATACAAATATATGTATTTGCTTATTCAAGTGATGAAAATGAGTACATTTACTTGATTATTACGCTTCTTTTTTGTATTTATGGATGTTCATAAACTTGAAATGGCCTGTCTGCCTGTTGGTATCGGATTTCATAAGATTATGAGGATTTTCTTTATGGACTAATCTAGATCGACCAGGATAATATGCTTGTCGCAGATTAGCAATGTAAAAACTTGAATGAAGCACCTAAATGGCCAGTCTTTATTGGATAATGAATAATAAGTGTCGACAAATGGGATTAGGAGGTTTATTTATAATCGTCGCACAGAGCAACAAAAATTATTCGGTCATAAATCTGAGAGCACTGACACGTAGAGTTAGGAAAACTACATAATGCGATAGAATATGTAAGTCTTGTTCACTTTTTGTGCCCAAACAAAAGAACTAAATCATCTTTGAACAAGAATAAAAGTTGCTTTTAATTCGCCGCGTAAGATTTCTCATTGCCTGAAGTTCAGGATAAGCGAATTGTTAATCTTTTTCATCATCAATTGTCATTGCCTGTCGAGGGGTGATGTTTAGTTGTATGCTGGCGTAGGAACATATCGATGACTAGATTGCTAAGTCGGCTTTAGTGTGAATGCGATTCAGCACTTCAAGAACTTTTAGTATAGGACAATGGGTAGCTGAATTAAAATACAATTTCCAATTTAAGTATGGAGGTACTACATACCAAAAGTTAATAATATCTTCCCGTAAAATTGAATTTCAAGATTTTCGCTGCTCCAATTAGTGCAACGAATATGATTAATTCGGATTTTGTATCGATTTTTTCCCCATTAAACAACCACGATTAGATGTGGTAAGGATTTTCTTGTCAAAACAAATGGTTTGAGCAAAACTGCTTAAAAATTCAGTTTACTTATTCAATTACGTGTAGCGAAGCTTTCCAAATAAATACAAAAAATATTTCAGAAAATTCACATTCTTTCCAACAAGAATTAAGCTTCATAATACTTTTTACTTGGAATCCATTATTTTACGATGCCAAATGACTTTGAAACATAAATTACATTTCTGAGAAAATCCTTACAAAGCACGACATTAATCAAAAACGCCCATTGAAAGCAGAGAAAAAAAATTGTTTTTAGAATATGTAACCTCGAATCCAATAAATTTTCTTATTTTCAGCAGAAAACCACGCATAGACTGTACCTAACCATTACCACCGCTAGTGTGGGTACTCACCTTGAGTTGAAATATACGCATTTTTCTGCTTATAACCATCTACGAAGTTGGCATTTATGTAATCTGACAAATCTTCAGTGTCCTGTGAAAGAACCACTCTGCTATGATCGTAACACAGAACGTCTGTGTAACGATTCTTTCCCTGATTATTTCGCATCCTGAAAAAGAGAAACGAAATTTGAATTTTCAATGATAAATTGATAGTTGTATACGTGTTACATACTTTGCATGGATAAAAGTTCCCTCAGGCGCTCGATTCCTAATATCGGCATAGTCTTTAAACAAACCATGCCTGCCGCGCTCCTTTACCATCTGAACGATTTGTTCAATTGTTTTCGGATCTCCTTCTGCCCCAGCCAGACTGTCGTCATCACTGAACCCAGACGATGCACTACTCGGTGGATTCTCCGACCAGAATTCACTTAATGATGGCGTTGTGTCGGGATTATTATCGTTTGTTTCGACAACAACAGCAACACCACCAACACCTGTATCACCAGCACCAATACCACCGACTCCTATAAAGTCTGTTGATCCTGTTGTAGTTGTAGTAATTTGTAAATTGTTACTGATTGGTTGGTGCCCGATATTGGCCAATAACTCGTCTTCACGATTCGTCATCGATTTGTAGCAATGCAGTAACCATGTGGAGTGATCTATTTCTAGAGTTCCGCCTAAGTGTCTGGGCAGGGCTTCACGAGGCACATGTAAACTCAACGTCGGCACTGACACAGTGAAAACACGTTCACGTAATTTCTCACGTACGAATAACCGAAGGATTTTGAACGGTGCTTTAAACCACAATGGTGCTGTGACAATAAGGACCTTCTTTAACCGCGCTGGATAGCCACCCTGAAAGAATAAAAAAAAAATCACAAATTAGTTGAATTAAAAAATTTAATGATTATTATTAGGTAGGGGGGAAAGTGGGTTGAATTTCTCCGAATTTGAGGTAAAAGGAAATATTGCCGTCGTTGTACTTGTATAACACTTCACGGTTGGTTTACGGTTGATGTAAAATGCATCGCTAAAGGTAAATTATTAAAAACAATTTTTCGAAATGAGTTTCTCACGTTTAATCAAATTTTATTTCATCTTAGCTTGCGTGTATAAAGCACAAAAGGTGTGCGGACGTGGTGTTTAATTAAAAAGGCATTAATGCTTATCTCTACCATGAGAACTTAATGTTATAATGATGTGAAAAGTTGAAAACTTTTATTCTCGAAAATAACTAATTACTGTCTAACAATAACAATATACCTATGTGTGTACAGTTTTTTTAATTAAAAATTAAAAATTAATGATATTTTGTTTAATTGTACAACTTCCGCTCAGGATCTTCCTGCGTCAACCATATGTTAATGTGGCCCTTGCGTATCGTTCCTGAACAATGTGTTAAATAGATGTCTACTCGAGAAGGCATTTGACAGCGAGAATCGAGATCAAATATGGTTGCCCATGTGCATGAAGGATATATTTCAGAGAAACTCATTAGATAGGTTCTAAATTCTACATAATGATAGGATTCTTTCACCACTGAAAGTCGAGGTATACAATAAACAAAGTACTACGGTGACGATATCTACGCGCTTTCGTACAGGATTATGGATCGACATCAAGTGGTGCACAACTTAGAAACCAAGGCTGGTAGAGAAGGGCACAGAAAACAAACACATTTAGCTTTTCAAACTCATACACTCAACTAAACATTGCTAAACAGGAGGTCAAAAAAGTTGACAACTTTCTTTATGTTGTAAGTATGGTCCCGGCCGACGTAACAGCATAATCGACAAAGCAAAAGCTGAAGTCGAAATTCTTTCCAAAATATGCAAGAGTTATGTTTTCAGCAGCAAAACTAAGTTTATACTGTCCCGCTCCAACGTCGAGTCTTTACGGCTGTAGAATTTGGAAAGTGTTCATTGCTGCAAGGGCGTGCATGGGGTATACAGCGGACCTTATCAATGAACTGTGTATTGGACTCTTAAGATGTCTAAAACATGTATGCGAAATGGATACCAAAGCTTCGGCCTTGAATATAACTCGTCAGCACAACGCAATAGTGGAAGACCTCGCCTTAGGTGGCGCCTAAACATAGAAGAGGACCTTAATCAACTTGAAGTCCAAAGTTGGCACCAATTAGTTAAGGACTAAACTAACTGGAGAGGTCTCAGGGACTCAGATAGGCTAAAAGGGGCAACCGACCCCTGAACAAAACCACTTAAAATATTCTCAACCATAAAAAGGGACGATATTAGAAGACTTGTCGGCTTCCTCACCGGTCACTGTAAACTAAATATAGTTCAGGAATCTGAATGGAGACTCTGCTTAGAGGAAGACGAATCAGCCGAACACGTACTATGTGAGTGCGTGACTGTCTGCAGGGTCAGGAAACGCTGTCTCCACAAAGAAGTCCTAACACCGGAGGACATTCGTAATGCCTCGACTGGAGATATCATCAACTTCATTAGGAAGATAAGAGGATCTCCTTGTCTAACTGGCTCCAGGCACAATAGATCTTTAAGGTCGCAGAGACTTACTAATAATAATAAAATTGGAGAGGTTTCTTGGTTGGGACCCAGGTTTACCACGAATTGTAGCGCAATCTACAGAAGTAAACGCTAGTTTCGACAAAAGCTGGCTATAACACAAAAGTAAACATCCTTTGAAAATGACATCATTGACCCCATTTGTTTCACCTATCATTGCACATACCTTAACATCAGGTTTTGTCTTATTTTCAGCACAAGTGACAACTCTCGTTATGATGAGTTTATCACATCACTGTCATCCTAGGGACAGAATAAGACAACAACTTTTAGAAAACACTTTCACTTTTTACCAAGAATTTAAATGTCAAACGCAATTATTCTTTTAAAATGTTAAACATATGTCTATAGTAAACAAAACACATAAAATAAAATAAATAAATTCTTTTTCACATTTAAACAGCTGTGCCAGCGTTAAGTGGGAGTGAGGTGAAATCTCATTGAACTGAGTGTGGCACAAAATATTTCCGTTTGTTAATATATTTTGGCACACTTAAGTAGATTCACCGAGCTGAATCAGGATGTCCACCGAATCACTGTTTGGCCTCGATAAATCAGACAGAGGTTTTCATTTGAATTTTTTTTTTTCATAACAAACTGAACTGAACGACTTGATGAGTTTGGTGATGTGGTGCAGTGCTGTCTATTTATAAGCTCCGAAGCTCTTTTTTGTTTTTTTTTTTTAAATGGGGCACACGTGAAATCGGAGCAATGAAAGTGACAATATTCAGAGAGAGAGAGACCACCAAAAGTCCACAAAATTAGTTTTCCCGAAATGAAACGATTCTAGCAACTGTTGGACTAGAATTAAAAGCCGTGGTGTGTATTTGGAGAAAATTAGTAGAACTTTGGGAGAAGCCAAGTTGCACTTTGCAACTGTATCACGTACATAATTGTGAACACTGGTTTGTTGGGATGACGGTGCTGCTGCTGCTGCTCTTCTTAATGAGAATTCTCACAAGGGTTGATTGGATGAAACATGAAAACCACCAACAGAACACAGAACTGGCGCAATAGCAACTACATACAGAAGTACACACTTCACTATTTACAATATGGTTGCACAATGCGAGATGCGCTCTCCGAGAGTAGCAGCGAAATGAGAGCATATTTTCAATTTCATTTCAAACAACCCTCCGCCGGGGGGGGGGTTGTTGTTAAAAAGGAAGATGAAGAGACTTTTCATTCTGCTTTCAGTAGAGATGCCATCTCACATAAGGGTGAATATTGTCATGTGGGGGTGGCACTCAAGCGTTGTAATTGGGGATAGAAAGTTCCCAGAATGTGTGTGTCTGTGTGTGTTGTTTGTAGAGCGAGCAAAGTGTTGGCGGAGCGTGCTTAATATGTGCAAATATTGCTCTCGAAAGATTATTTATTTGTTATGTAAGAGATAAAATCAATTAAGAATATGCCAGCGGCTTAGACCTAACGCTGAATGCAAAAGCGCCATGTGCACCTATAAATAAGTACAATAGGGGAATTAGTACGATTATAGGTGATTGGCACCTTATGCGTGCACTCAAACGAAATACGAAACTTACAACTTATAGACAATAAAACGGAAAGGCTGGGTATAGCTTAAAAAGCCGAAGGCTGTGAAGGGATGATCAGGCACCTGTTAAAGCAAATTTTTTGCGATTTATGTGATAGGGGATTAGAAGCTACGAGAATGTAATCGGACACTGAAAGAAAACTATAAAAAACGAAAGCATGACGTTGAGCTAAACACAAGTTGAACGTTGTCCACAAGCATAGTAGTTAGGTTAGATGCTTTTTATAGGCTTAGCAATTCAATGTATCGACTGTGACGGCATTAAGAACTAACAAAAGCACCTGAAATAGACCCAAACTCATGAATTAGTTATATAATTTGGTTTCACTAGGACTTTAGTTTTGTGAGACACATACCTACAATTGTAGGCTACCTAGATAGGCCACTGGCCCGCATGAGAAGTCATGCATATTTGAGAAAAATCTTGAATCGGATGATACATAACATATGTATGTGATGGCAAAACTAATCATAATGCATCAGGTTTTCCAAGTGTACCAACTGCTGAGGAACCATTTAGGCGAAAGTATCATTATAATTGGGTAATGCAGTTGTTTCATTGTTGTTTTTTGTTACCTACTAATGAACTAAGTCACTTGTCAGAGGCGAAGGATTCAAGAGAATTTCAAATGTAAATTGAAAGCAGTAGACCCCTTGAATGCAATGTCAAAATATCTTTGATACGAGTATTCCTTATCTAAGGAAGCAGCAAATAGGCGATAGTAGAAGTTTAAGAAATGACCAAGGAAACCACTAAAAAAAAGATCTAAACAAATGAACATTAATGGTGCTCAGATAGTACAATACAAACAACTAAGTTGGCTTCTCACGATAAATCTTTTGACCAATTAAAAGATAAGCAGTCTCGATCTTGTGGATAAGTATGCTCGCAAATAAATGAAAACTACAAACGAACATTAATCAATCTTATCTTTAGTTCAGCACCAGAAGGTGAATGAACGTTCTTGTTAAGGTTGAAGACTTTTAATGTCAGCCAATCAAAAATCTTAAAATAGGGGGAGAAAACAAGCAATTCCATCTTTCCACAGTTGAGAGCAGTTAATGCAAACTCCTCCAAGCAATGGAGGGACGAAAATATCAAAACTCTTCAATTTTATTCAAGAATTCAACTCTGCGGTTTCGTCCTCCGCTTTATTATGTAGGATTTCAATAAATTCCTCCGACCTGAATTTCGAACACAAATACTTTCCACAACTCCATTCTACATCCTTTCATACTGCTGCAACCGACGCTGAACACGATAATGAATCGTCTGAAGAATTCCATCCTATGAACTGGATCAACCCATATTGGTTTCTGGTTTCTTCCTCTTTTTTTTTTAAATTAAAATAATGAATGAAAGATTTAAGAAAAAAAAAAAAAAAAAAATTTGCAAAGCAGGAAGTGCTTGCTAGTGCGGTACCTGGCGGTGTTTACAATTTTACCTGCTCTCTTGTACAAGGTGTATGAAGTGTACAAAGTGTTCAAAGTGCACAGGTTATTCCTTGTTTCCTCGTTTTTTTTTTCTTCTTGTTATTCATCCCAGAGGAAGCACAAACAAAAAGAATAAAAGGTTGAATTTAAAAAAAAAAAAATATGAAACAGATTCTCAGGATATAATCAGAAAAAACCGCAAACTCGTCCTATTTACGTACCGAAGAGGCTCATTTATCCTCGCAAAAAGAAGTATGCCATCCCTAGCCAGAAGCGGCAGCAGCTGCGAACTCTTTACCCGAACAAACGACCCTTTTTGTTCCGCTTCCAATTATTTCTACTCACTATTTTTCAACAAATGACATTATTTTTAGGTTATGCCTTGGACACTGCACAGACAGCTGTTTCTGTTAGCAATCAACGAATAAGCGAAAAGAATCAGATTGACATGGGATATGTAAATAAATTTGATTTTTCTTGTTGGCTGTAAATAGAAGCAGATATTTTTAAGGACACGCACATTAGTAAAATTAGATTCGGTTGAATAAACAACATTTCCATTAAAAAAAGGACAATTTACACCCACATTCAAGGAATTTTTGTTAACCCACGTTTGATTATACCCACGCACAAAGTGATCCACCCTCAAAACAGTAATAGTACCTGTAGCCCCAATTTAGTCAGTGTCTATCTAAAAGAGTTCACATACAGCCCCATGGCAACTACATAACTCCCACATACACAAGGCCACCCAGAATTCATGTCATTAATTCAGATTTCCTCCGTCGGCAATAGCATACTTGTACACCATACAATTCTAGCTTAAAGGGACTTTGGATTAGAAAAAGATGTGGGAGGTTAGATAAGAAGAAAATTGAGCATACACCGCCGCCCACAACTCGTCGCCAATCGATTAAGTTGAAAATAAGACCTACAATTTGCGGAATCGGCCCCCTTAAAGCGCACAAGTATGGACAATGGCTTTCTGAGAACACCAACGACGAAGACAACAGGACTGGAGAGCTAAATAATGTCAATACCTAATTACTCTATTTTTATAAGGATTCCTTTCACTTTGAACTGTGTCCCTCTATCTACTGTCTTCTCTTGCTCACTCTGATATTTTATGTCTATTCAGGGCTCTCTAACCCTATTGTGTCTATTGAGGGACAACGATGTGATAATGATGATGATGACGATGATGATGAAGATGACGGCGAACTCGTCGTCATTTTATTTCATCCGTTTAATTCGCTTCGATGATTTTCATTCTTTTCTTTTTTTTTGTTTTTTTTTTTTTTTTTGTTTCCACTTTTGTTTCACTTTCATTTGATATCAAGGGAGAACTGCATAGGTTGTTGTTCCTCTTTTTCGTTTTACTTTTGTATCTGTGGTCTTAAACAGAAATAATCCATTCATTTGTTGTGGAACATTTACCCTTAACGGGTATATAGACAAATGTTTACCCTTAACCTGATTACCTAGAAAATTCCAAAACAAAATGTTGAAAAGTAAAAAAAAGATCCTTTTTCAAGTGGAATAGGCAATGAATAATGTAAAAAGAATGAATAAAACAGGAGAAGGAAGGTTGGTTCGTCGGCATCTACATCGACCTATTGCACTCTGTGGATACAGTGGTTACTTAAAGTCAAAGGACGAAGACTAATGGCAAATCGTGCTAATGCGTATCTTTACATCGAGTTAAGATGAGCGAGTAGTGCCGATTTACGAATTTGTCCTCAACAACAATTAAGAAAACCACAAGTACGAGAGTCGTTTGTCACCACCATGAAAGGCTGAGTAGCCAAATGTGTCCGTACCAACCTGGTTGATGATGATCGTTTTAGACAGCAAAAAATTGCGACCACCACCGATAACACTGGAAAAGTTCGTCAATTGATACTAGATGATCGGTTAGAGAGGTGACACAGGCAAAGGACTCATCCATTTTCCATGAAAAATTGAGTATGAGAAAGCTGTGGGTGCTGCGATTGCTCACTTTAAATCAAAATTATAAACTACACCACTTACTCTTGGTTTTGGCTGTCAGATTGACACCCCTGAGGGAGGTGTTCCTATGCACAAACTGAAAAACAAAGATGTTTGAAAATATTCTGTTTTGGTTAAGAGAATCAGGCGGAGGTACTAGCGATTAGAGAAGCCTGCAAGATACTTAGCCTCAGCCATACTACCTCAAACAACATAGGAATCTTTATTGACAGCCAGGCTGCTATCAAAGCCTCCACTCACTTACTTCGTCCTCTAAATTAGTTGAACAGTGCAAGGAAACTCTAACACAGGCAAACGCTCGGTTCAACATCACACTCCTCTGGATTCCCGGCCATAGTAACATAGAGTTGAACGAGAGAGCCGACGCGGAGTCAGTCTGCTCCCCGATGGAACTCATAAAGGGCAACATTTTCCAACACTTTCTCTCTATTGCCAACTCTAGGTGGAAAAGTCTTACAACCTGTGCCATATCCAGACAGTTTTGACCCACCCACAATAAAAACAGAACGAATGACCTAATCAATAGAAACCGCATCGAAACAGCTAGAATCTCGGCAATTAGCACGGGCCACTGGCCAATTGGTCCACACGCTGCCAAGTTAGGCATCCCATTCAACTGCCATTGCCGTAGTTGCGACAATATACACGAAAAGGAAACATTATTCCACTTTCTCTGTGACTGCCCGGGCACTTGCCAAAGCCAGACAGCGCACTCTCGGAAAACCCTTTTTCAAGGAACTTTCTGAGATTTCCCACATAATATTCAGCAACATTATCAATTTTCTCAACTCCACAGGATGGATATGAAAACTGAACTCTAAGGCCCAATGCACACGGAGCAACTGAAAAAAAAAAACTAAATCGGTTGACAACTCGGGTTACAGACAAGTTACGGACTCAGCGGTGACTTGACTCCACACACGAGGAAACTCATCACCAATCAAAATCTCTAGTTCGTTCAGTGTCGTCATGGATAAATGTCTTCGGAAATGTCCCCCACCAACAACTGGTTGGTCTGTTGTTCGCTCATTTCGACTGAAATCAATAGGCAACCCGACATGCAAATCAACAGACGACAGGTTCCAAACTGGTTTTTGTGAATCGCAAACGAGTTTTCAACTAGTAGCGTCGTGTGCGGCGTCCCATTTGATTACACAGGGTATGACTCAAAGCAAACTAGTTGCCAATTCGCATCGCTGATCAGTTTTTTTCCAGTTGCTCTGTGTGCATTGGGCCTAAGCTACACCCATCAACATCCAGGTCACGTGGGTTGTGGTATCAAAACGGCGCGTCCGCGCTTCTTGTGTCACTGGCAGGCTTACCAGTTTCAGCCAATTCTACCTACCCTAAGAGAATCTATAAAGCATTGGCAGAATGACAGCTGAATGTATGACATTATACATTTTATAAAATGAAGTCACTTCAATGACGAATTTCCATCAAATGATGTATTATTTTCATACGCCACTGTGCTCTACAAAAAGGTATGTTCGCGAATAATTATGTACTGTGCACCCAAAGCAAGGCAATTCAAAAGATGGATTGTATATAAAAAAGAGAACCTATAGAATGAAATGTAATGCAATGCGAATAGTTGTGGATTGAAGTGTGTCCTTAGGGTGGTCATATAGTAATGCAATAGCTATCTGTCAACGCCTGCCTCTAACCTTTTCCCCATTTATATATATTTTTTTATTTTTAGTTTTGTAGTTTACTCTCTATCTCCTAGTTTCGTTGTATAGAATATTGGAGCAAGGATTAAGGTCAGAAATAAGTAGCTAGCATTTATTTAAACGCTTTTGCTTATTTTATTTTTTTTGTCTTTCATATTATGTGTTCTCTTTCTGTTTTGTGTGGTTAACTTTTACTTTTCTTATACTTTGCCGCACAGCGTCAAATGTGTCATTTATGCGTCTGCATAATGTGTTTATGCCAAAAAGGTATTGATTTCAACTGACACATGACATGAGGCGACCATCTTTTTATTTAATAAATATTTAATGTAAATTTCCTTGAAAAATCATTTGTTTATATTCCTTTTGGAAAAAAAAGGTGATGAAATAAAATCTCCTTCGAAACGATGTACAATGTATATTTTCACATTTTTATTCTCTCGTTGGAATTTTTCTCATAGGATGCATTGAAAGGAAAATGAAAAAAGATTCAAAGGAAAGCAGATTCGCGGTAAATAAAGAGCAAAGAGACTTTTTTTTTTTTCTAAAATGGTCCAACAGGAACCCCATATTCTGTGCTGTGCGAAGAATTTTTATAAGAATATTGGCTTCGTCAGCATGTGGACTTTAAGGAAAAGCAATAAAATCAAATGATGACGAAGAAAGGAAAAGCGAATTTGGGTTACCTTTGTGATCAAAGTATGTATGTATATGAGGATTTGCTTCTAGAGGGATGATAAGAAGACGTATAAAGAAAACGTGCTAGCTTAAATGGGGTGAACATGTTTGAAACTATTCATTGGACTGGAATCGCTGTAAGAAGAAAAAAAAAAAAGGATCTGTAGATTCCATATCGCTGGAAGATTTGATTGATTTTCCTTTTTTTTTTGTTGAAACTCATTTCCACTAATGAAAAATTCGTGGAAAATGGGGATACTTCGTTGTTGTGCTCTCGGCTTGAAAATTTTCCAACATAATTGCCGTTCCATAGTCGATATTATTCTCAAAAAAATATTTTTCAGAACAGCTTTTGCGTTAGCATGTCTTGGTGACTCTGCGAGTTTTCCCGCTGGCTCTAGTCATAACCTATTTTTGCCAACAAAAAAAAAGTGACAACACAAAGTATGGTAAACCTCCAACGCTCAATAGGAAACCCGCCAAGCCGACTTTCCCGAACTAGAAACGATCAGCACGGTGTCAGACTTCATGCCAAAATCGCTCCATTTTGGAAGAAAATTTGAAGTACAGATCCTGAATCGTTAAACTTGGGAAACTGGAGATTATTTGCTGAATATGTGTATCAAGAGACTAGTGTGATATACTGTCCATCCAGCTGGGATACGTAGACGATATCGACATCATCGCCCGTTCCCAGTGTGCCATTATTGAGGCTTTTACGGCAGTAGAAGCACAAGCTGTCTGCCAAAAACCGATCTGTCGAACACCATCTAAGTCGAAACCTAACAGTTGACAGCTACCTCGGGGCAAAGATAAACTCCACAAATGACACCCTAGTGGAGATTCGACGACGGAAAACCTTAGGCAACCGCTGCTACTTCTGTTTGTCAAAACAACTAGGGTCCAAACTCCTAACTCGAAGGTCTAAAATTATGCTCTACAAAACCCTGATCTTGCCAGTCTTGCTGTATGGAGCTGAATGCTGGACGATAAGTAAGACAGCCGAGCAGATCTACGTCGAATATTTGGTCCTGTCTGCGAGGAGGGCGAATGGAGGAGAAGATATAACCGCGAATTCTACGAGCTGTACAAAGATGTGGATGTAGTCCGGAAGGCAAAAATCCTATGACTGCCCTGGCTCGGCCACATGGAGCGATTGGACGAGAATGCTCCAGCTAAGAGAATCTTTGAATCCCAGCCACCTGGTTCATGAAAAAAAGGAAGACCGAACATCCGGTTTAAAGATCAGGCAATCGCGGACGCCAGAAACCTTGGTCTAGTAAATTGGAAGCAGCCTGCCCGGAACCGTGAAGGATGGAAAGTGGCATTTGTTCAGGCTCAAACCCTCCAAGGGTCGCTGGCCTGATAAGTGTGATATACTGAAAGTTCAAGGACGAAATGTGGTGTCTTTGGACCAAACCGTAAATCGGGGAACACTGTGTACCATAGAAACTTATGCTAACAAACAATCATGATACTGGCATTAAGGATGCAACCATCAATGTACTCACCAACATTCAAGCTGCGGTTAAATCACTGAATTTCCACTATCTGCTCTGGACTGATCCTTACTTTGGTGCTACAGCTTATAGAAAGCCAAGGGTTAGCTTCTCACAATCATTCATGTTGTGCGTGTAATATTTTTCGCACGAATGGAAGGGACCTACAGTTTATTGCCGACTCCGGACGGTGGATTGAGAAGCTTTTTCAAGACAGATTGTACTCTTACAGGTTTGTCATGCCTACGAAAAGGTGGTGCCGCGGAAAACGTTTGGTGGTTTCGAGGATCGAATCGGTGTCGTATCGCTTAGCAGTCCAACGCACTAGCCACTAAGCCACGGCAACTACTCTTGGCTTAGACTTATCCAAGCAAAATAATATCAAACTCTTGCTGGTACCAGGACACAGGGACAATCAAAGAAAGATTCAACTATGCAAGTCGTGTATTGCAAGCTCATAACTCGGCCAAGAAAGTATTCATAATCAGCGCAGAAAAACCTAGCGCTCCCAAAAGGAGAACCACGTTAAATTGCGACGATATTCTCTGTTGAATTATGTACTTATCTCGTTCTAGCTTTATCGCACCTTTTTGGATCCTATTCAGGAGGTGAAGTATTATTCAAGGTTCAAGGATCATCTGACCAAATATGCGAATTACCCTCAAGTTTAGGGCGGCTGTATCCATTGTAGATCGTAGCACCGATTGAAAGAAATCCAGACGTTTCGCAGTGTTTTTGGTGACATCGTTACATCCAGTGTACCAAGATTATGTAAACTCTCTAAGCCCACCTGCATCAAATCAATCCCTACGTCGTAAATGTTCTGTTCATCGAAAATACGAGTAAATCTAAATTTTTATAGTAATCAAACGCTCAACCACGAGGTGATAAAAATCTCCAATGCTCCCGGATGCCAGGATCTCATCGCTTACGGTCAGCTCGTATTGCAAATTAAATTGTTTCTGCATCCTTGAGTAACACAAACATTTTCGATTGAAAAGTAATATCACTTGAACCAAGTACAGTTCTGTGATATTTACGGATACTTGAAATCTTTCAAGTACCACTTTCAAGCCTGATTGCTGGAGACAAGGGGAGTAGGTGTTAAGAGTTTGATCATATTCTCTGTTTAAAAAAAAAGACGTGCTTATTAATAATTATATTGAAACAATGCCTGTCTGCCTCTTAACACTTTTTTCTCCGAAAAGTTTTTAACTCAATTCAATGAGTTAATTTGTTTAGAAAAGGTGCATTACGAGGGTTAATTAATCAGTTCCGGGTTGTTGCATTACGTTAACAACTAAGATGTGAGAAAGTTGGTACAACACGTACTGGAATTTGGAGGATATTGCGCAATGAAAATCGGATGATTCCAGTCTTATGTACTTCGAGGCAGTAAAAGACTTTGTCTTCTCTGACTTTGGTGTCACTTCTGACAGCGACATCTCATTCCGAATTGAACGAATCGTAAGAAGATATCCATTGGCGTTTTGGACTCGTTGACGAGCTTTAAAGGAGGAGATTCAGCGACGAACTATACCAGCTGTGCAAAGACATTGACCTAGTCAAACAAAACTTTCCCAGGGTATACAGAGCGAATGCAGGTCAAGGCTCCCCGACCCGCAGAGTTTTCCAATCTTTCGCCTAAGGTAGCATGCACAAGGGGATCACAATAAACTTTGAATGGGCAACTGGAACCAATTATTTTAGACCTAGGCATGCACCTATCATACGATTTCTTCAATCTAGTGCTGAAACAGATAATGCGTAGGATAGGTAGGCACTAACTTTGTCCTCATTTACTTCATGGCATTGAAGCAAATGAGGACAAAGCCAAGTACATGTTGTCAACAAAGAAAGAAGCATCTGTCCACCGCTTAGGACAAAACGTGACTGTTTATTCTGCCTCGGAGTAAACATCAATTCCACGAATGACATCCAAGTGAGGATTCGACAAAAACTTATTCTAGGAACCGATTTGGCAAAACAAATCGGTTCAAAACTCCAACCCCGGCAGACGAAATGCAAGCTCCAAAAAATACTGATCCTTCCAGTTCTGCTATATGTTACCGAGTGATGGAAGATAAGGAGCAAAGAAAGCAAAATTTGTCCCCAATGAGTGGACGGCGAATGGAGGAGAACCTCGAACTCAATGAGTTCTATCAAGATGTGGATGTAGTCCAAAAAGCCAAAAACACGTCGACTGTATTGGCTCAGCTTCATCAAACGAATGGACAATATTTATTCAGTCAAGATGGTCTTCGAATCACAGTCCCTACAGGTTCGAGACGATGAGGAAGACCGAGGACCAAACTATCGCGGAAAAGACACAGCTCTACCAATTGTTCCGAAAAAGGGAAATTCATGCATGCATTCATTCTCGCCACCTGCAAACTGCTACTTAATAGAAATTATCAAAATCGTCAATCATAAATGGGCAGCAGGTAGCACCTGTCTTATCACTAAGCAGATTTGGCCAAAGCTGGATCTCAAACGTTCCCACTGACCCATCCGTCGGAAAAGATTGCTAATCAGCACTCTAGTAGGTGTCATAACGGGACATTGTAACATTGGCAAACACGCCTATAGGCTGGGCCGCCTTTACAACGACTTCTGTAGCAGCTGCATGGACGAAGAGGAGGAGGCATGTCGGGCCCTCTGAGCTCGAAGAAGAGCATACTTAGGAGCCAGCTTCTTTCACAACCTAAGCGAACTGGCTGACATAAACATAGGTAGCCTCCAGCGCTTCATAACAAGCTCCGGCTGGTTCTGTGGGTAGTATTTCCGGTGAAATACAGATTCATGTGGTAACACAAAGGACCTTATTTGGTGTAAGTGAGGTTGCAACCTGTGGCCTGCCACTCCAAAGCTATCTCGGATGCCAGAGCGCTTGGTCTGGACAGCTGGTAACAGGGTGCCCGGAATCAAAGAGGATGGAAAGCTGCAGCGTCTCAGTCAGGGATCCTTCACGGATGGGAAGCCCATTGAGTAAGTATACAAGTATAATTAATTGTTTCATTTCTTTCTCACTAGAGGGTTGTTGAATTTTCACCCAACGATAAGTCATGTTTTGGCAAATAAATGGAACCATGAACTCTGAAAGATGTTTTGGAATATTCATCAATTTACCTACCCTTTAACCACGTAATTCACACACAACACCCCTTATTTTCGCACAGAAAAATGTATACAAAAATGCTAGTTATGTAGGTACATAAACATAAGTATATTCGTTAGAATTACATTACATAATTCCATAAACTAATCGAAATAATTTACAAAATAAAAACATTCCAACGCATAGGGGTCTGGGGATTATGCACAAGTGCTCCAAATGAATGTAGGGTACGTTAGAATGCGCGAATTCCGAAATACCTTTACATAAAATGACGTACAAAAGTACTTTTGCGTGTGACAGCAATGGCACATTATCTAAATGTCAGACAGCATTATTCTAGTGTAATCCAGAGAGAGCAAAATAAGGGAGACAGCGAATATTGTCACATACGTGGGGGGGAAACAAATTGCATACAATTTTCAGGACTCTCCTTTGTTCATGAGAAAAAAAAGCGTCACGAGCACGCATACAAAAAAATACATAACAATTCCCTGGTGGGGGGAAAGAATAAAACACAACATTTGACTAAACAATAAACAATGCAAAAAATGACGATTTTTCTTTGACGTTTTTCCATCAAAAATGTAGAACATGACATTGAACTTTTTCTCTCACGCCAACAGATGCCGCTGATTCATAAAACAAAAATCCTGCGTCAAAAATAGATTTAAATTAAAAAAAAAAAAGCAAATTTGATTAGATTTGTTCCTTGTTGGAAAAGCGTTTGTAACAACAAGCTGTCTACCACCCTCGTCGCTAAATCCATCGCCCCAATCAACCCCCATTCATGGAAAGAAAAATATGCGCAACAGCAATGCTAAACTCATTTTCCCCCCTTTTCTGTGTACTGTTTTCTTGTATTGTTTACGCTATCCACGAAGCGTTCTTAATAAAAAAAAAATTCAAAGAATAATAAATATATTTTTTTTCTTATGAGTATTTCTCTATATGTAAGTGTGAATCGTATAACAAGTCACAGAAAACACCGTCAGGTTGTCCACTTTAAATATGGATTTCCACATTGAAAAAAAAGCAACAAATTATTATTCATATATCTTTAGTCGTAAAGAAAAAAAAAATATAGAGATACATCCGATTTGAAAAATCCAAATTTGGTTAGCGGTTTTTCGTTCTCTATTTGGACTGGACAACCAATTCAAAAGTGTTAACTTAAACTCGAGGGTTGGGTGGCCACCAAAAAGGGGAAGGAAACTAATATTTGCTTTGTGTGTGTGTATATGTGTGTAACTTTTGTGTGTAGGTAGTTGGATTAGTCTGGCTTATGTTTTGTGTGAAGCTCTCACCTTCCTTCTATTTTTTTTTTTTTAATTGTATTTCGATTTTTCTTCCTTGTGTTGCTTTTGGAAAATTATAATTTAAACACAACAAAGGAATTTGCTAACAAAAACGTAAAGAATTACAATAAAAAAGAAAGTAACAACATTATGAAAAAAAAGTTTTTTTTTTGTAATTTTCACCTTCACACGGACGGATATGAAAAACTGAATCAGATACGATGTTTAGAAATGAAACATTTATAAATAATTTCTGTTTCTAGGAATTTTTCTTGTTTTCTTTTTGAAATTTTTTGGTTTTCTTTTTGAAATTTTTTGGCAAACACACAGAATTTGTTTTTCTTTTTCACTATTCTGAGCACTTTTTCGACACAGTATGGGAGAATTACACAGAAAAGTACAGTGTACACCGACGACAACGGTAAAACATTAATAAACAAAAAAAGAATGAAAAAAAAGACGAGTTTGCACACGGGACAGGCAGGAAAAACAAAAAAAAAATTGAGAAACAGCAGCAACCCTCTTGAGCAAGGGGATGAATTCAAATTGAATCGAATGGAACATGGAAAATTTGTTTAAGGGTTGATTTTTCTCTCGCAAGTCGCGGTGCTGTTTTCTGCTGTAGCGAAATGAGACAGAGGTATATTGTCATCCGTATACACCGTGTGTAAGACGTGAATCTCTACTATTCTACTCTCATCTCTCACCCCCTTTTTTTTTTGGCTAGTTCAGTAAAGGATGCACAAGAATTTTCTCATGAATTTCCCACCCAACACAGGAGGGTGGTTGTTTCGTTTCCAAAAAGTTTCTTATAAAAAAAAAATAAAGGGAAATTCTGATTCATTTTTTAACGGTTGAACTTTTCTTTTAATTCAAAAAGTCGAAAATGTAAAACCTCTAGCGTATGTGGCCGACTCACTTAGATCAATAGCCGATCCAGGAAGAACTCCTCCACCTATTCGTCGAACCAGTGAGACTTTTTGTTAGAGAAAACTACGCTTTTGACATCCAACAAGAAGGCACTGAAATGGTTCCGTCTTTTGCGACAGCACTGGACAGTTGCAGAGAAGATGGAGGATTGTTTCTTCCTCTTGTTCATCCCTGCAGCTGTTGCAGAAATCATTTTCGGGAAGGCCCGGTTGTGTGGCATATCTGTTGTAGGACAATGTCCTATAAAGACACTTATAGTGATTCTGAGAAGTCTTCTGTCTAAGAAGTCCTCCAGATCAATCGTTTAGAGCGTCTTTGATCTATTAAAGGCCAAATCAGTCTAGTAGTTA
The DNA here is from genome assembly GCA_951813785.1 of Criorhina ranunculi. Taxonomy (NCBI): domain Eukaryota; kingdom Metazoa; phylum Arthropoda; class Insecta; order Diptera; family Syrphidae; genus Criorhina; species Criorhina ranunculi. The sequence continues at coordinate 31,519,528 of OX638385.1, read as the reverse complement.
TATCATTTCAATTTCAGTTCGCTTGTAGCAAGTGGTACTTGATTTTCTTTATCAGGATAAATCTGTATTGTAGTACCAATCTTGCCGCGTTCATTGGTATTTTGAATTGGAATGTTGCTGTGTCCCAGTACCCAGCAGAGGTGTGTGTTGAATTACACTGTCATTTCCACGAGAGAGACGAGCAGCAATTAGGAACTATTTTTGATGTTACAGAGACTTTCTAGTGGACTGACTTACTTAAGGTGACGCTACAGTCCGGGGTGAACCTGGGCCTCAACCAACAAGGGTCTCCAGCCAGCTCGACCTTTAGCTTGCTGCCTTTAGTTTCACACGCTAAGTTGGTTGAGGTCCCCTTCAACTTGCGTGCGCCACCTGAGTCGCGATCTTCCTCTGCTGCGTTATTCCTCGGGGCGAATTTGAAGATTTTTCGAACCGGATCGGACTGACTATCTGTGAAATTGCTAATATTCCGAATAGATATTCCACTTCAGCCGAGATAGAGCTTCTTTTATGGCTATAATCTCCACTTGGAAGACGAATCCCTTTAACTGGACACTGTTTGTTGTATTTCCTTGAATTCTTCATACAAAAAAACATAGTCTCAGTCGAAAACCCTTTAACTCTATAGATAGCTCACTGGCTTACCTTATATAGGCGGGTCTGACATATATAAACGGTTTTTTTTTTTCAAGAGTGTCACGACTTTAAATAGAAATAAAGAAAAATGACCCACAAAAGTTATAGGAAAAACACGATTTATTTAGAATTGAGATCTGTAAATACTTACGTCATTTGACTGGCAGTTAAAAGCCACTCATTTAAAACCTTTTAAGGAAACAAATTGCGTTTGCAGTTCCAGTCAATTATATTAGTCAGCCTCTACCTTAAACAGGTTTCTCCCGCGGTGACTTACAGGTGCTACAGCGTATTGTTTACTAGTTGAAGTGATAAAAAAAAAAAAAACTTTTATGAAAGAAACCCTTTTCTTTTTTTCTCAACGACAACACTTGACTTGAGTACACAACTATGACTTTCAAGTATCAATTAGAAAAAAAAAAAGCAAACGCATTTTTTTAATGAAAAATTGAGCAAGAGAAAGTTGTCTGCGTCGAGCTGTCTTAGACCGCAAATGCATTCGGAAGAACATTTTCAAAGCTCTGTTGGAGTGATTTAAAAGAAACGAGCTATCGATGAAGCTTGGATCCATAACATCGCGTCTTAGAAAAAGAATCAGTCGAAACACTGAATTGCGAAAGGTGAACCTGTAAGACTGTTTCATCAACCGGGAAGGCATCTGTTTTTTTCGGAAATTTTATTCATTGACGACCTTGAATGGGGCAGAAAAAAATGAAGGCTTCGACGAAAAAAAGTGCTGTTCCATTAAGACAACCCAAGGTGTCACACTCTGGTGCTCGTAATGGCTAAAATGCAGCTCGAACTGATGGACTATCCACCGTAAGCACCAGATCTGGCCACCCTGTGACTTTTTTTTGTGATTCTAAGCTCAAAGTTTGACTCGGAGGACATACATTTTCATTGAACAAGGAAGTCATCGCATTCGTAGGCACCTGCTTTGCAGAGCATGAAGCCAACTTCTATTTGGACGGGTTAAAGAATTTGAAGCACCGCTGGAAAGAGTGTATCGACTTAAAACAGCGACTTTTGACAGCAAAAATACGTATATCACTGTTAGGCTTGAAGATTTTCAAATGATCCTTGTAGTCGCATGTATATTTGGCACGGCATCCCATAGAGAGCCAAGGCCTAGCTTCTCATAACCATTCATGTTGTGCGTGTTATATTCCTCGCACGAATGGAAGGGGCCTAAATTTTAAGGCCGACTCCAAACGGCGAATCGAGAAGCTTTTCAACAGATTATACTCTTGCAGGTTTGTCATGCCTGCGAAAAGGTGGTGCTGCGCAAAACTTTTGGTCGTTTCGAGGATCGAACCTGTCTCTCGCTTTGCAGTCCAACGCACTAACCATTAAGCCACGGCGACCACGTAGTCGCATAAACAGATCAAATAAAGAGGTCAGCAATCCAATTTGGCCATTTCTTATTCCCAACTCGATTCTGAGGTCAACTGTGCAAAGTGTGAACGTGTTACGTGCCTGCAATAAGATTAGACGGAGAAACATGACTAAAGTAATGTATACACTACGTACATACGCCATGATACTATGGACCCCCAATTGACCTACTATGGTGATGCACCATCTTAAGAAGTCAACGGATTTATAGGGCATGTAATGATACAACAAGGTCAACGTAACACAATATTCGTTAGAACTTTATACGACTTGACGTTTTTCGATAGAATCATGACAGCTTGTCTCGAAGTTATGAATTCTAACATTGCCAACACGAACGGCTTTAAAGTTAAAGTACAGGTTCAATGCTGGTCTCAAGAAAGTCGATAAAATACAAAAAAGCTGACGTCAACTCCACTTCAAAGGCATAACACTGGTGTGCTAGTAGCGTGGTCAATGGCTTTAAGAGTTGATCGTATGATAAGGACATCAGGAAGTTTGAAAGAAATACTGTGAATTTTAAGTAATGACAACAATACCGACAAATTCTCTCTGGAGATTGTGGACCACCACCCTCGGAGCAAAGGTTGAAACCTAATACAGTAAAACCCCGGATAGCTGCCTCGTGAATATTTTCATCTGTCTGAGAGGTGGCGTCTGTGGGTCTGTGACCCGAACTGTGCAGGTTCGAGCCCGGTCGGGGAAAAGCAACAGCCATCGAAAATAAAGAAAGAAACGAACAAAATCTGAGTTTCTCAAACTATTACACACCAAAAAGGGGTTTCTGCCTGGGAGTACAATGGACCGAAATGAGTGCTCCTAGGATTTGAAAATTTCCGAAAAAGGTGTTCAAAAAATGGAGCGAATATGTCATCTTCTGGCATGCAGAAATGCAACGAAGTTTGCTGCGATGAACAGCATCATACGTTTGGAATGAGGTACTTACAAGAGTTTAATCCGAGCAAATTAGAGAAATAAAACTGACAAATAGAGGGCACTAAACCGATTAAGGCACTTAGACAGAGTACTTATCGGTGGAAATTTACTCAGAAATGCATAGAAAATACATGAATCTAATATTTTCGGGCACTTAAGCTGTTTGGGTACTAAAGTGTGAAGCACTTAACCGGGGTTTTTACTCTACCATCTAGTGCTGTGTGAATACCATCATAAGGGCATTCATAGCCCCTTGATCGCGAGTGAATTATAAAAAAAAAATTCGGAAGTCTATCTAAGTGCAATACTTGAAGTTCACAACATCAATTTTCATTCTATAATAGCCGTAGAGGAAGACCGCTTCTAAGGTGGCGCACGCAAGTTGTAGTGGACCTCAACCAACTTAGAGTGCAAAACTTGAGGCAGCTTACTAAAGATTATACTGGCTGGAGACGCTTTTGGTTGAGGCCCAGATCCACCCCGGACTGTAGCGCCACCTTAAGTAATATATTTTATTATCAACCATGATCTCTTCTCTTTTGTTCCTCTTTTACAAACTGACAATTGACAGCTGACTTCCATTTTTGTTAAAGCAAAGGCTGCAACCCTCCATAGTTAAGACGCAAAATGATCGAAGTTGTCCTGATCCTGATCAGATCTAGATCAGATCACAGGAATAATAAAATACGGCTATTGCCTTGTTTGCATCACAGTCGATGGTAAATCATTACAAACTTCTATGACTTGACTTGCACAGGACAGGAATATTTAAAATGAAGGCACGTACAGGTAACAGCGTGGTAAAAAGAAAAGAAAAACTTGTAAGTATCAAATACAGTGAACTCTCGATAATTCGAACCTCCATAATTCGAAAACCTCTATAAATAGAAGCATTTTCTCAGTTCCATGAAAAAAACCTCTGTTAATCGAAGAAAATCTACGCAATTGGTCCCCTTCGTCAACTTGAAAACTGTTGTGCAAAATAACCTGAAAACCTCTCTAATTCGAAAATTATGGCTTCTTATACCTCTGTAATTCGAAGTCAAGTCTATTTGTTTTTCTTCAATCGTTCTGAAACCTCCATTATTCAAAAACCTCTGTAATTCGAAGTTTTTTCTTTGTCCTATGGAGGTTCGAATTGTCGAGAGTTCACTGTAGCACAAATATAGAGGAAGGGATTAACAATCGTTCGCCAACATACTTAAATTTATTTATCTTCGACTTAAGCAAGGTTTACGAATTACCGTGTTTACAATTTTGACAAATTCCAGCAACTCGTCGGCACTTTTTCAACTCCCTTTAACCCACCTCGAATCTGCTTCGTCCTTTTTTTTTTGCTTTGTGATGATATCCAATATTAACTTTAAATTTATTCTATTATAAAACTATAACGATTCTTTTGAAATGAATTTTTGTAAGTGACAGTTTCTTTCGACGACTACTATTACTTCACTAAATTTATATTTTATTTTTATTTCATATCACTTATATATATTTGATGTAAAAATATATATTTTTTGAATATTTTTCCCACTATAACTTTCATTCGAACCGTATCCGTCAAACGAGTAATAACTTATTTCCGTTTCAATAAATTTCAGGACACTGGTGCTATTTCACTTTCAAAACGTTCCGTGTGTGTGTGCGATTTTAAGCACTACCTATCGTTCATAAACTAAATTTATTATTAAATTTAAATTCTTTCAAATAACACGCAACACACAAAAATTGTAATCACTACTATTGTAACTAAAAAAAAAAAAATAAATAAAAACAATTGAAGGTTTTTTTTATTTAAACTTTTTTTTTTTTTAATTGCGCTTAACTGAGTCGAGTCGTGTCGTATCGTACGGGGGTATTTCAAATTTAACACTAAAAACACACGGGGGAACGAATTGAATAAACGTCAGAACGTATAATACAGGTCGTCTCAGAATATTATTATGGTCGGGCTAGAGATGGCGTACTTGAAAAAAAAAATCACAAAAACTGACACTGACACACGGCGAATAGCAAAAAGACAGAGAGAGAGAGAGAGAGAGAGTGCTGAAAACTCGACAAAACTAAATACAAAAAGAAAAATTGCATCGAAGCGGAAAACGGAACGAAAAACTTTTTTTTTTTTTTTTTTTAAGAAAGAAAGAGAGAAATTAGAATCGAAATCGATTTGCGGAAATTGACAGTGAGTTTGCGCATTGAAAGCGTTTACATTATTAATTCTTCAAACATTTTGCGCTTCGTTTTGTCTACTGCTTTCGTATCTTGTTGTACTATATGCTTGTGTGCTATGTATGGTTGTATAGGAGATTTCTGTTGAAGTTTTCTTAAACACAAACTACAAGTGTATCTCTCTCTCTACACATTGGGTAGACGGATAGGCATAGGATGGATAGATGGTAGGCATATCTATTATGGAATTTACTGAATGATTGGCGATGATTATGACGATGACGCATACCTACCTGTTGTCTCGCGTTACAATAAAACAAGCAGGAACAAAATGAATAAAAAAAAAAAAAAAGTAAATAAAGCGTTTCCCCCCCCGCTTTTATTTTTATTTTTTTGATTTGGTGCTTCCTTTTTTTTCATTCTCAATTCTCAGGGCATTGCGTGGGTGTTCTTGGTTATTTGTCGTCGTTGTCATCATCATCGTCATCGTTGTTGACATTTTGTCGGTAGATGGAGCAGAGGAGCAAAGGCGTAGTTATAGTCAGAGAAATTAAAAAGCTTTTAAATGGAATATTAGGTTTATGGGCAGAACAAATTCAGCGGAAACTTTACTCTAATTTATTCATATTCTACCGAGAAGAACTAATAAATAGTAAAACTGTTGGGAAGTAGGGGTACTTTACCCCATTACATCTGGTTTGGTGCACCAAAAACCGTCCTACACATTCTAGATAGAATTCAAAAACGTTCGTTAAGATTCAGTTGAACACTGAAGAGATGTTTCCTGTCTCTAACAGCCATTCAACATTTCACCCGCAATATTCGTCACCCTTCGAATGTTTATCAGTTTAACCTTAAGCCTACTTTCGAACGCCCTGTCCAATATAGGGATTCTTTCTTTAATCGTGCAATGCGTACATCATTACAAACATTTAAAACCAACGTGCATCGGTATCTCCTTCGTCTCTCCTGTAATTTCTCTAATGTCCGTGCTTAGATGTCAAAACCTTCTGCGGGATCCCTAACAAGTCTAGACAGATGGAGAAAAGGGATTGTCCTATTTGGATTAAGATAGGCTAAAAGGGTTCGTTCGAATCCTGAACAAAACCACTAAATACATCTTTAATCACAAAATCCTATCGACTGGCTAAAACTTCGTCTAAACACCAAAGAAACTTGTCCTTCTTCCATTCATGTTTGGTCTAGCTTGAACCTTGGGAATACCAATAGAATGACTTATTACAATAAGAAGACATACAAGACGATTGGAAGGTTAGATTACCTCAGGAGCTGTAGACACGACAAAGTAGAGGCTGGGATTACTCAACTTCTGCGTACTTGTTCTGTTCTATGTACCTTAACAAAAAAAAGCCTTTCTTTCATGACCTATGGTACGTAGGTAGAGATGGCGGTTCAGCATGAACCCAAGTAGCACTAGATGTGCCTTTTTGTTACCACGACTCATGTGAACCTGGTTGGTTGTGTGTGTCGTTGAGGAAGTGGGACAGTCGGTGCCTAGATCCAACCTGTGGAGTTGAGATTATTATCCCTTTACCCCCAGATGTCATTTAGGTCGTCGAAGAATGTTTGGTTTAGTGCACGAAGTCTGGCTCTTGCTAGTGTCGGACATTTGCAAAGGAAATGGGGGAGAGTTTCCTTCTCATTTTCGTTCCCGCAACTACGGCAGTGGGGGTTATATGGACCTATACGACTTTATAGTCACATAGTCCGTTTTAAAAAGAGGAATTGAGGGTCATAGTCTTCTCTGGCGTCAAAACTGAATGTGTTAAATGATTGCCAGTGCCAGTGGATCCCTCTTGGTCTTAGTGAGCTCTTGTTACAGGCTGGGCAGCAATCGAGCCTTACTATTGCTCGCTCTGACTTGTGGAATGAGTTGTCTTAACACTCCTATGGCATTTTTGACTTGACCTAGAACCTTTAAACAGCCTTTAACTTCTGAGGATTGTACTTTAGAGTCTTTGGCTAAGTTTATGTTAAGCAATCAAATTTCTCGATTTATAAAGGCTGACAGGCATGTAGGTCTCAATGACAACGTCACCAATCGAATGCTCAGAAATTCAAGTCCAAGTTTAGTGAAAGTATTTATGGCGATTCAACCTCAAAACAATCATTTTCGTTCGGTAATTTTTCGATCACATTCTAACCATGTAGGTGTATCGATAGGTATGTGTGTGTTTTTCTATACTCTGATTGTATGCAAACAATGAGTATCTATGCACCTTGCGTACAATTCTAATTCCGATTTCAATTCGAATGCAAATGCCAGTGGTGCACAGCGATTTACTTGTGATGCGGGGAACGTGGTAACTGGTGGGGTGAAAATGTTACCCACGTAGCAAACATTTTGATTTTATCGAGTTGTCTTTGTTGTCGACTACGGAAATAACGGTGAGATGGTGGAAGGTAATAATGTAACAAACGTATGGCTGTATGTAATTACGGTTTTTTTTTTCTAATATAGATTCGGATCAAATGATTATTTTGATGTTTTATTTTGCTTCTTGCGTTTGATTTTCTTAGCTAAAAGCCACAATGCAAAAGACTCGTGTATTTTCGTTTCTTTTTTTATGAGGGCAACACTTTTCTGCCTCTTTTAGCACGTGCTCAAGCAGCTGCTGTAGACGTTATGAAGCGCGTGGTAATGCTGCTGAATTGCGGTGGCGTACGAGCTCTCGTGTTGCACGTAGATAATCAAAATTCATGATGTCTTTGATCACGATTGTAAAATTGGTAATCAGCCTGGGATATCTAGGATTTTCCAACTTTTTTATGATAGAAAGATGGATAAAGGAAAAGTGGAAAGAACAGTTTTAATGGGATTCTATGACCATTTAGCGGAACACTGCCTTTTTATGCAACTATGTATGGTATGGCATAGGGTATTATGTACTCTCTTTGAGAGTAAGAGGGACAAAGGGTAATTTTCAAAAATACATTGCTTATCCTTCTTCAAGGTCATGGCACAGAGTAGACATTCTATTGCTTTGAACAGATCTACGAAAAAAGGAATATTGCAACAGTATCTAAGGCAACTTCCACGACTTTTTCAGAAGACGCTATAGGTATGATGTTGAGCGTTGAAAAATGCCCCATTATCTGGAAATGATTGCACCCAAGATTATCTGAAGCTAGATGCTAGAGATATTCAAAGATACAGGAGGTTATTGAGGTGGGAAAGGGAAAAGAGAGACCTCCTCAACTGCGACAACTACAGAGGCATCAGGCTTCTCAACATCGCCCACACTGTGTGAACGCCTGAACACTTTTCGTCAACAACCTGATTAGCCCCTATCAGTGTGGTTTTAGACCCAGATAGTGCACAATTGACGAAATTTAACAAAAAAAGAAAACTCCCCATATCGATGAATCGGATGGACCATCACAATGGACAGCTATCACTGCCCCTATTACGAACAACAAAGAGAACTCCTTAGAAGACTCTAATCATCCCAAGTGCGAAACTGGAGGAAGTTAAAAATTAGACATTGGCGTTGGTGCAGGAATGTTCTCCGAACCGCTGGAAAAATTGGACCACAGCAGTGTTTTCCAAGCGGAGGTCTTGGCAGTGACAACAGCCGCCCGTGAGACTGCGATGAAGGCAATACCGCGCAATGATATTTCCTTTTTCATTGACAGCCAGGCAGCAATAAAAGCAATTTCTGCTATGAAAATAAAATCAAAGCTTGTGAGGTGCTGTCGAGAAGAGCTCAGGGCTCTTGGAACACAACACAAGGTAACGCTCTGCTGGTTCCCTGGGCATGAGGGCATACCAGGGAATGAGAATGCTGACGAATTGGCTAGAGTGGGGCTCGGCACTAAGTCTAAAACAAGCCGTCATCGCGGTGAATATCCCGCCTTGCTCATTGAAGCTCGAAGCAGGGAAAAAAGCTCAAGGAGAGGCAAAAAACAGATGGTCCTCTTTAGACACTTGTGCCATCACAAGGAAGTTATGGCCTATATTTTATAAGGCTAGGACCGTCAGACTTATACAAAAGGATAGAAAATCGCTCTCCACTCTTGTAGGTGTGATAACGGGCCATAACACTCTAAGGTACCGCATGAAGAAACTCCGTATTATGGCAGATGACCTGTTTAGAGGCTGCGGAGACGAGGAAGTCCGTGAGGACACAGCCCACTTTCCTCTGCCACTGCCCGGGCCTGCACCACAGGATGGTTTGAACCACTAACGCAATAAGTAGTTACTAGTTCACTTTTTATGCGGGAAGCGTTTAAGGGTAAGATTTTCCCCTATGGGTAGCACAATAGGTCTTAGAGACCTGAGTGTGGCGCAGAGAAACTCCTTTTCGCCGGCCCACATACCTTACCTAACCTAGTTAAAGACCTGGCTGACTGGAGCGATTAGTGATTTGAGTTTTCTGTCACGCGGGTATAGTGGAAATTAAAAACAAAATTGATGATCTAGCCAGGAGAAGATCACGTCACGACCATTAGAAAACACAAAACCAACTCGAGGATAGTTATAGGATTCGCCATAAGACTCATTCCCTAGAAGAACATCAAGCATAGGTCTACATGGTTGTTGGAAGAGCCTCATATAAAATACAATGCATTCAATCCAAGCCTGCATCGAACTATGGAGGAGCATTAGCACAAGATTTAGGTAGGCACTTGGCAATTGTTTTGAAGCTTGACAACAGTTCGAGTAAAGAATATTGAATTTGTTTAGAAGAGGCAAAGTATAGATCCCTCCATTCAATTACTTAATGTTCTAATCGTTGAAGAAAAAAGCTGTGCTTAAAAAAACCATTTCACTGTTGAAACATATGTATTCTCGATTGATTTCCCCGTCCTTTCTCACTTCGCTGATCCAATTCATAACTTCAAATAAAAACATTTTATCCATGCTAATCGACGACGCGTTCTCTTTAAATACCTTTTCACATTTATCTATTCTAAGAACTCCCCCATCTACACACACAACAATTACATAAATCTACGTCCTATCTTGTTGTCAAAGCCATTGATTATTATCACAATCTATTGATAGGAACGTGAATGTTAAACATGTGTTTAATCGATTAGGTTGCATCTACTATCTCTACAAAACCAAAAATAGACATTTGCTTTGCTACGCCATGACATCATTCACCTTTTGCTCCTACAACCGCACTTAAAAAAAATCAATATTTATCTATTAATCACAAATTTGTGCATATGATTATTGTATCTATCCGCCAATGAATCCAAAACGATAAATCTTTTATCGTATACAAATTTAAACGATACACAAAACAGTGCTTGTAAAACTATCCATTAAATAGTTGTTTCCAATGCCAATGATCGCTTAATGAGTGTATACATCTACCACTTTTACTGATTTGACCTGTAAACCCAACAACAAAATGTTAAAAACTTTCTTTCGACTTTGGCTAGAGTGATAGTCTAAATCAAAACCAACACCATGCGTCGCTAAACCACATCATCGACGACGAGGTCGAGCACAACTTAAAAAACCACAAAAATTTGGGCGCCCAAATGAAATCAGTGAAAGTTACCAAGAAATGTGCTTTGAGTCATTTAAGCCATAAACATCCGATATTTTGGTTCAAATGGATTCTTTCCACAAACCCATCGAAGCGAATTCGAATTGAGCCTTAGTCACGTCAGTAATTGGAATTGAAACACATTTTTGTCGAAAAGGTTTTACAGAATCAATGACACAGACATGTGAGTAATCGAGTCGAGACAGTCCTTTAAAGGCTTTTAATCACTTATGCGATGCAAGCAATTATTGCACTGTATGACACCCTCTCCCACAGCACATTCCCTCTTGTCGATAAGCATTTTTTTGATTCCTAAAACTTTATTTTTTCCAAGATCATCCGCTTTCAAGTTGTGATCTTGTGCTGCAATTATGTCGAAGATATATGCAAGTTCCGGAGATTTGCCGATCAAACAAATGTTCCAAGGGCTCCATGTAAGGATTGGAATATTTACTTCCCACTCAAGTGCTGATTAAAAAAAAGATCAATCAAACGGGTATGCAAACTGGGCGTCATATTACACCAGGAAGTGAGATGATTATTCGCATGATTGTGCAATCGATATTGCAACGGGGTGGCAATGTTTTTATTTTATTTTTTAAACTTACACGATCAATGAGAATAATCTCAACCTTGGACCAGCTGTATGTAGAACGTAATCATAACCCCTTTGTTCATTAATTGCGCATTATATAGCCTTCTCCAGTTGTCTTTAGGTTTAAGATGGAAACTGTGTTCATACGAAACGTCTACTTCGACTTTAAAGAGGCCAATCTTGGAATCATTCAACAATGTCTAAAGGTGATAACAAACAGGAAATAGTGAGAAGTGTACTTTCACTAATGTAAAATTGCATATGCAATAGAAAAATTCCCTAGTTAAAATCACTGAGACGCACTGATCTCTTCAAAGCTAAGAAAGAGTTTAAAGATAGTGTTGATAGACGATAAAACCTAATCATAAGTAAATGTAAGCTCCACATGTCCAATGTTTTATATTATTTCCCCGACATGCCATAAGGTGCTTAGCGTAAATGAACAGACCGGTGACAGAGTCTGACAAACTTAATTTCGACACTAAAGCCGGATAAATTCATAACTAAACACATAATCTGTAACCGTGCATATGATGACGATGGAACATATTGGCTGATCCAACTGAATCGCATAGCGCTCGACAAAATCCTGGATTTCTATAAGATAATGATCCTCATGTGCTAAAACGGATATAGTGCAAGGCAGACGTCAAAAGAAAGGATACTACTCCTAACAAGCTTGTATTATGGAGATTATATCGACATCATCACATGTTCTAAGCGGTCGATTTTAGAGCAAATTAATCACCCGAATGGCGTCAAATGTCAATTCTACTTTTACATTTGTGAAGTAACCAGATACAAAATACACGTCAACAAGATATGAATCGCTATACTCCTAAAGAACGCGGAGTAATTGTTCCGATTTTTGTGCGGAATAATTCATCGGTGGTGTTGGCGCAGCGTGAATTTCGGCGCAGATTTTCCGTTCGTCTGACACCAACAGCGCAAACACTACGACGTTTAGCCGCTCGCCTCAAAGAGTATGATACAACACGAGATGCTGTCGGGTCTGGCCGACCCCAGAGCAGCCGTTCTCTGAGAATATCGCAGCTATGGCTGACGATGTCGCAGAGGACCTCGGAGTATCGACCAGACGACGTACCACGCAATTGGGTATCAATCGTGCGGTCTTTACAGAGAGTTTTAGTGAAAGACTGTAAGATGTTCCCTTACAAAGTGCATCAGCTGATAGCTGTTGACCGCCAAGCGCATGAAGCCTATGCTCAAGCCATCCTTAATCTCAACCACGAGAGAGACAAATCATCCATCAAAAATTATCATGAGCGATTTAACCGTTCCCGACTTATTTTTGTGGGATTTTTTGAAGTCACGAGTTTATGTCAACAAGTCTCAGACTCTTCAAGCCCTCAAAGAGAATATCCTTCAAGAATGCGAGGACCTATCGCCGGAAGTTCTGGCAAAAGTGATGGAAAATGCCATAAATCGGGCCCGAATGGTCATCAATTCTGGCGGCGGCCACTTAGCCGATATCATTTTTTCGACTTAATGGACAAAAATTTAAGACATCAAATAAACATAATCCGAAAGCAGAACCAACGTTTTTCATTCATTCATAAAAAAAATTACAGGCAAAGAACATCGGTTGACTAATTTTGCGCCACCTTGTATATCGATAACGAGTTTAACAAATATTAAATTGATTCTTAGGACAAGTTCTAAGCCGGATTGATAAGAAACGAATTTAAAAAGACAAAATAGTTTTGGCTGCAGAAAAAACACAACAAATAAAGATCAGCCTAAAGCAGTCCATGCACTCGACAAGCAAAGGAGCATCTGTCCATCGTGTTAAGAAATCGATGTCACTTTCGAAAGCAATAACTTCTAAAATTTACAGAATTTGCCTCCTCCTTCGATGAAGAGTAATATTTGATTAAACTACTTCATGGGCAGGAGGCCAAAAATGATTCCCCGCACCAACTTTGGTGTCATGGTAGTGATTGTCTTCCATGCATCAACAATTGTGCGGGGATAAACTTGAATCTTTAAAAAATGGTAAAGGCTTGCCTGCACTAGCTTTACATACAATGTGCACCTGTCCAATTTCAGCTGCGACTTGCGCCATAAGACTTCATTTCTCGTGCAACATTGTAGATATCCAATTCTGTCAAGTTCGGGAATCTACATCAGTAGTTCCCAGTTAGTGGAGTACATATATTGACGGATCTACAACTGAAAATCGAACTGGCATGGATACTTATGGGTCGAACTTCAAGCTAATATTTCCTCTTAGCTGTTGCACTGCTGTTTTCCAAAGAGAAGTTTTTCCCAGATGATACTTTAGACGTAACCTCCGAAGAAAACATATCATTTTTTCCGATGGCCGCGCAAGCATAAAACCTCTGTCTGGAGTTGCCTAAAATGCCTGAAGTAGCTAGCTGCTCATAAAAGAATGAGAGAGATGATGATCTCGTGGGTTTCCGGAGGACACAAGGTCATTAAGGAAAACGAGATTGCTAGACAAGAAGCTCAATCAACATTTAAAGGCCCACTTCTGGAACAATAATGTCCATCACCCAGAAAGTTTTTGAATTCCAGTTCTCAGATTCGAGGCGGCGACAATGAAGATTGAACTAAGCAGAGTACCACGTAATCGATAAGCATCGCAGATGGTGGTGACTCAGGCAAAAATGGTTCACTGGTTCGCTGCGTCTGTTAATTAAGTAAGTAAAATAGGAAACTAGGAGTGGCAGACAGGAAACAATGTAAGTCAATACTTGTGGTCCAATCGATGTGGGAAAAGATCTACAAATACATCTTGAAATGAACAAGACGTTTTGGCGTTAAATTTGGCATGTTAGCAAGTATACATACGAATGGACTTTTCTTATTTCTTACAAGACAACTCGCACTTACCTTCAACAATGTTAAAATCTTCTGCGATAGATCATAATCGAAATTTGAGTACTTGGATCCGCTCATATCGTATATGAACACTAGTCCGGCTTTTTGTGTTTCGGTATCCTGTAACGCCACATCTAACTGATAAACGATTCCCTGTAACGTTGTTGTGTGTGTTACACTTAAAGGACTATGTTTGCTAGCGGTAAACAATGCAATTGCAGCTCCACTTGAATCACGTGCAGACTAAAAAAAAAAAAAAAAAAAACCATTAACAACAAATTCCATAACACTTTCCATCATTTCTCACTCACCAAAATCGTAAATTTGCCTGTTTCCAGCTCTGACCTCAATGGCTCCACGTTTGGATCAATATTGTAAAGATACTCCTTCAGTCTGATCTGTTCGTGCTGTTCATACAGCGACACAGCACGTGGTACATCAAACTTTCTAGCGTATAAAAACTTTATTGCGGTGGTATGTGATACATTCTTCCGAACTGAACATGAACCAATCTGATTAACGAGATCAATGAATTGTTTCACAGCCTATAAAAGATAAACATAAATTTTCCATTAAATATCATTGTTACTAGATATACAAATCAAGATTAAAAAATAAAGAAGCACGACAAGTACATAACGTTTAACGGATTAGAACAAGCCAAAAAAATCACTACAGTGGGGGATGAGAACGAAGACCATTAAAATGCGGACAGTAACGAGGGAGTCAAATCAAAATACAAATCAAACGTTGGCGTTGATGACATGACATATGATCTACTACTCGGTCTAGTGTTGGTGTAACTCGGAAAGCGAAAGAGTTTTTATTAATTTTTTTGTCAAGTGCGTGTGCAAATTTGTATAGTCTCATGCAGGTACAGTTGGTGTGAGAAGAGTGTGAACACTTGAACTAAAATAAATAAAACTCATGTTCCGTGATATGAGATCACATGGCAAGAGGATAGCTAATTAAAGATCGAGAGAGATGAATATGTTGATATGCGATTTTTTTTTTGTGTGTTTATTTAGTTATTGAGCTAGGTAAGTGGTAGCTAGAACTAAGATACACGAAAAAGAAAACAAATAAAACTAACAAAAGCAATGACTGTAAGAATAGTGATGAATATTTTAGTTAAGCAACGTAAATGTGCAGTTTTAGTAGGAACTACGATTATGGCATCAACTTCGTAAAACTGAAAGTAGCCATTGGCCAATGTCGAATTTTTCAATCATGAATATCGACACTCAGGAGTGAAGCTATTCAAATTACGATCTCAGTGAACAGAATAAGGGTGATTCAACTTGATTCTATTAATCGCTGAAAGAAATACTTATACACATGTTAGAGTGAAGCTATGAACCACAGATGGCAAAACAGCTAAACGCTTTCCAGATCAGAGTCACAAATATGCCCAACAGTTTGTTTGAGATCAAGAGAACAGAGTTAAAACTGACAACGAGCTACGTATACTGTACGATCAGTTGAATGCAGAATAATTCGCTCAAGTATATAGTTGCAACATGGGTAGAAAACAAAACAACTTTCCTGCTAAACTTCGGTACCTGCCATCGATACCTGCGCCACCATCATTCTCGATTCCGGTTTAAAGGGGGTAGCCATCAAGATATTCACCGACAGCCAAGCAGCGCTCAAAGCACTGAGTTCCCATTACTGTAACTCAAAGGCCGTTCTAGGCTGCTCCAATACTCGCCAGGACCTATCAAAACGAAATAATCTCAAGCTCTGGTGGGAAACCAGGACAGAGGCATTGCAGATCAACTTGCCAGAAAAGGCTCTTCAAAAAGGTACATAGGTGCCGAACGCTTCTGCGGCATCCCTACCTCCGCGTTCAGAATGAGTCTGGACAGCTAGAAAAAACAAAACCTCTTATCCTACTGGAACAACACTCAGGGACTCAGACAGGCTAAAAAGGCCATCCGACCCCTGAGCAAATCCCCAAAAAACATTCTCAATCATAAAAGGGAAGATATCAGAAGACTTGCCGGCTTCCTCGCCGGTCACTGTAGCCTCAGATATCACTTACATAAACTACATATAGTTCAGGAATCTGAATGCAGGCTCTGCTTAGAAGAAGACGAATCAGCCGAACACGTACAATTCGTAATGCCTCAAGATACACGGAGTTCTCCATGCGTGACCAGCTGTTACAAGATACAGATATGCTGAAAGGCCGCCTAGGGTGCTCACACATGACAATACGAAAGTCGTTCAAAAAGAGGATAGTACCAGTTCGGTTGATGATAATCGTTCAAAACGACCAATTACTGCGACCACCATCGCTCACACCGGATAACCTTAAGATCAAGCTTAGAGAAATGGCGAGGCTATAGGCATATCAAGGGTAGGCACTCATCACTTATTGTATGATGAATTAAAAGCTGTTTGCACGTTGGGTGCGAATCGGTTCAGAACTTTCGGTATGAAACTTGGATCCATCATTTCTGAAACGAAGGAACAGACGAAACCAGTGGCTTGCGAAGGGGTAAACCTTACACGGAAAATGCCAAAACGACTTAATCGGCCAAAAAGGTTATTTTGACTGGTTTTTGAAATAGTCAAAAAATTTGGTACATCAGAGGCTTAAAGCAGAAATAGCAAAACAACGATCGCATTTAAAGAAGAAGAAAGTGCTGTTCCAACAAGAAAACGCACAATTTCACACTTTCGACAGTTCAAACCAATAGAACACTTTCCGTATTTACCAGATCTTCTGCCCTTCCACTGTCTTCTGTTTCATAAGCTCAAAGTTTGCCTCTGAGGACGAAGTATTTTATTAAACAAGGAGGTATTCACATTCGTAGACATCTTTTTTGCAGCACAAGATGGCAAAACTAAGTATTTGCTGTCGACGAGAAGGGACACTCAACATCGACGAATCGGACAGAACGTCCCTATAGACAGCTATAACTTCGAGGTAGTAAGGGACTTTGTCTACCTTGGCTCTGCTATCACTTTTGAAAATGATATCTCATCAGAAATCAAACGAAGAATAACTCTTGTCAATCGCTGTTTCTTTGGGCTGAGAGGGCAATTGTGTAGCCTTTTCCTGAAGAACTAAGGAAACTCTTTACATGACCTTAATCATCCCAGTCCTGCTCTATGGCGCTGAAGCATGGACTTTATCAAAGGCGGATGAAGATACCCTTGGTCGTTTCGAGCGAAAAATTCTTCATTAAATATTCGGTCCCGTGTGCGTTGACGGGTTATAGAGGAGGAGGTTCATCGACGAATTATACGAGCTGTACAGCGACATCGACCTAGTCAAAAAACTACGCATTGGTCGTTTAAGATGGACATGTAGAGCGAACGGACACCAACGCTACGGCCCCAAGAGTCTTTGAATCCAACGCAGAAGAGGAAGACCTCGCCTAAGGTGGCGCGCACAAGTAGAAAGGTTAGCTAAGGACCGGGTTAATTGGAGAAGCTTGTTGGTTGAGGCCCAGGTTCACCCCGAACTGTAGTGCCACCTAAGTAAGTAAGGCGGTAGTTACTATTTAGAGTTAAGGAGGTTAGATGTTAAAAGTTGATCGACTTAAAGGGAGATTATATTGAACTTGACCGAAAACAATACTTATTTCTTTGTTGCGCTAGAAACATTTCAAACGATTATCAAGACTGCTTCAAGCTCCTTACAAACAGATCGCGAATCAAGTTGCTTATCTTTTAAATCACACATCCATGGAACAATCTCTTTCACGGTTCTCGATGTTCATACAAGGAGTACATGTAGGTGAACATTAGAGCTATGCACAGGCATTTGCCTCAATAAGTTGACACAAAGATCAATGCTAGCAAGTCGTTTGACCAGATGATTGGACTCAAGCAAACATTCAAGGAAAAGGTGCCGTAGAAAAGGGCTACGAAGAGTGTCATGTAGTCGGTCACTTACAAATGCATGTTTAGTTCAATCAAAAAGGAAAACGATATTAATGTCATTTCCATAATAAAACATAACAAAACTTCTAGCAACGACTGTAACCGACACAGTTTTTGCATTTCAGATTAAAGACGAACCAAAAAGAGAGAGAAAACAAAAATGGAAACATGTACTGTGGGCTTAAGAGAGAGACTAATAAAGTGACCCATTCATTGGGTATTCATGTCATTGTGTCAATCAAATTCAATTAAGTAAATTCGATCAATGTCTGGTCCGAGCTCTGAACACAGATGAGATTCATGTTAATTTTTTGATGGTAATGATGGTGTGTGCAGCTGTTGGTACTCGAAAGAAGGATTATGTGCTCCGATTCTCTCGGTGATTAAGCTAATGATGATGTTTTTCTTTAGCACGATGGCCCCCAGCAACGTTGTCGACTGCAAAATATTTCACACATAGCCAAGCAATAAAATTATAAAAAAAAATTATAATAACAATACGAGCATGAAAATAAATGGAAAAATGGAAAGTTCAAGCTTTACGAGCAAGTATCTGGAACATAACATATCGGCAGACTAGATACAATGGATACGTACGTACGGTTTTGAAGTTCACAACGGAAGTGGCAAGACATTCACTTTAATGATGTGTTCGCGCTTCTATAGCTTGCGAATAGATAAATTAAACGGTAAACGTTTACGGTTAGGAAGTTAATCATTATCAACTGACATATAGGCTTTATGTTAAAAAAGATTAGAAAAATATCAAAGAGAAATGGTGAAACAACCTTAAGAGTAGGAGGAGGAACCAAGTTCATCGGATGAGTGATAAAAACTTTGCGCATGGTATGTCATGTGTGTCAATGATTTTTTTTTTTTTTACAAAAGAGCACACTCAAAGAGTCTACGAGGCGAATAGAAAAGTCTATTTATGATTGCATAATGTAACAGAATATCCTTGAACTCAAACACATAATGAGCGTAAAAGGGAGCGCCGGCAAGCAAGGACAACCTTGATGAGAAAACTTTTCTCTGGGGGGCTCTGGAAATGCTTAAAATAAAAAAATAAAACCTACCCAAGGGAATCTGTCTGCGTTGAAAAAAAAAAGAAACAAACACGACGAGTAAAGGAAATTAGAAATTCAAAGAGTGAAACTAGAGGCCAGGTCAATAAGGCTTTAATGCACTTAGAGGCACAGTTTGTTTGCTCTAGGAAATTCTTTCTAGTTTATGTCATGTCGACTAACCCATTGCCGACTATTTCGAACAAATCACGCAAACTTGACCAGGGAGTATTACTTTCGATGATTTATGGATGAATTTCCCAAGACTTGCATGCTTAGACAGTTAAAAGAGTATAGAAACGTAAAGAGATGAAAGGACTTTATGTATTTTGGCTTTCTTAGAACATCTGATGAATTCCTATTCGAAATTAAACAAATTCTTGCCAATTGCCAGTCTATATAAGACGCCTTATCCAAGCGTGGACTCTACTGAGGGCAGATGCAGACATCCTTAGTCCTTTTAAAGAATAAAAAGGCTTGTAGTGTGATTAATAGTTTTTATAGTTAAATAACAGACAGGGTGGTTCCTGTAAATGTCAATTATGCTAACTTAAATGAGAGCAGACTTTTAAGATCCGCTGCAGGCTTTCATTTCTCGAGCTGTCAGTATCAAATAGTTTGTTCAGCTTACTTTGGAGAATGAAACGATGAGTGAAACTGTTGGATGAACTTGAAACTCTAAGGTAGCGCTTCTTCGGTTGGAAACGTCAAACGCTTGCAGCAGCGATATGAGATCACAGGTCATTAGTCCAAAATTTTGAAACATGAACCAGTTAAGGTGACAAATAAAACATTTTGATTGCAGACCTATCAGCCATATGAGTCACAAGTCCGTACATATAATATTTTTATGGACTGCGACCCACCATGTATGTTAAGATCAATAGGTAGACAAAACGTAACAGCGAAATCGATTGAAGAGACGAATAAATTAAGGGTGTTAGTCACCAGGACAGAAGAGATATCCTTCTATGGTGATGGAGAGATGGAGATCGGCACAGTAGCTGGGGTTTTCTATAAAAAGATATTAGTTGTCCACTTAAGAGTCGGAAACGAGTGCAGCGCATTCTCCTACCACTATGTAGACGGCAGAGATCATCAAGATCAGGAATAACTAGACTATTGAGAGCTAAGCTAAACTCTTAATGGCCAACACGGTGACACAATGCTAGATACCAGGGTACAATGGCATCCCAGAAAATGAGATTTTGGATGGATTTGCAAAAAAAAAGGACGGACCTACATGTCTACAATGCACTTCCCTTTGTACGTATCCTGCTCAGCTATGATATCAGAATATACAATGAGGTTATTAGACGGTCAAATTGTGGATTCAGCAGAACTTATGCACAACTGCCTGAAAGTCTTAAGTCTTTGATCGACAAAAGGAGCTCTATCTCTCTGAAAAGACTTAGTCAAAGTGAAACACGAGCTGTCTCAGGCATCATGCTAGGTCACTTTGCCATTGGCAGCCAAGCGGAACGAGGAGGAAATCGAATCCGTCCATTTCGCTGCAGCTAAAATTTAATAGTTGTTTCTTTGAGGATCAAGGGGTCCTCCTTATTAATATTAAGTTGAGGACCCTCCTATACCAATCTGAGCTGCTCTGATTCAACGATCATTCTTTTTCTCGTTTCACGTTTACTAAATGTGAACACAATGGACTCAATCAGTGCTCTACGAAAGCCGACGACGCATGTCACAAAGTATTGATCAACCTATTAGTTTACAAAGACGTTAGTATAAGAACTATGTCTAGGTTGCACTCCTTAGGGAAGAAATCAAATGGTCTTTCGATGCAAACTCCAGGTGCCGTGAGCTAGTCGGTGTACTAGAAGCCACCATCACAGACAGAGTAGGGGTCTGGCAGTATGTTTCCACTTCTCTATGCAACGTTGCTTTTTAAGCTGAAGGAATCTGTATTCGAATACCTTGGCAAGTTTTGAAGGTGTATAGGTGTACCCATTTCATTAAACGGTTAACTAAAATTACAATTCACTGTTTTTCACTTAGAAACCCACCCAATTCTAAGAACTATAACTGTTAGCACAATCAATGCTTAAGGAAATATTCCATTTGTTTTAGAATGTTTTACACAATAGAATTCACCTTAATCTGATTAGCACAAGCTTACACGAACTCAGATCGCTATAAAGATTCGACTGAAAGAACAAAAAAACATTTACAGTTTGCAATAGGCACGCAACAACGATAACACCAAAAACGAAATCACTAGAATCGCAATTAAACTCCATTACACCGAGTAAAATAAATTAAAACGAAATCATTTCCAAGAACTCAAACACTTGAACCCCCACCCAGATGAAGTCTCCTCAACTGCACCTGTATACGACAAATTTCCACAAAACTCAACGTTTGAATGAGATAATGGCCCGTGGTGTTGCTGTCATGCTGAACTCCAAGAAAACACGCACACCTTTCGTTTCGTGCGAATCCGACCTAGGTCAGCCCGGAATTTCTATCTAAAACATTCTGTCTAGCCTAATGGAATGAGCGTTTTCCAAAATAAATTCATCATTACAATGGTGGTGGTGGTGGTGTCCAAAACTTGAGAAATTACTTTTTAATCAGAGATGTTTGTGGTTTTGTTTTTGGGCAAACCACTGACCCGGTTATTTAAATGAGATGCTAATACTTTCGCTGTTAGATAGGTGAAACTAGATATGTTATACATATTTACAACGAAAAAAAAAGAAAAAAGAAAAACTTTCTCGCGGAACTCACTAGATAAATCTGCAAAGTAACCGTATTCCGGACAGTAGACACCATGGTAGTTGAAATTTATTATAACCTCTCTGGACAAAATCAAAAAAATCACTTCTTCCATCGACAATGCACTACCGACCGAGCTTACTGACAGTTAGCAACGAAATAATTCACACAAACGGACACAGGTGCTATTTTTGTTCGACAACAGTACAACATTTGCCCCCAGAGAGGGCTGATTCACCACTAAAAAAAAACCTCCTTAGTGGATGAAACAAAAACGATGTCGGTCCCCTCTGGTACTTTGCTAACTGACTAGTGACTATGCTGACTGTGGTGGTTATTCGTGAGACTTAAGCTTTGACTCATACTTTGGATGTACAAGGTGATATACTACACCTAGATCGTACCTTTTGGAAATTCTTTTGAAAATGGCATCATGTTTAAGACATACGTCATTGAAGACATCATCGATGGCTGTGTTTTGGAGTATTACCTCACTATTGACACCCCCTTGAGGTGCTCTGACGTGTCGTCAGAGTAAATTCCTAGAAGACTTTCAAGATAATTTCCATTACTGTTTTAGGTTTGCCCTTAAACATTGTGCTACGTGTTAATCTGATGGGCTACTTCGAGCGGTATTCACCCCACCATCAATTCCTTTGGGGTGCTAATGAAGATGTTAAAAAAAAATGTATAAACTAACTGGAGGCCACATTGTGTGTCAATTCGTGGGAATTTTGAGGTTTATTTTTAGGTTCTGCTTTGTTTCTGTGTACATATCGACTGTCAATTATCCCATGGTCACATGGAGTAATGAGGCTTTTGCATTTCATGGTTCTTGGAAATTTAAAATTGTCTTTTACCATAAAAATGGTTTTTCGAAGAATCAATGTGAGATATTATTAATTTTGTGTAGATTCTAACGATGAACATTGGGGTGAATTTTAGAATTGATAAGCTGTAAGTGGTTTATAGACGGAATTCCCAAGTGCATTGAACGTTTAACATTCTGCTGAATCATGGCACATGGCATGGCGAGTTTTGGTCGTAGACTAAGAAACAGAGGCAGGTGTCATTATTCAATTTCACTACTGGACAATTGAAGAGAACCTCCGATTCCTAAACTAACAGCTTAAAGTCAATGGCCCTTAGTAATAGAAATCCTTTAAGTCACTTCTAAAGCCGAATTTTGTTAATTGTAGCTAAACTACTTTTAAGGTTTCGTAGTAATAAAACAAATTTGCAAAAGTCGAGTTTAACGAAAGCAGTGTGACTCAATTTAAAATTTTCTTGACTGTGAACTCACACATCTCGTTCATTTACCACTCATATTGAATTGTTATGATTGTCACCCTTAAAAGTGACTTAGATACGGGTGAGCCGAAACTTAGCAGTTGTCAATTTTAAAAGTGACATCTTACGTTTATTACTACGGAATTTGGGTTAAAGTCGAGTTTAGGTAAAACTCGAGTTTAAAATCTTCTATTACTAAGGGCCAATAAATTCACGAGAGTACGATAGGACAGACTATAGACAGCAAAACAGATACCAACTTTGGAACGGAACTGGGCATTGCAGCTAAATCGACACGGCTAAGCCTGTGTATAGCGGAGCAATGCAATTATTTTGAACGTCAAAGTGCAACACTTCGGGAATTGGTTTCTACGAATTCAAAGATTTGGCACAACAGCTCGTAGAGAACGAAGGCCTAGCTTCTCACAGGCATTCAAGTTTCGTGTACTACTATATTTTTCGCATAAATGGAAAGGACCTACAGTTTGCCGGCAGATTGTGAAGCTTTTCCACGGCAAATTATACTCTCGGCGGTTCGGAATTGCCTGTCGAGAGGTTATATTTTTTTCTAACTCGAACCTGCGTTGAGTTTGACATCCACAATCACTCATGAATGTCATTTATGCGTGAGTGCGGAATTTATAATTTTTGGAATTCCTTCGTGCTCTGACACGCAGCCCCATCCAACGTGGGCATACATTAGTTCGCCCACGCCAGGATTGGCACCCATGTGTGATCGTGAATGTCCAGTTTTGGCTCGCTCAGTAGTCCAACTAACCGTACGGACCTTCGTTGTATACGAAATATATTAAGGATCTTCTGGCCTAATCGTATCTTTGACAAACACCTTCATGTGCGAATGAATCAGAAGCGAGTAAGCACCACTTTTCAATGACCTACTAAGTGCCAATGGATGGGTCAGAAATTTCGAAAAGGAAACAGTTCCAAAGCTAACTTCGGCTGATACAGGGGAATTCGTTGACTGTAGACTTTTTCCGATCGCGAAACTCCCTTCTGAAGCCAGTAGGCTCGACCATTCAACGACCGAAGTACAAATAGATGGGTCAGACATGTCGAAAAGGGAACAGATCCACAGCTAACTTCGGCTGATACAGAGACATCCGTTGACTCTAGACTTTTTCCGATCGCGAAACTCCCTTCTGAAGCCAGTAGGCTCGACCATTCAACGACCGAAGTACAAATAGATGGGTCAGACATGTCGAAAAGGGAACAGATCCACAGCAAACTTTAAGGCTCCTATTCTGTATTCCGATTCTGAAGTGCTGAAGATCGTTTGAAAGTGGGCAGTTTGAAGCGCAATTCATAAAATACATATAAAATGTCCGCTTTTGAACGATCCGAACTTAAGGTTAGGTTAGGTAGGAGGGTTGACGGGGAAGGCAGTCCTTTCCCCGTCACACTTAGATCAATGTAGACCCATTGTGATACCCTAGGGGTTGCAGCCCCCTTACTAGGAACCATAAGCCTAAGCTCTATCAAGCCAGCCCGCAGCGCTGATGAATCTATGTATGCCAAGCACCGGCTTGCTGAACAGTTCTTCCGAACTTTAGAATCGGAATACAGAGTAGGGGTCCTGCCGATAAAGGGGAATCCGTTAACGTTTGACTTTTTCCGGTCGCAAAATCCCTTCTGAAGATGCATTTTAACCTACTTACATACGGGAAAAGGTTTTTCTCATTCTGGATGTCTAACGACATCTAGTTTAGACAGTGTCACATTAACACCAAGCAGGATACCTTCCGCTTGTCTGTTCAAATTGTGAATGATGACATCACAACCACTAATAAGTCTTGCATCCTCCTCAATAGCCGTTTTTTAAGGCCATTTAACTGAGTTAAACTTCACCTTTACAGATATTACTTTAACAGTTGCCAATTTTCAATACTTCACACAACACAAATCACGAAACGGAACTACAGCAGTGCTGGGATTCCACTTAAAAGTTCAAATTCGCAAAATCAATGGAATTTTAATGAACGCATTAGGTGAACTTTAATCGTTAGATTTGTACAATTAAGTACATTCCGTTGCTTATCTAGTCGAATTTTTATTAAAATTGTTTCACCAGAAATAAATAAAATTAGCTAGTTGGTTAGCCTAAGCTCTAGATAATTATATAATTATTAAGTACGTACATATATTTATGTTTGTCATTATCACAAAACGTTTAGATTTTTATAAACTTTACGTACATACTCGTAGGTATGATAGTTTTTCATTGCTGTTAGCACGTATAGGGTGATGGAGAAATGAATTTCCACTTTAGACTATGCTTTGTCTGACTTGCCCAGGTGTTCTTTTAAAAAGAAACTTAGAACTCACAATCTGAAACAAAAGCAGATATTGCCAAGGCACTGCCATCATACACATAGTATGCAAGGAATCACAGCTGTTTCTTCGGACTCAGAAGGCTTAGCCAGAATAATGACAAATATTAGAGGACCTAGATAGCAAAGGAGATTAATACTTTTAAGGGTGGTGCAGTCCATCACAATGTATGCGGCACCAATATGGGCCAAAGCAGTGCTACGTAAGAAAGATTAACACCGTCATACGACTATGTGTGCTGTGCATATCGAACAGTGTCAGATGATGCTATCTGTGCCATAGCGAGAATGCTACCACCAGATATCTTGGCTAGCGAATTACAGAGGACCTACGATGCCAAAATTCGGGAACCTCAATCAAAGGTATCAAGCTAGAAGGAAGACAGCGAAGCATAAGAGCATGGCAGGAGAGATGGAACCAATCTTCAAAGGGAAGGTGGACCCACCGACTTACATATACCGGATGTTAACAAATGAGTAGACCGGCACCACGGAGAAGTAGATTTCTACATCAGCCAGCTCCTTATCGGACATGGCTGCGTTCGAGCGTACTTGCATAAGTTTGGATTCAAAGATTCTCCGACTTAAATTGCGGAGATGCAAGAGAAGATGCGCAGAATTGGATGAAAAAATTGGAGAGACACTAACTCCCGAGAACATCGTGAACCTCATGATAACGTCAAGCGTAATATGGAATGCTGTGAAGCAGGTTGCAGCGACTATCAGGGAGGAACTTCGACAGTTGGAAAGAGTAAGGGAGAGCACAAGTGAAAACCAAACCGAGACGGCACGTCTGCATCAAAGAACGGTAAACACCGAAACACTGCTAACCAGCCCCGCGAAGTAATGCCTAGCGGTAGTCCTGCGGGGAGAGTGGTTGAAGAGTGTGGGGTGCGGGTTAGTTCATAAGCATACTCCTGTAATCGAGTACTCAGGCAACCAAGAGCCTCGGATACGGACGGATTTACTGTTGACATCCCCTGCAAACGAAATAAGGACAAAGAACTTCCGATCTGTACGTGGAATGTTAATCCCTTAATAGACCACGTGCAGTCGAACAACAAGCGGAAGTTCTGGACTACTGCAAAGCAGATGCTACCGCCATCCAAGAAATGCAATGGACACCGACACCAACGCTGACACCAAACGAAGAATAACCCTTGCCAATCGCTGCTTCTTTGGGCTAAGAAGGCAATTGACTAGCAAAGCCCTCTCTCGAACAACAAAAGTGATCCTATAGAAGACCTTAATAATCCCAGTCCTGCTCTACGGTGCAGAGGCATGGTTTTTATCAAAAATGGATGACGGTGCTCTTGGCTGCTTCGAGAGGAATATTCTTCGGGTGATTTTCGGTGAGTGGAAGAGGTGATACAACGATGAACTGTACGGACTGTATAGCGAGATCGACTTAGCCAGAAGAGTGAAGGTCCAACGACTGAGTTGGCTGGGTCATGTAGAGTGGATGGACACTTATGCTCCGGTCCGAAATATCTTCTAATCCGCCCCCGAGGGACAGCGCATGAGAGGAAGACCGCGACTTAGGTGGCGCACGCAAGTTGGATGGGACCTCAACCAACTTAGCGTGCGAAATTGGAGGCAGCTAGCTAAAGCTGGCTGGAGACGGTTGTTGGTTGGTTGGCCCAGGTCCACCCCAGACTGTAGCGCCACTTTAAGTAAGTAAGTAAGTGTCTGACAAGGCACTGTAAGGCAACAGCAGCTGCCTTGAACTCTAAAGGATACAATTTAGATGGATCAGGGTGGCCTGATTATCGGAACTATGATACCGCTATCAAAGTTGTTTCTTGCTCAGATCTCAATGGCATCAATTTCAACCTGAAAAACACTACAACAGTGGTATCAAAACTTTGGTGTTGGTGTCCATAGACGCCAGCGATGGTCTATGCTTCTAAAGTTTAGTGATTGACCACCATCGGACCAATCAAATCGGCATAAAAGCTTCGACGAAGAGTGTCCCTTGTTTGTTAAGGCCCATGTCTGTCTTCAACTAAGTAGAAATGTGAACATTTTTAAGGTACCTTGTCTCACTACACTCAGCTATCGAGCAAAGGTTTATAAAAATAAAAACACCATCCCTGTACATCCCTCTGATTACCGTATTCATTCTTATCTGTCTAGCACTTATTGTCTGCCGTAAACCTATTGACTGATTCTCAATGGGTTAAATAAACAAATATTTATCTGTGTTAATTCAAGATTAGACATGCTTAATAATTTAATTGAATAGAAAAGATCCAAAGTCGACATTTACATAGATGTACACAAATATTATTTTCAAGCAAGTATGTACAAAACCTTTGTACGCAAAGAGGGTTCGTGCTAAAGATACAACCGGCAGCGGCAATGAGAACCACCTCAACAGGAGCGTTTAAGATCATTGTCAATCTTTTCCCATTGACCAAGTCTACAGCTTAAAGTGCACCTAGAATAAGACAGGACTCTCTTAAATTGTAAGTAAGTACGTAGGCAGTGAAGTAACCACAGATTTCTTAACACCCTTATAGACTTCACTTTGATAGACCGTTCTTGAGACATTGTCCGAGTAGAATCGGATAAGAAACGAACAAGACGATAATAGCCAGATCCATCTCCATCTGTACTCTAGAAATGGATGTAAAAGGCATTTTCTCCACCCTCCATCCTCCAGTGTCTTCCAGGCGGAGATTCTGGCAGTGACAACTGCTGCTCGGGAAGCCACAATGAAGCCATATGTAATTCGCCGCACTTTGTATCCGGTCGAACTCGCCAGATATGGAACAACCGTACCCGTGCTCCCAGAAAGAGACACCCTGCGGTATACCGATTGCTACATGTAAACTTAAGCTCAAGCTGGATGCTATCGAGAAAACAAATTCAAATGGCATAACATGTCTAGCGACAAAGCAGATTTGGCCACGGCTGGATCTGAATCCCTCTAAGAATTTAATTTCTCTCAACAGATCGCATATCAGATCCGTAATAGGTGTCATCACGGACCACTGTCTAATATGCAAGCATGCAACAAGGCTTGGCGTCCATTCAAACGTAGGAGCTGCATGGACGAAGAGAAGGAAACTATTCCCCACGTTCTTTGTCTAGCTCTCTCCCGTAAAAGAAGACTCCATTTAGGGGGATTCTATCTTAAAGACTTAGGCGATCTGATAAACACAGATATCAGAAGCTTCCTTCGTTTCATAAAAAGCTCCAATTGGTTTAACGAGTAGGTATGGAGATCTCTTCAGATCCATGTGGTATCACAATGGACGTATCACTGGTCTAAGTGTGCTGGCAATAACTGGCAGCCACTTCAACCTAACCTAACCTTGTACCCGGTCACAAATGTGTAACGGAAGGATGATGAGCTTTCAAGAAAAGGCACAGCACTTGAAAAAACCATCCACCATACTCAAGGCAATCAATATTTTTTATTTTTTTTTATAATTCACTAGCGCTAAAGGGGTTATGAATACCCTTATAATGCTATTCACACAGCGCTAGTGTTGGTGTAGTGATTTTTGAAACTCATGTGGTATTAGGTTCCAGTCCTTTTGCTCCGAGGGTGGTGTCCAGAATGACTGGGGAGAATTATTGGTACTGATGTCATTGCTTATAATTCACAGTATTTCTTTCGAACATCCCGATGTCATTAGTACGATCAACACTTTCAAGCCATATGATCATCCTACTGTAAGTGTTATGCCTATGCAGTTAGAGTTGACATTACTAATATCAGATGGATTGCACTCAATTTCTGTACAATTTTCAGGAAACTCTGGTCACTCTACAACAAAACAAGAAGCGATAGAGTTAAAGTCCTTCGAAAGGATAGGATAACTCTCTCCGCATTAATAGATATCCTCACCGAGCGCACACCATGATTTATATAGAGGCTGAGGAATTGATTAAGAAGATGAGGTTACCCCTCACACTTTCTCTAATATTGTTAAGATCAGCAAATTCAAAAACTTAAGTCAACGCTTTAGAGACCTACATAAATGAACACACAAGCCTATTTTGTTATATGGAAAGGGATCCCAACGTCCCCATCTGAACATCACAATAAATCTACACTGATCCCCTAACCTAAATCAACTCGAATAGCATGCAAATGACATCATACAGTTCGTTGTTTGTTCATGCCTCACTGAATTTACAAGTTATTTAGTTACAATTGTTAAACAAAGTAATGTTACCAAGTAAATGGTACTTAGTTCCGTTACCATCGAAGTTACAGCAACAACTTGCAGTACTAATACAGTATTTTTATTGCGATTAGTTCAAAGGAATCTCATTGGGAAAGAAAAACCAATAAAAAACTTGTGTAAATGGCAGGAATAGGGACAAGAAGACACTTCCTGTACTTATCTTCAGTCTAATGTGTCAGTACAACGGACGATGAAGAAAAAAAAAATATTGTCAACACTCAAATGCACATGGAATATCGGTCATGTTAGTCTCAGTATCAACTAAGATATCGAAGTGCGTTCGTTCGATATAAGTTTATGTTAATGACATTTCCTTAAGCAATTACTTAAAGATAAGTAATGAGTAATGACCTAATTTATCGGGTGTTTAATGTGTGATTCACTGGATTAACATACAAATACGAACAGATTTATTTCCAGGAAATGAGATGCCATCTTTTTTTTTTAATTTCATGTGTGATGTTACAAATTGCTCTTGTTTTGTTTAAAAAAAAAGATTTACTTTGAAGAAATAAAGGATTGAGGGGTAAACATTTGTGGAATTATTGAAATATTACATAGGGAACCGGGTTTTAGTTCGTTGACTTGATTAAAAAGAGGAACACAGCGGAAGTATACAGTGATGTTCAAAGTGTGATGTTACTAAATACACTACATACTCGTACAGTCGGAAACGGAGGAGTGCAAACTGGATAAGTGCAAAAACCGTCTTTGTGCAATGTCTTCAAAAACCCCTTGCCAATTCGCAAATTTCTCATACAATAATATTCGGATAAGAGCAAACCGTATAAGTGCAAATTTCTTGTATTTGCACATCACTTTGAACACCCAAAATATTGCATTGCTCAAAAATTACTCGGATAAGTGCAACTTGTATATTAGAAATGTTTTTCTCTTTTAAGGAAAAATCTACCATTTTATAGATACAATGACTTCAAAGATTGGTATGTCTCGGCATCCCCGGGGCTATGCGAACTTATCCTAACGCAGCCCTAGAGGCACTTGTTGGCCTGACACATCTTTGTCAATAAAGTGGTATTCGAAATCCCTCGACTGGAGATATTCTCAACTTCATTAGAAAGATCTAGTTAGTATCTTCTAGTCTAACTGGCTCCAAGCACAATAGATTTTTTAGGTCGCAGGAAAAAAGAATTCACGGAAACTGAATTGTTGCACGGATAAGTGCACACAAAATCGGGACCGATGGGTTGTGCACTTATCCGTTTCTGACTGTACGTACAATGAAGATATGTACATTTAATTGTTTGTTTGTTTTAAGCTCTGCTCTTCTTTTAGGGTCAACAAATGCACTAATTTAGTTACTTATGGAAGCTGCGAATAAGTGGAATAAAGGTCGTTGACTATGCCGACGACTTAGTCTTACTGGGCACAGACAGATTTATACCCACAGTCACAGATCAGCTACAGTCTGTCCTCACTTATTTAAGCGCAACTGGGCCAAACGATGCTGTCTTAATATAAACACACAAACAACAGACATGGTCCTATTCACCAACAACTCCAATTATCAGAAAGGGCAACAAAAAAAAAAGGGATGTATACTAGACCGTTAACTAACAACTGACCTATGCAGAGAATGTGGCGATGTAGACGCCGAGGAGGACACCTTCCACCTCCTATGCGAATGCCCAAGCCTTAGCAGGAACAGAAGAACAACCCTTGGAGAACATTTTTTTAATAATTTGGGCGAAGCCACCGATAACCATCTTACAACTCCTTCGGAACACGGGTTGATTCAGGAAGGTCACTTGATAGTAATAATCTTTGTTTTAGGTACCCCACACCACAACGGGGAACACAATGGATTCTTTGAGATCCGAACGAGGCTGTACATAAGTGCAGCCACGTCTATAACCTTACAGCTACCTGTCAGTCGGGACTGTCAGACAAGAACAACCCTTGGAGAACATTTTTTTAATAATTTGGGCGAAGCCACCGATAACCATCTTACAACTCCTTCGGAACACGGGTTGATTCAGGAAGGTCACTTGATAGTAATAATCTTTGTTTTAGGTACCCCACACCACAACGGGGAACACAATGGATTCTTTGAGATCCGAACGAGGCTGTACATAAGTGCAGCCACGTCTATAACCTTACAGCTACCTGTCAGTCGGGACTGTCAGACAAAGTTGTGAAATACTTGCAACCATCCGATTTTAAACAGACGTCAGACGAAGTATTTTTTAGACTGTTTTAGCAGTAACACAACCAACGAAGGATTCAAATTTGTCTGTAGAATACAGCTCCATCTTCCTGTCCATCACAAAAACATCTGTGTGACAATGCTTTATCGATTTGGACTTATTTATGTATGCACACATGTGTTTAGTGTTCAACTTTTTGCATGTTCCACTAGAAAACTATTTGAAGCAGAAGTACATGCCATACTTTTTTACAAATATTTTTGTGAGTGCTTGTACCTACAGTATTGTGCAAAAGTCTGTTACTATTTTTATTTTTTCGAAATAAACTTCTATTTTCACGGTAGTGTTAAGAAATGGGAACATATTACAAAGTGAAAGACTTCTGAAAGGCAGATAGGATGAGTAAGAACAGTGTAAGTATAACGATAACTTAAAGGAATGTACTTGATCTGGACGCTCAGATTTGGTGCGTCTGAGAGAAAACCATCGTGCTCTTAGTCGTAGCAAGGAGTCAGTGTTTCGTTTTGCGGAGAGTTATTCAAGAAAGTTTAAATGCTCTAGGTAAGCACATATCTGTGGCCACAAGGAAAAACAGCACAAGTCACACACAACACAAGTCGACTTATGTTGTTTTTCCTTGTGACCACAGATATATATGTATATATGCGCTTGCTGTCACCAGCTGTCTTGCTTTGCTTTGCTTCCTCTGTACCTCGTTAGATGTCAGGTTCTTATCTTTAGATGAAAATCCTTAGTATCGGAATCTTGGTGAATGACTTGATTTATCTTAATAAAATTTAAAACTGGTCTTGTGAGTAAAATTCCGAAAATCTTGTGATTAAACAAGACTTAGAGGTCCTACGTGTTTAATTAAACAAATTAAAAGCCTAACTTAGTTAAAGAAGTAACCTTAAACAAGTACTTCCCTCACTCAATACATTACTAAGCGAAGCTTGTTGTGAGAGCCATTAGCCTTCACGACAGTTACAAATCAAGTGAAATGTAATTGTCCTTTTATCTACAAAGTTAGGTACAGTAAGTAACGGACACAATTGGTTTGGCCACAAGTGTACACCTAGTACTAAACAAAGCAAAACTAAACTGGTGCTGTTTATCAATAAAACCAAAATAAAGACTCTCATGCCTCCACGGAGTAATTTACTCCTGCTCTCCCTCTTTCTTTCCTCGCACCAAAACTTAGCTGGAGACTAAACATCGAACAGTGAATTAAAAAAGCGGGCGTAACTTAGTATGGCTGCAGTGAAACCTTAAAAAAAAAACTAGGGTCTTCAACCAAAAATGGTCTTGCAGACTGCTATGATTCGTCCTATTCTCACTTGTGTGTCGTTATTCTGGTGACCAGCTTTGAGTAGAGCCTTTACATAAAAAAAAAAAAATACTTAGCAGAATTCAAAGAGAACCTGGAATAGGCACTACAAGTATCATGCGGTCATATTCGATCGAGCCTCTTAATATGATCCTACACCTACTCCTTCTTGTTCAAAAAGCAGATTTCCGTGAGGCCCAGGTCCGCCCCGGGCCTAAGTAAGATTCCCGTGACAAACTTCACCGTTAACTTCCCTTTCAGAAAGTAGTGGAAGCATGATTAAATTATGAAAAATTCTCTTATAGTTATCTTCACTGATGGTTCAAAGATGAACTGTGAGGTTGGGCAGCTCAAATGAGGGTCAAAACCTTTACAAATCCAGAAGTGAGGAAGTTTAAGTGTAAAGTTTCCTCTCATACTCTCGACTTAGAGGATGTTTTGTGTACAAAAAAGACGCAAGGAAACGCATTGCAAATGTCAACAAAATTCGAGTTAGAGTAATTCGACTGTATCCATCTAAGTACGATGCAAGGCGGAACAATTTTTGGGGCGACAGCTCCTAGAATCATGGCCTGGCTTCTCGCATACATTTAAGTTATGGCCTTGTTATATTTTTCCACAAATAGAGGGGACCACTGGCCAATAAGAACTCATGTGGCCAAACCTATTAGTCTCCATAAAGAAGACGGACATCCTATTTCACTTCCTGTGCGGCAATAGCCAGAGCCAGACTTCGCCCGCACAAGACTAACTTCGACGACTTATAGGAATTCTCAAATCTCTTTTTTGAATACCACTAGTTGGGATTAGGAATCTATGATACTCTCTAGTTGTAGTCAATAAAATAGGGGGGTGGCCATGGTGTAGTGGTTGCATAAAGGTTCCAGGTTCGAATCCCGATGTCAAAAAAAAGTCGATCAACTGCGAAAAAAACTGACGTCAATTCTACTACATAGGCATAACACTGACAGTAGGGTGGTCATATGGCTTGAAAGTGTTGATCGTACCAATGACATCGGGATGTTCGAAAGAAATACTGTGAATTATAAGCAATGGCAACAGTACCAATAATTCTCCCCAGTCATTCTGGACACCACCCTCAGAACAAAAAGACTGAAACATAATAAAACCTGAGTTTCAAAAATCACTACACCAACACTAGCACTGTGTGAATAGCATTATATGGGTATTCATAACCCCTTTAGCGTTAGTGAATTATAAAAAAAAAAGAAGCACTTTTACGTTAATCGAGTTTTTGTTAAGGAACCCACTTATACATAGTTACGAAGCTGCCTAGACCTCAAGGCCATAAAAACAAAACAAAATAAATTATATTCACTTTTGTTTTTGCAAATATTCTAGTAGAATAATCGCAGCAGGAAATCGTATAGATTAAACGAAAAGAAAGCAACATAAAATGAGATATCTTTATCTAAACCTTTATCACATTTTCTTTGTCAAGAACACATAATAGGTTATGTACTTTGCACGAAATTGGAATCTTGAAAGATTCCATTGTTTTATAAATAGCACCACCATCAAGCAGTCAACTATGTCATCTATGCAAAAATCTAAAATAAGAATCTGTCCCAAGTCCCAACTAAATGTAGATATTTTTACGCAGAGATATATGCAAAGCAAACACACTTTTTTTTCACCCCGGAAAAATGAGCTCCTCTTTCGATAGCAAAAAAAAAAAAACGGATCACTGATCTTGCTGACTTAACATATGTTAAACTTCCAAATTGTATACAGTTACTATAAATTGATATTCCACTTAAAAAAACAAAATTGTAAACCAGATCCATCTTTACCTTTAGAATATATTGAAATATCCTTCTATGGCATTTATCCCCTTCCTCCTCTTCGATCATGTTTTTTGGTTAACAATTTACTATAGTTTATACATTAAATCACATTATTTCCATTGGATTTCTCTTCCGAAACGCACCACTTAAAACACTCTGACAGATGGGGGGGGGGGTACCCGGCTAGCTCTCTAATCAAGTATTATTAATCGGTTGTAGGGAATCATTAAATTTTAATCAACACAATGTATGACGGATGCGCACTTCCGTAACGTGACCGCACCTAAGCTTACTTATTTATGATTTGCAAGTTCGAAATTAAATCTCAGAGATACTAGTACTCGTCCATCGATACGAGGGGGCTTCTACAGCAGCACCAATGGTTTCCGTTCTAAACAAATTTCTATTTCTCTACAAGTAACTAAACTGGCGGCCGGGTAAAGAGAATTTGATTCGCGCCGCAAGCGAGTAACAAGTTCAACACACAACGACGATCGACAAAGCGCCGCTGAAACCGTATGAGCAACTGTGATGCGCGAGCGCACCACACACACCTCTCAACCTCGACTTCTGTCTAAAGTTCGATAAACTGAGAGAAGCAGCCATCACATCGACATCAGTTGGATGTGGAACTTTTGCTGTTGCTTCTGACTACACACATATCAGGGGCGGCGGTGGGGTATAGAGAATCGACCGACAAGCTGCACCCAATGTTTTTTGAAGGCGCTTCTTCAATATACAAGAGCGAGTGGCTACTATCTCCCTTGTAGCAGCAGCAGCAGCAGCAGTGGCACCATGTCAGTTGGAGTGAAGTTTGAGGTGATTCCAACGTTGAACAACACTATGGTAAAGAGTAGACAGTAGAATACACTCAAAAAGAACATGACCAAGTGCGGAGAGGGGTGAGTGCAAGTAGGTAAAAGAAGTAGAAGTACATTGAAGTACAACTTGTCTTCTTCCTTTGTGCACAGTGAACAGGAAGATAATGCACAGTGGGGCCAATGTGCTTACTTGAGGTGGCAATATAATAAAACTTGGGTGTGTTATATTGATTTTTTAAGTAATAAAACTTGAAATAAACTTTAAGGTGTTGATCATAAAAAGAAGCGATAAAAAAACAATGCACATTCTGTCTGCAACATCGAGTCAACAATCAGATATCATCCGTTCAACGATTTGTTTGCCAAAAACAAAAAGAAAAATTGAAATCATCGATTGATGATGG
Organism: Criorhina ranunculi; assembly: GCA_951813785.1. NCBI lineage: Eukaryota > Metazoa > Arthropoda > Insecta > Diptera > Syrphidae > Criorhina > Criorhina ranunculi. The sequence goes on along the minus strand of OX638385.1, from coordinate 31,483,345 downwards.
TTGTTAAATTGAATTGACGACTACATAAGCATTGGTAGAGGGTTCTTTTATTGCACAGCGACAGGATCCGCAGATAAGGTGTATGGTATGCAAAACTGGATTACGTATATTGAATGTAAGCTGGGAGTACTTGTTTATTAGTCAGTTACATAACCCAAATGATGGCGTTGGTTCTTAGAGACTATTCCCGAGTTTCAGTACAGGATTCGAGCAAAATCAACAACAAAAATGTTGCGGTTAACAAAATCCGGAAACCAACAGATAAAACACTTTTTACGAGCGTTGACTTTTAAATTGCATAACCTCTACCGACCAAGTAGACGCTTAAACTCTCCAAAAATCAGAGCAACCTATATAAAGTGCAGGCGACTAATTGCGAACCAGTTAATACAATACAAAAAGTCTTTGAACATGGAACCCAATCAAAGAACTTCGAAACTACCTTTGGGTTTGGCTTAACTTCTTCATTCACCCAGAATCATCCTCAGGTTTCTGCATTGCCTTGCCTTAGAAGATCAAGGCAAACACGGAAAAATATCTTTGGTCAGAGAGTATGGAAGCCCTTTAAAAGTTGAAATATTCGCCGCCACGTATAGGTAGTACAATGCAAATGTTCTCCTTACCATTTGTGTCTTCCGTGTAATATTCTCATACAACTAGAAGGCACATACTTGTCGAATCCTTTCGGAGACTTTTCCCTACAAACTGAGAGTTGACCACTTGTTTTTATGTATGTTAATCGGTCAAAATACTTGCCACTTAAATAAAGATGGCGTTACTCATCAAAACTATTCTAGTAGTACAATTGTACATATTTTGAAGGACACCTCTGAGAATTTTAACCATTTTTGAAGCTTAGTTGTTGTTTGACAGTCGTTTGACGCTTTCTACGAGGACTCTTTACCATAATTTGCCACCGTGATAAGATGGGTAGCTGAATTTAAACTTCGTCGTACCAGCTTCCAACGGCAATCAACTGCGACTTCCAACGAAAATATTTTTAAACAAATTTCCCGAACGATACGGGAATCAAGATTCAGAGCCTCATCATAGGAATTGCACGTGAAAAAGCTGTCTGCGCTTAGGGTTGCTCACTTTGAACTAAAAATGAAAAAATACAACATTTCTGAAGCCCTGTTGGAGAGATTTAAACGTAACGAGTCGGATTTCTTTCGTCGATGAATCTTAGATCCAACACTCTTTTTCTTCTGAAGGGTGCCCTGCTTTGAAGAAGGCCAAAGCAGTTTCATAGGCCGCGAAAAGATGAAGGCGACTATTTTTTTTGGATAGTCGTGGAATAAGATGCCACTACTTGAAAATGTGCTGTTCTATCAAGAAACGCACCTTCTCAAACTTCTGCAGTCGCAATGGTCGGAATTTCGATACGAAATGACAGACTCTTCTCACTTTTGAGCAAATCTGGCTCTCTGCGGCTTTTTTCTGTTTCATAAGCTTAAAGTTTCACTCGGAGGATAGAGATTTTCATTAAACGAGGAGGCCATCGCATCCATCGACGCCTATTTTGAAGAGCAAAACAGGATAAAGTGGTTAGAGAATCGTTGGAAAGAAGGGTATCGACTTGAAAGGAGATTTTGTTAAAAAATAAAACTGAATTTGACCACAAAAGTACTTTTGTCACGATTAATACCTAATACTTTTGGAACGACCCTCATAAGTCACAGCGACCACTTACTGGAAAGGAATGAATTGAATTTTAGTGCTCTTGATAAATATGTTTCTCCTAAGCTTCTTTTCCTAAACTTGATTGGTATTTCCTATCCTCAACATATTTAGAACTACAACAATAGGTGATGCGTTAGCGTGGCCCTGGCTAGCAGCCTTAATACACTAGTCGCTGAATCACTGCTGTAGCAAAATCGAAGAAAACTACAAATTAGCGGTTATAAAGGGAAAGATTCACGTGTTGAGGGTGCAGATGGCTTAGATTTTAGTCCTCTTCTAAACTATCAAATGTAAAAATGTTTAAATCATTGTGTTCATTCAAACTAAACCGACCAATTACCCGACCCCACTGTGTAAACACCAAAGAAACAGCACAACAATATTCTACTCCAAGTCTACCGTGTTGACCAAGAAGAAGTTACAATGTCTGAATTATTTTTGCCCTTTATTTTCTGTTGTTTCATCTCTTTTTCCATTTCTCTTCATTCGTCAATGACTTATGTCAGTCGTACACTATACACATCTTATCGTTGGTTGTTTAATGTCGCTTGTATTATTCTTGGGAACTTTCTTTTGTGGAGAAATGAAATCTGTTTCTCGAAAGCGAATTAATTTTCGTTTCGATTATAAAACTACCACGAGAGAGTGTATTTTTTTTTTTCATGTTTTTTGTTTACTTTTTTGTATTTTTCCTTTCAATTTGAAGCGAAAACATTCAACGAAGAGATCTTTACATTTTAGGTGACAAAAATCTTTAAATTTGTCAAAATTTCTAAAAAGAAAAATAATTTTTATCGCTCCAAGCAAAACGTAATAAATCTTTGATTCTCCACAACTATAGTTAAATCTCTTATTCTTATTTCGCTCGTTAAAAGTGAATTTAATCCAACACTTGCGTTCGTCGCACACACCTTAACAAATAGGCACGCAAAAATGTCAGATTAAGAACCCTGATCAAGGTTAACGCGAATGTAATTCATGTCTTTATAAGCTCAAGTATCCGGAATCAACGCCCAACGTTCATTTTTTTTTTTTTTCAAGTCAAAAATATGTAATAACAACCTCCGGGCATAATAAAAAAAAATTTGTTTAATTAAAATTCATTTATTCGGGAATCCTAGAAGGTTGGCTCATGGAAATGAGCTTTGTTGTCCAAAAGAATCCAAGATTAGAGCAGTTCGTCATCGCGGCAAGAACCACCGAGAATGACTATTGAAATTAAGCTGACTTATGGTCTTGAGATAATGGAAACAGAATAAGACAATAGGGCAGCAATTTTGCATAGTTTTCTCCCAAGTGACCGCAGATTTCTAGCTTCAACTGGAGCGTGCTTAAGCCCGGACAGAAATCGACGGGTCACTGAAACTTATACTGATGGTTCATAGGTTTTTATATTGAGAATCGGGAAGGCCCAACACTTGGCACAACATCTTAAAATAGAAAATGAGTCAACCTTAAGCGAAAGGAATTTAGAGATCATTGGCCTCTGCATTTCTAATTCATTTTGCAATTCTTTGAACTTTAGATGCGTACGCAGTTCAGAAGGAAGTAGGCTCCCCGCTCTAGTAGTTGTTGTCCCACCTCGTACTAGACAGAGGCACCAGAAAAACTGAGCTCTCGTTGTCATCTAACGCATTGTGAGGGCTAGTTAGTCAGAGATGTTCCTTTTGAGAGAATCATATCCTTCTATTCGAATCGGCGGAAGTTTAGCAATCGCCGAAGCCTCGAGAGAACTATCTCAACAGGCATTCCCAAGAAGCAACATTGACATATACATTGGTAGTCAAGCAGCCATCAAAGTCATCACATTCACAACGATCAGATCCAAAATAGTGAAACGCTGCCACGACGAGCTCAAGGCACTCAACACAAATCACAATGTTACACTCATCTGGATCCCGGGACACTCGGGCATCCATGGAAATGAAAAGGCGGACGAGCTAGCAAAAATAGGTTCTGATATGGATCTAACGATGGCCGATGTCTCAATCCTACCGCCATTAGAACTTAAATAGTCCAGCATCACAGCGAAATTCCAAAAACTCGCGAACGAGAGATGGACTTCACTTACAACATGCCGCACCTCAAGAATGCTCTGGACAGAACTTAACAAGACAAAAACGAAAGAAATAATCGCAGTCAATAGAAGTCACCTATCACTTCTCACAGGTATTATGACAGGTCACAACCTGCTAGCGGCCCACCTAAAAAGAATGCAATTGACCACAACATATCTATGCAGAGGATGTAGCGACATAGACGCGGAGGAGAACACATTCCACCTTCTATGCGAATGCCCAAGTCTCAGCAGAATCAAGAAGACAACCCTCGGAGAACGTTTCTTTAATGATCTAGGCGAATTGTCCGATACGCCACCGAGAGCCATTCTACAATTCCTTCGGAACTCGGGATGGTTCAGGGAGGACAATTGAAAATATAATATGTTCATTAATTTTAGGTACCCCACTCCACACCGAGGAACACAATGGATCCGTTGAGATCCGAGTGAGGCTGTACTTAATTGCAGCCACCCCAACAACATAACCTTCTATTCGAATAGCCCATCGGCCAATTGGTATCAGAAGAGCTACTGGTACAAGGATTGGCGCTATGGAAGCGGTTCTGGGAATCTTGTTGCTTTACTATCAGAAACCTTAGCAAGCACGACACTTCGCTTGTATTCAGATGCCAAATGCCTCTGGCGCGGATCGATATATCAACGTAGAAACATCCTGGACCATAGAGAAAGTGTCAGATTCACCACAAAACTCTTATTCGGTGTGAATCTCTTCCGAATAGAAAGTTAGCAGACTTAATCGTCTTCACGAATGGATCCATGATAGACGGTAACATCTTTTCAAAAGATGTTGATCTAGCCTGCCATGTCAGTTTGGCGACAAAAACCTCAGTCAAGCCAAGATGTTGCATTGGAGCACTTCCGTAAGGAAAAGTTTGGCAGGCTGCAGACCAACCAAAATGGAGATTTAAACGTCTGCCAGCTGGACCAAGAAGGAAGTTTTGAGAATGACGCGAGGAACTTTCAAATACCGCAACTAGGACGGGGAGGTTGCTGCATATATACTGTGAGTGTCCGGCACTGGAAAACGGAACAAATTTCGTTTTCGTCTTCCAATTGATTTAAACATGGAGAATTAGCCAAATACGTGTGTCATCCACATCGATAACCTTGAAAAGGGTAAAACTATCACCGGAGCAAATTCATAACTTTTGGATCGATTCGCCACCGATTTGAAACAAAAACGACCGCATTTGGCGAGGAAAAAAGTTCTCTTCCACCAGGACATCGCACCGGCGCACAGGTCCGCAGTCGCAATGGCAAAATTTCATGAATTAGGTTACAAATTGCTTCCTTATCCAGCATATTCTTCAGATTTAGCCCCCTGCGACTATTTCCTGTTTCCAAACATAAAGAAATGGCTAGGCGGTAAGAGATTTGGGTCGAATGAAGAGGTGATCAATAAAACAAACCCCTATTTTGAGGGCGTCGAGAAATCGTATTATTAAGAGGGCATCAACAAATTGGAGAAACGTTGGACGAAGTGCATAACGCTAAAAGGATACTATGTTGAGAAATAAAATGTTCTTTTGCCGAAAAGAGTGTTCCTTATTTCAGTTTTCAGGGACTTATTGACTCACCCTCGGACTTTTGACTGAAACGAGTCATGGAAGAGAGACAAAAAGGGACACCCTATGAGTTGTCTGTTTCGATATATAACTCTCTGAATAGTATAAAGAAAGCTCCAACTCATCGTAAGTATAAGCTGTCATCCTCGACATAATACAAAGGATCCTAGTTCAAAGAAAGTTAGAAAAAAGTTACCACCACACAATCAATCGTCACATTCAAAAGAGCAAACAAAACTCTCTAAACCAACTTCATCTTCTGACGTAACCCACTCTCTTTCATCATCTAACAACATACAATACACTACGAACAAGCCTCCTCTATTTGACTAACAAATATTGATCAAGACCTTTCTGTGAACCTCTTAGCGGTATTTCCCAACCTACGGCTCAGATTTCCTTTAAATCTTTGACAAATTACTCGTTTACTAATGCTTCCAAATATTTATCTATGTCCACCGCGCACTCTGTTTTCCCCCCAGCAAAACACATCAAACTAATGTCCAATGTGATGGACACCATTCTCCGGAAGTTATTTTCACGATATTATCACCTCGACTAATGGACAGAGTACACCAGACATCACCAAATGACGAACAATGAAGCAGCAGCTAACACCACACACCAGTTAGGTGTGACTAACTAGCCCCAACCAAAAAACAAATTTCACGACCCAACACTTTCCACTGTGTGTGAAAGCTAGTGGGTGCCACAATAATGAATGACATTTCAGATGTAATCAATTTAATTAAACAAAATTGGAGGAGAGAACCGAGAAAGAAGGAAAAAACGAAAAGAAATTCAAATGCAAATTGCACATGGGTGTCATCTGAATGGAATCCCATCTCATCTGCGTGACGGAGACTGAAACGAAAACTAATTTCCATGCGTGATTGCTACGAGGTGACATTACCGAATTAACTTTCAATGTGGAGGCGATCACCGATGTAATTATCTGAAGATGACTCCCTCCTTGCATTACCTAGGAAAATCTTTTTTTTTTAAATTGTCCTCTGAATGAGGCAATGTAAACAAATGGAGTTTTTGCCTCCTCCTAGACAAAGGAGTATTCATGAGCAACTACTACCCAGAATGGGGTTAAAAAGAAAAGATGCACTCACTGCCATAGAAAGTGCCCCCACTTCATACGAAGTGCTGGAGAAGTGATAGCAAGAGCAACAAGACGGTAATCTCGACTAATATCATGCATACGACCGAAACGAGAACGAAGACCCGCAGTAGGCAAAGCCTTGGTAAATGGGTTCGGCTTGTATGGGATATACCTGGCGGATATCTATCCGCGGTAAACAACGGATATGAATTCCGAAATAAGAAAAGGAATAGAAAATGAGAAAAAGCAGAATAAAACATGACAACTGAATGAATGAAGAGGAAAACATTTTAATACAAAATGAATGGAGAGAATGTTTTGCACTTGCTTTCATCGTTATGGACTGGAGACAGACTTGGGGGTAGGATCAGGTATTATTTCATTTTGTAAGTGACAAGAATATCAGAACGCACTAATGGCCGATCAAGCAAATCCAAGAAAACTCTAGACTTTTCACATGATGATCAGCTTCTGCTGCTTAGAATTCAAACGGCGATGACGTTTTGAGAATCACTTACAACTTCTCGGGTTCCCATTAAGTTGAATTTCGATAAACAAGCACGCAACGCATTGTCAGGTTGAAGTATGCGCCTGGTTGATGAACATATTAGCTATGCATAGGTTTGAATCTTAAATCATTTAATAAGAAGCGATCGACAGAAGCTTAGCTGTCATCGGACACAGTTCAGAGCCCCAGCAAAACAACCACCTTTCGGCAGGCAATGACAAACTACTAAGAGTATAATTCGTCATGAAGGAGCTTCTTAATCCTCCATTCGAAGTCGGCAATGTAAATTTAAGGTCTCTTTCATTCGTGGAAAGAATATAACACGCACAACATGGATGGTTGCAAAAAAATCCACAATTGACAAAATTTTTAGACTTTTGCAGATCCTGGACAAAGCCAAAGAAGTCCGAACAGGTATCTACCAACGCCGCCTTTTGACAGCATTTATAGAAACGAGCTATGCAGAGTCATGTCTTGTTTTGGCATCTCTGCTAAACTTGTATGTCTGTGCAGGATGACGATGGAGAATGCTCGTTGCTTCATCAAAGTTGGTTACGACTTTTAGAGACAAGGTGACGTGCTCTCATGTGACTTCTTTAACATCACACTTGAGTAAAATCCCACAAGCCAACACAAAAGGTAGGTATAATCTGTGACAGATGACAGAAGCGATCGAAATAGCTTTAGCGGCGAGTGAAGACAAAACCCAGTATTTGCTGTCAACCACAAGAGACAACCAACATCGACAAAACTGACAGAATGTAAGAGTGGACAAATACAACTTCGATGTAGTAAGGGACTTCGTCTTCCTTTGCAATGCTATCCTGCTAATTGCTGTTTCTTTGGACTAAGAAAGCAACTATGGCAGTAGTAAAGCCCTATTCCGAACAACTAAGGAGACTCTTTGTGTGACTTGGTCGTTGAGAGCGAACAACATTCCAAGATACCTTGTAGTTTGAATCCAGAAAGAGGGAGCTATCAAGAAAGATGTAAAAATGATTTGTAATAACCTAGATCCTGGAGTAAGGAACTTGCAAATCACCAGACTACACGCATCATAGCTTCCTCTACCCAAAGCGTCATAATTGCCTGATAAGACAACAATAGAAATCTACAACTTCTAATCAGACAATAAAAACATAAAGAAAAAAAAATTACCAAAAATAACCACAAGATAACACAAGTGGAATTCATCATCGGAAGACTTTCTTTATCCAGTTGGCTTGGTTTCCTTGAAGCACACAAAACACGACCTTATCCTTATCACTTACTAGTTTCTCAATTAAAACTAAAGACAAGCACATCGAAACGAAAATATGTCCACTGTTTTACTACTCGTATCAACTTTGCAATCAAAAAGAATGTAAACCAATCAGAAAAACCTACGCAATTCGAAATAGAGGCACGTACTGCTTCAGACTCATCACTATGAAGCACATTTTTTTCACATTTACGCAGCAGTTCGCTTTAGCGACGTCGTCGTCGTCGTAACATTTGGTTAGGTTGATGAACTGCTTGCTTTATGATAAGAACACCATAACAGCTGAACCTCTCCTCTATGTACACAGTGTTGGAGGAACTGACTTTGGTTCATTTTAAATATACCACTCTCTAATCAAAATTGCAAAAAAAAACTGGGACACGTCATTGGAAAAGATTTGTTTTCTTTCTTTTTTTTTGTTCGTCCCCCCTCTCTTGGGTCTTCTCTCATCTATTGAATACATTTATTAATTCGATGGGTTCCTGGAAATGATCGACGAAAGAGTCTGCCTGCCAAAAATAACACAGAAAACAGTCTACAGGCACAACCAAAACTACAAAATGGAATTTATTCGTGGAATTAATTTCGTATTTCGCGTGTTTTATATCACGATAAACATTGGGAAGATACGAGACGCCATAGAAAGAAAGAAAAAAAAAACATAGAAACTCGTGTTCATATTGCGTATCCGATAGGTGAATGGGATTATTGAGAATTCTGTGGCTAGATGAAGTAGTGCACTCTATATTAACCCAAACGAATCCAAGTCATCTTTTTCCCTCGAGTGATTCCTTTACCATGCCAATGTACCTACTTCTACTGCCAACAAGAAATAGCGTTGCTCTAAATTACTGCACGGCCTATATTCATTCACACAACAAGAGGAAATGGGAATAACAATACCAAAAACCCTTTCTACCGAGTCTACTCGAGTGGATTACATACATAGAGTAGACGATGGTAGAGTCGACTTTTGTTGTCACACAACCCCCCTCCAAAACTATTTTCTAGATCAATGTACTCAGATGCTCCAGATGATTAAAAAGAGGTCCTTGCCTCCATTTGCCGGTTTTGTGTTGGAGTGTGACAAGCCAATTTTTTTTTTTTTTTTTTTGGCCACTTCATCAACAGAAATGGAATAGCCGTTTCAACTTGCCATGCCTTGGGATGTGATGGCAAAGAAAATACAAATATTCAACTTACAACTATAATTCTAAGATGACATCATGATTGATTTAAGAGGACACCCATCTAACTACAATAATGAATCACGGATTAATACTTAAAACTTTGATTGAATGGCCATGGGGACGATGTTAGGTAAGCCACCACAGCTACTGGAATTTTATTATTCACACTTTGTATTGTGAAAATTTGATTCAATTGTTGATTCTATATCTGTTTACGTGAGAAAGATTATAATAATGAGCGCACACCATTCACGGAATCTACAACAATCAAATGTTTGAACGACAAAGATATAATCCGTAGAGAGATACTCATACTCATACTCGTACTGAATGAAAGTTCCAATATGGAAAATGGCATTCATAAAAAAGAAAAGAAAAGCAAACGGGGATATTCATTAATGGAGTGTACTATCAAATGATTTTCTAGATAATTCCGTATTGTTTACACTTGATTGCACACGAGACTAATGCCAACACGTTCCAAGAAGCAATAAAGACAGTTTCAGCGAAATATTAACATGAAAAGTTGCACAATGTGCATTCATTCATCTCGGCCGGACTGTTTTATCGTTTTGCGGTATTGAAGCTTTTTTTTTGCTTTTGCGATGAACGTGATTGGAAGATGGATTTCCCAAGAGCGCAAAGAGTTCTTCTGAATCGTTAGTCTGATAAGAAAGTGTGAATTATTAGGAAGAAGCTACAATTACCACACTGATAGAGCTTTGTCACTGAGATCGAGTAACAATCAAATTAAGTTCACTTGTACGAGTATGTAGGAATGCTTTACGCATTTAAAAACTATTTACTCTAAATGTCTACATCCTTCAACATCTGAAGGAGTTCCCTTTGGATAGAGTGATAAATAATTGGCTTAAAATCTTCCGCAAGCTCTCTTAACCTGAGCAGTCTCATTCCAGCACATGTTCCATTGACAAGAAATCGACAACCTGATAATGGCATTATAAAACACGATCTCAGAACCCCATCAATGCCACAACTTTGAAATTTTTCCTTTACTGAGTTCAATGTTTCACCTTATGTGTGGTTCAACGCACTGTATAGCTGAAAAAACACATAAAATAAGTTATAATATGCTTAAGCGGCTAACAAAAATGGTTATCATTGGAATACAGGTGCAGCTTCTTCTTTGCCACACCAAAATACACACTGCGACGCAACAAATGGTAATTTGAAATGCGTCTTATTCCAAAAAGCTAGTTATCGGCACAGAAAAGTGAGATAAATAATTCCACAAGGCGACATACTCTCACCGATTGGTTCTTATGCGGACGACTGCAGAGTCTTAACATCAACGCATCTGAACCACGCGTGTCTATGAACGGGTATCTTACCACCCGAGAAGAATTTTTCAAAAACCGCAAACTGCAACTATCTGCCAAGAAGTCTACAACTATACAGAAGTGATGTCACAGGTAGACCGACAAATACTTACGGTCACTCAACCTAAAATACGCCGTGTTACGTTTAACCACTTGCTAACATTATCCACACACGCCACCAATGTCCGAAATCGTCTCATATCACGCTAGAAAATGCTCAACGCTCTCGCCTGCAGTTCCTGGGGTATGGAAAGTTGACATTACTCGCTGCATACATTACGGCGATTTGCCACTCAATCATAAACTATCTTACTCTCAGCTGGACTTCACAAGTGAGCGGTACCAACTGGAAGAACTTGACGCACGGGAACCATTTACACGCAAATACATCAATGAACACAACACCATGCTCTCCAAACAATATTTTCCGGTCTATAACGTGCCAGAGCACACCAAATACTCGTTAAGGAGCTCCCGCCTTGCAGTATCCAGAAGTCTCTCGAGGTATCAATATGACATCGATTCATATACGCGTTAATAGAACTTTGACCAACAGTCATACAAGGAGGCTATCATGACCATTCATCGGGCATAGATGTAGCACGCACTAACAACAACCCATCGTCCTAACATAGTTCTGGGTACTTTTCAAACAGCTACCTCTGTCGACTCGATAGACAAATGCTGCGGAAACGACCGAAAACCCAATACTATGCGCTCGGCTGCACTCTTAAAGCATCTTATAGAAGGCGCTCAATTTCTAGGCCTAGAAAAGGCAAACAAAACCCCCAATCGTACAAGCGAATAAGTTTGTAGTTGGAACTGTTACAACTCATTAGTTTTTCAATCAAATCAACTTTGCATGGATAGAAACCAAAGCCTTTAAACGGAAAGTTCAAGTTCTTGCGAACGACAAGAAATTGAGAAGTTAAGATTCTTACTCACACTTTTAGGAATGGCTACAGTCGTAGATGAATGATCGATAACTGTTCTGACATAGATTTGCAACAAATTATCTTGAAACAGTTTTGTAATCGAATATTGAGGAAAGAAATGTGGAATGTTGCCATTATAGAGCTTTACACACCGATGAAGTCATCGACTCAGGAAGAAAAGATTCCACTGCAATCCTTCATTGAGCCAATTATAACATCGACAGATTTATAGAAGTCGTAATTGGTAGAAACCAGAGCGCAAATCATAGACAACAGCACTACCAACCAAACAGGATCACCGTAACGTTGTCGTTTGAAGAATGCATTTGCATCCAGAGTACAAAGTATTTGTCGGGAGTTTACAAGACGGTCGATGCGATAATTACATATACTAAATCATTATACTCGTATACCTCCGCATTAAAGAGGAAAAGTAGGCTGCCATTTGAGTTCTTTTCACAAATTCTGGGATGATTTTCTAATAGTATGAAGTGTAAAGACATTCATTACGCAAAAGGGATATTCGGGGAAAACAAAGGTACTAAAGGATGAAATTTGTCGTTTGTAAAGTGATAAAAGCGAAAGAAACTGAGACACATACTGAAAAAGAGAAATCACGCCTGGAGTTGCCAGGGACTACATAGACAGAACTCTCTGAACAGAACAGTAGGGCATCGCGCCAAAAGGTTGAAGAAAAATATAATCTTACGAAGAAAGAAGCCTACGCGGCCTTTCAACTCAAGGAAATCGAATAAACTTACCATAGAAAACCAAGCAACTGTCTGCTGGCTTCAATCCCGGAACCCCTGCTCTTCGAAATAGTGAAGGAAACCTGATTACCGGCCTCTAGGGAATTGTACATGTTTTTGACGATGAACAAATCTTCTCTTCCAGTTTTGGGAATGTTTGGCAGAGCTATCAGCGGTGACAGTTAAAACAGTTCAAAAAGAGCAATAAGCTCATGGTAAGTGTTCATTAAATACTTTGTCTGATGGGTTTTGCAGACGATATTGACATCATATTGAACGATCCCAGCGTGCCAAAAAAGTACATACAGTCATCAGTCCACGACATAGAACTGAACGTTTATGTTGATAGCTAAAACTTAGAAGTAGTTAAGGTGTTCACCTACCTCTCAGTAAACATCAATTGCGCAAAAGACGCTCTCGTGGAGATTCGAAGAAGAAAAACTCTGGGAAACCGCTGCTACTTCGGTTTGTGCAAAACAGCTGAGTATGTAGGATTAAAATTCTTATCTCCAGTTATTTGAATCTCAGCGCCCAGCTTCGAGATGATAAGGAAGACCGAACCTCTGTCACAAAGACGAAGTGATTGCAGATGCCAGAAGGCATGATCTGGAGAGCTGGAAGCAGCTGATCAGAAGGGGTGAAATATATCTCAGGCAGAGTGAGTTAGTTATCACAACGCATCTTTTTATGCAAATATCCAGGGTGAATGGAAAAACTACACAAGCCAAAATCACTTGTCTTATTCCATGCCACGGTGTCAACTTAAGCGAAAGGTTCCGTCTCGTTCTGTATGTTCTTCACAAATAAATTATTCAAGTCTCGAGCTCAATCTCAAATACAAACTTATTCCAGTTCTGTTTACATTTCCGCTACAGACATCGAAAGGGCATTACAACTTTTTGTTGAGTATTCTAGGTAAACCTCTGATTGTTCGTTTAGTGTAAATTAAGTTTGCATATCAATTGAGAAAAGAACTCTCCACTCATCGGAGCCTTCGGCAATTTTAATCAGACTTGAGAATTTATGCAACCGCGACTCTTACTTTCAATATTCTCGAGAACAATACCTATTACCTGATAATTTATTCCACTCCATCAGTTGGATTCTCGGAACTATACCAAGCTAATGATATGGATTGAGAAATAAACAATAAAAACCACAATGGAATGTGATACGACAAAGTCATTCAATAGGAGCAAACGTAAACGATAGTAAAAGCTAATTTTGAATGTCAGCTACGTCGTAGTTCCATCAAAAGTAAAAAAAAGAAGAACGAATGAGATCTAAAGATAAACACTATTGTTCCGATTAGGACTTTCGTCACTCTATCGTGGTAGACTTACTACATACTCCCAATTGGCAATGAAGTGCCCACTCTCAAATACACAATTTAAGACCCAAGCAACCGGAATTAATAGATTACAAATCCCTACATCCCATCATAATCCATCAAACACAAGACCAGCCTACAATAGGTACATATCGAGTGGAGGAACCAGCGTAGCGATGCTTTAATCAACGGAGGGGGAAACTCTCAATCTCAACACTCACGAACACCATCAACTTCTGGCATTTTTCACACACAAAATTCCGATGGAGCTCAGGAAGAACTATACCAGAGATTTCCCAATTATAATTCACAAAAACACGGAAAATGCAGAGGCAAATTCTTTTTTTTTTTTTTTTTCTTATTCTCGCCGCCAAAAACGTTTTAATTTCATGGCATTTTCTGGAATAAACACTTGAAATCTTAATCATCATGTAGAGAATTTATTATATTTTTCGATTCTTTGTGGTTTACATTACACAGCGAGCGGAAGTAATTCAATTTATTTCTTTTCATTTCGTGTTCAATTATAATTTTTTTTTTTTTTTTTTTGTTTTCCTCTTCGCACTGGACCTAACTAACACCACTCTCTGTGTACAAATTGTTTTGATATTGATTTTCTCACGGAATACACTTTGAATTAAATAAAAAATAAATATGATATTTGTAATTATTATTCACGATTGGATTGGGAACATTGAATTACGTTAATTTAATGGAAAATTGGGAAAATTTTAATATAATTTACTCACCAGCTCATGTTCGGCTGGCACTTCTGACGCCATTTTTAACGATATGACGATTTTTTGAAAGATGTCAAATTTAAGAAACTTCACCCAGCCAGGTTCGCAGATTGTAGTAGATGACTAATTCGCCAACGAAATAGAATAGAATTTAACTAAGCGAATTTTAGGGATCAGCTGCATTTGAGTGGAATTTTTATTACATTTCAAAACAATGGACAACTTAAAAATGTTTAAAATGACAATAACAAGCTACTGTACATCCGAAGGTTTAAAATACGCTCGGAGCTTAAAACGACATTTTCTTTACCAACAAGAGTAGGTGAGGTAATTAAAGTCTTTTCGTACAAAGAACGATAAATTGCCCTCTGAAACCTATGTCGAAAGTTTGACAACTACTGATAGGAAAAAGGATGATTTTACTGCTTGCTTACAGTAAAACAAAAAAAAACACTTTCTTTTCATTAGTGTAACACTGCCATAAGATTTAACAACCATCTCTTGCGCACACCCACACATTCACCATACATTTTTCGCTCAGTTCACCTGTCAAACATATACTCTCTCTCTCTTTCGCTGTGTACTGTCAAAATTCGGTATATGTCATTTTGCAATCCACTGTACAAATGGCGGATAACCAGTGCTAAACTACACAATACAAGAAATGTCGCAAGGAGTGTCAATCGAAAAACTTAAATTGCATTGAATCCAATTGATTTTTAAATGTAAATCATTGTCGAACGGTACGTGTATTAACGAAATTAAAATCTCGAAATTGTATAATTGTCGTGTAATCATGACCGATCCATATGGTCCGCGTGTGGTAACAATTTACAAGACAGAAACTGGTTTCGGTTTCAATGTACGTGGTCAAGTGTCCGAGGGTGGCCAACTCCGTTCCATCAACGGTGAGCTGTACGCCCCCCTGCAGCATGTAAGTGCGGTCCTAGAGAATGGAGCTGCCGAAAAGGCTGGCATTAAGAAGGGTGATCGCATCCTAGAAGTGTAAGTAGCACATCCGCATACAAATGTTTGTCAAGTTGCAAAATCGATCCGCCCCATTGGATGGATCGATTGAGGAGGAAACTAAATTCCTCCCCATTTCTTGGTTTGACCCCTTTTAACCTCTCCCTCTCCTACTATTATTCCTATCTAGGCTCTGAATTAAGCACGGCATTACTACCTTTAATTTGTGTTAATTGCGAGTTTTTTGTTTTTTTGTTTTTCCATGACGAAATATTGCTTAGTGGACGCTATTTTTTCGGCGGATTTACGTAAGAAACTGTCGTGCATTAGGTTTTTTCTGTTGGAGCGTGGTGGTCCCCTAATACAATTTGCATAAAACTTTCCAGTGCGCGCTGCTATTTAGCAAAATGAACAAACAATAGATAACCCAGCGGAGCCAGTCTGATTCATTGTTTGCCAGCGATAGTTGCGCGCATGCATTATATGTTGAATTGTATTGGACTTCTGATAACAGATTCGCCTAAGTGGAGCGGCCAAGATGTGTTTTACGGATATGAATTTAGATTTCTCATGCATCCGACGAAGAGACTTGACAGTTGACCTTTTTGACTGGGCATAGGCGGCAAGAGTCAACTAATGAGGTGCTCAATTAAAATTTAATTATATTAAGGGTGATAGAAGACTAACTAAGACGTTCTAGTATGTTTTTTTTTTTCTTCCTCCTATGAGTAGCTGTCTGTCGTGTCTTGGAGTGGGAAACTTTGTTCCTTTCTGTCTCCCTCCCCTAAGTGGTTGTTATGTTAATTTTTATTTTCTCTCTGGTTCAATGAGAATTATATATGCATGTGCGAACTATAGGGGGGAGGTTCCACTTGGGTGAACCAGAGACTACCGCCAATGGAGCTTATAATGATATTAATTAGAATGTTGACTGTAGACTTCCTTAGAACTCCGTGGGTGGAAGTCTGGAAGCAAGCAAGATTCGGATATAAAAACAATTCGAACTTGAACTCATAAGACGGAAATAACAAGCAAACACACTAACAACTACAACACAACAATCCACCTGATTAGATCGATATTCATGTTCCGCCTGTGTGCTGCATTTATACTTAGTGACGACAATTTTCTGCGAGCTAGGCTTAGCTTAGAAGCTAATTACAACCACCAATCGGGGCCAAACTTATAAAACACTCGAACACCTTATTCGTACTTATGGAGTTATGCATTCGAAGATTTCATCTCATTTAGTCATCGATGGCATTGATGGTACGCCTGAGGTGTACTTACTCACTCGATTCGGCGTTGCTATATGCTTTACGTACAGAAACGCGTTTAAACCATCCACACTTCAGACTTAAGCGGTACGAGGTCACGGCGAATGATCAAAATAAATCAAATCGCCATTGATTTCGCCTACGCTTTTGATATTTGTGGAAAGCTTCAAGATTTCTCGACATCTCTTACTTAGTGAACTCATAAGGAGTCTCAGTTTGAAATTGTCTTCCGTCCTTCTCTTCCGTGCTGCGTTGAACTTTGCATTCGAATAGTATATCTCGACTAGAGTATTGCTGACAAGTTGCTGATGTGTGTTCATTTTAAAATGTAAATCTGATAAAGTCATGATAAAGCACATCCTATAGATGTGTACTTACCTCCTGTTTACCAAATATTGATGCAGAAAATATAACTTTCTAGTGAATGTTCACAATAATAACCTCACAATGACTTGAATGCAACAATTAGATTAATACCACGAGAACCCCTTTACCGACTCAATCTGTGAATGGCCTTGAAAACAGAAAGAAACACATTTTTGTAGAACGTTAAGCTTTCCGAACTTCCTAACTAAACTAGACCGTATAAATTGGGGCAAAATACCCCTACAGTCAACTCATACCTAATCTAATCTGATTGAACGATAGATTTTTCTTTTAACAGCGTAATATATACTTTGTTCTTCTTATCTACTAGTTCGCTACGATTATCTGCGACAGGATCATCGAAATTGAATGACCTCAACCTAATTTAGTTAAAAGAGCTGAGTCAACGAGCAATGCAGCTTAATTTTAGATGGGGGTTGTACAAAACGTTTGAAGACACGAGGTATAATATGAGATCGTCCTCGTTGAAGAATACATTGGCACCTACAAACTAAATATCCTTTTTGGCCGCTCCACTTTCAATATTTGTCGACTGTGGAATGAAACTTATCTCATCTAAAGCGGCATCCACGGTACAGTAGATAGGCATGTTCAAGTCAGAAAACTAAAAGAAACATCAAAAAAGAGATTTTGCCTGGGATGCTCTGGGATTTGAAAATTTCCTGAAAAAAATCTCATCCAGAATCAACTTCATATTGACTTTCCTTGCTGATTTTACGGACAGACAGATGCAAGTGGGAAAGGGCTGTTTCTGAATTGTCAAGATGTGTCTAATAACTTCAGTTGCTGCTCACGTAGACCGCTGAGTAATCTCAGAATGATCTCCAAGTATCCATTATGTTCCCTTAGCGTGAAATGTTCAAGCTGAAATTGACGGCAAGTTTGTTGGTGGTCGTATGGCCTACCTAAACCACCTCGAATTCGTAATGAATTTTTGAATGGTTTTTGGTGGCTTGTGAGACAGGTCGTCAAGGTTGTTAAAAAGTATTCACCAAGGGCACTCTTTCTGAATCTGCATAGGCTGGGACATTCGCATAGGAAGTGGGCTCTACTCTCTTCAACGTCTGGATTGCCGCATCGTCTGTACTAAGGTTGTTGCCTGCGTCGATTCATCTTCATGATTAATGGTTGTCATTTCTGTCGGCAATTCTTGTATTGAATCTCCTATCAAATGTTAGTACCGGCGACATATAGTCAGTTTGTAACAAGCTGTCGATCTTCCTTTACCTCGAAAGGATGGATGAGTTTTCTTGGATTAACCATAACCCCGCACGCCTGAGTCTGAGTTCTATCTTTGCAGCTCTACATACTTTGGCATACAACGAAATAAATAGACACAGTCTTAAAAAAAAGTCTCGTAACGAAGAACTATCTCAGGAAGCGGATGGCACAAGACCATTGGAAACAGAGACAGAAAGTGTTTCCGTAGTTGAGTACTTGAATAGTTTTACAATTCAACTTGGACACACATAAGTACAAGATGACGTATGACATCTATAGAAATGCACGGTACCGCGAAGAAGCTTATAGTTATATGGAGGACAAGCAGCCAAAGGTATAATATGATACATGGGCATGAATGAAACCCCCCTTCGTTAAATGAGCAAATTTGTTCTGCATTTTCTCAGGTCTCCGCCTTTTCATGGGTCAAGAGCTCTTTTGAGTAAGTAATTAATGTGAGCAAAGTCTGACTGAGAATATTTCTAAAGAAAAAATTTCCAACAATAAGCGTGCCTTCCTGAAAGCATTACACATTCCTCGACATGATCGTCATGTCTCGATTTTCTCTGTGGTAAAACCACCTCGTTGTATGCCTGTAAAATGTCACAAGGAATATTCCACGAAAATGGTTTGTCCTTGTGTCCCCTCAGTGAATGGATTTACCTGCTCAGCTTGCCCTTCTGAAAATTTAACATTGTCCCCTTGTATTATTTGCTTTTCTTTTTTTTTTGTCGCACAGTCAACGAGGGAGTCCGGTTTATGTCTACTGAAACCAAAAGCCGTTGTGTACCAGGCATACTTTGTCAATAAAGGATTATCGGCCTTTGAACAACAACCAACCACGAATGAGTTCAAAATTAAATTTTAATTCCATTAGGCACAAGCACAACAAAGAGAAGCATTCTATTTGTTTTCTATCCGCACACTTAAACTTGCCCTCTGTCCCCCCCCCCATTTGAGTACAATATTTGGCTTTGTTTACCTAGAACTTACGTCTTCAAATTACCTTAAACTAGTTATCTTACGTTACCAGCCCGGCTAGGGTAATAGGCTTTGCTAAATAATTAATCAATGAACCATAGAACGAAACGTAACCATATGTGTTGTATCTTTCAAAGAATGACGTCACCAGTGGAGAGGAAATATTTATAAATAGATAGGCCAGGCCGGCAGTTGTTTTGGTCGTATCGTTTGTCGGTTATAATCCAATATTAAGAATTTTGTTTCCCTATCATATCGTGTATAGCAACAGCAAGCTCCAACTTTGAGTGGTGAAACTACCCTCTATTTATGTGACGACACTCCTAATACCTTCACGAAACCTCCGAAAAACAAAAAAGAGGACATAAACCAAAAGCCCGACTACGAATGAAAATTGTGTCAGATGTCGCCGAGTGAAATTTATTGAAGTTGTTTGACTGAGAGCGCCTGGAATATTTAATGAAAAACCGGCAAGCATAGTGCCGCGGGAATCGCCCCCCCAAAGCTCAAGGAAATATGAGTCGTTGTGGGGGGAAAAAATGGAGAGGAAGACTGCAAACTGCAAAAAGAGAAATATTTTTGGAACTAAAAGAGTGGGCCTACTACCTCCTGTTATTAGTCTGAGATGAGAAAATTGAATTGCAAAAAAAAAGTAGTTAGTAGTAATGGAGCCTCGCTGGAGAAAGAATGCGGCTCCGAAGGAATGGTAGGATGTTGTGGAGAAGGAGACTTTTATATTTGTAGAGCACTACATAGTCAATAGTCGCGAACTAATTTCAAGACGTATCCCATGTTTGCAGCATAGATTGGGTCAATTGATGGATCTGTGTCTATGAGTTAAGTTAAAGTAAACACAAGGATTTAAACATACATATGTACAAGTATAGTTATCGCCACGAGAAGGTATATCCTCAATCTATTAGAATGTCAAGCGGCAGCTGTTTCGTTAAAGCTAAGAATCGATTCAATTGTATAGACGATTGCATAACCCACCAGCTAGATAGACTTATTGACATGTGCACTGTCGTTTCCTGTGAAAAACACTCTTAGGGCGAAACTGTCTTTCCTTTACTTCTTTCGAAAATGTCGAATACACCATGTTGTGTGTTGTTTAAGGACTAGGCATAGGAACGCTAGATAAAGAGCTCTTTGTGGGAATTCGTCGAGAAAATTCAATATGAATGAAACTATTTGGTGTTACTTCGAAGCTTTGTCGCACTTAAGTGCTTTGTTCGTAGCTAAGTGCGGCCTAAAACTGCGCAAACTATTTTATCCTTTTGGGAACGGCAGCAGACCATGCTAGTCTTCATTATGTTATGAAATTTACATCATGTTCGGAGTTTTGGAACGAGATATTTCTCAATGCGAAAATGTAGCATATCTGGGTCTGGAATATTGTGTAAGGGTCGTGGTAAGTACCTACTCTTCTATAGTCTAGGCAAAAATATAGACCATCAACAGATGTAAAGGGTGGTTAAGTTTTAAGGGCCGATGTTGATTTTGAATAAAACACAAATTATTTAGGAAATTATTGTCATTTCTTTTTATTATGATAATATTGGTATGGTTCAATTATGTATGGAACAAAATATCGGCCAAATGGCCGCCGCGACCTCGGCGGCACACCTCCATCCGATGGTCCGTATTTTCGATGGCGCTGAGGCATAATTGAGGTTCTATGCCGTTAATGTGCCGAATTATCTCATCCTTTAGCTCTTGAATTGTTGCTGGCTTATCGACGTACACCTTTTCTTTCAAATAACCCCAAAGAAAGAAGTCCAACGGTGTCAAATCGCATGATCGTGGCGGCCAATTAACATCGTTAACATCGCCACGACGTGAGATAACGCGGCCATTGAATTTCTCCCGCAAAAGAGCCATTGTTTCGTTAGCTGTGTGGCAAGTGGCACCGTCCTGTTGAAACCACATATCGTCCACATCCATATCTTCCAATTCGGGCCATAAAAAGTTCGTTATCATCTCACGATAGCGAACACCATTCACAGTAACTGCCTGACCGGCCTCATTTTGGAAAAAATACGGCCCGATGATGCCGCCAGCCCATAAACCGCACCAAACAGTCACTTTTTGTGGGTGCATTGGTTTTTCGACAATCACTCTTGGATTATCATTCGCCCAAATGCGGCAATTCTGCTTATTGACGAATCCACTGAGGTGAAAATGTGCCTCATCACTGAAGATGATTTTCTTCGAAAATTGATCATCCACTGTTGCCATTTCTTGCCACCATTCTGACAATTAACGACGCTTGAAATGGTCAAGAGGCTTTCGTTCTTGAGTCAATTGCACCTTGTAAGCGCGTAAATGCAAGTCTTTATGCATAATGTTCATCAACGACGAGCGTGAGAGGTGCAATTGTTGGGCACGACGACGAGTTGAGGTGGACGGCACTTCAGCCACACTATCGCGAACAGCAGCAATATTTTCTGCAGTACTAGCTGTACGAGCATGCACTGGTGTTTTCACATCTCCTACAGACCCGGTTGCTCAAATTTTTGCACGATTTTTCCGATTGTACGCACATTTGGACGATTAAATTGACCGAAAAAATCACGAAGTGCACGATATGCATTTTTATTTGAACGCCCATTTTCATAATAAGCCTGAATAACTTTAACGCGTTGCTCGATTGTGTATCTTTCCATGGTTCAAATTGAGTTAGTCTGAAATTGAGAAATGTCAAATGAAATGCAGAAAAAAAGTTGACGTTTAGGTGTGGTTCACATTCAACATCGGCCCTTAAAATTTAACCACCCTTTAGTAGAAACTGTTTTCGACTCCAACTCTCGTGGCAAGACTATCTTCATCTTCTATGTCAACCAGGTCCGATGAAATCAAAGCTAGTCTTTGGAACTATTATGATGCTTTTTGAATCTTACTCTCGTTCGTGAGTTTTTGGAATTTCGCTGTGATGCTGGACTTTCTAAGTTCTAATGGGGGTAGGATTGAGTAATCGGCCATTGTTAGATCCATATCAGTACACATTTTTGCTAGCTCGTCTGCCTTTTCATTTCCATGGATGTCCGAGTGTCCCGGGATGCAGATGAGTGTGAAGTTGTGATTGGTGTTGAGTGCCTTGAGCTCGTCGTGGCAACGGTTCACTATTTTGGATCTGATCGTTGTGGATGTGATGGCTTTGATGGCTGCTTGACTATCAATGTATATGTCAATGTAGCTTCTTGGGATTGCCTGTTGAGATAGTTCTCTCGAGGCTTCGGCGATTGCTAGAACTTCCGCCTGGAACACGCTACTGTGGTTTGTAAGTCTTATCGACCGAGCGATGTTTAGTTCCTGTGCATAGATCCCTGATCCTACACCCGCATCAATTTTTGACCCGTCCGTGACGATGGGGTTAATGACCTCTCCTTCTGTCCAGCTCTCTCTGGAGAGAATTTTGAGTTCGAGGGAGGTTTAGGCTGAATTCCGGGATCGGTGGTAAATAGTCATTTTTGGCTTCAATGTTCATCCACTTGGTGATTGCTAGATGACCCATCAGGCCTTTTTTTCCAAAGGTTGAGTTGTTGTAGGCGAAGCCCAGTTTTCGCAGCCACTTCTTTTGTATAAAGATCAACAGGTATTAATTCCAGCATCATCTCGAGGGCTGCAGTCGGTTTTGTTCTGATTCCACCTGTGGTTCCAACGCAAGCCAGTCGCTGAATCTTCGTAAGGATGTTCAGATTTGTAGTTTTTACTGCGGCTTGCCACCAGACTAGGCATGCATACGTGAGTATGGGCCTTAATATGGCTATGTACATCCAGTGGATGGTGGCACGTCTGCGCCCCCTTTTTTTCCGAAGATTATGTTGCATGCGTAGAAAGCAATTGAAGCTTTTTCTGTTCTTTCTATTAGATTTTCCTTCCAGTTCAGTTTGCGGTCTAGTATGCATCCCAGATATTTTGCTCTCTCCGATATTTGGAGTTGCTGTCCATTTAATCCCGGTTGTTCGAATATTGGGATATTCCTTTTGTTGGTGAATAGGACCAGTTCTGTTTTCTGCGGATTTATGTTTGAGAAATGGTAAAGAACATGTTTGAAAGTTGGGCCACAAATAAAGATCTGAGAAGATGAGACTCTTCATGTACAATGTAATGAAGATGTGGCTTCTAGAAATTGACATCTTCAGGCTGTGTATAGAAAATAAGGAGACAGTTGCGTGTGTGACAATATTTTCTTCTCCCAATGGATTCAAGCTCAAAGGATTAGCTGAATATCTTTCAAACAAATGTAGGTGTTGGCTTGAAGAATCCCGGTCAGGGAAGAACTGCTGAGAAATCCGAAAGGCACTACTGACTAAGAAGGCTTGTGAAAGAGAAACCAAACCAAACATTTTTCTAAATTCTACTTCCTACTAATATTATAAAAGTGAAACGTTGTCCGTTTGTTTGTTTGTTCCTCTGTAACACGAAAACTACGGAACCAATCAATTTCAAAATTTGCACACAGAGTGGCCATACCTCGGCTTCTTTTGGTTATTAAAGTGTAACTTCGCAAATTATAGGGGGGCGAAGCCGCGGGTAAAAGCTAGTAGCACATATATGTCTAGAGATTGGTGAGACCTCTTTGCTCTTCTTCACAGAAGAAAACCTAAACTGAGTATCTCATTTCGGCTATTCTTGCTACCATTGCAGGGCAAGATAAGCGTTCTAACTTTCACTTTTTTTCTAAAAATTATTAGCATCATCCTGCTCTCTAGTGCCCACGTCGAGAGTGGTATACTTTTTTCTCGGTTATCTTTAGAATAGTTTAAGTGGAAACCTTGTGAATGATAATGCTGACCGATCCATCACAGAAACGCTCTTTTTCGACATGGAGCGTTGATTTCCAAATAAGTGGATGTAAGTTGTGCAAGCGATCCTTCCAACTCGTTGGTGGATGCAAGTGGCACAAGCGCTTCTCCCAGCTAGTTGGTGCATGCAAGTGGTGCAAGATGTTCATCCAGCTAGTTAACCAATGAAGTTCCAAGAATGTATTTCTTGTGGACGAAGCGTGTGCTCCCAAACGATTGTCAAATCACTAAAGCTGTCCTGAAGTTAAAAACGTGGAATTTCCTAAATAATTCTCAGAAAAGATTTAGCTGATCCATTAAATTCTCGATTGCATAAGTTTGGATATAATGTCATCAGTAGGACTCCCGCTAAGATATAATCAAACAAGTGACAAGTGAAGTATAAAAATTCAAATCCCTCATTGTAAAGATAACCTAGCCGCCTTTAAGTCTCACACGTGCCACTGTTCTGAGGCTTGCAAATATTTGATAGCACTTTACGAATGTGACAATAAATCATAAAATCCAGAGTAAAATCTTTATAGACCTGCAACTGGGTGATAAAGAACGAACACATCTGTGATAAAACAATTTCCAAGTGACCCCAATTAGGCATGAAATCATCTATTTAAGATAAATATCTGTCGATTGCTGAAACTTCCGACTTTTAAACTGAAAAGTAAAAACTCAGTCAGCCTCGATTCTTCTTATCCTTATCGCTCGTTCCAATAAAGAATTATGTTTTGTCTTGGTGTGTTCAAGTGCGACAAATTGATAACCCAATTGAAGGCGATCATAACAAACCGGCTTCGATATGATTGACTTGACGCTATTGAAAATATAACAATGGGCATCTTTTGGCAGTCAGAAGTGTCACCTCCAGTGAAGCGTATGTTTTCACAATCTCTCTTCTTGAAACGTATTCAATTCCTCCAGAAACCAGTTTCTCCCCTCCTCCTACACCTCCTACTCGTGTAATTTGGCACAAATTCAAACTTAGTAACTTTTGATTTTCTATAACCTGCTGGTAGCTGGCGGCTGGAAGATAAGCCACCGCAACTCGTGGTTTACCTGCTGCATTAGCGCATTCGAGTGTTAGCAGTCCCGTCATAAAGTTCGCGATAGTGCTCTCTCCTCTGGTTTACAAGTATCCATCGCGTTGCACTTGGCTTTGATTAATTCACATTTCGGTTTCATATTCACAAACATCTGAACGGAGGAGGACAGATTGGTCTGGCATTAACATGCTACCCTTCAACTATGTCCAATTCATGGGATTTGACACTGGCCGAGAGCTAAGCAGCTTTGAGCAGAAATACCGAAGGTAATTGTGCAAAAGTTTTTCGTTTGGTTTATTCATTTTTGACGCCGCCTTTGGATTGAGGTTTTACTTTCGTTTTTGGAATTTTTTTTTTTTGTTATTTTCTTGTTTTGGTTTCGATCGATACCTCTGAACTAGTTTCAAAAGTGTCGTAACAATAGATGAGAGAGAAGGATTTGTGGAATAGTGAAAAGATACATTTCGTAAACAACGCAACACAATAAGTTTTTATTTTATAAGAGATATTGTGCGCATTGTATTGTGTATCATCATGCTTCTAATGGTGCCTGGGATAACTACGAGTGTGTACTATATCCATGTGGTTAGTGATTATAGTGTTTACTCAGTTCAATGACTCACTAGTTCTCATTTGACGTTGCAATTATATCTTTTCAAAGAAAAGTAGCTTAGCCTTATCAATTGTTTACTTGTATGAACTTAAACAAACTCGCAGAATTTGTTCGTTTTATTTTTACATTCAGCCTTCTACCTTTTGCAATTTACTTTTAATCTCTTTATTCTTTGTTTCGTAGGAAGTCTATCTAGACTTTGAAGTAATTCCCATCGATTTATGGAGAACTTTATGATAATTCTGGAAGTTTGAGCAGACAAAAATGTACAAGGACAAGATACAATTTCTAATGCGTTGAATAAAATTCAGTTCAACTTTCAAAGACCAATAGTCTAAGTCCACTATCCTCGGTGTCCAGTGTCAGTCGTTGCAGAAGCTCAAAAGGGACCCCAAATTTCTTGACAACTTCGACTCCCGTAGCTGAAATATATTCCTCCAAAAAGTATGCAACTAACTACCTATGTGGTCTAGCTGGCGAGACGCATCTATAGCACCATGACTCAGAGTTTGAAAAGACTTCAACTTTATTGGAATTTAATAATTGATTCTGATACACGAGGGTACTTCATAATGCCAGCGAAAATGAAAGGAGTCACACAAAAAAAAAAAAGCAACAAACCGAAGGAGTAATCGGGATTAATTCGATTACGCGTTTCTGTGTCTATCAACTCGTACGAGGGCGGCATGATAATGAAAACAAAATACATATGTACCTATGTACCTATGTAATTCTGATTCAATTATCGATTTCCTTTTGGAATTAACTTAACACGAGATGTTTTCAATTTGTACCGCCTCTTCATTCATATGAAATCTGAGTAGGCTTTTGAAAACAGATTAAGTCTGTAGGAGACAAATCAGGAAAATACACAGGATACGTGAAAATTTTCACCGAATTTATTGACCTGATAAAGCAACACTTCTTTATTTTTTGCCATTTCGGGACGATTTTCAATAATTTGCCGCCTTCAGTTTGTAGAAAAGTCTTTTCAAGGCAATGGATCAGCAAAACTCATTTCGACTTGTTCTGTGATACTTAAGGGAGCCCGCTCCCTGGCAAAGTGCCACTTTCAATCAATATTTGGGCAAATTTTGTACTCAGCCTTCTCTAAATCTCCTTCAAGTAAGTTGTCCTCTTGTAGATAAGCTCTAAGTGTTTGCTTTAATAAGGACCACATATTTTCTATTGGATTCGTATCAGGATTCAGCGATGATCAACCTTAACGTCGATGTAACCATTTTCTTTTTTTCAAACGCATGCAGAGGGGACTCCAAAGTTTTTAATCGTTGCCCTCTTGCAAGGTCTAGTCGCAATCGGTTCTTCCGATCATAGTTCAAATTCTACGTTGCCCAACTCAGCCTTTTTCAGTATATTTTGCGTTCAGTTGCTGTTTAGGGTTGGTACCAGTGTTCTTGATTATTGTGTTGACGGACATTCTAACTCCTCTTCTAGATACTTTTTCCTTTGCGTTCCTCTGATTTATTGCGTGGTTTTTTTTTGTGGAGCAATCCACAAATCACTTTATTGTTCTTCACCGACTTGGTTTGGTGCCTTGCTCCTGATCATCATCATCATCATCGTCATCATATAGTCTGTCGTGTCTGAAATCGGACGTAGTACTTACTTACTTATCCGGCCAGCGACCCTTGAAGGATCTGAGCCTGAACTAATGCCGCTTTCCATCCTTCACGGTCCTGGGCACACTGCTTCCAGCTTACTAGACCAAAGTTTCTGGTGTCCGCGATTACCTGATCTTTAAACCGGAGGTTCCGTCTTCCCTTTCTTCGTGAACCAGGAGGTTGGGATTCAAAGATCCTCTTAACTGAAGCATTCTCGTCCATTCGTTCGATGTGGCCGAGCCATTGCAGTCGACAGATTTTTGCCTTCCGGACTTTATCCACATCTTTGTACAGCTCGTAGAGTTCGTAGTTATATCTTTTCCCCCATTCGTCCTCCTCGCAGACTGGACCAAATATTTGACTTTTGAAGGATTCCAAGATCTGCTCCGCTGTCTAACTTATCGTCCAGTATTCAGCTCCATAAAAATCGGACGTCGGCCTCTTCTAAATTGTTCCATTCTGTCCTTCCTTTTGTTGTGCGGACCCAGTTCTCTGCTATTAATCCCTTTATATCGTCACTCAAGCACGATGGTGATCTCCCTCTGTTTCTCGGCTCTTCCCTTGGTCTCTATTCTAGCAATCTCTTTTTCTACTTATTGTCTGTTGTTCTCGCCACGTGCCCTTACCACCTCCACTTCTTCTTTGTTATCTCTTTGGTTATAGTGGAAACTCCAATTCTTCTTCGTTCTTCTTCATTCGATACTCGGTTCCTTCTGATTATTTCCAGCATCGTTCTTTGCGCTACTTCCAGTTTGCTGATTGTTAGGGTTATGGCCTCCGCTTCGTAAGTGATAAATGGCAGTAGACCAAAAACTGCCCATCCTTGTCCGATACGACTTTGAATTTCGCAAGTTTGGTTGTCTCTCGTTATCCATTACCGACATTTTTATATTCAAAGACCTGCTCGATGTCCATGCAGTCTTGTGTTTTTAGGCTTCCCATGGGAACTAGGTTGGTCATGAATTTTGTTTTCGCAAAGTTGATGCTTAGACCGTCATTCTTTTAAGCTGCTCGAGTTCATCTAGCATCAGGTAAGCTTCATTAAAGTTTTCAGTTATAATAACAATGTCATCTGCGAATGTCAATGTTCATGTCCTTTGCAGGTTTTTAAAGGCGTATTCCAGAACCGCTATAAAAAGTTTCGTTGATATAATATCTCCTTGTCTAATTCCTGTTCCTACTCGAACTTGTTTGTTTTTTCGTGTAGTATAACACTTCCTGTAGCCATATCGCACATGTATGGATATATATCAGAAGCATATATGCTTCTCATCAGGATCTGTTACAACGACAAGCACTTTAAAAGCTTGTTAACTTTTTCATTGTACACTTGTCGTTCAACGCACACACCTACTCGTAGTGTAAAATAAATTGATTATGTTCTCATTTCACTAGGATAATTTAAATTTGCTGCAACTTCCTACAAGAGGTTCATTGCCCACACTTCTTTGCAATAACATCCTTTTCAAAGAGTTCCCCCTTTTTTTGTGTTTGAAAAAGGAGCCTTACATCCTGGAAAAATGTCACATGAGACGCGCAAGCAATTGAAAAGAAAAGAAATTCGCCCTGATTATGTTATTCTCCCATCAAGCCTCATGCTCTGCTCTTAGCTTGGGTGCTTTCTTCCTGTTATTCCTCTTGTTGAGCACACGTATATAGTACGGCATGTCGAGACATTGTCGTTTAATCTCAGTCTCTTCCGTCATTTTCTTTGATGCATTTTTTATTGTTTCCGTGTAAACGCCTGAATCCTGCTTGAATCCTTTCAGGTCCACCACTGTGTACAGGTCCTTTACAAAGGACAAAGTGTTCTTCCTGCAATTTAAATTTAACTTTTTCCATATTTTCCTTTAAATAAATGTTCCTCTCTTTGTTTAGAAATGGAGTCAGCGTTGAAGGAGCCACTCACAAGCAAGTTGTTGACTTAATCAAATCCGGCGGAGACTGTTTAACCCTTACTGTTATATCTGTTACACAACAAGTAAGTTTTGAAATTTATAAATTGCAAGACTAAATCGTTTTCATTTGCGATAGGAAGCAGAAAGACTGGAACCGCAGGAAGACCAAAGCGGTTATTCATACATCGACTATTCTGAAAAGCGATCATTGCCAATAAGGTGAGTTTGAACGAACCCTCTATCGAGAGCTGTTTTTCATTGATCCGCTTCTGTTTTATAGCATCCCAGACTATAATATAATCAACCGCAATGGTGAGCGTTATATCGTATTCAATATTCACATGGCGGGCCGTCAGTTATGCTCGAGACGATACCGTGAATTTTCCAATTTACACACGATACTACGAAAGGAATTCGTAGGTTTCAATTTTCCAAAGCTGCCAGGCAAGTGGCCATTCCAATTGAGCGAACAACAACTTGACAGTCGTCGTCGCGGTCTCGAACAATATTTAGAGAAAGTCTGTGCGGTGAGAGTGATAGCCGAAAGTGATGCAGTACAGGATTTCCTTACCGATTCGGAAGATGATTTATCCGCTTCACCGGTTGACATTAAGGTAATGTTGCCTGATCATGAAGTTGCCACAGTGTCGGTTAAAAAGTCGGCAAATGCGCAACATGTTTGGGAAGTTCTTGTTCAGAGAGCGAATCTAACTTCATATACTCAGCAATATTTTTACCTTTTCGAAATTGTGGAGTATAATTTCGAAAGGAAACTGCAGCCTCACGAGGTGCCGCATCAATTGTATGTGCAAAACTATAGTACAGCATCGAGTACGTGTTTGTGTGTACGCCGTTGGCTGTTTTCAGTTACAAAAGAGCTGTCCATGCCAGATGGAGAGCAGGCGGCAAAGTTTATATTTTATCAAGTGAGTAGATGAAATTTATTGAGAGAAAATAACAAGTAATCATTTTTTGTTGTTTTCTTTTGTTTTTAGTCTGTTGATGAAGTGAATCGTGGCAATATACGAGCCGAAGGTCGGCTTTATGAGTTAAAAGCTTTGCAGGACGCTAAAAAGGCGTGTGAATATTTGGCATTGGCGAGAACATTACCTGGGTATGGTGATGTTGTATTCCCTCACTGTTCCTGTGATAGTCGCAAAGAGGGACATGTTGTCCCAGCAGTTGGTGAGTAGATGTGTATGATGATGTGTAGTGCCACAAAAAAGCGTTTAGTTTTTGTTTTTTGCTGATTTTCGAACCTATATGAGTCAAGGCGGCCCATCGCTTTTTGATTTGCACTTGCTATAAAATGAGATCACAATGCCAAAGATGTTGTTGTGTCAGCTCAACTAGCAGACCAACGCAATAATCACTAAGCCACGGCGAAAATAAACTGACTTGTGCGTTACCACAGACGGTTCACAGTTTTGACAGTTTTTCGATTTCAACAAGGTTAGGCTCAATCTTCGGAAGAGAAATGCTTATGTTTCACTCTAGTAGGCAAAACAAAAAGAAACCACAAAGTGTATTCCGCATATGCGTCGAAGGAGAACATATCTGAACTACAGTGAACTTCTACGTCATATGTCTTAACTAAACAGTCCTGCCTTCATCACGTTGGGCAGGTAGATAGAAGTGGCTGAAACTGGTAAGCCTGAGACACAAATAGCGCAGATGCGCCGTTTTGATACCACAACTCACGTGACCTGGGTGTTGATGAGCGTAGCTAAGAGTGTAGTTTTTCAGATCCATCCTGTGGAGTTAAGAAAGTTGATAATGTTGCAGAATTTGATGTTAGAAATCTCAGATAGTTCCTTGAAAAAGGGTTATCCGAGAGTGCGCTGCCTGGCTCTGGCAAGTGCCGGGCAGTCACAGAGAAAGTGGAATAGCGTTTCCTTTTCTTGTGAATTGTGGCAACTACGGCAGTGGGGGTTGAACGGGATGCCTAACTTGGCAACGTGTGGACCGATTGGCCAGTGGCCCGTGCTTATTGCCGAGATTCTAGCTGTCTCGATGCGGTTTCTATTGATTAGGTCATTCGTTCTGTTCTTATCGTAGGTGGGCCAAATCTGTCTAGATATGGCACAAGTTGTAAGACTTTTCCACCTAGATTTGGCAATGGAGAGAAAGTGTTGGAAAACTTTGCCCTTGATGAGTCCCATTGGGGAGCAGACTGACTCCGCGAGGGAGACATCCAGGGTAGAACCGCATCTGGCTAGCGCGTCGGCTCTCTCGTTCTCCTCTATGTTACTATGGCCGGGAACCCAGAGGAGAGTGGTGTTGAACCGAGCGTTTGCCTGCGTTATAGTTTCCTTACACTGTTCGGCACGTTGGGCAAAATATTTTACTAAGCAGAGTCTTTGCCTAAATTAGGAACACTTGTAAAGATTATATAGAATAATAAACAAGTTTTGAAAAATCTTTCTTCTCCCATCTTTTTTTTTTCAGGTATGAAAAGTTTCCGTTTACATGCGTGCCGCGAGGACGGTGCATTGGAAGCGCAAATGGTGGAACTAGCGTGGGATACAATAACTAGATGGGAAAGTGACGAAGAATCAATGTCTTTCTGTTTCCAATATAATCGTCCCGATAAACCTCCGCGATGGGTCAAAGTCTATACTCCATATGTAAGTAACATCCCAAAACAAATCGAAAATCTCTAACTTTCATACCTTTACAGCACGCATTTCTATCCGATTGTTTCGATCGAATAATGGAAGAAAAAAAATGGGAGGACAGCGGTGACTAACGAAATTAGTTCTCATAAAAAAACTTATTCTCTGACCCTCTCTTTTAGTTTATAAGCTCATTCACAATATAAACATAGTTTTTTTCTTTTTTTTTCGCCTTTTGTTGCATCATTACTCTCATAAACAAAATATATCCATGTACATATATTTTGAACGAACTTACAAAAGAAATGTATTTACTAAAAACTCAAACGAAGACATTGTACGTTAAAGTTAAAAAAAAAGTTTTTGACCAAGATAATTAAACAAGATACAAATTTTCTTTTCTTGAACATCACAATGTTCTAGTTTACAATAATGATGATTTAGTTCCTATTTGGATGAAACACTCAAATATAGTTTTGTTTACAACGAAAAGTCGCATTTCATCTTTTATTGACTTAACAGTCTAAGCCTAAACAACTGTGATTTGTATCCATACACCCTTTAGTGAACTATTTCATCAATGTAAACTTGGATCAGTTAAACAGTATATAAAGGGGGCTAATTGCAATGCACTACTAGGAAAGTCCTTTAAAAAAAATTAAAAAATAAAAGCACGCATGACCTGAGGGCATAGTAAATTTCGAATACTTGTACTTATAAGTATATTGTTACATACAAAAAAAAAGAAAGAAAAAGCCTTTAAATCGTACATAAATCTATATAATCTATTTCCTATAAAATGTGTCCTCTCTTTTCCATTTATCCCCGTCATTCCTTCCTTCTCCATAAGTAAAAAATCTTCAAAGTTGTCAATTTAGATACTATATTTACCCATTTACAAAAAAAAAAAAACAAAAACTCTATTCAAAATGTTATAAGAAATCAAAAAATTAAAAAAAAAAGAAAAAAAATATTTTTATCTGAATGAAAGTAGAGCCATACACAATTCTTAATTAAAGTTTGAAACATTAAACATAATAAATTTAAAAAAAAATGTTTAAATGCAATCAAAGTGGTGACCACGAACGAAGCAAAAGAATGTATGCATGTGTGTTAACTTTGTGTGTGTATTATACATATTTTTGTGAAACTTTGCAATTCTATTTAGTTGGCAATGTTTTTCCTTGAATAAGCTTAATGTATAATTTTGATATGCTTTATTTTCTGAGAAAAAACAAACAAAACTCTTCTAAACATTTCCAATAGTATTGTTTAGTTCTTTAAACAAAATTAAAACGAACAATTTTTTTTGTTTCTATTCAGTTTCCTTTTCTTTCCTTTTTCTGCTGAGTAATTATTTTACAAAAGTAGACCGGCCCCTATCTAAACTGCGCACCAGCGCTACTTGTGTCTCTGGCAGGTTTCACCACTTCTACCTACACTGGCCCCATCTTAACCGTACTTGTAACCGATACAAGAGCAATATTAGTCGAAATATTTCAACAACCGACTGATCTGTTTGCCGTGTCTTAGATGGACTGCTAGACGAGTTGACACGAGCTCGAGCTTCAGCACAACAATCAAACGTTTTTCGTGGCATCACTTCTCGGCAGCGAATGACAATCCTTCGAGAGTTTAATTTGTCACGCAAAAGCTTCTCAATCACTTGTTCACGCCAACGTAAGTAAGGTCTTCGAATTTTTTTTTTACCGCGTTGTACTTCTGGGTTCGATTCGAAGACTTTTCGGGCAGAGCACCAATGTCCATCCGCTCTTAATATCCTAACCATCTGAGGCGATAGATTTAAATCCTTCTCACCAGTTTTATGTCACGGTGCTGCTAAGCCCTACTTGGTTTTGATGGCGTCCACCTTTCCAAATCTTTTTCTCCGTCTTGTTTGCCAGTTTTCGTCTGGTTCTTTTTTCGCTTCTGAATAAATTCCACATTTTTTAGCTTCACCATAGTAAATCTTGAGTTTCTTCATTTTTCATTGATCATGCACCATTTTCAATTTTTCGTTATTCAGTTTTTGTTCGTCGAACAAATGCGCGTTTAATTTAGTTTGTCAAGCCAAGCATTTTGGCATCCGCGTAAGCTTTGTCCTTAAAACACAGGTTCGGTCTTCGTTGGCATCACGATTCAAGCATTGTCCATTTACTCGATGTGGTTTAACTTTTCAAACTTCATTCATCTCTTGGTACAGCTTATAGAATTTGCGGTTATATGTATCTCCTCCTCTTTTCGTCTTTCTCGCAACTAAGACCAAATGCCCAACGAAACATTTTTCTTTCGAATGATCCCAGTATCTGCTTGCCTAGCGTCTAGCTCTCCGCGCTTTACAGCAGAACTAACAAAGCCAGTGTTATATTACTGCTTTGCTTAGCAAAAGTAGTAGCAGTTTTCTAATGTCATTCGTAAAGTTTTTGTTAATTCCGACTTAGGTAAATTCCTTCTCTTCTCCAATTAGCTACCGATAGTGACGTTTTATCCTAAGCCATGGACAGATAGATCTTAGTTTGTGGACAGCAAAATCAACCGTCTTGTTTCGTCTTTCAAGCAATTGCCATAAATGTCTCTGGTACATATCCCAGCAGCTGGATAGATCTATGGAAAAAAGTGCATACTAACGCCAGTCTTACGCATTTGAAGCATTCGCAAGACTTAGGGTATCATAATGGGTTTACATTGGCCTAAGTGTGACGGAGTAACTCTCCAACCTAACCGAACCTATCCGCAAGACAGCGCAATACCTTGCCGAAATCCGGTGCATCTTTGAAATATTTCCCAAGAAGGGTTTTCAAATTGCACGGTACAGTGTGCATTTTCATAGCTGGATCATTTTTCCCAGGATCAGCCATCGTAGAGCTTCAAACAAATAATGCTGTCTTACAAGGCTTAAAAGTCGATGAAAAGGTGTTAAGTTTCGAGCTGAAATCTTGACTAGAAATCGATTTAAAGACGTAAAGATTTGCATTAAATCGATTGCTGCAAGCCGGTCATCCAGTGAAGTGTATTAATCGATATCGTTATCTGTTCGGTAAGCTTCTCTTTCAAAGTTTCGTGTCAGACAGAGACATTTACCTAGAAATTATTACAAAATGGTTGTAGATCCTCGAACTTGTACGGCTCTTGTCGATATGTTGGGTGTCGTATGCATCCTCTGTTCATCTTCCTCCCTCAATACTATTTCCATATTCAATCCATTGCCTCACCTTATTTAATTTCGTCCACTTCTCTCATCGTATTATTTTGGTGATATATGTTATTTGTTAGAAAAAAAAAATAGTGTTTTTTTTATTAAATGAAATTTTATACATTTTGTGGCCATAAATTATTGTACTATTGTACCATTGTGTATTTATTATTCTAAAATAAAAAACTTGATTTATTTTTTACCAACATTTGTATACCCTTCAATGAATTTTCTTTTTTTGTCCAAGCAAAAACCAAATTAAAATAAAATTCATACACCTAAAACCTTAATAAATAAATTTAAACATTCCACTAAAAGAGAAACAAAAAAATAAAATATTTCATAAAATGAATCGTAGAAAACTGCACCGATTTTAAGACATATATAAAAAAACTAAAATGTTTAGTACATTAAAACAAACACAGAACGTTCATATAGATTAAGTGCAAAAAAGAAAAAAATTAAATAAAAAATTTTAAAACATTTTAAATAGAAAACAAAAAACATACGTGAGTGTAAAATTTCATTAATAGAGTTAATATTAAAATTAAATTAAAAAATATTTGAGAATACAAAGAAAAAAAATATTTTTTTTGAATCCCATACAACTTTTGTATTCAATTTAAAATTGAGAATTTTACTATCAACATATTCGTCCATTAAATTTGAAATATTTTATGTTTATTAATTTCTGCTTACACTGTTTTATATATATATGTACGAGTATCTTTTATTTTATATTAATTTAATAAACTAAACGTAATTTTTGCTTAATTTAGCTAACATTATTTTAGTAGATTGAACAAAACCTTATACAAATAAATAATATGAATTATATTCGTTACGATATGAACAAAATATTATGATTTAAGCAAAAGAGAATTATATGTTATATATTATTATTATTATTATTATTATAAACATTATTGTGATTAGTTAAAACAAAAGCAAAAAAAATTAAAAGAAAAAATTAAATAATTAATATTATTGAATAAATCTCATAAAAAATCGTAAAGATAAGTTTAGCTGTTTCTTTAATATTAAAATGAAAAACCTTCTATAGCGTGGATGGAGTTATTTGTTCAGCTTATCCATCCAGCGACTGCACCGTTTTAAACTTTCTGCCACTGATGAGATAAATGGGATACTGTGGCAAAATACACACCATAAAAGTCAAGGCACCTCAGACATCGTGGATGAGTTGAGATTCTCTAAGAACCAGGAAACTCGCTATCCAGTGTGCAATTATGAAGCGAACGCTCTCGTGAGTTATCACCCATGTACATTTTTATTTTGGCTCTCGCACATGAGCGGTCGAATTTATGGAAACCCGCGACATAGACATACAGTGACATAGAAGGAAACAAGCGTGCTGACGAACTGGCCAGGCAGGCCTCACTCGCGGCAAGGGTCCATATCCCGCTGGGAGCGGTTAAATGACAAATCCACTCATCATACAGAAGGAAAACCTCCAATAGAGGGGGTTAACCAACTGTGCCATATCAAGAAAAATATGACCGACCTACGATAAGAGCAGAACAAAAGACCTTATTAACAGAACTCGTTCATCACCAGAATCACTGCGATAATCACGGGGCATTGGGCAATCGGAGTCCGTGTGGCTGAACAAGGTATCCCTAACAACCCCCTGCCGCAGCTGCGAGAACGAAAATTAGAAAGAAACCCTTTCACATTTCCTCTGCAAATGTCCAGCGCTTGCAAGAGCCAGACTGCTTACACTAAACCAACTATTCGACCTTAATAACATCTCGGGTAAAGGAATAAGGGATCTAATCCTCTTTCTTAACTGCACAGGCTGGATCTGAACACCGATTGTCTTAGCACACATCATCAACTAGGTCGTACGAGTCGTGGTAACAAAAAGCCACACCTACTGCTACTTGGGTTTTATGTTGAACCGCCACCTCTACCTTCCTACCTACCTATGAGTACCTGTGTGCGCACTCCATGGTATGTGCGTTAAAAAGAACGCACACTCGTGTGTACAAGTCGTATATGAGTTGATGTAACGACTCGTGAGTTGTTAAGATTTCAGTGCTTCTAAGCTAACACATACATTTATATTGCACAACTTATATGCGCTCGCAAGTATGCATGTTCTCCTTCCGGTATTGGAAATATCCATGACCTATGCTCGCACACACGAGTTTATAAAAACCGCATACGTACGTGAGTCGAAAATGAGCTGTGAGCTGTTTAATGTGCGTACACGAGTGCGCATTTCCGTATGCTGCTTAGAACTGATTAATAAAAATAAGCAATGGTAATCCTAAACCACGAAGAAAACAAAATTAACAAAGATGTCTTGGATATTAATCTAAGTACCCCATATTCATTGCAAATTTGTTGACAACCGAGGTCTACAAATAAGGACGATCTAGAGCTCACAAAAAACTTGAATAGATGCTATAAAAATACCACAGTCCAACTGCCTTTCCTATAAACGTCTTAGCATATCATTCAAAAAAGCATATCAGCAGGGTAGACTCTTCTTCGACAATCGAATCTCTCAGATGAAAAAATTGCTACAATTCAAATTCTCAGAAGTCTTGACCGCTCAACATATTGTACATTTCTCAAGCACTGTTTACATATAACCAAATAAAACTGTGAATGCGAAGAAACATTTTTTACGTTCCCCGACCGATGATCCAAAAACTTGAGTGTCTTCCTTTTCCTCAAGCTCTCATGGCGCCTCCCATCGTTCTCTTATGTAAAGTATAATTTGTTTACTCATCGAAATTAACCAACCCATTAACGAGAACGAGCACACGACATCGCCGAATCTATCTTTCTCTGCTATCACGTCTAACAACTCACTCTTGTCAAACGCCGCGCTGTTTCCTTGAACTCCCGAAGAACTAATGAGACTCTATACAAAACCTCTATGGCGCTGAAGCATGCACTCAATTGAAGGCGGATGAAAATACACTTACTCGCTTCAAGGCAAATGATTCGTAAGATATTCGCTCCCGTTTTCATTGACGGGCTTTGGAGGAGAAGATTCATCGACGAACTGTACAGCGACATCGACCTAATAAAATGTCTTAGATGGTTGGGACATAAAGAGTTAATGGACACCAACGCTCCGGCCCGAAAAGTCACCTCGCCTAAGGTGGTGCGCACAAGTAGAAGGGGACTTCACTGCTAACTGGAGAGGCTTATTAGTTGATACACACCACGAACTGTAGCGTTACTTAAATAAATAAGAATGTTCCGTTGATGAACTTAAACACTAGTAGACATACGTACTTGTATTTTGAGGGTGTGTTCACAAATTATTTGCTTTAATAGTCACAGCTTATGTTCATAAAAATCATTAGTTTATTATTATTTCCGATTCAAACCGCTTGTTG
The DNA here is from genome assembly GCA_951813785.1 of Criorhina ranunculi. Taxonomy (NCBI): domain Eukaryota; kingdom Metazoa; phylum Arthropoda; class Insecta; order Diptera; family Syrphidae; genus Criorhina; species Criorhina ranunculi. The sequence continues at coordinate 31,444,858 of OX638385.1, read as the reverse complement.
TTGAGAAAATGAAAGGATAACTTGTGTAAAGACAAGATTATATTTCCACAAAGCTGTACTATTAAGATAGTATTGACATTGCCTACTAGACCAGCCTTACTATTTACAGCAATTATAATTGTTCTTATCACTAAAAATATGATGAAAACAAAATAAAACCTCCTCCGGTGTCCTTCCTTGAAAATTCTAATCACTGTTTAATTAATAAATGTTCTGCATACATTACTAATCCCAAGCGCGCAGAACTAGAACCTTCAAACACGCATAATATCGGCGTAAAAAAAAACAAGCAGCCAGCCAGCTACTGGTCTTAAAACATGCTTTATATTGTTGATGATAATTACTTTAGTTAACAGCTTAATTTATTCACATTGTCATATAGAGTGTCGGAGTATGTATATATTTGACTTTTGCTTCCACCTCTGACAGCAATATTATCACCGACATGCTAGTAAGCATGTTTGACAATGACACAGCCTGTGGCAGTTAGCAAAACATTCTGTCTGATGGTTGAACTGATTGACTGGAATGACAGACATTAGAGCATCAAGTAAATAATAAGACTTTGAGATACATTTTCAATTTACACCCGCGATTAGAGTGACAGTGTAAAATTTGGCGACAACTTCATTTCGTGAAACATCTGTGGTGGGGTATACTCGTGCTTGAACTTGATTTAAGAACCCACTTATCTATATTTGTAGCTCGTGTCATACGTCAAAGTTGTATTTAAATTCCAAATGAAGATGAAATTATTTCGGGTTTGGTAAGAATCTCTTTGTTTATGTGATCAACTATCGTCAATGTGTCGTTAATAAGCAACATTGACGTCAAATTAACCATGGTAATCATATTAGCAAGTTCAACAAAATATTGTTTCACAACAAGATTTATATTTGTAATTGACAGACAAAATTGCGGAAAGATAACACGTGTCAACCGGAAGTTCAATACAGACTCTTAACTTACAAGAGCCAAGGAACAGGGTAAAAAAAAAGAGGACCTATTTGCTAAGTATTTTGTTGCACAATGCTGCTTGTTCCGTTGTGCTAAACTCTCAAGCTAACGCCAGAGGCACAATCTTTCAAAAGTCTGAGCAACTACTCGCTGTCATTGTTGAATTTGCAAGTATTGAGACAGAAGCGGCCACATTGGGTTTATCTGTTAACGAACTAAGTACGTATTTGCTGTCAACGAAAAGGGACACCGAATCGGATAGAACCTTACAGTAGTCAGCTTTAGCTTGGAGTAGTCAGCAGTAGTCAGCTTCCTTGGCTCTGCTAGGAAGTTAAAACGAGATCTCATCAGAATTCACACCAAAGAATAACGCTTGTCAAACGCTGTTGCTTTGGGCTAAGAAGACAATTGAGTAGTAAGGCCCAATCCCACAATCACAAACAGAGTTCATCTCATTTGGGTACCGGGCCACAGCGGATATGCAGACAATGAAAAGGCAGATGAACTAGCCAGAGAAGGTGCTGCATCAACTTTTATGATGCCAAGACCATTCTGCGGCCTCCCAACAAGTACAGCGAAAGGCTGTATAAACAATTGGCTAAAAGACAAAGCAAAACATTACTGGACAGTAAAGGAAGGTAACAGGTAACAGTAACTCCCAAAAAAGAAAGAAACAACTTCTACAACTAACAAGAAATCAGATTCGAATCGTCACAGGCTTCCTAACCGGACATTGTCGGGTTAAAAAATTTCTTATGAGTTATGACTATGGGAATAGCACAAGACGACACATGTAGAATGTGCAACGAGGACGAAGAATCAGCAGAACACAAACTATGTCACTGTAACTGCCTCACAAGAACACCTCATCGTTTTCTAGGTAAACACTACCTCGTGGCGGAAGATATAACCACCAACTCACCCAACGACACCGCCGGCTTCATCGCGCACTCCGGCATCACGGAGGAGCTCTAATTAAGAAGACATCACAATAGGCCCATTTGCGGTCACAGTGATAAGGGACTATGGCCCACCTCATTTATTAATCTAAAGTCCAGTCCCGAAGAACTAAGGGGACTCTATAATCATCCCAGTCCCATTCTATGGTTCTGAAAATTGGACTCTATCGATGGCGGAAGAAGACACCCTTGGTAGCCTGTTGGTCTCATTTGCGTTGACGGGCTTCAAAGGAGGAAACTCAACGGCGAGTTATACGAACTGTACAGTGACATCGACCGAAAAAAACTGCACATTGGCCGTTTGAGATGGCTAGGGCATAAAGCCCCGGAGTGTCTTCGAATTTAACAACGCTATAGAGGAAGACCTCGGCTCGGGTGTGCACAAGTAGAATGGGTCCTCAACTAACTTGGAATGCGTAACTGCAGGCGGCTTGCTAAGGACCGAGATAATTGGAGACGCTTGTTGGTTGGGACCCAGGTTCACCCCGAACTGTAGCGTCACCTAAGTTAGTAAGTAAGCATCTTCGACAAAAGATGCGTGAGCACCTGACACCGAAGAACTGTGCATGCCAGCTAGTATGGACTACGTGTGTCTATGAAGATTCCACATCCATTGGCGCACCCATATGGTTATTAGCTGAACAATGCTATTACACTGTCAACACATCATTTGGCCAAAAATCAAACGATTTAGTACTGTCAACTTGTCGCTTCGTGTCAGAAAACAGGTGCCACAATAGATCTTCAATGAGAAAGGTTTCTTGGATAACATATCTCAAATAAAAAAACGACATTGATTGGCAGCCTTAATCAGAGCTGTTTAAGCGCCAGGTTGCTTTCATTTGTCTGAAAAATATAACACGCAGAACATAATTGGTCGGACACAAGAAACTAGGGCTTGGTCCTCTACAGGCTATACACCCTTCATTTTCTTAAGAGTTCTACAAACCTCGATTGATTTCACATAATGAAAGCACTTCACTGAGTCAGAACAAATTATATCTTCTTCAAGTTCGACAACAGTTTATGTAAACATTTCACTACCGTCACAGGCATTCAATTATTGCAGAGCTTATCAAAAGCTTGTGCAACACCAGGCAATTGAGTTAAGGCATACTTGTACTTCAACGATAAAAAAAAAATCCAAATTATTTGTAAATTGTTAACGCGCTCTTGATAAGAAATTCAAATTGTTATCGTCGAATCAATATCGGGTACATGTTTCTTTTTTTTCTGCCTAAGGGTAAACTAAAGTACACGAGACAAAGGTACTGTAAGACTTCCTTCCAATCTTTCCTATTTTAACTCCTCAATTCGACACCATCCACTCTGGGACCGCTTTTACTTCAGAGTAGTCTCGTTTTCTTACCTCACCGGGGACCGGCTTTTTCATACTTCTCTCCTATTGTGGGTTTACTCTTTCTTATCGGTGAGGCTTTCAGACTTATATAATCTCATAATATTTTTTCTTTTAAGTACCTTGTCTACTCAATTTCAGTTCTGGTCCCTCATTAACACTTTTGGGGCTATGTTTTCCGGGGTGATTATACCAATCAGTGATTCCAACGCACTTCTTTCAGGCTGCTGCAGGCAAAGAACGAGTGGTTTAAGTGGTTTTGGCCATCTTGTGAAGGTAGGCGTTGAAATACCCATACCCGGTTAGGAACCGTATGGCATAGTAGTTTTCTTAACTATGTCCCGTCTCTTCCATTTTCAGCAATGTTTCGCATTAGCATCGCAGTCCATCGCCCTCTGCTTTCTGCGTACCATCTCCCTTGCCACTGCTGTTTGTTGAGCACTTTTGCCTCCTCTGTCGCCGGTTTCACTCCAATTTCCAATCCTTTTGTCGTAGACGTACTTTCTCTCTGTCGCAGAAGATCTACCACGACTACGAAAATGGCCCATATCTCAAGACGAATAATCGTCATGGCAAGCCTTCAATTGCTGGCCGTAGGACCAACCAACGTTTGCCAATAATCTGCTCAGTTACATTGTAACCTTTGCAGCTCATTTAGAAAGTGAGGTTCGTATCAAGAGCCATCCACAGGGACTTCACCGCTTCCTTGCTGGTGATCACCTCAAAAACAACTCGAAAATAAAATATAGTTGGGATCTTCTTCCTAGTCAGAGGGGTTTTTTCCGTATTTTCTGTGGAAAGACCTAGACCAAGACCATGCTTTTCCATCCAGAGATGTCCCCGTCTCATGATCTGGCTGATTTTTCTTTACACACTTTCGATGTCCCGTGTTGTTATCATCGCAGCGATGTCGTCTACATACCCTACCAGGAAAGTGCCTTCAGGCATCCCCATACAAAGGATGCCATCGTAAAAGATTTTCCAAAGATTAGGTTGCAGGATCGAACCCTACATTGATTTCCTTTCTTGGAGTGCCTGCTGTGGTGTCATATAAGAGTCCCAGTTCTTATGATCGCAAGAGATACTCGGGAAAGTGTTTTCGAGCGTGTTCAGCATGTCTATCCGTTGGACTGAGTTGAAAGCATTTCGCATATCCAGAGTTGCTAGCAATACTATTTTCCTGAAATGACAGTTGTCCGATTCAGCCGTTTGGGCTCCTTTCTGAAAGCGTGCTGTCTCACGGACAAATCTTCTGCTCTCTGCAACGTTGCTTCGAGCCTTGGTTTCAACATTTTCTCCAAAAGATTCTCTGCCGTCTGTAAGGTGATCCCTGTCTCTTTGTCCTTTGCAAATCAGTACACATGTACATATTTCAAAAGAATTACAAAACTTATTTCATATTCGAATTTCGATTTCGAAACGAGTTAATTTCTTTACAAAACAGAGCTCTGCAAGTGGACCTATTTCATTTGTTAAGTAAACTTATTGGCAAGCAGTTCAAATTATCGTTGAATAATATGAATTGAATTTAAGTCATACTTTGGATTTGTCATTGAACAATATTTACAGAGATTTACATTTCACTTCTGCAATCATTAAGTAGAAACTATCTGTCAATTTGACACAAGACAAACTGACACATTTCTGAGTGTTCAATCGTTTGCAATGTTGACAGATAATCACATGTGTCACATTCCCAGTAGGGAATATAGGAAATCATATGATGAACTTGACATAACCACCTAATTTGCAATGCATTCCATTGAATGAATTATCGTATGGAATGCTAAATAATATTACAATGCCACTTCTATTGGGTTGTATCAGTGGGAATGCTAATTACTATTCAAAACGGATGGTGATCAGTTTCCATTTGTATTTGTATTATGCCACAGTGCCACTGGTGACCATATAGGAAACTCCTACGTCTTTTCTAAAAAGGGTTGCTGACAGGTCCAGTCCAAATGAGCCAATTTGATCTCTTCTCAGCCGTTGGAAGAAACATCACAAAACAGTATACTGGTCAATTTGGAATCAGTGGGACACAGAGAGTACGCAACATCTGTATGCCATCTTGTACATTTCGAATCCCTTCAGCTCAACTCTAGTAACATTTGATTAGGGCGACCAAGTCTTCAACTTAACTGGGTGAGTGGATTCCATCGCCACTGAAAAACTGCCTTATTTTGGTAGAGAATTGTCCAATTGAGAAGTTCAATGTCCAATGGGATGGACTGACGTTGAATATTTGCTGGGCAAACTTTTTATCACCTTCTGTAGCAGGTTTGCCAACAACCTATTAGCAACCAACTAATTTGTTAAGTATTATCGGAACTTTACCATTTATGTGGACATACTCTCAGTTGTTCTTAAATTGTTTGGCCACAAAATCTAATTCTGGAGTTAGAGCAGGAACGTACAGAATTGACCCAATAGATTTTAAAGAGAATCGGAGAATTTTAGATCGACACTTATCAACTGTGATCATGTTTCTAAAATTCAAAAATCTCTAGAGGATATAGCACTGGCAAAAGCTGTTTGGACGAAGAATAAGATGGAATTATTCTCCCCCCTTTTTTGCATCTGCCTAGCTCTCTTCTGTTAAAGAAAAATTCACTTAGGAGTTTTCTACTATATTACAGATGTCAGAAACATCCTACGCTTCATAAGAAGCTCCAATTGATTCATACAGTCAGCAAGGAGAATTTTTCCATGTGGTATCACAAAAGACCTATCATTGGTTTAAATATGCTGGCTTTAGACGATATTCACTAACATTTAATAACCCCTAGACAACATGGTTTCCTGAAAGGTAGGTCAACTATCACAAACTTAATCGAATTTACATCCTTTATCCTCTCTGCGATCGAAAATGGTAACGAAGTCGACGTTATTGTTACCGAATTTAGCAAGACTTTTGATAAAATCTCCCATCAAATAATACTTTTCAAACTGTCTGCCATCGGCTTCGAACTTATACTGTTGAAATGGATATCTTCTTACCTGGAAACCCGTTTTTACAGTGTTCTCTTCAGGTCCACCCACTCTACTCCCTTTTTAGCCACCTCTGGTGTTCCACAAGGCAGCCATCTTGGTCTAATTCTTTTTATACTTACCATTAACGACCTTGATAGGATAATCAAACATTTATCTGTCTCCCTTTACGCCGACGATACCAAATTTTTTTAAAACCATTTCCTCACCCCAAGACTTCTTTCTTCTGGTGCCTCAAAAATTGCCTGGAACTTAACATACCCAAATGCCAATTCATAAACTTTTCACAAAAGCGTCACCAATCCCGCCCCCCTAGCTCTACGTCTTGCACAATCAACCTGTCTCCCCTGTCCAATCTCTTCGAGACTTCGGCGTTTTGTGTGATAGGGAACTCCATTTCCGGTCACACGTGGACGAGATAATCCTTAAAGCCAACTCTTTTCTTGGTTTTGTAAAACGGTGGTCACCAACCCATATGTGACCAGGTCCCTCTACATAACATTCGTCCGCCCCCTCCTAGAGTACGCCAGTCAAGTATGGTCCCCGCATCATCGTGTTCATGTTTTGAGAATCGAGAGTATTCAGCGCTATTTTCTTCGATTCGCTCTTCGAGGTCTATCAAAACCGTCTCAACCTCATCAACTTAAATACGCTTGAGGAACGCATAGATGCAGCCGACATTCTCTTTATTCATCGACTGCTCTCAGGTCACGTTGAAAGCGCTTCCATTCACAACTTTATTTTCCTCCACACTAACCCTCGCAATCTACGAACCCCTGGTCTCTTCTTTTTACCGACCCACCACACCTCTTATGGCTCAAACGAACCCATCCTCCATAGGCTCTGAAAGATAAACTCTGCCCCTACCATCTTCGACTTCAACCCATAAATTCGATCTCCTCCACCACCCCAACTAATCTTAGTTTTTAAGTTTATAGTTAAGTTAGTTATAAGTTTGTTTAGCTTGTATTAAGCCTAATAAATGGGATTTCGTTCTCACGTAGGTGTACACTATCTGATCTCATGGAGTGTCTTACTCAATTTGGAGTACTTAATATCGACTATAAATCACTTAGCTTCACACTTCTTTATAGTTTGTGGTTGCTATAAGCTAATTTATAAGCGGATATTAACTTGTCTATCACCGACCCATATTTATAAATTGTAGACACTTATAAATAACTTTCTTTTTATTTCTTCACACAACGGGAATCCACATAATCTAATCGCATATCACCTGTTTCACTCATGCGACCTAAAGAACAAACATTTTGAGTTAAAATCCCAGAAAGTCAAAGTACAACACTTTATCAGTGGAATTCTACCACCTCTCATGGAAATAGACAGCACAACTTGAATATTCTGTCAAATCTGCACAATCAGTGAGTCGGACAAACCAGTTATGCATTCCAAATGGTCTTAGATACTTATAAATGTTTTAACCAGGTGATGTCTCAAGCTGAAAACACAAATACCAATCAAACCGTGTCTAGTATTTATCGCGGATAACCTTAGCCCTCTTTCCCCACCAACAAATGTAATCAAATCTGATTTTTCTCTTATCACAATCAAAACAAACTGGTAGTACGAGAGTTAGTACATGATTGTCGTTAGAGCCTCACGTATCTGTGTGTACGTCTTCGCCGATGACGACGACGAATCGCTAGAAACGTTTCCATAGATTTGAAGTCTCATTCGACCGATGGCGTTTGTCGCGTGCCTTGTCTGTGATTATAAATCTGATGGACAGTCTACAGTACAGTCAGCCCAACTAGGGGCTATTATCATCAGCCAAATGTCAGTTTTATCGAATTTATGATAATTGTCATTCACACACACACACTAGCTGACTCTAACTGGCTGGCTGGCTGGCCTCCTACACCTTTGGAGTACGGATCGGTCATCCATTCGACTGATTTGATATTCACATCGCGCCGAACGGTGCGATCTCATTCCGATGTTAATCGTCCGCCTTGTAGCACACACCCGGTTTTTAAAATAAATTCGCAAAATATTAATATTTTAAGGAATTGCCTTAAAAAAAAAAATAATATACAACGTGCGGAGAATATAATAAAAAAAAAACAAGGTTTCGTTTGACAGGAGTCCTTTTAAAAACGACGACGGTTGTGGTAAAGTTTAGTTTTTGAAAATAAAATCTCATGTCACTTGGGTTATTTTAAGGCTCCCCTACGAATCATCTTTTCGGTCGTGTATCAATGTCATCAATGAATCGTAAACCTTTTTCGTTGTGGTTAACAATGTAGACAAGTGAGTTATAAAGAAAATTACGTGAAAATTTTGTGAAATTTAATCGCCTAATAAATTATTCGGTGCAGTGGGGCGTATGTGGAAGATTTTTTTTTTCTTTTTTCATGAAAACTGTAAAATAAAAATCTGTAAGGTTACAGATAGATGATATTTAATAGTTTTACTTATGCAATACAATGTCAATGTAAGAATAAAAAAAGATTTATAGTGAAACGATCTTTAAGATTTTCTTCGTTCTATTATTTAAGGGTCACAGGCAGTGACAGACTGTTGGTCAAGTTAGTAGTTTCTTGTAAAAAAATATAAAATTGTGCCCATAAAGTGTTCGCCGTGGCTTAGTGGTTAGTGCGTTGGATTGCTAAGCTAGAGAACAAAGGCTCGATCCTCGAAACCACGAAATGTTTTTTTCACGGCACCACCTCTTCGCAGGCATAAGAAACCTGCAAGAATATAATCTGTCATTCTCAAAGGATGTGAACGTAAGCATCTCATTCCGTTTACCTGACAATTGCAGAGTCTTCCAAGCCGAGATAATCGCAATCAAGGAAGCCCTATCGTGGCTGAGGGATATCACAATTTTTACTGATAGTCAGGCCGCGATAAAATACCTTGAATCTGTCGCCTTCAACTCAAAAACAGCCCTAAATTGTCATTTGTTCCTTAACGAGATGGCTGAGCAATTCAAAATTCACCTTGTATGGGTGCCGGGGCACAGAGACATTCCAGGCAACTGCATGGCTGATGAACTCGCCAGAGAGGGCACAATTCTACCAATTCTTCCGGAAAAAGGGAATTTATGCATGCCTCTCGCCACCTGCAAATTGCTACTTAATAGAAACGCGATCAACATCGCCAATCACACATGGATAGCAGGTAGTACCTGCCTCATAACCAAGCAGATTTGGCCAAAGCTGGATCTCAAACGTTCCCATTGTTTCATCAGACGGATAAGATTACTAATCAGGACTCTAGTAGGTGTCAAAACCAGTGGCAAACACGCTTATAGACTTGGCCTTCGCTAAAATGACTTTTGCAGAAGCTGTATGGACGAAGAGGAGGAGGAGACGATTCTTTACCTTCTTTTTACATGTCCGGTCCTCTCAGCTGGAAGAAAAGCATACTTAGAAGCCAGCTTCTTTCACAATCTAAGTAAACAGGCTGATATCAGCATAGGTAGCCTCCTGCACTTCATTGCAAGCTCCGGCTAGTTCTGCGGGTAGTACCACAGATCCATGTGGTAACACAAAGGACCTTAGTGAAGTTTCAACCTGCGGCCTATCACTCCTATCTAACCTAACATAGCCATAATCTGTTATAAAAAAGCTTTTCAATCCACCGTTCGGAGTCGGCAATTAGACTGTAGGTCCCTTCCATTCGTGAGAAGAATATAACGCGCACGACATGAATGGTTGTGAGAAGCTAGCCCTTGGCTCTCTATGAGCTGTCGCTCGAAATTTTTGTATTTTTTTTTTTTTACATAAAGTGATGGTTGGCGTTGCTTAGTGATAAGGCTTGACTCTGAGCAGATCAGCCAACAAGTTTTTCACGGAACCAAGTTTCGGCAAGGACAAATCTTCGAAAGTGAAATATGTTATGAAAAAGTTTCTCAATCCACCACGGCTTTGGCAATAGAAATTGTAGCGCCCTTCCTTTTATGAAAAAAAATTGAACATATACAACATTATTGGTTGCAAGACGCTATGCCTTAGCCCTCTGTTAGCTGTTGACTCGCTAAGAAGGTACGTGAATGTCAATATCGTCTACGTATCCCAAGAGCTGGATGGACTAAGAATTCGTTAGATGGCATATCACTTTGTGGATATCCAATACATATTCAGAATCTGGAGTTCAGAAAAAGTTTTTTTTTTTTTAAATACCACCATACACGGCGTATTTTCAAGCCATCAATAGCTACGGGATATCTATCCCAGTGATGAATGAATGCTGTCATACAGAGCTTTAAAGTCGATGAAAAGGTGGTCCGTTGATCTTTTCTCCGAAATTTTTCCGGGCCAGGTCAAAATGTCTTAAGACGTTCATGATGTGCACTGAATGGGATCTTGTATGCGATGTTGAATACGAATATGCTTGGAGATCGGTAGAAAAGTCTGAAGTTTTAGACCTTTCTCATAGCGAGTGAACTGAAAACCTGAATATATCTCATTTAGTGTTCAAAAGTTTTCATTTTAAGTTTTTGATTATTTTTCTCAGTGTAGATCCAATTATTTTTTTTTAATTTGTTTATTTTAGTGGAATGATTGGTGTCTGTGAAAAACATTTAAATTTTCTTATAATTTCTACACACAGCCAATGTGCTGATGAATTTCCAAATTACCTAAAAGACCTAAACGACCTTAAAATTATACGATGACGGAGGGGATTGTGACGACTTATCAGATTGTAGTAAACTTAAATCATTATTTCCTCATTATTTGTCATCCATAGTCTATCTGTTGAGGGTCATCACACGTAATATTATATATGTGACTTGTTGACTTTGGAATATAGAAGAAGACGTAACGTAAGACGATTTGCTACTTTTTGCTTTGCGTTCTATCATGAGCACATTAATCGGAATGTACAAAGTCGAGTGCATATCCAACGAGGGATTACTTTACCCACATGCAATAGGCCTCTTTAAGTAACAACTTAGCTAAGAGGAAGCCTCACAAAGGTACTGCTCTTCTATGGAATTTACTTCATAACTACTTCTCAAGCTAGAAGATGCGGGGAGTGGTGTGCTTGCGTACGCAGACGATGTTACTTTCCCTCTGCAAGTCAAATATGGGTTATTCACGGCCCTTGGCACTGCGATTTCTATCGAATTTTAAGCCTAAGGACCTATGCGTTCCTTAGATTGAAAGGCACTGCTCATAGGAGTGAGGAAAATGAAAAAAACTTTGTTTCGCCCCAGCCTTCCAAAATGCGCTGAACATTTCTTGAACTTGCGCTACAAACACACAATATTGGATAGAAGTGCTTGAAGTCAATGCGATGGGTTTTATAATGAGTCCCTTTCAATCTTTACGTTGACCATCACCAGTCCTTCAGTCACCCTAGTCTCTGTAGCTTACAAGCAGAAGTCACAGCTTCACGTCAGGCGGCCACATGGCTGAAGATTAACTCAGTATCGAGTACAGATATTGTGATCTGCAAACATATGTATATCTACAGTCAGGCTGCAAACAAATTCCCTGTATGTTTCCCAGCAAAGTCCAATCTAGGACAGAGGACTGCTTCGTAATCTCTAAACTGTACAACGTCACACTCTGTTACGTCCCACCTCATAACAACATTTGAAAGATTTATGCGACTGAAAATATAATAGCTAGACAAGGTTCTCTAGGTGCTGGCAGTAGGACCATCGGACCATCATTTCAAAGCGAATATATCCTTCGTTAAACACTTGATTCATACCAGGGTAGAGCCACGGAGGCAACTTTTTTGTAGGTGAAGAAGACGGCGCGCGGCTCGCTTGTCGTTGCTCGGCTCAGCTCATTGGACGGGGGTAGTTCTTGTCAACCCCACCTTGCACCACCTTCTCAGAACACAAAATCACGTGCCATTGTAACTAGCTTAAGAAGAAAGAGGAAGTTTCCCTAATACCCTGAATAGACAGCAGACGGACAGAGAAGCTAGAGAAAAAAAGGTCCAAGGACCTATGCCAATATCCTGAAGAAATACAGGAAAAGATCTTCGCGATGTTCTGTCGACAGCTTATCATTGTTGGCTACATCTACAATATTGGAACAGCGCTGAACTTAGTGTGTTGACTCAATAAGAATTAAGGTTGCTACTTGACTTTCGACATGGAGTACAATTCTAAGCTTGACTGTCATTTGTAAGCTTACTTTCTTACTTATTAATCAGGCCAGCGACCCTTGGAAGGTCTGAGCCTGAACTAATGCCGCTTTCCATCCTTCACGGTCCCGGGCACACTGCTTCCAGCTTACTAAACCAAGGTTTCTGGCGTCCGCGATTACCTGATCTTTAAACCGGAGGTTCGGTCTTCCTTTTCTTCGTGAACCAGGTGACTGGGATTCAAAGATCCTCTTAGCTGGAGCATTCTCGTCTATTCGCTGGATGCGGCCGAGCCATTGCAGTCGACGGATTTTTGCCTTCCGGACTGCATCCACATCTTTATACAGCTCGTAGAGTTCGCGGTTATATCTTCTCCTCCATTCGCCCTCCTCGCAGCCTGGACCAAATATTCGACGTACTATTTGTCTTTCGAAGAATTCCAAGATCTGCTCCGCTGTCTGACTTATCGTCCAGCATTCAGCTTCATAAAGCAGGACTGGCAAGATCAGGGTCTTGTAGAGCATGATTTTGGACCTTCGAGTTAGGAATTTAGACCCTAGTTGTTTGAACAAACCGGAGTAGCAACAGTTGCCCAAAATTATCCCTCGTCGAATCTCCACTAGGGTGTCATTTGTGGAGTTTATATTTGCCCCGAGGTAGATAAACTCCTTCACTACCTCAAAATTATAGCTGTCAATTGTTAGGTATTGACCCAGACGGTGTTCGACGGACGGTTTTTGGTGGATAGCATGTATCCTCGTTCACATTTTTTTTTCTATCGCCTTGAAGGCCTTAATAATGGCCCGCTGGGAACGGGTGATGATGTCAATATCGTCTGCGTATCCCAGCAGCTGGATGCCTTCTGTGTTTACGCCGGCCTTTCGCACTATCTGCTCCAGCACAAGAAAAAAGCAATCATACAGCGAGACAGCGCGTCTCCTTGCCGAAATCCGGTGCATGTTTGGAATAATTCGGAGGTTCTGTTCCCAAACTGCACGGTGCATTGCGAGTTCTCTAGCGTGGCGCGACACAACCGGATCAGTTTTCTCTGGATCCCGAATGTTGTCTTATGCGGCTTTGAAGTCGATGAAAAGATGGGTGGGTATCGACTCGGAACTCGTTGATCTTTTCCAGAATTTGCCGCAGTGAGAAAATTTGGTCTATCGTCGATTTGCCACACTGATAGGTGCCGATGAGTGTGGTGCAAAACAGCTTTAGTCGTTCACACAGTACACTGGACAGGATCTTGAAGGCTACATTAAGCAGGGATATGCCTCGATAGTTCTTACAAAACGAAGGATCGCCTTTCTTGAAGATGGGGCAGATAGAGCTGATAGTCCTATCGTCGGGCATGCTTTCGTCCTCTCATACTTTGCAGATGATCTGGTGCATACTTTCTACCAAAACCTCGTCACCAGCTTTGAAGAGCTCTGACGGTTATCCGTCCAAGCTCAGGGCCTTGTTGTTTTTCAGCTTTTTAATGGCTGTACCGATTTCCTCTAGGCTGGGTGGGAGAACTACTTCATCGACTGAAGTTGAGTTTACTTCATACTCTATCACTCTCTCCTGGTTATGCCCCTTAGCTGCTGGAAATTCCGCTTAAATATATCCACAATTCCATGTGGGTCGGTGACAAGATTACCCTCACTGTTTCGAAGGGTCTGTAGCCTGCAGCCAGGCTTTTAGCTTTTTGCTAAAAGCTACGTATTTTGTTATTCCTCCTACCTTCTTCGATATCCTTGAACTGGGAGGGAGACTGCGAAGGCTCTTTTCTTTTTTCGCAGTATCTTTTTCTCCTCCCTTCTTTTGGCTCTGTACTTGTGCCACGTTGCCCGGGTTGTTCGTTGCAACGTCTTCATATATGCTTCATCTGTTGCCTTCTTCTTCTGCATGCACTCTTCATCATACGGATGGATTTCTTGTCGGGGGTGGGCTTAGTCCTTCCAAAAAACAACTCATGTTCAACACACCACGAGAGTGGAAGGTAGGTTTGGTTCCAAATAAAATCGTATGTTATGGTCGAAATTGCGAAAATAAATTTCTTCCGATTAAAACACAAATTTTACGCTTCAAATCTCGATTTAAAAAAAATGTTTAAGTCCATGTTGCGAATAAGACTTGATTAATACTTATAACAAATCGTCACTGATTTCGTTCATTCACCTCAAGTGTGATTCATGTACAAACAAACAGAAAGAAACTCAAACTTCATGCACCTTCATTTCCTCACACGGTCATTAAAAACGCGTCGAGATACAGTTCCTTAAAAAAATTATCTTGAAATTTACATAATTTTCCATCTATTTAACGCCTTAGCCTATATGCAGTTGATTAAACAAGTTAATACGTTGACTAATTGAAATTTAAATGCATCCGTGTGTACGAGTATCTTTTTGTTTCTTTGTTTTTTTTTTTGTTTTTCTTTTCAAAGCGCACCTAGTGAATAATAAAAATGCCCACGTTGTTTTAGGTTTAGTTTTATAAATAATTTTGCAAAATTTACATGAAAAAAAAAAACCCCAAACAAACTAATTCGTCTTGTTGTGGCGACAACGATGAGGAAGGCCCATTCTTTGTGTGTTTGTCTCATAAGATGACGACGACGACAACGTGAGAGCTCTGCTGATCGAAATATTATTTTGTGTTTAGTTTTATATATTTTTAATAATAGCCAACTTGAAAGAGTCTCTATTTTTAATAACAATCACCCAAGTCTCTCAGTGCTCGAATGTTTGTCATGTTGTACACTATACACCACGATAGCTAGCGTTTGGAATAACTTCTTTCGGTCGGATTTCCCCAAAAAAAATTATTTTGACATCCAAGGGATACGTGCTAAAATAACCCAAGAAATGTGTGTAAATTCAAGATTTTATCCGGTTTTTACCAGTGTTGTGTTCCTAAAAATGTTTCTTTTAAACTAAACAGGTATTCAACAAGTGGAATAATGTTATTTTTGTGACGAAAGCAGTGAAACAAAACAATTTACGTCACAATATCACCAAGTCGAGGTCGAATAAATTTTAGGTGATTCATCTGGTATCGTTGTCGTCGTCGCGTCCACCAGGAATCATGAGATAAAATTGTAGCGCTGATCCTTTTAAACAAAATGAGTAAAACAAAGTACACAGCTGTGCCGATAATTCGAATCGATGCTTTGGATGATGATAATACGATTCCGTATGTGGATCAGGATATCAATGCAAATGGAGGAGTTCATGTGGATGCAGTGATCAATGTTGAAGATGCATCATCTTCTGAAGATATTCCAGTAGAATCCTCGGATGTAAATCAAAGAATAAGGAGTATACGCAAGAATTCTATTTCATTACCGGTTGGACTGAATACATTGGATTTGGAACGATTGCGACAGGCACATGAGACGGTGGACGAGGAGGAGAACGGCTGTCATAGTGTAAGTACAATTGTTGTTTGTTTTAGTTTATGAATTTTCGTTTTATTGTTTCGTAAAAACATTGACAACGGTGATCTTGATGAGGTTCATAATGAATGAGCAAATATTTTTTTATGGTAGAGGTGTTGTTAAATCATTAAGTGATTTGTGTAGAACAATATCGTTTAGTCACGGGAAGCATTGTTGATGCTTCAATTTAAGTCTTTCATCTTCGACGTTCCCGAGTATATAGTTTCGTATTTGTTTGACCAAACTTCCGGGTTCGATCTTTGACCAAAAAAGGTTTGTCATCTCCAACTTGACAACTGAAATTCAAAGGATCGCTTGGTTTGAGATTTGTTATGCATTGTGTTCAAGTTGTCTTAGGAGTTCATTCAAATCTTTGTGCAGATCGCACTTTTAAGATATGAGGCGGGCCCTAGTCCCTTACCACTGCGGCCAAAGGTGGGGCTATTGTGATCGCACTTACTTAACGACTTACTTATGTGTGCGCTACAGGTCGTTGTGAACCTGGCCTCAATGAAAAAGCCTTTTCAATAATTTCGGTTCTTGTAGCTTGTAGCTTCTAGGTGCATGAAATTATGCCCTCCAAGTTGGTAGAGATCATTTTCTACTTGTGCTCAATCACCTTAGATGAGGTCTTCCTCTACTGCGTTGTCTATCTCAGACAAATTTGAAAACTCTGTGGGCATTGGTGTCTATTTGCTTAAAATGTGCAACATGCAGTTTTTCCTTTTGTAAAGCTCGTTATTTTCGTCCTCCAAAGCCCGTTAACTTAAATGAGAAAGAACATTTTACGAAAAAAAATTCGCACGAAACGGCCAAGGATATTTTTATCCGCCTTCGACAGATTCCATGCTCCAGCGCCATAAAGGAGGACTGAGATGATTAAGAGCTTGTATAAAGTCTTCTTAGTTGTTGGGAACAAAGCCTATCTTCCCAGTTACCTTCGCAGCTCAAAGAAACAGCCATTGGTTTAAGCTATACTTCTTTTGATTTCTGATCAGATTTTGTTGTCAAAAGTGTCGTT
Source organism: Criorhina ranunculi (assembly GCA_951813785.1). Classification (NCBI taxonomy): domain Eukaryota; kingdom Metazoa; phylum Arthropoda; class Insecta; order Diptera; family Syrphidae; genus Criorhina; species Criorhina ranunculi. The sequence goes on along the minus strand of OX638385.1, from coordinate 31,428,074 downwards.
CACAGAATCCAATATCCAACAAACGATTCTTCTCTAAACCTTCCAAGTACAATTATTGCGGCCTTTCCAAACTCTGGTGAATATTGGCAAGCTATGGATGGAGGCATTTTCCATTGTCAAATGTATGCAATGAAGCCAAAGTAAGCCCGATGGCTACTCCTTGAAATTATTTAATTTGAGCTGCTTCTTGAATTGGGAAGAAGGCGAGGAAAGAAGTGGTAGGTAGTGCTTGCTTTATCGAGCAGTTCAACATAATACACTGGAGTAGGATTCTATAGCTGATAAAACAGGCAAACTAAGGAATTTTAACATCTTCTTACACTTGGATTCCTTCGACGTTGAGCTTATTTTTAATTGAGTTTCTGGACAACAATTGAACCACTTACAGCAACCTACACTTTGACGTTTAAGGAAATTATAAAAATAAAATAAGCACCTATGTACATCGACAGAGTGAAGACAAGTTCTTAAAATTTTAAATGGAATTCAGTGTGGGCTAATTCAGTTCACAGAATAACACTAACATGTAATGGAAAGATATTGTAGTTTTAGCACGTTCTCTTAACATTTGTTTGTAAACATACAAAACACTTGTTCCTACACCTTGCTCCTTTAATTCAAATTAATTTCTTTGGTTCCCTTACTTTTTGAATTCCTCCTGGTTAAGATTTTGGTCCTTATGTGGAGGGAGAAGATGTTGCTCAGCTTCAAATTTTGTGCCCTCCCATCTCAGAAAGTCAACAATTTCCTCCGATTGGATAACAGCAAAGTCTTAGCGTCGGCATACTTGTGTGACGAGCTCCATCCCTCTTAATGATCACTGATCATTATTTTTAGGAATTTTTGTGCAATTTGCAATCCACCTATAGGTTCAGGCTGGTAAGGGAGATGACTGCACAGTTCTTTACTAGCAATTTAGCCATTTAATTTTTCATCTGCCATTTGTGAGCTACGATCTAGTGCAGAGTCGTCCCCATGAAAGTCATGCTTGAAACATTGGAGCAAGACACGATCTTCAGCATGCCTCCAGACGATATGCTACCCGAATACTGCTTCAACAAGAATTTCTCAATAGTTATCCCTTCAAGGGAGGACTAGGAGAATCACAAACCCCAAATATCACCTTCCGACCTCGTCTGGTATACGAACGGATCCAAAATGGAAACAGAAACTGGTTCTGGAATTTTCGGAGAATCAACAGGTGTGAACTTCTCAGTCAGCCTTGGTGAATTCACGTCCATATTCCAAGCCGAGGTCTCTGCCGTTAATCAGTGTGTGAGACTCAGTCAGTCCTCTCACATTATGGGGAAAATCATATTCATCTTCTCAGACAGTCAAGCAGCCCTAAAAGCATTCGACTCGCCAGACTAGTCCTAGAAACCCGGACCTTGCTAGGAACAATATGGTCATCCTTCACTGACCACCTGCACATAGTGGATTTGCGGGTAATGAAAGAGCCGACGCACTGGCAAAAGACGGCGCGTCAACAAAATTCTTTGGAACCGAACCCGTCTGTGGGGTAGGTAAATCACTCTTCGCAAGACACGCAAACGTGTCTTTGCATGCAAGAATCTAGGGAAGTCTGGCTCAATACACCAGGACAAGCAGGTTCAAAAGTGCTTTCCCGGTACCGTAACAAAAAAAATCGAACTTCATTGTGAACCTCGATAGGAGCAACCTAAGAGCATTAATTGGACTTCTCAGCGGTCACTACCGTCTGAACAAGCATCTACATCGCATCTGGCTCTGGTTAATGCCAAATATCCGCAGAGAAAGTATTCCGTCGTTATAACTTCGGAAGGGTATACTTGGATATTTCTCCATGCAGATCTCAACTTCATTGATTGAGCCCGATTGTTACACCTACCATTGGCCTCTGACAGATGGTATGAATGCATTTTACTTTTCACAGCCTCAAGGGGATCTATCAAGGGTTGGCCTTCGGCTGGCCAGTCAGTAAGCTGCATCCTACACTGTGCTACCAGCTTGGAGGTTTGATTGTCACTAAAAAGTTTTGTTTAGTTTTGTTGTAGTGTTGTGTCGCCTACTGGCTTTCCTGATTGCCGGCAACTCATCTTGGACGACACTAAATTAATCCTCATGTCGCTAGGATCCATCTGAGAAGATTCCCTTACCAGCCCCGCAGTCTATCTTTAAACTGTCGGTGAAGATCACTATATAGTAATATTTTATTACTGTGCGTCCTCATCTGCAGGAAAGTATTTTCAATTATCTCCCACGGCTGTTACCATCTTCGTTGGTAGTCAATCCAAAATTTTGGACATTGGCAACTAGCACCCAGATTATCTCAATACCAGAGACACAGATTGTATTTCGATCATGGAATGGTCCGTTCACCAGCTAAGATAATATTCCAATGGAAGAGGATTCTTGAAGCCACATTCAACAAGCTCGTTGTCTAGAGGCATGCAATTTTCAATCTACGCGATCTACTTTGCTGAAGTCCTGGATTCAACTTCCTGACCCAAAAATTGAAATAGCCGTGGTATGATAAACGAAAGTACTTGTGATTAAAGTTGGTGACTAGGAACATTTGGCTTCAGATTTTCACTTGCTTGACTGTTTATTGTTGTGTATTCGTGTGTATAGAATAAGTTTCGACATAACAACTCGATTTGTGTCAATTGACTATTAATCTGTTTGTTGTCCTAAATTATTCATGCTAATTTCAGCCAGTTCTTCAAACAATGTTCCTAATTTTGTTCATTAACATGCCATCAAACACCTTAACGATCGAAAAGCTTTTATTCGCAAATTAAGAGAGATCAATCCAAGAACTTGTTCTTCTAGTCTTCCTATCTCAGCCGGCATCAAAGATCGTAATTTAATAAATTTACACAACTGACTACCAAATTTCTCCTTCAAAACATGATCGCCTGAAAGTATACCACGAAATGTGATCACTTTAAGAACATTTTGACTCAATTTCTAATTTTCACTCAATAAAATTTCAAGCATTCCCACTCAACTTCATTTCGGCATCGGATCGGATGGCGTCAATCCTTATGAGTTCTTTTGACGGCGGGTGACGCACCATCGGGCTTCGGCCACACGGCTATAAAATGTCAATAAGTGCTCACATTTATTGTGATTGATTGCGAGCGTTTTACTTCTGTTATCGACTTGTATGCATTGGTTGAGTTGGTAATCTGATTTTGTTTGCGCGTTGAGTCAATTAGTTTGTTGTATTTGCTTTTCAATTGTTATCTGTCACAGCAAAGCGTAGCAATTTGAAGTGAATTGTCCCCCCATGGTGGATGTGGAGAATACCAGTGATTAGTTTGTTTAGAGATGTTACATGGGATTGCAATCAGTGGGGAATGTTTGAATGTCTAATGATAAGGGTCCTAGTGTAGTTTTTGTACGAGTTGTAATCTTTTGAATGTTTTGTGATTGATTTTGTAAGAGATAAGAGGTCTAGAGGTTCAAGAAATTAATTAAATGTTAGTGTAAATATTTGTAAAGGAAAAATAAAGGAGAAGCGATGATTTGACATATTTTGAAGCGTTGATGTGGTCCAATGCTTAAAAATGTCCCATTATGACGAGTTTTGGGACAACAAAGTTGATCTCTTCCTCCTCTATAGTTCAGAGGCAAGAATGGGCGAAACATCTCTCGCCTGCATGTACGACGTATAGCGACAAAGGCACAACCTAATCACGACTCCGATAGCTGGAACTTGTGGAATGAATGAAGACCAGCGCTAAGTTCCGGAGAGTATTTGGAGTATTTGACTTCACTGCAGGGAGCATGCACTATTGAGAAGAGACATCAGAAAGCTTGGTGTGCAAAACTGGAGGCAACTACCTAATGATCGAGCTGGTTGAAGAGGCTTGTTGGTAGAGACCAGAAAAAAGTGCTTTTTCCCAAATGGAAATTTACAGGTAAAGGCTTCGACAACAGTTTGCAATCGCATTTTTTTGGCGCTGAATTTCCACGTGGAGATGCTTCTATTTGAGTATTCTCATGCATAGCTTGGTACGAGTCAGGGTTTGTCTGAAAATCTAACAAGTTGGAGCAGTGTTTTATATCAAGAAGTTCGGTCTGTTGTTGTTAAAATGTCTTTTAGCTGGCCTCGTCGATATCGAGTTGTAGATAGAGAATTGGTGCTACAAATTTGATGATCTTCGTCCTGCCAGTAGTCTGTACAACGTGTAAACATTCGACAACGAGTGGATGTAGTAAAAAAGAGGATAGACCTCAGTGAAGGAATTCACCAACATCGCCTGACTGTTCAGAGACGATTATCCTATGATCACTGTTTCACAGATATGTCGTCTGAAAGAATGTCACCAGAATTACACCAGCCACGCAAATGTTAACCCGACTTTCCTTACATTTAAGACTTGCTTTAGCCAGAATCTGAACCTGGACAGAATCATTACTATGGACAGCTAAGAAATTAGACGGGAGTTCTGGCGCTGAAATATAAAAACGTTTGGCTTGACTGCTTTCCAAACGACGTCTATACCGACAGTCAGACTGCACTTAAGACCTTTCTCAATCCTTCGATTCATCTTAGGGCACAATAGAATAACAGGAAATAAGATTTATGAAGAATTTACTAGACGAAGTTCAGAAGAGGATTTCTTAGTCAATGTTCTTGGTTAGGAATTGCATTTGCTGGTTCTCTAGTAAACACAATCCAAGGTGGTATGACCTGGGGGTAGCTTTCTTGCTATTTCCAAACAAACAAACATTTCAGCGACTTACAAGTTTCTACGGACCACCAAGCACCTCAGAGTGTTAGGTTTAAGTGACATCACCATCTGCTACCATCTCAGACGAAAGGCGATGCTCTAAAGAACACAGAGCCTGTGCCGAGTGCCGGACGAAAAACAGAGCAGATACTTCATCGAATATTCGGCTCTGTTTGCAAGGAGGGTTTATGGAGGAGAACATATATGCCGCAAACTCTAAGAAGAACTGTACAAAGATGTGGATGTATCTAGTTTGAATAACTGTATTCAGCTGCACATATCAAGCGAATAGACTAAACGTTCCACAAGAATCTTCGAATTACAGCCTTTAAATTCTAGACGACCAGGAAGACTGATCCTCCATTATAAGGGACGAGCTTTGGCGCATACTTTGACCTGACAAACTGGCAGTTACATGCCCCAGTTTGAAGAGGATCCTTTACTTAGTTAGTAAGTAAAGGTCTCAGGTGATTACAACTTCTAACTTTGTATTGTATGTAAGTGTATCAAATTAAACATCAAGATTGAAATCTTACCAACACAGTCTACCCGACTTAATGATGTTTATAGTCCAGACACGCCATTTATTACGTCATGATTGACCATGAGAAGTCCAACTTAAGTAACAGTTGAATCAACTCAAAAGTCCCGCAGTCGATTTAAGTGAATTCAACCTTAACAAACTAATTTCATGGAAATTTCTTTATTTAATTGTTGCCAAGTCAATACTTAATTTTGCACTTAAATTCGATTGAAAATCTCAGTTAACTAATCGTGAACTCATGCAACAGAGGATACTGACTTGCAGGTGTAAATGAATTCCTAGAATTCTACGTAATCAAAATTGTAATGCAGGATTTTAATTATTTTGTCATTCCATCTATGTCTAAGCATAAGCATCAGTAAAACACTTGTGGCACATTCCAACTAAAAGGTAGTCCCCAGTCCGCACTGTAGTAACATGTAACAAAAAGTGAAACATTTATTTCTAGTCACATACTCATAGGCGCAAACTAAATTTTGAGGAAAATAATTTTGTAGCTGCGTCATGAGTATGTTCTCAAGACCGAGACCAAAAAGTAAAGTGTATGCACGAAAGTACTGTATAGCAATTGTGCATGTGTAGGTCGTATTTGCAATCTCGCGAGCAAGTGCATGTGAAGGAATTCCCAAGGCAAATCGGTTAGTGTACCATATAAGGAAACGAACCATATAAGGAAACTATAACGCACGCAAACGCTCGGCTTAACATCACTCTCCTCTGGGTTCCCGGCCATAGTAACACAGAGGGGAACGAGAGAGCCGACGCGTTAGCCAGATGTGGTTCTACCTTGGATGCCTCCCTTGCGGAGTCAGTCTGCTCCCCGATGGGACTCATCAAGGGCAACATTTTCCAACACATTCTCTCAATTGCCAACTCTTGGTGGAAAAGTTCAGCAACCTGTGCCATATCCAGACAGCTATGGCCCACCTACAATAAAAACAAAACGAATGACCAAATCAATAGGAACCGCATCGAGACAGCAAGAATCAAAGTGATTAGCACGAGCCACTGGCCAATTGATCCACACGCTGCCAAGTTAGGCATCCCGTTTAACCCCCACTGTCGTAGTTGCGACAATTCACACGAAAAGGCATCGTAATTTCACTTTCTCTGTGACTGCTCGGCATTTGCTAGAGCCAGAGAGAGCATTCTCAGAAAACCCTTTTTCAAGGAACTTTCTGAGATTTCCAACATAAAATTCAGCAACATTATCAATTTTCTCAACTCCACAGGATAGATATGAAAACTACACTCTAAGCTACACCCATCAACATCCAGGTCATGTGAGTTGTGGTATCAAAACGGCGCATCCGCGCTACTTGTATCTCTGGCAGGTTCACCAGTTTTAACCACGTCTACCTACCTCACTGAGCGCCTGCTTTCCTGAACGCCCTTGCTTGCAAATTTGAGCGTGAGTGTGTATGCTGCTAAAAAAGACCCAATTAGTTCAATTAGCCCGCAAGAAGGTAGAATAAAATAGACCAAATGGTATCATAATGGAGCTCCGTAGATCTAAGTGGGTTTCTGTACAGATAGCCACCCTAACCTAACTTAGCGTAATATTGCATTGCCTTCTGGGACGTTTAGCGATTTATTTTTGTAGTTCAGTGATTTTTTTCGATTTTTGTATACAGGATCTGGCGACTTTCAAACTTTCAAATGGTCTGCTGTGGCAACATTGAAGCGGGAGACCGACTTAGAACAAGGACGAAACGTTTTACTTTAAAGTGACGATAAAGAAATTTCACTTCTGGTGCGCGTAGGTATATTTTTTGCTATGGTTGTCAAGTCAACTGTCAATTTTCATACTTTATTTGACATTTGTCATTCAGTATACCTTGGTCATCAAATATTTTACATTTAATTAAACGCCTAAAAACCCACTGTTCTGTTCACATAAACAGACTCTATTTGAGTCACTGTATCACATCTGTCAAATGTCACAACAGGATAAAGTAATGATAAGTTAACATGCGTTTTATTATACAAATTAATTAAAAACTGATTAATTTGACTGTCATCGTAAAAATCTACTCAATCAATAAACAGATTTCACTTGTTTTGTTGATTGATCTCATTATCACTTAACCCTGAACCCGAACTTTGTAAATAAAACGAATGAAGGAACAAGATAATTTCATTATCAATTAATCAATTTATCATAATTTGCTTGTAAATAAAAATTAAATTAAATTTTTAAGTTGACCAGCGTAGCACAGCACTTTTTTTTTTGTTGACATTCCACTGTCCGAAAGTTGTTGTCAGTTTTTTTGTTAGTGTAAGCAAATCACAGTCGAATGAGGATCATGCCCTCATTGTCTTGAAGGAGGGAAGTGGACTGTCGGACTTATTAACATTTGTTCAGCTTCATCGATGATGCGGCAAATTGATCTAAAGACAACGTAACAGACAGAGTGAGAAGGGAATGTGGGAAATCACCGTCAATTAGAACAGAAGTGAATTTTTGTTCCGTTGTTGAAGACCGACCACCCTCCCCCCTCCTCAACAAGCAGTTATTTTTTTTCCATTCCACCAAACTATTGTCAGCATAGTGTGGCAGCGAGTAATATGAAAGCCAAGTGATCGAGGCGTCTGTGTCATCGATTGACTTTTAGTACCCGCGCAGAGTGTCAACGGAAATGGTCGATAAAGCAAGATAGACGCTTCGTCTGAAGTTCACGCCGCCGCCACCGGGCCGTATAGAGCAGTAATTAAAATAATTTCCCCGTTATTTAGTTATTTTCAAGTGATTGAGTGTAATCGAATTAAGTCGTTGACGTTCGGTAGTGGTAGAGAAGAATATCAAATTACAAATTGACACTATTAACTTGTGGTGACATGAAAAGTGCATCGACTGTCAGAGGAGTTTTTGCATAACATGGCTAAAATTGAAACAAAAAAATTTTTATTCTTAAACGCTGATGTTGACAAACAAGAAAGTCGTCTGAACGCTGCAGATTCAAGAGAGGAGAGTTCGAACAGTTTACTGGATAAGGCAGGTACAGAGTGTAATACCTGCAATTAAGTATCGGACGAATAAATCGATTAGCAATCGATTGCATCACTATGGTTAATTGTTTGGAAAACAATTTTTATTGCTCATGAATTCTATGACGGGCACCTTTGCAAGATCAAGTCAGAAACAGAGTCTGCCTAGAGATAAGAAAATTTGATATGAATTTCAATCAATATTCGTGCTTCCAGAGTTCATTGTCTTGTCTGCATCGATCCAACTATATGGGAACTATGCTGGGAACTAAAAAACTGACGAGATATAGATTCAGAGCATCATGATTCAAGTTGTTTATTTGCGTAGAGCTAACACATTAGGTGTTTGTGGAATCTAATTTACAGATACACAGTGTTATCGTGTAAATGGCCTTGTCGGGTTTTAATTCAAACAAAAATGGATGAATATACCCTCCTAACAGCAATGTGCTTCAGGGGAAGTCCTTCTAATCGTTAAGTTACATAAATGAGATGGATACAGATCTCGTCGAGCTCTAGAATCATTCTTTGGTTGATTGGCGTACATAAGTGATTTTACATAACCTCACAAGAAGAAGACGAATGACATCAAATTGCTACTTTTTTGATTTTTATTCAAATAATTTGCGCTCGTTTAAGGGTGGTCGCTGTGACTCAGTTGAACTGTTCAGCGAATTGACACAGACACGAGCCAGCAAAAACAGGGTTTTCATTGCGACAGCTCTAGGCAGATAATGGCAATCCGCTTCTGAATTCACCGTTCGGAGTCGGCAATAGCGATGTAGGTCCCTTCCATTCTTGTGAAAATTATAACAAACACAACCTGAATGGTTGCGAGAACCTAGGTGTTGGTTCTCTATGAGCTGAAGCTTCAAATATTTGTGTTTGTGAAGCATGAAATGAATTCAGAGAAGTAGGAGATACCGATGAACATTGGCTTTAAATGCATGCGACTTGTAGTGATAACGAAACATTCATGCATGCCACTAGAATGGGTGTCCCTTCCCAAGACGAGAAAGAGCAGGAAATGGTTAATCAATCAATCAAGGATGAGAAGGCAAACCCTAGGAGAGTATTTCTACGAACACCTTAGCGAAATAGTATGTATGTAAATTTGGCACGACAGCTCATAGAGGAGCCAAGGCCTAGCTTCTCACAACCATTCATATTATGCGTGTTATATTCTTCGCACGAATGTAGCCTCCATTCTTGTTCTACAGTTTGAGAAGCTTTTTTATGACAGGTTTGTCATGCCTGCGAAGACGTGGTGGTTTTTGAGAATCGAACCTGTGCTTCTCGCTTAGCAGTCGAACGCACTAACCAATAAGCCACGGCGACCACTAGCCAACCTCGAAATTTTTCTAAATGAGTAGCTTTGTCTGTGGGTCGGGAAAGGATCTGCACCGACACGGCTACCCATAGTTCCTTGAAAAAAGCTGAGGTATAATCTCATCAATCACTCATTGCATCTTGGTCTTGAATTCGTAAATTGTTTGTGGATTCACACAAAAACAAATGGAAATTGTTGCTCCAATAAACCAATTGCTTCTCGGGCAATTTGACTAATCGCGCCGTCATGTTGGAACCACATTTCGTTCGGATTCAACATTTCCGGTGAAATCTTCGACCTAATCACATCGCTTGCCCGAAACCATAAGAAAACTCAGAATGAGATAAAGGGCAGGAGACCATCGCAAAGTGGGAATTATCCACCTACAGCAATGTGTCTCAAAAGTCACGACAACAGGCACTCAGAAAGAGGAATAGGTACCTTACCTGTAGACGAGTTATTTCGAAATATGAATTCATCTCTCTATTCGCTTTCCAAATCCAAAATCCCAAGTAAATATGCAAAAACCACTTAAAATATTCGATATATTAAAAATTCCCGTCGACCATTTGTACAAATGCTATTTTGTTGTAAAAATGTTGCTCCGGATACGGAAACCCCAGTACAATTTTAAATTCAACAATTTGAGGAGAATTTCTACTTTCCATTGGCAAATTTGGGTTCCAAACGATGGCCAACAATTTACAATAAAGATTTACACTAGTTTTGAAACATAATTTTGCACTTTTTCACATAATTTTTCAATGTTTTTGATAAATTTCAAATTTCCGTCGACCATTTGAACAAATGTCATTTTGTTCTTGTAGAACTTTTGCCCGGATACGGAAGCTCTAGCGCTTCGCTGGCAATTCGATTTTAAATTCAACAATTTGAGGTGCATTTTCATTTCCCATGGACAAATTTGTGTTCAAAAAGATGTGTTATAATTTAAAATATAGACTTACATTAGTTTTGGATCATAATTAACACTTTTTTAGATAATTTTTCACAAATTTCACTGTTTCAAGTAAACCACCATTTAAATGCGAATGACAGATCAGACAAATGGCGAAATGAAATCCACAGAGAGTGTGTTCCATGCGATCTATAACAATGACGTCATGGGATGCGAAACTTATGTTTTTTTTTATTTTTACACTTTTTTAACATTTAAACGGGAAATAACAACAAAATATTATTTGTTTATTTACTAAACACTTAAAAGAAATTATTTGAAACGATGTCCAACTTTATTTATTCGAAAATGATGATTTTTAAGGAATTTTCACATGTTCACGAGTTTTAGCTAAAAAAATGGAGTCAAGTGATAAATGAACTAAGCGGAGTTTTTCGGCTGATTTTGTGCAATTTGGAGAAATTTTGGTTTTAATATTTTTTTGCGTAAGTTTTATTGATTTTGGATGAGAAAAATTTGGAAATCTGTTAGAATATTGAAAAGGTACTTTAATAAATTTTGGTGGAGACGAAAGCGCCCATTTCTTCGGCTTAATACAAGCTTAACAATCTTAAACTGACTTAAAATTAGACTTAAACTAAAATTTAAAACTAAGATTTATTGGAGCGGATTTAAAGCAAGGGGTGGAGCGTTTGAAATCAAAAAATATCAGGTTCGAGTTAATCTTTCGTAGCATACGGGAGATTCATTCATTCCACCCATAGGCTGTGTGGTGGGTTTGGTAGATAGAAGAGATGAGGGGTTCATAGATTACGAGGGTTAGTGTTGATGAAAACAGAGTTGTGAAGTGACGCAGTCAATGTGACCGATGAATGAAGAGAATGTCGGCTGCATCTCTGCGTTCCTCAAGGGTGTTTAAGTTAATTAGGTTGAGGTGGTTTTGATAAGGAGGGAGAATAAAAGGGTCGTTCCAGGGCAGACCTTGGAGAGCAAATCGAGGAACACGGCGCCGGATGCTTTTGATTCTCGAGACAGGCACACTCGGGACCACACTTGACTGGCATACTCTAGGCTAGGTAATATAGAGAGACCTGGTTACGTATGGGTCGGTGAATTCGTAGGATCACCGTTTTACAAAGCCTAATACAGAGTTGGCCTTAAGGATTATCTCATCCATATGTAAACGGAAATTGAGTTCCCTCTCACACAAAATGACGAGGTCGCGATGAGATTGAACGGAAGAGACAGGTTGATTGTGCAGAAGGTAGAGTCGGGGAGGAGATCGGTGCCGTTTATAAGAAATGGTGATGGATTGGCATTTGGCTATATTTAATTTCATGCAATTTTCGAAGCACCAAATCGAAGTCTTGTTGAAAGAGGATAGAGTCTTGTGATGAGGAAATGATTTTGAAAATTTTGTATCGTCGGCGTAAAGGAAGACGGACCAATATTTGATGATCCTATCGAGATCGTTTATAGTTAGTATGAAAAGAAGGAGACCTAGATGACTGCCTTGTGGAATACCAGAGGTGACTTAAAAAAGGAGCAAAGTAGGTGGACCTAAATCGAACACTGTAAAAACGGGTTTCCAGGTAAGAAGATATCCATTTCAACAGTATAAGTTCGATGCCGATGGCAGACAGCTTGGAAAATATTAATTGATGGGAGATTTTATCAAAAGCCTTGCTAAAATCGGTAGCAATAACGCCGACTTCGTTATCATTCTCGAGGGCTGAGAGGGCAAATGATCGATTAGGTTTGTGGTAGTTGACTTACCTTTCAGAAAATTATGTTGTCTAGGGGAAATACCAGATTTGCACTGAAAGCTTAGAGCTTCATACAAGAGACTTTGGGTACATGGGAGAGTTTAGCAATGGAAAGATAGTTGGTTATTTCATTCTTCGGTCCTTTTTTGTGGATCGGGATTATGAAGGATGTTTTCCAAACCTGAGGAAATGCTCAGGGAGGGAGAGAATGAGAAATATGGCGAGGTGACCATCTGGGCCGGGTATGAACTCGTCGTTAAGTTGTTGTAACTTATGTTCGATAATAGACGGGTCGAAGCATATTTTAGAATGTCTAATAAATATCGGAGGCAATTAAAAAATGGATAAGGAGTCACAGTTTGCCTTTATATGTTATGCACTCATTTTTAAACTTATCACAAACGACGAAAAACCAAGATCAAATTGGAAAGAGTGTTTGAAGCTCCTTGAAGGCGATAGTTTCCGTGAAATCTCCTTAAAAATAACCGATCGTTTTGCTGCTTTACACGGTAAATACATTTCTTTGGGATTTACATACTTACTTACATATGATGGCTTAACAGTCCGACATGGACCTAGACCTCAACCAAAAAGCGTCTCCAACCAACTCGATTGTTAGCCAGCTGCCTCCAAATTTGCACGCTAAGCTGAGGTCCCTATCCTCTCTTGCGTGCGCCATCTTAGTCGCTACTTTCCACTACTGCGTTGTCCCTCCGGGGTAGATTTGAAGATTCTCTGGACGCTGGGGCTGGTGTTCATAGGGCGTATGAACGTACGTGCCTAGTCATTTTAGTCGTTGTATTTGGACTCTTCTCGCTAAGTCCATACAGTTTATTGTTCATTATTGTATCTTGTCCTCCAGACGAAATCATAGATCAGCCGAAAAAATGTACCCTCAAAACAACCTACCGCAACTTCATCTATTTTCGACAAGTCCATGTGCCAAAGAGCAGGACTGGGATGATTAAGGTCTTATATAGAGTCACTTCAGTCGTCCGACAAAGGGATTTATTACTCAATTGCCTTCTTAGCCCAAAAAAACAGCGATTGGCAAGAGATATTCTTCGTCTGATCTCAACATTGGTGTCTTTGTCTGAGTTAAGAGCCGAGCTTAGGTAGACAAAGTCCTCAACTGGCTCAAAATTATGCATATCTGTCGAATGAGGTTCCATCTGAGACGTCGGTTGTATGTGTCCTTCTTTGTTGTTTTGGCGTCATTGATCGTTAAATCAATCTTGGCCACTTCCGTGACTAAGGCGCTACTGACATCACTACTAACGTTGTCAATAAGTATTGATGCAGCATATAAAAGAACCGTTTCACTGTCAAAAACATTAAAGAAAACTAAATCGATTGTAATTGTCAATGTGAACTTGTTGATTGATGCAAACATTGATAAGTATAAGAACAATGATCGTGTGAAGGGGCCCTTAAAAGTCGCAAGAACAGCAAGATCTTAGTACTATTTATAAATAGTACTAAAAGTATTCCCACTTGTTTAGTTTTTACATAAAACTTGGGGGAACTCAGCAATAATTTTAGAAATAACGATTTTTATATTCGTTGGTATTACAAGTTCAATTATTTTTAAGTGCAACATTTAATTTTGTCATATAAAACTTCATTTTCTAAAATTACAAAATTATCCCTTAAAATGAGTGAATAACATGCGAGATGTTGTCAATCGGTAGTGTTGAGTTTATCCGGACAATAACAACAGTCTTTTCATTCTAAACTGACATTACTTTGTTGAAAGTGTTCATCAAAATGGTTTCAACTTTTACATATTTGTGTCTAATAAAATTAATTAATTTTTAATTTGAAAATAATTTCCTTTGGTTAATGTATTTCTAATTTTATTTTATAGACTGGCGATGACATTTCCAGTTCTGTCACATTCAGCGTACCAGAGAAAACTGTCACAACTTTTGCTTGTGACAAAGACGACAATGGGGAAGAAAATGGACAAAGACCGGTGCATCGGTGAGTTCTAAAATGTTGTTAAATATTGTTTTGAGTCGGCTTATGTTTAGGAAAGAAACGGTAAAAAGGTGTACAATCGATTCTATTCACTATTCACAATGTCGCTGTCAATTTGGAAATCTATCTAAAAGATCAAATGTCAGTGTTGAGTGGATGAATTTCTTGTAGAATTGACATCAGAGCAGAAGGAGTAAAGTATATTTTGCATGGTTGCGCCTGGAGGTGAGGAATCTTCAAAAGATGCCAATGGTCAGTACCATTTGGATATGCCCGATTCATACATCTGACGTGACAATGTCATTGTACGCCTACTGACTAAATCTCACCCCTCAGAGAGGCACTATGAGGACTTCTCATTTTTTCATATTTGTGACGACTACGACTAACTTTCCTTAACAAGTTGTTTACGCTGCTGTTGTGTTAATCGCGTTGGGTAGGTAGCTTTCCAGCGAAGGCACCTACTCATACCGTCATAACATGCGAACGATCTTGTTCTTTGTTGTCGACGCTCGAAGTTTGTCACTTCCAGAGTTCGGATTATTTCGTTATTGCAGTGAACATGAAGATGAGTACAAAGTTTGCGAACAAAATTTGTTACTTCGTCCCTCAATGTAGTAATTCCTAAGCTTCTGTGAATATTGCTATTCCTTACATACCATGGAGCATTCACGATTGCTCTTAGCGTTTTGTTTTGAAATGTTTGTAGTAGAACTACATTGCTTGGGTTGGTACAGCTCCAAAGTTGTATACCGTATGTCCAGGACGATTTAAGCACTTGCTTAAACAGAAGCAGTTTGTTGTATATGCTTAGCTTCGAGTATCTTCCGAGTAGCTAATACATTTCTCTAAGTCTGATCTCGAGCTCGTCGCGCTATTTTTTAACGTGTGACTTCCACTTGAGTTTTCCGTCTAGAGTCATTCCTAGGTATTTTGCCTCGTTTGCGTACAGTATTTGTACCGAGTTAATGGAAATAGGTAAATTGGTTACCTTTTTGTACGTAAAGTTGACATGTGTTGACTTGGTCTCGTTAAGGACGATTTGCCAGGTCTTTGTCCACTCGCGCACTTTGTTAAGACCCGCTGTAGTTTTCCTGTTGATGATTTTAACTGACACATCCGTTGCGAAAATAGCCGTATCGTCTGCGAACGTCGCTACGATGACGGTCCCTTTGTCTTGTGGTATATCTTGTGTGTAGAGCAAAAACAGAATTGGACCGAGAACGCTACCTTATGGAACACCGGTGTGGATTTCTTTGAATTTCGAGTATTCAGTCCCGTGTTTGACACGAAACAGTCTGATTTCAAGGTAGGATTCCAATACTCTGTACAATTTTTCTGGTAAGATTACACTTAGTTTATACCCTAGGCCTTCGTGCTAGACCTTGTCGAAGACTTGCGACACGTCGAGAAAGTGCTAGAGCATATATTTTTCTCTTCTAGAGCTCTTTCAACTTCGGTCGTTATTCGATACACCTGATCGATTGTGGAATGTTTCACCTGAAAGCTGTCAATCATCGTTCGAGGAAAGATAGCGTTTTTAAAACTTTCAATTCATAATCGCTGTTACGAAGATTGTTATCAAAACATATACAGAGGATAAAAAGTGTCAGCTTCGGCTGTGCTCGTACTATTTATGGATAAGGATAATGGTTCCAGATTTTGGATTTCGTTTAAGTGACAGAAGAGAACATTGGATTTTGGACACATTGAATTCCACTTTATTGCTTGAAACCTGTGATGTCGAGGTCGGAGAGGTTCAAGAGGCTTAACAAACGTTGCCGATTGTCTTTTACAACGAATTAGGATACAAATATGAGAAGCAATGATATTCTTCCGTTTCAAGTGACCTAGGCATCTAATTTGATATTTTACAAGATTATCAACCAAGCTTACCATGTCATCTTAAGGATGTTTCTCTTTCAGAATCCTCAGCCTCCTTCCAATGTGTATCTTAAATTATTTTAGCTTAAAAATATTCCAAATTCTTACTTAGCCCAGGTGGCTTCTTCTAGTACTCTAGCTAAGACTTTTAAGCGAAAATTTGGTCTTTCTTGTTATTTCAAACGTAAGGACTGGAGTTGATTCATAAACCCTTCTCGCACACATGACAAAATATGTTGAAAAATATGCCTGCTCTGCTGGCTGAATCATTACCCATCTTCCGGTTAGGAGTTTTGTCCATTTGTTTTGGATGGAATCCTTTCTTTTACACCTACCACATCAGGGGTGGCCATGGTGTAGTGGTTGCATTATCGCTTGTCACACTGAAGGTTCCAGGTTCGAATCCGGATGTCACAGAAAAAAAGTCTGTCAATGGCGAAAAAAGCTGACGTCAACTCTACTGTATAGGCATAACACTGACAGTAGGGTAGGCAATGGCTTAAAAATGTTGATCATCCTAATGCCATCCGGGATGTTCGAAAGAAATACTGTGAATTATAAGCAATGGCAACAGAACCAATAATTCTCCCCAGTCACTCTGGACACCACCCTCAGAGCAAAAAGACTGAAACCTAATACCACCTGAGTTTCCAAATCACTACACCAACACTAGCGCTATGTGAATAGCATCATAAGGGTATTCATAACCCCTTCAGCGCTTGTGAATTATAAGAAAAAATCGTACCCAATGCGATTAGATATTCACTTACATATGTACATGCGGCCATTGCCACTTGTTTAATTGTTCTTTGACCGTCATTTGTTGGCCTCTTTGGCACGATCGATCTGTCAATTACATTGATTGGTGGTCGCACTAAAAATATCCCTACACCGACTAAAATAGAATACCAATACGCAATCGAAAAGTTTCACACTCGCATAAAAGTCAAGTTCCGAAGTCAATTCAAAAATTGCCGATCAAATAAATCAAGCAACGACACCGTTTGCTCGCCACGCACCATTCAATATCAATTGTTAATTTATTCACACATCGGGCAACTTCCAGCTACGAGAAGGGGAACAAAATCTGAAGTAAATGTGCCTTAATGTAATCAATTTACTCTCTAGAAACTTCTCATCGAACCAGGCCTGCCGGACTTACTGTCCATCCACAGAGCACATGCAATTTAACCTCTCTTCTCCGTGTGGAGAAATCTTATCCCGGTTTCTTTTTCTTTTCGTTTCTCTCTTGTAGTCTTCAGTGAAACTGTATAATTCCCCCGGAACTTTAGCCAATTTTATTATGAATATCTCATACGATTCGCCAGTAGATACAACATATCTTTAGCATGATACAGTCCAGTAGCAGACAAACTAATAAAATTTAATAAAAAGTATATATAACTAACTAAAGTACACCGACTTATGTAGTTACTTGCTAACGTACGTGTGCCAGATATCTCATATCATATTCCTCCTCCTCCTCCTCCTTAGCTCTGAGTAAACTGAGGTATATGTAATTGTATCTTAAAGTCAACTTATTGCGGCTGCTCAAGCTACTTCGGACATATTTCTCTCTCACAATCCAACTAGTGTCGCAAGAGAACCGCGTCTGATAAGATCGTTTCATATAGTAATCACGCCCTGATTATTCTAAAACTTGGATTTACTTCATTCATTTGATGGTAATTATTTCTCATCTGTACACTTAGTTGAAGTGGAAAATATTAGATACAAAATTGTAGCGGGGTCATTTACAAAGTGCGCGCGGTACGTTTCTTTCCGGTGCAAAAAAAAAAGAATTTTTAATTCAATAACATCGTATCTAAGATGACTTGTAAGGGGATTTGTTGGAAAAAAAAAATATATATATACAAGTGATGGAACCGAATAAAGATACATCATAGTCGTCGACCTCCTCAGGAAATCTCTACAAAAAAAAATTAAAAAACAGTGAGATTGTGTCGGAATATACATACGAACAAGTAGATACATTAATTGTCGGTATATCTTTCTTTTCCTTTTTTTTTAGAATGGAATCTCCTATTATCATTAAAATATGTAACCGATTTGTAAAAGCTTTAACCGGCCTCTTTATCGCTTTGAATTTGTTTATAGTGAAACTGATAAGAATTTTACTTTCGAAAACAAAGCAAGCAACTACGAGTATGTACATACAAATGTGCAATTGCATTGTTTAAATTACACGTAATCGAAATGACTAAATATGCATATTTTGTGTATTTATCAGTGACAACATACAGAAAGTATTTTTATTTTTTTTATAATCAAACAAAAGGTGTTGCGGTGTATTCGATTGAACAAGTGCAAAAATTAATTTAATTCGAACTCGAGTTTCGAACATTTTTTGCTCTATTTAATGAATCTCTCAAGCATTTCTATGAATTTTTGGATCGTTTGTTGTCTCTCCACACTGTAGGTGTTTGCACAGTTGTCTACACGCTTCTTCCTTCCTACCAGGGCTGTTAAAGAATGCAATCATTGTAGAATGCATTCCTTGAAGTCATACTTAGAATTCATATGGATTTGTTTCAATTCAAAGACTTCAATTTCAAAAATAGAATTCACCATTCATTTTGAAGTGATGATTTACCAATCATCTTCTCCAATCATAATCTTGAAGTCAAAATGAATGCATTCATTGAGATTGCTCTGCATTCATTGAAGTCTTTGAAGTCATTTGAAATCATTGAAGCCATTGAAGTCATTGAAGTCGTCTAAAGACATTGAAGTCTTTGGTGAACTTTGGTTCTTTGATAGAAAAATTCTTCGGGGGATCGCTGGGCAACTCAAACAGACCGGACCTTGGATCACCCGAAGGATTTTTCTCTCAAAAGAACCAGGACAATCAAAGACTTCAATGAATTCAAATGACTTCAAATGACTTCAAAGTGACTTCAATGACTTCAGATGACTTCAAAGACTTCAATAACTTCAGATGACCTCAATTCCTTCAAATGACTTCAATGGCTTCAAAGACTTCAGTGACTTCAGATGACTTCAATGAATGCTACTGACTTCAAAGTGACTTCAATGAACGAAGGGCAAGATTATGACTGGAGAAAATGATTGATAAATCATGACTTCAAAATGAACGATGATTTATGTTTTTATGAAGTCATTAAATTGGAATATATCTCAGTGAAGTCAAATGATTTAAATGCCAAGATGATTGCATTCTTTTACAGCTCTGCTACCAACCACGATCTTTCAATTCCATGATCAGTTCTTCGAATTGTTGAACGTTTCCCTTTTTTGGTCGCTTCAAGTGCTTAATGTCTGACAGAGTTTCGAATTCCAGAAACCAAAGCAATTTTTTTCGAACTTCACCACCTAGTGTCAATGCAAACAATATCACGAGACAATAGCATGCACTGGAACAACTAGCGCGATGAAAACAACGCCAACAGCTTGATTGGAAGCAATTCTAAGGACTCCAAATCCATCTACACAGATGGGTCAAAAATGGACATGAGTTTAGGTGGAGGAGGATATCACTATTTAAATTGACAGGCGTCTATAAAAGCACTAAGTGTACGCAGAAACCATTGTCGGTTGTAAAGTGTTGTCGTGAAGAACTTTGGGCCCCGTGCAAGTAGCACAATGTAAAACTCTGCTGGCCCCTGATCACAGTGGAGTACCAGGTTTTGAAACAGCTGATGAAAAAGCTAGAAAGGGTTCAGCACTAGAACAAGAGCAAGCAAGCGATATGGTTAAACCTCCATTTTGCAACTTAAGAGCAAAAATTGCAAAAGAAAATCCTTAACGCAAGCAAATAACACGTATGAATCATTAACCATCTGTAAAGATCAAAAAGGATGTGAGTTGTGACCAGAGTGTGACAGAGTGAGGACGAACAAAAAAATACAAACGCAAAGTCGCTGTCAATGCTGGCCTATGTGTTTACCGGCTAAAATATCAAATTGTCATGAGAAGCTTTTTCAATCGGTCTATCAGACTGAGGTCATGCGAAAAAAGGCGACTGAGGCATAGTTTAACTACTTTGCGTGGTTAGCAATGAATGGAACACAGCTTGAATGTAGACAGTGAATCCCGCTTATTGGCAGACTTTTCATCGAGCCCGGCCACATCCAAAACGGCGATGAGGCTCAGGTATAGATTGAACCAGAATCTATTTCAAACATCGCCGACATATCCGAACGCGTTGTTGACAAATTATACACGAAATGTGTTGCCAGCGCGGTTGTACTCGTACTCAACGACCCTTAGGTTAGGTTAGGTTGAAGGAGTGGCTGCACTTATGTACAACCTCACTCGGATCTCACTAGAGATACCTAAAAAAAATGGAACAGATTATTATTTTTATCAGTTGACCTCCCTGAACCAATCCGAATTCCGAAGGAATTGTTGGATGGTTCTCGGTGGCAGTTCGCCCAGATCACTGAAGAAATGCTCTTCGAGGGTTGTCTTCCTGCTTCTGCTAAGGCTTGGGCATTCAACGACCCTTATATCGGCCTTGTTGCTCCGAATAACTCAGCCCAGATATCTGGTAGGTCCCTCCTATACAAAAAGTCCATGAGTTCACGCTGCATGGGACGTTGTTTGAAAAGTAGATGGTTGAGGCGCTAAGGCCAATCGCCTAAGTCAATTTTGAAGTATTTCCTCCCGTTTTCTTCTAGCTGCTTTCCATTTCGCCCCGCCAGCCAGTGCCTTTTCGATTTTCCAGAAGATATGGCTCAATTTTCCAGGCTGTTTTACTCAGACTTGGCCATTGAGAGAAAGTGCTGAAGAATTCTTCCCTTGGTGAGTCCTATCGGAGAGCAGACAGACTATCTGCGCAAGTAAACCATCAAAGGTTGAGCCACATCTTGCTCTCAATCCTGTTGCTATGGCTGGAAACGCAGAGGAGGGTGATCTTATGTCCACACACTGTTCTACTAATTAAGAGAACGTCGTGTGTAAATGGAGCTGTTTAATGGCAGCCAGTTGTTTTTCGTTGTGGAACTGAGACATACCATCTCTAATCGCTAGTTACGAAACGTAATAGTCTAGCAGAAAAGTTCAGAAAACAGAATGACAGATGTCACAAGTGAAAATATAATTTTATATAGATACTTTATTGAACACGATTATCTCATAATTCACTCATCCATCCATCAGCAGACTAGATTGCGCCATGATTCCTATTAAATGACCCTAAGTAGCTTGCGAAGGCGATAACAAAAACATATGACAATTTAAAATGACGACTTGTTTAACTCTTAGTGCCGCTCACTAAATTAATTTTAAGTGAACACGAACATGTGCTAAGGCTGTGAATTGCAAAATTACGATGAACTTCATTTTATCAACTAGCGCGCAACAGGCTTGCATATTAATTCTTAATAACCGGTTAAAACTGTGGATACAGTGAATGAGCAACACACCTGTTTACATGTTTGTTTTACTAGACTTAGTCACTCCTTGGGTTTTCATTTAATATAAGAACGGGTCTAGGTTTATTTTTAATTAATAATTTTGAAGAGAAATAAAAATAATTTTGAAACCGGTACAGCTCAATGAAAACGGACTGATGAACATAACAAGACTGGGAATGCTAATAAGCTTAGAAATTTCAATGGAGACAAGGAGAGGGAGAGAGAAGCTTTGGAGGGATTAATCATCCATTTTAAACTTCAGAAGAAGCCTAGGTGATTTCTGACATTCTGGTGGGACTACGAACCCATCGTCCATCTTTTGTTGAAATCAATTCCAAGAAAAGTATTCCTACATGTGGATTCGGATGACAGATCCTTAAGCCTTTGGGTGGCCATGGTGTAGTGGTTGCGTCATCGCTTGTGACGCTGAGTGTTCCAGGTTCGAATCCCAATGTAAAAAAAAAGAAAAGAAAAAAAGCCGATCAACTGCGAAAAAAGCTGACGTCAACTCTATTGTATAGGCATAACACTGGCAGTAAGGTGGTTATACGGCTTGAAAGTGTCGATCGTACTAATGGCATCAGGATGTTCGAAAGAAAAACTGTGAATTATAAGCAATGGCAACAGAACCAATAATTTTCCCCAGTTATTCTGAACACCACCCTCGAAGCAAAAAGACTAAAACCTTATACCACCTGAGTTTCAAAATCACTACACCAACACTAGCGCTGTGTGAATAGCATCATAAGGGTATTCATAACCCCTTTAGCGCTATTGAATTATAAAAAAAAATGTTATTTACCCTTTTACAGGAGACAGTTCTTTGGCTGATAGTTCTAGTCAGAGCTGGACAGCTGCAGCTGTCATGTGGAAGAGGTTTTTTTCTTGCCTAAATCCTGCTATGACAGTGTATGTTAAAGGAGATTTCCAATTCTTCGGCGTGTTCTACAATCGGCCAGTGACCCGTCCCGAAAGCAGTGAGTCTGACTATGTCTGGTTATCCTTTGAATACAACACAAATATCACGCTTGATCACTCCCATTGGTGGAGCAATTCCTTTCCAATTATTCAGCTCTGTCACCTTTGAATGTTTGTTTGACCTAATACCCATATCAGGGCGATGTGAAGCTGGCGACCTCGACAGCCAAGTTCTACTTTACACAATTTTACCAGTTTTGAGGTTGTAATCTCCGAGCTTAAAATGCTAATTGCCCCTTGACTGTCAGTGGAAATTACCAGATTTATCTTTTATCGGTCCGATGGCTGATTCTCAGCTGACATGCCCTCAAAATTGCTAGTATCTCCTCCTGAGTCGAATAGACGAAGGATGTTGATATGTTAAGTTGGTTTGAGTAAAAACTCGGACCGACCCCACAGTTCGTTCTGTTTAAACTTTGAGTCTGATATTCATAGATAATGGTATGGATTTGCAATCGGTTTTGTATAGCCAACCTATTGGAACCCCACCCTACCAATTCAAGCCAAATGGCAGCGCGATATCAACTTGAACTTTTTGGAGTTGCTCCAGAATCTACCGAGGTTTGTAAATTTAGACTTTTCTGGCCTAAAGCCGCATTTAGGACTTCGACGATAGGTTTCAGACGTTCAGCCAATATGGCAGATGACATTTTGTGTACGCGATGCTGTGGAAACTGATGCGTCTGTAGTTAGAGCAGTCTTTTCTCTGTGATTGCGACTAATTTAAGAATATGTTTACACGTAGCAAAAGGTATACACACGTCCTCTCGCTGTGACAGGATATTTAGGGTAGTATGTACTTGCCTTTTGAACTTATAAGCTTAGCAGTTTTCTATAATGTAATTGTGGTGTGGCACTAAGCATTGGTGAACGTTAAATTGTTCTGCCATCTCCATGAGAAACGAGAGGCATTTGCAACGACCTTTGAGGAAATGAGCATGTTATCAAGGACTTGCTTGCCTCTATTACATCACATTTCACTCAGGACGAGGCTTTGTTATGGCTTTTGCTTTTGATTGCTTGAAATAGTCTACAATAATTTGGAAAACGAAATGAGATGCATAAACTAAACCCTTCGGAACAGATACCATCACCAACTCCACTTTTGCTGTTGAATCTATCTGTCCAGAACTGGAAATGCTCGAAAGTTTCGATGAGCTGTAACAGGTTCCGTCAAAAGAAGTCAAATTTTGTTCATTTAAGGTCAGGAAGTGACCAGTTTAGGTAAGATAAGGTTAAAGAGATGGATGCATCGCGTGGTGCAGTCTTCACTCGGATCTCTAATGGATCCGTTGTGTTCCTCTGTCGTGGAGTGTCCATTCTGAAAAGAAAAGACAGAAAGGAAGGGTCTAGATGAGTGCAGCTACGAACGTTCGTCCCCCCTGAACCATCCCGAATTCGTCGCGAATTTTAAAATGGCTTTTGGTGGCTTGACCAGTTTGATAGACAGTCCACTGTAAGGAGGCTTTTAAACACCCCTAACAACACTAAAGTGTTCTGTGCTTTGTTATGAAAGATCTCAGAAACACCCTTTACGAAGTTCCAATGATAACTTCTTTTGCTGCAAGGTGAAGCTTGAATCTTCAACTTTAGATCGTGTTTCATTTATTTAGTGACTCTAATCAAGAAAAATTCCAGTGAAAAACGAAACAACCTCCACAGACTTTCTCTAAAAATAGAATTTGGTCGAACCTCGCAGCACAATTGAAGACCAATTCACACTTTTACGCTAACCAACGACTGTGTCAACAAACCAAAGTGGAAATGTTAACAATACAATGGCGTGAATTGTTTAAATATTATTAACACGATCTTTTCAAACTGTAAGCGAAGCATACTCATCCTTCACTCAAAGGTGTTAAGTGACAACAAAATCTAGTTCTTTTAAGGATCAACAGTGAATTAAGTCTAACAGTCTTTTCATTTTATCTACTTTCAGAGATTATTTTCGCAGCAAGCGAAGAGGATCAATTGCACCTTTACCCTCCTTGAGACTCAACAGTAAAGAGATGTTGGGCGGTGAATTTGACACACAGAGTGTCCTGAGCACTCAGACCTCAATAACAAGCATAAATTCCGTTGCTAGCTTGCTAAGGGAGAAAATGCAGGTGAGTTTTTATAAACCGGCTTGAGACAGAAAACTAAGACCGACTTTCTATTTATTCCATCGTTTCAGGCAGTTCCGCAGATGATCCGCAAAAAGAAAAACGAAACCAAAGACTATAATTTGAAAATGTTTGTCGTCTCTCTTTTCTTTGTCATAGTCTTCCTG
Source organism: Criorhina ranunculi (assembly GCA_951813785.1). Taxonomy (NCBI): domain Eukaryota; kingdom Metazoa; phylum Arthropoda; class Insecta; order Diptera; family Syrphidae; genus Criorhina; species Criorhina ranunculi. Next base: position 31,403,296 of record OX638385.1, on the reverse strand, counting down.
GTAAGTCACTCAAAAGGAAATGACTATATTCTTGGACTAACCTCCCTCTTGTTACAGATTGGCTACGCGTATGTGATGTATCACCGTCAGGTACTCACTCGTTCCTATTTCGCGAAAGCAAAATTCTCAGCGACCGATCGAGTTCTGAGGATTTTCAACGTGGAAGACGAGGAGATGATCACAGCAAAGCTTGGAACTACCTTAGGAATGGAAACCGTTCCGTTTCCATGTCTTGAGGACCAAATGCTAAATGATGGCAGCATTTGTCTAGAGTGGAACGATCTCGCCCGGCTCTACATGAGCTTTGAAGATAAAGAGGTCTTTCGATGCTACTCGGTACGATGGCAAGCTCTGGGCTCTGGAGTCTTCCCAACCGACTGTTACGAACTCGCTCGAGACAATGGACTTTGGTTTGGTGGCAGCCCGGTCAGAAACGTCGATTGGACTCTGAGTAGAGCGAATTTTAAGTTCGCCCCGTTTATAACCGGCGATACGAAGGTTCATCAGTTCGGTAACGCAATGAAGCGATACTTTATCAATTCCTTGGGAATCGGCATCGAAATCGGCGATAACACTCCACTGTATGTGTCGGTGAATCAATCACAGAATCACCTTTGCATTCGAGCCATGAACGATGAGTATGCCTACGTAAACCGATTAACTGAGTATCCAGAGCTAGAGTATAGGGTGTGTGTAGCGGATGACATGCGCGGTCTCCACATGCTCATGACTCAACAGAGCCTTTGGGATGGCCTCAAAGAGCAAGACATCAAAACCCTCCATTCGATCATTGAAGAGCCAATCTATAGGATTCCCTTTGACAACGACACTATGTCCCTTAATGAGACCAGTATTTACAACTACTCTGAGGAGGTGATTGCAACTGGATTCATGAAACTCGGCCACATCTTGGTCAATGAATTCTGGCAGGAGAATGTTGGCGACTTCACTGTAGATCGCAATCGTTTTCCCACGCTGAAAGAAACGATAGATGTTCTCCATCGCAGGGGTTTCAAGATTGTCTTCACTGTCCAACCCTTCATCAGTACCGACAGTCCGTCTTTCAAAGAAGCTGTACAGAAGAAACTTCTTGTCTACGAGCGTCATTCCGAACGAAGCATCCCAGCTTTGACGCGATACAAAAGTTCTTCTAGTGCCGGACTTATAGACATAACCAACAACGCTTCGGTACGATGGATCATGGACAAACTACAAGCGGTTGTGAGTGAATATCAAGTGGATAGATTCTCCTTGGATTTGGGCACTGGATATAATCTACCTCATTACTATCAGTGCAGAGAAACTCTACAGAATCCCGACATGTATGCGCGGTTGTTTACGTCGAGCTTTGAGAATATTGGCTTCATGGGCGTTTCTTCGGCCACAGTGGTGCCAAAACCACCAGCGTTTCTCAGTGCTCCTCCAGTGAACTCATCATGGTTGGGCCTTAAGGAGGTTATTTCCACAATCCTGACATATGGAGTCATTGGTTATCCATTTATTTTGCCCGGTTCGATTGGAGGCGACTATCACCTGAACAAGACACTTTCGAAAATGGTTTCGTTCTATTCGCTCAGCCAGGCGGATCTGCCAAATCAGGAACTCTTCCTGAGATGGCTTCAACTTACCACATTCCTACCTGCAATGCAATTTAGTCATCTGCCGTCCGAGTATAAAAGTGAATATGTCACCGATATTGCCAAAGAGCTGACTAACGTACGTCAAAAGACTGTCATTCCTCTGCTAAAGAAGTACATAAGTGAGTCTATGAATGAGGGTTTGCCATTGGTTAGACCACTTTGGATGTTGGACCCAAATGATCCAGCATGCTTGAGTGTTAATGATGAATTCTCAATTGGAGAGGAGCTGATTGTGGCGCCTGTTCTCGAGGAGGGTGTTGATCTAAGAGAAGGTTAGAAGGGTTATATTTATTTTTTAAATTTACTTCAAATTACTCTATTTCTTTTGAAGTGTATCTACCTCAAGGCGTTTGGAAGGACGGTATTGATGGGTCGCTAAGAAAAGGTAGCCGCTGGATACACAGCTATCGTGTGCCCAAAGAAAAAATCGCATATTTTGTAAAAATGCCCGATAATACTAGATTTTAGGTTGTGATTAGAAAATTTAAAGACAAAATCAAAATTCATTTTTTTTTTTTTAACTAAGTTTTTAAGTCTAGCGTTTAGAGTAAAATTCAACTCAAAACTCCAATGTGATCCCACCTCATTAGAAAATCGAAATAAATAATAGATACTACACTCAACTTTATATTTTTTTCCTGTTGGAGTGTTAGAACACTACGATTGAGCAGTCAGATACAAAAACAGGTTCATTGTACCTGTCCTTTTGCTGTGTTTCCAGTAGGAGTTTCAGTGATTAGGAGCTCAGATTACCAGAGAACTACATAGAACTACGCCCTCTTCAAAAGCATCGTAGACAGTGGTGTCACGCAAGCCTAAGATGTTGAGATGTCTGGCAAGGCCATGGTGTCCCGTTAAAATGCCAATAAGTTGTCTTTTCCGTTAAGAGACAGCAAGAATGCAGTGGACGTCGGAAAATATCCGTTATATCTATCGGCATCATGGAAAGTCATTTAGCCCTTAAGGGCTTCATTAAGTAGGTAGGTTGAAGAGATGAATGCATCGCGTGATCCAGCCTTTACTCGGAACTCTAACGGATCCATTGTATTCCTCTGACATTCCACGTCTGAAAAGAAAAAAAAAGAGGGGGAAGGTCTTGGTTAGTGCAATTACGAACGTTCGGCCTCCGCGAATCATCCTATAACTGCCTCTGCATAGCTCGTCTGCAATTAATTAACATTCTTCTAAGGCTGCCCGCAAATAGGTTATGGCCTGTGATGATCCCTGTGAAGAGAGCTAAGTTTGATCTGTGTAGCGCAAGAATGTGCCCCGTTTTTATCTTGTTGATATTTGTCCACAGTTTCCTGGAGATGCGGCTCCATCTCTCATCAACTTGTCTTTGGAAGTCGAGTTCAATGCTAGATTTTACGAGAGCTGGAAGCCCTTACTGAAGATATCCGCAAACTCTCCTCTTCTCTGTAACATGCTTAGTAAGCGACTCTGATCGCTTCGATGACGATTGGGACTCTTGCGCCTTTGAGCGCTGATAGTCAGTCCAATCAACTTCCTGTTTTCTAGTGAAGAGACTAACTTAAGGCCATTCCTAGTACACAATCCATCAGTCACATCTAGGGCCATCTACGCCTTAGAGCAAACAGTTTGCGGAGAAGGAAGGATTTTAAAATTATTAAGACTGTCAGCATGCACCACAGTAGAGAAGACAAAACCCCACCTTGTGGGCAGCCCTTGTTTATGCTTGTCATCACATACGGACCAAGATCTCCGTCCACCATCAAAGTTCTGTGTAATATTATGGCTCCAATCCACAACACTAATGATTCATCCACGGCAGAGTTGCACATCCCTTCAAAAGTCGCATCGCCCTTTATGTCGATGAAAACGCCCATAGCGTATTCTTTTCTGCCAAACGCGTATTCAATTTTACCAACTGGAGCGAGGGGATGCAATCGCAGTGCAACTTAGCGCATATACAGTTCAACCAGATTTTCCATGGTTTTCAACAAAAAAGAATACTGACTGATGGGTCTGAAGCTCTTGTCCAGTGAGTAGTCATCGCTACCAGCTTTGGGTAATTGTTCCCAAACTGCTCTGTGTTTGCATCAACTGGCTTATATAGGGTCTTTCATTAAGCGCTTCCTATCTTTAAACTTAAATAAAACAAAGTGTGTGTGAGATATCATCGATATTTTTTATTCGTTTGAAAGGCCTATCGATGCCATTATGTATGGAATATAGCATCTTTCAAATATCTGCCGCAACTTCTCTGGGTGGCGCGCATCCGAAATGTCAAATTTTCCATGACTCTGGCGCATAAATCAGGCTGAATTTGACCGATAGCGTGGGTTATGTTGGCTTTGAAGGCCGCTGTGGTCGCATAGACCTGCGACTTCAGAAAACCCCACAAGAAAAAGTCTAATCGCACGATCTCGGTGGCCAGTTCACATTACCTATACGTGAAATGACAATGCCCTCGAATCGCTCGTGCAGAATTTCCAATGTGGCGTAAACTGTGTTGAAACCACATGTCGTTGGTGTCCATATCATCCAATTCAGGCCAAAAGAAGTTGGTAATCATCGACCTATAGCGCTCGCCAACGTTGTTCTCAAAGAAATATGGACCGATGACGCCGCCAGCCCACAATCCCCACCAAACAGTGACTTTTTCGGGATGCATTGGACGCACTTGGATCTCATGTGGATTGGTATCGTCCCAAATTCGACAATTATGTTTGTTGGCATACCCATTCATACAGAAATGGGCCTCATCGCTGAAGATGATTTTTCGATGAAAATTAGGGTCAGTTTCCAACTGCTCCAGAGCTCATTCAGCGATCACACGTCGTTTTCTATGGTCGTATACCTTCAGCTCCTGGGTCAGTTGAATTTTGTACAGGTGCAGGCCCAAGTCACGACGCAAATTTCGCCAAGTTGTGGTCTGCGAAAGGCCGAGTTCTTGTGAGCGACGCGAAATCGACTGCCTCGGATTCTCCTGCACACTCTCACGGACAGCGGCGATGTTTTCGGCAGATCTTGCATTTCGTCGACGTATGGGTATTGGTTGATCGTTTACTGAACTAGTGGACTCAAATTTATCCACCACACTGCGAATAGTCCTCTCGGAAGAACGATTATGGCGACCGTAAAATGGGCGAAGCGCGCGGAACGTTGCCCGAACAGAACACCCATTTTGATAAAACAATTTTATTATTTGCACGTGTTGTTGAATGCTATATCCATGGTCCATGGTGATTTGGCAAAACATACTGAATAAATGGCAGAGCCAATTTGACAGATGTAGCTTTAACAATATGCCCGCTATCAACTGTCAAAGTTCGGAAGTCCCTATTGGAAGACCCTTTACCTTGTTGCAGCATGACTGGATATATTCCATCCATTCCAGGTGACTTGAAGTCAACAAACTCAACTTTACTTATGAATGAAACAAATTATTTGTTTTATTGTTTGTTTTTTGTTGATTTTTTTTTTAATAAAATAATTAGGTACCATAAAGTAAATTTTCTTTTTTTTTTTTTAAATACTAAACGAGTATATAAATATTTGTATAAAAAAAAAATACAATTTAAATAAAAAAAAACTTGTTAAGTAGATACGCCACTTAAGGAAATTACTTTCAGAATTAAATTCTAATCAAGGATAATATCGTTTTTCATGTCACTGCTGCAGTTCGGAACCCTTAGACCGCAGGACTCAACGTCGATTGGTCTGGTTGCATTATTGCACATTGTCTCGGACAGAACAATGTCATTCTGATCGAGACACATTATCGATCGTCGTTTCACTGGACTAGCTGATCCGGGTATTTTACATGTCACTGGGCATAGTTGCCATGGACCGATCCACCAATGTGCCGGACAGGGTATTTCATTGCAGCGACGGGAGATTTTCTTCGGCATGGAATTGTTTGCATTCGACCAGCAAAGTTCGTCTTCATTGATCACTAGAAATAGAAAAAAATTGAAGAAATTAATCAAAGGAAACGAAAGGATGTGGTTTTATGAGAGTAAGAATCATTATGTACATATGTATGTATGAGCCTTAGGTTCGAAGTCAGGCTAACGTTGCACAACTCAATACAAAGCCTACTGTAGACGCTGAACACTTCCCTCAAACAACTGGATCTCCCTGCAGAACCTTACAATTCTATTAAAGTTAATGAAACAGCAAACTGTAAGGCTGACGGGTTCGACAGATTAGGCAGTACCTTCAGCATTTTTCCAGAGAAGAAACACACCACCAATCGCTCCGTACACCTACTTAAGTTGGATGCTATCAGCAAAGCCAAAAATAGATGGCAAGTTCAGGCAAATCTGGCCTTAGACGGATTGGTAATGCTTACACAAATCAGATCCATCATCGGTGTCCTCACAGGACACTATTCTATAGGTTCACATGCTAATAAAAAACAAAAAGGGCTAGGAACTGCAATGACGAGGAGGAGGAAGAAAGAATCGTTTATTTTCTTTGTACCTGTCCAATCCTGTCTAAAGTAAGACTGCTCCACCTGGGAGCTCCCTTTTTTCAACGGTCCCAGCGATCTTTAGAATATTGACATCAATAGCATCCTTCGCTTTATTAGAACCTCCGACTGATTCAAATGACTGTGAGCCAGTGGTATCACAATGGACCTGCTTTGGTGTAATTTTGTCTATACTACATATAGTAGGTTAGGTAGGAGCGACAGGCCGCAGGTGCAACCTCACTTAGACCAGATAATGTCCTTTGTGTTATACCATGGATCTGTACTCCACCAGAAATACTACCCGCAGAACCAGCCGGAGCTTGCTATGAAGCATTGCAGACTGCCTATGTTGATGTCAGCCAGTTCACTTAGGTCGTTGAAGAAGCTGGCTCCTAAGTGTGCTCTTCTTCGAGCTGAAAGGGCCGTGCATGTACAGAGAAGGTGGAGAATCGTTTCCTCCTCTTCCTCATCCATGCAGCTTCTGCAGAAGTCGTTGTAAAGAAGGGCCAGCCTATAGGCATGCTTGCCGATGGTGCAGTGTTCCTTCTGATGAGACAATGGGAACATTTGAGATCCAGCTTTGGCCACATCTGCCTGGTGATGAGACAGGTGCTACCAACTGTCCATCTATGATTGGCGATATTGATCGCGTTTCTATTGAGTAGCAATTGTGCAGGTGGCGAGAGGTTTACTTAAATTCCCCTTATCCGGAAAAATTGGTAGAGTTTTGCCCTCTTTGGCGAGTTCATCCGCCATGTAGTTGCCTGGAATGTCTCTGTGCCCCAGCACCCATAAAGGTGAATTTTGAATTGCTCAACCATCTCGTTAAGAGATAAGCGACAATTTAGGGCTGTTTTCGAGTTAAAGGCGACAGATTCCACGGATTTTATCGCGGCCTGGCTATCAGTAGATGTACTATAGTAACAACCAACCCAACCTAGTCTAACCTTATTCCATCGAGGTTGCTAAAATGTTCCTTGATTACCAGCTATTCCCTGACATTCAACATGACATGTGTCTGGTTTGTGAGTTCCAATCTCATGGCTTGCATCCAGAGAAAGTAATGATGAAACAAGATACTCCCTAGGTCAAGAATTTTTCTGGTTTGTCTCGAATCTAGCGCTGGTCAATGGGCCTTCAATACTCAATTTCCTACTAAGATAGACAATCCTTTTCATCCCAATCCTACTTTATGGCGTTGAAGCACATCTTTTGTCGTTTTGAGTGAAAAATTGAACGGTATGAGCTGTACAGGGATAAAGGACCTGAAGAGTGAATGTACACTAAAGCTCCAATCCACAGAGTCTTCAAAACTAATCCAATAGTAATGACGGGACAAGATAACGCAATAGAAGAAAATCTCGCCCTAGATGGTGATAGCACAATGTCCTGTCAGCACACAGATGTGGATTTCCCTTCTTCAATAGAATTCTGCTTCTTCCTTCATTCAGTTGTACTTACAGCTTGCGAAATATGATATGATACATCCCTTGTTGATTGCCAGGCGGTGTTAAATTCATTCATCTTTGATCTCGACTGTCTAGTGCCTTGAAGGCTGCTTGACTGTCCAAAGGATTGTAATCCGAGGTGTATTTATTTCCTTTTGGAGTTGTGCTCTTGATGGAATTGCAAAGATTTCCAAAGCTCAAAACTCAGACAATATGAAATCCACATCATCACCAGAGGCTTAAGAATGAACAACACGTGTACCTTTACCCTATTATTCCAATGTATACATACACCAGAGTATGCACCAACTTTTTCCATAACTTGTCATCCATCCCAGAAGTATGCAATCATTTTTTACTCACATTCAGTTCAATTCGTAATTCAAAATCATAATTCCCTCAGGTTTTTGTCGTTTTTCAGGGAGCTCTATGGGATAGGACTATGGATAATCACGAAGTTACTACCTTCTTTTGACTCTCAGCTACCCTATCGGGCTATTAGTTAGTGTGGTAACAACGAAATGTACTATTAGTAAATGCTTTCAAGTAAGAACAGAACAGCAGGGGGTTCCCTGAGCATAAAAGTGTGCTACAATATGATTAAGTAGTGATTGGTTCCTCAAAAAAGTGACGTCATTTATGTCTCTTCAAAATCATATTCACCAACGCATATCCCATCCTATGCCAAATTGGGCCGAAAAAAAAATCTTGAAAAATTGATTTATTTACTCACATTTCCCACTCTCGAAACACAATGGCATGCGATATTGGAATCCACCTCCACACGTTGCCGTACATGCTGTCCAATCGCCCAGCTTCCACGTGTAATTCTGCACAGAGGTGGTATTGACTACAGGCAATATGAACTCATAGTAGATGCCTTCATTTGGCTTTGATGATGTAACAATCACCTAAAATGTAACAAAACATCAGAATTTGCGACTCCAGTTTTGGGGGAGCGGGGGCCACCTACATATAGAGTGATGGAATGCTCAATCGAATGAGGTATAGTTATAGTCTCTTGATGATCGACACGATCGTATATGCTCTCCGTGCTGGCGATAACAAAATCTCCAGGCATAGAAATTTGCCTTGAATGAGAGAACCTAGTTAGGTATTACCAATTTGATGGCATCTTTGCTTACCTATGACCATTTAAATAGAATTTACTGCTATTGGCCTTGCCAATGGCCAAGTAATTCGGTGAGTTGGACATCTCTTTGATGATGATGTGACGAGCTTTGGCTGGTATGGTGACTATTTCCACATAACCATCGGTTGCATTGAAATCGTCCATAAAGGCGCCCTAAATTGAAGTTAAATCCAATGAACAATTTCGTTTTTTTTTCACTTGATTTCAATATTACCTCAACTGGTTTACAATTTTCTCCTGTACCGGCACAAACTCCGCATCGGTCTTCTTCTTTCGACGAATCTACAACCCAATCGCAGCCGACTTTCTAAAGAAAAAAAAAAATGTTATACCATAGGGAGAGGCATCTAAAGATTCCCTCTTAGCTTACCTTACAGATTCCATCGATGCAAATGTTATTGGTCCCCAATTGACAAGGTGTCCCATCTGTGGCTACATCACCCCAACTGTCTGTGACAGTGCCTTCGGCATCCGTACAAAATAGCTTACAAGGATTATCTGTTATGAAATCAATTTATTTCTGACTTAACATGCTCATCAAGGGAGTCCACCTACATTTATCGAAATATGGAAGCCATTTGTAGAACTCCCCACGATATGGAATACTGTTGTACTTTGAACATTGCTGCGCCCGGAAACTGGGTTCTCCATCAGGACACAGATCTTTGTTACAAATGGTGTATCTAGGATGAATAAGCGCGACATGAGTTATTTTGGTAAATCTCGATTCTTGAATATTCTTACCTTCTTCGTTCGCCAATGCAGAAGAGTCCACCATTTGCCGGTACGGGATTATTGCATTCCCGCTGTTGTATTGAAACTCCACCACCACAGGATCTGGAACATTGACTCCATTCGGACCAATTTCCCCAGCCTCCATCGCGTGGAGTAATCTCTTCCATTGGAACACACTGTCCATTTTGACACCACTAAAGAAAAGATTGTTTAACTGTCGAACAGTCTGCATCTATATGTGTGAACGTACCTTATGCTTCCCACAACTTGTTCCCGGAGCAGTTGGTCTCATATTGGTAACACATTCTCCATTTACTCGACACCATAGCTGCGAGCAAATCTCATGAGGCGATGAACAGGAACCAACATTGTCGTCGGTAATATTGTGTTGCAAACGACATTGTAGTTCAGCATTGTACATGGCACCTGGAGGCAATTCAGGATATTCATATTCACCGATCGATGGTGTGTCATCTAGACAATTACCAAGACCTTGACTGAAAGAAGAAGAGTAAGACTGTATTCGATGGAATGGGTCACTATGACGTTCTAAAGATGTGCTCCACCAGGATCTTAGAATGCAGTACACATGGAAAGTCGGTGAAATTAATCTAAAACTTGAACTTTGCTGCTTCCAAGCTTCCTAGTAGTGAACCAAAGTGAGAAGTGAGCACAACCAGTGTCATAAGAACCACTCTGACAGCAGCCCTGAAACTGAAACTTTCACTCATACTGCTCGACCGATATAACAAAGAAATATCAGCAAAGAGTCCTTTAGCATCAGGACAACCAGTGTCATCAGAACCACCCCGATAGCAGCCCTTGAACTGAAACTTTGACTCATACCGCTCGACTGATATAACAAAGAAATGGCAGCAAAGAGTCCTTAAGCATTCGACTTCTAGAAGAAGGCGAAAAAAAAAACGCCCTACTGTCACCGCTAGATGAGCGAAAATGGAAACAAAGATCTTTGGCCTAAACTCTCAAATACCCTTCCCATCAACAAAGCTAAGACGAAGAAAGCCGACACGGCTTAAACATTGATGAAGGTGTAAACTCCGGCAGGGGCTGCGGTGGAAGAATACACGACACGCTTCCTCTGGCATTGCCTCAGCAGAACCAAAAAATAATCAGTTCTAGGTGCAAACTTCTTCAGCGACCCGGGGAACAGCAAATCACGTCATTAAAAGGCAGGAAGTTGACCTCTGTGAAAATCTGAGTGAGACAGCACGATACATTACGTACCTTCCTCAATATATTTGGCGCGACAGCCCATAGAGAGCCAGGGCCTAGCTTCTCGCAACCATTCATGTTGTGCATGTTAAATTTTTCGCACGAATGTACCCTCCATTTTTGTTCTCCAGTTTGAGAAGCTTTTTTATGACAGATTATTCTTTTGGAGGTTTGTCATTGCCTGTCCTTGAGATGGTGCCGCGAAAGACTTTTTGATGTTGCTAAGCCTCGAACCTATGACCAGCCAAACACACCAAACCCTAGCGACCACGAGCTTCCTCAATGTTGAACTAAATAAAAAAACGAAACAGCCCTCTTCCTGTGCGAATGACCCCCAGCCTATGCAGAACCAGAGAGACATCACTTGGTGAATACTATTTCAACAACCTATGTAGGCGATCTGTCTAGGTAGATAGGTAGAGGCTCGTCAAAGAACCCAAGTAGCACTAGGTGTGCCTTTTTGCTACTACGACTCGTGTGACCTGGTTGATGATGTGTGTTGATGTGAGGCGATCTGTCTGGTTCAGGGAGTCCAAACGACAAACAACCTATTAACATGGACCACTCTTCTTTATCTTCTTTTTCAGACTGGATATTCCACGCTAGAGGAACACAATGACTTCGTAAAGATCCGGTTGAAGGTTGTATTATATGAGATGCAACCTATGTCAGTCCGATTAGCTAGCAGTCCAACGCACTAACCACTGAAGTCACAGCGACCACCAAGACAACCAAGTATGTGTCTTGAAACTCAAATAAGTCAGAGAGGCAAAGCTCCAAAAGTCAGCTTAAACCAAAAACATAAATCTAGGTATATCTTACACACAAACACTAATACTCACTCTAGAAAATGTGTAATATACTTCCGGCTACAGTTCGACCAGGATACTTGCAATGTGTCTGCTCCAAATATTGGCGTCATTATATGCACAATCGGTCCAATCCGTCCGTGACAGCCAATTTTCAATGTATCATGAAACATTCCGAAGCTGTAAGCAAAAGAAAACAAAAAAAAAAAATGAAAGATAAGCCCTAATGTACACCATTTGTCACACCCAAAAAGGAGCACAATGCGGAGGCCGAGTCGAGCTCTATACCTACTAATGTTGTAAGCTTCGTGTCATAACGTCTAAATATCTTAATCGCAACATAACACAGCACAACGCGACACGACAGCAGCATGGCGACAACTAAGCTTAATCAGCGGAACAATCGAAACACGAATCCGGTGATTAGCTGGAATAAATCAATTTTCGATAATTGCCGCAATTTGTCAGCGTGAAAGAGAGTGAAATCGATTCAATGGAGACTGCTGTGTTCACCGCAAGAGGGTGCTGCTGGCTTGGCATCTATTTACTTGTTAACAGCCAACGTTTACCTCACGGTTGTTAGCATCTATTGTGTCCGCGCTCTGCCTCAGATATAAATTAGCAATAAATTATTCACCAACGAGCGATTAAGCTGTTCTTTTTATTTTTTATTTTTTTCTCTTCATTTTCATATCAATCAAACCAGACTGACAGGCACGCTTGCGCGTATATGGCCTGGTACAAGCCAACCACTTGCGATAAAATGAAGTCGCGCTGCCGCCTCACGCCTGACGATGCCTTCGTGTCGCCGTTCTGCGCGGTTGCCGGTGTGTCAAAGTCGTTTTGTTCGGGATTTAGTGTGTGTGCCAGCCAGCGCACACGGAGGGGGGCCACCACTTTGTGGTTATATCCACTGAGGAAATGGAATAAATAGTGTGGGGACCGAGAGCACTACGTGTGGGCGCGAGTCGCGAAGTGGATTTTACTACACAACCTTCAATGGGTTGGTAAAATAAGAGACGCGCTCACGTTAGGAAGTGGATGGAAGCATGAATGGAGCCCAACACGATCGGTGATCGGTGAGACTTGGAAGTGGTTTTTGTGAATGAATTTCAATGGATGAGTGGTGTCGTGTCGTGTCGACCGAGTGTGGAGTAGAGTAAGAGAAGCCGGTTTCTCTGAGCAGGGCTATCCATTTCAAAATGACCATTTGGATTGAGTTTGTGTTCCGGAATTCGAGTGGTCGTTAGTGCTCTAGTGGCGTGTATTAATTTGTTTGTTTAATCATGTGGCAAATTATTTTCAGAATAACCACTATGCGTTGTTAAATTTTTGAAGAAGGAAAACAAAAAAGTGGTCATTGGTCATAGTGGAACCAGGAGGTGAGTCATGGTCCAAATTAGCTTAATAAAAAATTGATTCAATCGGCACACTACTGGAATTTTTTGAATGGAAGAACACTCGAGCTTTTTTGTCAATTACAACTGTCGCAACTCTGTCTGTACAGCTCCAACAGAAATCATTTAAGAAGCCTAGTCTTGTTGCGGGCCAACTATTGTTGTGCTGCAATCTGCTAAGCTTTAAGAGAGTTTTCGATCCAGCATGAGCCAAATCTGCTTGGAAATCTAAGGTTTGTGCAGTAGTTCGTCCAAACAGTTTCCTGGGAGGTCTCTAAGGAGAATATGGAATTGTTCTTCCTTCATGTCAATAGCAATCCAGAGTCGACTTAACGAGACTGACTTTAGAGATCTAATGATGCTTGGATGTCCGTCAAAATGCTAATATTCTTACATTTCTCTTCAGCTAAAGCAATGCTTCTCTAATCGCTATTATTTCCTAGAATATACCAGATCAGAATAGATCGACTGCGTAGTCACACGGTAGAGATGAGGAACTTTTCCCCGCCTACTTCTGGAACCATTTGATTTCAGTCATTCAAACTTATCCACCCCGCCTTCCATCCTTCACATTCCCAGGCCATCCGCTTCCAGCGTGCCATCCTTCACTTGATCTTTAAACCGAAGGTTCCGTTTCCCTTTTCTTCGTGAACTAGGAACTAGGTGGCTGGGATTCGAAGACCCTCTTGAACGTTCTCGTCCATTTGCTTGATGTGCTTACCTACTTACTTATCCACCCCACCTTCCATCCTTCACGTTCCCGGACACTGCTTCCACCGTGCCATCCTTCACTTGATCTTTAAACCGAAGGTTCCGCCTCCTTTTTCTTCGTGGACTAGGAACTAGGTGGCTGGGATTCGAAGACCCTCTTGAACGTTCTCGTCCATTTGCTTGATGTGCTTACCTACTTACTTATCCACCCCGCCTTCCATCCTTCACGTTCCCGGACACTGCTTCCACCGTGCCATCCTTCACTTGATCTTTAAACCGAAGGTTCCGTTTCCCTTTTCTTCGTGAACTAGGAACTAGGTGGCTGGGATTCGAAGACCCTCTTGAGCGTTCTCATCCATTTGCTTGATGTGCTTACCTACTTACTTATCCACCCCACCTTCCATCGTTCACGTTCGCGGGCACTCCGCTTTAAGAGTGTCATCCCTCATTTGATCTTAAAACCGAAGGTTCCATCCCCCTTTTCATCGTGAACTAGGAACTAGATGGTTGGAATCCGAAGACCCTCTTCAGCGTTCTCGTCCATTTGCTTGATGTGGTCGAGCCAGTACGACGAATTTTTTCGTTCCGGATTACAGCCACCATCGTAGTGCTCGCTTTTGTATCTTCTCCTCCATTCGCTCTCCTTGCAGGCCAGACCAAATTTTTAGACGTAGATCCCAAGATCTGCTTCGCTGTCTAACTTGTCTTCCAACATTCAGAGCTCCATAAAGTAAGACTGACAGACTGATAAGAGTCTTGTAGAGCATGATTTTGGGCCTTCGAGGTAGAAGATTGGACCCCAGCTGTTTAGACAAACCGAAGTAGCAACGATTGCTTAAGGTTATCCTTTGACGAATTTTCACCAGCGTGAAGTTTATACGGAGTATTGACCCAAGTGGTATTGACCTTAGCTTGAGAAAATCTAAAGTGACGCTGAGACAAGTTGCTCTCTTCTTTTTTTTTTCTTGTAAGCATTTTTCAGTTTGTGTTCATCTTAAGTGCTGTCCACCATACTAGCACGCTCCATCACATTTTAAGAAATTCTTCATATCTAGTCCAAGTTCTAAGTCTGTTGCGGACCTTAAAGTGGTCTTCAGATACTGGAACCCTTGGGTATGGCTTAAATTACAAAATTCAACTTCTCCCAAAGAAAACCTTAGTACATATCCAGAAATATAAATCCTCGTTTGGATGTTCTGTTTTATTCCTCGTTTGACGCGACTACTGTGGTCTATTCCGAGAAGATCTCCATAGTTAGCCGCATTAACACTTCTAGAATTCACCCAAAACTCTCGTCTGAAGCAGCGGTTTTATGTTTGCCCCCAAGTACTAAGTACCAGTATGTTCTAGTCTGCGACAGAATTTACCAACAATTACTTATCCCATCCGTTTTGTTGGTTAAGTCGTTTGTGTTTTGGTCATGACAACATGAATACATCTCGATCTCATTTTTGTCAAGTTTTGACCAAATAATCACATGAATGCTAATCAAATTTGCAGTCACAAATTAAAAGTTGCTAACTCAAGTAAGATAAACTTAAGGGTATATTCCGTGGAACCGTAAACCACAAACTATAAAAAAAAAACTTAAAAGTTTGAATGAAAAAATGTCGGAACTTGTCTGGATTTCGAAATTTAATTCAAATCCTCAATTTGAAGATCTCTTTTCACTCAATCGCTACTACGACTAGAGCAATTTCTCATTCAAAGTGCGTATGTGTATGATTAAGAGACTTCCTGTACGATCAGTTCGAAAAAAAAAAACCCCTTCCTACGCATGGCTCGACATCACCACCACCGACATTAACCTTTCAAAATGCATAGTTACTGCCAAAACGGCTAAAGCCTACTTACTTGTGGCCCAATTCATGGGCAATCGTATGCGACAGTACAATTCCATTATCCTCGTTGACGCTACACGATTGCGTTGGTTTACACATTCCACCCACATTAGCGACGCCCAGTGTCCTACAAAAAAAAAAAACGAATTTATGTTAAACAAACCGTTCCTGCAGGAAGTGAATGCACAATAACAACAACAACAACACACAAAACAAATTGAAATGCAGATAAACATAAAAATAAAAACAAATTACATGCAATTATTTCCGCAGATATTCTTGCGCGTTATTAGGACGGCGACATCATGATGATGCGGATCGTTTTCATCGTTGTCGCTGTTCAATTTGTACTGCCATCTGTGGGAGAAAACAAAAACATCCCATTGAGACATCCTTTCTTTGATATAGACAGACAGACAGACAGAGTTTTGTCTAAACGCCTACTTACGCGCAAAATGTATCCAAATTCCTTTGAGCACTTTCGGTCAAATTCAAATCCGGATGTGCCTCGTCCTCGTCGATCAGTACAATCTTAACCACAACCACTTCGATGGAGTTGCCAATGGTCGGATCTTTGTATAGCGATGAGACCATATTCATTATGGTCAGGAGGTAGGTCTCGACATCGTCGTGGAACGCCACCATTGTGGCATCGGCCACAATCAACGTTTCAACATGACGTGGGCTGCTAATTGAACGTTTCTTGCGATGACGTTGTTTCTGTTGCTGGTTGTGATGGTGCTGGTGGTGCTGATGGCGTCGTTGGCGTAGATTTTCTTGTGCAGCATCCGTTGCATGATTTTGTTGCTGCTGTTGTTGGTGGTTATGTCGCCCTGGAGCCTTTCCATGGCGCTGATGTTGCTGACGATGTTCATGTTGATTGTTTCGTCGTACTTTTCTGCCACCTTGAACAATGACCTGTTTTTTTTTTTTTTTTTTGTACACGAATGAGACAAACAAAAGGTAGAAAAAAAGAAGAGAAAAGCGGAATAATTTTTCATTAAAAATTTACATTTTAATCGGATTCTGTTTACAAATTGTTACTTTGCCCTGCGATTGCCATTCGATCCTTGTCTCGGTGCGTCTGCGGGGCTCTTTGGTGCCACAATTGCTAATGTGATGTTTCTTTTTACCACTATTGTTGTTGTTGTTGTTGTTGCGGTTTTTCTTCTTCTAAAATATGAAATTGTGGTCTCATTTTGAATTGAAATCGGAGGAAAAGACGACAACACTTACCTTCTCTTTGACGGAAGATCTATGGAAGACAACGTGTGGATGTCCATTTGTTGGATGAGCATCATGATGCTTTGATGGTTCAATATAGTATTCACTGTTCTTGGTTCTTATGTGGCCTACCTAAAAGAAAAATCAGAGTGTTAAGGAAGTAGGTACTACTACGACATCCACAACCACAAAAGAAATGATTAAATTACAAATCATATAAATTAGATCGATGTAAGAGGTGCTTTTTTTATGTTTGTACACTGGTAAACAGAGGTGAGGCTTATGTAGATAATTACTTTTACAGGAAAGGTGGTTGCGTTGCGTGTTCCCAACAGTATTGGTTTCCATTGAATGCAGGAGCCTTCTATAAGAAGAATATCTTGTCAAAGAAGCTGAGGAGTGGAGATTTTGTAAAACGACCCAACAACTGTCAAATGAACACAGTACCAGAAGAGAGATTGGTTTCTGATAAGTTCAGAGGAAGTTGTAGTTGCTATTGTCAACCAACAACAATCCGATCCACTTTTACACCGACGGATCTAAAACCAATGAGGGTGTAGATGTTGGCTTAATCTCAATCTCTCTTTCCGTCTTCCAAATCATTGTAGCGTGTTCCAGGCGGAAATATTGGCGATCAAGGAAGTCTTATTTTGGCTTAAGAAAAACGTGATATCTTCCGAAGATATACGTATTTTTTCAAACAGTCAAGCAGCGATCAGGTCCCTGG
This sequence comes from Criorhina ranunculi, assembly GCA_951813785.1. Taxonomy (NCBI): domain Eukaryota; kingdom Metazoa; phylum Arthropoda; class Insecta; order Diptera; family Syrphidae; genus Criorhina; species Criorhina ranunculi. Next base: position 31,385,937 of record OX638385.1, on the reverse strand, counting down.
AATCAGTCTCTTCAAATTCGCCGGTAGCTCTAGATTGCCGATCATCTTTTATAGAGATGGCGGAACAGTTCAATATTCACCTTTGTTGGGTGCCGGTTATGCAAATAGTGGAGTATATCCTCATGGACTTACTCGTCACCACAGCCCCTACAGAGGTTGTTTTTTCAACACTCCTACGAGGGTGGATAGATGGAGAGGTTTCCGGTCTTTTTGTAGAACTCTGTCGGTTTTCTTTTGTCAAACAAAGGCCATCAGTTCCAAAAGTTTGCAAGACGGATTCGACCATCTTATTTCCTGGTATGCCCGCATGTCCAGGGACCCAGCAGAGTCTTAATCTTTGATTCACAGGATCCATGACCAACTGCTGTCATAGAAGCCATTATGAGAAGTTGTAGTTGGACCAACAGAAATGGAGCGAAAGATGGTTTGGGGATGGTTACCGGAGATCCAAAATCTTAAATTACTTGAAAAGTGTCGAAGTTTGTTTTTATGTGTAGAACTCCAAAGATCCAAAGATCATACGTTTGAGGGACACAATGTAAAGGGGTTTGAAGAATGTCCTATGGTCCATTGTACTGGTTCCCCGTTTAAATTCTTGATGAAACACGAAGCGTCGACTAGCAAAAGAGATTGTACTGAGCCCATTCTCTTATTGTAGTGAGTCAGGGTCGAGCCACGGAGGCAACTTTGGTGTAGGCGAAGAGGACTGCGGCACGCTTGCGGTTGCTCGGCTCAACTCGTCGGATGGGGGTGGATTTTGTCCACTCCACCTTACACCACCGGCTCAGCACACAAAATTACGTGCCATGTAAACTAGCTAGAAGGAAATAGAAAAGGAGCTACCTAATACCCTAAATCAGAGTGCAGACGGACGAAACGAGAAATAGAAAAATACAGAAATGGTGAAAAGAAGAGCTCAGCGGACTTATGCCAATATCGAGGAAAAAAAATGAGAAGAGTCTCGCGGTGTTAAAACTAACTAACCTAGACTAAACCTAACTAACTAGCACTTAAGCGAATGACCTTATACTAGACCTACACTAACTTTTGATTATCCTAGACTAAACTTACCCCTAAACGTAATCTCCATTCCTACCGTCGCTCCCCGATAAGGTTCGTCAAGAACCCAGGGCCTGCCAGATGTCTGCCTGCCCTTTTATGTCTTATGACACAACCAAACGCTAACCCATGGCCGATGTTATAGGAGATAGCCCCTCGAAGACCTTCCGGTCACAACCCTACATGTCGCATAGTTAAGCGTTGGTCGTCATGTCCCTGTCAGATGACGCTAATCGTCACATGAAAGTCGATCGAGACTTTATGGATGCAGATCACAGAATTTTTACTGAACTGACACCAATGATTGGTTGCAGACTTAGAGGAGTAGTCCTTGAGAGAGATATCGTTAAGTACGAGTATGATTTCCTTATGATCTGGAACTTACATAAGTAAGACAAATCGGGTTCCATTCGGAAAGACTTTTAAAACAATTTTAAAGTGATTTGTGGAAGTTTCCCTCAGTGCAGCCTGACACTCACTGCAGATGCCGATTCTTGTAGTAGCTACTCCGAGTATAGAGGCTCCCTTAGGTCTCCTTAAATTCTTCGAAAAAAAAGACTTGTCTAGTACTTTATCTCTCCAAAGGTTTGTGTCTTTGATTTAGAGGAATAAAGAATGTGTAAAACCCCACCACGTTCAATGATCTCAAGAAAAAAAAACCAACCCTCTAAATCACTTCGCCCCCGACCATACTCCAGATATCAATAAATCATCTCGCTCATTGATATTGAATTTCAACGATTGTTCATGCATGTAAGTCACAACCTCAAATCAAGACACAATATATCACCACCACGCCCACTAGCAACGGCGCCTTTATTTTTGCCCCCACAACCGCCACCAGCTTCGGCAGCCGACCACCAGAAGGTATTCAAACGTTCAACAGAAGCACAATGCAATTATTATCCGTTGACGGTTTTACGCGCAGCTCATACACGATTTCTAATAAATTTTGTCGGCGACACAGCTCAGCGGTATTGCTATTGAATCGTGAAATTGCTATTCGCGGCGGTGGCCCCTCCTGCCAGCTGTAGTGTACAGCCTACCTGTCACATTCAATCATAATTAATTAATTACACGGTCTTTGCCAGTCAGTTCTAGCGATTGAACCGCGCCGTTGATCTAGAGCGGAGTTGGAATCGGTGTTTTGTGTCACTGCCATAGGGTCGCCGATCTGGCAAATAAATCCATTAGCTGTCCGATTCTCATGGGGCGAAGCAGGGTGAGGATACTGATCGCAGGTAATTACTATGGAGTTAATCGACAGGGGCAGTAATTTTCCAACCGACCGACCACCGGACTACAATGTTAGTGGATATCCCCGCCGCCGCTGCTCCCTACCGCCGATGGGGATTGTCTTTCCGTTTGGCAAATCGGATTTGATTTATTGACAATGTAGGTGTGGCATGCAATTCCGTAAATGAAGCAAACAAAATGCTTCGGAGATTTACAAAAATCTGAAGTCACGACGTGACATTCGCTTGAAAACAAAACCGATCATAAATCTCTGAGAGAGCGCAAGAAGAAAAAGGGCGACAGTGACAGTGACAGTGACAGCGACAGCGACAGCGCCAGTGAGATATATGCGCTCTGAGTCGCTGACGCTGAGGTGTTGGATGACAGACAAGGTGAGCAACTTGTACAAAGGGAAAACATGACGTAAGTCACTTTTTTTTTGTTTCTTATGGCTTGAGAGATCTGTAGGGGAAAGTTGCAATTATTGTCGTGTACCTCTACATATAGTGTGCAGTGCGGCAAAGTGGTTATTGAACTAAAGCGAGATGAAAAGACGTATGACATTTGCAAATTGACGGTACATATGTTGACTGATGTGCTGTCAACTGTCACTGGTGTTAATAAATGAACGGACAAACAAATTTATCAATTCAAGACCCTGTGTGTCAATTCGAAGACTCTGATGCAGAACATGAAATGAAACCAGGAAGAGCTCGAAGAATTTTCCTTTTGAAATAATTTCGGCGCTAGATAAACCTAGGCTTTAGCTAAGTAGCTCTAGATTGCCGATCATCTCTTATAGAGATGACGGAGCAGTTCAATATTCACCTTTGTTGGGTGCCGAGGAATAGAGATATTCCAGGGAACTGCAAAGCTGATGAACTCGTCAGATATGGAACAACCGTACCCGTGCTCACAGAGACTCCCTACATGTAAACTTCAACTCAAGCTGAATGCTATAGGGAAAACAAATTCTGGGTGGACAAATGGTATAACGACAAAGTGGATTTGGCCACCGCTGGATCTGAAACGCTCTAAGAATCTAATTTCTCTCAACAGATCGCAAATCAGATCCGTAATAGGTATCATCACGGAACACTGTCTAAGCAAGCAAGCAACAAGGCTTGGCGTCCATTCAAAAGATTTCTACAGAAGGTGCATGGACAAAGAGGAGGAGGAAACTATTCCCCTCCTTTTTTGTAAACTGTCCAGCTCTCTCCCGTAAAAGAAGACTCCATTTAGGGGAATTCTACTTCAGAAACCTCCTTCGCTTCATAAAAAGCTCCAATTGGTTTGACGAGTAGGTATGGAAATCTCTTCAGATTCATGTTGTATCACACTGGTCTAAATGTGCTGGCTAGGAAGACGAATCAGCCGAACACGTACTATGTGAGTGCGTGGCTGTCTGCAGGGTCAGGAAACGCTGTATCCACAAAGAATTCCTAACAACGGAAGACATTCGTAATGCCTCGACTGGAGACATCCTCAACTTCATTAGGAAGATAGAGGATCTCCTTGTCTAACTAGCTCCAGGCACAATAGATCTTTTAGGTCGCAGTGCTATATGCGTCTGTCGCAGAGCCTTACTAATGATAATAATAATAAGTGTGCTGGCTATAGCTGACAGCCACTTCAACCTAACCTAACCTAACCTAGGCTTAAGCTAACAGGCTTCCAGAAGGTGGCGATGGTGCAGTGGGTAGTGTGTTCTTTGGTGAAGCGATCTGTGGAGGTTCGAGCCCGGTCGGGGAACGGCAACAGCCACCGAAAATAAAAAGAAAAACCAACAAAATCTGAGCTTCTCAAGCCACTTCACCAGAAAGGGGTTTCTGCCTGGGATTATAATGGTTTGAGTGCTTCTGAGATTTGGAAATTTCCTTAAAAAAAAAACAGGCCTCTCCAGTTTCCTGCTCTACTGCGTTGAGTTCGTAAGTTGGTTGCTTAAGTTTTAGTTAAAATTTTACTCACCAATCCATCACATGCTGACATGGCCACTTTCGATCCGGAATGTCCACGAATTTTCCCATGATAATGACAATTTGTATTTTTATGTGGTTTCTTACGAAATCGGAGGTCTCTTCGGTGTCGCTCTATAACTAAACCTGGAGCCATAAAATAATTATGAGGTCTATAACAAAGAAAAAATGGAAAATAAAAATGAAAATTTTCATCCCTAACAACAGCCCGAACTCACTCAAGTTCCAAGTGTAGAGTTTCATTATCTAAATCTAGATGAAAGTGTAAGTCTTCTGTGCTCATATCGTGATGATGTGTCAAATTATGTGACACATGTTCGCCTTTATCGTTCACCTTACGCGGTGTTATTAACTTTCCAGAGATCAGTTCATCTGAGTGTTTTCCTACAAAAAAAAAAAACAATAAAAAATTCAAAATCGAAATTTCTCTCCACAAAAAAAGCATCAATAAGAATCAACAACAAGCGACTTTAATTCGACGCCATTCATCAACGCTAATTAAGTTATTAAATCATCGATCAGTTCTAATTAAGATTTCAAAAATGAGAACAAAAAAAAAAGAAACTGAAACAAAGCCCCCCAAGTCAATTCTGTCAGACTGTATATAGTCAAGGTCTTTGTGACCACTTTTTGGTTAATCCAGGTGCAATAAAAATTATTTTTATGTTAACACACGCGTTAAGACCCCAAAAATCCAAAACCGGGCTCTGTTTGCTATGAAACATTTGTTTTGCACCACCACACCACTTGAAGAGTACGAGTGGGAAGTTGATACAAAAAAAAATAACATCCCGCGCGATGTTGTCGTCATCTTGGACAATTCCAAGCTTCAAGCTTCCTACATGTTTTAGCAAAAAAAAAAACCCGATTTTTTGCAAAAAGACCAGAACGTGGTCAAGCTAATTTGCATACATTTTTATTCATTAAACAGTTTTTCATTCACAAAAATGATTGGTCAACACACACCCGAGATGTTAGAATTTTTGACACTTTTTTTTCGAATCGAATTCGAATGCCAAATTTGTGTTTCGCATTTTGACATCTGTGTGTGATCACGGTGGGCCTTAAGTTATGGTCAAGCCTCGATTTTTTTTTTCTTGTTTTATAGTCTCAGATGAATCAGAGATGATTCTGAAATATTCTAGAAAGTTGAATGGTCTGGAAATTTTGGACTTTTATAACAAAGAAAAAAACAAAAAAACATGCGTTACTCACCATATAATGTCGTCTCGGCTAGAACACTCCAAATACATATTAGCGAGGACAGATACAGATATAAAAATGATAGCTTACTCGCTTCCATGATGTCGATTGCATTAAATTATTTTTTCTACTATTTTTTTTAATTTTTCTTATGTTTAATGGAATTATTTTTAAATAAATTATGATAATTTTACAAAAATATTAAATTATTAACAAATGAGTATTTAAATTCACGGTTGGTTTGCGGTGGTTGTATTCAATCATCCATTGTCAATAAGTTTGGCAATTTTACTGGTTATGTTAAACATTGCAAATACATTGCAGATGCCCGAAGAGGATGCAGCAGATGGAGTTTTTTCGTAAGGATGGCTGGATGTAATGGTTTGCTGTAAGGAAAAAAAAAAAATACGTATATTAAAGCAAAAGTTAGTTAAGATTAGATGTTAGTCTTTGTCTATGCAACACGGAAAATATAAATCAAATTCATAGCCTTATGACAAGCCTTAACACTACTGAGTGCCACTACTTAGAAGATTGTGCGACTTTTAGAAACAATTCCTAATCAGTTACGCCTACACTTCTATACCTATGAAGGAATATCTGCAGCAAAGAACGGTAAAAGAGCAAGCTAATCAAAGAGCTACCATATCACTATGGAACTGTCGCAGAATCTGCGGGAAAAAACTGGGGAGCACAACCCAAGATGATATATGGCTATATAAACTGATCGTCAGACCAATGATCACAAAGCAAGCGTTGTCTGGTGGACAAAAACTAACGTTACTACCACAGTTACGAAATGAGAACGTGTCCAACGCCCAACCGAAACCTACATATATGCCAGGATGCCTTCGCACAACTTCAACTGCTGCACTCAATGTCATCTTGGGCTTACCACCACTACGAAATTTCATTCGAATGGAAGCCAAATTAGACATCCATCGACTTTTCCACTCAAGCAACCTTGACCTGAAGTCCTATAGAGGAGGACAATTATCCCTGCTTGAAACATTGGAGCAAGACACGATCTTCAGCCTGCCTCCAGACGACATGCTACCCGAATACAGCTTCAACAAGAATTTCTCAATAGTTATCCCTTCAAGGGAGGATTGGAAGAACCACAAACCCCAACCATCACCTTCCGACCTCGTCTGGTATACGGACGGATCTAAAATGGAAACAGGAACTGGTTCCGGAATTTTCGGAGAATCAACAGTCAGCTTTGGTGAATTCGCGTCCATATTCCAAGCCGAGGTCTTTGCCATAAATCAGTGTGTGAGACATAATCAGTCCTCTCACACCTTAGGGGAAAGTCATATTTATCTTCGCAGACAGTCAAGCTGTCCTTAACTCGCCTGTCTTCAAATCCAAACTAGTTCTTGAAACCCGCAATGTTATCTCGGACCTAGTCAGGAACAACATGATCGTTTTTCATTGAATTCCTACATATTGGTGGGTAAAGGATAGCATTGGACTCGAAATCTTCTGTGGGGAAAGCCGAAAGCAAATCACTCTTCGCAAGACATGCAAAAGGTCTTTGCATGCAAGCCTGCTCAAAGCTGCTTTTTCCGATACCAGTTTCATTGTGAATCTCAATGGGAGCATTAGATTCCTCTAATGACACTACCGCCTGAACAAGCACCTACATCGCATGAATCTTACAACAGATTCAAGCTGTAGACTCTGTTTGGAGAGTGAAGAGCCCTCTCTTCATATTCTAACGGAATGCCCAGCTCTCTTTCAACTCAGAAAAAGAATACTAGGCGGCGAATTCCTCTTTACAGAACAGCTTGCTGGCATCCATCCAGAGAAGTTCATTAACTTCCTGATATCTTCTGGAGTGAAACAATTCATCTAGGAATATGAGGGAAGGCACAATAGGATTCGCTATCGAAACCGCAGTATCAAGGGCTGTGAATAACCCTCCCGAACACTATATACAGAAGTGATACGATCAATTTAAACCTAAAGAGCACTAGCAATTCCTACAATATTACCAAGCTAAGTAGAGAACGCCGCAAGTATAAGTACCACAAGTACATCCTTTAACAGACTTACTGCACCTTTCCTTGACTTACATACATGTTGAAAGTATATCGACGTGTAGTGCAGCCAGACTATGAGAATTCGATTGCTGGACTGCTGGCATTACCACAGGAGACGGTTACGAGTCTAACTGACTATCTAAATGGATGAACTACAGCGTTAGCTCTGGAGTCTTCTCAAAGGACAAATCCGACTTCCTCTGCCACTGGCCCGGCCGGTACCATCTTAGATACAAATTCCTCGGGCGACATTTCTTCCGAGATCTCGAGGAACTATCTGGTAAACCGGTGAACGATCTGAACGGCTTTATCAAATCCACAGAATGGTTTGTACCAATAACGCAGTAAGTAGTTACGAGTACTAGTACACTTTTTACGTGGGTAGCGTTTAAGGGTAAGATTTCCCTAAATGGGTCTTAGGGACCTAAGTGTGGTGCAGAGGAACTCCTCTTCGCCGGCCCACATACCTAACCTAATCTAGGTCCTGGTTTATCTACAAACTGTCGCTCCAAATATTTGTATTTTTAAGTGGAAAGTGAGTAGGTAAGACATCGTCGTCTCAGACCAAAACTCCCAACAAGTTGGTACCTAATTCGTTAGGTTTTGCGAGCGGATGACGTACGGTCAATTTAGATCCTTTATGATGTCCCATTGGTGAGAAGAAAATATCGCTGTTAAGAGAAATTCCACCTGCCCAATATAAGATGGTTTCTACCAGGAAGGGTTTTATGTAACTGCAGATGTCTTTTGCTGGTTTATCCAATGGTAGGTAGGTAGGTAGGTAGAGGTGGCGGTTCAACATGAACCCAAGTAGCACTAGGTGTGCCTTTTTGCTACCACGACTCGTGTGACCTGGTTGATGATGTGTGTTGATGTGTGTGGGACAGTCCGTGCCTAGATCCAGCCGGTGGAGATAATAAAGAGGATTAGATCCCTTATCCCTTAACTCGAGATGTGCACGCAGTCTGGTTCTTGCAAGCACCTGACATTTGCAGAGGAAATAGAAGAAAGTTTCTTTCTCATTTTCGTTCCCGCAACTGAGGCAATGGAGGTTGTAAGGGATACCTAGTTTTGCCGCATGGACTCCAATTGGCCAATGTCCCGTGACTATCGCCATGACTCTGGCGATGTCTGAACGAGTTCTGTTAATTAGGTCTTTTGTTCTGCTCTTATGGTAGATCGGCCATATCTTTCTTGATATGGCACAGTTGGTTAACCCCCTCCATCGGAGGTTTGCCTTCTGTAGGAAGTGTGAGTGGATTTGTCCTTTAACTGCTCCTAGCGGGATATGGACCCTTGCCGCGAGTGAGACATGTAGGGCTGAGCCCTGTTCTTCAGCACGCTCGTTTCCTTCTATGTCACTGTTCCGTGGAACCCAGAGCAGTGTGATCCTGAAACGTTTATCCAATAGTTCCTCGATATTTTGGAAAAGTGCTTTCCAATGAATGTACATATGTCTTAGATGGTAGAGATCAAAATAAGAGAGTTTAATGCTCAACCCTAGGTTTTTATAAATGGTAGGTAGCGCAGAGTTTGCATACCTATAACTTTGTCGTGTACATAATCGCTCCTGCAAGGGTAGGTTGGGATTTTCTGTCTTTTTGTAGAAGTCGATCGGTTCTTTTCTTTTTTTCTAAACGGGGTCATAGCTCCATCTAGTGTCTACCTCTCTTTAAACTGTTTTCCATGCCTAAGTAGTTATACCCAAGGAGTTATACCCAAGAACTTGTCAAATCGTTCATCCTTAATCCGTATCTAAATTGCCTCCTTGATCTATTTACTCTTACATACATTCCTTCTCGTCATTCTCCTACAATCGGTGAATCTCCCTGGTGTCTTCATTGTGTACAAGACGACCTTGTGATTAAAATAGAAAAATTTAATCGGCTCATCCCTTCTGGGAATAAGTACCTACACACATCGGAATTCGTTCCACAACTGAATAAAAAAAAAAAAAACAAAGCGCCATCGAATCTCCCACCATCAGGCGACACAATTCCCAAGAATAATTCGTCCAACAAAAACCTGAAAACAATCTCTCACTATAAGATCACCTTTGGGAATGGGGCTTCAATGTTTTTCCTTTTCCTTTTTTTAATTTCTTCTCTTGTTTTTTTTTTTTTATTTATTTTTTGCTGCATCATTAATAATAATGCCAAATCTGTTGCACAGTAGCTGCCAGCGGTGGCTGGCGGCACTTTTTTTGTATCTGGCGCCATTTGATCGCTCCCATAACGACGATCAGTGGCATAGATTAGAGAAGCAGCACGAAAAAAAAAAAAACAAAAAGGAAAATATAACCCAACAGCAGCAGCCAGCTACCACAAGAAGACCACTTCTACCGCCGCCGCAGCAGCACCAACAGCAGACATAAGAAGGCGACATTCGTCTGCTCGACCATAACACAAAATACAACGCAACAAACAGGCAGTGCAAAGGTAGTAGGCAGCAGGCACCACCGACCGGCACCATCGGCACCATCAGCATAAGCACACATAATCCAGCGCGAGACGATCAACACACAGATACACAAATCATTACGTTTTGGGGCCCGTCCGTCGATGATCATTTTCAAGGAAACACCAACAAGCAAAACCCAGTCGGCTGAACGAGACTAATTTCTCTGTCTCCATCTCCAAAAGGTAAAGAGGCTGCGCCGAGTGTACCTTTTTAACAGGAATCACAGCTTGGCAGTGTGCTGGCCATGCGCCAGCCACGGACGCAATTGTTTCTTCTTTCTTTTTCCATTTTCTTTTTTGTCCAATTTAAAGGTTTTTCTTTTTATCTGAGAACAACCTGAAGTGTGCTCGTGTGCTCGTGTGCGTGTGTCTAGCGATCTTATGGTCGCGCCATGCCTCTGCCGAGATCAATCCCTATGCAGCATCAGCAAGTGAATTGGAAAATAAGACTCTGTCGGTCGGCCCATCGGGTACTAGCTTACACGAGGAAACAACAAACAATCATAATCTGAGATGGGCAAGAGGAAGAGAAGAATAATATGAACTGGCGACGACGACGTCGTCGTCGGTCGTCGTGGTTCTGTGGCTCTGGATAGCGCAAAAAAAAAAACAAATGATCAGGAAAAAAATTCAGGCGCCGCGAATGTTTACTCGGAGTTTATTTATTATCTTTTTTTTTTAATTTGGATTGGCTAGCTATTTGTTTGCAGAGAGATACCTCAACTCATGCGGAGGATCGGCATCGGACGTCTAAAAGGGTAAACACACCAAACAACGAGCAGGCAAATACAACAAATTGGATTGATGTTTGTCATTGGGCGCAATGCGGGTCCGATTAATTCGATTCGTGAGTGATTCAATCAGAAATCTATTTTATTATGTTTAAGAGGGTTGTTGATGGATAGATGTTTACACGACCGACTATGAACGAGTCTTAACGACTTTGAATAATAGTCAGGTATAGACAGTCCGGGGTGGACCTGGGCCTCAACCAAAAATTGTCTCCAGCCAGCTCGATCTTTAGCTAACTGCCTCCAGTTTTGCACGTTAAGCTGGTTGAGGTCCTATTCAACTTGCGTGCGCCACCTAAGTCACGGTCTTCTTCTCCTGCGCTGGCCCTCAGGGGCGTATTCAAAGATTTTTCAGACCGGAGTATTGGTGTCCATCCACTCTACATGACCCAGCAACCTCAGTCGTTGGACCTTCACTCTTCTCGCCAAGTCGATGTCCCTGTGCAGCCCGTACAGTTCGTCGATGTATCTCCTCCTCCACTCACCGTCTATGCAGACGGGACCGAAAATCACCCGAAGAAATTTCCTTTCAAAGCAGCCAAAAGCACCCTCATCCACTTTTGATTAAGTCCATGCCTCTGCGCCGTAGAGCAGGACTGGGATTATTAAGGTCTTATACAGGGTCACTTTTGTTGTTCGAGAAAAGTTGGGCCTTCTTAGCCCAAAGAAGCAGCGATTGGCAAGGGTTATTCTTCGTCTGATCTCAGCACTGGTGTCGTTGTCTGAATTGATAGCGGAACCTAGGTAGACGAAGTCCTTAACTTCCTCTAAGATATATCGGTCGCGGTAGAAGTATCTGTCCAAGACGTCGGTGTTGAGTATCCTTTCTTATTGACAGCAAATACTTGGTCTTACCCTCATTAACCGTTTAACACATCTTTGCAGCTTCCGTCTCAATACTCGCGAAAACGCCACTGACATCGCGCTACTTTCTACTGATTTTGTCAATATCATCGGCGCATGCGAGTAATTGGACGGACTTTCGAAAGATTGTGCCTCTTGTGTTGGCACGTGAGTTTTGAACTTTTCTTTCAAAAATGATGTTAAAAAAAACGCATGACAGCGCGTCGCCTTGTCTAAATCCTTTTTTGACATCAAAGGTCTTGGAGACCTTGATGAAGCAGCGTGTATTCTCCATCGTCATCCTGCACAAATGGACGAGTTTGGAGGGGATGCCAAAACTTGACATTTCTCTATAGATGCTGTCACACGCAGCCTTAAAATCGATGAATAGATAGTGTGTATCGATTTGGAGCTCCTGAGTTTTTTCCAAGATCTGCCGTAGTGTGAATACTTGGTCGATGGTAGACTTTCCTGGCCTTAAACCACACGGATGCGGACCAATCAGGCTGTTGACGAAAGGCTTCAGACTTTCACACAATACGGCGATAAGTTCTTGTAGACGATGTTAAGAAGACTTATACCTCTGTAGTTGGCGCAGTTCATAGGGTCTCCTTTCTTGAGGATCAGACAAGCAATGCTGAGGTTCCATTCATCGGGCATACACACTGCACTGAGTATAGAAACTTCACTGAGAAGAATATCGAGTCGACAGATGCCACTTTGTCAGTTTTCTTCACTTGTCTTGACTTCCATAGACGTACATTGTATGTTTTTACAACCCCCTGCCAACGATGATATCGATTTCGTTTGCGTAACCATGAGTAGGGAGACTTTATAGAAGACTATCTGCTTCGCCATTCGAAGTCGTGCGAAAAATGTAAGACGTACAACACAAATGGTTTGCGAGAAGCCAGGTCTTGGCCCTCGGAAGGGCTGCAACGCCAACTATTTATTTTAGTATCTGCTTCGGTATGATAACCATACTCATACATATGTACACAGCGGTGTTCGGACCCGGAATAAAGTACTCACTAGAAGCTCTGGGAGCATCACCCTGCATCCTTTAAACAAAGGTACAGTGAAACCCGGATAACTGCCTCGTGTACATTTTCATCTGTTTTGGGCGCTTAGGCAGATGAGGTATCTATCCGAACCCGCTTAATGCATAGAAACGAAATGAATCCAATATTTTCGGGCACTTAAGCGGTTTGGATACTTAAGCGTGAAGCACTTAACCGGGTTTTACTGTGTATACATATGCATATGCAATAGAAAAATGCGTGAAATACTATAAGATAGCCAGGATACCATCAAAGCATTAAGCTTTTATAAAATCTGATGAAGCCAAAACAACAAAGCCACCTTCTACAACATAGGCTACCACTTATGAGTCTCAAATTACCTAGCTGAACCAAAAATTAGAATAAGTGGCTTATCAGCAGAGTAGGTAGGCATAGAATCACATCAAAACCAGCCCTAAAGTATGTAGATACCTAGGAAAAATTACAAATACAAAGCAGTCGTCACGATCATGCCCAATATCGGCGGTCCGTGGTCCAGCGAAGACTTCTTATAGCCGAAGTCACTTAGTCAAAACTGTTCTTGGTCTGAAATTTAGTCTAAAAATCCTACAAAAGACCAATTGAAACCGTTTATAGACGTGGACTCCTATTATACAGCGCGTCTTCCGGCATGGTGCCATTTGCTGGTGAGCACACACGAAACAGAAGGGAAGATACACATTACCCTAAAAGAGAGGTGCATAAAAGAATGAGGAGCGATAGAACCGTTCCACAAAAGGTAAATGGATCTTTAGATTTATTCCCCACAACCAGATTGAGGCAGGGCTGACCAGAAAGTGTGGGAAGTGGTTTCTGGTGAGTAAGAATCCCACACTTCTACTCAATATAAGCTCAGAATACCCCCTCTGTCGAGTGCCAGATTATGTAAGAGTAGAGGGAATTGAGCTAGCTGATGAACTGACGATGGGACCTTTTTTTTTTTTGAAGTGTGGCCATTCTTCGAGCTAGAACCACATAGAATTCAAGAGGAACGACGTGAACAGAAAGAATATGCTGGTCATGAGAAGGACTTCCCAGATGAAGGCCAACAAAAGAACAGCTTTCTAACGAGTCCTTGTAGACTCAGAAAGTAGATTTTGTACCATAACCCAGAAACTAAAGTCCCATCATTGGATCCCATCCAGAAACTCTGATTCCTGATGGCTATTGAATTGGAAACCCACTCTCCCTCTCTATGAAATATGGAACTCCAAGCATTCGTAGATTGGTGTCTCTGAAATATTGCAAGGGTTCTCTGGATGGAGGCAGTGGAAGAGCGATAGTTCCATATCCGATGCAATGGAACATACAATGACAAAAAACGGGTCGATTGAGAAATATACATACAGTACTGTACAGTACTCCCCGTATAGCTGCCTTGCGAGTTTTTCTGATTTAATTAGGCACTTTAGAGGGGAAGTTACCTAACCGTACCCGCTTACATTCCTGACAAGTTTTGAAGCCTCCAATTTTTGGTTAACAATGCCGGTTACGCAGCTAAGCGAGGGAGTACGTATCCGGGTATTACTGTATAATGAAAGAAGAGCCGGAGTAGTCAGTGAGTTAGATTGAAATGGTCCATTGTGATACCGCAGTGAGTGCTAAATTGGACGTAGAAACCTACTGTCTGTGTTCAAATCATTCAGATCATTCCGTGCAAAACAAATGCTTACGATAGATTCTTCCTCTTCTTATTTACAGATTCTCCAGACAGGATGCAGTGCTTATTGTTGTCTCTTTAAGTCGAACTAACACTTTCACCTGAATGAGTCATTTTTTCAGGACAATTCGATCCATTTTTACACCGACGGATCTAAAACCAATGAGGGTGTAGGTTGTGGTGTTTTCTCCGATAGGCTTCATCTCAGCCTCTCTTTCCGTCTTCCAAATCATTGTTGCGTATTTCAGGCGGAAATACTGGCGATCAAAGAAGTCTTATCTTGGCTTAAGAAAAACGTGATATATTCCACAGATATATGTATGTATCTTTTCAGACAGTCAGGCAGCGATCAGGTCCTTGGAATCAGTCTCTTCAAACTCATTAGTAGCTCTAGATTGCCGATCATCTCTCTTAGAGATGGCGGAGCAGTTTAGTATTCACCTTTATTCTAGGGAACTGCAAAGCTGATGAACTCGCCAGATATGGAACAACCATACCACTGCTCACAGATAGAGACACCCTGGGTATACCGATCGCTACATGTAAACTTAAACTCAAGCTGGATGCTATCGAGAAAACAAATTCTAGGTGGACAAATGGTATAACGACAAAGTGGATTTGGCCACCGCTGGATCTGAAACGCTCTAAGAATTTGATTCCTCTCAATAGATCGCATATCAGTTCCATAATAGGTGTCATCACGGGACACTGTCTAATAGACAAGCATACAAGGCTTGGCGTCCTTTCAAAAGATTTCTGTAGAAGCTGCATGGACGAAGAGGAGAAGGAAACTATTCCCCACCTTCTTTGTAACTATCCAGCTGTCTCCCGTAAAAGAAGACTTCATTTAGGGGAATTCTACTTTAACGACTTAGGCGATCTGATAAACACGGATATCAGAAACCTCCTTCGCTTCCTAGGTATGGAGATCTCTTCAGATCCATTTGGTATCACAATGGACCTATCACTGGTCTAAGTGTGCTGGCAATAGCTGGCAGCCACTTTAACCTAACCTAACCTAACACTTTCACCTCTTAGGCTTAGTACTCTTGCAATGGTCTAGATGTGTCCTCCTATGAACAGCTCAAATTATAGCATCGTTGTAGATTTGTTATTTAGTAAAGGACATAGGCGCTTCAACGTAGACAAGATTCCATAAACATCATTTAAAATCGCACAAGATTTTAAGTAGGCAAAGTAGAGGCCTTACTACGTACAAGAGGAAACCGTTCATAAACCAAATTATAAGTGAAATTGCTCTTTGAAAAGATTTGAAAGAACACGCAAGTTAGGACTACTAAGTCAACTTAACCTTATGTTTAAGGAAGATGTCTGTTGTTAAATTAATTCAATATCATGGCCGTTTTGTTAGACATACATAAGTTCATACCTAATGACGCAAGGAAACCAAATATCAAAGTATATTCCTAAAATTAAGACACATCTACCCACCTACTTTCACTTTTTTATTGGGCAAGCTATGGGGCCACCTGCTCTAATAAAACAAACCCCCTATTGTTAGGCTCATAAAAATAAATAAACAAACACACCGGTTGCTACTTAAATAAATAAAAACATAAAACTTAAAAACCTATAACATCTCCGCCAGCCATTAATATACAACTTAATTGGAAATGTCAAACAAGAATCCATTTTGTATAAACACTCAATTTGCATTAATTGCTGACTGCGATCGCGATCGCGATCAAAATAAATATTCAATTAGATCAAGGATCATGTGAACATCGACAGATCGCCCGAATTCATTATATCTAATCAAATCTAATCAAAAGAAAAAAAAAAACCCAAAATACAAGCAATTAAAGATCACCCCATGGTACGGCCAAGAACGATAACGACAACGACGATGACGATGGTGGCGCCCAGAAAAGCTACCACGATCACGACGCGCGTTGCGCTGGCTAATTATGATTAAAGACTCAGCGAGAGCAGTGGCGCCAACACGATCAGGAGCCGGATTATTAGCCGAGGCTAAAAGCTACCTGTTCGAGTGCGGTAATATCGCTCTGGCGCGTCGGAGCGTATGAAGAGCACGCTGGCTGGAGTCAATAAAGAACGAAATATCGTTAAAAAAAACCGCTAATGACTAATGCTCGAGCGGAGCATGTTTCCAGAAGATCTCGGTGTAGTCGTCTGACCTACCCGTGAGTTTATGTGTTTTTCCATATTTTTTTTTTTTTGTTTAAGTGGTTCTCAAACCTAATGCCATTAAAAATTTAAATTTGCTATCCGATTAGGACTGTGATAAGCGGTGACTTTGTGAAACATAAATTATGGACCGTTCAAGCGTTTTACTCTTGACGTTTTTCGTTTAGCGCACGAACTACATATTTCTGGGAAATTCTCTGCGTCTGCGTTGGGACTGGGTGCACTAATTCCCTAATCCGTGCAACCGCATTGAAATTGAAAGGAATTTTGACCAAATGTGTGTGTGTGTGTGTGTCTTTTCATTATGAAGATGCATAAAATACAAGGGTTTATTGGGCTGTCAATACGGATTGGGTTCACTTTAGGCCTTGACTGTTTTTTTTGTTTGTTTTATGCTGCGTTGGAGTTGGAAGTTGGACAAAAAGCAAATTAGAGATGTGTTTCGGATAAGAATGTCACGATAATTTAAATGTGTCGAAGCGTTGAATGTTATTTATGAGTTAGGTTCTGGTGGCTTTAGCTGGTTTACTGAATGACGACGACGGCACATGACCACAAAAAACAAGTTTTGCTTTAAAAATCATTCTCAGAGAATGTTGGAATTAAGATTCTAAAGGGTTTTTGTAAAGTTTTTCATCTGACAATCATACGTCTTTTTTGACATTTGTAGTGACGTAAAGACTTGATAAGGTTTGCCATTTTGTCATGGATAGATACATAGTCCAAAGTCACTCAACACCGACGTCTCGAACAGAACGTCTTCCTCGACAGATATAACTTCGAGGTAGTTAAGGACTTTGTCTGCCTCGGCTTCGCTATCAATTCAGACAACGACACCAGCGCTGAGATCAGACGAAGAATAACCCTTGCCAATCGCTGGTTCTTTGGGCTAAGAAGGCCCAACTTTTCTCGAACAAAAAAAGTGACCCTGTATAAGACCTTAATAATCCCAGTCCTGCTCTACGGCGCAGAGGAATGGACTTAATCAATAGTGGATGCGGGTGCTCTTGGCTGCTTTGAAAGGAAATTTCTTCGGGTGATTTTCGGTCCCGTCTGCATAGACGGTGAGTGGAGGAGGAGATACATCGACGAACTGTACGGGCTGTACAGCGCCGTCGACTTGGCCAGAAGAGTGAAGGTCCAATGACTGAGGTGGCTGGGGCATGTAGAGTGGATGGACACCAATACTCCGGTCTGAAAAATCTTCCTTGAGAACAATGAAGGTCTAGCATAAGCCGTCAATGGATACCCCGCCTATCAAACAGTTAAAAACTAATTGTTGGCCAAGATATGTTTTTTTTTTTTTTTTTAACAAGATTGCGCGGTGTCACATACATAAGTGTGCAAAACACTCACTCTGTTGCCTTAACGGGTAATTTTATGAAACAGTGACGTCAATTCCCTGCCAAGATGGTATAATTAGACACATTTAAACGTTTTTCTATCATTGTGTCAAGTCACTCGTTTATGCCAATAAGCCAAGAACGATTTAAGAGCTAAAGGGCTATGAGCGATGCGATATTGCCGCTGTGGAATGTATTTGCTGCCAAAAGGTAATCGAAAAATTGACCCCTCTAATGCAAGCCACGTTCTTTAAATTCGGGACATTAAATGCGAACCAGTAAACGATAAGAGAAACCTCTATTCAGGTTGAAGCTCAGAACTTTTTAAACGACCTTCAGTGAGATTATTCTTTTATATATTTTAGAACAATCTTTAAGCGATTTGTAGAAGTCTAAAGCACCCGCAATGCAGATGTCTTCTTTTTTTTCTAATAGGCCACCTCGGGAAAAACTTCTGTTTGCAAAACAGTCAACAACCAGTAGACCTTTGTAAACTTCCTTAAGAAGTTCAAAAGATCACCTCTCGGGGCTAGTGAGTTGCCTTGTAGATTGATCAAATGCTGCTTTTCTAGGAATTATTCAATTGAGTTCGACGTAGTATCTGCGGTGAACATTGCCTACCTGTCATCGACGGTATGAAACTTAGACTAAAGACAACTTAGGCAGACTCTACGTGGCTGGGAAAAATGAATCCCAAAAGAGAGTATTTAAACCAAATAAGGACCATTGAGTTCTTTGCACCATCTGTCATCGATGGAAGGCAACTTACACTAGGAACAACTTAGACCCTATGTGGCTAAGTAAAATGAATCCCAAAAGACCCACGAACCAAATAAGAACGGCAAATTACTATCTCGAAGTAAGGGACCACAAACCTGTAAGAGTATAATCCGTCAGAAAAAAGCTTCGCAATTCGCCGTTCGGAGTCGGCATTAAAACTTTAGGTCCCTGCCATACGCAATGGTTGTGAGAAGCTAGGCCTTGGCTCTCTATAAGCTGTCGCGCCAAGTATTTGTAGTAAGGGACTATGTCTACCTTGGCTATGCTTTCACTTCTAAAAACGACATCTCATCAGAAATCAAGCAAAGAAAAACTCTTGCCAATCGCTGTTTCTTTGAGCTTTTGATCCCGAAGAACTAAGGAAACTTTGTACAAGACCATGCTAAAGCATGGACTTTATCAAATGCAAGTGAAAATACCCTTGGTCGCTTCGAGCGAAAGATTCTTCGTAACAAGAGCAAGACCTCGCCTAACGTGGCTCGCACAAGTAGAAGGGGACCTCAACTAACTTGAAGTGCGTAACTGGAGTCGGCTAGCAAAGGACCGGGCTAACTGGAGAAGCTTGTTGGTTGAGGCCCAGATTCACCCCGAACTGTAGCGCCACCTCAGTAAGTAAGTAAGGACGGCAACATATTTACATATTTGATTTCATTTCAAAAATTCCGTACTTTTCAAAAAGTAATAGCGGCGCCACCACCACCACCTGTCACAAGAAATGTAAAAAAAAGATGGCGCGCTTCACATTTGTCATTTTTGCCAAAACCACCAGAGTGGCACTGAACTTTAACTACAAATACACGACAAACTCGCGGTTGCATGCGACGATTGCATAGTGTATTAGCAAGCTTGCAACGGTTGCACCGATATCGCACAATCGAAAGCTAATAATCCAAAACCTGCGGTTGTATGCCTATTTTATGGGAATCGCATGCAATTTTTGTAGTGTGTGTGCTAAAAACTACAATGGTTGTGTACCAACCTACCTCGGTATAACGATTGTGAGAGTCAGCTTAAGCTGGATACACAATGGAAAAGTACTCTACAAAAGTTGTAATAGATTTAATAAAAAAGAAAAATACAGCAACCCTCTTACGTAAACAAAGTGGAATAATCCCAAATGCAATCAAATCGTACTGACACTTCGAAATTGAAAAGCAATTAATATACTTTTCGCAATGAATAAATGAAAACAAAATTAATTATCTATCGATCTAGAATTGATATCTGGAAAATCCCCTAATCGTAAGAAAAACTGTCTACGAGTTGATTTTTGTCATCAAAATTATTTTGAATTGAATCTCAACTGGCAAATTGATTTATTTTCCCCCACCTTCGACCGACCGCCTATCGCGACAATCAATAAAATATTTCCCTTTCTGCCTGCGTCCGACGACTTTAATTTGTTTACAAATGTTAATAACCATAATTTAAGCAATTATTTAGCCATTACACTAAACAGCCAATCACCCCACATTCATTTGTATCCTACAACCGGAGCCCCACACTTTGGAGAACGCGCCAACTGACGAGCGATTGCAGCAGCAGCAGCCGCCACTGTGTGTGAGCGCAAGCGAGTAATGGGAGACGTTAAGGTACTAAAAAGCCCCACGAGACTCTGTCGGCCTGGGCAATAAATTGAATTGTAAATTGCGGCGTCGGCGGCGGCGGCGCAGCAGCAACCAGCAACTGGTGCTGCTGCTGCAGCCACACAACCGTCTTTGGGCATCAGGTTTTTTTTTTTTTTCTTCTGCGTTTGTGCAAATTATTTAATTATAAATTCTAGATAGTGAACACGTAATAAATCACTTTTATTGGTCGGATTTACATTTTGCTTTGCAAAAAAAACTAAACAATCTCAACCTCGAGGTGGGCAGCAGGGATTCTGCGAATTGCAGAGAACGCGCGCTTGCGCATTTGCTTTTGCACACCTTAACGTCATCGTATAGACTGCGTTGTCGTCTTTTCGACTTTTTCTGTTCGAATGGATGATGACGACTACCAGTGGCTGATATAGATTTACGCGTTCGGTGATCAGGTGTCGATTTCCCAGTGCACATTGACATTTTTATTTTTATTCCTTGTTTTGTTGGTGTTAATTATGAAATTCAATGGTGGAGAGAATTTCTATAACATTTGCATAGTGCACGCGACAGCCGGCGCAGTCATTGTTTATTGTCGGCGGCTGGCTGGAGCAAGCAACTGGCATGGCTCTTAGTTGATTGGTTTATTAGGTGTCTGTCTGGATGGTTGGGGCGAAACAGTGTGCATTGCTCGAGGATGATTGGCGTGGGTTTTTGTACAGGATACTGTTTATGGACAGCTATTAAGTCATTTATGACATTTGATGGGTTAATGAGTTTTAAAACATGAATGAAGGATCCTGAATGTGGATTTTTAGACTTTACTCTATTGATGGTGAAAGGTTCATATGCAATATAGATGATATAGGTTGATGAAACGTCCTTTTGAAATGTTGACAATTTACCAATTGCCTTCTTCAACTCAAGCTATTTCGACCTAAAATTTGAACGAAGAGGTTTCCGTCGGTAGAGCTGTGTCAATCGTTCAATCAATCATTCAATAGCCGTGTTTTTTGAGAACTATACCCACTTCAGTCAAAAAAACGATTCATACTCAGTAGCAGCCGCATCAACCAATTGGTTTGCGGCTCGAATTTTTTTTCTTTATTTGACAGGTCAAAACCGAGGAAAAGCAACAAATACGATCGGCAGAAGGATCATTTATGAGATTTTTCGCGCTCTGGTGGTCAACTTATGTAGTTCTATCCTCACTTGCTGCTACTGGGAAAGTTATCACCACTTGGTGTGTTGTTATTGCTTTCTGTGTAAAATTTTACTGGGCTGGGTATACAACTCTCAAAAAAACACGGCTATTGCCTCTTCAACTCAAGCTATTTCGACTCAAAATTTGATTGAAGAGGTCACCGTCGGTAGAGCTGTGTCAATCGTTCAAATTTGAAGATCGAATCGTTCAAGTATTGCTTCGGTCTTTTCAATCAATCATTCAATGATAGAGACAGACATATTGTATTGGTTCACTGAATACAGTCAACAGTTCCAGTTTGTATCGATTATTCGCATCGGTTTCGTTCTCTTTCTCTATTTCATCCCATTTTCCATTTATTTGTTCAACAATACTTTTTTTTTCGTTCTTTCATATGCAAATAAATCGAGACAACTGAATCGGTCTGATGGGCGAGAAAAGTATTCAGACTTCGTGAACGATTTTTTTTTTTATACTTCACTAGCGCTAAAGGGGTTATGAATACCCTTATGATGCTATTCACACAGCGCTAGTGTTGGTGTAATGATTTTGAAACTCAGGTAGTATTAGATTTCACTCTTTTTGCTCCGAGGGTGGTGTCAAGAATAACTGGGGAGAATTCTGTTGCCATTGCTTATAATTCACAGTATTCCTTTTGAACATCCCGATGGCATTAGTACGATCAACACTTTTTAGGACATTGCCTACCCTACTGCCAGTGTTATGCATATACAGTAGAGTCGACGTCAGCTTTTTTCGCAATTGACCGACTTTTTTTCTGTGACATCGGGATTCGAACCTGGAACCTTCAGCGTGACAAGCGATAATGCAACCACTACACCATGACCACCCTTAAATTTTGATTTGAGGTTGTGTGATTGCAATCATCACTTAACAGGTCAAAAAGACCGAATAGATCACGATTGACACAGCTGTTATCAACGATCAGTGCTCGGAATTCATCTTAGACAACATGCTGTACATACACTGCTTTCCAAAAGGACTAAGAGAAACACATAAAAATAAGAGTACAGTGGACCCCCGGTAATCCAGCCCCTGGCTAATCCGGCACTCTTTGTAATCCGACATGCAGTTCAGATAGAATCTTATCACTTTGACTGGTAATTTGTCGGATTACAAGGTACACTTTTTCACAAAATTCCGGACTACTGTGGCAGTTTTGTATAATCCGACAAATTCGATAATCCAACACCGCCCTGCAAAACGTTTGTCGGATTACCGGGGGTCCAAAGTATTTATCTTCTCTAAACTAGGACATGACATACTTGGAGCATACTTCCAAGCTGCTCCTCCCTGCATCACCAAAAACAAAAGATCCTTGCGAACCCCGATAGGAACTATTGATAGGACTATTGCAGAACACAGTTTTAATACGTATCCAGCTGTCAGGTTGTTGGTTGACTTGCCTGCCTTAAAAGCGATCAGTTTGTCAACGAAAGGTTTACGACGTTGGCGCAGATGGAGGAATCTCCTTTTTTGTGTATCAGTATCGGTCAAACGAATCTGAGCTTCCATTCATCAGGCATGCACTTCTCTGGTCCAATCGTAGAAATGACTGATGTATAGTTCGCCCGGTAGCCGTTAAATCCAGCAGGCTTGTTGAATTTTATCTTCGGACGTCATAGCTCTCACTTTGTTTTAATCGGGTTCACGACGATCGTAAAGATATTTATTTTCAACAAGGTAAAAGTATCAAGTTCCTAATCATTGAACGACTGTTCACAGTCTAGCACAGTCTTGCAACTATGCCTTGCAGTTGTTAACCGGCGGAAATGTAGATTACAATTGATTTTAACAATCTCGATCATATCTACACGATGAGATCACCGGATTACTGAGACGGAAAAAAAAAACAATTCTAACATCTAAAAGTTCTAATAAACCAAAAGAGAAAGGAATTTTCAGAAAAATGTGATAATGTATGTGGGTATTGTTATAGCCGACGCTGGTGATATTTAAAAATAATTCCTTCCTTTGATTTGCACATGTGCTCCGTTTCAACATCCAACACATACGTTCCTTCAGTTCCAATTCCATTGTTTCAAGTCGGAAAGTCGTATAGCCCTAGTTGTTTTGTTTTCAAGTTTGAGGTTTGAGATAACCAATTTTCGATTACGGTACAAGACAGTCTTCAGTTAAAAATTACTAAATGCTTTGATGAAAGTTAAGACCTCGTTTTCGCTAAAGTGTGCAAAGCCAGTTAAGGAATTTCAAAATGAAGCAAAAATGCTCCAGATCCTCTCTAAGAACCAACAAATTATAACTTAAGTAGTCACCTATCTCGTTCACTAAAAGACAACCTCCAAACTTTTTATTTATAAGTTAAGACGTGCACAAGAAAACTAACCTGGTAAACTAACAGTTCCTGTGTTATAACTAGGAAACTATGGCCACTCTACGATAAACAGAAAACCGATAGAATCCTGAAAATGGACAAAAAATCCTTATCTTCTCTAATAGATATAATCTTACTTTCTTACTTTCTACAGTCCGGGGTGGACGTGGGCCTCAACCAACAAGCGTCTTCAGCCAGCTCGATCTTTAGCTAGCTGCCTCTAGTTTCGCACACTAAGTTGGTTGAGGTTCCATTCAACTTGCGTGCGCCACCTGAGTCGCGGTCTTTCTCTACTGCGCTGTCCCTCGGGGGCCGGATTCGGAGATTTTTCGGACCGGAGCACTGGTGTCCATCCGCTCTACATGACCCAGCCACCTTAGTCGTTGGACCTTCACTCTTCTGGCTAAGTCGATGTCGCTGTACAGCCCGTACAGTTCGACGTTGTATCTCCTCCTCCACTCACCGTCTATGCAGACGGGACCGAAAATCACCCGAAGAAATTTCCTTTCAAAGCAGCCAAAAGCACCCTCATCCACTTTTGATTAAGTCCATGCCTCTGCGCCGTAGAGCAGGACTGGGATTATTAAGGTCTTATACAGGGTCACTTTTGTTGTTCGAGAAAAGTTGGGCCTTCTTAGCCCAAAGAAGCAGCGATTGGCAAGGGTTATTCTTCGTCTGATCTCAGCGCTGGCTGGTGTCGTTGTCTGAATTGATAGCGGAGCCGAGGTAGACAAAGTCCTTAACTACCTCAAAGTTATATCTGTCAAGGGAGACGTTCTGTCCGAGACGTCGGTGTTGAGTGTCCTTTCTTGTTGACAGCATATTCTAGGTATATAATCACCGGGCATAATATGCTTAACTTATCATGCAAGAAGACTGGGATTGAACACGAATGACCTATGCAGGGGATGTGGCGACGAAGAAGTAGATGAAGACACTCCAAATTGTCTTTGCCCCTGTCCAGCGCTCTGCCAAATAAGATTCTAAACTCTAGGAAGACACTTCTTTCAGGACCTAGAAGAACTGTCCGACAAGTCTGTGGTCGACATACACAGATTTATCCACGCCTCGTACAGGCTCGGAAGAACATAGGCTTATGGTTCCTAGTAAAGTGGGTTGAATCCCCTGGGGTACCACAATTGATCTACATTGACCTAAGTGTAGCGGAGAAAGGACTTCCTTTCCCGTCAACCCTATTACCTAACCTAACCCAACCTGGTGACAGATCGCGTTTTAAAACTTAGTAAACATTGTAAGGCTCCCAACCAATGTAGGGTCCCTAAGTGTTATTATGATTGATTGACTCTGTGATCTAAAAGATCTATTGTGCCTGGAGTCAGTTAGACCAGATGATCCTCGATCTTTTTAATGAAATTGAAGATATCTCCAGTCGAGGCATTACAAATGTCCTCCGGTGTTGGAAATTCCCTGTGGAGAAAGAGTCTCCTGACTCTTCAGACAGCCACGCACTCACATAGTACGTGTTCCGCTGATTCGTCTTCCTCTCAGCAGAGTCGGGATTCAGATTCCTGAACCATATTTAGTTTATGTAAGTGATGTCTGAGACTGCAGTGACCGGTGACGACGCCGGCAAGTCTTCTGAAATCGTCCTTTTTATGATTGAGAATATTTTTTGTGGTTTTATTTAGGGGTCGGATGAACCTTTTAGCCTGTCTAAGTCCCTGAAAGAAGTTTCGTTTTTCCCAGCTGTCTAGACTCATTCTGAACGCGGAAGTAGGGATGCCGCAGAAGGATTCGGCACCTATGTACCTTTCTGAAGAGCCTTTCCTGAAAAGTTGGTGAGCAATTTCATTGTCTTTAATGCCTCTGCGTCTTGGTACCCACGAGAGCTTGCCTTTATTCCCCTTTGAGGGGTCTTGGAGAGCATTGAAGCAGACTGAGACGGCCTTTGGGTTGCAGCAATGGGAGTTCAATGCTTTAAGCGCTGCTTGACTATCGATGCATCTGTTGCTGGTTGTCCCCTTTATGCCGGAGTTAAATAATATTGGCAGGCATGTAGTTCTGCCTGTGATTAGGGCCATAAATGTCAGCTCCAACACCGGAGTCCATCTTTGATCCATCAGCATACCAAACTAGTCCTTTTATCTTCAGCAGCAGATCGCCAGTTTCCTAAGAATTGTGGTTAGGGATCTCAATCTCGAACTTCCTTCCAAAACAGAGTATGTTGGGCATAAGGTCGGATACGGTACTGATCGTTTTAAGCTCGGGAAAGTCAGAAAGGATAGCCCTGTGACCCGTAAGTCTGCTTGGCTGGATTCATTTAGAGCGTTGGAAATTAACTGCACTGATAAAGATGTGCAATGGAATAAGGTCAAAAATTGCCTCTAGGGCTGCCGTAAGGCATGTTTGCAATGACCCGGTGATGCCGAGACATGCTAATCTTTGAAGTCGTTGGAACGTTTAGATGGTGAATTTTTACTTAAAAGAGAACAACAATTTGCGAATTGGCAAGGGGTTTTTGAAGGCATTTCACTTAGACGTTTTTTGCGCTTATCCGGTTTGCACGCATCCGTTTCCGACTGTATAAGACTGGCAGAATCAGGGGTTTACAGAGCAGTACCGTGGTCCTTCATGTTATTGACTTCGAACCCAATTGATTTGTATAGTGTGCCGCATATTTTCAAGAGTAACTCGCCACTTCTGGATCAGTTTTCTTGGGATGCAAAAATGTACGAAGATCTTGTAGAGCTTAAGACGGTTAATGCTGTCACTCAAGATGGTGCTTTTCGAACTAGAATTAGCCTTGATGGGAAAATTCAATTTGTCGGACCGGAAGTCAAACTGACACGTGTCGATTGGGGCGATGCTAAATGTCTTAAGACGTTCAAAAAGTACAAGGCCCCTACTCTGTATTGCGATTCTAAAGTTCGGATCGTTCGAAAGCGGAAATTTCGATCCGAGCTTTAGAATCGCAATATAGGGTAGGGGCCCAGTTCGCAACAAGAGCCACTTAAGTATGATAAGTGACGTTTTAAAAATCCACATATCTCTTTAAGTTTTCTTTGCAATCGTTGATGCTATGTATACATGGATAGGCAATTTGTTGTCTTGGGGGGATTAACGAAATACCAAATATTGCACCACAAAGATTCAATCAATAAGAATTCGATACAAATTTTGTATATAGTTCGATCATC
This sequence comes from Criorhina ranunculi, assembly GCA_951813785.1. Lineage (NCBI taxonomy): Eukaryota > Metazoa > Arthropoda > Insecta > Diptera > Syrphidae > Criorhina > Criorhina ranunculi. The sequence continues at coordinate 31,359,014 of OX638385.1, read as the reverse complement.
GCAATTAAAATTAAATTCATCGATAATAAAATTTCGAAACGAGGCTAATATGTGTGGCGCCAAACGAATGCTCCATGCCGTCGCCACTGCAACAATTAAAACCGAAAATATTTCCCTGAAATATATATATTTTTGTTTTAGAATTCTTAGACGTCTCCTCTTCCCTGACTAATCATTTATTTCGAAACCGTCGCTCTGATATTACATCGAATCAACTACAACGCATTTCAACTGTCAAAATATTGTTCATAAAAATCAAAATAATTTCGATACGCATACGAAAGCTTAGATCGACATCAAAAAGACTCATAAAAACTTGCTAAATGGCTAAATCACTAAATACTTTGTAGCAATTATTTAAATTTCCACAAAACCGATCACAAAAAAGCGATAAAAAAAAAACTTTATTAAAACATATTAAGTTTCATATAGTGTGGCCAAAAACAAACGGAAAGTTATCGAATTTATGTGAAATACTTGCGCACAGCAAACAGGTTTTTATGATCAACTGACGTTCACGACGTTGTTCATTCGATTGTCAGACAGTCCCCCAACTGTCAGTGTCAGTTTAAGTTTCAGTTTCGGGCCAAAAGGAGTGGCTCCATTTTATTATTTTTTATGAACAAATCAACAAAGATCAAATAATCGTAAAATGGATTAACAACACACATATCACGATTAACAAAAAGAATTTGCTTTGCAAGATCGGCTTTGAACTAACCCATCAAGCGTGACAGTATCTCCTTTGTAGGTGGCGTTGTTGACTGTCTTTCACCCAACGGAACGGAAGTTGCTGCCATTCTATAATAAATTTGAACGCGAATTATCTTTTGGCAAATGTTTATCGCCTGTTTATGATTCTTGTTTTTTTTTTAATTTTTTTTGTAAATTTTAATATTTTAATTTATTTATCTTTCACTAAAAATCTGGTCAGTTTTATTGGCCCATTGTTGGTTTTTTTTTTTTTTTTTTTTTGTAGCTTCATTCTTGGAAGAACCACTTGGTTTGTTGTTTGTTGGTCGTTTATAAGCGTTTTGATTTACGACCGCGGTCGTTTAGTCAAAGTGGAAGAGGCTACAGCGTGTTCTTTTTTAAGCGGGGGCGATTGAATATGTAAAACAACTTTTTTTATTGAGCTAATTCCAATATCAACGCAGCACACAGCCCAGCACACGGCGGTGGCGGTGGCGGTGGTATGCTAATTAATGATCGATTAAATGGTCAATGGTGATGAGAGAGCGTGGAACAAATAAAATATTATGTGTGCAATTCGTTTTTTTGAAAATTTTACGACAAGCCGCAGTCCATCGATGATGAGGAGAGAGAGAGAGAGTTTTTTTAAAATTAATTTCGATTAAGGGGGGCAATAACAGATCTAGCCCCACCCACTTTATGTGAATTATGGATTTCGAACTTTTTTTTTGATAATGAAAGGCCTAACGTAGGGATTTGGAGAAATTTTGTAAAAGAAATCGCTTTTGGCAATTCATGTTTTACATGGCTTTTCCTACTCAACGCCTTTTAGGGACGCAAAATTATTCAAAATGTAAAAAAATGGAAGGAAAGCCATAGGTGATATCTTAGTTGAGCTACTGACATGACTGTCCAAAAAGCGAATTAAATTTCGAGAAAGGAGAGAGTCAGTAACTACCTATAGGTGCAATCTTTTCGGACTAAATCGGAATTAGACTCTTAGGGGCCCCTTACCTACCACTATCTATGCCGCACGTCAAGAATACTCTGGACAGAACTAAATAAGAAAAGGAAATCATCACACTCAACAAAAGTCACATATCACTTCTTATAGGTATTGTGACAGGTCACAACTTGCCAGCGGCCCACCTAAGGAGAATGTGTTTGAGGACAACGGAACTACGCAGAGAATGTGCCGACATAGACGCTGAAGAGGACACATTCCACCTCCTATGCGAATGCCCAAGCCTTAGCAGAAACAGAAAGACAACCCTCGGAGAACATTTCTTCAGTGATCTGGGCGAACGGTCAAGCAAGCCTCCGAGAACCATCCTACAATTCCTTCGGAACTTTGGTTGATTCAGGGAGGCCAACTGATAAAAATAATAATCTATTCCATCTATTTTAGGTATCCCACAGCACATCGGCGAACACAATGGATCCATTGGGTTCCGAGTGAGGCTGTACATAAATGCAGCCACCCTCTACATCCTAACCTACAACTAACTATGTCGAGCAAACTTTTGCTACAACTGAGAAAATTAGTGATCCCTAGCAAGATTGAAGTCATGGAGAAAACTTAGGATCGTGCTTGCAGATGGTTGACTATATGAATCCTATACTGAAGCGAATCCATAGCACATGGGATCAGGCTATTAAGAATGCAACTTAGCACCAGGTTTCTATTGAGATCTTCTGTGCGCATTACAACCAACCTCGGCGGAGATCATGCAACTTCTGCTTTTGATGATCCTCTTGAGCTCGGATTTCATGGTTCTGAACTTCGCTAGGATATTTTCCATAGGCTCTTCTTCTTCCTCTCGTGACTTTGTGTCTTAGCTGACTGCATCTTCTTTACAGGTTTTCTGTTTCTGTTGAAACTACTCACTCAGGGCATTGAGGCAACACACTTCAGTCGCTTCAGCGCTTTCACCATCCTCGATCGCAGCTGTGAAAAGCTCTCCTTTGAGTTTGCTAACGTTCCATCTCCGTGTTCGGCTTTGATTTCGGTTAGAAGCGCATTGTTCACCTCATAGCCAATTTTCAACTTTTTTCGGATGTCAACTACGATGTAAAGGTTACATCTAGGATTGTTCCTTCGTATACGGATTTCCTTTAATGTGTGGCCCTCGTCTTGCGATCATCTTGAATATTTGCCTTCCTCGCACGTCCGTACTAGGCATTCCCCATACATATGCTCCGGCGTTGAAGTCTCCTCTCGGCCTTTTCAATGAAGTCCTCAAGTCCGTTTCGTTTCGCAAATGATATAGCTATCGTGGTCTTAGGTACGACTCCCAGTGACTGCAAGGAGTTCGACATCCATTTGCCTATAATTTGCAGAAGAAAAGACTGACGCTCTAAGTCGAAAATAAAGTATCTGAGCGAGCGAGAGCGAGGTGTCTTACTCAAGCTAGGGCCATAGGGTCTTTTAAAGAAGTAAGTGAGAGATATTTTATCAAAATTGTCATGTTGGTTGATGAAAATAACAACTAACATTAAATTTATCCTTCAGAAGACCGAAGCTAATATGAATACTCACTCTGGAGCAAGATCAGGAGAAAATTATCGCAAATTGGAGGAGATTTCTCGAGGCTCTAGAGGTACTAAAAAGACAAAATTGAGCCTTCAACCTTGATTCTGAATTAAAGGTTTTTTTTTTCTCTGCAAAAGACTTCCTCTTACGTACACTCATGCTTACTAGGAAGCTACCACAAGCTACCTTTGATTTTTTTATCAAAATTTCAGTTTTTTTTTTTCTAAAAATTAAAATCGTTTTTCCACTTCCGGATAACACTTGTGACATTCAAAATACGGGTCAAGCCCCATGAATCATTCAAAACATGACAGGCAAGTTGTTAAGATGATGTCAAAGGAATATTTCAGCGAATTGTAGGGCTGATGATGTCATAGGGAATGTCACAAGTTTAGAGATTCAATAGGAAAAGGAAAAGTGAAATTCGCATGTGTCTATGTTCATGTAAACTATTAGATAATCAAGCTGAATGCTCTTAAGGAGCACAGAGACACTAAAAGTCATAAAACAATACTGAAGTTGAATCAAAAATGGTCTAGTTGTAGCGCCTGGTAGGGTTTATGACTACTCCTTAACTAAAGTACGGCCATTATGGATGTTAGAAGAGAGACGAAGGAGGTAACGATGAACGTTGGTTTTAAATGTTGCAGCGATGTTGTACGGCTTAGGAAAGTCTCCCTATATTTGACAGTACGTCCAAAGGTAGTCTTAAATTAATGAGCATTCGAAACTATAGCGGGTGAAATGTTGAAGAGGCGGAATGAAACTCTCTACTTCGTTAGAACACTGTTTGTTGGAAGAATCGATAAAAGGTAGTGAAAGACCGGAAACATTTCTTTGACATTCAAGCAAAACAATTGACTTCGGAATATCCTTGACAACTATAAGTCTTAACGCGCGTTTTTGAATTCTATCTAGAATGTGCAAGATAGATTTTGGTGTACCAGACTACACATGAGTGTTGTAGTCGAATGTGGCAAATGATCGGCCTATAGATTGAAGCCACTCATCAGATCAGAAGTTGTTAAGTATTTTTTTTTTATCGTTTATGGATATATTTTACAAGGTTTTTGACGACTTTGAACGAAGATCATCGTTGAATCAGACACTCGGAGGATGGAAAGACTTTCGGCTTCGACGTGTCTGATTCAGTTACCATTATACAGATCTAGAAAATAGACTTTATCGTTTAGGAAAACATTTTCTAGGCAATATCAGGATCACCTGCTGCACTTCCAACGCTCAATCAATAAACATACGACGTTATGCATTATTCGTCGGCTTACTTAGTATTTTGCATCGGCTATTGCATGCAGGCAAAAGTATAATAGACTTAAGCCAACTACAGCTACTAAAAATATTTGTGCGAATGCGTCGAATTTTTAAACTGCAACCTTAATGAACTTTCTGCTCAGTTTCCTAAATCTTCTTTAACTTTTGGCGTAGACTTGACTTAAGTCCGCTATGGATGGACCTATTAAATATTCAAGATTTACAAACCTCAGCTTTGGGCTACACTTTCAACCGCAGTAGTAACAATATTTTCAGGTGACAATACGAAATCCGATTGTTTGAAGTCTATCTCTCAAAGTAAAAGGATTCTTGGTAGTAACTCCTTGGCGATGTTTAAAGAAACGAATACCCAGTAGTGTTATGGTGCCTTTGTTGTTCGTGTCTTAAAAGACAGAAACCAATGCAGATGTTCACAAACAATAATTGAAGACGTATTTGACCAGTCGTTATGAATCGGATACAACCTCAAAACTTAACAAGCTCCCCTCCGACAAATTCCGCTTTTGTTTAGAAGACCAAAAGACTGCTAAACATATTTGGGGAGAATTTTCCGCTTTCTTCACGATCTTGGTCTTGCTCGGTTTCAGTCGGGAGTCATGGGTTAGTGGTAAGTGCATTGGATTACAAAGCGAGAGCACACAGACTCGAGCCTAAAAACCATCAAACGTTTTTTCGCGGCACCACCTCTTCGCGGGAATGTCAAACCTGCAAGAGTATAATCTGCCATAAAAAAGCTTCTCAGTCCATCGTTCGAAGTCGGCAATAAAATTGTAGGTCCCTTCTATTCGTGCGAAAAATATAACACGCGTGATATGAATGGTTGGAGAAGCTGAGCCCTGATTCTCTATGAGCTGTTGCGCCGAATATTTGCATTTTTTGTCGGGAACCTAAGTTTGGTATTTCAGAATAGGTTAGGTTAGGCGGCAGTCCCCACTTGGGCCAGAATGAAGGCCCATTGTGATACCGCCTGTAGAAACCGAAGACCAGCCACAGTAACCTCACATGCGAGAATTCCCTATAGAATAAAGGGAATAAGTGCCAGCTCTGGGTAACCGTCTCGGTGCAAACTCTCTACTGTACTAAGTGCAATTAGACTCACATACAAAACTCTTAATCCTAAAGATGTCGAGTCTGGCTAGGTCGCTAAGGTCATTGAAGAAGTACTCTCCTAGTGTTTTCCTCCTCAACCCTGATAGAGCAAGGCATGTGCACAAAAGGTGAGTAGTCGTTTCTTTTTCCTCCTCGTCTCTGAAGCTTCTACAGAAATCGTTAGAAGGTTCACCCATTCTGATAGACAATGCCCCGTAAGGGCTCCTATTATAATTCTTATAAGTTTCCGGTTCACGGACAGAAGTCTTCCTGTTCTCTTCAGATCCAGGTAAGGCCAGATCTGTTTCAACAGAAGACAAGTATTGATATTATTCCACCTACTGTAAGCTATTCTTCTAGCTTCACTATCGAGGTGGGACTTTATCGATTCTAAGAGACAAGCGGTTCCCCTCCATTTTCAGAGAGGATCCGACCCGCGCCTTCCTTCGCTAGTTCGTCCGCACTGCAGTGTCCGTCCCTGTCGGAACGTCCCTGTGTCCTAGTCCCAGCACAGAGCGACGTCACATCTGTCAGCGATCTCATTCAGAGACCTGCGGCATTGCTTTACCAACTTGGATCGTACTGTCGGTGATTCCAAGGCCGTCCAGCTTAGTCTTAAAATATAACAATGGAACACAGGACAGCTATATCACTAGAAATGAGTGCGGACTAATATGGAAAAGAACGATTATTGAAAAATATTACAGTTTTGGTCACTCAAATGTTGGGTCTTGAACATCATAGATACTGATCGTGATCAACTACATTCTTGATTTAAGCGAATGACGTTTATCTAGAAGCAGAAGCTCTAAAGAAGATTCTTATAACTCTTCAACATCCACTGTATCGAATTCTACTAATTACTGATTTTATACGGGCATGGATATTTGCGTAAAAACAAAAAGTACTTATTGGCGTTTTCTTTGTCTTATCTTCATAAAATAAAATTAACGACTTTAAACAAAAAGTGTATAGAAATTTTAAATACTTAACACAAATTATAAAAAATAATTGTTTGGAATAATGCAAAAACGGAAACGGAACTCGTTTGTAGATAAAAAGTTCGTGCTACCGTAAAACAAAAACCTAAATGTCTATCCTAAATGCCCCAATAAACTCGAATATATTCTTAAAAAATAAAAAAACAGGTATAATAATTAAATAAACTTTCCCCAATCTATAGACAAAAGAATATTTACATAGATTTTTGCTTGCAAAAAGTTTAACAACTTACCTCGAACAAAAAAAAAAAAAACTAAAAGATACTCTCTAACACTTTCAAATTAATTAGATAGCACAGGTGTGTTTCTCTTTTAATTAAAGATAAATAGTTTTCGAATGAAAACACTTTAATTTTCATATGTAACCAACCCGCACTATACAAATATCACTCAACTGTCGATCAGTTTTTCATCATTATTATCTCTTCGTTGGATGATGTGATTCGATGTTTTTTTTTTCCCAAAAAAAATAAGATACACCAACGTAATCCACTTCCGAGTGAATAATTTCAAAACATGTGCTTTTAGGTATAAGAACACGCTATACAGACGCGACCTCTATTCAAGCACGATCACTCAAATTTTTTATTTTTTTTTGCAATTCAATTTGTAAATTGAAAAATACCATAAAATCACAAATGAACCGAACTGAATCACTTTAACCCAACATCTGCGTCATAAATCCTCGAAATTGAATGAAAAACTTCCAAAATTCATTGAGTTTTCGATGCCCTCGAAAACGGATCGATCGCAATTTATCAAAATGAAATTTTTCAATTAATTAAAAATCACTCAAAACAAATTGTAAATTAATGATTGTGATGCATTACTTCATTTATTTTGTATCGAAAAAAAGAACAGAAGCTGCAAAGGAAACCATAAAAACAAAAAAAGTCAAATAAACCGCACTAAAACTATCTACAACGACGGAACAGCGACGGAGGAAAAACTCTGGAGAATTGGTTGCAGATACACACACTATAAGTTCTCCCCAAGACGTGTGTAGCGCACACAGTAAACCAGCCGATCTTGTTGATGCTCAAACTCAGACTGAGAAAAATTCAAAGTGAAGCATAAATTTAATGAAAAGGGGTTTCTTCTTTTGGGTAGACAAGACACGGCAGACAACGAACGATCGTCAACAACAACAACACGACGATCATGTCGATGGAGATGGTGGTGCTGGTTTTGATGACGATGAGGGCTGAGGGGTTTGAAGCAAGATCGCGCTTTGATTCGAACTGGCCATAGCACTAGCAATGCCGCGCTGCTCTCCTCCAATATAGAGCCATATAGAGAAAAGAGAGTGATCTTGCGAGCCTGCTGTATCTGTTAGTCTGTAGATCTCTCTATAGATACTTTTGTTGTGCATTTTTTGTTGTTGTTTTTCTGTTGTATGTCGATCAAGAATATAGTGAGGCGCTAGTGTTTTGACCAGAGATTGTGTACACCAACAACAGAGTAACCGAGCAAATTGCCGGCTAATGGTGGTTGTTGGTATCCGACATTGTTATCAAGATCGCCGACGACGACGACGCCACCGTTGTCTCTTGATCAGGACTATCGATGTCTGCAGGAATATGTTTACCTACTTTTTAGGTGAATGGAAGGTCACAGGTAGGTGAAGTTTATCTCTGTCAATTCACTACTAAAGATGATCACATCTTATCGAAAGATTGCCAATACGGCTAATTGCTGGATCATCTTTGGACAATCTTCGCTCGTGCCTCCTCTCATCTTTTATGCCAAAATCATCCCACTCACCAAATTGTAGGATTAAAAAACAGAAACCATGGTAGCTATTGCGGAAAGTGCTGATAAAATCTCCTCTCTCTCTACTCGTTAGATACATAGATACACAAAATTATATAGCCATAGGTGCCTATTCAGATTGGAAACGACGAACAATTTAATGAATGAATGGATGGTGGAATAAATGAATGAAATTGGTAGATGAACGATTCGGTGTAGAACTGTTAAGAGGTGGGGGGGAAAGTACGAAGAGGTGTTTGTTGATGGTTTTTGGTCAGAGAAGACGAAGAAACGAAGGTAAAAATGTGAATAAAAACAAACTCTGTGAACTGAAAACGCCTTATCGTGCTAGAGGTGCCCGTCTCTCTTAGTCCACCACGCGATTGGCTGCTCTTTAAACCGATTCGAATTCGAATAGTGGAAAAATCTCTACCGATAGGCATTCTCTTTACTGTTTACCGATAGAGTGGGTTATGAAATGATTATCTATGAGAGTTTAGCTTGATTTTGTTTTGATTAGTAAAGGATACAAGTAAATCTTAATTTTGTCACACGATTGTAGCTATTTATTTGACTCATGTCCATGAAAATTGAAGTCAAAAACGCTGGTTACCCACGTGCATATGAACATCCTGTTTGGATGGGATTTGGGGGATCTTTTGACAAACATCATCAAGTATTTGAACTTTGAGCTATAGATGTCAATATTTCTCTGTTATTCTGTGTGGCAAATTGCTTTGTCGTCATAATTGCTTAGAGTCTAGCTCTAGAGAGATAAGTATCATCAGTCGAATTTTTGGAATTTTTAGGGGGTTATCTGTAATTTTTTAAGGAAGCAATGTCAAGTCATGGAACACACACGTTTTAAGTGGATCCTCTTCGAAATTAAACATTTTGCATCATTTCGTATTTTTAACCCTGGTCTTATGTTTAAGGTACTTAGGTTAGGTTAAGGTTAAATTGAGAGTGCTGTTTGTATAAATATACAAGGACCCTTTTTTTATAATTCACTCACGCTATAGGGGTTATGAATACCCTTATGATACTATTCACACAGCGCTAGTGTTGGTGTAGTGATTTTGAAACTCGAGGGTGGTGTCCAGAATGACTTGGGAGAATTATTGATACTGTTGCCATTTGCTTATAATTCACAGTTTTTCTTTTGAACATCCCGATGGCATTAGTACGATCAACACTTTCAAGCCATATGACCACCCTACTGCAGTGGAGCTGACGTCAGCTTCTTTTTCGCAGCGTGACAAGCGATAATGCAACAACTACACCATGGCCACCCTAAGGACCATTAGGACCATTAGGCCCTCATTAGGCACTCATTTCTCTCGATGTATCGTTTTACGTTTGTAAGTGACATCAAGTTGCTTAATGTATCAATGAACCTGCCACCCACACAGGTCAGTCGTCGCTCTTGAAGAGATGGACATTGGCATAGAAAATTTATCCTCTCGCCGAAACATGGCTATAGCGCAGTGCCTTCTTACTAACCCCAACAAACGTATGGATGTAGCGTTGTTCTTTTTATATCAAGCCCTAGCTACATGCAGATAGGGGTGTGGTTCCACCTGAGCACATTTGGATTTAGTAAATGTAATGTCTAGCGCTTTAACCGTTGCTTGACTGTCTCCAAATATGATGATTTCCACTGCTGGTATATGGTTCCAATGCAAGGATGATCTGTGTCGCTCTGTTAATCGCATAAATCTTAGCTTTAAGACACTGCAGTCTGCAAAACTGAGGAAACTTCTGCTCAAGTCGCTTTTTCCATCTCCGCTTCCTCTGTAACGACAGGTATGTATACTTTTTAATGAAAGCATTAGACATGTCCCAGTCTTGTTTGTCTGACATAAACAGAGTTCGATCCTTACCTAGCTGCTTTCAGTTTCGCACAATGAGTTGATTAAAATCCTTCAACTGACAAATCAGCTCACCCTTTACTCAAGGCGGTGGTGGTGAAAACACTGGTGTCCATATGCTCTACAATGTCTTCCTCATCTTAGGCGCTGGATTCACGCCAATATAGCCCGTAGAGGCTATATTTGGTCGTTATAAGCGATAAGTCGTTATAACCTATGTCGTTACAAGCTATTTTACCTGTATTTACTTGTGATTCAAGTCGTGCTATCCGTGTATATTTGCTTGTACACCTTTGCTGCAACTACATCATGGTTTGCACTTCGGAACATTCAAACATCCAACACAACTGGAGGAATGCCTTTCGTCGTTGGCGGTGATTTCCTGAAATGACTTCCAAGTTGCCTTGTGAATTTGAAATGCGGTCATTTTGGTGCTGCATAAGTACTTCCATGTTTTATCCTGTCGTAAAGTCAATGAGCAAGAATCCGTTTCCGGTCGTCGTCTCCTTACAATGTTCCTACCAAAAAAATTTCCAAAGATAATCTTAATGTCATATCTTGGATAGTTCTCATTGATTTTGGGGAGAAGCTCCTTAAAACAGTTTTTGTTGCCATCGTCTTTCTACTTTTGTTGCGGCTTAGGCACAAATAAGCTGATTTTGTGGAAATTAGCGTAGCGGATGCTAATGACTTTTTGCCTTAGGTAAACTCTGACATCATCCCAATGTACTTCTTGAAGAGCATCGTGATTTTTAATACGTTTGCTGGAGTCGATAACAGTTGGATCAGCACTTTTATTTGCGGCTCGTCGTCATCGTTTTCTTCACTCGGTAGTTTCCCTTTTGCGGTTGGCAAGTGATGCCCACTCACAACATAATGAAAAGAGTTTCTGCTTTCATAACGCTAGGATTTAAAGACTATCTTGACTATAGCCATAGCCTTGGTAGGTTAGAGTCAACATAGGTCACTCATTGGGCAGAAAAATTCAGTCAATTATCTCGCGGTCTTCTAAACAAACTTCTCAACCACAAAGCAGTACAATTCGGGAAGTGATAGACTTCATAAAAGACACATGTATAAAGTCTACACTCTAGATATTTTAATCTAAAATATGACAGACTATGTAAAAGATACGTAAGACACTGATAACGTTGACTAGACATTGCTAGTCACAAGTAGCAGTGATGGATTCTAAAAAAAAGGTATTTTATCCGGCCTATTCTTCTGTATATTTCTATGTTAATATGCTGCAACGTTGGTGATTTATCTTAAACCCAATAAGAACAAGAAAATAAATAAATTCCTAAACAATTGTCTTAATTGTATGTACCTACGAGTACCATTGAGATTCTGACCAACTTTATCACATGTCTTACTCTAAACTAAGTCGATGATCTCATCTAGTGATATGAGCAAGTGAATCACAATTTTGTACGAAAGACTTTCGCATGGAGGATCACAACACAACAACTAGTTCCATTACCTCAAAATAGAAATGATAACATATTTTCTTTTAAGGAATGTTGGTTTGGTTTTGAGCAACAACGTAATCAATTTCATTGGAACTATTCAACTATAAAAAAAAAAATAGAAAAAAATATATATTCATGCAAAAGTTGGAATAATAAAGAAGTACCCGAATTGTATGACGACGACGTAGACCTTTTCACATTGAACTTGGTGAGCATAAGCGTCGTTTGGACGCTTTCATGAAGTTGGGTGTACTTATACATATGTTTCAGTTGGAAAAGAAGTGTTTTTGTTTTGGAAATACCACCTTAGTTTGTTCGAAGAAAACTAAACGATTTGGACGCTCTTGGATCTCATTTGGATTGGTATCGTCCCAAATTCGAAAATTTTGTTTGTTGACGTACCCATTCATCCAGCATCCAGAAATGGGCCTCATCGCTGAAGATGATTTTTCGGTGAAAATTAGGGTCAGTTTCCAATAAAACAATTTTATTATTTGAACGTATTGTTGACGGCTATATCCATCCATGGTGATTTGGCAAAACAGACTGAATAAATAACAGCTAATTTGGTAGATGTAGCTTCAACAATATGGCCGCTATCAACTGTCAAAGTTCGGAAGTCCCTATTGGAAGACCCTTTACTTGCGTGCAACACCTAAAACCAACACTTTTTGATCTGCACTATTCCTCTGAGTTACATTTAAAGATTCTGCGAGTCGGATAGTAGATGTCCATTTGTTCTGAAGGTCCTAACCATCTAATACGTTAATTTATCCATGTTAGCGTCCCTGTTCATCTCCAATTATTCATTAATTCTCATTCTTCAAAGCACGTCAACGGAAACGGATTTGAATATCTAACGACAATTTTTCGCTCGAAACTACCAATCTACCAATGATGTCCTCATCCGCCTTTGATAGAGTACGAACTTCAGCAAGAAATAGGCCTAACTACTCAGAACCTTTCCGAACCCACTGGAAAGAGTTATTCTTCGTTTGATTTTTGATGAGATGTCGTTTTCAGAAGTGGCAACACTGTGATGTTCTATCTGATTCGTCAATATTGGGTGTTCCTTTTTCCGTTGACAGGATAAACTTGGTTTTGTCCTCGATAACTCTCTAAGCCTTTTTGGCCACTTCTGCTTCCCTACTCGCTGCATTCTGTCAATGATGTCAGTATCATCGGCTTATGCAAAAAGATAGACTGACTTTTGACAAACTGCCCCTGAAGATGCCTTGCTCGTCAAATTTCAGGCTGTTATCCAATCAGAACGCTCTCTTTATCTGACATTTCAGATGATCTGGATAGTGGAACGCGCCCATTGTCACAAGCAGTGACTATCTGTCTCAAACAGATTGCTAACTCTGCTCAAATATTCGAAAAGATTTCGACGTTTAGCAGTCCATTAGTCTTTTTTCCTAGCCAACGAAGGCCATCCGACCCTTTCTTCTTAAGGTACTACGGGGATTCTAAAACTTTAATGCTACAGCCGCCTTAAAATCTATTTCCGCTCTACTTGTTATGATTTCCTAAGACCACACTCCCCAATGTGGGTGGATCAGATTTCAATTGATTAACTATTCTTGTATCCATCTGACAGGTTGAACAAGGTTAGACATAACTGTCAATTAATAGCAATTAAATTGTCTCTTCAAAACATTTCAATAATATTATATACAATGAGTATAATTTATCATCAACTAATTGGCTTAACAAATTCTTAAACTACAACAATTTCATGTCACATCCATTCTCAATGCATTCACATATTCTCGACGATGTATGCTTTCAACTTTTAAAAATATCATTTGCTGTCACACCTCAGTTAAGTTGTCAAATGACATTTGAAAAAATAAAATAAAAATAAATAGTAAACGACCACACCAATGCCGCGCCACAAGTGTCAAAGTACCTCGAGATGGCGGCGACAACGGCGCTAACTCCACCCTCCATCCTCCCTTAAGCGCCAGCCTCAACGCTCGTGCCATGCCCATCAACTTTACATCAAACTATAATCGATTGATTTGATGGATGCGCTAGCGAACTGACGCGACATTCATTCCATTAAGATCCATTGCTGTTGTGGCATGGCAGCAAACATCATCCAAGTCGATTTAATCTGACAGCGCGCCCCCCATGCCCAGCCAGCCAGACTACAGCCAACCTCAACAGAAACTCTATGGCGCACACAGCCAAAGGTTCAATAACAAGCAATTAATCGAGTCACAAAAAGGCAATTACTTAATTTAATTCTAATGACAGCTACACGAGCATGAAGCGCGACGCATGCCGCGTCCACTGAGACACGACTACATTATCCGAGACGATGGATGGGAATTGTGTGAACCCTTGTGCCACACCATAATCTCAGTCGGCATCAATTCTGCCACAGCACTGCAAAGACTGTGCGACACACATGCCGACGCGCCGCCATGGCTTGATCGCGTGTGCTCCTCTCTCGCACACAATAAAGTTATGATGGGGAGAGATTAAATTAGATGCCGCCACCGCCACCGCCACTGCCGACGTCGCCATCGATGCTGGAACTCGCCGTCAGACCTAACCCTATCATTTGGAGATCGCGGATTAGTATTGTTTTTTTTTTTTTGTTTGACGAGGTGGAGGCGATCACGTCAGCTTACAAAGAAAATAGACACAACACCACCACGATCAATAGATTTTCCGTGCGGATGATTAGTAATTTCCGTAACACTACGCCCTCCAGATCCATCTGACAGCGAATTTGAATCCAATAGAGCAAAAGCAGACAATCTTGATCATCTTTGCTGATCGCAAATCGAATTGAATTTTTCAATTTTGACATTTGAAAGTGTCAGACTGCAGACTACTTTATCAAAGGTAAAACGTACTGTCTGTCATTCAAACCACCCACAAATGATGTCAAATTTATTTTTAAAAGAATTTGTAACAATTAAATAATTGTTGTCTTAAAATGCGCATAGAAAATCAATCGCTCTAGGCTAGTTAACCGACAATTTATGTTCCGGAATTCATTGTGACAGGTTAACAGAAAACAAACATTGAGCCTAACCTTATAATTATAAAATGGAATTTAATTTGTTATTAATTAATTAATTACAATTGAATATAACGATTTTTTGTATAATTTCTCTATATATCAAGCACATGAATTCCGAACATGGTATCGATTACAAGAGATGAAGTAATGTAGAAAAATTACCCTCGCTCACGTCAACCGTATTTGGATTTGTATTACAAAAGGGGAGGCTGAGCAATTAAAAAATTAGTTCATGAATTCCACATGTTTTTATTAAATAAAGGATTCAAGGTAAAAAATCGTAATAGATTTCCAACCGCTAAATGCGTAATAGGTTTGTTTAAAACAAGGTTAACGCGCGTTAACATTAGTTTGGGAGCTGTGCTTGAAAAAAGGTGGCTAGCCTTGAAACTAACTTTCTCTAGCTATATATGACATGTAGAAATCGAACTTTTCCAATTATGTTGAAAAACTACAAACAATTTGGGTAACTCCAAGGCCACTGAGATAATTAATTCAGAGATTGTGGGATCCTAATCAAGATCGCGGTTATGAAGGAATCTGAGGGCCGATTGACTGTTTTCTAGAAAGACGAATCCCCTGTCGAAATATATTTGCCTGCTCAGAGGTATGGCAGGATATTTTGTTAAGAGCTGAGCACAGGGCTGGATTTAGAGGTTTGGAGGCCCTGGGGCAACATATGAGTGGAGGCCCCCTGGCTTATTATTTTCCAAATAAAATGAACTATTTTTTTCAGTCAAGTGTTTCAACAATTTATTGCGAAACCAAGTAAATTATCGTAACAAACATACAAATATAGACAAAAATAAGAATTATATGAAATTAAATTAAAGCGCTAACAAATGAAACCTTGCGAGCTTTTTTCAGCGAAAAATCCTTGATCATTTCGCTGAAATCCAGTTCCCGGAGTAAAACGCTTTCAATGCTGAGTAGGGATAGCTTTGATAGACGGTTTTTGTCCTATCGTAGTTCGAAGCCTATTTTTTATAATTTTCATTTTTGAAAATGAGCGCTCTCCAGTGCAATTAGACACTATCAAAACCAAATACATTCTCAGTGCAATTTCAATGTTTGGGAATGTAGCTCTGAAATTTTGATCTTCAAAAATGTGGTAGTGAAATAGCTCGTTAGATTGGTCTTTTCTATAATCCTTTTTGTATAAGTCGATCAAAGATACAAATTGAACCAACTCATTACCAAGACTAGGCTCTAAATCATCTTTGTACACTTTCACCAATGCCTCTGCTGCAGTGTGCAAATTTGCAGCATCCATCTTCTCTATGTGATTGAGAAATCCAAATCTCGAACGTAAAGCTTCGTATGCATGCAATCTTTCAGTAACAGAAACACATAGCTGATCGATCACTGGGATAAAACATTGAATTTCTCTTTTGGTGACAGATTTGCGTCTTGTGCTTTCATGTAATCGAGTGGATTCAACCCCATATTTCTTGTTCTGGTGCGTGATTGTACATATTGGTCAGTATGATATATTTCTTTAGCTGCTTCCTCGTATTTATCAAAATCGTCTCTTCTGGATTCAACGAATGATTTCAATGATTCTTATGCACGCATTGCAGATTCAAGAATCATTTTCGGGTCCTGCAACATCTTGTTTGTAACATCGAATCGCTCCAAGATGTCGTTCCAAAAGATACAAAGACAACTCATCTTTTGTAAAAGGTGCGATGCTTCATTCCTCACGATGTCTTTTTGATCCTTATCAGAAGATATGCTGGCTAGAGCTCCTTCGATTTCAGAATAACCACCGACAATGGCTTTCGTAGCTTCAGCTCGACAAGACCAACGAGTATCGCTGAGCTTTTTTAAAACGTAAAATTGAAGTTTTAGTTCGAAGATGTTGAAGATGATGTTCATCGTCGTCGGTCCTGTGTTTGATGATGATGGCGCTTTGGTTCTTTTTTTGTGTGGTGTTTACTCGTCGGAATTTGAAACATATTTTTTTTTGAAGTCTACTGTGGGGCCTCCCCTAAATCCGGCACTGGCTGAGCATCACGCTTGTTTAGAATTTCTTGTCTTCTCTTACTGTTTGGCGTGTTAATGAACTTTCTAAATTGCCGATGGCAATCCACAAGTGTTGACTGAGCTCCCTGTCTGGCTAGCTCATTGCTCTCAAAACCTTTTTGTCCGGGAATCCAATAGTTGGAAATTATGTTGCGAACAATTAGCTAGTTAAGGATATTTAGGTAGCTCTAGGTAAGCGTCGAAAAGTTTGGAGCTCAAAGCTTTTATCGCTACGTGTCTACAGGAAAAAATGACAATCTATTTTCTACGGAGGTAACGCCTTATCCATTGTCTGCGCACAGCTCAATATATATTATATAATGTGCCTCTGCCTAAAAACCAGAAGTGGAGAAGTTTGAAGTTCTAGTCCTCCCCAGCTACGTTTACAGTCTTAGAACCGTCAGTGAACCGCACTACTGGTGACTGAACAACAGTGGCTCCACTCAGTCCATTCGAGGATGATAGAGTTGACATCAAGTCCAAAATCTGTCTATTTGAAAGAGTCGGTGTTGCTTTTAGAATCTTTAGATGTCCAACAATATCTCTCGACTGAAAGTTGCAAAGTTTTATGGCGTAGTCACAATCGACTCTTTAATCTCCGTGTGTAGGAGAGGAAGGTCAAAAAGTCTTCCCTCGTAACACTTATTATTATTATTTCGGGAGAGCTGATCAGCCCTTGGCACTGCGGCTTCTAACGAATGCTATTGTGCCTTACCTAGTGTTCCTAGATGAATTGTTTCACTCCAGAAGATATCAGGAAGTTATGGAACTTCTCTGGGACGATGAATTCTCCGCCTAGTATTCTTTTTCTGATTTGAAAGAGAGCTGAGCATTCCGTTAAGACGCGAAGAGAGGTCTCCTCACTCTCAAGACGGAGTCTACAGCTTCAATCTGTTGTAAGGTTCTTGCAATGTAGGTGCTTGTTCAGGCGACAGTGACCACTGAGAAGTCCAATTAGGTTACTCCTATCGAGGTTCACAATGAAGTTTGATATTTTTTGTGACGGTACCGGGAATAGCAGTTTTGGTGTATTGAGTCAGGCTTCCCTAGATTCTTACATGCAAAGACCTTTTGCGTGTCTTACGAAGAGTGATATAACTACCCCACAGAAGGTTTCCGGTCCAAAGAATTTTGTTGACGCGCCGCCTTTGCCAGTGAGTCGGCTCTTTCATTACCCGTAAATCCACTGTGTGCAGGAATCCAGTGAAGGATGACCATATTGTACCTAGCAAGGTCCGGGTTTCTAGGACTAGTTTGGAGTGCTTTTAGGGCAGCCTGACTGGCTAAGAAGATGAATATGATTTTCTCCATAATGTGAGAGGACTCATTGAGTCTCACTGACTGATTAATGGCAAAGACCTCGGCTTGGAATATGGACGCGAATTCAACAAGGCTGACTGAAAAGTTCGCACTTGTTGATTCTACAGTTTCTGTTTCCATTTTGGATCCGTCTGTATACCAGACGAGGTCGGAAGGTGATACTTGGGGTTTGTGGTTCTCCCAGTCCTCCCTTGAGAAATTCTTGTTGAAGCTATATTCAGGTAGCATGTAATCTGCCTAATAACACCTCGTAACACTTAGATCAATAAAAATCCATTGTGATGTCCAAAATGAGATAATAGAATCCCTTACTCCTGAAAGCTGTCTTTTACAACCAAAAGACCTACAATCTTTGGTTTTTGAAACCACAGTGAAGTTCTGTAGATGTACACAAGCATTTTATAGACTTGTTGGAAAGTTCATTTATATCTTTGAAGAAGTGTTGACCTATAATTGTGAATCTAAGGTGTTAAAGAGCTTAGACAGAGGGGTGCCCTCATGCTCTTTCTCATATCGACAACCCCTATAGAGATTGTTCTCATTCACATTCACCTCCCAGAGCGATACCAGAGCGTGTTGTGCCCGATGAGGACTCCTGCTAATGCGGGGAGGACTCCTTTTCTTTTGATTCTAGTTTTGTTAAAAAGCGACCAGAGTTTCCTGGTGATTGTACAGGACTCAAGCGCTTTCCATCTGATGTTAGCTGCCTCGAGTATTTAATTTTTCACTTCTTGCTTCAGATTGGATCGTAGATCGATATACCCTCTTTTTTTTTTGTTGCCTTTATTGCGACTTTCTGAGCGGCAGTCGTCACTGTCCGAACCTTCACTTGAAAAACACTGCTATCACCTGGATTTTGAGAAATTAAGCGGCTCAGAGAAAACGTCTGCTCTATTTTGGATCCATCAGTTTACACTGAAATGGATATGGTTCCATTCCGTCTCTTTAGTTCTCCATTCCATTCTACTTGTAAAACGGTTCAAGAACGGTGAAGTTACTGTCTGTAGTTACTACCCTGCCTACGTTACTTAAAATTTGAGAGTGTCCTGTCGTATTTAATACCTAGTCGTTCGATTGGCTTATTCTAAGTGCAATTTTAGCTGCAGACTCCTGTATAATTTGGTAGAATGGAAACAAATTTATAATGATCTAAAGCCCTGCTACTGGAGTTGTTCTCATTGCTCTGGCTTATAACTTTCGCAAATGTCCCAAGATTAGTCAGTTTACTTGCAGCCTAAGTTAGAATAGGTTTGGGCTTACAGCCACAAGGTAATTATGGGTTCCCAGGTTTTCCCAAACGGTCTCTGGACGAGAAGGTTCAAGGACGAATTATACGAGCTGTACAGAGACATCGACCTAGTCAAAAAAAACTACGCATTGGTTGCTTGTTTAAGATGGCAAGAACATGAAGAGCGAATGGACACCAACACTCCGGGCCGAAGTCTTCGAATCCAACCTGGAAGGACAACGCAGTAAAGGAAGACCTCGTCTAAGGTGGGCACGCAAAAGTAGAAGGGGACCTCAACCAACTTAGAGTGCGTATCTGGAGGCGGCTAGCTAACTGGAGAAGCTGGTTAGTTGAGGCCCAGGTTCACCCAGAACTGTAGCGCCACCTCTCAAATATCCTGTACACGTATAGAATGTAATGTTTTCTTTCTTTTTTTTTATCTTTCTAACACCAGCAGTTTTTTTGTTTCACTAAACTTCGTTAACCACTTCGTGTTAGACGTTTCTAATTAGTGTTCACATGTTAGCGCAACGCAGCAAAGCCAACGCGAATTTAAAGTGCACATCAGATAACTTCAGTGATTGCATCGAACAAACCTTATATCGTACAGGAATTCCATCAAGAAATTCCAAACTCTCTCTCCCTCTGTCTCATTGCATCACCACCTTAAAGAGGTTTCAGCAAATGTCACATTTGACATCTGTCAGCACAGGACTTTTCTTCAAGGCTGCTGTCAAAATTTCAATCCGATTCCATCGGTATCTGCAATATTTTCCAACGTTAAGGTACGTTACCCAGTATTTGTTTGTTAAATCTAATTAGTTTGTTGAAAAATAAATAATAATTTAATTGCTTAAATAATTGTTCCCATACATCATACAATTGCCTGAAAGTTTAAGTACGCCAAACTATTTTAGCTTAGGTTATAAAGTGTTACTGCAGACTTCTTCGCTTATGTAATGGAGAAAATTCAGTGACAACTGCACAAATTTACAAATCAATCGTATATAATCTAAACAAGGTTTTCCAATTGCAGAAAATATGATTCGTGCGCCGCTTGTTAAGGCATTATGTGCGGGCTCAGGCTCGCCTGTTCATCGGGTGGCTAGCGTAGCGGCGATACGTACCAGTGCAGCGGTTGCCCAAAAGCCAGCAAAGGCCCCAGAAAAGATTGAAGTGTTTGTTGATGACATCCCAGTAAAGGTGTTGCCTGGTACTACAGTATTGCAGGTTAGCTCGATGTTCTACGTTTTGAGAAGAAGTCTATTACATAAATTAAATTTTTTTTTTGTGATTTCAGGCGGCTGCTATGGTTGGAGTAGAAATTCCAAGATTTTGCTATCATGAGCGTCTGGCTGTTGCTGGCAATTGCCGCATGTGCTTGGTGGAAGTAGAGAAGAGCCCTAAACCGGTGGCTGCTTGCGCCATGCCAGTAATGAAGGGATGGCGAATTAAAACGAATTCTGATATGACACGCAAAGCTCGTGAGGGTGTTATGGAGTTTTTGTTGATGAACCATCCGTTGGATTGTCCCATTTGTGATCAAGGTGGTGAATGTGACTTGCAAGATCAAGCTATGGCTTTTGGTTCAGATCGGTCAAGGTTTACTGATATCAATTACACAGGAAAAAGGTAAGAGTGTCAAGAAACTATACACCATGAACGTGAATGCATGTCTTTTGTATATTTTAGAGCTGTGGAGGACAAAGATATTGGCCCATTGGTGAAGACCATTATGACTAGGTGCATTCATTGTACTCGTTGCATTCGTTTTGCCTCTGAAATAGCCGGTGTTGATGACTTGGGTACAACTGGACGCGGTAATGATATGCAAATTGGAACGTATGTCGAGAAGTTGTTCCTCACTGAGTTGTCTGGAAACGTGATTGATTTATGCCCCGTAGGAGCGTTAACCAACAAACCGTACAGGTGAGTTGTTGTGTACAATGTGACGGATAAAAAGAAGTTTTTGAATTGACTTATAGTTGTAAAAATTATGTTCAGAAATGCTATGAAGAATGTTTAATGTTGGTGGCAATGCCCACGCTTTTTTGATTTGTTGTTACGCCATTAAAGTTATTGATTTTCATATCATACGTATGCGCATTGCATCAGGGAGTAATGTGCACATACTGCGGCTGCACCCTGCAGCGAGAAAAATTAATGAAACTACTTGTGAGCAATCATAATGCTCCGTCTTGCGAATTTTTAAATCGAAATGTTTCTCGAACGAACTTATATTTTATTGTAATTCTTTGTCTTTTTACAGTTTCGTCGCTCGTCCCTGGGAAATTCGTAAGATCAGCAGCATTGATGTATTGGATGCCATTGGTAGTAACATCGTCGTTAGTACCCGAACCAATGAAGTGTTGAGAATTTTGCCACGTGAAAACGAAGAAGTCAATGAAGAATGGTTGGCTGATAAATCTCGTTTTGCTTGTGATGGTTTGAAACGACAGCGTTTGGTTGCTCCAATGGTTCGCATACCAAATTCTGGACTGCAAGCTGTTGAATGGGAGGGTGCTTTGATTTCGGTAGCTAAGGCTATTAAGAAGGCACCTAAAGGTTCTATTGCTGCAGTGGTTGGTCAATTGGCTGATGTTGAGGCCATGGTTGCATTAAAAGACCTTATCAACCGTAACGGCTCGGAGACAATTTGCACTGAACAAGGATTCAACAACGGGGGATCTGCTACTGACTTGAGATCAAACTATTTATTGAACGGAAGCATCGCAGGTGAGTGGTATACCCAAGATTCTCTTGTCAATTTAATGAATGTATTTGTGTTTGTCAGCTTTGGAGGTAGCCGATGTTGTGTTGTTGATCGGCACTAATCCACGCTATGAAGCTCCACTCTTAAATACTCGTTTGCGAAAGGGCTATGTGCATAACGAACTCGATGTAGCTTTAATCGGACCAAGGGTGGACTTGTCCTATAAATATGAGGTAAGATGTTCACTCCGTACACAACGTTCAAATGTCCAATGGAATCTTTATAGCACTTGGGAGAAGAAGCTAACTTGATTACACAAATCTGCAATGGAACTCATGCATTCTCGAAGAAACTGGAAGCAGCCGAGAAGCCAGCTATCATTGTGGGTGCTGATCTATTGGAACGTAAAGATGGCTCTGGAATTCATGCTACCATTCAATCCTATGCCAAGAAATTAAGCAAGCCAGTGAGTTATTTCAGATAATGTTCATAGAACCTAATCAGAAAAATGTATTCTTAGCAATGGAACGTGTTCAATGTCCTCCAAACAAAAGCTTCACAAGCTGGAGCTTTGGATATTGGCTGCCAACCTGGAGTTAATGCAGCGATCAAGGTAAAACCAAAAGTTTTATTCTTGCTTGGCGCCGATGCTGGAGTTGTGAAACGTGATCAATTGCCAAACGATTGTTTTGTTATTTACATTGGACATCATGGTGATGCTGGTGCAACAATTGCTGATGCTGTTCTACCTGGAGCAGCTTATACAGAGAAACAGGCAACATATGTAAACACTGAAGGACGTGCTCAACAGACACTCGTTGCTGTCTCTCCACCTGGATATGCCCGTGAAGATTGGAAAATTATCAGAGCATTGTCCGAAGTTGTTGGTTAGTATGAGTTAGGTTGAATACGGAAAACATCATACTAACTCTTATTTGACAATTTTCAGGAACACCCCTTCCCTACGATACCCTCGATGAATTAAGGAATCGTATTGAAGATATAGCCCCGCATCTAATTCGGTATGGTAAGCTCCAAAGAACAGCATTCAGCAATCTTCCAGAGCAATTGGCTACGGTACGTTAAAAAGCTTTTTTGTCCCCCAGAAAACTTTTATAAAACACTCTCTCCCTCTCTCATTAGGGTAAATTAATTGATAACACGAAAGTGGAAATCAAACAAAAGGTTCTAAAGGATTACTTTATGACGGATCCAATTTCGAGGGCATCACCAACAATGGCCAAGTGTATAACCGCAGTCAAGAAGCAGCAAGCTAATGCTGCCAATTAATGAGCTGCGAGCAATACTTTAGCGAAAATAAATTAAACAAATTAAAAACACTCTATAACATCTATAAATTATATTTAAATAGGCTACGAGGCGTTCATAATGAGAGGCATCAGAGTCCCCTCACTGTGACTGATGTGATGTTTGTACATTTAAAACAAAAACAAAGTTGAAAAGAAGAAAAAACTGAAAAATATCGCAAGCAAAACTTATTTCAAATAAAAGTTAAAAGTTCGACAAGTTTTTGGAATTACTGCTTTTCGTACAACAGACTCAACGACTCGCGGTACTGACTGAAGAAGTTCTTGAAGTTGGCTTCATTCTCGTTATCTTCCTCTTCGTTTAGGACTTCCATTTTTATTTTTGATTCGTCGCTAGACGGAATTGGCCGAGTGTCGGCAGTTTGTTCTTTGAATTTAATAAACTCATCCATGGAGATATCCTCTTCCTCATCCTCGTCAGCAATGAAAATCGGTTGGAGTGACGATGACGGAGGCGGTGAAGACGGCTGTTGTGTTTCCTCAGATTGATTTGTAGTCTCGGCATCGAGAGAATAGTTGATTTCAAAATCAATCGGTTGGGATGATAGCCTTCCAGTTAGACTAGGGAAAAACATTTGAAACAAATAGTTTGCATATAAGCGCAGAAATTCTTACTTCAAATCAGCAATCCTTCTCTCTCCCTCATCATCGTTGACATTCTCATACATCGGCAGATAGTCACCAAAAAACTTGAGAATCTGTTGTTTGCTACAATTGCCATAGAACCCAGCATACGCTGTTCGATGTTCATCGCCCATATAGAGAACGCTATCGTGTGGATTTTCAAATAGTTCCGCTGGCAATTCAATCATTGTATCTTCCTCGTCGTCTTCCTGGCCCTTCGCCTTTGACCTCAACTCCGAAGCGAATAATTTCTTTTGCAAAATCTTAGTCTCTGTTTGAAAATTCAAAATAGTTTGATATTTAATTCGTGACTTTTGCACTTGAGACAGTGCTCCGTATGACACAAAGCACAAATCGCCTTCCATTCGATCGGTTATCGAAAGGGACTTCTTTTCAGCAACTTCAGATGCCAGCGCAGTTATATCATGGATTTTTCTTACCTTAGCCAACAAATCAATTCGATGACGAAGGAAGTTCTCGTGCTTAAAATTCATGACGAATTCACTACAATCTGACCAATCCATTTGTTCTTTATCCTTCAATACTTTCTCTGGATGGACACTTTCCGATTTGACCATTTCAAATCCATAGCTACGCAAATGATCGATGAATGACGAACGATTTTTGATTTTGAAAATTGATTTGAGACTGCTGAGATAGCTGTCCAAAGCGACTATTTTCAGTTCAAGCTCTGTGCCATCGATGTTCCATTTGATGAATGTGCATGTTTCCGAGTTCACTGTCAACCAGAGTTTGTAGGGAAACGGAAAGTTATTGATATCTTGACGGGATACGTAGGTGGCTGCATCTTTTTCCACGTCCATAATTTATTAATTAATTTGTTTCTAACGTGGAATTGTTGTCACAAGCGTTGGCTGTTGGCTGTAAAATGTAAGTTTGAAAAACGATTTACAAATTTGAAATGCAATATTTATTTCGAGCGACACCTAGTGAGATTTTTGTAAGCAATATATGAACACGAGATGTCGGCAGGATAGATTGAAGGACATTCAAGACGAAACCGGAAGCAAGTTCATATTGTTTTTGATTTTTGTTCGCATGTTTTCGCTCTCTTGTGTGGTGCTTTCCTCAAAACAAGAGATTTTCCAAATTTTCCTTACATTTACATTCGCTGCAGCAGGATAACAACCATCTGTGTGCCAAAAGTATGCACCGGCAGTTAGTAATGGTCACCACAAGTTCTCATGTATCCGTCGGATTTTCAGAAGAATTCATCTCACATATTTTTCACCCAGACCACCAACTGTCGAAACTGACCAACTGAGGTTGGATTGGATGTGGTGTTGAAAATGTCGTATTCTTCGATCAAGAGCGAATTGTTTGTGGACAGAACTCTAGTTCGAACGGATGTCCACAGATACTGGTGTTTAGCAAAGGTAAACAGTGCTGTTAAGGACATATTCCTTGAGATGATTTGAAACATTTTCTTTTCAGAACTAAGTGACCGACAGGGTTGGAGATCAAGCATCATGTAAGGCAAGGTAAGTTGGTGCTCATTCCGCTGTCTCCTCTACTTCTGAAGCTAAACATTGATGAAATGTACGACTCTGTTGAGATTTTTTCTGAGATTTTGTCACAGCCATTCGTTTTGTTTGCCATATCGTAACATGGGACACTGTTTGTAGTTTCTTTACAATCTACATACGACTGCAGTGCACCGGAATACAGTTTAAACTTCGTCACAGCTTTAAAGCAGTAATCGAAGTTAACACAGATCATAGCAGCCTTCAAACACCAAATTGCAAAAGATTGGCCGCAAGTATCAGTTAACCACACTGTACCTACCTTCACAATAGTTCACAGAAAACGTAACCAGTCCTATATGTGTCATCCATCCAGCGACTTAAATAGATATTCTGCGAACCGAGCAAAATCCATCACAGATTGCGAGTTGAACTCTACCGAATCATCCACAGGCGCTGGAAGACCTCTGCACCCATTCCCATTCCCATTCCATTGCACCGGTGGCCAATAAAACTACTGTACAGTGATGTGATATAAAAAAATTCATGAAATTCTTAAGCCTAGGTCGTTTCTTTTTTGAAGGTTTGTTCTAATTTGTTTTTCATGTTTGAACATGTCGATACATAACGCTGCAAGTAAGAAAATTTTAAAAGACGCCATCTTGTAGAACAACCTTGAGAGCACATAACTGCATACCAATTTTTTCCCTGTCCGTAGCTTCTACCCACTTTGGAAAGCTTACAAAAATCTATAGCGTCAAAAATCTGGGAGCCGTTTGTCAAAAATTTGTTCTTGTTTTGACATGTTCGCTAACAACGGTATATACTATCAAATTTTGAAGGATGCCATTTTGTAGAGCGACCTTGAAAGTACATAACTACATACAAACGTTTCCTCTCCCGATAACCCTCACCCCGCTTAGAGTGGAAACAAACAAATTTCGCACCAAAAACTGAACGGGATACCTACTAAAATTTCTGGGCGACTAGTACTTCAGAGAATTTTTTGTATGGAAACTCGGTTTAAACTGAATTTTTCGGAGCTCATCTTTTTCCAGAAATTTGTCATATATTTTCGCATGTTTTGACGTGTCAGTGCATAACGGTACATCTTATCGAATTTTGGCGGACGCCATCTTGTAGAGCAACCTTGAAAGTTCAAGACTGCATCCGATATTTTTACCCCTCTAACTCTTACCCCTTGAAGTGAGCTGGGAGGCATTTGATTTGATTTTTTTCTTCATATTTTGGCATGTCACAGCATAACGGTACATATTACAATATTATTGGATGACACCATATTGTAGAGCAACCTTAAGAGCACACGACTACATACAATTTTTCCCCCTCCCGATAACCCTTATCACCTTAAGAGGTGAAACAAAAAAAAATTGTCGCCGAAAAAACTGGACGGGATACCTACTAACATTTCTGGGCGACTAGTACTTCAGAAAAATTTTTGTATGAAAAGTTGAAAATTTTCCGAAAGGAACTTTGTCATGGTGGATGGGTATGGGTGGACTTTTTCAGATCTTGATATCTCGGCTTCTGTTGCATGTAGCGACCTGAATTAAACGTCAAACGAAAGGGCGGATCGCCTAGTTTCTGAAAAAATTAGACTATCATTCAAAATGGTGGGGGTATTTTTATTTATCATTATATGTAAAAGGCTTGCTTTTTGGTAAGATTCAACTAATGGAAATACTCTATTTCTAATGCATTTGGAACTTTGATGAAAACGCTAACGGGAAGAATGATGAGACGTAGCTGAGCGATAAGCGAGTGAAAGGCTGCAGTACGATGAATAGCATGACGCATTATTGTTATTTGATGTGATGTAATTCACTGGTGTCAGGTTAGCTAAATTCGGGAAGTTGGTGTTCTTTGCTTTTGACATGGACTTCAAATTGATGTCATAAGGTGAGATCGTCGATTGAAGACAGAAGTGATAATTTCTAAAAATGAAATAATAACAAATTGGTGGGCTGTGAAGGATTTTGAGATAATGACAGTTGTTCGTTTCGGGAGTAGATGAGACAGGCAACCCTCGTTGCAAACTAACCAGATACGGTGGCTATTTGTTCACTTCAATACTTTTATAACGAAGAATGTGGTAGATCAGGTTGGACGAATGTTTTGTTTAAATGTAATTTTTTGTGTGTTAGAACTACTCCATTGTTGTGTTGAAAAGAAAATGGTATTTTTGAAAAAAGTAGATATATCAACGCGGTCGAATAGGTTACAACTTACCTTGTCTTACTGGTCATTGGTTGGAATTGGTTATACATACTTGTTTACCTATAATTCGCTCTTAATCGGGACAGACGTCCCTACTCTGCGATTTGATTTAAGAATCGGAATACGGAGTAGGTCCACTAAATGTTGGTATCCCAATTGACAGATATCTGGAAAAAGTTTAAAAGTGCATTGACACGCGCAAAGAAGTTAACAAACCCGGATCAGCAAGATAATCTAAGAGTTTGGGAACTCGTGGTTTTTTTGTGGAAAAATGTTTATTTGCGGTTAAGTTGACTTAACTCTTGAAGAAATAGGTATGCCTGTAGCTTAATAAAAAGCTTTTTATTTACAAAGTACGTATAACTGTACTTGAACCGGTCCCGTCTTAAGAAAAAAAAAAACGGCAGCACTTAAAGCGAGTAACAATTGTTTCGATTTCTTTTATTCCTTCAACTTTATTATTATACTTATAATTTATGTAGATTACGCAAATATAATAATATATTTTCTTTATTATTATTATAATGTGTGTGTTTATATGTTTTTCATATTTTTATAATGTAAATATACATAATTATATATTTTTCTGCCGACCTTATAAATTAAGAACATTTTCTTTTCTTTTCATCATTTTATTACTTTTATATTTCAATTAAATAAAAACACTAACACTAACACTCCTAAATTCCTTACGAACTTATATGTCTAATGTTTCGTTATATGATTTTAACAACACACATTTGAAGTGTGTGTGTGAAGAAAAACAAAACAAATTTTAAATTAACTAAATTATAAACTGAACTTGAACAAGAAGAATAGAAAATTTGTTGAAACAAAAATGTTAAATTTAACAAAAAAAAAATTAAATTCCTAAAAGTATATTGTATGTGCCTATAGGTGATAGAGCGATATAATATGTTTTTTTTTTGTATTTTTTCGTCTTCTTTTTGTATTCATTTTTTTTTTTATTTTTTATCAGAAGTCTATGAATATTTTTTTGTTTATTAATATTAAATCGAATATCACACAGAGGAATAACAATTATTTTTTCATTTCATTTTCATTGACAACTCTTTATGTTTTGTCATTTTGTTTTTTATTTTTTTTTAGATCGTTTTGTTCTCTCTTAATGCTTAACCGTTCCATTTTTTTTTTTGTTTTTTTAAATTAACAAATAACTATAAGTGGATATACGATATTATGTACGTTGTGTATATTATTTTATGTTTTTCTCTTAGCGTATTTAATCAAAAAAAAAACGTCGTTCGTTTATCTATTTTGCATGATTGTTGGATTACATTCATCCATTTTGTGACAGTAATTGTAGATTTTTTTTAAAATACAAATACAATATAGTGCATTTGTTTAGGTTTTGTTTAATATACATTAATAGCGGTATAGTGGTAGTAGGTAGTTTGGTGTTATTACGATTAAGATCAGTAACATTTATAGTGATAGAAGTAGTAATAGTTGTAGTAGTAGTGACTTTTTTTTGTTTTTTTTTTTTTGTAAGGAAAAAGAAATAGAAAAACAAATAAAATCAATGTCAATGTTTATATTCAATTCAATTTACTCTATTTATGATTAAAATAAATCCACGTTTTGATTTTAAAAATAGCCGCTCTAGGGCCGGATAGCTGTTTGATTATTTACAATAAATCGCGATGGAACACCCAGGTGTGTTTGGTGTGGGCGAATCTATGTGAGAGCCATTGAGATTCCAGAAGATTGAAACGATCCCGGCTGAGGTATAAAGGTTTACCACGTCTAAAAAGATAAAGATAAATGATTAGTACTAAGTGGGAGAATACCGAAGACACATAAAGCAGCTGCGACACAATTTGTTGTGCCATTTTAAACATGATTGCACAACATTCGTAGCTTTAACGTCGTTATATTTTGTGTGGCAGTCAATACGAAATATAGAGTGCTGAGGCTATTTAAGGACATATCTGTTTTTTGACGTAGTGTTGATCGCGTTTGAACTACCAAAGAATATCCCTGCTAAACGTAGCCTACACGATCCTATCCAGCGTACTGTGTGAACGATTAAAGTTGTTTTTCACCACACTCATCGGTACATACTGGCCCGGCAAATCGACAATAGACCAAATCTTCACACGACGGCAAAAGTTCCAAGTCGATACTCACCATCTCTTCATCGACTTCAAAGCCGCTTTCGACAGCATTCATCGAACCGAACTTTATAACGCGATGGCCGAATATGGGATCCCGAGAAAATGTTTCCAGTTGAGTCGCGCCACGCTATAGAACTCGTTATACACCATGCAGCTTGGAGGCAGAACCTCCGAATTATTCCCGACATGTCCTGGATTTCGGTAAAGAGACGCTCTGTCATGTGATTTCTTTAATCTTATGCTGGAGCAGATAGTGCGAAAAGTCGGCATAAACACAGAAGGCACTATATTTAACAAATCCATCCAGCTGCTGGGATACGTAGACGATATCGACATCATCGGCCGTTCCCAGCGTGCCATTATTGAGGCTTTTACGGCAATACAAGAGCAAGCCCAACGAGTTGGTCTCACGATTAACGAGGATAAAACAAAGTACATGCTGTCTACCAAAAACCGATCCGTCGAACACCGTCTAGGTCAAAACCTAACAATTGACACCTATAATTTTGAGGTAGTGCAGGAGTTTATCTACCTCGGGGTAATTATAAACTCCACAAATGACACCCTAGTGGAGATTCAACGAAGAATAACCTTAGGCAACCGCTGCTATTTCGGTTTGTCCAAACAACTAGGGTCCAAACCCACAACTCGAAAGTCCAAAATCATGCTCTACCAAACCCTGATCTTGCAAGTCTTGCCTTATGAAAGCTGGAGGATAAGTAAGACAGCAGAGCAGATCTTGAAATCCTTCGAAAGAAAGATTCTGATAATAGACAACTTCCATGAGATCTTGGGGAAAAAAATACGCGATAATGTATTTTCCCCTATTCCACTGGATAAGGTTGTCAACAACATACATCTACAACAAGGTCATGTGAGACGTGGTATCAAAACGTGTATCATTATAGTGCTTCTACGACAACGAAAGCTATTTAGAAAGAAAGGTGCTACTTGATCAACTAATTTGTTAACTTAGACCTCTATAAGTACTTAAAAAGTAAGACTCACTTTAAATCGCGATCTTCTTCATCAAAGTCGTCTAGATATAATGAGCCCCATAGGCAAGCTCTTCTGCCTCGTATTACAATTATATACGTTGAAGTGACTACCAAAAATATGCCAATCCCGCCGCCGCATGATATCGTGTGCTGAAATTATACAAAACAATGACATCCAACGACTTACAAAACACATTAAAGATAACTTACTCTAACTGCTTCACAGCAGTCATTTTCGGCGCAACAATTTTGCTTGAGACATACTATCGCTCCGCACAAAAGGCATATGGAGCTCTCCTTTGGCACTTTATTGCAGTTCTCACATGGTCGCTCGTGGTAGTACTGAAATAGTATAAGAATTATAAATGACAATGCAATGTCTTGATAGAAAACTTACCGTAAACAACCGTTCGTACTCTCTGGGTAAACCTAACAGCTTTGGCTGTTGCCACGCAATATTTTGATTAACTATCACAAGCTCCCTGATAGCATCCAGTGGTGGACTTACATCCATTAACTGCTCACACCAGAACTGTGGTAATGAATCCTCAGTGCCGGGAATAAAGCAAAGTCCTTTGGAGGCATTGAAACATTCCCAATCCATACTGTCGGTGACCAATTCCAAATAGTATACCAGTCGGACAAATTCTAATGGCGGAGCTGAGATCTCAGGCATTTCATGGCGATACAGATGGTACCTCAATAGTGCGGCAATACGCAAAAATGGCAGACATAGAGTCTGCAATTGCGTCTCCATGGACTTTAAATTCACCTCGATGGGTCTGGGTTGATTTAGTGACGCTGGCAGACAATCCCGGCGCAGTCTCTGCAGTCTATCGGTGTGGCTAAGTACGAGCGCCATTGCTCGTCCCAAATACGGAGTATTGGTAGTTCTGTCTTTGTATTTCTCCATAATGAAGTCGCATTCGAGATCAGTCAGAGCGACACACAGCTTTACTACGATTTGGTAGTACAACAGATTGTACATTACCTTTACTATACTGTTGAAGTATACTAGAAGGGAATGCGTTAGTGTCATTACTATCAGAATTTTCATATCTAACTTACCTTGATCTAAGTGTAGTGGGGCCAAAAGGATGAATTTTAATAGAAGCGCTATAGGGTCAGCAAAAAGACTAGGAATAAACTCCTTGCAATGGGAAGGCACTGGAGCTGAGTCTACCACAGGCATTCCGGCGAGAGAAGCCCACGAACGCCACAGTGGCCATTCAACAAGGACTCGCACATGGACAGAGAGAACATGCAGCAGAGGAACGATACATTCGCGCTTCGGCTTGTATCGATTTAATTGGTTAGAGCATAGGGTTCCACCGCGCTGGATAATTTCCGATTCAAGATTCGTTCGGGCTATTGAGGTCACAAACAAAAACAGACTACGGAACGTTGGCGGGAGACGATTGATTTTGCGGTGTGTGATGTTCGTCATATCTTCCATAGCACGACCCATGGCTTCTGAGAGCTTTGTCGACGTCTGTGAAAAAGAGTGGAACGTGTTTAGGGACTGAAATCAAAAATCAAATCAATGAACTGGTGTCAAGTTTCAAAAGAACTCTTTCCATTTATAACGTTTAACTTACCCGGAGTGGTGGTCTCTCATTCTCCTTGATTAAGTTCATAAGCTCAAAGACCAATGTCTCGAAGGACTGTATTCCCGATCGCACTACCGGTGCCGGCCGGTCCAACTGTGGATTTAATGGAAGAACAGAATTTGACAGTTGCCTGCAGACGGGACAGTAGAATTCTCCACGCTCATGCAAATGTTGCCTTTGCGTAGCATACAAAGTTCTCAGGTATGCGTCCAAGCAGCTCAAGTGTACATGATGTCCACATGATTGCACATATACCCCGTTTTCGTAGCCTAGATTGTTTGACAAATACCATGACTCCTCTCCAAACTTCTCACTCAAGATTTTGTTTCGTCGATTGAAATCTGTCGCAAGGATACTACTATTCTTCAGATTTTTCTCGTCCTCTGCATTCAATGGGAGCGGCAGCCTTTCAGCTATGTTCCTTCGGTGACCAACTATGCCACTAGATTCCACTAGAACTACTAAACCGATGGGATTCGCCTCTGTGCTCGCGCTTGTGCAATTGCAGATAATGCAGTCATACTCCTTCTCTCGAGGTTGTTCATATTCCTCGTCGTCTTCGTCGTCGCCACACTCCATACTCTGTCCGGCCGTCTGCATGAATTCCCTTTGTTTATTAGCGAAATCCTGCATCAGCTTCCGTTGTCTCTCCTTCGCCCGACGTGACCGTTCCTCCTTCTCTTTAGCTTCTCTGGCTTTTTGTTCTGCCTGCTTTTCTCTTTGGTTCGGCCACAGTTGGCTGCGAATCTCTTCGATTGTCAATGCACATTGCTCATCACGTTTGGCAATTTTACGCAGGAGATTACCGATAAAGAAGGGTCCATCGCCGATGCGTGAATCAGAAATACGAATGTTCCTGAAATTCCCCTTCTGCTGACTAGATGACGCAGAGGAACAGGATGAGTACGATGAGGATGAGGATGATGGTCCCCCTTCTTCAGAGTCCACATCCATTGTTGATGGAGGAGCAGCAGCAGCAGCAGCAGGAGCAGCAGTAGCACTAACGCCTGCTTCGTCAACTGTAGCTGCTTTTTCATCTTCACCGTCTTTCAGCGAGAAACTATCCAGCGTGCCACTAAGTTGCGAATGCAACTTCAACAACAACGACAGGATACTCTCCTCGATGACTACTTCATCCTTGTTTTGACCAATAGCATGTTCTACGTTCCTCTTTCGACTGCCCGAGTCGAAGCCACGCCGTGAACCGCTACTACCACTTCCCATAGCTCCAGCGACAACGCCAAGCGTATTCGATGGCACAATATCCATGTTACCGCTCGGCACTGCCACGGGTTGTACTCTCTGAAATGGCAGAAGCATTCCACTGGCGTTGTGCGTGGATGGTGAAAACATTTCATTTGGTTGACGATTGACCACAGCGGTGGTGTTCACTGATGCTCCAGGTCCATTGCCAGTTGTTGCCAGACCGAGGTCTCGACGAATTGCTACTTCCATGCCAGACTCAGGCAGACCTATTGGTTGTAGGGGGTATCGTGATGCGATGTTATTTATTGTCTCCAAAGCCATAGAGGTTGCATCTTCAACTTGGCTGTCGCTGTCCTCATCTATACTGCGAATAACCAAAGAAGTCTCAGGAACCACCGATAAATCCTGCGGCAGAGCCACTTCCATAGACAAAACGGCTAGCGTATTGTTCGTATTCGATGCAGATGCTCCTAATTCATTATCTCCTCCAACGATCATGGGCAATGTTTCACTGTCTGACACATCAAAGTCGATGTCATTGTAAAAAGGATTCGAACGGTAATTCGCCGGCGAAACTTGAGGCTCGTGAGATTTAAGCGATAGCTTGGCAACCACATATCGTAAATTCTCACAAAGATTATCTGTAGGATAACACTGCAGTAGTTTTGGTGGGTCCCTGCGTGAGAATGAGTAGCAGGACTGCTGATAAGATTCACACTCCACAATGGCATCTTTACTGGACTGGTCACCAGTCTCTACGGCAATCTCCAGCAAAAACACTGCCAACGCCAGAAGATGTTCGGAAACATCTCGTGAATGCACAGCGCGATAAAATATTGATAGGATCGTTGAGTGGAACACTCTTGAGTTTAAAATCCGACAAGGATCATTGAACGCCTCACCCACGGGACGTGGTAACCTAAAAGGTGGCCAGAGATTACCACTTGGTGGCATTTTTTCCTTACATTTGACGAAGTTAGTAAATCTATCCAGTGAACTCTGGAAGTCACGTCTATGGACTGCTCGTAGCAGCACATGCAACGGGTCGTAATAGTTCTCCCAAACCTCATCGATTGGAGTGAATAATCCCTGTTCCAAGTTTTCTGAACCCGATGACGGCGCTTTATAAACCGATAGTTTCTTTAGGAACGTCTCGAAATTTTTTGTGTGCACATTTCCCGAACGTTCCGGCATGAGTTCCAATAGTTGACTGTGTGTCTTATTCTCAGTGGCGAGCAAAGCACTAATTTCTATGATACACTGGGTGGCTTCATCGTTACCAAGATTCGTGCGGGATGTCACTAATGTGGCTAGAAAGGTCAAAAAACCCTCCAACATAGAAGCTTGTTCCATTTTCTGTGGCGATTTAAGTGGTGACATTTCAAGCCATTGTCCCACTCCAAAGAGATCGATTGTATTTGTCAGGAAGAAGTAGTCTGGTAGATTTGTGGCGCATATTTGCAAGAAAAATAAATCCATGTCGGCCATCGAATTGCAGAAATTCGCTTGAATATAAGTCATGGCTTGACCTTTGATTTGAAGACCATTGCGTACCCATTTTCCAGCGAGGATTTCATAAAAGAAACTCTGTAAAGAAAAACCAAGGAAATAGTGTTAGTTGATGCTAGGGAATAGAAAGATCTAAAAGTAATAGAAATAGGATATCAGAATTTTTACGAGAATCATAAATTTGTGAAAGACTGTGCTTTTAATATGTACAACATAAAATCTTCGGGCGATGGCAACGCTGACCACACAACACACACAACATTTCTGTTTTATACTCCCTAAGGCAGTGTGTTCACAGCCATAAGACTCGAATCAAAGAACCATAATCGTACAGAAAGTCAGAAACAAAACAAGTATCTCCTCCCAGCGCTCACACACTTTATACACTTCAATTAGCGGGTGTACGGGTGTACCCTCGAACAAATAGTGTCAGTTCAGTATAGACACTAGTATTAGTAAATCGTTTTGTTATGTTAGTATCTTTATTGGTCTTCTTTTTATGTTCTTTCTGACAGAGTGAAGTATCTTTTCGATTCCCACTGTTGTGTGTCTGCCACATTTGTGTATTTGCTCTCACCCGGTTGACAACTGGCACTGGCAGCCATCTGGTCTTCTCTTCGGTTCAAGAAACGTACAACAAAAAGAATGTCAAAAGTGGAATAAATTTTGAAAGAAATAAAAATAAAAATAAAAACCAGTGCCATTAACTATCCAAATACTCAGGGATTGTGTAACTCAGTGCAAAATGAGATTAAAAAAGTTTCTCCTAATAATATCAATTTTCACCTGCGGTGGTCACATTCCCCATACCAACGGGCTGGTTGAAGATATTCTCGATGTTATACATGTAGCCAAAGAAGTCGCCAGTACTATTCTGAAGACATGGGATTTCGTGCAGCAAACAAATTTGGGAGAAAGCATTGAACTACCCATTGTACGGGAGAAACAAAAGAAAGTCCTTCTTCGTATGAAGGAACTATCGAGGAAAATCGATCAGTCTGAGAGTAGGGTGCGTCTTTCGGAAATAAATACTTCAAAACGACAAAAGCAAGCATAAATTATTCTTGTCTTTTTTTTTTAGTATGCGAATAATGTGGAATGGGCCATTGAGTCTATAAATAGCTTCACCAAAGTGAACACACGCTTGGAGTTGCAAATGCATGAAATAGGCGACATAATGAATCGGATTTCAACACGCTACAATCAAATGCAACGCTACGAGACGAACCAAGATAAGTTGGAGCAGACAACATTGGTTAAATTTGCTGAGTGGTCAGTGTCACCAAACGCTTATGCTGTAAATAATCTTCTTGAGCAATTACATTTGACTTTCGTTGGCAACGTAGAGGAGAATCGAACACCATCGAAAAGCGTTCTACAAATGATGGCCGAACTGTTAGAGGTAATAAGTGGATTTAACTTAATTGGAATTATTTTTTAATTAGAGATCCATCGAATCCCGTATCGAAATTTTGCTCAAAAATGAGTCTCAATTTGCTAAACAGAGATTCATAAACCATATATGAGAACAAAAGAGAGAGAGACCAAGAGTGTGATTCAAGTTTTAATGTGTTAACTGCGTTTCAACTTGGTTTTTCCACTATATGTGCTGTTTCTTTGTTATCTTCTTATTTACTTACATACTTATTTCTTCACCACAAATATCAATGGTCAATGCTTGGAGAAGTTCTCTTCGGCAGGAAAACAAAAAATTGTCGGTTTCTTGCTTCCAGCGAAAGTCGTGTTTTGCAAATTGTTCTATGACTCACTGTAACCACTTTGTATATGAATGATTAATTGAATCACAAGCAAAACTGTGTTTCGTCAAATGATAGCTTTAAGTAAGTAGTAGCAGTACACGGTCTTGTCTTCGGTACTAGCATCACTTAGTTAATTTAAAGAGGCAGTTGTAGAAATAGAATACAAACGAAAAAAACAGGTAAATTCAATTTCATTTCCCGTTGTTAGTCATAGTTTAAGATCAACAAACTAATTTTATGGGTGACAACGAACGGAAGAGGTAGTTGTCATAAACAACAAAAACATTTACATAAAATAAACAATGAAGTAATGATGACACGTGTCTTTAGGCTAGACTTAGCGGCAGGTTCTCTCGACATAGTCTTTGGAGTGTGTGATCTCACACGAGTGATTATGAACTTTTTTCAAATAATATAGCAGATGTATGTCTTCAACAAATTTCTCTGTGCAATGACTAAGATTTTGAGGATTATTAACAAGTACTCAAGTTAGGACTCCTGACCTTATAAAGGCTCTGGGATGATATCTATAAACACACACATTCGGAATGGAAGGTAGTTCAAATATTCATTGAGTGATTATGATTACCATTCACAATGATGAAAAAGGAGTTGAACTTGCTACTGAGCTCACGAAATGAAAGGCCACAGATAATAGATGACATATATAAAGTACTCTTGCCTAGTTTACTGGGGTCATTCCAAAAGTAAACAGGAAAGAGCCTCTGCTCATTTGAGGCATCCGAAATGAAATTTTGTTTATAGTTTTTGGACGCTTCTGTTCATCTTGTGTAGTCTAACTGCAAAAGATTACGAGCTATTCGAGTTAGGAAGACTAAAGTTGCAAAACATTGCTAGAAAGTGATTACAGTGATAGTATGTTGGTTTTTGACCTTTCAAAATCATAGTCTCAAGTTAGAGTTTCACTGTTAAATTTTTTTTGTCTTCTAAAATTCACATTGTTTATACAAGAGCAGCATAAATCCCAATCACTCACTTATATGAAAGTATTAAGCTAAAGATTCTAGTGGACTTGCTTATCTGCGATTCAACACAGTATAACTGGTCGATAGACTTGAGATTTAAATGACCTTCAAGGTCAAAGAATATGATGTTTTCCCCGAATTCCAGCTATAAATGGTCTTTTTCGCATTTGACGTTATTTTAACTACGATAAGTGTGTGGTACAGGTCTTCCTTTGCATTCGGTGCGAAAACTCGTAGAGGGCCAGGCCCAGCTTAAGCAACCATTCGTGTTGGGAAGGTTTTTTCATGGCAAAATATACTCTTGTCATAGCATGTGAAGATGTATTTTTTGCTGGTTTTGGCAGCTTTAAATTGAATTTAGAATTCCTCTCTCATTTAAACTCTCAGTCACTCAGTGACATCTAGTCCAGTTCACTTTTTATCATGTATTTTATTCTCTTCACCGTTCTTTTCATTTTTCATGACTTATTATACGTCACAGACAAATTTTTATTTATCCCTTGCACTACTTCCAATAGTTCGACGACGTCATTGTTTTCAATGAACTCGTAAGTAGAATGAAAACAAATTGAAATAACTATGGCTTTACCTCCTTGTGAAGAAAGGGCACATACATATGACAATTATCGTATCATAAAGGTAAATCACTAACACAAATGCTGCTTTCACGTTATTGGAATAGAGATAATGCATATACATTGCCCATGCATGCGGGTGCATTAAAAGTATAAAAGGGACAGCTGTGTATGTCACATAGAAATGTCATAGACCTTATCAACTTGAAATTAGATTTTTATTTTCTGAATAGGGTTACCACTGAGAGTGTTTAAATTGTTATCTGAACTAGCGAGCACGGCTATTGAAAGGTACCCATCACACAGTGGCATTTAGAGATTATTGTAAAATGAGAACCTTTTCTACATTCTCGCTTTCATGAGATGCAACCGAGACGATTGATAAAAAGAAGTCAAATGAAGGAATTTAATTATTTACTGGCAACCCTGTTTCTCAATTGCGGTCAAGGGAATAGGAAGACAAAATTACTGCAGACACAAGCGCGCCCGTATTTTTTTTTTATAAATACAAATGACCTTTGAACAATCTGTTTATAAAGGCCATACATTTGAACTGTTTAAGTGTCAAAGGCCATTGACATTGCCTTTGGATAAACAAAGAGTCCCAATTCTTCCACAATGAGTGCAGAAGCATCAGCTCATGGACAAATTTTATAATATACGGAAAAAAAAAGTCATAGTGTTAGATATGATTAGATATTCCTTAAGGAATATGTTGTATTAGATTCCACCCTGCTAAGTGTAAAACTAAAAACTTAGGACACAAAGCGAAAAGGTTTTAATTAAGATTGTTCAGGCTAAGCCACCCTACCCTATGGCCTCTACGCAAAGCAAATGTTTGCGAATATAAATTGGTATTAAACAATTTTTCAAGACTGTTGGTGACGGTATTTATTATCAGTGGAACATTGCTTTTGGTAACTTTTCTTGTGTCTAACTTCTAGAAGAGCTATTGACAAATTAAACCAATGAATGGACTTTATCTGTTAAAAAATAATGAAAACGTTGCTAAATGTAAAATTGTCTATCCTTTCTACTTGGAAGACACTAGAAAAGCACTGCGACCTAAATGATCTTTGCGCCAAGCTAAATTCTTCTAAAACTGGGGTGACTCCGAAGCAGATCAAGTGTATGGAGGAAGGAAGTACCTCAGGATCGTTTTTGTGAATAAATGGTTGATTGTTGCATGGGAGATGAATCTCCTGCCACAAAGTGTTTTCGTCTGTTTCGAGCTATGGCGGGATAACCGTACAGGCTATGCTCTGCAGTTTCTTAATCTTCAAAGTAGAGTCGGCACATGCCCTTCGAGACTTGTTAAGATGGTAGTTGATTGAACAAAATGGGCACATGTATGTACTTACTATCTACTGTATTCGCAGTGGGAATGGTAAAAAAAAAAAGAAACAAAATTGTAGGGAAATCCCCGGTTTCCATTATTTTCAGTTATTTATAGTTCACCAACCTTGAGATAATAAATCTTAATTTCAACCACCCAATGTATATCTCCGATTCCCTCTTTATTTTTTCTTTCCACTTCTCTTTTAATCTAATTTACTCGCTACAGAGGTGTTTGTACTTGTTTAGTATACTGTATTGCTTGTTGTTGATTTTTTTTTTTTTTCTTTATTTATTTATTATTTTTCGCTGGTCTCTCATTCTTTCGTCAACAATATGCGAACGAATCCAATACACAAGAGGGAGAGCAAAACTCTCCACACTAACTACACTCTTTAGTTGATCAGCAGCAACCCCATTACTGTACTTACTTATGAATCGAACAGTGGTCGGCACGGGATAGAACGAATAAATAAAAAAAATAAAAATTGTGTGCAAACTAATTCGCTTCGAGGAAAAATACTATACATTACCACTACGAGTAACTAGAGTTTAGAAATACAAATCCGCAGTTTAGATTTAGTTTAAAACGTTGTGCTCAACAAGAAAAAAAATCGTCGCAGTGCTTTGTTCAGATATCCCTCATATTTAATGTGATTATGAGATTATGTAAATAAATTTATTTGCAAACTCTTTGTCGACAAAAAGAATATCCAATATCCAAAGTGTGGAAAGGCGAAAAAAGAAAACCTGATTTGTTTACGAAATCATCGCGGTTTGTTTTTTTTTTATTTATTGGTGTGTGCATACGAGGGGAGGTCAGATTAAACGATTTGATTACCGCTTACGAAGCAGAAAAAAAAAATCTTCGTGTTCTTGTCTAAATTAAATTAATGCTGTGAATAGAGAGACAAATCAAATAATAATGCTTATACGAGAGAGTACTCGTACAACGGTGTCCATAATGATGTCGTCGTCATTGTTTCTCCTCACACTAGTGCTTCTCGCAGCAACTACCTTTGTTGGTGTTGACTCGAAAAGAAATATAGGTCTAGAAGTGGATACGTCACGAGCTGAATACATTTCCCTAGAAAAGGCTCTGTGGAAGTACATCAAGAAGCCTCGACTAACCCGTGAAGCACAATTGAGAAAGGTCTATGACAATCATATCGAATTTGTACAAAACAACCTGCAACAGACATTCGATGACACGCGTTATAACATCATTCAACACTTTGAGTGGATGATGCTAAAGTCCGACTTGATCTTTGTGAATAGCATCTTTGAGGCTTTTCGTAAATTTCTAAATCCAAACTCAGTCGATGGGAGCTATGACGAACGAGCAGCTCTGGATTTGTGTGATAATGTGCTGAGGAACGATAGTACCTTTTCAATGGATAAAATATTTCGTCAAATCGATTTAGTTATGGTCAAACAAACTATGTACTATCGAGCTATGATGGTTGGTTTACCTACATTACAATTTTTAATTTTTTATTATTTATTTCTAAAAGCGGAAGTGTAAATATAGTACAAAGGGGGTTGAAAATTGTTGATGATTCGACGAGATTTACACGAAACCGGTCGTTATTGTGCTTGCTATTGCATTGTGTGAATGTAAAAAGTTCAATTCGCCACAGATATATACGATCACGTTTTGTTTTGTTTTTCAAATGCCAGCTTATTATTAGCGGAAATAACGTTATCAGTTGAATTTTCGTTATGGAATTTAAAAAAAAAAAATTACGAAATGTTAGTTATCGTCATGTGTTGAGTTTGTAGAGAAAAACCCAGGCTTAGACCTTGAAATATGTTTTGTTTTCAGATGCGTACATGAACATACGAGTATTTTGTTTAAAAGAATGTTTCAAAGCTGTCAGGCTAGTTTTAATCCAATAATATTACGCCTTAAGAGAGGCTGAGATTCGGTCTATCGATACAGGGTCTCGTCAACATTTATAAATACAAATATTTGGCGCGACAGAAAGCTCTTAAAGAGCCAAAGCCTAGCTTCTGGCAACATTCCTGTTGTGCGTGTTACACTTTTCGTACGAATGGAAGGGACCTACATTTTTTTACCGGCTCCGAATGACGGATTGAGAAGCTTTTTCATGACGGATTATAGGTACTCTTGCAGATTTGTCATTTCCTGCCAAGATGTGGTATCTCGAAATACTTTTGGTTGTTTTGTTGAGCCTCGATTCCATGTCCTCTCGCTTAGCAGTTCAACGTACTAACTATAATGCCATTTTTCAACATAGTCATAGCTCATGCACCTAAATCTATTGAAGTCCAGCTTGAATCAAACTAAAGGCAGCAAAATTAAACATACTTTGCATACTATTTAAGCAGTTTTAAGGTTCATATGTTCCACTATTGTACAAGTCTTGTCTTACAGCACACTTAAAAGGTTAAACTATTACAGAGTTCGAGAAGATACCGCTGTAGTGATAAAGAAACACAGAACTATGGGTGGGTAGATCATTGCACATTCATATTCCACGATTTATATGACCCAAACACGATATATGCATGAACGGATCAAAATTTGTTCATGTCGATTGCACAATCACTATTTTTAATCGGCCTATGGAAGTAATCCAACGATGTCATACTCGGTTTTAAGACTTGAAATTTGCAACCTTTTAAAAACAGTGAGAGACAGGAAACATTTCTGCAGTGTTCAAGCGAGTCTATTGACTTGCAATGTCCCTGTCACTTCTAAGTCTTAGCACATCCTTTTGGATTTCAACTAGAGTACCTATGCAGAACAGTTTTCGGTACACTAAGCGAGATATGAGCGTTGTACTAGAGCTTTGGTCTACTAGATCGTAGCCAAATCAGAAA
This sequence comes from Criorhina ranunculi, assembly GCA_951813785.1. NCBI lineage: Eukaryota > Metazoa > Arthropoda > Insecta > Diptera > Syrphidae > Criorhina > Criorhina ranunculi. The sequence goes on along the minus strand of OX638385.1, from coordinate 31,316,346 downwards.
ATATGAGGTATTTTTTATACAGTTTGGGGAAACCCTGTACATTTCACAACATTTTTAGCGAATTCGAATATGTGTGTCATGAGCTAAGGCGATGTAAGTAACATTCATGGACAATGATTCGAGGTTTGAGTTTTGCTTAAACAACATAATGCAGCCTTTTTGGACGCGTAAAATTCTATACTCAACTAGTGGGGCTTGTAGATCTTTTTCAGATGATACCTGGAGAACGCCACAATCTACTCATTTCAGAGTTCCTCGCGTCATGTTTTAGGGTTTCATTTTTGGTACACTCTCGATAGAAATTTTGCGAAGCTTCCCCACCTACTCAGATGTTTATTCGTAGCCCACTTAACGACCATCACCTTCAATATCCCTCCACTTATTACAGCAAATGTTTAAAAACTCAAAAACTCAGAGGCTAATCCCTCCATTTTATTTCCTTCGATACAAGAATGTCCTCTAACCCATGTCAGTGTCAAGTCATTTTGAATTGCACACTGATGCGTTTGATCACTGCTAAGATAAGAGAATATCGAGAGTCGAAAATATTGAAGAAATTCTAAAAAAATGTCTTATTACTCCATCCCACGCTATAGATTTTACTCATGCCAGCTGAGTTACTGAAGTCTGGCCAGGTTATTGATTGTTGTGTTAGAAATAAAACGTCACTTTAGATAACTTGTCTGGTGCTGCCTACCTCTTCTGCTTTCGAAAAATGAGATACAAGTACTTTGTAACATTTTCTCTCATTCTAATCGAACTAAGAGTGATTAAGGTCATCTAAATCTAAGAGCAAACTGAATTACTAATTAAAACACGTCCTCTTGCATATGCTATCATCACTTAATCACAATCAAGTTTTTCATGTTGAATGTTCTATTAATTTTTCAAGAATAAAAAATGATGTGTCGTGTTAAATTTCACAGGAAGAGTTCGTATTCGAACTAAAAACTCTAGCCATATGTCAGCAATTATTATTATTTTTTTACACAATGTATAGCTAATTTGTTTCAACTATATGACAACAGGTGTTTACCTGGCATATAGAACCAAGTTAAATCGATATTTTCCACTTTGCTGTGCATTAAAGAACAATAGGTGCACAAAAAGACATGAGAAAAGAACCATGCAGCGGTATTGCGAACAAAGTTTTAAGTTCACGACGCTTCTGTCGTAATTGAAAACTGAAACAAAAGCCAGGTAAAAAGAGAGCTGAGGCAATGAGAAATATGTAACTTATTTATAACAAGTGGGAGAAAGTATCTATCGTTTAAAATGCATATAAAGTGAGTCAGAGTATACATAAGAAAATATTTTTAGTTAAACTGGTTATCGTCAATTTGAATGTTATAAATGAAAGCACAGATGAGTCTAAATATTTGTTGGTGATGTCATTTTGCGTGAAGCACGAATAAGGCACCTGAGAAGTCTTAATCAATCTTTTGGTTATTCAGAGTCGAATGACGCAGATATTAAAGAATTTCATTACACGTATGTAAGCAGTTTTCTAGAGCAAAACCTTGAAAATCACATATTTTTCTGCGTTCTCATGTAAAACTGATTTTTTTTTTTGTGCAAATTTCAATTTGACACGTAGTACTACAAAACGTTAGTTGTAATCTAGAAAATACATTCTTGGATAAACCTAATTAGTCTTGGAATGTCATGATTGCTTAAATTTTATCTTAAGTCAAGTCCCTGATAGTACAAGGCAAATATTTGTTTCATTCAAGTTACAAATTAAATTATTTATTTATACGTACTCAAGTATATTTTGATTATAGTCCCACAGTTTTGTGTATTTTTGATTAAAGATTGATCAAAAGGCATAAAAACAAGCTTAAGCGAAAAGTAAAAGCCGCAAGTCGGTTTTCTATAAGTTTATGCGCAATAAGTAGTCAACAGAAATGTTATTGTATGCTGCTTATGCGTTCGCACGTAATCGAACAGACGCAGGAAACGAAATGATCAAGAGATGATGATAAAATACGGTTCATACTACTTATACAGTAGTCTCGCAACTTGTAATTATGACTTACAAATGTTTCCAGTAGTAAACTGCTAGAATAATGAATACTAACTAGTCCTGCTTGCTCGTTTAATCTCCACCTTTAAAGTTCTATAGTTTTACATAGAAGAACTTCTATCTTTTGTGTCGGAAATATTCTACAATCACTTACTACAATCCCATTCTACAGGTTGAAAAGGCATCTTTTGTTGGCTTACGAAAGTACATGACTACACATTTTTAGTGAGACACAATACAAAGCGCTCATAATGTGCTCTAAGCAATTTCAAACGCACTTAACGTGACTACCTTTCTTTTTTTTTTTACCATATAATGCCACTAAGGGCTATTAGTTAACTATAAATGTTTACCCTAGCAAGATTTCAACAGATGCTTCTGAATAATTTTACAACTGTATTCTGAGTTTTTCCATGCTCAGTTGAGCGAGTTTATTGCCCACAAAAAGAGGTCATTAACGCCTTAAATTGCTACCTCAGTCAGTAAATTATATCAGAAGAACAGTCACAGACTTGTATCTACATTTCAAACCTTCACAACGGTTATACTAAAATAAATATTAACATCCGTTTCACTTGATTACTTGATTCCCCATCATAACCAAATAAATTGCGAAAATATTTTGTTTTTTATTTAAATATTTAACGATATGGGGGAATGTTTCATCACATTCATCGCAAACGTTGCTTTTGCTTTCTGGTCAAATGCCAATGCTCTTTGTTTGGTCAACTTAGTCATTCTAGCAGGCAAAGAGGAACCAAAAAAAGATTTAACGATGTTAAAACGAATGCAAATGATGCAACAAATGCTTTATAAAAATGATTGAATACAAATTATCAAAGACTGGCACGTACCACAGTCCCAACAAGTCATATCAATTTAATTCTAATGACAACTACGACAGCATATCATTACATTCCAAAAATAATTACGTAAAAGAAAACAAAAAATCATGTGTAGAACTAAATTTCTGTGAAATGAGTTTAAGGACATAAACGCTCTTTACAGAGTCTTTAAAGAAATTTGTTGTTTTTTTTAGGATGCAAATGAACATCTTTGCGGTACAAGCCAATCGGCACAACAATTCCTTTATTCTCTGTATGCTGATATCGCTTTAACCGAACTCAAGGGCTACACAATGATGCAGTTCTCTTGGATGATGTTAAGAATTTATGGCCAAGGTGAGGAAAACTAATTTGAATTCCAATCAGCAACATTAACGGACAATGACTCTTCTTTGTAGGTAACTTCACTCAAGAATCTGATCTCATGAGAGAGGACTATGCGAAACGTACCGAACGTACATTAAAATTACTCCGTGAAGTAATGAAACGTGCTGACCGCATTGTCTGGCGATGTGATCCACAGCAGTATGTAAAAGGAAAAACATATGATGAGATAACCCGCCTGATGCAGGGATATATAGAGAACGAAGTTGATATGAATCCAGAGGCGACTTGTCGAGAGAATTGTAACTTCTATGAGGCAGCAAAGAGTTATGGATGCTTCAAGAATTTATATTGTGCTAGACAACAAAGATGCACTGGTCAGTTAATTAATTGTCAATATGTGGACTCTGACATGTGGATTTGTCCAGCAGTAAGTGGATGATAATTTGAAATCAAAGCAAATTCCTAATTGAATCTTTTTCAGTCATCCAACAGTACTCGACGGTACGAATATATTGAATATGAAAACGGTCGGACACTTGGTATGAAGAAACCATGCGTTAGAGGCACTACTAAGGTTGATTCTTGGTGGCGATATGTGTTCTGGCATTGCAGCTACTGCTTCTGTATGTGCGATGAGCAGGGAGTGAAATCGGATCGTTACTTTAATCTCCGTGAGACTGTCTCGAATATTGACGAAAATAGGTGAGTTTGTGAAATTTCCCAATTTGTTCGAAACACTTTCTGATATTTCTCTAATTTCTAGAGTAATCACGGGTCTGAGATTTGTGAAAGAAAAGCGCGTATTCCACATTCAGATTCAGGAAGGTCAACTCCTGCAACGTGGCCACATAAATCAGTCATCTTTGAGTTGGAAACCAGTTGAGGATTATCAAATTTTCGACCGTGGCGTAGTAAATGGACTTGATTATCATACTCTCGGATGGGATAAGCGAGCTATCGATTTGGATGATATCGAGGGAGATGATGTCACACACGTTGTTACGGGAGTACGATTCCGTGTAGTTGGCGCTCATTTAAATCTTGAGGCACGATTAAGTGAATACAATTTTGAAACTGGAGAATTGATTTTTCCAAAAACCAATAGTTTTTGGAAGTCCAACGACAATACCGATGTCAGTGGTGAGAGAAGGTAAGTTATATGTTCGCTGCTTGTTTCAATAGACACTCAATGTATTCGATTCTTCCCTAGGGAGCAAATAAATCTTAAAGATCCGGATATACCCACTAGAACTTTGGTGAAATCTCTACCCACATCGAGACATAATCAGTTTATAGAATTCACCCACACAAGTATTGATAGGGATGCAGCACAATCAACAGTGCCATTCATTGACACCCAAGAAGTTACATCCAATCCTCCAGTACCACTAGCCGGAGTTGGTATATACCACAAGGGTCGAAACAATTACGGCGGTTTTATAGCACCAAAGATTATAACGTATGACTTTTCACCATATGTTCAATTGCCAGGGAATGGCACTAAGTGAGGAGTGAAATTCGATATTTGTTTCTTAATTTCTTTCATAATTTTACGCTTAGTAGTATTTTTAATTATAATATACTTATATGTGAATTAATTTAAAATCAAAATCATTCGAACGAATAAAATAGAACAACTTGTTTGTTCTCGAATCTATTTAATTGACTGGAGAGAGTTGCACTCAATATATGTTGAAGGGAGTGTTTTTTTGTAGTAAGCTTAAGGTATACTTTTGGCTATGCCACTTTTCAAACGATTACAGGGGAGAGAAGGGAGAGGCGATCCTCATTTTATTGTGGCATATTCAGCATTCTCGAAATGGAGATAGCTGCATCTGGTGACTCCTCCTTTGACGAACTTTGCCACCTAGCGAATACTAACATCAAAAGCTTCCTCTGGCTGGTTCAATTAGCTCTTTAAAGAGTTAGAACAGCGATAGATTCTGCAGTGCAGACAGCCACCTTAACCGAATTTAATCTAACGGGAAAAAGTTGCCAACGCTGCTTTGCGAGAGTGTCGATTTGAAAATATGAACCATTCCATTAATTGCCATTGACTATTTCTAAATTGAAAATCAGTCGTCGCCATTGCTCATTGGTTAGAATATTATGTTGAATATGTAATATACAATGCTCTGTACTGCTGAGAACAAGATTGTTAAAGTTCGAGACGCAGAAAAGACAAACGCGGCACCATAGTGGAGATGCAAACGTACCCAACAAATTGTGGTCTGTTTCGATATCTCTCTGGAAACGTGCATGACATGCGTTTAGAATTGCTACGAAAAAATAAGTTCTCTACTACCACTTTCGCTTCTTTCGATTATCGTCGTACAATTGTAAAATTTAATTCAAAGGACTTGTGTCCTTTTCGTAGTCAATATTTCAAAAACTAGTTTCTCTATACTAAAATAAACAATAACTCACCTGCACTCTTAATGGATGAATCATAAGTAATGGCAATATATACGAAGACGATGGTAGAATTTCACTCAAAGACATTCCCATCTTTGTGACAGCCTGACACAAGAACGCGGCCAAATAACGATGAAGTGGAAAGTGAAACGACGCTTGCATCATTTCCTCCTGTAATAACAAAAACCAATATTTATTAGATCATTCAAAATAATATTTCATTACGCTTGCACTCACCTTGCTCAATTTGGGTTCCAAAAAATATATTGCATCCAACCATTCATTTAAAGTATTTACACAGAATGTCAATATTTTCTTAGCCAGTGGCGCATGTGTTCCGTCTTTTAGATGAGAGATAATTGACCACATTGGATATGCACTAGCTTCCAATTCACATGAAAACGCTGCGTAGTATGAGCTTGGTTCGAATTCCACATGACTTGTTGTCTCTCGTATGTTGACATTCATTCCCTGAAGCATTGACAGGAATTGGAACCACATATCGATAAGATTGTCATCACGTAAGAACACCAACGCAACAGATTCATGTGAGAGTACATTATTAAAGTCTGATACTAATGGCCAATAGCAGTGCTCTTTCATAACTTGTCGAGTGCAATCGATCACAAAATGGAAGTTCTTCACAGGATCTACTTGAGGGATGGAAGTGATGTAAAGAAATTTGATGGTTTATTGTTTGATTGCTAGATTTACCATGGAGAGTATTTTGTATGAGTATCTTGGACATCATCAGTTTCAAACTGATTATCATAACGTGTAGCAGAGAAAGTTCGTTGACCATTTTCAGGGCTAGACTCTCGTTGGAGAATAGTTGAACACTCATATGAACCACACGATTACTAAGGGTATCAGGATCTCTGGACCTTTCCAGTACACATGGTATTCGGCTGTAGTGCATAACAAATGTACGGGTAAGGTGTTCCTAGAATTATACAAAATAATAAAAGACAATGTTAGAATGATTGAAACATTTTTTTTAGTATTAATATCTAAGAATAGTGGTAAAATGATTCAGTCCTCTAGCTACCGTAGTTAAGAAGTTACTCTTCGGCAAGGAGCGGGATTTTTAAATACCAGTCAATCAGGTCATTGTGAACGTGGTTCTCCTAACGACAATTCGGAGAAGTGATTATGTCTTAAAGTGAACTTACACGACCAACTAAAATTGTTCTAAGCTCCTTAAGAGCATTAAATGATTGCAAAGTTGGTATTGTAAGCCCAAAGTAGAAGTAGTTGTGGATGATAACTGGAGGGCTGTGAAAAAAGCTTTTGAAATTGGAGTGTAGAGATTTGTATGTCGGTAAAAGGCAGAGCAGCCACAACTCTGTAGTTATCGATAGACACCTGAAGACGGATAGAAGAACGTATTTTACTTACTTATGTACAGTTCAACTTGCAGTAGTAGAAGAGAAGTCCGAACTTGAACCACAGTACCGCGTAAAAATTAAGGAAGTTGTGTTGGGCGTGATAAATGTAGCTACATCAACAACACAAGTCGACGAGGCAGCAAACGGGTATGACAGCCATCTATAGCATTGCCAGGAAGTAGATAACATAGATCTCCTAACAGCACAGATATTGCAACAGCGATCAAAGGCCCTACGAAAAACAAAGGGGTAGGCATAAATGGTATCCCTACATAGCTCTCCTAGGCGGTGCCAAATAAATCGGCAGCACTGTTATATACCATCATAAGGAGTGCATGGAGAACTGAATGTTTTCCAGAACAATGAACCAAGAGATCATCAAACCAGTTAAGAAGGGAAATCTGTTGGGAGTTTAGAAACCGGCGAGGTTTTTGTGTTCCTTCGGTAGTAGCCAAACTAATAGCCTAGAAAATGCTAGGATTAGGATTCATCTCTCGAAGTCAAACAGGCTGCCTTCTGTTCACAAACTTCATGCGTCGGTTACATTAACGCCTTGCGTATCAATATAGAGCAATTCATCAAGTCGCCACTTCATCTGTCTTTTATCAACTTCCAAAAGACATTGGACGGCGGGACTCTAGATTTCATTTAGTTGGCCTTGCGCTGGAGGGCGATTCAAAAAAAAAAAAACTAAGTGTCACATTTTCTACGCTGGTAGGATATCAGAGGAATTTAAAGCTAAAAGCGGGCTATGACACCGGTTATCAGTTTTTTTTATCCGCGCAGACGAGGTATACTATAGACAATGATATCATATTTGAAACATCTAAACTACGTTGACAATATCTGGCTGCTTTCACACAGGATTATGGGCCTACATTGAATGGTTCACAATCTGGAGGTGATCACAAAAGGCAGAAGTTTGAGTAAGTCAATCGCTTTCTTTATCTAGGAAGCATTGTTTCTTTTAACGGTGGGACCGAACTAAACGTGAACAGTTGCAAAACAAAAGCTGCCTTTGGAATGCTGTTCAAAATCTAGATTGTTCCGTTGAGTCAGTACTACTTTGTGGGTAGCAACCTGAGAAGGAACCACTATTGTTACTGGTAAGCTGCATTGTAAGTAAGTGTCTACATATTAGACTGAGGAGTTATTAGCTGAAACGTATATCAGTTGCATATTAGAACGACTCAGAAAAAAATAGACAATACAGCGAATGAAGTGGCAGTGGACCGGACCTATCGCCGATCAACTTATTCTGAGTCCACCTACAAAACAAGCGGATAAATTTACATTAAAAGACAGATAATCGTTTGCCCTCATCAAACATTTCATCATCAGAAACAAATTATGGTCACCACTGACCGCACTTGACTTCAAATAAGGTACACAAACTGTTTGTATAAAATACTCATCACTCACCTTGTAGTCCTGATCCGGTAACATGTTCAACAAAAAGCACACTAAATTCTGTGGAAATTCCAATTTAAACGTCCAAAATATAAACTCCTCAAGCAATGTCGTGTGATTAAGCTTCTCTCCTAATGCTGGTAAATGTTTATAATCATCGGGTGGTTCCGTTCTATATAAAAGCAATTAAATTTTCGATAAAAAAATCACCTTCATTACTTATTAATTAAGTTTAAAAACTCACCGCGGAAACAGGTTCACTGCATCCTCATATTTCTTTTTGTTTGCTTTGAGGAAACGTCCATGTTCTGTATCCGGACACGGCTGTTCATTGTAAAATCTATAAACCTATTAAAGGAGGAGACAAATGTTAAGCAATTATTTATAATTAGAATACACTTCACCACTTACTTCGGGATTGATGAGAGCTCTTGTCATAACTTTACGCATTATCTCACCCATGTTATTCAGTTCAATGAGCATATTGGTGAACTCCTCAGATGTGGACGCAGTTGTATTGTACGGACCAACATTATCAATAGACTGACGGAAATGTTGCAATAGTCGGAATAGCAATTTTGGCATTATGGCTTCAGCCACTGCTAAAAGATTATTAGGAACTGGATCTTTGTTGGCGCCTTTGTTAATGCCATGATCACTGCAAAAACCTTCGGCTTTCATCACTGATGTATCACCACAATCACAAGCTCCACCGGCTTGTGATAGAAACATGTTGAAATCATGATTGGTGTGATCTCCTTTCTTGAAACAATCACGACATATTGACATGCAGGGTGATATGCCGCACGTACGGCAGCGATAGGCAACCACATGTGGCACCCAGACAAGGCCACATTTCGCATGATTGTCATAGCTGCGAACTGAAAATTAATAAAAAAAAAATTATTTAGTTGTTGTTACTTCACTTTTGAACACATCCAATGACAAGATGATTTTGAACGGTTTAGGTTAAAGGCTTTTTTGTTCACAATGGATTTTGTAAGGCATTTTTGGTAAAGAGGACATGACCCAATTCTCAAACATGGTCAATTTGTATCTCTTTAAGATAGAGCTGTCACATTTGACAGCCATAGGGTACGATATTCCCTTGAGCATGGCATAGAAATTGTAAAAACTCACTGCAAAGATAGTGAAAATTTTGCAGACTGTTTGCAAACAAGTTTTGATGACAGAAAAGCACTTTCTCCGCCGGAAATTGACGCCCAATGAAATCAACTGAAAATATTGTTACTGTGGCTGAATGTCGCAAACAAAATAAATTTGTTTCCAGTGCAAGATGTTTCCTGCTTCATAAAGCAGGGTGTACCGCAATTTGCACAAAGATTTTGTTCCATTAACACAAGAATTGAAGATGAACGACGTCCTGTAACCCTGATTTTTTCAGACACATCATTTGGAGCGATGAGACTCATTTTTACCATCAAGACTACGTCAATAAGCAGCATTGCCTGGGCACAAAAATCCAAGATCAATTATAAAACAAGCTCTCCATTCTCAAGGAGTTACAGTTCGGTAAGGATCTTCATGGATCCATTGGTTAGAGGGGTTAGTTTTATGTATTGGTCGCCCCCTTAAACCACCCCGAATCCAGTATGAATTTAAATGGCGTGGTTGACAGTTTGCCCTGCTTGCTTAAGATGTAAGCGCAGGTTCAGCTGAGGCTGAGGCAGTAGCAGTGGAAATGCGTCGTGCCATTTTCGACGTCTATGTTGCCATAGCCTCTGCAGAAGTCGCACTTAATCACATTCACTTTAGATGGAACACCATGAGGTTGTGGCCATTAGGTTGCTGATCAGTAAGGTTGCTAAGTAAAACTCTGCTGGGTCTCTGGTCACCAATAGGCCACAGACAATGAAGCAGCGGATGAAATAGCCAGAAAGGGCTTAGCCCTAGACCAGGAACAAGCAGAGAGCACGGTCAAACCTCCACTCTGTAACCTTAAGGCCAAAATCGAAGTAAAGTCACTAATAGAAGCAAACAAAAGGTGGAAATCACGAACCACATGTGAAATATCAAGAAGGCTGTGGCCAGAGTACGATAAGATGAAAACCAGCAAACTCCTGCAAAAAGACAGGAAATCTCTGTCAATACTAATAGGAGTGCTTACTGGCCACAACATGTTAAAATATCATACGAAAAAAACTACGTCTAAGCGACGATGATATCTGCAGAGGATGTGGTAATGAAGAGGTTCATGAGGACACGGCTCATTTCCTCTGCCACTGTCCAAGCCTCTATCAACTCAGAAACAGAACCCTGGGCAAATTCTTCTTCGACCATATCGAGTAGCTATCAGCTGGATCACCGCCAAAACTGCTCAAATTTGCCAGGGTGTCCGGATGGCTAGAAACAAGACGATAATACCACGGTAGGAAACAAATCATGAGTATCAGAATGGGTCTACATGGACCTACATGTGTGATGAGGATGTAACCATTCTCATCAGCCCGCTAGCCCGCTGCTAAGTACGATCTGTTCAGCGTGTTTGGTATGCGAAATTATAAGACTGTGCTCCATCTCTCATCGGCAAGTTGGCAGAAGCCTTACCGTATGTCTTGTCATCGACCATTGTTTGGTTCAGTTTTGATCCTATTCTTGAAAGTTATTCGACCTATCCATGTCACTATGTTCCGGGACCCAACAGAGTGTGACTTTGTGCTTTGAGACTGACGGCGGTCGTCATGGACAAAATGCACGAATTGGAATTGGATACCAACTAATCCTTGGACGATTTAAAGATTATACTTTTCTCTCTGTAAGACTCAAAACTCTTTAAGTGATCCTTGTAATTTGCACGGTTTCACATCTCAAATAAGTCGCAAAGTTAAACAATAAAAACAATGTCGTTGCTTTAATGATCGCTCGTGAAGAACCAAGTCCTTAACTGTGAGTATTGCAAATTGTTTTACAGTTTCTATGATGTAATGTCTCGCTTCTTATATGATAAGGTACTCCTACTACCGATAAGTACTTGCTGTAAATATTTATTAATAGTTTTCAATGCAATGTGAAGAACCATGGAGTAAAGTTCACTGACCATCAGACGGATTGTGTCAAATGAGTTGGATGACTGGTGTAAACCTGATATGTAAACAAATGACAGTCGACATTTCGCTCAGTGAGCACATACATATACCATGTAGTCGAGCTCTAAATACTTTTTTTTTTTTTGTTTACAGAAAGTGAAAAGCTTACTACAAGCAAGTACAAGATAAGAAGTTTATACTTTAAGCAATCAGCGATAAGATTGCGATATTAATGCAGAAATTTCGAATATTTTCGTTCCAATATGTTACCTATGGTGTCATAAGGCAAATAAACTCCATTTCACTATATAAGTGTCAATAAAATTTAACTACATATGTACTTTTTTTTTGCGGTTATTAAGTGTATCGGCACCTCTAGCGTGTTTTACCATTAAAAGTTCAACAGTCTCCCCTTTTTCAGCTCATTTTTTCTTGTTAATTTGATTGTTTTTCTTCATCCTAAACTGATAATTATAAGAGCACGAGTATAAGTGCTGCAACGACATGGTCTTTATCAAGAACTGGAAGAAAAGATGCACTTGACTTGAAGAAAATCGCGTGACGATTTCTGCTGCAGCATTAGACAATCAGCTAACCGCACTGGAAGAGAGACCCACAGATTAATAATAGTAACAACGATTAAGTTAATGTTTATGGACTGTATAGTTGATAGATAGTAAGCACGTTCACTCTGTTCTATTCGTATACCCATACTGCACACAGTGTTTGAGGTTGCTTCTTTTTTTTATGGAATATTTTTATGGTCTACTGTCATTAAAAAATAAAATAAAAAAATTAGCAGACACACTTTTTAGCGGGTAAGCACCCTTCCACACGTTGTAAGGTTTCTTAACATGAATTACTTGTGTTTGCTTGATGAAATATTAGCTGGTAACTGCTTTAGGTGAATAAGTCATGGAGAGTTTATTTGAATTGTGCATTTGAAGGGTCGTTTCTTGGGTTAAACACCTTCACAGTTTGTCTTTTCATAATTTATTGCTTATTTCATGCTTTATCGGATGATGATCAGGTTCCTTCTTAGTAGATGACGGCTTTCATGGTACGATGGCGCGCAAGCGTAGTGGTAGACGGAAAATAGAACATAGCTTTGTTAGTATGAGGTACTCCTCAAGGGGGGGTCTTCTTGCCATTCCTCTGGAGGACGGCTTTGAACAATCTGCTCGTGGACCTGGTGGCATACGCGGATGACGTTACGATTGCTGTCTCAGGAATACACCCTCAAGTTTTGAACGAACTGATGAGCAATGCCCTTCTGACTAGATGGACCAACAAAACAATAAAAAACCGAGCTCTTCTCTAGGAAATATAAAATTCCTGCAACCATCCCTCCAAAATTCAACGACACAAGGCTAACTCTCTCCAATGAGGCTAATTTCGTCGGCGTCATTTTCGATACCAAATTATGCTGGAAACCCACTATCACAGACCGAGTCAAAAAAGCTTTGGTAGCTCTTTACACCAAGAGAACCATATTGGTTGCAAAAGAGGTTACACGCTCAAAGTTACCTACTCCTAGCTCTACACGTCATAGTCATAGTCAGACCCATACTTCTTATTGGATCACTCGATAAGAGCTCATATCTTAATATCATGACGATTGTTCAAAGATTGGCTTATCTCTTCATCCCTGAGATCAACTCCCTCTGCTGCGCTAGGGGCTATCTTGAGCCTCACAAATCTCACTTTCCTAGCCAAACATGTTGCAGCAAACGCAACAACCCGCTTAAAACCAACTTCGCTTTGGATCCAATTACCTATCGAACCCCCAAGATTTAGGTCATGGAGGAACCTCAGGATCATGTTTGCGGATGAATGGTTGATTGTTCCTGTGGAGATTAATTTCCGGCTTCGAGCCATGGCGCTCCGCAGTTTCATGATCTTCCAAACAGAGCAAGCACCAAACAGAGCAAGACTTATGCTCATCTTATTGATATGGTAGTTGATTAAGCTTACTTGAATGTGCCTTGAATCGAAAAGATAGAAGCCCAGAGCTTTTATCGTTGCCTGACTGTCGGAACAGACCTCACCGACACTTTTGATGTCAAAAAAGGATTCAAACAAGGCAACGCTCTGTCATGTGACTTCCTTAACATAGTTCTTGGAATAATTCTGCAAATCTTACGCGCCAACATCAGAAGCACAATCTTTCAAAAGTCCGTCCAATTACTCGCATACGCCAACGGAAGAATGCAGTGTGATGTCAGTAGCGCTTTTGTGAGTATTTAGAGCAAGACCAAGTACATGCTGTTAACAAGAAAGGGCCTCCAACATAGAAATCTCGGACAGAACGTCACCTTTAAGGTAGTTAAGGACTTTGTCTACCTAGAATCCGCTATTGATTCAGACGACACCAGCTCTTAGATCAAACGAAGATTAGGCATGAGCAATCGCTGCTTCTTTAGGCTAAAATGGCAATTAAATTGCAAAGCCATCTCTCGAACAACCAAAGTGACCCTTTATAAGACCTAAAGTATCCCAGTCCTGCGAGAGAAAAGTGCTTCGCGTGGTCTATGGTTCCGTCTCCATAGACGGTAACTTGAGAAGAAGATTAAAACAACGAACTGCAAGGGCTGTACACCGACATTGACGTAGTCAGAGCGGAAGAACACCAGCGCTGGGGCAGGAGAATCTTCAAATCCACCCCCGAGAAAAGACGCAGTAAAAGGAGACCGCGATTCAGGTGGCACACGCAAGTGGAAGGAATCCTCAACCAACTTGGCGTGCTAAATTGGAAGCAGCTAGCTAAAGATCGAGCTAGCTGGAGACGTTTGCTTGTTGAACCCCAGGTCCATCCCGGACTATAGCGCCATCTTAAGTAAGGCTGTTGGAAAAAATAAGTTTACGTCCAATGCATTTTCTGTATGTAGACCAGCCAAGAAGTTCGGCCCGTAAATGCCTGCTCCGTTTTCCATCACTTTATCATACTGATCTCGAATTGTTGGTCATTGGACCAAAGTTGTTTTATGACCAGCAAGGTGTCTTGGTTAAAGTTTTAAAGGTGAAGTTTAACCCATCAACTTTCGACTGAAAGAAAGGACCCAACGTTAAGCGAAGAAAAAAAGGCATCTTCACAAACAATGCGTTTGATTTCACCTGCTCGCTTGGACCAATACACATATTCAGTGTCAATGCAAGTGAAGACGAACTGTTTATTAGCTTCATCGACATGTTGGTAGATACTCTTCAAGAGCTGAGAGTACGAGGAATGTACAACACATGCGATAACTAACTTTTCGATGATTAAAATCATATTACCCTCCCCTAAGGTACAAATCTGCTCTTCTTTTATCAAAGTTCCTTCGAGTTAGTGGAAAAAAAAACACGAAATTCTGATTCTACAATCAAACATCGGCGTAAATAGAAAAATGATTCAACAATTCAACTCAGCTGATGATGAAATGTTGCAGCTTCTGATGGGTGGGACTGGTATCACTGGTACAGAACTTCAGTGTGATGACGAATACCTTACAACAGATACTTTCTCACTCCTCTGCGAATTGCTATCGTGCCAAACCAAACATGAAATGTCTACAAGACGACTTGTATTATGTTAGAGAGTCTTGGTAAGTAGTAGTCGTACACTGAATGATACATAAACTAGAAAGAAAAAAAAGTAAAACGCAACATCGTGTAGGTTTATTGACCGCAGGAGCATTTCACTTTATCTTCGCACTTCACATTCTCAGAATATTTTCCGAGATAGCGTATCCGATGTGTGATTGCAACCATGTTACACCTGTTGATGTAGTTCCGTTGCAGTACTTTATGGAAGTTTTCTTCTTTTTTTCTTTTTTTTGCCCGAACAAGGAATTTTAGAGAAATCAGTAGAGGAAAAGATTTTGGTTGTATATTGCTGTCCACAAGTCCACAATATCTTTAGTTAAGAACATGAGTCTTATTTTATTCCTAATAAGTTTCTAAAACTCCGACCATGTGTTTACTAATGCCTAGCATGCTCTGGTTCTGACTCTCGCTCTGAATCTGCCCCTAGCTCTGCCTACGGCTCTAGCTATTGTTCTGGCTCTGGCTCAGGCTCAGGCTGTGGTTTTGGCTGTGGCTGTTGCTTTGGCTCTGACTGTGCCTATGGTTCTGGCTCTGGCGGTGGTTGTGACTGTAGCTGTGGCTCCGGCTCTAGCGGTGATTATGGCTGTGGCTTTGGTTGTAACTGTGGCTCTGGCTCTGGCTCTAACCCTAGTTCTGACTCTGGATGTCGACATCGATTCTGACCACTTTTGATCGTGACATTTTTTGCCACTTTGGAAGAGGTTAGCGTAGCTAAAAATAAGGTAAAGCACAGCAAAGCCGTCAGTCCAAATGGCTTGCAATTGGAGCTATTCAAATATGGAGGTGATGCTTTGGTCTATCTGTCCACCATTGAGGACAGAACAACACTATTGGCAGCTTAAACTGCGAGATAGTGAAACCTCGGCTTAGGAAAACTGATGAGGTCATAATTCTGCTGTGTATCGCCCAGTGCTGAACGGAAAGGAGAGCAGATACTGGGTTGGTTCCTTCGAAAAAAAAAAATACTTCGTCGTATATTCGGTCCTATTTACGAAAAGGGCGAATGAAGGAAAAGATATAACCGCGAACTCTATAAGCAGTACCAAGACGTGGATGTAGTGGACACTTATGTAGATACCACCTAAAGAAAACGGGTCTATCCGAACATAACTCTAGTCCCTGTCTTAAAGAGGAAGAAACGACGGGACACATAGCTAGCTGGAACAATAGAAAATAGTTTCTAGGCAACGGGCATACCTGAGTTGTGGAGGGCTCTGAATCTATTGAATTCTGGAGGCTTTAGGGTTTTCTTTCCCTCTATACAACCTTTGAGTACAATAAATGGTTGACCACCATGGTATTACTCGTAGAGACAGAACAACTGATAGAACGGTAGGACACTTTCTTTGGACACAAGGATTAAGACATTCGATTGATATGCAATCAAGAACGTTGTAAAGCTAAGGAGAAACATAAACAACTGTACAGCGAGGATTGAAGAAAAAATCTTGCTTTGCCACCTAAATGGTAATTCAAGTACATGTTCCAACATCGGAAGTCACTAAATCGTTTATACACCTGTCTTTCCCCTGGTGATCTGTGAAGTATCTATTCTGTGAACCAAAACATGTGATACAATTTCACATAAAAATCAAACAAACCCAAGGTTATTGGCTTTATTTTTCTGTTCTCACTTTCGAATTTATGCTTCAGTAGCTCCAAGCAATCACATGTGTCTACCACCACCACTTAAGACCTCTTTAACTTTCTTCTATCCACATCCTTTTTTTTACCTTATTTGGCACCCTACAAATTCGTCCATTATCCATTAGTGTGAGTATAATCCAATGATTCGAAAAGATCTGTGGGTGTTACCTTTTGACTGCCCTTACAGACAACATTTGATGTCATAATTCAAGCGTATGACTCAATCCCCTTGTCACTTTTCGTTCGTTTACATATCAATGACTAACGAAACAAGAAACTGTCGCGACAAATCCAATCGAACGGGGTAGACCTTTCAATATTCGCTTTTACATGCGGCGGCGGCGGCGGCACCTCACGAAATATCTAGGTCAATGTTGAAACAAATTAGTTTTCCTTTGATTTGAAGAGAGGCTATTTTTGTAGACGGCTCTACGGCTAGCCACACTTCACGACTACGACTTGACCTTGACTTCATCTTTGATGATATTGGATGCGAAATACTGGTTTGTTTGATATTCTTAGCATGACAATGCATTTGTTTCAACGAGAAAAGTCAGCTGTTTGACACAACAGTAGCATCTGTCATCGTTTGATTGCTAGCCAGCTGTCCAGAGGGAGAAAGAGAGAGAGAGTAGAGGTCATCCAACAACTCACCTATCAAGCACTGACAGGTACCATTTAAATGTGGCAACTGGCTGGCAACAACACACAATCGACTACTACCCTACTTACTGTCGTCAAAAGGAAATCAATAGGCACCCGCTTCCCCTCTTTACTTTTGTTTAACCTGAGGCAATTCAATTGCATTTTCAGGAAAATCTATAAAAACAATCCTCCAGCTCTTCTCATGTTCTTCCTTTTCTTTCGGTTCTATTCAATTGCGAATGGGGGAGAAAAACCTGACAAAGCAATCAGCAGGTAGATGAGAATGGATAGAGAGATAGATAGGTAGATTGATGAAAGGAGACAGGCGATAAAAAGAAAAAACCTGCACACACAGGCACTCGAAGATCCGAGAGAAGTTCAAAAGCAAGGTAAGCCCCCGAAAACTCAACTATGGTCGTACACAAAAGAAACTTGGACTAAACGTCGTGGTCGTGGTGTAAGAAATGCGAGTACAAGGTTCAATGCTCTAGTACTCCACCACCACCATGACTACGACACACTGAAACTGGCGTGCCAAAGATGAAGCAGAAGAGGAACAAGAGCCGAGCCATCAGGTTCAGTTCAGGTATGAATATTGTTTCTTCTTCTTCCTCTCATTTGGTTTTTTTTTTTTTTTTGAGTTTCATTTTACTTTGGCACTCTTGCACACAGGTTTTCTTCTTCTCTTTCTCGTTTCTTCGGATTTGTTAGTTTGCTTTTGTGAATTGCGATTAGGCAGCAAAACACGTGCATCTCGTTCAATAAACGGCGGCCCGAGGAACGACGACATCAGTGACAGCCCTATTCGCTGGTATCGGAAGCAAAGAACCCAAAAAGTTTTTTGAAAACACTAAAAATAAATTTGAATAACGATTATGCTGGGCAGGATTAGAAATGTTAATGGTAGTGGATGGTTTGGAGAAACTAAATATGTATTATAGTTGCCTAGAACTCTAGAACTTGTTGACTGAGAGGATGGGCAGACAAATGGCAAATTCGGTATTTAATCTCTTGAAAAGAAGAAATCTAATCCAATGACATCGGAATGTACAGGCGTAGCATGCTATTGATCAGGAAGAGTATTTAACTTGCTTGCGAAGGAGATGAATTAAATGGGAGTTTCTGAGAATGGAGATGAATTGAAGAACACGATTTATTTGTTCGCTGTAGATACCACTTTGGATAAGACGAAATGGAGTGCGAGTCCAAGCAGTGATGACTTGACAACTTTAGATCATTGTGATGTCGAATAACGTGTCAAACAGCAATTGGGAACAATTCAATTACAACAGAACAGTGGAATTGTAGTTCTTATGACAACGAAGTCTTTAGACGGCACTATCTTGATCAGAGTAGTATTCCCAAAAAAACAAGCAAAACAACAAATTCACCTTCAGCGAGAGTTGCTAAGGTCTAATGACAAGATTCCCTGCAACTGTAGGAGGCTCAAGAAAATGGTCGCATAGACACCAACGTTCCGACTGGCACTGTCGCGGACGAATCTAACCCGGGCAACCCAGTAGAGAAAGACTTTGCGCGCCTTATGTGGCGCGCACAAGTAGAGAGGGACCTTAACTAACTTCAACTGGATACAGTTGGGAAAGGACCGGGCTACCTAGAGAGTATTGTTGGTTGAGGACCAGGTCCATCCTGAACTGTATCGCTATCTACGTCAGAAAGTCAGAAGCAGTTGTCTAACTTTTCATTGCAAAGCAGATTGTAAAGCTCGACATAATGGATTAAACGATTTACTTACTTTCTTTAGGTAGCGCTACAGTCTGAAGTGGACCTAGGCCTCAACCAACAAACGTCTCAAGCCAAATGGTACGATTTATTACTGCGATATATCGGTAGCCCAAGCTTCAACAAAATTGCTTTATCTTGTTACTTTCTTTTTCTTAGATAGTATTTCAGTTATCTTAACCTCGACTAGTATGTACATGAGAGAAAAGAAGTGTGATCGGCGTGACTCAAGTCACGAGTCAGTTGCAGATCTGATCAACACGTCTCGGAAAACCATACCCAAATTTGGCGATCATAGCTCAATTCATCGTTCGGATTCGACAATAACACCGTAGGTCCTTAATTCGTTCGAAAAATAAACACACAAATGGTTACGTGAAGTTATGCCTTGACCCTCTAAAGTCTGTCATGTTGAATATATGCACTTGCACTTCCTACAAGTTGCTGGAAGCCAGTAGACGGATGACTGATGGGTTTCCCTTTACAATCTTGTCATAATACTGTTGAGATGCTAAAATTCAGTCAGACTTCCAAGTTAATTAACATTCTCTTTTACTAGCCTTAGCCATCCAAGATAAAGTCTTAACTTCGGCTACTCTCTGCGATGAATTCAAGGATGTTTAGGGCCGCTCTACATAGTTACAACCCGCATAGGTATAACGTAATTAATCTTCTCCATCAACGCAGTTTAGAAGACATTTTCTCTCAAAAACTCATACTTTTATCCGTTTTTGACAAAGTTCACACTCCTTCACCATATATGAGGACTATGATGTTAATGGTTTTGTAAAGCGTGTGTATTACCTTCTTATCGCATAGCAAAAACGATTGTTTAGAGTAATCCTCCGTTTGGTATCTGTGCTGATGTCAATGTAGACTAAAAGTTTTGTATTTTGCAGCTTCATCTTCAGCTTTACTTCCGTAACTTGCTTGCTGGTACAGCATTAACTGAATTCTAGCTGAAAATTAAAACCCTATTGACCATGAATCAAACAAAACGAATGTGTGCACTCATTCAGAAGCATATCTTTACGCTTTCAAGCCCTCGGAACCCCATGGAATGTAAACACGAAGGTTACAAGCAAACGCACAAGCGTAGACATTGAATCAAAAATGCATAAAGAGCGCACACACAATTCTGTACAATTGACCTCTAATTCGACAGAAATTTTCAAGACCCATTCAAGAAACATGTTTCAGCGGCTATTATTCTTTGGAAAAACTCGTCAAACACGCTTTGGCTGCTGTCTTTTCATAGATGCATAGCTGATGGCCAAGGTCTACGGTGACCACAAAAAATTCCAATACAATTACGACACTGCAATCGCCCAGAAATTAGGACACTTCAAGGCACAGGAACCCAACAATTTCATCACAACAAAAATTGATTTCATAACAAGACGGGCGAATGTTGATAGCGAATTCATGAATATAAAAGAAATTACTCACCTATTTTGACGAATTCTTCCAGTGTACGACCACCGGCAATTAGCCAACGTATCCAATCCATCTTTTCGGTGTTATCTATGGACTCTGTGGGGCTAAACAGATGATACATGATTGCATCCAATTCGGGCGTAGGTCCGTTGCGACAACATTCCACATTGACCAATGCTCCGATCTCGGGTTCACGCTTAAACAACGATGCCGAACGAATCATGTTTGCAATTCTGTCTGTCTCGCCTCGGCTGGTACTGGGCACAGCTGAAGTTGAAGCTACTCCTGACGATGATGGCATTGCTCTCAACGTTGGGTAGTCTGAACTTGTATTGGAATCATTATTACTGCCGCTACCACCACCGGCGCCACTTAAATCGTTCGATTCCATAGCAGCCAATCAATTTTTCGTCTAAAATATATATCTATACACGCACGTACACCTTTATCACAGGTACTGCTGCAATTTCACTTGGAAAAAGCACTTGTTTTATTATTTTTTACTTCTTTTTTCTCCTTATACACTTTCTGCACTAATTTAGCAAACAAAAAATTAATTTTTCCTTCTCGATTTGACACACAAATAATGATAATTGATGGCAACAATGGCACCACATTATTCTTCTTCTTTACTGCTGACGGACGAGCTTCTGGGCAAAGAAATTCCTCTGCACTATGATTTCTCGATAATACATTCACATCATAATTCGCGTATCGCGTCGCGACGATTTCAATATACAAATTAATTGAAAATTTAATTAAAAATCGAATGCAAAACCTTACAAAAGAAAAAAATAAAACAAATGAAAGCAACTACCCGATGAAGGCGAAAAATGACGACAGACTAGCTGACGGGCTAAAAAAGGAAAACACGCATCAAATTGTCATCTCTCGTCGCGTAATTGTCAAAAGAAAAGAATTTTTATTTTTTTATTTTTTTATATTTTTTTCTCGCTGCCTGTCTCCCTCTCTTGGGTTTTCACTGCAAAAGAAGATATTTTCCACTTTTCCGACCTCACGGGGACAACAATTTTAACCAAAATATTATTTTCTAAATACTTTGGATTTAAGTTAGATTATAATTGCAAAATTTTGTTTAGTGCTTCGTTGAGAGATTCACGTTTCACAGAGTTTTTTTTTTTTTTTTGTGTGGTGGAAAGAGTACACGACCATGGGGAATTTATCTTTTTTTTCTAAAATGGATTCCAGGGTTGTTATGCGAAGCAGGTGACAGAAGACGTTGTTGAAGAAGAAGATATGCCAAAGCAGATGTGTCAGTGGGGAGATAAAATTGATGACAGCAGGTGAGTTTATATTAGAAGGGTTTCACAGTCATTTTTCTTATAAAAATATTAGAAATAATTATTTTTCAAAATTGTTAATAAGTAATGTTTATGACTGTTCACATAACATTCAATAACTTAAACAAAAATCATTCGCGTACTTAATTGGAATGGAAATACTACAGTCCGTGGTGGACCACGGCCTCAACCAATAAGCGGTTTCAGTCGTTAGCTAGCTTCCTTCAGTTTTGCACGCCAAGTCAGTTGAGGTCCCTTACCATTTGTGCACACCACCTGAGTCGCGGTCTTCCTCTACTGCGTGGTCCCTCCGGGTAGGCTCGAAATTTCTCCTAGCTATAACGCTAATGTTCATCCGCTCTACCTACACGTGCCCAAGTCGTTGTATTTGGAATCATTTGATCTTGTCCACGGAGTCATAGATCACCCGGACTTTTTTCTCGAAACAACTTAGGAGGACTTCATTCATTTTTGACAAGTCCATGCCTCTGCGCCATAGAGCAGAACTGGGATGATTAAGGGTTTGTATAGAGTCACTTTAATTGTTCGAGAAAATGCAAGAGTCATTCTTCTCAGCACTGATGTCACTATCAGAGCTAATAGCGGAGCTTAGGAAGACGAAATCCTAAACTACCTCAAAGTTATATCCGCCGAGGGTGTGACGTTCTTTCCGGAGGTGTTGATGTTGGATATCCTTCTTTGTTGACAACATATACTTTGTTTTGCCCTCATTGACCGTTAAACTCATCACAAACGTGCTACTGATACTGACATCAAGCTGCGTTCTTTCGAATATCATCATCATCAATATCATCTGGATATGCCATCAATTGCACGGACTTTTGAAGAATTGTGCCACTGGTGTTGGTGAGTACATTTAGCACAATTCTTACAAACGATGTTCAAGAAGTCGCATGATGGCGCCTCGCCTCGTCTAAATCCTTTTTTGACATCAAAGGTCTCGGTGGTGGCTTTACTGACCTTGATGAAACTGTGTGTATACTCCATCCTGCACGGTAGTACGAGTTTCGTAGGGATACAAAAACGAGATAAATGCTATCGTACACGACCTTAAAATGGACGCGTACCTATGAAAGTGTTGTCAGTGGTGGACTTTCCCGGCCTAAACCCACACTGTTATCGATCAATCAGGTGGCTCAGGCTCTTATCCGACCAACTCTGGACATAGTGTCTGGTAAAAGAAATAACAAATCCAATTATATCCTTTTTGGTAAATGACCAAAAAAGTGATCTAACCGGAAGGCAATTAACAAACAAGAAAAAACCATTAAAATAAATAAAAAGTCTTTAATTTCTTTCTCTTGAATTGAATTCAATGTTTTTTTTTTTTCTATCCCATTGCCAATTTACTGCAACGTTTACATAAATATGCTTAGCTCTTTCATTTAAAAAAATATCTTTGTAATATACTCTTGTAGTAAAATAGATACTTTCAGTTTTTTTATAAAAAAAAAGAAGATATTCTTTGTTTTCTTTTTTATAGCACCCTCAGTCGTAGTGGGTTAGAAAGTCTGGAGGTACAAAGCTACGCTTAATATCCACTTTGAACATATGACACCATCTATTTATCTACAAAGCAAATAGAATTATTTCAAAACAAGCAATTAAAAGGACAACATGCATTGTCTTACCTGATTTTCATCGATATTGTCACAAAAACTTAAGTCTAGTAATTTTAACTTCTTGCATTTAAGAAGGATTCTATTAAAAAAAGAAGGAAATAGTAAAACCTTGTGAAAAACAATTCAATTCTTACTCATAACAACGCTCGGTAGAAATTCCTAGAACTCCCATCAGATCGAGTTGCTCCAAATTTGGACATAAATTCGCAATATTCTCTACATCACGATCGGTTATGCCTCGAATTGCTGCTAGAAATAGCTTCTTAAGCTTTGGACTGCCTATGAGGAGATCTTTAAGGCTTTCACCTGGTAATGGCTCTTCTCTTAAACTAAAATAAGACTCGTTTATGCACTGAAAATTAAATAAAGACTTCTCAACGTACCACCAACCGAAATCTACTTCTTCCAAATCGTGACAGACTGATAGAGCCTGTAGTCCCATAGATGATAGTGAATGGGATTTCCACATGTCCAACGAAACCAGTTGTTGATTGTATTTCGCTATTTGTAGTGCAACATCGTCCATGTTTACACCGATACCACAAAAAGCTAAACGAAAGTGTAATTGCTTGAAATTATTTGAAGTTGATGAAGTTTTAGTGAAATTACCCAAATTTAGATGCCTTAGTTTGCGATTACTTTCGAGCATCGTTAGCAGTAGATCCGGTTCGATGACAGTGCGAAAGAGATCAAGTCGTTCCAAGTTCTTTAGGTTTGCCAAACATGAGAAATTCAATAAGGGCGGATCTATAGAGTAGTTCCTTAAGGAGAGTTCTGGAAATATAAAAACGGATTGATAGAGATGAAGCTTTCTTTGCTGCAACGACTGACTGATCCAAAAGTGGCCACAGAGTGGAAAATCGACTGGAGAATAGAAAACGTTTTTGAGGATATAACTAACATCATATTGCTTGGGACCACGTACGTCTAGTTACATAACTAAACTTTCCGCGGTAACAATGGCGATTCAAAAAGTCTTATCTGTGCTAAAGAGAAATGTATCCACAAAGACAGAGTCTTTTGTTCAATATTACGTTCATGCCCTGGCACGCAGCATCAGTGACTAGAACATTAGCTATCTTGATCAGCAGTCCAACGTTCTAATCACTGAACCACAGCGATAGGTTGTAGGGGTGGTTGCATTTATGTACAACCTCACTCGGATCTCAATGGATCCATTGAGATAACTGTGTTACTACTTAAAACATATTTCACTGTTGACCAGATACATTGAGGGACTTCCAATTTCAAAGACTAAATCTCAACTTACCTTTCAAGTTATCACAGACAATGCCAACAGATTCAATGCAACTGGCATTCAGAAACCTGCATGAGTTCAGTCTCAGATGTGTTAGATTATCTCCACGCTGTTGAACGAATCTAAAACAAACACAAAAAAATCCATAATGCTTATACTATTTCAATTTGAATACTGCACTTACTTTTTAAATTCTGTTGGAGAAATTGAACTATATAGCCCACACCATGATAAATCCAATTTTTTCATAAGTGTCGATCTCTTTGCCAACGTGCACAGTAACTCCGACGTGGCCAAATACCAATACGGTTTCAAATTCAATTCACTATACAACAGGGGATGTGTGGATACATCATAGAGAAATTTTGAAACCTGTCCCACCCGAAACAGTGATATCAAATCCAAATGCGAGAAGATATTCAACAAAATTTCAAACTGTTATCAAGAGAATAAATGAGCACTTTTTGAACAGTGTATATAAACAATAACATTTCATACAGGCATATCATTTAATCCCAGCTTAACCGGGGTTTGTTCATTCGATTCATCTTCACCTGCAGTGATCACTGTCGTTTCTTCAATAAATTTCTCCAAATCATTCTTGAGAAAATCCATCAAACTCTGAAGATTCTCCTTGAAACTCGGTCGAAATTTTATACTTTCTAGTTTCCGAACAATTGGACCCTTTCGATGGCGTTTCTTGCAAATATTAATGATCTCCTGGGCATTGTATACGCTAGATTTTCTTCCAACTAACACAACACCATCGATTTCAGTGAAATAATGCAACGGGCTGTGGTTGAATTCCAGTCTTATAGTACTGCAACAGAGAAGAAAATAATTATTATTTGCTTTTCGAGCGCGTCAGACAGATGTGGTATAAAATTACTTTGTTGGCAAAAGTATCTTTTTCAGCGGTGGGGAGAATCGGCAAGCGCTTATTGTTGGATATGCCTGAGGGGCAACTTCCCAAAGGCAGATCCATTTCTCCGCAATGGTATAGGCCCATATGCGGACAATAGCACCAGGATTGTATGTCTCGAATATAACCAATTCTTCAGGTATAACGTACTGTTCGAAACTAATAACTGAAAGGAAAGAAATGTTATTAAGAATGAGAGTCCAATAAACGAAAAACAACACGAGGAACATCTGAGAAATATAACACATCAGCGAAAGTACAAGTAAGTATAAACCTGAAAAATAGTCGATTCCAGTATCAAAGGGGTCTGACTGTGCACAGTTTCTGATTGCCATTGCAATCGTGCCATTATTGAAGCTTTAACGAGTTGGTCTTATAATTAACCAGGAGAACCGCTCCGTCGAACGCCGTCTAGGAGAGAACGTGACAAGCGCCAGAAATAGTTTTGAGGCTGTGAAGGAGTTTATCTACATCGGGGCAAATATAAACTCCACAAATGGTACCTTGGTGGAGTTTCGACGAAGAATAACCTTAGGCAACCGTTGCTGCTTCGGCGTTACTCTTAGGCGCCTCAGTGCCCTCAAAACACTTCTATAACTTGATTGTAGTTTATGATAACTTTCTTGAAACATCGCATTGAAGCATTGATGGTCTGGTTCTTCAAAGAGTGATCTTACTGTACGTACTTTTTTTGTGTTTCCATTCAGCATATAACTATATTTCTTTCATGTTGGAACTTTCCATAATCCAAATAGGAAGAGAACTACAATCTTTGGTCAATCTCCACGTTCTACAGACATTAATATTCGTAGTCAAACTGGTAATGAGAACACGTTTTCACTACACTTTTGTCACAAAGGTC
Organism: Criorhina ranunculi; assembly: GCA_951813785.1. Lineage (NCBI taxonomy): Eukaryota > Metazoa > Arthropoda > Insecta > Diptera > Syrphidae > Criorhina > Criorhina ranunculi. Next base: position 31,289,845 of record OX638385.1, on the reverse strand, counting down.
AACCGAGCTGTGTATACTACATTAAATTAATTAAATTTGAGGCACAACCGACAAAGCGATTCTATTATAAGAAATAATCCATGTTTCGTGTGTCAACTTCTAATCCTCGACTTAAAAGTTTAGCAGTCTTTAACTGCCACATTTTAATTGATTACCAAGCAAACAAATGTTTAAAGTCAAACATTACATTTACAAATCACTCACCAATGAAATCATGTGCCGGAATACTAGGCAAATTCTGTGGCTTTATTTCATGCACACTTGATGGCGCCATATCCCACCATTCGCCATAAGTTCGCTGGAAAACGAAAGTAGAGTCGTTAAATGAAACAAAGTACATACTACTTATATATGTGTATTGTAAACGACGGATTAAATGCATTGTTTACATGCACATTGCAGTTGGCAGTTTTCCCCTTGCACTTTCCTACTTACCATGGCAAATGTTTCGGGGAAATCTCCATAATCAGGAAATTTCGAAGGACGTCCGGTGATATTCAATGCTGTATATGATATGCTATAGTCACTTCCGTATTGCGAACTAAAGTCTATCACCGCTTGAGCGTATTGATTGATCCTAACATCGGAGTAATAGCTCGTCTCGAAATCAGTGGTGTCATAGGTGTCATCATTAAACGTAGCTGTACTTCCAGCGGAAGTATCGTTGACCACAGAAGAACCTTCGTCAGAAGTGGACATTTCGTTGTTTCTTTCCGAATTACTAAACTAATTCCGATTCTCATAAGAGCAATACTTGAATGGTGTTTGCCTTTTCTTTTTGTTTTTCTCTGGAGAGTAATTCCTTTGTCTACCATGCGAATGTTGAGTGTTCTCCTTATGCCTGCATTGCTTTGGAGAATGAAATGAAAACACTTGCACTCGACTGTGTATGGTGGCACAACAAAAGGTTTTTTTTTTTTTCTTTTTTTGCTAAGCAACACAAACTAAATCTTAACGGGGAAAAACAAAAGGTAATTTCTGTTTAATTAGATTAAAAAATAGCACTAGGCAACTAGTTAAATATTGGCACTAATGGACATTTTGTTTCGCGCTTGGACTATTGCTGTGGTTTGATGAAATTTTACATGAAGGAAAAGTCCGTAGTTATATGGTGGAGACCACTGCCAATAGAAAACCAATTGTCCAATGTCCTTTGACCTCCAACTCCTGTTTTCTTGTTGCTCACTTTGTATATACTTTCGTATTTTGGTGGACTTGAAAACTTTTTAGATGAAATATTTATTTTTGTTGTTACTTTTTGACAGTTTTGACAAATTGAGACGTCAGTCTTCGTTCAGATGGTTAAGAGGGCAGCGTAGGTAAATTTACACTAAAAATTGTAGCTCTTGCCAGTAAAACTTAACTAACTTAATTTATGCTTCTGTTTCTGCTTTCAATCTGAACAAGGCTTTGCTGGACGTCATATAAAGTTGTAAAAACCTTTTGGATGATGTTTACTTCATCTTCAGCACACATTTAACAAAAAAAGTAAACATTACATCAACAAACGTCAAAATGAGCTGGACCACCATTTACTTGTGGACAAACAAATTCATATTGTATGTATGTATGTATGTATATATTTATTTAGTAAATTATTACTATTACAATTCATTTAATAAAGATTTAAAAAAATAAATAAATATACATTGAGAGCGGGTAGATAGACAACTAACATTTCTTATTGTACTGAATGTCGAATGTGTTGCAAAAGGAGCTTTTTGAATCTATTTAAAACCGGTTCATTCTTTATTTCAGGAGGCAATTCATTAAATAGCTTAAGGCCGCGATATTTAACCATATTTTGAGTCCTAGAGTCTCTATACAGTTGGAGTCTGAAGTCGTTGTTTGATCTGAGATTATACGGCTGAGTGTCTCCGGTGTAAACGATGTTTGATGTTAGATATTTCGGCACCATGTTGTACTTCATTTTAAATACAACATGCAATGCCAACGTTCACATTTCATGACAAAGTTCTCAACTATCTTGCAGCTTAACTTGTTTCAAACGATGGTGCTACAATCTGGTATGGACATGGGCCTCAACCAACAAGCCTCTCCAGTCAGTTATCTCCAGCTTCGCACACCAATTTGGTTGAGGTCCCATTCCAACGACGAGTTCCCCCTTTTTTATTTCATTTTTTGTAGAGGGAATGCTTCATGCATCGTCAGGGGTGGCAAAATTCCTCAAATTTGTTTGACGCTTACCTACTAAACCCTCCCCACCTCCAGACGAACCAATCCCTTAACTGATTCTTGCATTACCTCAACGTGATACCACTTTTCCGGGCTTCAATGGGCTATACTCCTTCATGATCTTGAAGGATCAGCATATCTTCGATGTGGGAGCACACTCGTTTTCCATTTTTCTCACTTGTGATTCTGCCTACTTCCGTTTCTAGTCTTCGTCTCTCTTCAAGCCATCTGGTGCGTTCAATGAATATGCATTTGGCATTGTCTTGAGACGAGTCGGAGTCGCCATACTTTTTTTCTCATTCTGTACAAATATTCGTAAAGTAATTGTGTGAGATACAAATTCCATTATTTCCTCCGTCCCTTCCAGTCTGTAATGTTTCCGATCAGTCTTGCAGTCCATCTTCCCTGGTTTCTCTACTCCACCATTGTGTGGTGCGAGCTCATCCTTAAGTCTGGTCTACCTCTGTTGCGTTGTCCCTACCGGGTGGATGCAGAAAACGGTCACCCAACATCCTAGTACAAAATTTTCTCTTCCATTTTCACAATATTCTAAACTGGGATATTTTAATTTCCCTCAAAGAGTAGGTATTCTTGGCAAAAGCTTTCAAAAGTTTTAAAATACCATTCGGACACACCCCGTAGAAATAATTCGCGTGACACTGCGCGTGACTTTAGCCTCCCTCTTGAGAGAGCTTTCGCACATAATCCCATGTAAAATTTGACATTTTTCTGTTCATTGGGTGGCGATTGGTGGATTCAGTTTCAAAGTTTCTTCAATCATTCCAGTTTTTATTTTTTATCTACTAGGAGTAAATTTTCACCTTCTTGCTTTAACGGTTTATTAAAAGGAATAAAAATTCTTTAAAAATGACCAGCCAAACTCAAGGAATTCAACAATTGCTTGCCGCTGAGAAAAAAGCAGCAGAGAAAGTCTCTGAAGCAAGAAAACGTAAATAAATTTTACTCCATTTTTCTGTGGCCCTGATAGAAGTCACATGACGTGAAAAATTTGGTATTCGATAATTTTTTTTTTTCTTCAACCAGGCAAAGCAAGGAGGTTGAAGCAAGCTAAGGATGAAGCCACCGAGGAGATTGAGAAATATCGTCAAGAAAGGGAAAGACAGTTTAAGGAATTCGAAGCAAAGGTGAGGATCTTGCGTTTTTTTTTTTTTTTTTCGTTCGGGCTACGAATAACTTTAATTTTTTGTCATTTAACAGCATATGGGTTCACGAGAAGGAGTTGCTGCCAAAATCGATGGTGATACTCGTGTGAAATTGGATGAAATGAATATTGCTATTCAATCTCGCAAGGAACCAGTTATCAATGAAATCCTTCAGTTTGTGTACTCCATTGAACCTGAGATGCATAAGAATTATCGCAAAACTTAAGCGAAGAAATATATCTGTATAAAAGTATTAATTGCGTAGTTACTGTTTGCTGTTATTAAAAATAATTTGTGTGTTAAAACATGAAGTACATAATTTTCTTGTTCTTTATTGCAATCCTGTCTGTCGCATTAAATTGTAGAAAATAGAATGAATTTGTTTTATTGTGATGGATTCTCATGGAGTGGGCCTTAGTGACGTTTTATTTTGCTTTAAGGTCATTGGCGTTGAATGAGGACCACCTGTACGATAAAAATACATACACATGTGATTGGGTGCTCACATGAGCATTTTAATTTTTACTGCAGCAACTTGTACCAACTTGACTGTTGTCATAACAGCAACCATTTATGTTATGTGTGCTATTTTTCAAACGAAGTTCTAATTGCCGATTCCAAACGAAGGACTGAGAAAGTTCTTTCATGATGATCAAGTCGTGATGCAAAGAAAAAACATTTGATTGTTTTCCTGACTCACTAACCAGGAAGCCATGGCAGCTACTGGAAGGCCACATATGTTTTGATGATTATGTGACCCTGGCTTCATTCATCGTGGAGATTTTTGGTTCATGTGTTGTCCTCTTTGCTATTGCAGGTACGTTCAGATGTCTGACATTAAATCTCAACTTCTGAGGGTGTCATGTTTCCCTCAATGCCATTCGTTGTGACTTTCAAAGTGTTTCTTTAACTTGTTCGTCCTTAGATTTTTGCCAGCATGCTTACCATTTTGCTTTTGTGATGGGTTGAACCGTATTTGAAGTAAACTCAACAAGGTGTATAAGTGAAAATAACAAAAACCTAGTGTCCCTGTTTCCTATAGCTTGAGATTTCGAAGTCATCTTGAACAATTGCTTCGGAATTCATAGATAGACCGAATTATTGAAAAAGCCAACAAGTCACTATGGACCTGCTATGGAATCTACGAATAGAAACTGATCCAAATCGATCAGGTACCATCAGACTACTATTTACTTTACGCAGTCATGGTTTGTTGTACTAAGCCCAACTAAAATTATGTACTAAAGTAAGAAAACAACTACAATCTCTATTCGAATGGAAGATGTTACCTCGATCATCTCAGTTCTGCTTTATATAATGGAGGCATGGACTTTGTCAAGAATGAATGAGGGCGCCCTCTTTTGTTTTGAAAAAAAAAGAAACATTTGGATGGTCTACGGTTCCGTCTGCATAGATAGTTGGTGGAGAAGATTCAACGACGAACTTTATGGGCTGTTAAACGACAGAAGAGGCCAAATAAAACGACTGAGAGTCTTCTTGAATCAACCCCGGTCACGTAGTAAAGTAAAGACCCCGATTCAGTTGGCGCACGCAAATGGAAGAGAATCTCAACCAACTTGACGTCCGAAACTAGAGGCAGCTGGCCTAAGACGCTTATTAGTTAAGGTCTAGTTCCCCCTATTTTATTCAAATAAATCTATCGTCGAAGCAAAAATCATCTCGACTTAAGATCACATGCTGTGCTGCTTCAAGCAATTTTCATTTTTTTCCAGAAGCCAAGTTACCGAATGCATTTACAACTACTTGGCTCATCTGCCACAAAACTAAGGGTCGTTCTGGAGACATCGTATCTTGGACTCGTAGAGCACACACAAAATTTGTTTCAGGGGCCAGAGCTAAGGTATAACATTAGAGGGGAGGGAAAAACACTTGTTGCTCAGTTGAACTATAAAATACTCAGTTGTTTACACCGATGTTTCTTAATTCTATTTTTTTAATATTCAAGTTACAGTCAATTTCATGTTAAGTCAATTAGGAGTGTTGCCGATTGGCTACCATCACTGTTATTACTCTCACTATCACTTAAAGCGCAAACACTAACGCTACTGGACGACATCGAACTACTACTGTCTTTTCTTCGTCTACGTTTCTTTGATTTGATTGTTTTCGATTGTAATTTTTGTTTTTCATTTTTCTTTTTTCCATGCTTCTTTTTCTTAGTCAAGTCTATAGTCCGAATTGAATTTCCATTTCTTTTCTTAGCTTTCTTAGGAATATTTTGCACGTTTTTCAGCAACTGATTAACATTACTTAGGAAGTACATTGTTAAATCGTTTTGCATTCCATTGGGGAAGGTTTCAACTTCCACATCTTGGTATCTTTCTATTGATCTTTGTCGAACTCTCCTGTGTTTGCCTTCTTTTGATCTGGACCTACGTCTCTTCTTATCAAGCTCTCTAAGCTTTCTGTATGAGTTACGTTTTTCTTGTGCATATTGTCGTCTGTTATGTTGAAGTGCTGACACAATAGTCCTTCCAAGAAAACGTTTATTTGGACGAACCTGCCGTTGTGGAGGCCTTTGACTTTCTAATTCAGTTCGTTTATTCCTTTCTATTTCTTCAATTATTTCCTTAACAGCCAAACTGAAATTGAATCTCTGTAAGAAGATTTGTAGACGAAGTATAAACTTAATTTTACCTTTCTAATTCACAGTCTTCCATCGTATATGCTGGATTTTATATTTCTATTTTATTAGTGTTATTTAAGGAACTGAACAGTTACAGTCTTGTACATTTCCAAAGCCTTTTTTAATAAAAAAAAAAGAAGTTTGTTTTGAGATTTATTTTGATAGTGCGCCTTTTACTTTCATTACAACGAAAATCCCTGACAGAAGGAAATAGTAAAATTTGACATTTCTCTTTTTAGTCGGGGGTTTTTGTTTTTCCCTTTCCGGTTTTCTTACTATTCACCATTGAGAAAAGGTTACATAAATCTAAACAAATAATAGAAATTGAACCATTCAGTCGTGGCATACATTCATAGACTTTGCTAGGAAAGGGAGGTCTGAGCTAGCCTGAAATTGTTAAGAAAGTTGACCGTTTTTTCCTACTTATATGGATATTGTCAAGGGCAATCAGTTAAGGGGTCTTTCTACATTTTTTTTTGCAAGAATAGATGTGACTTAGTTACTTTATTTCCAATTCCGAACGATGAATTGAGAAGTGATTCCTTCGGAGGTTTGTTGTGGTATTTTGGCGAGCAATTGACCATTTAAAAAGCAACTTGATCTTCTGTGCAACTTAGATTTGACATTGGACATCTGTACAACTTAGATTGAGATACTGTACACATGTTTTCGATCAGACATTCCCCGGAAAGTTCCCCGTCTTTAGAATGAAGTCAATTTTATCATCTAATAGCCTCCATCAGAGCGATGAGACATGCAAATAAAAATAAATAAATGTGAAAACGCAGAAATATCCAGAATTCACTAACAATCTAGAAAGTTCTTTAGTATAGAAACCAACAACCGGTAGCTGTTAGCCACACAACTGGTTTTATATGAGCATCTCCCTCTAACACATTACTCCCGTTTAGAAAATAATTCACCACTTCACAAATGTCAGCCTCTCGCTGAAATCAATTCACCTCTCCAATTTTCTTGTATATCGACGAAGAAAAAAAAGAAGTGTTCAAGCGTGGTTATTTTTTCTTATAAAAAAATCTCCCCAATAAAAACGAATTTTACTTCGCACTTAATATCGGAGATACGTTTTAAACATCGCCTTTATTGTCGGTTTACGAAAATAAGCAAATTCCATCTTCTCAACCTTAAAAGAAATTCCAATTAAATTTTTTTTTGGGAGTTCACCAAAGAGCAGGAGAGAAGAGATAGAAGAATAAGAAGAAGAGCAAGAGCAAGCAGCAGCAGAAGCAAAAAAAAAAAAGATTTTTTTTTTTGCGATAAAAATGTCGAGCGTGTAGGAGACGGTAATTTGGAAAAATTACGCCAAATTTTCGGGTAAGTAATGGAAACAGTAATTTTTTACAAATGGAAGCAACCAACCAACACCCTGATGCCCTACAGCATCGTTCCAGTAACTTGTTCCAGATCTCTGCCCTGTGCATTTAGCACAATCGCAAGTCCACTGTGGATGGATCCTTTTGTTGGCTGGTTTCAAGAGGAACAGGAGGGTCCAGCATTGCGTACATGGTATAAAATCTGGGAGACCAATGCACATGAAATGAGCCAATTGCTCGATTTGCATCAGCAATTTCAGCAGCAACAACAACTACAGCAGCAGCAGAACAGCAAGAACGGTAACGGCAACGCCACAAACAACAGCAACATGATTATGATGAGTAGAGAACGCGATCGTGATACAACCAATGCTGCCTTCCATCAGATGTTGGATCAACAGCAACAGAATGCGCCGACAAACGAGCAGCAACAACAGCGTGAACGTCCCACAAATGAACGAGGAAACTATTATAATCCATCGCGCAGGAAAGTCGGTCGAATTGTCGACAACAAGGCATCGACATACAACCTCAACAGGCATGTAGAAAAACTGATCAGTAAGTACAGAGGTTGCCCTTGGCGCATTCCCGGATTTGTGTACGGACGTGGAGTTATCGGTCTGCATGAGGAAATCGAACAGTTTTATCATTATGTCCTGCCAACGCCCGCCGAACATGCCATCCGCAACGAGGTCGTCATCCGCATCGAAGCTGTCGTCCATACAATTTGGCCAGCCGCGACGGTTGAAATATTCGGATCATTCCGGACGGGATTGTTCCTGCCTACGTCGGACATTGACCTGGTTGTCCTGGGAATGTGGGAGAAGCTGCCATTGCGTACGCTAGAAACAGAGCTAATTGCGCGCGGAATCGCTGAGCCGTCATCGGTGCGGGTGTTAGACAAAGCGTCAGTACCCATTATTAAGTTGACGGACCGTGAATCACAGGTCAAGGTGGATATCTCATTCAATATGCAGTCGGGAGTACAGTCTGCCGAGCTCATCAAAGAGTACAAGCAACAGTATCCACTTTTAGCGAAACTTGTGCTCGTTCTCAAGCAGTTCCTGCTGCAACGTGATCTTAACGAGGTCTTTACTGGCGGCATTTCATCCTATTCGCTTATTCTGATGTGCATCAGCTTCTTGCAGCTACATCCGCGACAAATACAGTCGGAGGCGAATGTGGGTGTACTGCTTTTGGAGTTCTTCGAGTTGTATGGCCGCAAGTTCAACTACATGAAGATTGGAATAAGCATCAAGAACGGTGGGCGTTACATCCCAAAGGAAGACTTACAGCGTGAAATGGTCGATGGCCATCGGCCGTCGTTGCTATGTATTGAGGATCCGCTTACGGCGGGCAATGACATCGGGCGCTCATCGTATGGAGCGCTGCAGGTGAAGCAGGCATTCGAGTACGCCTATCTGATGCTATCGCAAGCCGTATCGCCGTTAAATAACTGGGCGAGTGATTGCAATGAGCGTTCCATACTAGGCCGCATAATTCGCATTACAGACGATGTGATCGATTATCGTGAGTGGATAAAAGATAACTATGAGCATCTGCTAGTCACAAGAATGTCACCTGGTGGTGGCGCCAACACTGGTCTAATCATGACGGGTGGCGGCGGCGGCGGCGGTGGTGTTGTGATGGGACAATCGCAAAAGCAATATCAGCAGCAGCAGCATCATCACATGCACAGCGGCGGCGGGAGCGGTAACAGTAACAATGACTACCGACGGCGCGGCAGTACCTCGAGCGGCGACGACTCTGAAGACAGTAAAGAAGGCGACGTAGAAACGAATATGATGTCAGCACGCGGCGATACATGATGACTGCAGCGACAGCGGTACCACCAGCACCCAATTCCTAATTCTAATTCTCCTAGTAATCCTTCCATTCATCAACACCAACAACAACAGCAACAGCAACAACATCAGCAGCATCATCATCAAATACAACAGCAGCAGCAGCATATTCAGCAAAATCTCTACATCGGCACATCGACAACGTCATCGACGTCGTCGTCGTTGTCCCATCAGACAGGCAAGTTGGAGTATCAGCTCCAGCAGCTGTACTCTTCCACAACTTTAAATTAAGTTTTCTTTCCCTGCAATGCGCCCAGACCCTCTTTCCCTTTCCCCTCCCCTTCCCATAAATTCGTCTTAGTATCGTATTTAAAAAAAAAAACAAAACAAAACAAAACAGATACAAAAAAAACAAAAAACAAAAAAAAATTTTAATAATATCAAGAAGGCTGTCGTTTTGAAAGAAGAAACAAAAACAGATTTTCTTTAGTCGCATAAGTTTTTCTTTTCTTTTTTTTTTGTTTTTTTTTTAAATGTAACGTTAACTTTTTTTTCTCTCTTTCCAATCATTTTTTTTGTAAAACAAAACACACAACTTCACGCTATATGAAGACAAAAAAAAAATACTTATGTAGGGTTTTTGTTTTTTTTTAATACGCTACTTGAGCGAAGGACACAAAAGCAAACGCGGATAAAGGGAAAGAGAGATTAAACAGAGAGATAAAGAGAAAAAAAAAACATGAATTGGGAGTTGATGGTGGACACACCTGCCTTAAAAAGGACTAACAGAGAAGCCATAAGTGCAACTCAAAAAAAAAAACAAAAAACAAAACAAAATTTTTCAAAAATTTTACAAAAAAAAAAACAACTTAATAATGTCTGCCATTCGGTTCTCGTTGTCTCCTTAATTTAATAATAACTTTCCTAGTTTTACCTAGTTTTAGTGATAGAATTTGTTTCTTAAATGTTTAATTATATTTTTTTCTTTTTTTTTTAATTTTTCTCTTTTAACGATTAAGTTCAAATGAAATTTTTTCAAAAGTTTAACACAAGAAAAAACAAAAAAAGAAAAAACAACAAAAAAACTATTATACATTTAAAAAAAAAAAACACTATACATACTTATTATTATTATTATTATTATTATTATTATTATTATAGTAATTTAATAGTTTTGTAAGTTTCTATTTAACTACTACGTTACATGAGTATATGAGAGAAAAATTTACGTTTAAATTTTACAACAAAGTGAATGATTAATACAAAATTTTTAATGAATTATACCACAAACCTGGAGAGAAAAAAAAAAAAAAAAACGAAAAACAAAAACAAAAACGGAAACAAATTATATTCCTGACAGAAACCACAAACACATAATTTAATTCAATTTTGCAACGAGAACGTAATTTTAAAAAATAGAAACCCAAAAAAATCAATTTTACCAGTTACCGAGAAGAAAAAAAAAACATAAATTTTTACTATTAATTTTCTTTAAGTTTCTTGCAAGTATGATGTCTATAATATTATCCAAGATAGTGTTTTTAGTTGTCTTTTTAAACGCTTTTTTTTTTCTTTTTTTTTCAATTTTTGTTTGTGAAATGATAATGATATAATGATCTTATATATATATATATAGATATGCAAGAAAAAAATTCACTCGAATTATTTTTTAACCAGAATCGATATTATGTATAACTGTATGAGAGATAAACAAAACACAAGAAATTATGTCTTTTTTGAATATTGATTGTACTGTGAATTTAATTTTAACATTGCATATGTAGTATACATAAAAAACAAACAAACAATATATATATATATTTAAATATATTTTCGAAAGAAACACGAAAAGCAAAACAAACAAACAAACAAAACAAAAAAACATCCTGTAATTAAAATACCTACTTATCGATAATTTTTAATTAACAAAAAAAAAAAAAAAAACAAAAAAAAAACAAGAAAAAAATAAAAACCAACAAAAAAGAAAGTAAAATTTCAAAATAAAAAAAAAAAAACTAAAAAAAAGAACCTAACTGTTAGGTACACGTAAAAAAGACGTTTTTTTTTTTTAATTTGGTTTCATTTAAGACGATTGCGCTGCCCAGTTGTAGGAAGAATTCAGCCCAATTCTTCAATTCGGACAGTCGTATCCGACCATAGTCGCATTTAGTTATTACAAAGTCGTATTTTACGAATACACTCGTATGTAAATTTTGACGGGAGTCGTATGCACCGCAACGCAAAAGAATCTCGCATTTTTCGCCATTACGGTGGATTCAATTGGTCGTTTATTGATCGTATTTGTTTCGTATTTCACTCGTATACAAAGATGGCTACGACTCATATTGAACGTAAAGGAAAATGGAAGAAAAAAATATGTAAATACATGTATTTTTGCTAAAAATATTTAAAATTTTATTGTTGTGTGCTTTAGTTGTAGGAAAAAAAAAACGAATCGTAGTCAATTTGAAAGACTGGTTTCTGTTTTGGAACAAAACATCGATGTCGCTAGGGCTCATGACAAGAGTGGTACAATGGAACCCGCTTAAATGAAATGAGGGAAAATCCTAGTTTAAATTTCAATTAACCGGGTTTTTCATTTAAGCGAACAAAATTCTATTTAAACGTACTTTGGATAAAAGAACAATATTTCATTTGTGCAAACCTGGAAACCAGCTAACGAAAGAAAATTAATACATTTATTTATGAAATAAAAAAACAAACATAAGATAACAAAATTGATAAAATCCTCCCTTTTTCTTCTTTTTTTGTGATACATTGTCATTTTTTCATTTAAGCGGAGCTTTTTCTATGAAGAGTTATACATTTTTAAAGGATTTTGTTTTTTCAGTTAACCAAGTTTTTTACTTAAGCGTGTTTCAATTAAGCGGAGTAGATTGTATGAAAATTTGGGACAAATGAAATTTTTCATATAAGCGGGTTTTTCAATTAAACGAGTTTCAAATAAGCAGGCTCGACTGTATCTACAAAACAGATACAATAACATTTTGGAGCACTCTTGCTTTAAAATTAAAAAGTCTTGAGGTAGTTAGTATTGAAGATGAAAGAATGAAATTTCTATGAGCAAACAAAAATACAGTCACAACTTTTGAAAGAACAGCAAGAAATAAATAGATATTTAAGGAAAACTATCTAATTCATTTTTGATTTCTTTTATTCACCAAAAACTTTACTCTGGATAAAAAATCACCCCCAAACTGAATTTTTATTTTTCCTTTTTATTGGTTTGACATTTGCATAACTGCCATGATATACGTTGGTTTTTTTAAGAAGTCGTATGCATTGCATACGAGTCGAAGAATAGGAAATAAATTTCGATACGACTCTAAATACGAATGAAAATACGACTCGGCATTCGAGTTGAAGAATAGGGGTGAGTGACAAAAAACGTCAAGGATCTCATCAGTAGGCGTTGACGATCGTCGATTTTTCTTCTGTTTTGTGTGTACACAAGAGAGGATGACTGGAAAAGGGAAAACCTTCGCGAGTTTGTCGCTTTTGATTTGAAACGGACTATATTTATGGCCCTAATCACAAGGTCTCAAAGGCACTTGGAATGTGTCCTAGCGTCTTTCAGATTGAACTACATATCAGCGATGCCTGCCCCACTATCAATCTCGATTCCGGCATAAAGGGGGTAGCCATCAATATACAGGGCACTCTCGATTTGTGCAACCTCGGTATTTTTGCAACAAATCCAAAAAAAAGTTCTTGATTTTCGCAACTTTGTACGGCGAAAAAAAAATGCATAAATAAAAAAAATAACCTTATGTGAATTTGGTTTTTGACTTGGTACTTTTGAAAACGCGGCTATGTATAAGCCTGTATTTTGAAAAGGGGTTACATTAGAGAGTATATCGTGTAAATCTTCTTTAACGTGTTTAAATTTTCTGTTCGCTTAATGCAACTTTTCGGTTTTTGCAACAGGGTCGTGTTTTTAATAGTTGCAAAAATCGAGAGCACCCTGTATTCACTGATTGTCAAGCAGCGCTCAAAGCACTGAGCTCCCATTACTTTAACTCAAAGGCCATGCTAGGATGCTTCAATACTCTCCAGGACCTCTCAAAACGAAATAGTGGGTACCAGTCTGGATAGTTGGGGGAAAACTAAACTGCTTATCCTACTGGAAAAACATTCAGGGACTCAGACAAGCTTAAAGGGCCACAAAAAATATTCTCAATCATAAAAGGGATGATATCAGAAGATTTGCCGGCTTCCTCAGCGGTCACTTCAGCCTCAGATATCACTTACATAAACTAAATATAGTTCAGGAATCTGAATGCAGACTCTGCTTAGAGGATGACGAATCAGCGGAATACGTACTATGTGAGTGCGTGGCTGTCTGCAGAGTCAGGAAACGTTTTTTCTTAACACCGGAGGACATTCGTAATGCTTTGACTGGGGAGATCCTCAACTTCATTAGGAAGATAGAGGATCTCCTTGTCTAACTGGCTCCGGGCACAATAGATTCTTCAGGTTGCAATGCCATATGCGTTATGCCGTAGAGCTTAACCAATAATAATAGAGAAAAACTGCAAGATGCGATTCAAGAAATCCAAAAAACTCGCATAAAATTTAACGAGTCTAAATCTGTTCATGTAAGGTGACTTGGTAAGAAGCATACACCAACTCATCTGTAAAATATGGTCGGAAGATAGTATGACCGATGAATGGAACCTCAGCTTTGTTTGTCCGATCCTCAAGAAAGGAGACCTTCTGGGCCCCTACTCTGTATTGCGATTCTAAAGTTCGGATCGTTTGTTTGGGCAATTCGAAACGCAATTCATTAAATCCATACAAAATGTCCGCTTTCGAACGATCCGAACTTTAGAATCGTAATACAGAGTAGCGGTCCTGAACTGGGTCAACTACAGAAATATTAGTCTTCTTAACATCGCCTACAAGATCATATCTGCCGTATTGTGTGAATATATGAAGCCGTTCGTCAAAAACCTGATTGGTCCATATCAGTGTGGCTTTAGGCCAGGAAAGTCCACCATCGACCAAATATTCACACTACGGCAGATCTTGGAAAAAACTCAGGAGCTCTAAATCGATACACACCATCTATCTATTTATTAATTTTAAGGCCGCGTATGACAGCATCTATAGAGCAATGTCTCCTTATGGCATGCCTGCCAAACTCGTCCATTTGTGCAAGATGACGATGGAGAATGCACGCTGCTCTATCAAGGTAGGTAAAGAACTTACCGAGACCTTTGATGTCAATGCATTGTTATGAGATTTTTGTTTAACATTTAAAGAATAGTACAAAACTCACGCGCCAACACAAGAGGCACAGTCTTCCAAAAGTCCGTCCAATTACTCGCAAACGCCGATGATATTGACATAATCGGAAGAAAGCAGCTTGATGTCAGTGGTCCTTTCGCGAGTATTGAGACGGAAGCACAACAAAATAGTGAGAAATATTGTCAATGCACCCTGGAACGTTCGGAATGAGGACATCCAGAGTGACTTGGGTATGGAAGCAGAAAAATATGAAGTCAAAGACGTGCCAAAAAAAAAGTGGAGAGTGGCTCTGGCATCACATTAACCCTGAGGCCCTCCAGCTTCTGGATCACACAAACCTAGTTATGTGATTGAGAAGAAAAAACGTAAAAACTGGATGTATGATAATTACAAAAATGCAAAAATGCATATTCATACGAGCTCGGAGTGAATTCTATCCCCTAACGTCGTGAGTGGTTTAAATCCCATTTATGCTCCATTCGCCTAGTAACTTCTCTTCTTGTGAGCTCATTTTATACACAAGCAAAAAAATTGCTCATTAGTCCCAGTGACTAGATCGCAATAGCATCGTAGAATTTCTGCCCACGGGCTTAGAACTTGGCCTGCGCACCAGCCGAGCATAATCTCTGGGTGTCGACACCTGGGATGTGTGATCTCTGGCACGTGCTGAGATGGAGCAACTCGAGGAAAAAAAAAATTTAAAACGAAAACTTTATGAGCTCTAAGTAGAAAATATATTCACCTTTGTTGGGTGTCGGGCATGGAGATATTTCTGGGAACTGTGATGCCCCTCGTACACTATACGTGCGCAACTCATCAGATCAATGCATTCAATTCTAATGGACAGGGCTTTCAACTTTGACCAACCCAACACATTGGAAATGGTCGGAGATCGTTGCTCACGGCGATGCTCAACAAGTGTACGGGCTCGCGTTGCTCTTTAGACATGGTTTTGCATCGAATTGAGCAACGATTTCAAAATTATGTGCTGCACACAACAGATATGAGGATTGTACTCGAGCTTTGGACGAATGAACGCGTTATACAGTAATACCCAGATAAGTACTCCCCCATTTAGCTGCATAACCCACATTGCTAATCAGGCTTCAGGCTTTAGGCTTCAAAAATGTTCAGCAATACAAATGGGTACGGATAGTTAACTTCCCCTCTTTAGTGTCCAAATAAATCAGAGACACTCTCAAGGTAGCTATCCGAAGAGCACTGTAGTTTGTAGCCTGATCAGAAGGAGTGAAGTAGTTTTTGTATCGCTCAAGGAAACCTAGACATTTCGAAGCTATTTTGGTTAAGAACCATGAAAATGCTGATGGTGAATTTTTTGACGAAGTCGTATTCCCTATTCCGATTGTCCCTTTTGCTGCTGTTTTTATTATCCTACGTATATTATAAAAGTCAAACGTTGTCCGTTTGTTTGTTTGTTCCTCTGTAACACGAAAACTATGGAACCAATCAACTTCAAAGTGTGGCTGTACCTCGGATCACAGTATAGGATACTTTTGGTTATTAAAGTGTAACTTCACAAATTATAGGTGGGCGAAACTGCGGGTATAAGCTAGTTGAGTATAAAACTAAAAACTTCTCGGACCAAAGTTACAGAACTGAAGATCATGAAGGCAGGAAAATAAATCATAATTAAGAACCTTATGAATAGTAATGCATCCGATAATTTTTTAGAAAAGTATTAAGTCTTTAGTCAAAAGTCAAAAGCATACTGCTGCCCACTTTTTCGACGTCTGAGACTAGCTAACGTAGATTACGTATACTCTCATGACTCACTATAGAGGTAAGGATGTTATTTCTCTAATCCCTTTAAGGCTTTTCATACTTTTAAGAACTGACTGGTTGTATGTTGATAGTGTTGTAACATTATAGACGGAGCCCTTGTGCCGACAATACATATCTCTAATTTGCCAACCAACTTTCTTGACATGAAATTCTAGATCTAAATTAACGTGGCGGTAAAATGTAATTCAATTCAAGTGTAAATTCATTCAGAAAAATATTATTGTTTGTACATCTACTTCAAGATAAAATATAAATAGAAACAATAACAACATTTAAGAGCATTTTGCTGACGCAGACTATCAATGCATGATTCATAAATAATAATAAAAAAAAAAAAAACCAATCTCCCTCCACATAGGTGTGCTAAAGTGTGTTGCCTCTTTGAAAAATGTTCAATTTCTATTCTTACGTTTTGTGATTGAAATGTTTGCAATTAAAAATATTTTGCTTGGTGATAAGAGTTGAACACAAAATGCATACGCGGACAATTTAGGAGACTTATCATTACTGATAGTGACATCAAAGATTAAGGTGAAATGAATTTGATTCGACGGGAATAAACACTTGTACGCCACGCTGGCTACAGTTGAGTTTCTCTGTCTTTTCCAGTTTTCATATGTCGATTTGTATCTACTACACACGATCTCATACATATGTGGGATCTCACAGATTGCGATCGTGCACACGAATTATAATTGCGTGGGATGTTGATCAGTATTCCAGCGATTTGCTGCACATGCGAAAGCAACAGTTGTTTACGTTTTTAGATTTTATGATTTGAAATGCAAGTCGATCATATTCCAGTCGATGAAAGTTTTATATAATGAGATACAGCACTAGTTAGAACTGCAAGTTTGGTTTTTCCCCAAACGGTTTCCAGCAACAACATATATATACCTACATGACTGAATGAAAATCTTATACAGTAATACCCAGATATGTACCCCCTCGCTTAGCTTAGTAACCCGCATTGCTGACCAAAAATTTCAGGCTTCAACAAATTTCAGCAATGTAAGCGGGTACGGATAGGTAGCTTCCCCTCTAAAATGCCCCAAATTAATCAGAAAAACTCTCAATGTAGCTATCCGGGGAGAACTGTATCTAATTGCCAGCAGGCATATTGTAAGAAAAAATCGGCAGAGATTGCCCTACACTTGCTGGTAAGAACCATTAAGAGATCTTTTGAGAAGAAGGACTTCACCATGGTATCCTTTCTTGGCATAGAGGGAGCTGCCCATGTCTGATGCCTCTGTTGTTCAATGGAGCAGATATTAGATGGAAACAGCTATCAATAAACAGGTTAAGTGGATGCAGGTCGATCTTTCAGTTGACGCCTCAAAGAGCAAACTAGTGACGGAACTTCAATTCGCAGAAAATAGATTAAAAAACCACTCGGCTGGACCGTTGCTCTATAATCTTGTCGTAGGTCTTTGGACCCGAAATGGCGTCTTCAGCCTAAAATAGTACATGGCTTGGCTTTCAAGCCGGAGTGTGTATAGCTATTGTACTACACATTGATAAACACACAGCGTTAAAAGCCTTGGAATCACCGACAGTATGAATTAAGTTGGTAAAGCAATGCCGCGGATCTCTTAATGAGATCTCTGACAGTTGCGATGTTTTCCTATGCTGGGTTCCAGGACACAGGGACGTTTCGAGTAAAGGAGGGAGCACGTCAGAAACAGAACCTTTCTGGAATTAGAGGGAAACTTCTTGCTTCTATAGAATCTATAAAATTTCACCTTGATACTGAGGCCAGAGGAACGGCAAATGGCAGGTGGAATAACCTGGGTCTGAATGAGATATGTAAGAACTACAGTAAGAGCCTTGCTCTCCCCCAACGATTTCTGCATAAGCCGTAGAGACGAGGAAGGGAAAGAAACAGTAGGTACGGCACCTGCTCTGTCTAATCAAGGCTGAGAGGGCAAATCATAGGGAGGTATTTCTAGCCTCTGCGACCTAGCCAAGCTCGATATTTATGAAATGAGATGCTTTGTCTGTAGGTCTAAATGGGTCTACAGATGTAAGGTTCCTGATGCTGGTAATCCAATATTCTACGTGGTACCACATTCTGGTCTAAGTGGGTTCCTGCTTAAGTGGGGACAGCCGCCTAACCAGTTTTTAGTAACAGCAATCACTGATTTAAAAATTTAAAGATATGAGAAATATCGGACTAAATTGAAAAGAAAATAATTGAGACGAAAGAAATTTCTCTGAACATAGTCCTGCAATTGGATGGTATATTTGTGTGGAACTTGTCTGATAACAAATGTCACAAGGCATTACTTGTTGACAAGAAAAACTGTCAACAATTTGAGGGGATTTTTCTTTTTGTTTAGTTTCTTACTTTTGTTTAACTATTGAAATTAAATTTATGTAATCTTTATAATGCTGGAGAACATCAAGAAAAAGATAAACAACGCATTGAAAGAAGGAATCCATATCACAGAAAGTATTTCCACAAAATTCGCTCGTGTTCATTCGCCCACTCCTGAAACGAGCAGCGATCCAGAATTGGGAGTTTCATCGGAAATCAATGTTGCTGCAGGTTCAGAACTCTTGGAAAAGTATGAAGATGCATGGAAAAGCACATCCGAAGCGAATAAGACCAATGTTAAAGTTGCAACAGACATAATAAAAACCATTGAACGACTGCAGCAGAGAATGAAAGCCCGACAGGTGAATGTAAATGATTTGCTGACATGCCTTTCGGGATTACCCGCAATAGAAGCCAACTTAAAGGCTAGCTTAGAAAGATTCGATGATATCGAGAAATTGGGTTACGCTGCAGAGAAGAAAATTAGTAGTTTATCCAATGTGTGCCAATTGCTGGACTTGCAAGAGAAGGAAATCCAAATGGACTTGGACGCCAGACGAAAAGAAATGGGTATGCCAATTGAGTGAAAAAGGTTTTTCCAATTAATTATGAGTACCAATTTATAGCTGAATTGGAAGCCTTACAGCAAAGGCAGGCAAAAGAGCAACGGGAGAAAATTCGCCAAGAGGAAGAACGATTAAAACGACTCCAAAAAGATCGAGAGGATGCTTTCGATGAAGCATTTCTAAGTGATATGGAAGAGTATAAGCAAACGGGTGCGGTGTCAAGTAAGTACTTCTTCACATAATCATTTTCAATTTGCATTAATTATTGCATAATTTTGTTTAGAAATTCAACTGAGGGGTCCAAGACTTATGACACTTGATGACGTTGACTTGGACGACGAAATTAATCAGCACGATTTAGAAGAGTTTTTCAATATTTGACGAAAGTCAATGTAAGGTAGTAGATATTGTATGCCAAAATTGTGCCTTTGATTGTGCTGTGTATTAATGACCCAAAAAAAAAAGTCATTCAAATTCAGTTTTATTATTTGTATGTAGTTGTTAATAAAATGTTTTTTTTTTTGTCTCAAAAAATTGCTAGCTAGAAAATTGTTTATTTCTTTTCAAATTCGAAACAGTAGTTAGAAAGCAAAGCTACGAGTACAACAAGGACCTCCACATAATATTCATTGACTTTAAACAAGCATTTGATAGCATTAAACGGTCAAAACTAAAAAGAGCATTGATAACGGAAGGTATTCCCCGAAAACTGGTAGAACTGGCAATGATGACGATGCAAGATTCAAAAGTTAAAATTGTAATTCAAGGCAAGGATTCAGATGAATTCAACATCAACAACGGATTCAGACAGGGCGACGCGTTATCTGCCCTACTCTTCAATATGACACTTTAACATGCTATAGGTGACCTAGAAAATGGCGGCAGCATATTTAACAGGTCATGCCAAATAATTGAATACGCAGACGATTTAGCGATAATGGCTAACACATATCGCAGTATGATAGAGGTATTTGTAGCACTGAAATCAAGAGCACAGCAAGTGGGACTCAAAATAAACGAAAATCAAACGAAATATCTGAGAATGTCTAGGGACACTGGAGTAAAAAGCCCCCCGAATATTTGGTTGTGAAGACTGGTTTCTGACAACAGCCGATGTAAAAAATCTAAGAATCTTCGAAAGAAAAATAATAAGATGAATATACGGAGCAAGACTAGGAAATGGAATATATTACCGAAGAAAACATCGCAATTCTTGAAGACGAAGACATAGTGCAGTTCGCTGAAGCCCAAAGGATAAGATGGCTTGGACATGTAGTAAGAATGGATGACGCGAGGAAACAAAAAAGAACATTAAACGGCAACTCTGAGAGCACGAGAACAAAAGGCAGACCACGGATAAGATGGATAGATGGTGTAACTAACGACATACAAAAACTAAACCTTAAAAATTGGAGAAATGTAGCACAAGACAGAACAGAATGGAGGCACGTCGTACAGAAGTCTAAATCCTGCCCAAGGCTGTAACGCCATAAGAAGAAGAAGAAGAAGCTAGGTGGATATATACCTGGAATTTAAGAGCCTTTTCCAAAAATTTAACAAGAAGGAAGCCACACTGGTAGGTAGGTAAGTGCCTCGTAATATCGTGTTTCATGTCTATTGGACATGTACCCATTATCGTGTGGTGGTTGATCATAATGGTGATCTGATCTATTCCTATGTTAGTTGAGCACTGCTTTGATGTTGTCGTTTCTATTAGTCGGGGTTTCTGAATGAATAAATGTCATGGGGTCTAGTAAATTTACATTCAGTAAGGTCCAGTAAGGTGTTTTGAGCCACCAAATTTAAAATGAACCAAAGGGTATCTTAAACTGCACTTTGAACAGCCAAGAATACGTTTTTCATTTCATTTTTGTAAGATCTTAAGGTTCCAGAAAGTTGGACTTTAAAAAACGATGAGTAAACAATCTACAAGTAGTGTGTGCAGAGAGCAACAGAAGTATCGATTCCTACTGGGAATCGCAAGAAGAGTTAAAATACCAAGTGGAATAATAAGACAGAGAACAAGTTACCGAACGCGTTACAAGATCCAAATGGAGATGGGATGGGAATATGGACAAAACGAATATTAAAGTAGATGCCCAGAGAAAGACCACCGACCACATGTAGTAGGATACAGCTCAAAACCGAAATCATGAGTAGAACAACCAAGAGGACGCCCATTAACAACAATAGACACAATTGGCTGATAGAAGATGACGGTGGGGGTTCCTTTTCGAGATTTAATTTATTGTACATTTAAACTGAACCAATAGCGTCTAAAATGTTGTGTATTTTTTTTTAACTACCATAGCATTACATCCTTTTGTCGACTTTTTCTTATAAATAAATGATTTATCGTTTTCTTATTAAAAAGTTACGAAAATCTTCATGCATGAAGCATGTTCGATTCTTTTTTTTTGTGTAAAGCATCTGCCATCTGATTTCTTAAAAAAAAACAATTTTGTCAGCACTTAAGCAAAAACTCATCGTACGTGCTATTCAGAATCATCATTGGAACAAGGATGAGTGAAAAGGTTTACACTTCACAATTTATTTTATAATGAGGATGCTTATGAGAGGATCCGTGGAGATCTACGAAGGCACTCTGGGAGCATCTCATGCTTTCAATATTGTCTGCATAACCCAGCAGCTGGACGAATTAGTGAACTATTTCCTTGCCGAAATCCGGTGCATTTTCTAGAAAAGTTCACATGTGTGAACTGACTAGCGCCGACACGTTAGTCAGATGCAGTTCTACCCTTGCGGAGTCACTCTGCTCCCCGACGGGACTCATGAAGGTCAAAATTTTCCCATATTTTCTCTCTATTGCCAACTCTAGGTGGAAAAATCTTGCAACTTGTGCCATATCTAGACAGATTTGGCCCACCTACAATAAAAACAGAACGAACGACCAAATCAATAGAAACCGCATCGAGACAGCTAGAATCTCGGCAATTAGCACGGGCCACTGGTCGATCGGTCCACACGCTGCCAAGTTAGGAATAGTTGCAACAAACTTTCTCTGTGACTCCCCGGCACTTACCAGAGCCAGGCAGCGCACTCTCGGAAAAAAACACTTTTTCAAGAAACTATCTGAGATTTTTAACATCAAATTCTGCAATTTTATCAATTTTCTTAACTCCACAGGATGGATCTGAAAACAACACTCTTAGCTACTCCCATCAACATCCAGGCCACGTGAGTTGTGATATCAAAACGGCGCATCCGCGCATCTTGTATTTTTGGCAGGCTTACCAGTTTCAACCACTTCTACCTACCTATACCTTTCCAGGATTTGTCTCAGTGTGAACATTTGGTGAGGGTTCCCGGAGGAATCCACATTATTGCAGAAAGGCTTGAGATGTTGGGACATTTAGTAGGGATATGCTTCGGTAGTTCATGTGAGTTTAAGATGAGTTGATAGTCCAGTCATTGGGCAAGCTTTCGTCGACTTATACTTGGTTGAGTACTTGCTACATGCAACCTGCCCAGACATCACCTAAAGGGTGTTCCAATAGGGACTTCCGAACTTTGACAGTTGATAGCGGCCATATTGTTGAAGCTACATCTGTCAAATTGGCTGTCGTTTATTCAGTCTGTTTTGCCAAATCACCAGGGATGGATATAGCCTTCAACAACACGTGCAAATAATAAAATTGGGTGTTTTGTTCGGGCAACGTTCCGCGCTCTTCACCCATTTTACGGTCGCCATAATCGTCCTTCCGAGAGGACTATTCGCAGTGTGGTGGATCAATTTGAGTCCACTGGTTCAGTAAACGATCAACCAACACTCGTAGGTCGACGAATCGCAAGATCTGCTGAAAACATCGCCGCTGTCCGTAAGATTGTGCAGAAGAATCCGAGGCAGTCGATTTCGCGTCGCTCACAAGAACTCGGCATTTCGTAGACCACAACTTGGCGAACTTTTCATCGTGACTTAGGCCTGCACTCGTACAAAATTCAACTGACCCAGGAGCTGAAGGTAAACGACCATAGACAACGACGTGTGTTCGCTGAATGGGCTCTAGAGCAGTTGGAAAATGACCCTTATTTTCATCGAAAAATCATCTTCAGCGATGAGGCCCATTTCTGGATGAATGGGAACGTCAACAAACAAAATTGTCGAATTTGGGACGATACCAATCCACATGAGATCCAAGAGCGTCCAATGCATCCTGAAAAAGTCACTGTTTGGTGTGGATTTTGGGCTGACGGCGTCATCGGTCCATATTTCTTTGAGAACGACGTTGGCCAGGCTATAGGTCGATTGTTACTTACTTCTTTTGGCCTGAATTCGATGATATGGACACCAACGACATGGTGTTTCAACAGGACGGCGCAAAGTGCTACACAACTCACGCCACATTGGAAATTCTGCACGAGCGATTCGAGGGCATGGTCATCTCACGTGGAGGTGATGTGAACTGGCCACCGAGATCGTGCGATTTGACCCCGTTATACTTTTTCTTGTGGGGTTTCCTGAAGTCGCAGGTCTATGCGAATAAGCCACAAACCACAGCGGCCCTCAAAGCCAAAATAACCCATGCCATCTGTCAAATTCAGCCTGATTTATGCGTCAGAGTCATGGAAAATTGGACATTTCGGATGCGCGCCACCCAGAGAAGCCGCGGCAGACATTTGAACGATGTTATATTCCACATAATGGCTAGATCTTTCAAATGAATAAAAAATATATCCCACACACTTTGTTTTATTTAAATTTAAAGATAGGAAGTGCTTAATGAAAGGCCCTATCACCTACGTACTTGCAAATATCTGCTGGCAAGCCATCAGAGTTGACAATTTTGTTGTTTTTTTTAGGTTTAGGGAGTGGATACTGCTTCTTCAATGACTGGGCCAATCAGGTTGTTGATGAGATGAGATCTTGTATGAGATGTTAGTTTCCGCAGTTGAGAGCATCACGTTTTGTTCTAGATCGGCCAAACAGAACTGAGATTCCACAACTTCTTTTCCCAAATTGAAAATATTCGTGACCCAAATACTATTTTTAAATCGTTCGACAATGACAATTGAGGTTCCTCGAAAAATACAAAACTATACGCGTAAATACCTTGTTCCATATTCCCTTTCGGAAAAAAACAAAATGAAGCAGTGGATTATATTCCACAGTGTTCGCAACCCTCCATAAATCGCGTAGATATTTTATTGATGTAAAAACATATATTCGACGTAAAACTAATTCCCTTGTTGAATAAATTTCGAACAAATTGTATACGCTTATCATGAATTCAAAAATATGTTATGTATGCTCTTGGAAATACAAAAAAAAAAAAAAAAACTTCAGCTGCGACTATAAATTTCAGTTAGCAGATAAAAAGCTTAAGGGGGGTGGGTACAAATACAAGTACAAGTATGAGTACGAGTATCTATGTGGCACATGTGGAAATAGTTTTTTTTTTCTTCTTGTTTTGATACTTTTTCAACATTCTGTCACTGATACTTCGTACACAACTTGCAATAATTCCATTGACAAAATAATGATTTATAACCGGAAGTTTTCAACCGAAACACACACGCACACTTCGGTATATCCTTCCAAAGTACCTTAGATATTTGCAGTTGTGCTCCAGAATGCAATGTATCCCTTGAACCAGACGAAAGGATTTTTCCATCCATAAGTACTGCACTCAATATTTTGAAATTTATTTTTGCTGTCAATTTTTCAGTTCTGCGACAAATGGGAGTTCTCAGGAACGATGCATGGAAACTGCATGGATACATGCGAAGACATAACATTTTGGATTTAACTGTTTATAAATAAACTGTTTGTGTTAAAAAGATTAATGTCGTGTGGGTTTTTTACGAGTATGGTATCGAAGAAAACCGAAATGAATAATAGTTGCAATATGTCATTAAAGTGATTTGTAATAATCTTGAAGGGGTTGTAGAAAAATCTATGGAATGGACCCCATATAAGCTACATTTACAACTTCCGTTAATGGGGCACAATTCTTAGGAAATGGTCACATATTTTGGTCAATTTCATTTCCCATTTGATTCATAGCTTTCGAGTTCACTTACTTCCCTTGATAGCCGATTCGGATCTTGAAATTTTACTTGCGAATGTCAGATTTTAGACACCGATGGGGACCGATGAGATGGTAGAAGACCTCTTCCTTAAAGATCTTGGCATAGTAATAAACTCGGTAGAATCCGACATAAGAAAAGAGGAAACTCCGAAGAAGATCGGACAACCAATCTTGTACCAGCTCCGAATATGACGTCAAAGCTATATTACTAAGCCATCAGGTTGGGATAGGTACAACAGACAAGTCAGTATATGTACATGGAAGTAACCACTTTTACGTCCACGTCCCTCAGCAAAGTGACAGAGAGCAGTACTTTCGACAGCACCAAATCGGTGTTATCTACGAACATGACCGGAGTTGAGCAGATTCAGAAGAAACTGACTTTCAGAAGCCAGTTAACGCAGGAGGAAAAGAGAAAGGACAATGAAAGACGAACCATCAGGTGACTCACCAAGTCTGACATGTCAAAATTGAAGGTCTGAGAGAGCAACTGCGACAAAAAGAAAGATGCCACTACGAGTCCGATTGTTACCTAGCCCTTACCAGGGCCTACCAAACTCATCCCCACCACGGCTTAGTTTTCATCAAGGCCATCTAATAATGCATCAAGTAGCCAGCCTAAGCCGAGGTCAAAAAGCAAAACATCCACCAACTCTGTGAGTAATCGCCTAGCTACCAGGTTAGACCGTTGCAACCAACCACAGTTCATAAAACAGAGATTAAAGTTCCGGTTTAGCAAAGCTAGAACAAACGCGACGAAGACGGCAGAGGAGAAAGAACCTGCGCTCAAAAGGTTATGAATACACTTATGATGCTAGCGTTGGTATAGTTACTTTTAAACTGAGGTAGTATTAGGTTTAGGCATTTGTTCCGATGGTGGTGTCCAGAATAACTGCGAAGAATTATGGGTATTGTTGCCATTGCTTATAATTCACAGTATTTAATTCCAACTTTCTGATATCATTATCACTACTCAATACGGTCAACAATTGCTAGTGTTATGCCTATGAAGTAGAGTTGACAACAGTTTTTTCGCAGTTGATTGACTTTCTTGAAATCAGGAGTTGAATGAGGAACCTTAAGTGTGACAAGTTCTCCCTCAAGCGAACAACTTAGAAAGAGGCCTCCATAACAACACGTCTGCCCGCCCCTTGTCCATCAGTAAGAAGCCGAAGACCTATGGTTTTGCCGATCTGGTGAAAGACAACCTAAAGGTGGCCCTTGTAAACGAGAATACTTGAGCCCATCGCAGCTGGGCAGCAGCTTTCCAGTATGTCCCACTTTTGTCGGGTTTTTATTCGGTAGTTTTGGCAAGTTAGTCGATTTTGGAGGATCTGCATGGATGAACCTTCTTTGTAACTGCCCAGCTCTCTCCCTCAAAAGAAGGCGTCACTTAGGAGAATGATTCATTAACGACTTAAGCGATCTGATAGATACAGATATCAGAATCCTCCTTCGCTTCATTAGAAGCTCCAATAGGTTCAACGAGTGGGTAAGAAGATTTCTCCAGATTCATGTGGTATCACAATGGATCTATCACTGGTCTAGGTGTCTTGGCAACAGCTGGCAGTCACTTAAATCTAACCTTGCTTAAGTCAGTAGATTTCCATTGGGAGCTCCAAGAAGGTAAGTAGGTAGAGGTGGCGGTTCATTATGAACTCAAGTAGCACTAGGTGCCCCTTTTTGTTAACACGACTCGTGTGACTTGGTTGATGATGTGTGTGAGACAATCGGTGCTTAGATCCAGCCTGTGGAGTAAAGAAAGAGGATTCGATTTCTTATCCCTTAACCCGAGTTGTCAGTAAGGTTGTCGAGGAATGGTTGGTTTAATGCACGTAGTCTGGCTCATGCAAGCGCCGGACGGAGTTTCCTTCTCATTTTCGTTCCCGCAAATGCGGTAGTGGCCGCATGGACTCCAATTGGTCTTTCGTCGTGATTCTAGCGATATCTGAGCGGGTTCTCTTTATTAGGTCTTTTGTTCTATTTTTATCGTAGGTAGGCCATATCTTCCTTGATATGGCGCAGCTGATTAACCCTTTACAATGGAAGTTTGCCTTCGGCAGGAAGTATGAGTGAATATGTCCTTTAACTGCTCCTATTGGGATATGGATCCTTGCCGTGAGGGAACCGTGTAGAGCTGAGCCCTGCCTGGCCTGTTCATCTGCATTCTCGTTTCCTTCTATGTCACTGTGCCCTGGAACCCAGAGCAGTGTGACCCTGAAACATTCACTCAAGCGGGCAAGATCGTTCCGGCACTCCTCTACCAGTTTGGGGGATATGGTAGCCGAGTCAATAGCTTTGATGGCCGCTTGGCTATCTATGAGGATAGCAATGTTTTGTTTGTGCGTTGTGTCACGCCCGAGTTGCGTGCAAGCTTCAAGGATTGCCAGTAGTTCCGCCTGGAAAACGCTGGCAAAATCCGGCAGACGGTATGATATTGATATTTTCAGTGATTCCGAGTAGACACCGGCCCTCACACCACAGTCCATCTTTGATCCGTCGGGGCAGATGACTTTGTCTTCACTACTTTCCCTTTTCTTCCACTGAGCCCTTGTAGGAAATCGTACGTGGAAGTTCTTCTTGAAGTTTAGTTCATAATCGGTTGGAAACGTGACCATGCCATTAGGTAACGAATCCAGAATGTTGCTGTGGCCATAAGGCCTTGCGGTCCAACACCAAGATTCTCTGAGTCTGACTGCCGCTGCATAGTGCGATATCTTTGTTTGTAAATCGAAAGGCTAAAGATGCAGGAGCTCCAAGTAATATGTAGACTCTTCTCGTTAAAAAGTTGTTAAGGATCGAATCTCGTTTGGGTAGTTTATAAGCCTTCTCATTCCAGCAAATATGGAGACTAAAGAAGTGGTGAATGCCAAGCTCTTCCGAAAAGATCGAGATAGACTCTATTCACTTCCCTCCAGTATTGTGTACGTGTGTATCCCATGTAGATGTCTTAAATTTCTTAAAGTTTCCCTTGAGGTGCATCTCCTCATCCAATTCTCGAGACTAGATATTGTATGTTACGAAGTCTGTGGATTAAATGCATAATTTATTGAATAACAACCTCTCATTGTTGTTTTTTGATTTATTCACAGGAAGAACCAAACAAAAAAAGGAGCAAAGCGGAGCGCTCACGTAATTTATTTATCACAACAGTTCTCATGAAATTTTAACAGAATATTAACATTTTCGTTGAATCCTTAAACGATTCATCTGGTTCAACTGAAACGCAAGTAATGCTAATGAGTTTCAAAACAAACTCACTTTCACTTTGTATGTATTTGTATGTATTCGTACACGTTGTAAGATTTTTTTTTGAAAATTATAACGAACTTTTAAAAAAATAAATAAAATACCTTTGAAGCATATGCTACCGCTATCAACCACACAAAAGGATAATTGCTGTATATCCTTTATTAATTCCTCAATGACCACGTCTCTGTTAGTATCAATGGAGCCATATCACACGTTGTGGTCGCTCCTGTGTTGATGAAGGAAACTCGACCCAACACAGCGGACAACATTTTTCGCTTACGGCGTTAAATTCTCAATTTGATCGGCTAGACAAGATAAAAACTTATTTTTGGCTTCCGTTTTGGTTTAATTTAATTTTTATTTCCTAAAAAAATAAAAAAATTGCCGGCCTCTGGCAACGAACACGTTTGTGGTGTGATAAGTGCATATTTCTTTTTTTCGCATCCTGTTTTGTTTTTTTTTTAAACTGAATTGCGCGAAACGGAAGGAAGACTGCCAGACGTCGCGCGGTTGGTTTGGTACACATTGAATGCTGAATTTCCATTAAGTTTACGCAAAATAAAGGACAGAATTTTGGAAAATGTATTTTCAACGTCCTTCCGACTGGATGCGGGGATAAAATGCAATAATTAAGAATTTTACGTAATCCACTGTACTCATTAATTTTTGCAATATTATCAACTAATTAATTGTGTTTATGTGTGTTGTGGGGTTGTGTGATGGGCATGATTACTTTCGAAATGCCCTTTCTGATGAATAATCGTTGGTGTATTTAAAAGCGGAGCTTACTCCAAATGGAAATAGGTTTGAGGGACGAAGGACGAAACAAACGAGACTTAATCGCATTAAATGCATGGCAATATGGGATCAATTAGTACAAAGCCTATTGCAAATGCTTTTTCTTAAACATTCCATTGTTTGACAATTGTTTTGAATTAATTAATTAATTATTATTGTTGGCAGTGAATAACTTTTCAATTAATAAATAAATGCTAAGCCTTTTGAACTTTGACAGACGCTTTGTTAAAATTATTGCAGATTACGCATGCAATTTGTATTTGTAAACACAGGACAGTGGATGGGTTGGAAATGTCACGTTTTTTTTTGAGGATTTCGTAAATCTGTCAATTATCACGGTCCAAACTTAAAGTAAGAAGCCTCTTTTGCCTGTTCTGCATTTGCTTTTTAGGCAGACATACTCGGTAGGAAATAGGTTGTTATTTGATGGACTCCCCGCCATAGTTTTAAAGAGATGTGTTTCCAAATCAGCCCAGCCCCTTACTGCTCTCTTTCAGCTTTCAATCGTACATAGCTTCTTCCCTAAATTATGGAAAGACTCATTTATTATTCCCATCCACAAAAAGGTGTGGTAAAGTGATATTTCTAACTACAGACCCATTGATAAACTTTCATTTATATCAAAGCTCTTTGAGAGTATCGTTTATGACTCAATAGTCTTTGATTATAAACAAGTTTTCTCATCAAAGCAACATGGGTTTTTAAAGGGTTGATCTACAATCGCAAACGTTACTGCATTTGTTTCCCACCATGGTTTGCTACATTGTCCATTTTAAATCTTCTGTCTCTGACCCAATCACAGCAACCTCAGGGGTACCACAAGATAGCCATTTACGACCTCTGATCTTCGATTTGACCATTAATGATGTTGAGCATGTAATTCTACTGTCTGAGAGAATCTCTAAAGAAATCTCTTACACTGCTGGCTCCCTCTCACTGCAAGCTACACTTCTACACTAGGTGTCAACAAAATCTTTTAGAGCTTAACGCGAAAAAATGTCAAGCTATCAGTTTCTCTCGCAAGCGTCATCCCCTGCCTCAAAGATCATATCACATCAGTCAGCAGTGGTCACCTTATCATCAAGTTCATATTCAGAGAATTGAAGTCGTCCAGCGAAGATTCATTCGTTTTGCCTAGGTTGGGATGACCCACACAATTTACCTTCCTACGAGAATCGTCTTAAGTTGTTTAATTTACAGGCTCTAGGGGCTCGTCGTGATGTAGCTGATATACTTTTTATACATCAGTTATTAGCTGGAAATATAGATTGTCCTTATTTGCTCCCTTAATACTAACCCTCGCCGTTTAAGATCTGTTCCCTTATTCCGCCTTTCCCATCACCGTACTAACTATGCCACGAACCAACTCTTAACAAGAATGCTCCGTAAGGCAAATATGTTTCCCAATATATTTGACATAAATTGCACCAAACCAACCCTGAAGCATAACTTACCTCAACCCTGAACCCTTTATTCTCTCTTGACGTGGCAAGAGTAAATTGCGCCTATCCAAATGTCAGTCAGTTCGTTGACATTGTTGAAGACGCTGAAGATGGAGAATCGTTTTTCTTCCTCCTCACCCATACAGCTTCTACAAAAGCTGCCTTCCTACAAATGGTTCAGTGTCCCTTGCTAACACCCACTACGGTACTAATAAGCAGGATTTTCTGTCTGATAGGAAAGGGAGAACATTTATGATCCGGCTTAGGCCAAATCTGTTTGGGGATCAGGCAAAATCTGTAACGAATCTCAAGATCCTTTTTGGACATTACATCCAACATACGTTCGATGGCACATCTTTATTGTAGCTATAAGCTGAGGTCCTAAATTCAAGCCTAACGCAGAGTATTCAAACACGTTTACACTTAAAGCAACACGGGGCGATTCGTCAACCAGCCAAATCTTGCCTATTTTCTCGACATTGGAAGCTCCCTCGGATAGTCAAGATTCCTATGCACAGCCTAGGTTAGGTTGTAGGGGTGGCTTCCTAACTCGGATCTCAATGGATCCATTGTGTTCCCCGATGTGGTGTGGGATACCTTTAATAAATGGAAAAGATTGTTAAAAGTTTTATCAGTTGGCCTCCCTGAACAATTCTGAGTTCCGCAGGAATTGTAGGATGGCTCTCAGTGGCTTGCTTGACAGTTCGCCCAGATCACTGAAGAAGTGTTCTCCGAGGGTTTTCCTTCTGTTTTTGCTAAGGCTTGGGCATTCGCATAGGAGGTGGAATGTGTCCTCCTCAGCGTTTGTGTCGCCACATCCTCCGCATAGTTCTGTTGTGTTCAAATGCGTGAATTTTTGAAGTTCTAATGAGGATAGGACTGAGTCATTAGCCATTATGAGATCCATCTCAGAGCCTGTTCTTGCGAGCTCGTCCGCCTTTTCGTTCCTGTGGATGCCTTTATGTCCCGGGTCCCAGATGAGTGCGACGTTATAACGCTGAGTGCTTTAAGCTTGTCGTTGCAGCGTTTCACTGTTCTGGATCTGATTGTTGTTGATGTCAATATGCACAGCTTAAGTTGCGGACTTTCTTCTACTGTCGAACGCTGAATAAATCACTTTTGTACCAGTTTTTAGGCAAAATGAAGAATGAGCTATGTATCTATGGTACTCTGGAGAGTCCAGGGAGACTAAAAGGAAGTTAGATCCGTCCATAACCTGCTATGCGAAAAGATTATGAATTTTTGAGTCATTTGTCATCGACTAACTAACATAGACTAACTCTCTTTTGAGTTATGTTACTGTTGCAGCAAATGAGTACAAATCCAACAGTTAGTAACATTTCCTTCACATTAACTCACTCACTTGACAAACATTCTCTGAATCAACGTA
The DNA here is from genome assembly GCA_951813785.1 of Criorhina ranunculi. NCBI lineage: Eukaryota > Metazoa > Arthropoda > Insecta > Diptera > Syrphidae > Criorhina > Criorhina ranunculi. The sequence goes on along the minus strand of OX638385.1, from coordinate 31,257,811 downwards.
CAGAACTCAAACTAGACCGTAAAGAAAGATAATTTCACTCAAATTTTGTTAAAATATCGTAAATTTGCAAAATTACTCAATCGCTAGACTCGCATGCGATTTTAAATGATTTCACATTCTCTTGAGAGTCTTTTTCCCTTCAACCACTCAATTACCGTTCAATTGTTGAAGAGTTTTCCAGGGAAATGCTGAAAACTCTTTGTTGAATGAAACTCAATCGTGGAATAGTTTACCCCAACTCTGGGGTGCAGATTCTCTTTTATGTTTTCGAATTGCAGAGTTTTTTTGGTGAAGAAAATTCAAATTTTCTTATGCAAATTAGAGTTCACTCACATGGATGACAAGCATTTAGGTTTAATTTATTAATTGTAACATCGCTTTAAACAAATAAAACTTATAACACGTCTAGACAAGTGAAGTTTAGTTTGTGGAACGTGGAAAAATATTTCCATTTTTCCAATTTTCCAATTCGAAAGAGAAAAATTGTGTCAAGTTTTTAGTTGTAAAAGGGCAAGAGCAATGTAATGATATTGAATTACTCTTGTAAGTTGCAAGTGCTGTAATTAGCTGATAAATTATTCATACTTTAGTGGAAAGATAAAAGATTAAGGAAATAAGGACGAGTCAACAACAAGAATAGCGATTGACTCATAAAGATTTTCACGTGGTCAGCTTCAAAAGTTTTCGGAACTTGCCTAAACAGTAAGGCATTCGTTTTGGAAGCTTCAATGATGATGTTATTCGTGACAGATAAAGTGAGAGTTGGGACACGATATCACGATTTACATTGACAGCCAGGTGGCTATAAAAGCAATTGCTGCTACGCAGATAACATCGAAGCTTATAAGTGTTGTCACCAAAAGTTTAGGGTTCTTGGCACGCAGCACAATTTAAAATTATGCTGGGTCTCTGGTCACAGCAGGATATAAGGTAATGAATGGAGTTATGGTTACTTTGCTGACCCGCTTGAAAGGTCCTTATCATCTCCTTCACTGTTCCTATTGTAGAGTGTGGTCTTTTTTTAAATCTCGTATTTGGCGCGACGGCCCATCGAGAGCCAAAGCCTAGCTTCTCACAACCACGAATGGAAACGGACCTACAGTTTTATTGCCGATTCCGAATGGCGAATTGAGAAACTTTTTCATGACAAATCATACTCTTGCAGGTATGTCATGCCCGCGAAGAGGTGGTGCCGCGAAAAAACGTTCGGTGGTTGAGGGTCGAACCTGTATCCTCACGCTTAGCAGTCCAACGCACTAACCTCTAAGCCACAGCGATCACATCTCGTCCTTTATTTGTGCAAAAAAAGCAATAAATACCAATTGGGGCTTTCAGCCGGAAATTATGCAATGGTTGGACACTATTAGACCGCTCCTTACTGATGGCATAATGGTTTGGTATACAGTTTTGGAAGAAAAAAACTCGAGAGGATGAGCTAGGAAATTCTCCAACAGTTGCCTGCAAAAAGACATCTATGGTATGCAGTGGGCCACTAATACTGCTCTAAGGCTAAGAGACACTCATCATTGCAGTGAACAAATTGCATACCACAGCAGCCTTCCAATTGATATGTTGCCCACCGAAATTGGCTTCAAGATGAGCTAAAAGCCCGCAACACCGGTTAAAAGGGGCTGGCACCGCGATAGCTCAAAACAACCGAGGAAATCGGTGCCGGCATCTTTCGGTAACACCGAAATTTTTATCATTTCTTCAGTCTACTGTCTTTTTCTAGTCGAAATCACAGACCACCGTGTGGTTGGTGATAAACCTAGAATCATAGCATGCTGCGAGTCCCTGAATAAGGTATTTGTAACATTCCAGGGAACTGTGCGACTGGAGAACTGGTCAGACAAGGGTACCTGCAGTAGGGATCTTAACCAGGTCAAAACGTTAACGTCTTTTGGTAAACATCTGGTCCACACCCATGCTCTGTCAAAAGTTAATCGTAGATTACAGCATCTTTTAGTAGTGAAGAACATCTACACCGACGGATCAAAGATGGAGTATGTTGTGGAGGCCGGTGTCTACTCAGAATCACTAAAAATATCAATATCATACCGTCTGCTGGATTTTGCCAGTGTTTTCCAAGCGGAACTATTTGCGCTTCGAGAGGCTTGTACGCAGCTCGGGCCGGCGACACAACGCACAAACAAAACATTGCTATCCTTATGGATACCCAAGGCGCTATCAAAGCTATTGACTTGGCTACCATATCCTTTAAACTGGTAAAGGAGTACCGGAACTAGCTTGCCCGTTTGGGTAAACGTTTTAGGGTCACACTGCTCTGGGTTCCAGGGTACAGTGACGCAAAAGGAAGCGAGCGTGCAGATGAACTGGCCAGGCAGGGCTCAGGGCACTCTGGCGACAAGGGTCCATATCCCACTAGGAGCTGTTAAAGGACACTTCCTGCCGAAGGCAAACTTCCAGTGGAAAGGGTTAACCAGCTGCGCCATATCAAGGAAGATATGGCCTACCTACGATGAAAATAGAACAAACGGGGTCGGCCAAACTCAGTATCGCATAGAGCCCCCACTGCCGCAGCTGCGGGAACGAAAATGAGAAGAAAACTCTCTCCCATTTCCTCTGCAAATGTCCGGTACTAGCGAGAGCCAGACTGCGTGCACTAAACCAATCATTCTTCAACGCCCTTAATGACAACTCAGGTAAAGGGATAAGAAATCTAATCCTCTTTCTTAACTCCACAGGCTGGATCTAGGCACCGACTGTTTCACATCCTCAATATCAAACATCACCAACCAGGTCACATGAGTCGTGGTAACAAAAAGGCACATCTAACCGCCACCTCTACCTACAGCATCTTAACTATAGCCAGGCATATTCGGTCTTTCCCCGACTGTAAGATATTGTAGGCGCCACTTCGACTTGGGAGAAAACTGCTTAAAACCAACGTCATAACAGGCCACTGCGTCCTAGACAGCGCCTGGGTGTTGCTTTTAATTTCTTCAGGAGCTGCAGTAACTTTCTCTGTACGTGTTCACATCAGAAAAAGCAATTTTAGGGGAATCTTCAACACGATCTAAATGAACTGAACACTCTCAGTACAGCCGATCTAAAATGTTCCGTTAGGAAATATTAGTCCTTTCAGGAGCAGATTGGGGTTTGCAATACTAGCACTTCTAGTGTATAGTAGTAGACTTAGTGATAGACTCAGTGCAATTCCCTAAGAGAGCACTTACTACCTAAACCCAATTTGAGGTTTGGTCCCCCAAACCCAATGGCCATAGTAAGGCTCCTGACTTGCTGCCTAGGGACCTGGCCTCGATCAAAACTGATTACAGGATTCCTAAACTCAAATTCAATAATAATATTCAAGTTCTCTTTCCGGAAAGGACGGAATGGAAGAACAACCTACCTTTATCAAACTACACTCTAAGCTACGCCCATCAACATCTAGGTCACGTGAGTTGTGGTACCAAAACGGCGCATCCTCGCTACTTGCTTCTCTGGCAGGTTGACCAGTTTCAACCACTTCTTCCTACCTACCTATCACAGAAGGTCAACAGACATCACTTGTGTCCTAGCTGACAAATACTCTTGGGATCCACAGCTCCTTTTAAGAACTTAAGATGGAAAGACGTTAAAGATGGTTTCAGGCAAATCTAATACAAATCTAACCTTCTTGCCAAGTCGAAAAGATTGCTGATGCAAGGACATTTAGCAAAAGAAACCCTAACCCTCATTGCAGTGACTGTGCCAAACAACTCAATCTCCACCAGAAATTTGTCAAAGTTTCAAAGTTTACGTCAATGCTTTCGAAATCCACCCATAGTCCTAATATTTGGCCAGAAAAACTAAAGTTTTTCTAAGCGGAAATAACCTAATCTTCCGCAAAACTATTTACAACACAATACCCCAAGTAAAAAGTCCTGATTTCGTTGCCAACACGAAGCAAAATGATACAATTTTCAGGCCCATTAATTGTGCTGAAACATCACCATCAAATGAAATACAAAATGTTGGCCAACAAAAAAATCCTTAAACTATCTGGTCTAGCCAATCAAAGAATCAAGTCCTTTACCACCACCGCTCGCCAAATTGTCAAGCCCCGTTGCCAACAGAAAACTGCGAATGCCATGGAAAACTCTTAAAACTGTGATCGTTATCAGACCGAGTTCTCAGTTACGAGTGTACGCGGCCAAGAACCGCTTTTTGAACCAAATTGTTCGGTCCTCTTCCTCCCCCTCCCCCTCCACACACTGGAAGTGTAAAGTGCTACGAACTGCAGTTGGCTTTGTTACTGGCACTGCCGTAGCTGAATCAATGCAATCCCAAAATTGCATCTAAAGAACAATTCAATGGCGGAACGCTGCTGCCGAGAGCGTATCCTTTGTCGTACTTCATAAAACATACAGAGAACCCTACTTCTCAGTACTACACAGTGTGTCTCTGTGTGTGTAGTAATTATTCAGTTTTATATTCATTGCAAACAGCGCGGCGCCTACAATGAACTACACACAATCGAATGAAGGATGGCAAGGATATGGTGGATGGGTAATTCACTCTGTGTCGACCCGAATTTGTTACGGAACCACGAATTCGGCGGCTCTGTTTCATGTGTCGTTCCAGAGGCATTGTATGAAAGGGGCCAAACTGAATTCATTTTTTAGGACTATACAGCTCCTGGTGGTTCTCAAACAAAAACGCACACAAAAGTGGAAAAAAAAAAAACTGGAAACATGTACACGCTGATTTAACGGAGAAGTTTTGGCCTCAGGAACAAGGTCATGTGCAACTTACATACATCTTACATGTTGCGTGTTCTCTCTCTTCCCTCGGGAGAAGAGTGTTTGTCATGCCTAATAAGGGCGCCCTTATAAACAATTTGTCAATGTACCAAATGGGAATACAATTTAAGAAACAAAGGGTTCCCTACCCTATCCTGATGGCGGCTTTAAGAAAGATTCAAAGGTTTTGGTAATGACTGCTGAATTAGGATTAAATTGTTTGCAATTGTAGAGAAGATTAGGATAAACTAAAGGCTAGTGGATACTGCCAGAGTATTCAGTAAGTCTGTCTACTGACGTCCGTCACGTGTTTCGTATGATGGTTGTCGGTGAAAAGAGGTTAAAGCCATTGCAGTCGTACGTCAGGCAGAACTCAGCGAGCTGTCACGCTCGCGAATATTGTGACAGAAGCAGCCAAAATGGGTTTACCAGCGAATGACCCCAAAATCCACTACTTTCTGTCAACAGGAAGGGACACTCTACCTACATCGACGAATCGTTTAGAGGGATGAAGGGACTTTATCTACTTTGGCTCAGCCATCACGGCATTTCTTTAGATGTCATATGCTGAGAAGACAACTGAGCAGTACGACCCTCTATCCTGAACAACTAAGGAAACTAATCGACCCAGTTTGACACTCTGAAACCTAACCTCTGTCGAAGGTGGTTGGAGATATGCCCGATCGTTTCGAGCGACAAATTCTTTGTAAAATCTTTGGCCTCGTTTGCGTTGACGGGCTCTGGATGCACACTGCCATTGTTCGTCCAATCCGCACCTGTGGTTCACTCGTGTGGTGGCCCGCCTTCAGTAAAGCTTACAACATCACAAAACTTAGTAGAGTCCAACGCACAGCTGGAGCACGTCAGAAGCTCGAGTTGTGGTATCAAAATGGCGCACCCGCGCTACTTGTGTCACTGGCAGGTTTTACCAGATTCAACCACTTCTACCTACCTAGCTACCTACCTTGCGTTGACGGGCTTAGGGGGAAGATAGTCAACGACAAACTATATGAGTTTTCGATTTCAACCCGAAGGCACAATGTAGTAGAGAAAGACCTTGTCTTAGGTGGCGTGTACAAGTAGAAAGTAACCCGTAGAAAGCAGTTAGCTAAGGAGTTTTGAGAACTCTTTGATCCGTTGGTTCCGGATTTTCTCAAGATTGATTTTCGCCAGACTCTATGGCGGATAGCGAATGTACTCGAACAAACTGGAGTCTTTGTGGAAGGTGGCAACACAAGACTGTATTGTGCCCCAGGTGTACGAATAACAGCTCATAGAGAGTTAAGAGTAAGTTCACCAAGTGCCTCTAGGGCTGCCGTAGGCAGGTTCGCATAGCCCCGGTGATGTCGAGACATGCTAATCTTTGAAGACGCTTTGAAGATGGTCGATTTTTCCTTGACTTTGGTCCACTATACTACGGAGGCGTGGGTGAGAACGGGTCTTACTATCATGGTGTAAAGCCAATAAGTGACCTTGGGCTGTAGACCCCAGGTTTTACCATAGATACGACGACATACCCACATGGCATTAGTCTCTTTCGTAATTTTACTGTTCACGTGCAAGTTCCAGTTAAGCTTCTTGTCTAGGACAGTTCCTAGGTATTTCACTTCATCCGAAAGGCTAATACGTGTACCATTTAGGGTAGCTGAACCAAAGTTCAGTTTTCTTCTTCTAGTAAATGGTACAAGAACTGGTTGCTGAGTTTGGTGAGTAGGTCGCCAATGACGATTGACCATAAGAAAGGCGAGAGGACGCCTCCTTGCTAACAGCCTTTTGTCACTGAGACTTCTCCAGAAATGGCTGGGATTCTCCGGCTTTCAAGCATCGCCCTAATCCACTTGTTAGTTGGATGATCAATGCTTCTGTGGGTGGGAGCATTGATGATTTAATCGTAGCCGTCTATGATGAATTCGTTCTCTCTCCACCAGAAGACATCGCCACCTTACAGTAAGGGATGATGATGACAACAGAGGTGTTCAAAATCTGTTGCGTTTTTCTTACTACGATATGGTTTTCGAACGTATTGAAGTGGACCAAGTCCTAGCTCTTCACTTGGACGAGGAAGCTAACTGGACTGACTCTACCAGTGCTCAAAGGCATCAGAATCCCACTCACCAACGAAGCGAAATATCTAGGAGTAATCTTGGATAGGAAACTTCTTTGGTCGAAACACGTCGAGTCTAAAGCGGCTCGATCATTATCAGCTTTCTGGAAGTGTAAGAGCGCTTTTGGCAAGACAGACAAGAGTCCTGTGACTGTAAAACCTTCCTTAGCATATGCGTCGGTTGTATGGTGGAATAAGCTTTCACGCAAAAACGTGGCTGAAATTTTCACTGAACTCCAAAGAACGGTTTGTCTCGGCTGCACCGGGGCTTTCCCCAGCACGTCTGGCTCCGGTCCTGAACCTTCGGTTAGGGCTTCTATCGACGGTTGGGTTTCTGGCAAGCACAACTGAAGATGGCATGACTCTCCAGGATGCAGGCAGACTAAACAGGTCCTTCCCGACGTCTGTAAGAAATCCGCGGCAGACAACTTATTGGCGTTATTAAGGTAAATTTCTCCTTTGCCAAACATCTCAATGGGTGACGTTTAAGTGACACCACTGTTTGTAACTCTTGTGGGGAGAGTGACAACACTGCGGAACATTTCCTATGTGATTGTCCTGCCTTTGCTCGTATCAGGTGCCAGATTTTTGGGGCTGATGTGATGAGTGCTGGTAACCTTAGCTCCTTATCACTGAAACTCTTCATAGAAAGACAAACAAAACACAGTTAAAGGGTTGTACCTGCTGGTAGTACAATGGACCTGGTTTTGTGTCTGAGTGCTCCAGCATGGTGTTTCAACACCCTGACTGGGACAATGCATGCAGTCACAGATGCGTCATCGGTTCACCAAAATCACTAGTCCATAGTTATATGTTAGAACCTGGAACGACAGAAAAAAGAAGTCCTAGCGTGTTGTGCGTGTTCGGACGAATGGACGGCTGAATGGGAAGCTTTTTTTCATGACAAATTTTACTCCCAGAGATTTGTCATTAGGTTAGGTTAAGCATGTGGGCCGGCGAAGAGGAGTTCCACAGCGCCACACTCAGGTCACTTAGACCCATTGTGCTACCCATAGGGGGAAAAACTTACCCTTGAACGTTACCCGCATAAAAAGTGTACTAGTAACTACTTACTGCGTTAGTGGTACAAACCAACCTGTGGATTTGATAAAGCCTTTCAGATCGTTCACCGGTTAACCAGATCCTCGAGATTCCGAAAGAAATGTCGCCCGAGGAATTTGTGTCTTAGATGGAACAGGCCGGGGCAGTGGCAAAGGAAATGGGTTGTGTCCTCATGGACTTCCTCATCTCGCAGCCTCTACACAGGTCTTCTGCCGTAACACGGAGTTTCTTTATGTGGTACCGCAGGGTGTTATGACCCGTAATCACACCTACAAGGGTGGAGAGGGATTTTCTATCCTTTTGTATAAGTCTAGCGGTCCTAGCCATAACTTCCTTGTGATGGCACAAGTGTGTAAAGAGAACCATCTGTTATTGGCCTCTCTTGGAGCTTTGTTCCCTGCTTCGAGCTTCAATGAGCAAGGCGGGATATTCACCGCGAGGTTTGTCATTACCTATCAAAATTGTTGGTTGCTTAGCTGAGGTTCGAACCTGTGTCACTACATTTAATAGTCCACAGCACTCATCATTCTCTGTAAAAATTGTCTCGTGCAACCCCTAATTTAACACTATAAATCTATTTGGTATTTAATTTACCTTGTCTTCATTAAAATACATGTACATACGAGTACTCCATGCAACAGTGAGGTAAACCAATGAAAAATCAACACATGTCTACGGATGTGAACAATGCGCCACTAACTGAGTTGCAATGGCACAAGACAACAACAACTCCTGCCCTGTCTTGCCACCTCACACTGCCAGAAGCAATTAATCTTAACATCCACGTTTTCTACAAACTTGTTTGCTCCACTTTATACGTTAAGTGTAAGTGGTTTATTTGAAAACGATTTACAGCCGAAGCAGGAACAGTACCAGCCAGCAACACACTAAAAGAGCCAGAAGAGCACCAGTTTTCCAGCACGCGCCAAACTTAGACTTTATTAGGTGGTACATACGAGTATACCACACAACGCCAAAGCAGTATATTTATACACTACCCTGCGATGGTAATTTATTGGAAGGACTCCCCCAGAGTATGGGGACTTTCCTTTTCTTTTTTCTTGTTGCCAAGATAAATGGCTTGTTAATTTGTAAGAATTTTCGACTTTATCCGCAATTAATTAAAGCTGTAATCCTGGCAAGGAGAAAATACGGGCTGAGGCCAGCGCCTGACCGAGAGGATTGAACGATAGTTACATAGAATTGCATGTGGAAATATTTAACAAATTGCGAAAATTTGATTTTCTACGAGATTTGATTGCCTTCGAAGGATTCATTTGTAAAAAAAAAAGGATAGAGTTTCTAAATTTAGAAATAAGCTGAAGGGAGGTTTATTAGGGAATGATTTTTGGGAGCAACTTGAGAGTTGTATATAAGTCCTGCTACTTCAGGAACGAGGTTCGCAAGTTTTATCAAAAGAAACCCGAACGGAAGCGAACAAGGGAGCATAGCAGTAAAGTCGCAGTCGATGCTGAGGATTTGGAAAGTTCATTTCTGCAGACTGTACGTAGGTAACTAAAGGGTCTTTCATTAAGCGCTTCCTATCTTCAAATTAAAATTAAACAAAGTGTGTGTGAGATATCACCGACATTTTGTATTCGCTTGAAAGGCCTATCGATGCCATTATGTACGGAATATAACACTGTTCAAATGTCCGCCGTGGCTTCTCTGGGTGGCACGCATACAAATGTCCAAATGTCCAAATTTTTCCATGACTTTGGCGCATAAATCAGGCTGAATTTGACCGATGGCATGGATTATGTTGGCTTTGAGGGCCGCTGTGGTTTGTGGCTTATTCGCATAGACCTGCTACTTCAGAAAATCTAACGGGGTCAAATCGCAAGATCTCGGTGGCCAGTTCACATCACCTCCACGTGAGATGACCATGCCCTCGAATCGCTCGTGCAGAATTTCCAATGTGGCTCGAGTTGTGTGGCACGTAGCGCCGTCCTGTTGAAACCACATGTCGTTGGTGTCCTTATCATCCAATTCAGGCCAAAATAAGTTGGTATTCATCGATATATAATGCTCGCCGTTGACAGTGATGGCCTGGCCAACGTCTTTCTCAAAGAAATATGGACCGTGGTGAAAATTAGGGTCAGTTTCCAACTGCACCGTCTACCCTCGACCCCTTAGGTTCGAGACGGCAAGGAAGTTCATTTTTGCGGCTATGACGTATCAAATTTCGCTGTCAGGCAGTTTCAGGTTCGACACGACCAGGAAGACAGTGATCGCGGATGCCAGAAGGCTTGGTCAGGAGAACTGGAAGCAGAGTGCCCGGTATTGAAGAGGGTGGAAGGCTGCAAAATTTTAGGGAAATACACTTTTTGGGTTCGGAGCCCGATAAGTAAGTAAAAGCTTATGCGCCAGAGCTGCTCGCATAAATGCTGCCTTATCGATGAAAATTCTAAACGTTAGGGTACCAGGAAAGAGTAGATCGATGCCTTATCGACGAAAGTTCTAAACGTTAGGGTACCAGAGAAGAGAAGAACGCTGGAAGTGTAATGGAGTAGCATTAGAGATGGGACCTCTCATCAAAACGACAACTGACATACCGACTGATAAGAAACTTATAGACAAAGGTAAATGATTTACTAACACGGAGACGTGAACTGTTATGTGGGACAACTGCTGAGCGAATATGGAACTTCAGGGCGTTTGCTTGAGTTTCAATGAAGAACGGGACGATAGAGAACTTTTTGATTTTATTGGTTAAGATTTGCAAACGAACGAGTTCAAATCAAGCTTTGTCTTGATGATATAGTGGAATGTACACCTTCGTCACAGGGGATGTTGAATTCAGTAAAAAGTAGGGAAGCTCCGTTGAATAAAGCTTTAAAAATATACCAAGAGAAGCCAGAGCTTAGGCTATAACAAGTAAAGAACTCACAGGATACGTTGGAATCCACCCTGTAAATGAATGCTTTGTGGTAGTCCCGCGGGTATAAAGGTTTGGGTTCGCTTTAGCACTTAAGAATGCCCAAGGCTGATGCGTAGCAACCTGTTTGTGTCTTCTGAAGACGTCCACCTTTCAGTTTTAAAAAAAGAAGATCTAGTGACATGTCTCGGTAGTTTCGAAGTTGTAGATAATGATGGAGACAGAGTATGCCAAGTGACATAGCAAATACAGGAACCATGTCATCAGATACCTAAAACGTTTTCCTAGATGTCAATAAAGTAGTTTGGGGAAAAAAAGAATACAAATCAAGAGTGCCCGGCGCTCAAGGCCCCTTATCTTTTACTTGAATACGATGTCTAACCTAGGTTAGGTTGGGTAGGAGTGGCAGGCTGCAATTGCAAACTCACTTAGACCAGATAAGGTCCATTGTGTTACCACCAGGATTTGTATTTCGCCAGAAATACTACCCGCAGAACCAGCCGGAGCTTACCATAAAGCGCTGGAGACGGCCAATGCTGATGCCAGTCCACTAAGGTTGTTCGAAGAAGCTGGCTCTAAGTATGCTCTTCTTCGAGCTGAAAGGGGCGGGCATGTACAGAGAAGGTAGAGAATCGTCTCCTCCTCTTCCTCATCCATGCAGCTTCTGCAGAAGTCGTTATAAAGGAGGCCCAGCCTATAGGCATGTTTGCCGATGGTGCAGTGTCCCGTAATGACACCCACTAAGGTGCTTATTAGCAATCAATTCCGTCTGATGAGACAGTGGGAACGTTTGAGATCCAGCCTGGTGATGAGACGGGTGCGTTTCTATTGAGTAGCAATTTGCAGGTGGCGAGAGGCTTACTTAGATTCCCCTTATCCGGAAGAATTGGTAGCGACTCATCCGCCATGCAGTTGCCTGGAATGTCTCTGTGCCCCGACACCCATATCAGGTGAATTTTGAATTGCTCAGCCATCTCGTTAAGAGACAAGCGACAATTAAGGGCTGTTTTTGAGTTGAAGGCGACAGATTCCAGGGATTTTATCGCGGCCCAGCTATCAGTCTAACCTAGCTCGCGTTATATTTATGGCATAGCTCGAAGTCTGTTCAAAGATTCATTGTTCTTGTTCTATTGTGTTATGACCCATTAGCTTTCTGTTTTAAGACAACTGCACAGTTCAAAGCTCTATAGGAGATGAAGGGTGCATTTCTACACTTGTTTTCATTTGATATATGTATCTGAATACATCACTTCAAAAGATTGTAAACAAGAGGGAAGGCTCTGCTACACTTTACCCGCTGTCATTGTTCCTGTCAGTTCTTTCTTCCATTTTATTTTTTTCACTGACAGTAATGACATCTTCCCTTCACTTTTGTGTTTTTCTATGACAAGTGGAAACTCTTTTAAAATAGTTTATTCAACTTATTTATGAAAGAAGTGCCGAGGCAACCCTCCGCAAACATTGCAATACGCATTCTATTGTCATTGAAATACGCATTTCACTTAAAAAATTTTATTTAAAAAAGGCGAGCTATATAAATATTGAAATAACACTTGTACATAGCCCTAGTTACATATAAAGAAGGATCCCTTCCCGAAAACTATACTTTATATAACGCCATTGTGCGCTGAAGCTTGGGGTAAATTTCTTGTTTTTTTTTTTTTACTGAACCGAACCCTCATTTAAAACGACAATTTGTATGCATTTCCATGTGCTACAGCTGAGGATCCTTGTCGTCCAACAACTCAAGTATCTCGACCCCTTTAAATATATTTTTACACAAATTGAGAGAAAAAAAAATTCCGCCATGTTGCCGATTTCCATTTGTATGTTATGTACCCATACAAGCTCCATATAATGTACTCATATGTGTAGATGTCCCCTAATGTCACAGGGTTCCACCAACATAACCATCCGTGTTCCCAAGATGGCAATAATCTCTGAAGAGCCTCTTACCAAATGAAGTGGTTATCATTGCTGAAAAAAAAAAACCAGAGAAACACCGGCGCTTCACATGGAAATTGTGCATCTCTTTTGAAATTCTTATGCACTGTACACTCTGTCATATGTAGATACAGATATATATTTTTTTAAACAAGGATAACAGCGGTGAAGAAGCAAAAAAAAAAACTCAAAATTCCATTGGGTGATGCACCGAATGAACCAATCACAAAAAAAAAAATAAAAATCCGCGAGGACATAAGTGCACTCATTTGAAAAAAAATTCTTATGTACCCAAGGGTACAGGGATATAATTATTATACGCAGGTGAAGTATGTACACATATTTTTGTCAAAGCTGAGTTGAAAAAAAAAATAGTCCTTTGTACGCGCATTTACTCATTATCGGCCTTCTATTGAGCGCACAATAGTAGGTTGATCCACCCCTATTCAGTATAATAGTTCAAGGAAGAAGCAGGCATCCCAAACGCTTCTTTTTGAAGTTCCCTTGTCAAAGGACGAATGTCTATGTTTATATAGGAGAAACGTACATTATTTGTGTCAATAGTTCGGTTCACCTGCCCTAGTGAGGAGCCATTCAATCTAGATATCAAGAAGTCTTACCCATTTCGAGTGGGTTATGCGACATTACTTACCCCAAAGTAGGTTTGGAGCTACATGCTCTTATAGCACAACGGGGAAGCCTATAGGCTAGTGGCCCGTGCAAATCATTCTGATCCTGCCGATTTCTATGTCAGTTTCAGAGCTCTTCCACTTTTTGTAAAAGAAAAGTGTGAAGGGCTTGTTCATTCCTTTCGAGGCAAATGTCCTCTCCAGGACGTACAATTCTCTTTGTCTGCGTCCTAACGACCAAAGATGATAAAAATGTTTTGTCTCGATCCTAGATCATGTCTAAGTGAGGTTAGGTTAGGTAGGAGGGTCGACGGGGAAGGAAATCCTTTCCCCATCACACTTAGGTCAATGCAGACCCATTGTGATGCCCAGGGGTTGGAACCATAAGCCTAAGCTCTATTAAGCCAGCCCGCAGCACTGATGAATCTGTGTATGTCAAGCATCGACTTGCTGAACCGTTTTTCTAGATCCTGAAAATGGTGCCTTCCTTGCCTCTCAAATCTTGTATGGCAGAGTGCCGGATAGTGGTAGAGAAAGCGTGGAGTGTCCTCATCTACTTCCTCCTCCTGTTCAATCCTATTCTTCTTGCATGGGAGTTTAGCATGTTATGCCGGGTGATTATACCTATTAGGGAAGATAGGGATTTTTTGTTCATTTGCAGGATTCTTTTGGTTTTCTGTTTATTGTAGGCTGGCCATAGTTTCCTTGTTATGAAACAGGAGCTGAGCGCATTCCATCTATCGTTAGCAGTTCTTTTGATTTCGCTCCCAGTTTGAGTGAACGGTAAGCCTTCAAATCGCCAAGTCTCGACGTAGAGTATAGAAATTTGATACTTTCAGCGTTTCTAAGGAGACACCTGCGTCAATCCCAGCATAGCTTCCAATTACGTATTAATACTCGCTTGCTACAGGTTAGGTTATGTAGATAGGTGTCCCGCAGGAGTCACTTAGGCTTAGAGCCCATTGTGATGCCTATAGAATTCTCTGCTTGCTATAGATGAGTTGGTTTTGAAATCAGTGACTCTTACCACTAAAAATATTTAGGACGAAGCTTGCTGCCACTCTCATGATTGCAATTGTAAGCTTAGGCTTCAGCCTTATGTCGCTTGATTGCTAATGTCATCGCAATGTGCGTAAAAATATCTGTTGCAAGGCTGGTGGTTCTGGTGTTGCCTTCTGAGTTTCTCACGATCTTTTCTAGAAAGATGTTAAAGAAATCACCTTGCGGAGAGCCTTTTTTGACATGAAAGGAGGTCTTCATGACAAAGAGAGAGTGTTCTTTAGAGTCATTATGCGATGACGCATGACTTTGGCAAGTCTCATCGTAACACGTATTTCTAAAATAGATGAATAGGCGATAACCATCGATTTAGAATGATTGTTTGATTGCAGAATTTCCTGATCTAAAACCGCACGCCTTCACAAAACGTGGGAAAGTATCTGACTATCTGAAGTACAGAGATGGTGGATTAGCCAAGGCCTCACTGCAAACAATAAAAAGACAGTAATTGTTCCTTTTACAAGAAGAATAAAGCTCAGTTTTCTCACTCGCCCTTCACTATTTGGTGAAACTATCCCATTTTCTCAAGAAGCAAAATATCTGGGAATCATCCTGGATAGCAAAATGTCCTGGAACCCACAGATTGAAAGAGTAACGAGCAGAGCTACCATATCATTATGGACCTGTCGTCGAATCTGCGGGAAAAACTGGGGAGTACAACCCAAGATGATACTCTGGCTTTATAAATTGATCGTCGGTCCGATGATCTCGTACGCAAGCGTAGTCTGGTGGACAAAAACTAATGAAACTAACACAGTTGCGAAATTAGAACGCGTCCAACGCTTAGCCGAAACGTGCATTTCAGGATGCCTTCGCACAACTCCAACTGCTGCACTCAATGTCATCTTGGGTTTACCACCACTACAAAATTTCATTCGAATGGAAGCCAAATTAGACATCTACCGACTTGTTTACTCAAGCAACTTCGACCCAAAGTCCTATAGAGGAGGACATCTATCCCTGTTTGAAACACTGGAGAAAGACACGATCTTCAGTATACCTTCAGACGGCATGCTACCCGAATACTGCTTCAACAAAAACTTCTGAATAGTTTCCAGTCAAGGGAGGACTGGGAGAACCACAAACCCCAACTATCACCTTCCGATCTCGTTTTGTATGGAAACATGTACTGGTTCCGGAATCTTTGGAAAATCATCATGCGCGAATTTTTCAGTCAGCCTTGGTGAATTCGCGTCCATATTCCAAGCCGAAGTCTTTGCCATCAATCAATGGGTGAGACTCAATTAGTCCTCTAACAACGTGGGGAAAATCATATTCATCTTCTTAGACAGTCAAGCTGCCCTAAAAGCGCTCGACTCGCCTATCATCAAATCCAAACTAGTCCTAGAAACCCGCAATGTAATCGTGGACCTAGCTAGGAACAACATGGTCATCCTTCACTGGATAGTGGATTTGCAGGCAATGAAAAAGCCGACTCACTGGCAAAAGACGGCGCGTCAACAGAATTCATTGAACTCGAACCCTTTTGTGGGGTAGGTAAATCACTCTTCACAAGACGCGCAAAGGGTCTTTGGATGCAAGAATCTAGAGAAGTCTGACTCAACACACCAGGGCAAGCATGTTCAAAACTGCTATTCCCTATACTGTCACAAACAAAATCGAATTTCATTGTGAACCTCGATAGGAGCAACCTTAGAGCACTAATTGAACTTCTCAGCGGTCACTGTCGTTTGAATAGGCACCTACAACCTACATCGCATGAACCTTACAGCAGACCCTGCCTTGAGAGTGAGGAGACCTTTTTTCACATCCTTATGGAATGCCCAGCTCTCTTTCAACTCAGAAAGAGAATCCTAGGCGGCAAATTTATCTCTACGGAACAGCTTGCTGCCACCCACCCAGAGAAGTTCCTTAACTTCCTGATATCCGCTGGGGTGAAACAATTCATTTAAGAAACAACAGGGAAGTCACAATAGGATTCGTTCGAAACCGCAATGCCAAGGGCTGTGAACAACCCAATAATCTGATTTATGGTATTTTAGAGACTGATGGGTAGATGGTTTCTTTTAGAATTTATCGGGCATACTTTTGTGAAACCATGCTTTGGTGGTAAGTTGGTGAATGCTTCCTTCCAAAAGTCCCAAAGTCTTTAAATTGCATATCTTTACCTTTGCCTTACTATATAACATTCGGGTGGGCGAATGTCCTGTCTCCCACCGTCTACAAATCTCAGCATCACCTG
Source organism: Criorhina ranunculi (assembly GCA_951813785.1). NCBI lineage: Eukaryota > Metazoa > Arthropoda > Insecta > Diptera > Syrphidae > Criorhina > Criorhina ranunculi. The sequence continues at coordinate 31,241,187 of OX638385.1, read as the reverse complement.
CTTCGAATGATCTTTTTGCTTATTGTAGGCTTTTTTTGAGTCTCAGTATACAAAATTGGGAAATCTGTCAATAGTCGAAAATGGAATATAACCAACTTCCGGGCAGTTCCAGTCGAAGCCAGGCAAACAAAAAGAAGCCCAATTTTCCAAACCAGAAGACAAGAACTTGCGTAAACAGTTTTTAGTTCCTAATGAGGTAGATTTGTTCTAAGCGAAAACCCTTGAAGAATTATTGTTACTTCCTAGATGGAACTACTCCTATAACTCAAGACACAAGCCTGACAAGTACGTACTTAAAACTAAAACACACACACTATCGTACAAATTCAATTATGTACCAACAAAACCCCACTTAAACGATGTACTCATCCGAGGAAAGCCCGCATATAATTGATGAGAATCTTTGGCTTCTCCAATACACCGCATCAATACCTACCAATCAGCGAAGAGATAATCTTCCCATAATTTATCGCGCCGCTTCTAGATACATCACATAGATGCCTCACGATACCGGAATGCACATTGCACACATCTCATCTCTCAAAAAAAAAACCACTTCGCTTCGCTCCTTCAATTGTATCTCACACAAGTCAATCAAACCAATCTGGTTATTGATTTATCCATCCGACCAAAGTCAGGCTCAACCCAAATCGGCACAAGGCACAAATATGCCTGCCCCCTGTCTCTGATTGATCAAAACCTTGATTCCGTGTGACACATGTCAATAAATTGATCTCGAATCCACATATTTCCTTCGTTGTTTGGTCGCATCTTTCGCTTGCCCCTTTGGACGTCTTCGCTTTGCGCTTCTACTCCATTTCGTAATCAATGGCGTATCGTTTAATTATTAATTTTTCTCCTCTCGCTTAATCCTTGCGTGAACGGACCCAAAATCGCATCTCTTTTGAGCCCTTAAATCAAGCAACAGATACACAGATACATGTAGTCGCAGCGAGAACAACTTGCAATCGATATCAGTTTACGAAACGAATCTGTTCTCATCGTCATCGTCCTTCTCCTCGGGAAGGCAAAGGCACACAGTTTCAAGGGATTCTGCCTCTCGATTGCTGCTGTGCTGTGCATAATCCCTGGAGAGATACGGATGCGATGGAGTTGTACACGTATAGCCTCGAGACCTGAACTCCATAAATAAAATTTTGCGAAAAATTAAATTCCTTTTTGAAATGTGAACTAATCCCGTTTTTGCACTTTGTAATGGTGGTGGTTTGGTCCCTCTCTCCCGTGCCTGATGCGGGGAGTCCTATTGTCCCGCTTTGTGTGGCGCTAAAATCTCTTAAGTATATCATTTATTAAATATGAATCTGGGATTTCTTTGTGTCCGTCCCATTGGATGCATTTTGAAATTCAGGAATTTTCCTTTATATTCCGACGAGGCAGTTAAGTTGATCTGTTTGTTTTTGTATTGTGTCCCGTGTTTGTTTGTTATTGTTGGGGCGCTGATGCGGTTGATAGTGGTGTTGGTTGGCTGTTACCGTCGCCAGTTGAGCGTTCAACTAATGGCATGGAAGTGAGGGAGCGCTAAGAGTTGGGCTTTGTGCACCTTTTTTTCGTTCGCGTATATAGTCGTCTTCGTCGTCATAGTCATCGTCATCGTCATCGTTGTCAGTTTGCTGGGTCGATTCAGGTTCAACTGAGACTGTGTTTGGAGGTTCAAGTGGTGGCGACGTGATTCTTTTGTGCCTTTGATTTCTATGGATGAATGGAATTTTTTTCCTCGTTTTGTGGGAAGATAGCTTCGTGTTCTTTTATAATGATTACGTGGTTGTCTTTCGACCGTGGATACTAATTAAGGCGCCAATTTGTGAATTGTAAAGGAGTGCATTCTTTTTTTTTGTTTTATACGTACATGGAATAACAATTCCTAGCCTTTTGAGGGCTTACTTTGTTTGAACTTAAACACTTAATATTTGGAGCACACGTTGTTTTTTTTTTGGTTGAAAGGACTGAGAAACAGATTGGGGCTTCTATTGTGGGATGCTTTGACCGTTTGACGCCATTTTTAACTAAATGCAATGGTTGGTCAGTGACTCAGTTTTCCCTAGGACTGATCCCATACTTTGACCTTGACAAAGATGTTAACTAAAGGGTCTGCCAATAGGGACATCCGAACTTTGACAGTTGATAGCGGCCATATTGTTGAAGCTTCATCTGTCAAATTGGCTGTCATTTATTCAGTCTGTTTTGCCAAATCACCATGGATGGATATAGCGTTCAACAACACGTGCAAATAATAAAATTGTTTTATCAAAATGGGTGTTCTGTTCGGGCAACGTTCCGCGCTCTTCGCCCATTTTACGGTCGTCATAATCGTCCTTCCGAGAGGACTATTTGCAGTGTGGTGGACAGTAAACGATCAACCAACACCCGTACATCGACGAATCGCAAGATCTGCTGAAAACATCGTCGCTGTCCGTGGGAGTGTGCAGGACAATCCGAGACAGTCGATTTCGCGTCGCTCACAAGAACTCGGCCTTTCGCAGACCACAACTTGACGAATTTTGCGTCGTGACTCGGGCCTGCAGTCGTAAAAAATTCAACTGACCCACTAGCTGAAGGTAAACGACCATAGACAACAACGTGTGTTCGCTGAATGGGCTCTGAAGCAGTTGGAAATTCACCCTAATTTTCATCGAAAAATCATTTTCAACGATGAGTCCCATTTCTGGATGAATGGGAACGTCAACAAACAAAATTGTCGAATTTGGGACGATACCAATCCACATGAGATCTAAGAGCGTCCAATGCATCCCGAAAAAGTCACTGTTTGGTGTGGATTTTGGGCTGGCGGCGTCATCGGTCCATATTTCTTTGAGAACGACGTTGGTCAGGCCTATAGGTCGATGAATACCAACTTCTTTTGGCCTGAATTGGATGATATGCACACCAACGATATGTGGTTTCAACAGGACGGCCACACAGCTCACGCCACATTGGAAATTCTGCGCGAGCGATTCGAGGAGGTGATGTGAACTGGCCACCGAGATCTTGCGATTTGACCCCGTTAGACTTTTTCTTATGGGGTTTTCTGAAGTCGCAGGTCTATGCGACCACAGCGGCCCTCAAAGCCAACATAACCCATGCCATCGGTCAAATTCAGCCTGATTTATGCGCCAGAGTCATGGAAGCGCGCCACCAGAGAAGCCGCGGGGGACATTTGAACGATGTTACATTCCATACATAATGGCATCGATAGGCCTTTCAAACGAATAAAAAATGTGGATGATATTTTACACACACTTTGTTTAATTTAAATTTGAAGATATGAAGAGGTTAATTAAAGACCCTTTAAATGTGTCTAAGGAAAGGTCAAGTGATATACTGGAAACACATCCATCGGCTACTCTTGAAAAAAAGTCTTTTAATCCGCTCACATCTGTTAGAAATAGATTGAAACACCGAGGAGAGTTATTAACAGAATACTCAAGTAGGACCAGCTTTGATTAGATGTGTACGTATTCACAGCACCAGTCTACCACTATTTATAGCACGAGTATACCACTTTCATTATCTCCCTCAATGCGTTTCGAAATACCAAAGGACTTACCTACATAGTTCTAAGTGATGCTTAACATTAAATGAAATTGCTGACATATATGTTATTAAAAATAGGACCGCCTACATGAGACTAATTCTATCAAAAGGTCAATAAAGCTTCAAAGCAAGGGTGGAAAAAAAAACTTCAGTGACTGACATGGAAGAAAGGAATAGTTGGGTACGAATCTCTCAAACAAGACAACATTTTGTCATAGGCGCAGATGCCTTTTCAGATTCGACAACATTAGCCTTGATTGGATATCTGTGAAATTCTGTTCTCAAGGAAGTGGACAAACTTGACAAGAAATTAGAAGCTTTAGCTACACAAGGCGTTTTGATGAAGCGAAAGGCGATGACGCAATCAGCTTAAAATTCTAAGCTGAGTCTTGTTCTGTAAGATTCCAAGACTTAATGTAGAGTCATCGATGGCAATAGCTGACTAATTGGCAAGGAAAGTGTCAAATCTAAACCAAGCAAGCGACGCCTCAAGAAATATCTACGAAAACACAATATAAACATGGACTTGTGGGAGCTTGCCGACGAGGGATGGGTCACAATCCAACATATCAGGCGAAATGAGACCATAACTCTCCAAAAAGAAAAATAAAGAAATACTTATGCCTAACAGACCATACTAAGCACGAGAGATCAGCATCGTCATAGGCCACAGCCTGTTCGCGGCTCATTTAAAAAAAATGCGAACATGTACTACTTCGCACTAGCCACTTCTGTAAAGACTTTGGCAAGATAGACGTGGATAAAGATAAGCCTCAGCAGAACACGAAAAACAGCCCTCGGTGCATACTTTTATAGCAAAGAACTCTCAACTCACTGACACACTTAGACCACAAGTCTAGGTCTAGATTTTTCTTAGGAAGCAAAAGCACTTGGAGGCCAACATGAAGCGCTGGGGGTACCTAAATCCATATTTGCCAGGCTCTCAAGATTGTAGAGTGGATGAACGAACATCAGAGCTTCGGAGAATCTTTGAATCTACCTCAGATGGACGACGCAGTAGAGGAAGACCGTAGTACAATGGACCTGTTTTTTGTCTGAGTGTTTTGTTGTCTGAGTGCTCCAGTGTGGTATTCCAACACCCTGACTGAAAAAAAAGAGAAAGACCGCGACTCATGTGGCTTCTCAACGATCTAGCTGGCTGGAGACGATTGTTTATTTATTGTTTACTCCGGACTGTAGCGCCATTGTAAGTAAGTAAGTAGTGTGAGCTCTAAACAGATACAGAAAAGATGATGTGCTGTCTCTAACTCCTACTCATCCCCTGCAGAAATCGTTAGAGAAGACATCAAGCCTTCTGATGAGGTAGTGTCTAGTAATAATGCCAATTGGAGTGCTGGTGAGCGATCTCTTCAGCCATGACAGGCTACTACAGCCATCTGCCTAAAAACGATTGGTTTTGCTGCTTAAGCATCCAACTTAAGCAACAATGAATAGAACCCTTTAAATTTATGCCACGAGTGGCAACCAGTTGCCCGGAAGGAAGTTAAAAACATCAACAAAAGAAAAGAAGCTTATATTCGGACATTTCGATTGATACAACGTTGCGCCGAAGTCTAAATAGGTAGTACCTCGGTAGATTACTCCAACATTTGTAAGGCTACAGGATTCGACGAAAGTTGTCCGTGAAACCACATTTGCTCCCTGTAAGTCCATCTGCAGGGTAGAGTCTGTAGGGTAGAGCTTGCCTTCTTCTATATTCCTAGGAACTCACTCTATTTCATGTTCTCTATCCAAGTTCGAGGTTATAACCATACTTTTCCTTTGCACAGTTTTGCTAAGTTTTGAAGGACATTAGCCTTTGTAGCCTATTGACACTAGATATAAGCTTCAGACTGCCGGTGCTACAATGGAGAGTTTGTGAGTATTAAGACGCAGGTTGTGATGGTTTAATCAAGACGAAGGGCGAAATAGCATCAGCTTCAGCCTATCGGCGGTACAGTCGGGAGTTAAGACGCGGGTTGTGATGGTTAAACGCAGGAGAAGGACGAAATGAAATCAGCTTAAGACTATCGGTGGTACAGTAGAGAGTTTAGACGCGGGTTGTGATGGTTAAACGCAGGCGGAGGACAAAATTACATCAGCTTCAGCCTATCGGCGGTACAGTCGGGAGTTAGGACGCGGGTTCATATGGTTAAACGCAGGCGAAGGACGAAATGACATCAGCTTCAGCCTATCGGCGGTACAGTCGGGAATTAAGACGCGGGTTGTGATGGTTAAACGCAGAAGAAGGACGAAATGAAATCAGCTTGAGACTATCGGCGGTACAGTGGGGAGTTAAGACGCGGGTTCTTATGGTTAAACGCAGGCGAAGGACGAAATGACATCCAGCTGGTATTTATGGAATTGTAAAGCCGTAAATATTCATAATACTAGGGTAGGCTATGAGCTCCGAACCGAAAAAAATACAGAAAAACATCCACTCACGAGCAACTAAGGGAATACAAGGACAGGGTCGACTTTGTACAATTTACTCGGTTCCTAAGCTAGGCCACAGATTCTTGGACGTCATTGGACGCAGCATAAAATGTTATTTTCTATTAAATGCACAGTGAAACTTAAAGGTTAAGTTTTAAAGATACAGATATATCCTTGAAGTTTACAAACATCAATTTGTCTTGTAAATGAGAAGGACGTCTCTATTTCTCAATCATTGTTTCGGTTTGAACAATTGCATTCCATTCTCTATCCAGCCGATAGCAGTCCTTCGAATATTCATCCCAATTGATCCATAATTCCAGAAGTTATGTAATATTTTACTTTTGCAAATTATTTTCAATTGATATTCGAAAATATTTCACAAATCTGTGTTACAAAAGCAATTTATCCTCTCAATTTCATTTCTAGTTCCCTTTTCAATATGATATGTGTCCTTAGACACACACACGTCCCTGAGCATTGCTTAGGTTGATTGATCTGCTTCTACGAAACGATTCCAAGGCAAAATTGATTGCCGAGGACATGGGCAAGTCCCAACAATTGAGATAAACATTCCATTGTTCTCAGTACACCCGAAACCGAATGGCATGTGTGTGCACCACAAAGTCCCAACTTCTGATTGAAGTGCAACCGATACAGCATCAGACATCGATTAAAGTCATTTCCGGAAGGATTCAACTATCGTATAATCAGGAATGAATGAATTCGGGTGATAAATAACCCGTATGGAGCACAGCGCAGTCAGAGGTCAGTTATCTTTTAAAAATTGGAATGAGAATTGTGGAACATGTCCCCCAGAGACATATGTCAGTTCTGTCGCCTCGTCCATGTTCAATGTCTGCCCATGTCCGACACAGATGTTTGCTTTAGTATCACAAGGTATTTTGTTTTTTTTTTGTCTGTGCGCTTGCTCCTGTGTATTGGTGGCTAGGACATCCTCACTGTTAGTAGCCCACAATAGATTCGATGGGTCTATTTGGAGTTCACCCACTCATTCACTAACTTCCTCTCTCTCGGTTGCATATTATTTGTACTACAGTGCGCTTTTGTGTCGTCGTCGTCGTAGACACACAGGAGCAGCATGTTAACTCTTTGATGGCCGAACAGAGTACAAGGTAACGTGTGCGGAAGAGGGCAAGCAAATCGGTTGGAAACTGATGCAAACAATTCCCCGACAAATTTATGACCGGATGCCATAACTTACTGCACTGTAAAATAATTGCAAAGAGTAAATTAAAGTGTTCACAGTGTTTGTGTGTTTCTCTGTGTGTGTTTGTGTGAAGACAGACGGCCGAATTGCAGGAATGAACACACACACACTGATGGTGGTGGATGGATGCGAATAGTGTCCCCTTCGGGAGTGAACATAAGTAATGACCTTGCTGTGCTGTGTTCCTATTTATGCAGCCAGCAGCAGTGGAACTGATAAAATTTATTTACCTTCCATTCGCCCTTCGTCGTCAGTTGGGGTGGTAGTTAAAATTTTTGGCAACCTCGAGGCTAAACAAACGCGATGAAGTGAGCAGAGGTTGTTGGACCATCGTCCATAAGTTAAGGATATACATACCAGCTAGGATATTCATTATGATTGGTCATTTACAAGCGGAAATTCAGCTTTTAAATTTGCAAATACAAGTTTGTTGATAGTATCCTTGCAAAGAGTTATGCAAGGAATTATGGAATTTTTAAGCTTTGGGACTTGAAGAGCCATATACCTACATATATGTAGTTAAAGTTCTTCCAAAAAGTTGCCTTAACATCGACAGTAGTTGACTACTCAAGGACGAAATTTCATTCAGTGCCTCTTTTACAAATAAACTTCGCGAACTTAATCTTTTGCCGAACCTTTCTGTAGGCAATCACTAGAGACGATAAGACCTCCATCTTGTTCACACAAGAAAAGGGATACTAGACAGTAAATTGCTGTCATCAACTTGGGGAAAGAATCACCGAGAAGGATGACCAGGAGATGCCGAAAAATCTGTGTCCATGCAAGCAAATGCTGCCTTCAAGTTCGATGCTATTATGTCGCACAGAGTACATGCCTCAAAAGTTTCTTCCAAAAAGTCTCGTGACCTTGAGTCAACTTTGTCGACATTACTTGCCTACAAAGCCTCCGACTGGGTAGTCTGTGCTTGAGACACTGCAGCCTTCCATTCTGCTGGATTCTGAACAAGCTGTTTCCTGTTCTGCTCAAGCGTTCTGGTATCTAAGATGGTTTGGCCTTTGGAAAGGAAGTTCGTTCTTTCTTGTCATCACGATCATGGAAGCTGGGATTCAAGGATTATTTCGACTGGAAAATTTGTATCCATTCGCTCGATGTATCCGAGGTATCTCTAGCTTGGTTCAGCTAATAGAGTTCACGGACTGCTAAGATCAGAGTTCCGAAAAACAACAACTTTATCCGTCGAGATAGGAGTTCTCAACCTAATTGCTTGGCCAAACTGAAGTAGCAGTGGTTTCCCAGCGGTTTTTGCCATCGCAGTTGATCTTAACTCCGAAATAGGAAAACTCCTATGCCATCGATTAATGTTGCTTTGTCTGCTAACAAAACAAGATAATGCTTCCGTTCTAACATCTGCTCTGCGCACTAACTGCTTTGGAACGAGATTGAAGAAGTCTCATGACTACGTTTTCCACTTTTTTGCTTAATAATTGGATCAATTTTGACGAGATTCCGAACTCAATCTTCGTCGTGTTGAGCTAAAGACGATGAATGCTATTACTTGCGACTTCAAATTCAATGAAAAGGTGGTGAGTTTCGACTTGAAATTCGTTGATCTTTCCTAAGATTGCTCTCAGTTTGAAAATGTGGTCCACATTTGTAGCCACTACTGAAATCTGAACCACCCCCACAGCGGGGCAGGAGACGATATTGAATATACTCCCCCTCGACTTACTCGCCCAAGAATCTGTAGCAAAAAATGCCCTTGGCATAAGCCAAACTGGAAATTATGAACTCAGTCTGACAAGGCATGCACAGATCTTATGCAAATATCTGGACAAAATTGTATGCAGGCCTTGCTTCGACCTTGATAGACCATTCTTAACCAGTTTTCCTAGCAGGGATGAATGGCAGGCTAATCAGATACGAAATAATGACACAACAATTTCCATCTACACGGAGGGATCCAAAACGGATACAAACGTGGGGGCTGAATTCTTCTCCGAGACTCCCGGACTGTCCGGATCGATCAGATTCTCAGATTACAGTAGTGTCTTCCAAGCGCAGGCCTTGACAGTGACAACAGCTTGCAATGGAGGCACTACCACATAGCAGCGATAAGAGCGATCGAAGCTTGCAAGTCGCTGCCACGAAGAGTTATGGGTTGTTGGCAGGCAGCAAAATGTAAGACTCTACTGGATACCTGGCCACAAAGGGGTGCCTGATAATGAAACAGCTCACGAGCTGGCAAGGAAAGGAACCTCATTAGACTCTGATCTTCTTCTTCTTATGGCGTTACATCCTTGGGTAGGATTTAGCCTTCAGTACGACGTGCCTCTATTCTGTTCTGTCTTGTGCTACATTTCTCCAATTTTGAACGTTTAGTTTTGTATGTCGTTAGTTACACCATCTATTCATCTTTTCCGTGGTCTGCCTCTTGTTCTCGTGCTTTCAGGGTTGCCGTTGAATGTTCTTTTTTGGTTTCTTGCGTCATCTTGCGTATTCTTACTACATGTCCAAGCCATCTTGTCCTTTGGACTTTGGCAAGCCGCACTATGTCTTCGTCTTCAAGTATAGACCCTAATACCACCGCTAAAATTCCATCCTGTAATCTCAAACAGGAAGTTGTCCAACAAGTCTGTGTTAGACACATACAGATTTATCAGCACCTCAGGCTGGCTTGATAGGCTGCAACCCCCAAGGGCATCACAACTTAACCTAACATTGGTGGGCACTGACAACTTTGCTGACACAATTTTCAAAATTCGGTTTAAAAAAAGGATGCTCTATGAAATATGATGTGAAAAATCGAAGTCCGACGGAAAAAATAAATGGGACTATTTCTTAGTACCTGTTTAAATTTGGAAGTGTCAACACTGATACGGAAACATGAACCGATTAGACAACAATGGTCGTCCAATGATGGTTGAATAAAATCCGTAACAGGGATGTTACATGAAATCTGTCACAACTTTATAACGCGAAAACCATCGAAAACTATACATTTTAACATTTTATGTGGTTTTATTAAGAAATCTGACTGTAATTACATTTTTTTACTCAAATAATACACAATAGTAAGTGTTTCAATGAATGTGCAGCAATATTTCCATCAAAAAACTAAAATTTGGAAAAAATTAAAAGCAAACTTGTGCACAACCAAAAGTGTAGTAAAATGTAAGACCAACTGACGGCATTTTTTTGTTCGTTTTGTGCAACACGAAGGAAATTTCAAATGTATTGCAGTTTCCTTTCGAGTTTTTGATTTATTTGAATGTCCTTATTGTTTGGAAAGCCTAGACCATTTTTTTTTAAACCAACAAGACGTTGAAATGAATGAGTTTGAGCAAAATTTTCTTGCGGAGTTAACAAAAATTCCCATCCTTACATCCTCCATCCATTGTCTTTATGGCACACGAAAACCCTAAAGACAACTTAAAAACTTTGAAATCTACTAAAAGCATAGAACCCTAACATTTCTAATACATTTATGACAGGCTTACCTAACAAAGTCGTTATAAAGAAACACCCTTATTCACATTTATGCATGTGTCTCCATTTATATTCCTCACGAAAATTATTGCAGATTTTTGACGGAATATTTTAATTATGGCTTCAACCACCCTCGAGTGGTTGCATGCATGCAACTTTATAGGTCATGACATGTTTGATATATTTTGTTTTACCCCGCTAAGGTAGCATGCATCAACGGGTAACTAACACCGTCTGCTCCTTGTTATGCAACAATTCATTATTACCAATGTGTTTTCCAGTCCATTAAAAACATTTCACCTAGGGACTAGATGAAATATATTTCCCTGCCGCGAAACTTTATAATCCTTAAAATCAACACACAAATAGTTGAAAACTTATGACAAAAGGATTAGTGCATTGCAAAGTTCCATTTCATGTGGCATTCCTTAAACATTTCACACTTGGGCATACATACATATATGGAGGCACGCTTAGGGATGTGTTTTTTGAAAAAATACAACGATCGCCGCCTTTAATTGAGGGCGTAATTTAAGTTGCCTACATGCCAAAAGACAAACTTAGTGGGACCTCCAGGTAGTTTAACATAAACGACATGTCACGCCTGAAATTCTATAGTATTGCCACCGACTGTATGGCCAAGTTGCCCGCCAAATTCTGTTCGCAACAAACTGTGCGAACATGCAATCATTCTGCACGCGATAATCTACAATCGTTTAGCTGTGTGACTTCACCTCCTCGTTCCTCGGGTTCTCTGTCCTCCGATCACTGCACTTTTAATAAATACCTGGGCACACCAAAGTTTACAACTTTTGTGGGACCATAAACCAACAGACTATCCCCGGAGTCGCCGCCATTACCGCGCGCATTGAAATGAGCAATAACACTCCATGTAGCCGGGAATCGAATTGCTGTCGGTCCAATAAAGTTTACGTTGGTATTTATTGAAAGAAAATTGAGGTGAACAAATGCATCGTGCCTCATAAAGGCCTACATGTTAATACCTCGGCCTGGAGCTGTTTCGTTCACCATTGGACGGGCGGATGGGGAGCCAAAGCTATTAGGCTGTCAGTGAACAAATGAAGCGACTCTTAATGAAACACATTTCAAAATTTCGAATTTGGGCTTAAGTTGATGTTTGTTTGGTTTGATGTGAGAGGGAGCCACCCACCCGTAGGCTGAGACTTGGAGTTGGATATCATTTGGAGGGCGTAGATATTGGTTAGTTATTGACAAAGGTAATTAAAATTGGCGTTTGGTCCTCGAAGGTGGAATTTTGTAAACGTGGCTATAAAATCGTGAACGGTAGCCAGTCTATGGCAAATTGTTTATTGTTTGGAACCTCCAAACGACTGTGTGGAGTTTTATAGTCTTTTCATGGGCGGTTTCATAAATTCCATTGTGAGGCTCGAACTTGTAGTTTTCGAACATTGGTCATTGAGTGTTTAACGAGTAGATAGCCGTTTTAACTGCATCAACTGGGGATGGAATGGGGAATGCATGAATCAATAATGAACATGTATTTTGGGTTCTTTGGAACCAAACTGACGTTTGACTATGAACTGTCAAACTATGAAACTCTGTCTCATCCATAGTTCTGCTTACTCAATGTGAAGTCTCCGTCTAAAACTCTCTTCATCGACCCCAAAAGCAAGGTTTCCTTCCACTTCACTAGACCGAGCTCGCAATTGAAGGCTGTGGATCGTAAAATTGTTGTTCAATTCGTGTCTTACCGTATTGGACTATTATAGGCTGTAGAGTGATCTGCTTTCTGTCTTTCAGTCCTTAACGCGACGCAATAAATGGTCGGTGATAGCTTGCTTGCTTGCTTTTTGCTTTACTCTCCGGCCAATGGTCGCTGAGTGTACACAATGATGCTTGTAACCAATCAGTGCCTTTCGTATTAACACTGGCCATTCGCTCAATCTGTGCTTTCTCAGCGAAACCTGGTGGACGTTTGGTGCGCAGGAAATACTTCTAAACTGGACAGCACTATTATTATTGTTACGGGAGAGCGGTTCAGCCTTTGGCACTGCGATTTCTAACGAATCCTATAGTGTCTACTCTAGTGTTCCTACATGAATTGTTTCACTCCAGAAGATACAGGAAGTTAAGGAACTTCTCTGGGTGGATGGCAGCAAGCTGTTTCGTAGAGACAAATTCGCCGCAGAGTCTACAGCTTGAATCTGTTGTAAGGTTCATGCGATGTAGGTGCCTTTTCAGGTGGCAGTGACCGCTGAGAAGTGCAAGTGGTGCTCTAAACTGGACAGTATATTGCGTCTTTCTTTTACCTTAGCGAGGCAAAATCAGATGAGGAATAGGCTAAATCGTAGTCACTACTTTGATTGCTTGATGATTTTTGGTAGTGAACCTTAGCGTACAAGGTTTCTGCGGGGATATCGTCATATTTTCACTGAAACTACGACCCGTGAATCAGGTTAACAACTTAAATACATTCAAAGTTGATTATTATTGGTTAGGCTCTGCGACAGACTCTTATAGCACTACGACCTAAAAGATCTTTTGAGCCTGGAGCCAGTTAAACAAGGAGATCCTTTATCTTCCTAATAAAGTTGAGGATATCTCCAGTCGGGGCATTACGAATGTCCTCCGGTGTTAGGAATTCCTTGTGGAGAAAGCGTTTCCTGACTTTCCAGACAGCCACGCACTCTCATAGAACGTGTTCCGCTGATTCGTCTTCCTCTAAGCAGAGTCTGCATTCAGATTCCTGAACTATGTTTAGTTTGTGTAAGTTATATCTGGTAAGGAAGCCTGCCAGTCTTGTGATATCGTCCCTTTTATGATTGAGAATGTTTTTTAGCCTGTCTAAGTCCCTGAGTGTTGTTCCAGTAGGATAAGAAGTTTCGTTTTTCCCAGCTGTCCAGACTCATTCTGAACGCGGAAGTAGGGGTGCCTCAGAAGGGTTCGGCACCTACGTACTTTCCTCAAGAGCCTTTCCTGGCAAGTTGGTCTGCAATTTCATTGCCTTCGATGTTTCTGTGTCCTAGTACCCACTAAAGTTGGACTTTCTTCCGCTTTGAGAGGTTCTGGAGAGTATTGAAGCAGCCTAGAACGGCCTTTGAGTTACATTAATGGGAACTCAGTGCTATGAGCGCTGCTTGACTGTCGGTGAGTATATTGATGATTACGCCCTTTATTCCGGAATCGAGAATAATAGTGGCACAGGTATCGATGGTATGTAGTTCTGTATGAAAGACGCTGGGACACATTTCGAGTGCCTTTGAGACTTTGTGATTAGGGCCATAGATACCGGCACGAACACCGGAGTCCATCTGTGAACCATTAGTATACCACACTAGTCCTTTTATGTTCAGCCACGGGTCTCCGGTTTCCCACAAGTTACGGTTCGGGATCTCAGTCTCGAAGTCCGACACCGTGTCGATTAGTTTAAGCTCGGGGAAGTCAGATAGGACAGCCATGTGACCGGTTGGTCTGCTGGGCTGGATTCCTGTAGAGCGTTGGAGGCTGACTGCACTGCGTATTGCCACTTTTTTGACGACAAAGATGTGCACCGGGGTAAGTCTAATCAGTGCCTCAAGGGCTGCCGTCAGGCAAGTTCGCATGGCCCCGGTGTTCAAAGTTGATGTTTGCCGCTAGAATATTCGCACTTCTTATCTTTTTAAGGTCTTTTATGGATTTGTTTGGCCATCGATTTGTTTCCAGACGTCCAGGCATGACAATCTCACACAATATACAGCAGAGTCCACTGTCGTGTCAAAGTCGATAAGGACATTTTTGGCCCTTAGAGGCCAAAACTTAGTAACAATTCATGTTGTGCGTTCAATTTTCTCCACACGAATCGAAGGGGCTTACATTTTTGATTGCCAACTCCTAATGGCGGATTGAAAAGCTTTTTCATGATTATATTCTCTCGGAGGTTTGTCATTGTCTGCCAGAAGGTGACTGCTCACTCTCACTTAGCAGTCTAATGCATTAGCCACGGCGAATATAACCACAACCGACTACTATGTTCCCCCCACTTTTGGTAAGAACCAATCAAGACCGTCTCATTAAATGTGTGTGTTTCCCTTTCTGAAGACAAGACAATCTATCGACTTTCTGTTCAAATGATGTCCTTAATTTATTTTTCCCACTCACAATTATCGATTCGGATTCAAGGAATTCAATGAAGTCAATCTGTAGCAAATATTTTGTAGAAAGTATCTTTAATAATATTCCCTCTGTCGAAGTACACGTGAGCGCCGGCACATGAGCCAACACATGAGCCTGTATTTATTAACAAGCACGAGTAGAGTCAATATAAAGAGTAGAAGCACCTCTACATCTACACTAAGGACACAGCAGCGCTAGGAAAAATATAAATTTAAAAGATATCTGGTGTGCCGCCAACGAAACCTTTTTGATTTTGTTTGGTCTCTACCCCATAGCGTCGTCACCTTCAACATCGAGGAACACACCTAACAATCGCAATACCATGACTTGTGCTCCGATTGTACTTCCATTATTTATGATGATCGATATTTTCACATTTGTTCCGATTCACTATCCATTCCGTGAATTGTATCTTTGTTGGATGTTTTGTGCTATCCTCACGCTTAATGTGTCTCTGACGATTCACTTTTTTTTTTTTTTTTTTTTTTTGTTCGTTCACATAGGACAGGACATCCTATCGTAGTCATAGTCGCATCTTTATTCGGGTTAAAGTACACGATGGGGAAACATGGACTTAATTGTAAAACACTGGGAGTAGGTAGGTTCCAAAACCAAATGGGAAGAAGGAATGAAGGATGTTGTCAAAGAAGTCGCCACAATGATCATTTTGGGACGATGCGACCCATACAAATGCATGGGTTGTCCACATCTCCAGATTGTGGGGCGATAAACCGGTATCCGCCCTTCAAATATTTGTCCAATAACACACACTGCATCAAGGTTTACAAAACGATGCTATCAAGCTATTTATGTTCCTGGCCGGTTGGTCTCGATTCGTCACCTCTCCTATAAGCCGAAACTCAGATGACTGTTTTGGTGTTGTATGAAAGCAGTTCTCAGTAAAGCCATCCTACACACTTGGGTCTCAGAAAACAAGAGAAGTGAAGACGATAACGTGATAAGCCTCAAAAATGCACTCTAAATTGTTCTATGACTTCTCCATGAGAGGGGAAGAGCTAAGCATATGTGAGTTTCAAGGAGTTTCCTAAAGCCAGGTTGAGTCAAAAGCATCGAACGTTCCACTCCTATCATCGCTTGCGTAGATATTTCCCTTTTTTTTCTAGAAATCAGAGAGGCAACTGTCAAGACCGAACAAAGGGAACATCATGGAATGGATATAGGATCTTGATCACAATCCTTATCTCTAATAAGATCCTCAAAGTGGTAAAATAGTAGACAACTTTCTTACTTACTTAGGTATGAAACCGCTGCAGTTCGGGGTGAACCAGGGCTTCAACCAACAACCCTCTGCAGTCAGTACGAATCTAGTATTATTAACCGCATGAGATTTGTTAGAGTGGTTGAGAACATATGACCACTTATGAAGGCCAATTCTGTGGAAAGAAATGACTGTAGAAAGTGAAGAAATGTCGTAACATACATTACTTTAGAACTCTTCCCTAGAAAAAAGGACAATTGTGCTGAGCTTAAGCTAAAAGAAAGTGAGAATGACAGGAATGAATAATTAGTATAGGAGCAGTTCCAAGAACATTATTACACAGGCAAACGCTCGGTTTAATATCACTGTCCTCTGAGTTCCCGGCTATGGTAAGATAAAGGGGAATGAGAGAGCCGATGCGCTTGCCAGATGTGGGTCAACCCTTGATGCCTCTCTTGCGGAGTCAGTCTGCTCCCCGATGGAACCTATCAAGGGTAAAACTTTCCAACACTTTTCGCTATTGCTACATCACAATGGGCTATGAGCCTAAGTGAGTCCCACGGGACACCTATCTACCTTCTCTCTGTTGCCAACTCTAGCTAGACAATTCTAGAAACCTGTGCCATCTATCTAGACAAGTTCATATCTGCCTACAATAAAAACAGGACGAATGACTTAATTAACAGAACCCGCATCGGAACAGTAAGAATCATAGCAATTAGCACGAACCACTGGCTAATCGGTCCACACGCTACCAAGTTAGGCATTCCGTTTAACCCCCACTCCCATAGTTGCGAGAATTCAAACGAAATGGAAACCCTATTCCACTTTTTCTGTGACTGTCCGGCACTAGCCAGAGTCAGGCATCGCACACTTGGCAGACCCTTTTTTAAGGAATTGTCAGAGATTTCTGACCCAAAATTCTGTATGATCTTAAAAACCAAGCCTTTACCACACGCATCAACATTCAGATCACGTGAGTTGTGGTATCAAATCGGCGCACCTGCTCTACTTGTGTCTTGGTAGGACTTTACCAGACAACCACTTCGCCCTTCCATAGGAGCAACTCAGCTCCGACTCATCCACAGTGATTAAACTCCACCTAGATTCATCGTAAAATCCATCTACAGTTGAATTTTGAAACAAAACCTTTACAAACTCCTGTCATTTGAATGTGACTTAGGAGTAAACCCCCATAAAACGGAATTTGTCCTCATCACTAGGAAATACAAAAATGGAAGCTTAACATCTTCGAGGCCTTAAAGATCAGCCTGTATAGGTATCAGTGGACCACTCAGAACCACCCCTACGGCGGCTCTAGACACTCTATTCCATCTGCTTCCTCTATATATTTACAGTAAACAAGTGGCAGCCAGCGCAGCCATACGTATCAAACAACTTCACCATTCTGAAGGACTTAGAATTCCTTCCTTAAAGCACCGACTACACCCTACAACGACTCCTATTTGATAAAAACTTCGTTCCCACTAGCCCTTCCAGATTCGACTGGAAGGATGATTTTGAGCTACAATAAAAGGGATCCATCTGCTTCTACACAGATGGCTCTAAAAGAGAATCAGGAGTGGGCGGGGGTGTATTTTCACTGCCTGACCATTGCAGTGTCTTCCAAGCCGAGATACTGGCAATTAAGGAAGCTGAGGTATAATGTACTATCTTCTCGGGATATCACAATTTTTACTGATAAAATCCCTGGAATCTGTCGCCTTCAACTCAAAAACAGCCCTAAATTGTCGCTTCTCTTAACGAGATGGCTGAGCAATTCAAAATTACGGGGCACAGAGACATTCCAGGCAACTGCATGGCGGACGAACTCGCTTGTGAGGGCACAACTTTACCAATTCTTCCGGAAAAGTGGAATTTAAGTATGCCTCTCGCCACCTTCAAATTGCTGCTTAATAGAAAACCGATCAACATCGTCAATCACAGATGGACAGTAGGTAGCATCTGTATCATCACCTTATCTGGTCTAAGTGAGGTTGCACCTGCAGCCTGCCACTCCTACCTCACCTAACCTAACCTGTCATTTGCCCTTAAGTTTCAACATCTTCTTGAAATATCCATTCGTCTACCACAGTCTTTTAAAAAAATTCTCCAATTCAAATGAAATCTTCTTGCTTTCAGGGTTAAATTGTTCAATAAGGCAAAGATTTCACGGTTATTTTGTTTATAATAACTCCTTTCAAAAATGTTTTCCACACAACAAAGTCAAAATACAATATTGCATCCACGCATTTCCCATTTTCATCTAATTTTTCTCATTCAAATCCCGGTCTCCCAAAGAAAATAACATGAATATCCCCAAACTTACATTAAAAAAAAAAGTGTCATCCCTGACTTTCTCACCCACCCAAGTTCAGCACCCATGTGCAATGCCCTTTCATGCAAATGGCTGTGCAAAATCGAACCCACTTCCTGTAAGATCACCAATTTCCCTGGAAAACACTTCCATTTACTTCCATAATTATTGGAAAATGTCTCATTTGTCGTGCAAAAATATTTAACCAAAATGTAAAGTGAAATACCGCGCTTTTTAATCGATGAAATTTTAAAATTTAATTTTTCATTATTAAATCATCGATAAAAGTTTATAATTTTAGTGTTTTTATTGAGTTAAATTGTTTGTTAATAAATAAATCAAGTGTTTAGTGTGGTAGGTCTTGAACTTTACAGTGAAATTTGTACTTTAAGTTGCGCGTCCTTGTGTAAATCTCAAAATGATTTTCATGTGTTGCCTGGGGAATCATCAGAATTTTCATCAATTTCAACCGTTCTTCAGTAAAATATTCACAAAATACAGGTGAGTGGAATGAAATATACAAAATTGAAGTATAATTTTGAAGAGAAAAATTTTATACCGTGTACCTATCCAAGTCTTTTGTTCACACCCGTGAGTTTATTACACGATGTAATGCACACGACATATCAACAATATATACACCACCATATGCCAACTCATTCCGTGAATTGTTTGTTTCTCCATAATCTGCCCTTCTGCCCTCACCCCCCGATTCGAGCTAAGGATCAACTCCAGCAAAACCACACATACAATCAGCTGCGCAATCTGCCAAAAGCTAATGCATTCCAACATTATGGTTAAAAAAAAAAAAAAACAACAACAACACATAAGTATAAAACCATCAGTTCCACACTTGGGTCCGTTTCCACTGTTTTTTTTTTTACGCTTAGAAAATCACTACGCGCACTGGGCACCATAGCACCGACTGTGTCCACGACGACGACGACGACAGAGCAGCCCCACACCACCAGAAAGGACACAAAACAAAACAAAAAGCAAAACTTCTTTATGGCTCTGTTGATGGTATCAAAAGTTAATGTTGATGACATTTTTGCCTGATGTGATTAATTCGCTTTTTGTGCAAGAGAAGTTGTCCTTGCCACACCACACCACCCGTCCGACATCGAGGTGAAGAAAGTGCACACAAAAGGAACGTGGTCTTTATTCCAACCGCGCGTTTGTAGATGGAGGAGTGACTTCGAAATGACTGTGTCGTCGCACTAGCTGATTGGAATCGCACGTAATAATTTTCATGTAAGGTGTTCATCAAAGGTATCACATTGGTCGAACGTACCAATGATCAAGAAATCCAATGGGGCTGACCATGATGGGAATGGCAAATGCAAAGTATTGGAGGTGTTGGCGCATTAAATTCACTTTTGGTCAAAGGGAAGTCTAATTTTGATTTGGGGGCATGTGGGGATCATGAGCTTTTAATTAACTTGGATATTGGATTAGGACATCAACTGGAAATGGATTGATTAGTATAGATTGGTCAAAGTAAAGATGAAATAGTTGTCGGGGTTAGAGATAGAGATAGAGCAAGGAGGTAGTAGGTCGGAACTTCACTGAAAATAAGGAGGAGCCGCCTGCCTCTCTAGAGTTGATAAAATCTCACCTCGAAACCGAAGCCAGAAGAATGGCTAATAGTAGGTGGATCTGTCTTTCCTCGAGATGGACCTGGCCTAACCTGAATCTTAAGTGAACAGAAGGACTTCTGTCCATAAGCAGTAGAAGTCCTCACAGGACCCGCCAGGAGATTGAGCGTTCCTTCCAATGATTTCTGCAGAAGTGCTAGAGACGAGGAAGAGGAAGAAACGGCCACTCATCTTTTTTGCAGCTAGCCTGCCCTTTCAAGGCAAATTCTAGGAGAATATTTCAGCAAAGACTTTAGGGATCTAGCCGAACTCGATATTTACAAAATAAAGAGCTTTGTCTGTGGGTCTACCCCAGAGTAGTGCATGAAGTGGTAAGGTTACCCATAGCTTCTTCCCTGACAAGGAAATTCATCATGCAAGGTTTCTGGTGCCGTCTTCCGGTACTCAACGTGGCATCACAATGGGCTTATATCCTTGCCTAAGCCACCTAACTTAACCTAACCTAGAGATAGAGTATTGGCCAAGGAAGTTGTCTTCCTTGTTTAGATTGCTTCACAAAAGAAACGCATGAGGTGGCGATTCAACATAAACCCAAGTAGTACTAGCACTAGCATGAACTCTGAAGGATACGGGTAGATCTAACGGCCTAACATTTAGCGACATGTTTTTATACAGAGCACTGTTCAGTTTTATAATCAATCTTGAACCAAAGGACAACTTTTGCTTAAATGTCATGAGTAGAACAGGTTCTCTGTCCAACTGAGATTCGAATCTGTGTCAGCTCGCTAAGCAATTCAACGTACTAGGTTATGTTGGGTCAGGTTATAAGAGTGGAGAGCTTAGTGGTCCCTTAAACACGAGTATTTTGTTAAATCCTTGGACCTATGTGTATATAGTCGCGCCGGGCAGAGATAATGCCTGAAGCAAGCTGATCACTTGGTCAACATCGCATCTTGCATACTTAGACACTAAGTAGGGCTCTATGGGATGCAAACAACAGATGAGCTTCGGTTCAGTAAAGGAAAAACCAACAGACTTATACAAAAATACAGGAAACTCCTATCTACACCTCTGGGAGTGGAACCTCTTGATATAATCACGACTTACTGCTGAAAATCTCTGTAGATGTTGTGACTACATAGGAACACTTGAGGCTACAAACCAATCTTGTTGTAGCCTCTTCCACCTTTTTTTTTATAATTCACTAGCGCTAAAGGGGTTATGAATACCCTTATGATGCTTTTCACACAGCGCTGGTGGTGGTGTAGTGATTTTGCAACTCAGATGGTATAAGGTTTCAGTATTTTTGCTCCGAGGTTGGTGTCCAGAATGACTGGGGAGAATTATTGGCACTGTTGTCATTGCTTATAATTCACAGTATTTCTTTCGAACATCCCGATGTCATTCTTTTCTTCCTACTTCTAGGAAGTTATCGAACAGACCGGTAAACGACTGATGAGATATCTTCTTCCCCTAAAAGGTATCACAATGAATATACCTCCTTACCCAAACCCATTTATCTACCCAAGTTCCCTTAATAGCTGACTTATTGGAACATTTTGTCCTATTCGAATACACCGGCTTGGTATTTACATGATGCAATCGGTCCTCCCTAGATCCCTTATTCCATTATAAGTCTTAGGGTCTCTACAACACCTTCGCGTAGTCTCTAACGTCTTAACTAGTTCCCTGACCATTTACTGATATTTTTTATCCGGTTGACATGTAGTGATCCTTTAAGGGCGCTGAATCCTTCTGAAAAAAAAGAAAAATAAGAAATTCCCAAGGAAGCCCTCAAAATGAAAGTTCATACAACGACTTTGTCATGTCATTCATAAATTTCTCTGACAAAAACAGGAAACAGGCTCAATTTTCATCAAAAGAAGATCGGACAAAGCAAGCCGACTTTGAAGATCAAAAAAACTGTCAGGCAAGCGAACATTTTGACTGTGACCTCACTTCCGCACTCGAAATTAGTCGTTTATCTTCGAGAAGGACACTCAACTAGATCCTGCTTCTATTTCACTGTCAAATCCCAACAATGTTCTTAACGTTTAACGCTTTAAAGGGATCGCCCTCTTTACCATAAAATTAACCTCAAATTACGACTCAAATCCTTTTGTCTCTCTCATCTTGTATCCAAAAAAAAATCAATCTGTCCGTTGCGGCTTCATTTCCACTGAAACGCACAACAAAATACAAAAAAACAGTTAACAATGCGTACACCGGGAACGATTTTCATTTACTTTATCCCACAAATGGATATAATGCCTCCCGAGATCGTTCTGTATGTCAAAATTGATTGGACGGGACTCCTTCGCTACCCTGCGTCCAATCGATTCACAATTTCTTTAACATCCACGTAATTTTGTTGCTCGTGCTGCTGATGCTGCTTGCTTCTGCTGATGATGGCTGAACTCTCCTGCATTTGATTTATATCCCGTTGCCACTTCAAGACCTCAACGGCAGGCACAGCGTTGGTCATCTCAGACGTTGACCGATGGAAAAGGAATTCGAAAAGGAAACACATACTTGTATCCAACGAACAGAGAGTGATGCCGATGATGATGAGTTAGGACCCAAGATGCATCCACTAGTCAACAGAGGAAGATGTGCAGTACCCCTACCCCCTTCAGAGCAGCACAGAGCTCGGCCTGGATTTGCACAAACATCGACGAAATGGAGAAGAACAAGCCCAGCACTTGGTTCCTTTTTTTTGTGTTATGCACTGTTGCTGCTGTTGCAGAGCATAGGTTCCTTGTGGCATTGCCGAAGTTTTTCCGTCTTTGTTTCGCTTTTATTTCCGTGTCTTGTATTGCTTCCCCTTTCGTTGGAGAGTTTGTTTTTCTTCGAGGAAAAATCCCCCGGTAAAGTGAAAGATTTACAATTTATCGGTTTGATTCGAGCATCACGAGACTGGAATATCGAATTCCCTGAAAGGAAATCATCATCCTGTGGATTTGTTGTCGTGCATTCGAAAGTGTTTGTGGTAGTCTCAATCTATGGAATTGTAGCCTTGGCACACCAACGATTTTGTCTGGCATGGGAGCTGAAGATGGTGCATGTCTTCTTGTCATTGATCCAATGATTTACACTTTCGTAATTGTGCTAGTAATCGAAGGGAACGAACGGGCATCCTATGTGCCTCCTATGGTGTTTAGTGTTTCGTGGTATATGTTATTGTATTACGGTTTGTCATGTCATTTGGTCACTTTAATGAGCACAACGGAGGAGGAATTTTGGTGCCTTAAAAGGTTAGGGAACTTTTAAGCCTAAGGTTGCAGAGATTGTGATGGGCTTAGGGATGCTTAACTTTAAAGACAAATGGGGGAAAAGGGGAAGGGCCAACATTTTATGCAGAATTGGGATGTGGAACTTCAATGCATCAGACCACCGGCTACCGTATTTTGCTTGGTCTTTCAACCGGAAGTGCGGTCGAATCTACCCTTTAGATGTACACACAGCCGTAGTACGACTGACGAAAGGTTGCAACATAGAGAGAGCTGTTTCCACAGGAATTACAGACACCAGCTACTTAAACAGTTCTTCTGTAACTCCCTTCTCTTGATCTGCATGGTAAAACTATGACGTTTTGTGCAATTAAACCGAGACAATCTGGATGCCGAACTGTACGGGCTGTATAGCGACATCGACTTAGCTAGAAGATTGAGGGTTCAACGACTAAGGTGGCTGGATCATGTAGGGCGGATGGACACCAATTCCCCGGTCGGAAAAATCTTCGAATCCGCCCCCGAGGGACAGCGCAGTTGAGGAAGACCGCCATTCCAGTGGCGCACGCAAGTTAAGGGGACCTCAACCAACTTAGCGAGCTCCACACTTTCTCTGTCACTGTCCGACACTCTGCCATAAAAGATTTAAGATCCCAGAAAGGCACCTTTTCCAGGATCTAGAAGAACTGTCCAGCAAGTCGGTGCTTGACATACACAGATTCATCAGCGCTGCGAGCTAGCTTGATAGAGCTTAGGATTACGGTTCCTAGTAAGGGGGCTGCACCCCTAGGACATCACAATGTGTCTACATTGACCTAAGGGTGACGTAGAAAGGACCACCTTCCCCGTCAACCCTCTTACCTAGCCTAACCTAACTTAGCGAGCTGGCTGGAGACGCTTGTTGGTTGAGGCCCAGGGCCACCCTGGAAACAGATCCCTCTGGTCTCGCTTTCCACAGTGATACCACAGTGAGGGAACTATTGAACACAGTGTGCATTCTTCACGGACTAAGTCTGGAGGTATCTTTCGTGGGGATAGCAGTGATACCTCCTAGATCCGAAAAGTACTGCGAAAAATCTGCTGGGATAAGCAAAGGCCAACACGAAGTGGTATTACCCGATTAGAGGAAGACCCACCGACGGCAGGCTAAAGAGCCAGTCCGCAGCTGGCAGGCAGA
Source organism: Criorhina ranunculi (assembly GCA_951813785.1). Classification (NCBI taxonomy): domain Eukaryota; kingdom Metazoa; phylum Arthropoda; class Insecta; order Diptera; family Syrphidae; genus Criorhina; species Criorhina ranunculi. Next base: position 31,216,846 of record OX638385.1, on the reverse strand, counting down.
CCACAGGCAGAGAAGTCAGCTCGAAGTAGGGAAGGCCCTGCAACCAAGGGACCCAAGTCATAGGATTATCCTTCCAAAACACCAAAAAGGGCCATGAAATCCCTTATCAATGAGGTGGCCTTTCAATGAGGTGGCGAAGAATAATCTGACCTATCACTGACCAGGGCGTTGAAGACGGCAGGATCAGTGCTGGAAGGTGGAGACTGGTCAAGGCAAGGGTGTCTTCAGACTAGGGCTTTGCTTGTTAGGCAGACACGCCACTAGGTAGACTAGAGCGTCCCTTCCAATGATTTCTGCAGAAGCTGTAGGGACAAGACAGAGGAAGAAATGGTCTTCTCTGCACTTGTCCTGCCCTTTCAAGGCTGAGAAGGGCAAACTCTAGAAGAATATTTCTGCGAAGCCAAACTCGATGCTTACAAAAATAAAGAGCTTTGTCTGTGGGTCTACCAGGGTACATGAAGTGCTAGCTCCTTCCTTGAGAAGAAAATTTATCATGTAAGGTTCCTGGTGTGGGTTATCCGGTGATCTACGTGATACCACAATGGGCCTACATCCTGGCATAAGTGTGATCCTGCTTAGCCAAATTCTCGATCTCGGGCAAGATGGGGAGAGATGAAACCCTAAGGCGGGGCAATTGCACAAAATATCATCGGTAGTCATCTGATCTTCAGCAGATGTTCGAAAGACTTGAGGTTAGCTTGCTGAGACGCTAGTTAAGCGGGCAGTGACCAGTAAGACAATCCGTGAGAAGCTCAGTTTCACGCTCGCTTGGTTTTGATGAACTTTTAAGCTTGTCAAGGTGCTTCTCTTGGTGCTACCATGAGCTGAGCTCCAACCGTATGTAGCTAATGGTGGATAAGGCAAAAAAGTTTATGGGAATGTCTATTGGGATCCTTCTCTGGCGGGACATAGATACCTCTGCCTGAAAGGCAGGCAAAAAGCAACCAAGAGAGGCGGCTTACCTTAAGTTCGGGCCATAGATACCCCTCATGGTAAAGGAGATGTTTTCATAAGGTCTGTAGTGCGGACTTCAGATTGACACCATCCCCATGCGCTTTACATAATGTTGGCCAGGTCATCGGCGTAGCTTTAGTCGTTGAAGCCGTTCAGTAGAAAAGGTGAATGAACTCACTCCTGGAGGCAGCCCCTACAAACTTTTAGTTGACAGTCCGAAAATTAGTCCTCCGATGAGCTTGCTATAGGCAGCGTTCGAGGAGAACTTCTCCGGCCCTGAACCCACGTTAGGTTTGCCCGTATCTTCGGTTTGGGCTTCCATCGATGGTTGGGTTCCTAGCAAACACAACTGAAGATGGCATGACAGGCTAAGCAGATACTTCCACGGTATTCATGCTGTCTCACAGCAGAAAAGACTGCAGGCGACTTCTTGGCGTTGTTACGGGACACTACACCTTTGCCAAACATCTCAACGTGTTGTCCTGTCCTATGTCCTGTCTTTGCACGTATCAGGTGGCAGATTTTTGGGGCTGATGTGATGAGTGCTGGTAATCTGAGCTCCTTATCACTGAAGCCCCTGCTCGATGGGAACACAGTAAAAGGGTAGTTCAAACGACCAATTTATGTGTCAGACTACCCCAGCATGGTGTTTCAACAAAGTCCTTTCGATGGAGGAAAATCTATCTCTTATCCTACTTTCCATTGCATTTCTCACAATTTAAGACGCGCTTCCATTTCTCTTCAAAGGATGAATGCCAATTAAACTTTCCACCCAATTATATTCCATCAAATGATTCCCCTCTGCCCTGCCTCTCCACAGGGACTTAAATAAACACACAAATTAAAACATCAGTTTCTCGAGAACAAACTCTACTGTCAAGTTGTCTTCCCAAGTAATTAGTGCAGCAAAACACTAACTTCCATAGCGGCCCCGAACAACTGAATGCGAATTCAAATTCCATTCGCAATCTGTTATTCATGCACGAGTATTTGAATAAATTAGGCGGCAGAGGAGCTCATAAGTACATCTCTGCGCTGAATGTCTCCCGAAACTTATATTACAAGTACTTTGAGGCAAACTATTGGCACACTCAAAGGGAAACGACTTCCGGGCCCTTGTGTGCGTTTCACAAGTAAACTTTCAGGTGATAGTTGACTTTAATTTGTATATCATAAGCTTCCGCCCTCCTGGCCAATAAATGTCATTAGCTCTGTTGCCTGCCACCCATAACCCAGTCTGTGGCAGGAGGAAACTTTTCAATGGAAAATCGAGTTTCCCGAAGTTACGCAGCGCAGTCGATGTCGACAAGGATGTGGAATTGGATGTGGAGCATCAAATAGCATCATTAGAAATATCAACTGGTAAGTGGGCTTAAGAGTTTAATTGCGCCATTGAGAGTTGAAAGAGATTCACCAGCATTGGTGGTGTGCTGCTCCTCAACGTGTTCCAGTTCTAGTTCCAGGTTCGGGTGAGAGAATAAACTTTTGTAAAGAAGTCCTGGATAATCGTGTTTAGAAGGATAACACGACCGGTTTACTGGGAAATTTTCACAATGACCAAGCATTTAACTTTGGAAATTAAAACTTTGCACTCTGGGCATGCACATGCAGCGCGGTGTAGTAGTGGTCGTAAGACTTAACACACGTTAGTTGCGGAGGGTATATTAAGTTAAGCTTAATTATAAGCCGTTGTCCTTTGGTTTACGGGAACAAATTCTTCACATAAATGAGGTGGCCGAAGGGAAGGATGCAACTCGAAGTGTGTTTCGTAATGAAAAGCAATGTGAAGGGACAAAGATGTCAAGGGTTTCTTCTATGGACACTCAAATAAGAAAACTGTTTGCTTTAAGAACTAGGTGAAGTTTGAACTTCTAATTGAGTTTCGTGTACACATACGTTGTCCATAAATGTGTTGTTTCCAAGTTAAAGAACAATTGCTTGAATTTGTCTTCATCTCAACGAAATACATATGTTAGGTGTGTAACTACAACAGGACCGTTGAAGCACTAATATTCCTCTCACCTTTTCTGATTTTTTTGATGTTGATTGGATGATGATAGACAACTAACCACTGGAACCCTTCTCAGGGAAGGCAAGAAGGCACAATTTAAGAATTTCTCGACTTCTTAATGTTTCTGTCACCAATTTTCACAATATCTTCCCCGTACATGATCCAAAAATGCAAAACTTTTAAACGGTTTTGCACTTTGAATTCAATTCAACTACCCACTTTTTTTTTTTTTTTTTTTTCGTCGGTCGAGGTAGGTGGAAATCTTCATAGATACTGTGGGCCCGTGCTCATCAGCATGTGAGATTTTTACTCACTAAAACCACCTCCCTTGCACTGTTTTATAATTTAAATCCATAGAATCACCGCTCCTTTGAAATTATCTGCCCTTATAATCGTACCGTCCGTAGGTAGAACTTCCTCACCTACCGTCCTAACGCGAATGAGTTTAAATTCAACCTAACACATATAGCCTATGTAACGCATCTAAACCTAAAACCTATATCCTATCTGAAGCGCACCTAAACCTAAACCCTATGATCTATGAACAACGAAATTCTAGTCAGTATCCGTATACTGATCTCCCTACCGTCCGTAGGGAGAATTCCCACCCTCCCTCCCAGTATCCGTATACTGATCTCGACTACAGTCCGTAGCGAGAATATCCTCACCTACCGTCCGTAGGGAGGGCCTAACGCGACTGAGTTTAAACTCAACCTAACACATATAGCCTATGTAACGCATCTAAACCTAAAACCTATATCCTATCTGAAGCGCAACTAAATCCAAACCCTATGATCTATGAACAGCAAAATTCTAGTCAGTATCCGTATACTGATCTTCCTACCGTCCGTAGGTAGAACTTCCTCACCTACCGTCCGTAGGGAGGGCCTAACGCGACTGAGTTTAAACTCAACCTAACACATATAGCCTATGTAACGCATCTAAACCTAAAACCTATATCCTATCTGAAGCGCAACTAAATCCAAACCCTATGATCTATGAACAGCGAAATTCTAGTCAGTATCCGTATACTGCAACCACCTACCGTCCGTAGGTAGAACTTCCTCACCTACCGTCCGTAGGGAGGGCCTAACGCGAGTGAGTTTAAACTCAACCTAACACATATAGCCTATGTAACGCATCTAAACCTAAAACCTATATCCTATCTGAAGCGCACCTAAACCTAAACCCTATGATCTATGAACAGCGAAATTCTAGTCAGTATCCGTATACTGCAACCACCTACCGTCCGTAGGTAGAACTTCCTCACCTACCGTCCGTGGGGAGGGCCTAACGCGACTGAGTTTAAACTCAACCTAACACATATAGCCTATGTAACGCATCTAAACCTAAAACCTATATCCTACCTGAAGCGCAACTAAATCCAAACCTTATGATCTATGAACAGCGAAATTCTAGTCAGTATCCGTATACTGCAACCACCTACCGTCCGTAGGTAGAACTTCCTCACCTACCGTCCGTAGGGAGGGCCTAACGCGAGTGAGTTTAAACTCAACCTAACACATATAGCCTATGTAACGCATCTAAACCTAAAACCTATATCCTATCTGAAGCGCACCTAAACCTAAACCCTATGATCTATGAACAACGAAATTCTAGTCAGTATCCGTATACTGCAACCACCTACCGTCCGTAGGTAGAACTTCCTCACCTACCGTCCGTAGGGAGGGCCTAACGCGACTGAGTTTAAACTCAACCTAACACATATAGCCTATGTAACGCATCTAAACCTAAAACCTATATCCTATCTGAAGCGCACCTAAACCTAAACCCTATGATCTATGAACAACGAAATTCTAGTCAGTATCCGTATACTGCAACCACCTACCGTCCGTAGGTAGAACTTCCTCACCTACCGTCCGTAGGGAGGGCCTAACGCGACTGAGTTTAAACTCAACCTAACACATATAGCCTATGTAACGCATCTAAACCTAAAACCTATATCCTATCTGAAGCGCACCTAAACCTAAACCCTATGATCTATGAACAACGAAATTCTAGTCAGTATCCGTATACTGCAACCACCTACCGTCCGTAGGTAGAACTTCCTCACCTTCCGTCCGTAGGGAGGGCCTAACGCGACTGAGTTTAAACTCAACCTAACACATATAGCCTATGTAACGCATCTAAACCTAAAACCTATATCCTATCTGAAGCGCAACTAAATCCAAACCCTATGATCTATGAACAGCGAAATTCTAGTCAGTATCCGTATACTGCAACCACCTACCGTCCGTAGGTAGAACTTCCTCACCTACCGTCCGTAGGGAGGGCCTAACGCGACTGAGTTTAAACTCAACCTAACACATATAGCCTATGTAACGCATCTAAACCTAAAACCTATATCCTATCTGAAGCGCACCTAAACCTAAACCGTATTATCTATGAACAACGAAATTCTAGTCAGTATCCGTATACTGCAACCACCTACCGTCCGTAGGTAGAACTTCCTCACCTACCGTCCGTAGGGAGGGCCTAACGCGACTGAGTTTAAACTCAACCTAACACATATAGCCTATGTAACGCATCTAAACCTAAAACCTATATCCTACCTGAAGCGCAACTAAATCCAAACCTTATGATCTATGAACAGCGAAATTCTAGTCAGTATCCGTATACTGCAACCACCTACCGTCCGTAGGTAGAACTTCCTCACCTACCGTCCGTAGGGAGGGCCTAACGCGAGTGAGTTTAAACTCAACCTAACACATATAGCCTATGTAACGCATCTAAACCTAAAACCTATATCCTATCTGAAGCGCACCTAAACCTTAACCCTATGATCTATGAACAACGAAATTCTAGTCAGTATCCGTATACTGATCTCCCTACCGTCCGTAGGGAGAATTCCCACCCTCCCTCCCAGTATCCGTATACTGCAACCACCTACCGTCCGTAGGTAGAACTTCCTCACCTTCCGTCCGTAGGGAGGGCCTAACGCGACTGAGTTTAAACTCAACCTAACACATATAGCCTATGTAACGCATCTTAACCTAAAACCTATATCCTATCTGAAGCGCACCTAAACCTAAACCCTATGATCTATGAACAACGAAATTCTAGTCAGTATCCGTATACTGATCTCCCTACCGTCCGTAGGGAAAATTCCCACCCTACCTCCCAGTATCCGTATACTGCAACCACCTACCGTCCGTAGGTAGAACTTCCTCACCTACCGTCCGTAGGGAGGGCCTAACGCGACTGAGTTTAAACTCAACCTAACACATATAGCCTATGTAACGCATCTAAACCGAAAACCTATATCCTACCTGAAGCGCAACTAAATCCAAACCCTATGATCTATGAACAGCAAAATTCTAGTCAGTATCCGTATACTGATCTCCCTACCGTCCGTAGGGAGAATTCCCACCCTCCCTCCCAGTATCCGTATACTGATCTCGACTACAGTCCGTAGCGAGAATTTCCTCACCTACCGTCCGTAGGGAGGGCCTAACGCGACTGAGTTTAAACTCAACCTAACACATATAGCCTATGTAACGCATCTAAACCTAAAACCTATATCCTATCTGAAGCGCAACTAAATCCAAACCCTATGATCTATGAACAGCGAAATTCTAGTCAGTATCCGTATACTGCAACCACCTACCGTCCGTAGGTAGAACTTCCTCACCTACCGTCCGTAGGGAGGGCCTAACGCGACTGAGTTTAAACTCAACCTAACACATATAGCCTATGTAACGCATCTAAACCTAAAACCTATATCCTATCTGAAGCGCACCTAAACCTAAACCGTATTATCTATGAACAACGAAATTCTAGTCAGTATCCGTATACTGCAACCACCTACCGTCCGTAGGTAGAACTTCCTCACCTACCGTCCGTAGGGAGGGCCTAACGCGACTGAGTTTAAACTCAACCTAACACATATAGCCTATGTAACGCATCTAAACCTAAAACCTATATCCTACCTGAAGCGCAACTAAATCCAAACCTTATGATCTATGAACAGCGAAATTCTAGTCAGTATCCGTATACTGCAACCACCTACCGTCCGTAGGTAGAACTTCCTCACCTACCGTCCGTAGGGAGGGCCTAACGCGAGTGAGTTTAAACTCAACCTAACACATATAGCCTATGTAACGCATCTAAACCTAAAACCTATATCCTATCTGAAGCGCACCTAAACCTTAACCCTATGATCTATGAACAACGAAATTCTAGTCAGTATCCGTATACTGATCTCCCTACCGTCCGTAGGGAGAATTCCCACCCTCCCTCCCAGTATCCGTATACTGCAACCACCTACCGTCCGTAGGTAGAACTTCCTCACCTTCCGTCCGTAGGGAGGGCCTAACGCGACTGAGTTTAAACTCAACCTAACACATATAGCCTATGTAACGCATCTTAACCTAAAACCTATATCCTATCTGAAGCGCACCTAAACCTAAACCCTATGATCTATGAACAACGAAATTCTAGTCAGTATCCGTATACTGATCTCCCTACCGTCCGTAGGGAAAATTCCCACCCTACCTCCCAGTATCCGTATACTGCAACCACCTACCGTCCGTAGGTAGAACTTCCTCACCTACCGTCCGTAGGGAGGGCCTAACGCGACTGAGTTTAAACTCAACCTAACACATATAGCCTATGTAACGCATCTAAACCGAAAACCTATATCCTACCTGAAGCGCAACTAAATCCAAACCCTATGATCTATGAACAGCAAAATTCTAGTCAGTATCCGTATACTGATCTCCCTACCGTCCGTAGGGAGAATTCCCACCCTCCCTCCCAGTATCCGTATACTGATCTCGACTACAGTCCGTAGCGAGAATTTCCTCACCTACCGTCCGTAGGGAGGGCCTAACGCGACTGAGTTTAAACTCAACCTAACACATATAGCCTATGTAACGCATCTAAACCTAAAACCTATATCCTATCTGAAGCGCAACTAAATCCAAACCCTATGATCTATGAACAGCGAAATTCTAGTCAGTATCCGTATACTGCAACCACCTACCGTCCGTAGGTAGAACTTCCTCACCTACCGTCCGTAGGGAGGGCCTAACGCGACTGAGTTTAAACTCAACCTAACACATATAGCCTATGTAACGCATCTAAACCTAAAACCTATATCCTATCTGAAGCGCACCTAAACCTAAACCCTATGATCTATGAACAACGAAATTCTAGTCAGTATCCGTATACTGCAACCACCTACCGTCCGTAGGTAGAACTTCCTCACCTACCGTCCGTAGGGAGGGCCTAACGCGACTGAGTTTAAACTCAACCTAACACATATAGCCTATGTAACGCATCTAAACCTAAAACCTATATCCTATCTGAAGCGCAACTAAATCCAAACCCTATGATCTATGAACAGCGAAATTCTAGTCAGTATCCGTATACTGCAACCACCTACCGTCCGTAGGTAGAACTTCCTCACCTACCGTCCGTAGGGAGGGCCTAACGCGAGTGAGTTTAAACTCAACCTAACACATATAGCCTATGTAACGCATCTAAACCTAAAACCTATATCCTATCTGAAGCGCACCTAAACCTTAACCCTATGATCTATGAACAACGAAATTCTAGTCAGTATCCGTATACTGATCTCCCTACCGTCCGTAGGGAGAATTCCCACCCTCCCTCCCAGTATCCGTATACTGCAACCACCTACCGTCCGTAGGTAGAACTTCCTCACCTTCCGTCCGTAGGGAGGGCCTAACGCGACTGAGTTTAAACTCAACCTAACACATATAGCCTATGTAACGCATCTTAACCTAAAACCTATATCCTATCTGAAGCGCACCTAAACCTAAACCCTATGATCTATGAACAACGAAATTCTAGTCAGTATCCGTATACTGATCTCCCTACCGTCCGTAGGGAAAATTCCCACCCTACCTCCCAGTATCCGTATACTGCAACCACCTACCGTCCGTAGGTAGAACTTCCTCACCTACCGTCCGTAGGGAGGGCCTAACGCGACTGAGTTTAAACTCAACCTAACACATATAGCCTATGTAACGCATCTAAACCGAAAACCTATATCCTACCTGAAGCGCAACTAAATCCAAACCCTATGATCTATGAACAGCAAAATTCTAGTCAGTATCCGTATACTGCAACCACCTACCGTCCGTAGGTAGAACTTCCTCACCTACCGTCCGTAGGGAGGGCCTAACGCGACTGAGTTTAAACTCAACCTAACACATATAGCCTATGTAACGCATCTAAACCTAAAACCTATATCCTATCTGAAGCGCACCTAAACCTAAACCCTATTATCTTTGAACAACGAAATTCTAGTCTGTATCCGTATACTGCAACCACCTACCGTCCGTAGGTAGAACTTCCTCACCTACCGTCCGTAGGGAGGGCCTAACGCGACTGAGTTTAAACTCAACCTAACACATATAGCCTATGTAACGCATCTAAACCTAAAACCTATATCCTATCTGAAGCGCACCTAAACCTAAACCCTATGATCTATGAACAACGAAATTCTAGTCAGTATCCGTATACTGATCTCCCTACCGTCCGTAGGGAGAATTCCCACCCTCCCTCCCAGTATCCGTATACTGATCTCGACTACAGTCCGTAGCGAGAATATCCTCACCTACCGTCCGTAGGGAGGGCCTAACGCGACTGAGTTTAAACTCAACCTAACACATATAGCCTATGTAACGCATCTAAACCGAAAACCTATATCCTACCTGAAGCGCAACTAAATCCAAACCCTATGATCTATGAACAGCAAAATTCTAGTCAGTATCCGTATACTGATCTCCCTACCGTCCGTAGGGAGAATTCCCACCCTCCCTCCCAGTATCCGTATACTGATCTCGACTACAGTCCGTAGCGAGAATTTCCTCACCTACCGTCCGTAGGGAGGGCCTAACGCGACTGAGTTTAAACTCAACCTAACACATATAGCCTATGTAACGCATCTAAACCTAAAACCTATATCCTATCTGAAGCGCAACTAAATCCAAACCCTATGATCTATGAACAGCGAAATTCTAGTCAGTATCCGTATACTGCAACCACCTACCGTCCGTAGGTAGAACTTCCTCACCTACCGTCCGTAGGGAGGGCCTAACGCGAGTGAGTTTAAACTCAACCTAACACATATAGCCTATGTAACGCATCTAAACCTAAAACCTATATCCTATCTGAAGCGCACCTAAACCTTAACCCTATGATCTATGAACAACGAAATTCTAGTCAGTATCCGTATACTGATCTCCCTACCGTCCGTAGGGAGAATTCCCACCCTCCCTCCCAGTATCCGTATACTGCAACCACCTACCGTCCGTAGGTAGAACTTCCTCACCTTCCGTCCGTAGGGAGGGCCTAACGCGACTGAGTTTAAACTCAACCTAACACATATAGCCTATGTAACGCATCTTAACCTAAAACCTATATCCTATCTGAAGCGCACCTAAACCTAAACCCTATGATCTATGAACAACGAAATTCTAGTCAGTATCCGTATACTGATCTCCCTACCGTCCGTAGGGAAAATTCCCACCCTACCTCCCAGTATCCGTATACTGCAACCACCTACCGTCCGTAGGTAGAACTTCCTCACCTACCGTCCGTAGGGAGGGCCTAACGCGACTGAGTTTAAACTCAACCTAACACATATAGCCTATGTAACGCATCTAAACCGAAAACCTATATCCTACCTGAAGCGCAACTAAATCCAAACCCTATGATCTATGAACAGCAAAATTCTAGTCAGTATCCGTATACTGCAACCACCTACCGTCCGTAGGTAGAACTTCCTCACCTACCGTCCGTAGGGAGGGCCTAACGCGACTGAGTTTAAACTCAACCTAACACATATAGCCTATGTAACGCATCTAAACCTAAAACCTATATCCTATCTGAAGCGCACCTAAACCTAAACCCTATTATCTTTGAACAACGAAATTCTAGTCTGTATCCGTATACTGCAACCACCTACCGTCCGTAGGTAGAACTTCCTCACCTACCGTCCGTAGGGAGGGCCTAACGCGACTGAGTTTAAACTCAACCTAACACATATAGCCTATGTAACGCATCTAAACCTAAAACCTATATCCTATCTGAAGCGCACCTAAACCTAAACCCTATGATCTATGAACAACGAAATTCTAGTCAGTATCCGTATACTGATCTCCCTACCGTCCGTAGGGAGAATTCCCACCCTCCCTCCCAGTATCCGTATACTGATCTCGACTACAGTCCGTAGCGAGAATATCCTCACCTACCGTCCGTAGGGAGGGCCTAACGCGACTGAGTTTAAACTCAACCTAACACATATAGCCTATGTAACGCATCTAAACCGAAAACCTATATCCTACCTGAAGCGCAACTAAATCCAAACCTTATGATCTATGAACAGCGAAATTCTAGTCAGTATCCGTATACTGCAACCACCTACCGTCCGTAGGTAGAACTTCCTCACCTACCGTCCGTAGGGAGGGCCTAACGCGACTGAGTTTAAACTCAACCTAACACATATAGCCTATGTAACGCATCTAAACCTAAAACCTATATCCTACCTGAAGCGCAACTAAACCTAAACCCTATGATCTAAGAACAACGAAATTCTAGTCAGTATCCGTATACTGATCTCCCTACCGTCCGTAGGGAGAATTCCCACCCTCCCTCCCAGTATCCGTATACTGATCTCGACTACAGTCCGTAGCGAGAATTTCCTCACCTACCGTCCGTAGGGAGGGCCTAACGCGACTGAGTTTAAACTCAACCTAACACATATAGCCTATGTAACGCATCTAAACCTAAAACCTATATCCTATCTGAAGCGCACCTAAACCTAAACCCTATGATCTATGAACAACGAAATTCTAGTCAGTATCCGTATACTGCAACCACCTACCGTCCGTAGGTAGAACTTCCTCACCTACCGTCCGTAGGGAGGGCCTAACGCGACTGAGTTTAAACTCAACCTAACACATATAGCCTATGTAACGCATCTAAACCTAAAACCTATATCCTACCTGAAGCGCAACTAAACCTAAACCCTATGATCTAAGAACAACGAAATTCTAGTCAGTATCCGTATACTGATCTCCCTACCGTCCGTAGGGAGAATTCCCACCCTCCCTCCCAGTATCCGTATACTGATCTCGACTACAGTCCGTAGCGAGAATATCCTCACCTACCGTCCGTAGGGAGGGCCTAACGCGACTGAGTTTAAACTCAACCTAACACATATAGCCTATGTAACGCATCTAAACCGAAAACCTATATCCTACCTGAAGCGCAACTAAATCCAAACCCTATGATCTATGAACAGCACAATTCTAGTCAGTATCCGTATACTGCAACCACCTACCGTCCGTAGGTAGAACTTCCTCACTTACCGTCCGTAGGGAGGGCCTAACGCGACTGAGTTTAAACTCAACCTAACACATATAGCCTATGTAACGCATCTAAACCTAAAACCTATATCCTATCTGAAGCGCACCTAAACCTAAACCCTATGATCTATGAACAACGAAATTCTAGTCAGTATCCGTATACTGCAACCACCTACCGTCCGTAGGTAGAACTTCCTCACCTACCGTCCGTAGGGAGGGCCTAACGCGACTGAGTTTAAACTCAACCTAACACATATAGCCTATGTAACGCATCTAAACCTAAAACCTATATCCTATCTGAAGCGCACCTAAACCTAAACCCTATGATCTATGAACAACGAAATTCTAGTCAGTATCCGTATACTGCAACCACCTACCGTCCGTAGGTAGAACTTCCTCACCTACCGTCCGTAGGGAGGGCCTAACGCGAGTGAGTTTAAACTCAACCTAACACATATAGCCTATGTAACGCATCTAAACCTAAAACCTATATCCTACCTGAAGTGCAACTAAATCTAAACCCTATGATCTAAGAACAACGAAATTCTAGACAGTATCCGTATACTGATCTCCCTACCGTCCGTAGGGAAAATTCCCACCCTCCCTCCCAGTATCCGTATACTGATCTCGACTACAGTCCGTAGCGAGAATTTCCTCACCTACCGTCCGTAGGGAGGGCCTAACGCGACTGAGTTTAAACTCAACCTAACACATATAGCCTATGTAACGCATCTAAACCTAAAACCTATATCCTATCTGAAGCGCAACTAAATCCAAACCCTATGATCTATGAACAGCGAAATTCTAGTCAGTATCCGTATACTGCAACCACCTACCGTCCGTAGGTAGAACTTCCTCACCTACCGTCCGTAGGGAGGGCCTAACGCGACTGAGTTTAAACTCAACCTAACACATATAGCCTATGTAACGCATCTAAACCTAAAACCTATATCCTATCTGAAGCGCACCTAAACCTAAACCCTATGATCTATGAACAACGAAATTCTAGTCAGTATCCGTATACTGCAACCACCTACCGTCCGTAGGTAGAACTTCCTCACCTACCGTCCGTAGGGAGGGCCTAACGCGACTGAGTTTAAACTCAACCTAACACATATAGCCTATGTAACGCATCTAAACCTAAAACCTATATCCTATCTGAAGCGCACCTAAACCTAAACCCTATGATCTATGAAGAACGAAATTCTAGTCAGTATCCGTATACTGCAACCACCTACCGTCCGTAGGTAGAACTTCCTCACCTACCGTCCGTAGGGAGGGCCTAACGCGACTGAGTTTAAACTCAACCTAACACATATAGCCTATGTAACGCATCTAAACCTAAAACCTATATCCTATCTGAAGCGCACCTAAACCTAAACCCTATGATCTATGAACAACGAAATTCTAGTCAGTATCCGTATACTGCAACCACCTACCGTCCGTAGGTAGAACTTCCTCACCTACCGTCCGTAGGGAGGGCCTAACGCGACTGAGTTTAAACTCAACCTAACACATATAGCCTATGTAACGCATCTAAACCTAAAACCTATATCCTATCTGAAGCGCACCTAAACCTAAACCCTATGATCTATGAACAACGAAATTCTAGTCAGTATCCGTATACTGCAACCACCTACCGTCCGTAGGTAGAACTTCCTCACCTACCGTCCGTAGGGAGGGCCTAACGCGACTGAGTTTAAACTCAACCTAACACATATAGCCTATGTAACGCATCTAAACCTAAAACCTATATCCTATCTGAAGCGCACCTAAACCTAAACCCTATGATCTATGAACAACGAAATTCTAGTCAGTATCCGTATACTGCAACCACCTACCGTCCGTAGGTAGAACTTCCTCAGCTACCGTCCGTAGGAAGGGCCTAACGCGACTGAGTTTAAACTCAGCCTAACACATTTAGCCTATGTAACGCATCTAAACCTAAAACCTATATCCTATCTGAAGCGCACCTAAACCTAAACCCTATTATCTATGAACAACGAAATTCTAGTCAGTATTCGTATACTGCAACCACCTACCGTCCGTAGGTAGAACTTCCTCACCTACCGTCCGTAGGGAGGGCCTAACGCGACTGAGTTTAAACTCAACCTAACACATATAGCCTATGTAACGCATCTAAACCTAAAACCTATATCCTACCTGAAGCGCAACTAAACCTAAACCCTATGATCTAAGAACAACGAAATTCTAGTCAGTATCCGTACACTGATCTCCCTACCGTCCGTAGGGAGAATTCCCACCCTCCCTCCCAGTATCCGTATACTGATCTCGACTACAGTCCGTAGCGAGAATTTCCTCACCTACCGTCCGTAGGGAGGGCCTAACGCGACTGAGTTTAAACTCAACCTAACACATATAGCCTATGTAACGCATCTAAACCGAAAACCTATATCCTACCTGAAGCGCAACTAAATCCAAACCCTATGATCTATGAACAGCGAAATTCTAGTCAGTATCCGTATACTGCAACCACCTACCGTCCGTAGGTAGAACTTCCTCACCTACCGTCCTTAGGGAGGGCCTAACGCGACTGAGTTTAAACTCAACCTAACACATATAGCCTATGTAACGCATCTAAACCTAAAACCTATATCCTATCTGAAGCGCACCTAAACCTAAACCCTATGATCTATGAACAACGAAATTCTAGTCAGTATCCGTATACTGCAACCACCTACCGTCCGTAGGTAGAACTTCCTCACCTACCGTCCGTAGGGAGGGCCTTACGCGACTGAGTTTAAACTCAACCTAACACATATAGCCTATGTAACGCATCTAAACCTAAAACCTATATCCTATCTGAAGCGCACCTAAACCTAAACCCTATGATCTATGAACAACGAAATTCTAGTCAGTATCCGTATACTGCAACCACCTACCGTCCGTAGGTAGAACTTCCTCACCTACCGTCCGTAGGGAGGGCCTAACGCGACTGAGTTTAAACTCAACCTAACACATATAGCCTATGTAACGCATCTAAACCTAAAACCTATATCCTATCTGAAGCGCACCTAAACCTAAACCCTATGATCTATGAACAACGAAATTCTAGTCAGTATCCGTATACTGCAACCACCTACCGTCCGTAGGTAGAACTTCCTCACCTACCGTCCGTAGGGAGGGCCTAACGCGACTGAGTTTAAACTCAACCTAACACATATAGCCTATGTAACGCATCTAAACCTAAAACCTATATCCTACCTGAAGCGCAACTAAACCTAAACCCTATGATCTAAGAACAACGAAATTCTAGTCAGTATCCGTATACTGATCTCCCTACCGTCCGTAGGGAGAATTCCCACCCTCCCTCCCAGTATCCGTATACTGATCTCGAATACAGTCCGTAGCGAGAATATCCTCACCTACCGTCCGTAGGGAGGGCCTAACGCGACTGAGTTTAAACTCAACCTAACACATATAGCCTATGTAACGCATCTAAACCGAAAACCTATATCCTACCTGAAGCGCAACTAAATCCAAACCCTATGATCTATGAACAGCACAATTCTAGTCAGTATCCGTATACTGCAACCACCTACCGTCCGTAGGTAGAACTTCCTCACTTACCGTCCGTAGGGAGGGCCTAACGCGACTGAGTTTAAACTCAACCTAACACATATAGCCTATGTAACGCATCTAAACCTAAAACCTATATCCTATCTGAAGCGCACCTAAACCTAAACCCTATGATCTATGAACAACGAAATTCTAGTCAGTATCCGTATACTGATCTCTCTACCGTCCGTAGGGAGAATTCCCACCCTCCCTCCCAGTATCCGTATACTGCAACCACCTACCGTCCGTAGGTAGAACTTCCTCACCTACCATCCGTAGGGAGGGCCTAACGCGACTGAGTTTAAACTCAACCTAACACATATAGCCTATGT
The DNA here is from genome assembly GCA_951813785.1 of Criorhina ranunculi. Classification (NCBI taxonomy): domain Eukaryota; kingdom Metazoa; phylum Arthropoda; class Insecta; order Diptera; family Syrphidae; genus Criorhina; species Criorhina ranunculi. The sequence continues at coordinate 31,200,608 of OX638385.1, read as the reverse complement.
AACGCATCTAAACCTAAAACCTATATCCTATCTGAAGCGCACCTAAACCTAAACCCTATGATCTATGAACAACGAAATTCTAGTCAGTATCCGTATACTGCAACCACCTACCGTCCGTAGGTAGAACTTCCTCACCTACCGTCCGTAGGGAGGGCCTAACGCGACTGAGTTTAAACTCAACCTAACACATATAGCCTATGTAACGCATCTAAACCTAAAACCTATATCCTATCTGAAGCGCACCTAAACCTAAACCCTATGATCTATGAACAACGAAATTCTAGTCAGTATCCGTATACTGCAACCACCTACCGTCCGTAGGTAGAACTTCCTCACCTACCGTCCGTAGGGAGGGCCTAACGCGAGTGAGTTTAAACTCAACCTAACACATATAGCCTATGTAACGCATCTAAACCTAAAACCTATATCCTACCTGAAGTGCAACTAAATCTAAACCCTATGATCTAAGAACAACGAAATTCTAGACAGTATCCGTATACTGATCTCCCTACCGTCCGTAGGGAGAATTCCCACCCTCCCTCCCAGTATCCGTATACTGATCTCGACTACAGTCCGTAGCGAGAATTTCCTCACCTACCGTCCGTAGGGAGGGCCTAACGCGACTGAGTTTAAACTCAACCTAACACATATAGCCTATGTAACGCATCTAAACCTTAAACCTATATCCTATCTGAAGCGCAACTAAATCCAAACCCTATGATCTATGAACAGCGAAATTCTAGTCAGTATCCGTATACTGCAACCACCTACCGTCCGTAGGTAGAACTTCCTCACCTACCGTCCGTAGGGAGGGCCTAACGCGACTGAGTTTAAACTCAACCTAACACATATAGCCTATGTAACGCATCTAAACCTAAAACCTATATCCTATCTGAAGCGCACCTAAACCTAAACCCTATGATCTATGAACAACGAAATTCTAGTCAGTATCCGTATACTGCAACCACCTACCGTCCGTAGGTAGAACTTCCTCACCTACCGTCCGTAGGGAGGGCCTAACGCGACTGAGTTTAAACTCAACCTAACACATATAGCCTATGTAACGCATCTAAACCTAAAACCTATATCCTATCTGAAGCGCACCTAAACCTAAACCCTATGATCTATGAAGAACGAAATTCTAGTCAGTATCCGTATACTGCAACCACCTACCGTCCGTAGGTAGAACTTCCTCACCTACCGTCCGTAGGGAGGGCCTAACGCGACTGAGTTTAAACTCAACCTAACACATATAGCCTATGTAACGCATCTAAACCTAAAACCTATATCCTATCTGAAGCGCACCTAAACCTAAACCCTATGATCTATGAACAACGAAATTCTAGTCAGTATCCGTATACTGCAACCACCTACCGTCCGTAGGTAGAACTTCCTCACCTACCGTCCGTAGGGAGGGCCTAACGCGACTGAGTTTAAACTCAACCTAACACATATAGCCTATGTAACGCATCTAAACCTAAAACCTATATCCTATCTGAAGCGCACCTAAACCTAAACCCTATGATCTATGAACAACGAAATTCTAGTCAGTATCCGTATACTGCAACCACCTACCGTCCGTAGGTAGAACTTCCTCACCTACCGTCCGTAGGGAGGGCCTAACGCGACTGAGTTTAAACTCAACCTAACACATATAGCCTATGTAACGCATCTAAACCTAAAACCTATATCCTATCTGAAGCGCACCTAAACCTAAACCCTATGATCTATGAACAACGAAATTCTAGTCAGTATCCGTATACTGCAACCACCTACCGTCCGTAGGTAGAACTTCCTCAGCTACCGTCCGTAGGAAGGGCCTAACGCGACTGAGTTTAAACTCAGCCTAACACATTTAGCCTATGTAACGCATCTAAACCTAAAACCTATATCCTATCTGAAGCGCACCTAAACCTAAACCCTATTATCTATGAACAACGAAATTCTAGTCAGTATTCGTATACTGCAACCACCTACCGTCCGTAGGTAGAACTTCCTCACCTACCGTCCGTAGGGAGGGCCTAACGCGACTGAGTTTAAACTCAACCTAACACATATAGCCTATGTAACGCATCTAAACCTAAAACCTATATCCTACCTGAAGCGCAACTAAACCTAAACCCTATGATCTAAGAACAACGAAATTCTAGTCAGTATCCGTACACTGATCTCCCTACCGTCCGTAGGGAGAATTCCCACCCTCCCTCCCAGTATCCGTATACTGATCTCGACTACAGTCCGTAGCGAGAATTTCCTCACCTACCGTCCGTAGGGAGGGCCTAACGCGACTGAGTTTAAACTCAACCTAACACATATAGCCTATGTAACGCATCTAAACCGAAAACCTATATCCTACCTGAAGCGCAACTAAATCCAAACCCTATGATCTATGAACAGCGAAATTCTAGTCAGTATCCGTATACTGCAACCACCTACCGTCCGTAGGTAGAACTTCCTCACCTACCGTCCTTAGGGAGGGCCTAACGCGACTGAGTTTAAACTCAACCTAACACATATAGCCTATGTAACGCATCTAAACCTAAAACCTATATCCTATCTGAAGCGCACCTAAACCTAAACCCTATGATCTATGAACAACGAAATTCTAGTCAGTATCCGTATACTGCAACCACCTACCGTCCGTAGGTAGAACTTCCTCACCTACCGTCCGTAGGGAGGGCCTTACGCGACTGAGTTTAAACTCAACCTAACACATATAGCCTATGTAACGCATCTAAACCTAAAACCTATATCCTATCTGAAGCGCACCTAAACCTAAACCCTATGATCTATGAACAACGAAATTCTAGTCAGTATCCGTATACTGCAACCACCTACCGTCCGTAGGTAGAACTTCCTCACCTACCGTCCGTAGGGAGGGCCTAACGCGACTGAGTTTAAACTCAACCTAACACATATAGCCTATGTAACGCATCTAAACCTAAAACCTATATCCTATCTGAAGCGCACCTAAACCTAAACCCTATGATCTATGAACAACGAAATTCTAGTCAGTATCCGTATACTGCAACCACCTACCGTCCGTAGGTAGAACTTCCTCACCTACCGTCCGTAGGGAGGGCCTAACGCGAGTGAGTTTAAACTCAACCTAACACATATAGCCTATGTAACGCATCTAAACCTAAAACCTATATCCTACCTGAAGCGCAACTAAACCTAAACCCTATGATCTAAGAACAACGAAATTCTAGTCAGTATCCGTACACTGATCTCCCTACCGTCCGTAGGGAGAATTCCCACCCTCCCTCCCAGTATCCGTATACTGATCTGGACTACAGTCCGTAGCGAGAATATCCTCACCTACCGTCCGTAGGGAGGGCCTAACGCGACTGAGTTTAAACTCAACCTAACACATATAGCCTATGTAACGCATCTAAACCTAAAACCTATATCCTACCTGAAACGCAACTAAATCTAAACCCTATGATCTATGAACAGCGAAATTCTAGTCAGTATCCGTATACTGCAACCACCTACCGTCCGTAGGTAGAACTTCCTCAGCTACCGTCCGTAGGAAGGGCCTAACGCGACTGAGTTTAAACTCAGCCTAACACATTTAGCCTATGTAACGCATCTAAACCTAAAACCTATATCCTATCTGAAGCGCACCTAAACCTAAACCCTATTATCTATGAACAACGAAATTCTAGTCAGTATTCGTATACTGCAACCACCTACCGTCCGTAGGTAGAACTTCCTCACCTACCGTCCGTAGGGAGGGCCTAACGCGACTGAGTTTAAACTCAACCTAACACATATAGCCTATGTAACGCATCTAAACCTAAAACCTATATCCTACCTGAAGCGCAACTAAACCTAAACCCTATGATCTAAGAACAACGAAATTCTAGTCAGTATCCGTACACTGATCTCCCTACCGTCCGTAGGGAGAATTCCCACCCTCCCTCCCAGTATCCGTATACTGATCTCGACTACAGTCCGTAGCGAGAATTTCCTCACCTACCGTCCGTAGGGAGGGCCTAACGCGACTGAGTTTAAACTCAACCTAACACATATAGCCTATGTAACGCATCTAAACCGAAAACCTATATCCTACCTGAAGCGCAACTAAATCCAAACCCTATGATCTATGAACAGCGAAATTCTAGTCAGTATCCGTATACTGCAACCACCTACCGTCCGTAGGTAGAACTTCCTCACCTACCGTCCTTAGGGAGGGCCTAACGCGACTGAGTTTAAACTCAACCTAACACATATAGCCTATGTAACGCATCTAAACCTAAAACCTATATCCTATCTGAAGCGCACCTAAACCTAAACCCTATGATCTATGAACAACGAAATTCTAGTCAGTATCCGTATACTGCAACCACCTACCGTCCGTAGGTAGAACTTCCTCACCTACCGTCCGTAGGGAGGGCCTTACGCGACTGAGTTTAAACTCAACCTAACACATATAGCCTATGTAACGCATCTAAACCTAAAACCTATATCCTATCTGAAGCGCACCTAAACCTAAACCCTATGATCTATGAACAACGAAATTCTAGTCAGTATCCGTATACTGCAACCACCTACCGTCCGTAGGTAGAACTTCCTCACCTACCGTCCGTAGGGAGGGCCTAACGCGACTGAGTTTAAACTCAACCTAACACATATAGCCTATGTAACGCATCTAAACCTAAAACCTATATCCTATCTGAAGCGCACCTAAACCTAAACCCTATGATCTATGAACAACGAAATTCTAGTCAGTATCCGTATACTGCAACCACCTACCGTCCGTAGGTAGAACTTCCTCACCTACCGTCCGTAGGGAGGGCCTAACGCGAGTGAGTTTAAACTCAACCTAACACATATAGCCTATGTAACGCATCTAAACCTAAAACCTATATCCTACCTGAAGCGCAACTAAACCTAAACCCTATGATCTAAGAACAACGAAATTCTAGTCAGTATCCGTACACTGATCTCCCTACCGTCCGTAGGGAGAATTCCCACCCTCCCTCCCAGTATCCGTATACTGATCTGGACTACAGTCCGTAGCGAGAATATCCTCACCTACCGTCCGTAGGGAGGGCCTAACGCGACTGAGTTTAAACTCAACCTAACACATATAGCCTATGTAACGCATCTAAACCTAAAACCTATATCCTACCTGAAACGCAACTAAATCTAAACCCTATGATCTATGAACAGCGAAATTCTAGTCAGTATCCGTATACTGCAACCACCTACCGTCCGTAGGTAGAACTTCCTCACCTACCGTCCGTAGGGAGGGCCTAACGCGACTGAGTTTAAACTCAACCTAACACATATAGCCTATGTAACGCATCTAAACCTAAAACCTATATCCTATCTGAAGCGCACCTAAACCTAAACCCTATGATCTATGAACAACGAAATTCTAGTCAGTATCCGTATACTGCAACCACCTACCGTCCGTAGGTAGAACTTCCTCACCTACCGTCCGTAGGGAGGGCCTAACGCGAGTGAGTTTAAACTCAACCTAACACATATAGCCTATGTAACGCATCTAAACCTAAAACCTATATCCTATCTGAAGCGCACCTAAACCTAAACCCTATTATCTATGGACAACGAAATTCTAGTCAGTATCCGTATACTGCAACCACCTACCGTCCGTAGGTAGAACTTCCTCACCTACCGTCCGTAGGGAGGGCCTAACGCGACTGAGTTTAAACTCAACCTAACACATATAGCCTATGTAACGCATCTAAACCTAAAACCTATATCCTACCTGAAGCGCAACTAAACCTAAACCCTATGATCTAAGAACAACGAAATTCTAGTCAGTATCCGTACACTGATCTCCCTACCGTCCGTAGGGAGAATTCCCACCCTCCCTCCCAGTATCCGTATACTGATCTCGACTACAGTCCGTAGCGAGAATATCCTCACCTACCGTCCGTAGGGAGGGCCTAACGCGACTGAGTTTAAACTCAACCTAACACATAAAGCCTATGTAACGCATCTAAACCTAAAACCTATATCCTATCTGAAGCGCACCTAAACCTAAACCCTATGATCTATGAACAACGAAATTCTAGTCAGTATCCGTATACTGCAACCACCTACCGTCCGTAGGTAGAACTTCCTCACCTACCGTCCGTAGGGAGGGCCTAACGCGAGTGAGTTTAAACTCAACCTAACACATATAGCCTATGTAACGCATCTAAACCTAAAACCTATATCCTATCTGAAGCGCACCTAAACCTAAACCCTATGATCTATGAACAACGAAATTCTAGTCAGTATCCGTATACTGCAACCACCTACCGTCCGTAGGTAGAACTTCCTCACCTACCGTCCGTAGGGAGGGCCTAACGCGACTGAGTTTAAACTCAACCTAACACATATAGCCTATGTAACGCATCTAAACCTAAAACCTATATCCTATCTGAAGCGCACCTAAACCTAAACCCTATGATCTATGAACAACGAAATTCTAGTCAGTATCCGTATACTGCAACCACCTACCGTCCGTAGGTAGAACTTCCTCACCTACCGTCCGTAGGGAGGGCCTAACGCGACTGAGTTTAAACTCAACCTAACACATATAGCCTATGTAACGCATCTAAACCTAAAACCTATATCCTATCTGAAGCGCACCTAAACCTAAACCCTATGATCTATGAACAACGAAATTCTAGTCAGTATCCGTATACTGCAACCACCTACCGTCCGTAGGTAGAACTTCCTCACCTACCGTCCGTAGGGAGGGCCTAACGCGACTGAGTTTAAACTCAACCTAACACATATAGCCTATGTAACGCATCTAAACCTAAAACCTATATCCTATCTGAAGCGCAACTAAATCCAAACCCTATGATCTATGAACAGCGAAATTCTAGTCAGTATCCGTATACTGCAACCACCTACCGTCCGTAGGGAGGGCCTAACGCGACTGAGTTTAAACTCAACCTAACACATAAAGCCTATGTAACGCATCTAAACCTAAAACCTATATCCTATCTGAAGCGCACCTAAACCTAAACCCTATGATCTATGAACAACGAAATTCTAGTCAGTATCCGTATACTGCAACCACCTACCGTCCGTAGGTAGAACTTCCTCACCTACCGTCCGTAGGGAGGGCCTAACGCGACTGAGTTTAAACTCAACCTAACACATATAGCCTATGTAACGCATCTAAACCTAAAACCTATATCCTATCTGAAGCGCACCTAAACCTAAACCCTATGATCTATGAACAACGAAATTCTAGTCAGTATCCGTATACTGCAACCACCTACCGTCCGTAGGTAGAACTTCCTCACCTACCGTCCGTAGGGAGGGCCTAACGCGACTGAGTTTAAACTCAACCTAACACATATAGCCTATGTAACGCATCTAAACCTAAAACCTATATCCTATCTGAAGCGCACCTAAACCTAAACCCTATGATCTATGAACAACGAAATTCTAGTCAGTATCCGTATACTGCAACCACCTACCGTCCGTAGGTAGAACTTCCTCACCTACCGTCCGTAGGGAGGGCCTAACGCGACTGAGTTTAAACTCAACCTAACACATATAGCCTATGTAACGCATCTAAACCTAAAACCTATATCCTATCTGAAGCGCACCTAAACCTAAACCCTATGATCTATGAACAACGAAATTCTAGTCAGTATCCGTATACTGCAACCACCTACCGTCCGTAGGTAGAACTTCCTCACCTACCGTCCGTAGAGAGGGCCTAACGCGACTGAGTTTAAACTCAACCTAACACATATAGCCTATGTAACGCATCTAAACCTAAAACCTATATCCTATCTGAAGCGCAACTAAATCCAAACCCTATGATCTATGAACAGCGAAATTCTAGTCAGTATCCGTATACTGCAACCACCTACCGTCCATAGGTAGAACTTCCTCACCTACCGTCCGTAGGGAGGGCCTAACGCGACTGAGTTTAAACTCAACCTAACACATATAGCCTATGTAACGCATCTAAACCTAAAACCTATATCCTATCTGAAGCGCACCTAAACCTAAACCGTATTATCTATGAACAACGAAATTCTAGTCAGTATCCGTATACTGCAACCACCTACCGTCCGTAGGTAGAACTTCCTCACCTACCGTCCGTAGGGAGGGCCTAACGCGACTGAGTTTAAACTCAACCTAACACATATAGCCTATGTAACGCATCTAAACCTAAAACCTATATCCTATCTGAAGCGCACCTAAACCTAAACCCTATGATCTATGAACAACGAAATTCTAGTCAGTATCCGTATACTGATCTCCCTACCGTCCGTAGGTAGAACTTCCTCACCTACCGTCCGTAGGGAGGGCCTAACGCGACTGAGTTTAAACTCAACCTAACACATATAGCCTATGTAACGCATCTAAACCTAAAACCTATATCCTATCTGAAGCGCAACTAAACCTAAACCCTATGATCTAAGAACAACGAAATTCTAGTCAGTATCCGTATACTGCAACCACCTACCGTCCGTAGGTAGAACTTCCTCACCTACCGTCCGTAGGGAGGGCCTAACGCGAGTGAGTTTAAACTCAACCTAACACATATAGCCTATGTAACGCATCTAAACCTAAAACCTATATCCTATCTGAAGCGCACCTAAACCTAAACCGTATTATCTATGAACAACGAAATTCTAGTCAGTATCCGTATACTGCAACCACCTACCGTCCGTAGGTAGAACTTCCTCACCTACCGTCCGTAGGGAGGGCCTAACGCGACTGAGTTTAAACTCAACCTAACACATATAGCCTATGTAACGCATCTAAACCTAAAACCTATATCCTACCTGAAGCGCAACTAAACCTAAACCCTATGATCTAAGAACAACGAAATTCTAGTCAGTATCCGTATACTGCAACCACCTACCGTCCGTAGGTAGAACTTCCTCACCTACCGTCCGTAGGGAGGGCCTAACGCGAGTGAGTTTAAACTCAACCTAACACATATAGCCTATGTAACGCATCTAAACCTAAAACCTATATCCTACCTGAAGCGCAACTAAATCTAAACCCTATGATCTATGAACAACGAAATTCTAGTCAGTATCCGTATACTGCAACCACCTACCGTCCGTAGGTAGAACTTCCTCACCTACCGTCCGTAGGGAGGGCCTAACGCGACTGAGTTTAAACTCAACCTAACACATATAGCCTATGTAACGCATCTAAACCTAAAACCTATATCCTATCTGAAGCGCACCTAAACCTAAACCCTATTATCTATGAACAACGAAATTCTAGTCAGTATCCGTATACTGCAACCACCTACCGTCCGTAGGTAGAACTTCCTCACCTACCGTCCGTAGGGAGGGCCTAACGCGACTGAGTTTAAACTCAACCTAACACATATAGCCTATGTAACGCATCTAAACCTAAAACCTATATCCTATCTGAAGCGCACCTAAACCTAAACCGTATTATCTATGAACAACGAAATTCTAGTCAGTATCCGTATACTGCAACCACCTACCGTCCGTAGGTAGAACTTCCTCACCTACCGTCCGTAGGGAGGGCCTAACGCGACTGAGTTTAAACTCAACCTAACACATATAGCCTATGTAACGCATCTAAACCTAAAACCTATATCCTATCTGAAGCGCACCTAAACCTAAACCCTATGATCTATGAAGAACGAAATTCTAGTCAGTATCCGTATACTGCAACCACCTACCGTCCGTAGGTAGAACTTCCTCACCTACCGTCCGTAGGGAGGGCCTAACGCGAGTGAGTTTAAACTCAACCTAACACATATAGCCTATGTAACGCATCTAAACCTAAAACCTATATCCTATCTGAAGCGCACCTAAACCTAAACCCTATGATCTATGAACAACGAAATTCTAGTCAGTATCCGTATACTGCAACCACCTACCGTCCGTAGGTAGAACTTCCTCACCTACCGTCCGTAGGGAGGGCCTAACGCGACTGAGTTTAAACTCAACCTAACACATATAGCCTATGTAACGCATCTAAACCTAAAACCTATATCCTATCTGAAGCGCACCTAAACCTAAACCCTATGATCTATGAACAACGAAATTCTAGTCAGTATCCGTATACTGCAACCACCTACCGTCCGTAGGTAGAACTTCCTCACCTACCGTCCGTAGGGAGGGCCTAACGCGACTGAGTTTAAACTCAGCCTAACACATATAGCCTATGTAACGCATCTAAACCTAAAACCTATATCCTATCTGAAGCGCACCTAAACCTAAACCCTATGATCTATGAACAACGAAATTCTAGTCAGTATCCGTATACTGCAACCACCTACCGTCCGTAGGTAGAACTTCCTCACCTACCGTCCGTAGGGAGGGCCTAACGCGACTGAGTTTAAACTCAGCCTAACACATATAGCCTATGTAACGCATCTAAACCTAAAACCTATATCCTATCTGAAGCGCACCTAAACCTAAACCCTATGATCTAAGAACAACGAAATTCTAGTCAGTATCCGTACACTGATCTCCCTACCGTCCGTAGGGAGAATTCCCACCCTCCCTCCCAGTATCCGTATACTGATCTCGACTACAGTCCGTAGCGAGAATTTCCTCACCTACCGTCCGTAGGGAGGGCCTAACGCGACTGAGTTTAAACTCAACCTAACACATATAGCCTATGTAACGCATCTAAACCGAAAACCTATATCCTACCTGAAGCGCACCTAAATCCAAACCCTATGATCTATGAACAGCGAAATTCTAGTCAGTATCCGTATACTGCAACCACCTACCGTCCGTAGGTAGAACTTCCTCACCTACCGTCCTTAGGGAGGGCCTAACGCGACTGAGTTTAAACTCAACCTAACACATATAGCCTATGTAACGCATCTAAACCTAAAACCTATATCCTATCTGAAGCGCACCTAAACCTAAACCCTATGATCTATGAACAACGAAATTCTAGTCAGTATCCGTATACTGCAACCACCTACCGTCCGTAGGTAGAACTTCCTCACCTACCGTCCGTAGGGAGGGCCTAACGCGACCGAGTTTAAACTCAACCTAACACATATAGCCTATGTAACGCATCTAAACCTAAAACCTATATCCTATCTGAAGCGCACCTAAACCTAAACCCTATGATCTATGAACAACGAAATTCTAGTCAGTATCCGTATACTGCAACCACCTACCGTCCGTAGGTAGAACTTCCTCACCTACCGTCCGTAGGGAGGGCCTTACGCGACTGAGTTTAAACTCAACCTAACACATATAGCCTATGTAACGCATCTAAACCTAAAACCTATATCCTATCTGAAGCGCACCTAAACCTAAACCCTATGATCTATGAACAACGAAATTCTAGTCAGTATCCGTATACTGCAACCACCTACCGTCCGTAGGTAGAACTTCCTCACCTACCGTCCGTAGGGAGGGCCTAACGCGAGTGAGTTTAAACTCAACCTAACACATATAGCCTATGTAACGCATCTAAACCTAAAACCTATATCCTATCTGAAGCGCACCTAAACCTAAACCCTATGATCTATGAACAACGAAATTCTAGTCAGTATCCGTATACTGCAACCACCTACCGTCCGTAGGTAGAACTTCCTCACCTACCGTCCGTAGGGAGGGCCTTACGCGACTGAGTTTAAACTCAACCTAACACATATAGCCTATGTAACGCATCTAAACCTAAAACCTATATCCTACCTGAAGCGCACCTAAACCTAAACCCTATGATCTATGAACAACGAAATTCTAGTCAGTATCCGTATACTGCAACCACCTACCGTCCGTAGGTAGAACTTCCTCACCTACCGTCCGTAGGGAGGGCCTGACGCGACTGAGTTTAAACTCAACCTAACACATATAGCCTATGTAACGCATCTAAACCTAAAACCTATATCCTATCTGAAGCGCACCTAAACCTAAACCCTATGATCTATGAACAACGAAATTCTAGTCAGTATCCGTATACTGCAACCACCTACCGTCCGTAGGTAGAACTTCCTCACCTACCGTCCGTAGGGAGGGCCTAACGCGAGTGAGTTTAAACTCAACCTAACACATATAGCCTATGTAACGCATCTAAACCTAAAACCTATATCCTATCTGAAGCGCACCTAAACCTAAACCCTATTATCTATGAACAACGAAATTCTAGTCAGTATCCGTATACTGCAACCACCTACCGTCCGTAGGTAGAACTTCCTCACCTACCGTCCGTAGGGAGGGCCTAACGCGACTGAGTTTAAACTCAACCTAACACATATAGCCTATGTAACGCATCTAAACCTAAAACCTATATCCTACCTGAAGCGCAACTAAACCTAAACCCTATGATCTAAGAACAACGAAATTCTAGTCAGTATCCGTACACTGATCTCCCTACCGTCCGTAGGGAGAATTCCCACCCTCCCTCCCAGTATCCGTATACTGATCTCGACTACAGTCCGTAGCGAGAATATCCTCACCTACCGTCCGTAGGGAGGGCCTAACGCGACTGAGTTTAAACTCAACCTAACACATATAGCCTATGTAACGCATCTAAACCTAAAACCTATATCCTACCTGAAACGCAACTAAATCTAAACCCTATGATCTATGAACAGCGAAATTCTAGTCAGTATCCGTATACTGCAACCACCTACCGTCCGTAGGGAGGGCCTAACGCGACTGAGTTTAAACTCAACCTAACACATAAAGCCTATGTAACGCATCTAAACCTAAAACCTATATCCTATCTGAAGCGCACCTAAACCTAAACCCTATGATCTATGAACAACGAAATTCTAGTCAGTATCCGTATACTGCAACCACCTACCGTCCGTAGGTAGAACTTCCTCACCTACTGTCCGTAGGGAGGGCCTAACGCGAGTGAGTTTAAACTCAACCTAACACATATAGCCTATGTAACGCATCTAAACCTAAAACCTATATCCTATCTGAAGCGCACCTAAACCTAAACCCTATGATCTATGAACAACGAAATTCTAGTCAGTATCCGTATACTGCAACCACCTACCGTCCGTAGGTAGAACTTCCTCACCTACCGTCCGTAGGGAGGGCCTAACGCGACTGAGTTTAAACTCAACCTAACACATATAGCCTATGTAACGCATCTAAACCTAAAACCTATATCCTATCTGAAGCGCACCTAAACCTAAACCCTATGATCTATGAACAACGAAATTCTAGTCAGTATCCGTATACTGCAACCACCTACCGTCCGTAGGTAGAACTTCCTCACCTACCGTCCGTAGGGAGGGCCTAACGCGACTGAGTTTAAACTCAACCTAACACATATAGCCTATGTAACGCATCTAAACCTAAAACCTATATCCTATCTGAAGCGCACCTAAACCTAAACCCTATGATCTATGAACAACGAAATTCTAGTCAGTATCCGTATACTGCAACCACCTACCGTCCGTAGGTAGAACTTCCTCACCTACCGTCCGTAGGGAGGGCCTAACGCGACTGAGTTTAAACTCAACCTAACACATATAGCCTATGTAACGCATCTAAACCTAAAACCTATATCCTATCTGAAGCGCAACTAAATCCAAACCCTATGATCTATGAACAGCGAAATTCTAGTCAGTATCCGTATACTGCAACCACCTACCGTCCGTAGGTAGAACTTCCTCACCTACCGTCCGTAGGGAGGGCCTAACGCGACTGAGTTTAAACTCAACCTAACACATATAGCCTATGTAACGCATCTAAACCTAAAACCTATATCCTATCTGAAGCGCACCTAAACCTAAACCGTATTATCTATGAACAACGAAATTCTAGTCAGTATCCGTATACTGCAACCACCTACCGTCCGTAGGTAGAACTTCCTCACCTACCGTCCGTAGGGAGGGCCTAACGCGACTGAGTTTAAACTCAACCTAACACATATAGCCTATGTAACGCATCTAAACCTAAAACCTATATCCTATCTGAAGCGCACCTAAACCTAAACCGTATTATCTATGAACAACGAAATTCTAGTCAGTATCCGTATACTGCAACCACCTACCGTCCGTAGGTAGAACTTCCTCACCTACCGTCCGTAGGGAGGGCCTAACGCGACTGAGTTTAAACTCAACCTAACACATATAGCCTATGTAACGCATCTAAACCTAAAACCTATATCCTATCTGAAGCGCACCTAAACCTAAACCCTATGATCTATGAACAACGAAATTCTAGTCAGTATCCGTATACTGCAACCACCTACCGTCCGTAGGTAGAACTTCCTCACCTACCGTCCGTAGGGAGGGCCTTACGCGACTGAGTTTAAACTCAACCTAACACATATAGCCTATGTAACGCATCTAAACCTAAAACCTATATCCTATCTGAAGCGCACCTAAACCTAAACCCTATGATCTATGAACAACGAAATTCTAGTCAGTATCCGTATACTGCAACCACCTACCGTCCGTAGGTAGAACTTCCTCACCTACCGTCCGTAGGGAGGGCCTAACGCGACTGAGTTTAAACTCAACCTAACACATATAGCCTATGTAACGCATCTAAACCTAAAACCTATATCCTATCTGAAGCGCACCTAAACCTAAACCCTATGATCTATGAACAACGAAATTCTAGTCAGTATCCGTATACTGCAACCACCTACCGTCCGTAGGTAGAACTTCCTCACCTACCGTCCGTAGGGAGGGCCTAACGCGACTGAGTTTAAACTCAACCTAACACATATAGCCTATGTAACGCATCTAAACCTAAAACCTATATCCTATCTGAAGCGCACCTAAACCTAAACCCTATGATCTATGAACAACGAAATTCTAGTCAGTATCCGTATACTGCAACCACCTACCGTCCGTAGGTAGAACTTCCTCACCTACCGTCCGTAGGGAGGGCCTAACGCGAGTGAGTTTAAACTCAACCTAACACATATAGCCTATGTAACGCATCTAAACCTAAAACCTATATCCTATCTGAAGCGCACCTAAACCTAAACCCTATTATCTATGAACAACGAAATTCTAGTCAGTATCCGTATACTGCAACCACCTACCGTCCGTAGGTAGAACTTCCTCACCTACCGTCCGTAGGGAGGGCCTAACGCGACTGAGTTTAAACTCAACCTAACACATATAGCCTATGTAACGCATCTAAACCTAAAACCTATATCCTACCTGAAGCGCAACTAAACCTAAACCCTATGATCTAAGAACAACGAAATTCTAGTCAGTATCCGTACACTGATCTCCCTACCGTCCGTAGGGAGAATTCCCACCCTCCCTCCCAGTATCCGTATACTGATCTCGACTACAGTCCGTAGCGAGAATATCCTCACCTACCGACCGTAGGGAGGGCCTAACGCGACTGAGTTTAAACTCAACCTAACACATATAGCCTATGTAACGCATCTAAACCTAAAACCTATATCCTACCTGAAACGCAACTAAATCTAAACCCTATGATCTATGAACAGCGAAATTCTAGTCAGTATCCGTATACTGCAACCACCTACCGTCCGTAGGGAGGGCCTAACGCGACTGAGTTTAAACTCAACCTAACACATAAAGCCTATGTAACGCATCTAAACCTAAAACCTATATCCTATCTGAAGCGCACCTAAACCTAAACCCTATGATCTATGAACAACGAAATTCTAGTCAGTATCCGTATACTGCAACCACCTACCGTCCGTAGGTAGAACTTCCTCACCTACCGTCCGTAGGGAGGGCCTAACGCGACTGAGTTTAAACTCAACCTAACACATATAGCCTATGTAACGCATCTAAACCTAAAACCTATATCCTACCTGAAGCGCAACTAAACCTAAACCCTATGATCTAAGAACAACGAAATTCTAGTCAGTATCCGTACACTGATCTCCCTACCGTCCGTAGGGAGAATTCCCACCCTCCCTCCCAGTATCCGTATACTGATCTCGACTACAGTCCGTAGCGAGAATATCCTCACCTACCGTCCGTAGGGAGGGCCTAACGCGACTGAGTTTAAACTCAACCTAACACATATAGCCTATGTAACGCATCTAAACCTAAAACCTATATCCTACCTGAAACGCAACTAAATCTAAACCCTATGATCTATGAACAGCGAAATTCTAGTCAGTATCCGTATACTGCAACCACCTACCGTCCGTAGGGAGGGCCTAACGCGACTGAGTTTAAACTCAACCTAACACATAAAGCCTATGTAACGCATCTAAACCTAAAACCTATATCCTATCTGAAGCGCACCTAAACCTAAACCCTATGATCTATGAACAACGAAATTCTAGTCAGTATCCGTATACTGCAACCACCTACCGTCCGTAGGTAGAACTTCCTCACCTACTGTCAGTAGGGAGGGCCTAACGCGAGTGAGTTTAAACTCAACCTAACACATATAGCCTATGTAACGCATCTAAACCTAAAACCTATATCCTATCTGAAGCGCACCTAAACCTAAACCCTATGATCTATGAACAACGAAATTCTAGTCAGTATCCGTATACTGCAACCACCTACCGTCCGTAGGTAGAACTTCCTCACCTACCGTCCGTAGGGAGGGCCTAACGCGACTGAGTTTAAACTCAACCTAACACATATAGCCTATGTAACGCATCTAAACCTAAAACCTATATCCTATCTGAAGCGCACCTAAACCTAAACCCTATGATCTATGAACAACGAAATTCTAGTCAGTATCCGTATACTGCAACCACCTACCGTCCGTAGGTAGAACTTCCTCACCTACCGTCCGTAGGGAGGGCCTAACGCGACTGAGTTTAAACTCAACCTAACACATATAGCCTATGTAACGCATCTAAACCTAAAACCTATATCCTATCTGAAGCGCACCTAAACCTAAACCCTATGATCTATGAACAACGAAATTCTAGTCAGTATCCGTATACTGCAACCACCTACCGTCCGTAGGTAGAACTTCCTCACCTATCGTCCGTAGGGAGGGCCTAACGCGACTGAGTTTAAACTCAACCTAACACATATAACCTATGTAACGCATCTAAACCTAAAACCTATATCCTATCTGAAGCGCAACTAAATCCAAACCCTATGATCTATGAACAGCGAAATTCTAGTCAGTATCCGTATACTGCAACCACCTACCGTCCGTAGGTAGAACTTCCTCACCTACCGTCCGTAGGGAGGGCCTAACGCGACTGAGTTTAAACTCAACCTAACACATATAGCCTATGTAACGCATCTAAACCTAAAACCTATATCCTATCTGAAGCGCACCTAAACCTAAACCGTATTATCTATGAACAACGAAATTCTAGTCAGTATCCGTATACTGCAACCACCTACCGTCCGTAGGTAGAACTTCCTCACCTACCGTCCGTAGGGAGGGCCTAACGCGACTGAGTTTAAACTCAACCTAACACATATAGCCTATGTAACGCATCTAAACCTAAAACCTATATCCTATCTGAAGCGCACCTAAACCTAAACCGTATTATCTATGAACAACGAAATTCTAGTCAGTATCCGTATACTGCAACCACCTACCGTCCGTAGGTAGAACTTCCTCACCTACCGTCCGTAGGGAGGGCCTAACGCGACTGAGTTTAAACTCAACCTAACACATATAGCCTATGTAACGCATCTAAACCTAAAACCTATATCCTATCTGAAGCGCACCTAAACCTTAACCCTATGATCTATGAACAACGAAATTCTAGTCAGTATCCGTATACTGCAACCACCTACCGTCCGTAGGTAGAACTTCCTCACCTACCGTCCGTAGGGAGGGCCTAACGCGACTGAGTTTAAACTCAACCTAACACATATAGCCTATGTAACGCATCTAAACCTAAAACCTATATCCTATCTGAAGCGCACCTAAACCTAAACCGTATTATCTATGAACAACGAAATTCTAGTCAGTATCCGTATACTGCAACCACCTACCGTCCGTAGGTAGAACTTCCTCACCTACCGTCCGTAGGGAGGGCCTAACGCGACTGAGTTTAAACTCAACCTAACACATATAGCCTATGTAACGCATCTAAACCTAAAACCTATATCCTATCTGAAGCGCACCTAAACCTAAACCGTATTATCTATGAACAACGAAATTCTAGTCAGTATCCGTATACTGCAACCACCTACCGTCCGTAGGTAGAACTTCCTCACCTACCGTCCGTAGGGAGGGCCTTACGCGACTGAGTTTAAACTCAACCTAACACATATAGCCTATGTAACGCATCTAAACCTAAAACCTATATCCTATCTGAAGCGCACCTAAACCTAAACCCTATGATCTATGAACAACGAAATTCTAGTCAGTATCCGTATACTGCAACCACCTACCGTCCGTAGGTAGAACTTCCTCACCTACCGTCCGTAGGGAGGGCCTAACGCGACTGAGTTTAAACTCAACCTAACACATATAGCCTATGTAACGCATCTAAACCTAAAACCTATATCCTATCTGAAGCGCACCTAAACCTAAACCCTATGATCTATGAACAACGAAATTCTAGTCAGTATCCGTATACTGCAACCACCTACCGTCCGTAGGTAGAACTTCCTCACCTACCGTCCGTAGGGAGGGCCTAACGCGACTGAGTTTAAACTCAACCTAACACATATAGCCTATGTAACGCATCTAAACCTAAAACCTATATCCTATCTGAAGCGCACCTAAACCTAAACCCTATGATCTATGAACAACGAAATTCTAGTCAGTATCCGTATACTGCAACCACCTACCGTCCGTAGGTAGAACTTCCTCACCTACCGTCCGTAGGGAGGGCCTAACGCGAGTGAGTTTAAACTCAACCTTACACATATAGCCTATGTAACGCATCTAAACCTAAAACCTATATCCTACCTGAAGCGCAACTAAACCTAAACCCTATGATCTAAGAACAACGAAATTCTAGTCAGTATCCGTACACTGATCTCCCTACCGTCCGTAGGGAGAATTCCCACCCTCCCTCCCAGTATCCGTATACTGATCTGGACTACAGTCCGTAGCGAGAATATCCTCACCTACCGTCCGTAGGGAGGGCCTAACGCGACTGAGTTTAAACTCAACCTAACACATATAGCCTATGTAACGCATCTAAACCTAAAACCTATATCCTACCTGAAGCGCAACTAAACCTAAACCCTATGATCTAAGAACAACGAAATTCTAGTCAGTATCCGTATACTGATCTCCCTACCGTCCGTAGGGAGAATTCCCACCCTCCCTCCCAGTATCCGTATACTGATCTCGACTACAGTCCGTAGCGAGAATTTCCTCACCTACCGTCCGTAGGGAGGGCCTAACGCGACTGAGTTTAAACTCAACCTAACACATATAGCCTATGTAACGCATCTAAACCTAAAACCTATATCCTACCTGAAGCGCAACTAAATCTAAACCCTATGATCTATGAACAACGAAATTCTAGTCAGTATCCGTATACTGCAACCACCTACCGTCCGTAGGTAGAACTTCCTCACCTACCGTCCGTAGGGAGGGCCTAACGCGAGTGAGTTTAAACTCAACCTAACACATATAGCCTATGTAACGCATCTAAACCTAAAACCTATATCCTATCTGAAGCGCACCTAAACCTAAACCCTATGATCTATGAACAACGAAATTCTAGTCAGTATCCGTATACTGCAACCACCTACCGTCCGTAGGTAGAACTTCCTCACCTACCGTCCGTAGGGAGGGCCTAACGCGACTGAGTTTAAACTCAACCTAACACATATAGCCTATGTAACGCATCTAAACCTAAAACCTATATCCTATCTGAAGCGCACCTAAACCTAAACCCTATGATCTATGAACAACGAAATTCTAGTCAGTATCCGTATACTGCAACCACCTACCGTCCGTAGGTAGAACTTCCTCACCTACCGTCCGTAGGGAGGGCCTAACGCGAGTGAGTTTAAACTCAACCTAACACATATAGCCTATGTAACGCATCTAAACCTAAAACCTATATCCTATCTGAAGCGCACCTAAACCTAAACCCTATGATCTATGAACAACGAAATTCTAGTCAGTATCCGTATACTGCAACCACCTACCGTCCGTAGGTAGAACTTCCTCACCTACCGTCCGTAGGGAGGGCCTAACGCGACTGAGTTTAAACTCAACCTAACACATATAACCTATGTAACGCATCTAAACCTAAAACCTATATCCTATCTGAAGCGCAACTAAATCCAAACCCTATGATCTATGAACAGCGAAATTCTAGTCAGTATCCGTATACTGCAACCACCTACCGTCCGTAGGTAGAACTTCCTCACCTACCGTCCGTAGGGAGGGCCTAACGCGACTGAGTTTAAACTCAACCTAACACATATAGCCTATGTAACGCATCTAAACCTAAAACCTATATCCTATCTGAAGCGCACCTAAACCTAAACCGTATTATCTATGAACAACGAAATTCTAGTCAGTATCCGTATACTGCAACCACCTACCGTCCGTAGGTAGAACTTCCTCACCTACCGTCCGTAGGGAGGGCCTAACGCGACTGAGTTTAAACTCAACCTAACACATATAGCCTATGTAACGCATCTAAACCTAAAACCTATATCCTATCTGAAGCGCACCTAAACCTAAACCGTATTATCTATGAACAACGAAATTCTAGTCAGTATCCGTATACTGCAACCACCTACCGTCCGTAGGTAGAACTTCCTCACCTACCGTCCGTAGGGAGGGCCTAACGCGACTGAGTTTAAACTCAACCTAACACATATAGCCTATGTAACGCATCTAAACCTAAAACCTATATCCTATCTGAAGCGCACCTAAACCTAAACCCTATGATCTATGAACAACGAAATTCTAGTCAGTATCCGTATACTGCAACCACCTACCGTCCGTAGGTAGAACTTCCTCACCTACCGTCCGTAGGGTGGGCCTAACGCGACTGAGTTTAAACTCAACCTAACACATATAGCCTATGTAACGCATCTAAACCTAAAACCTATATCCTATCTGAAGCGCACCTAAACCTAAACCGTATTATCTATGAACAACGAAATTCTAGTCAGTATCCGTATACTGCAACCACCTACCGTCCGTAGGTAGAACTTCCTCACCTACCGTCCGTAGGGAGGGCCTAACGCGACTGAGTTTAAACTCAACCTAACACATATAGCCTATGTAACGCATCTAAACCTAAAACCTATATCCTATCTGAAGCGCACCTAAACCTAAACCGTATTATCTATGAACAACGAAATTCTAGTCAGTATCCGTATACTGCAACCACCTACCGTCCGTAGGTAGAACTTCCTCACCTACCGTCCGTAGGGAGGGCCTTACGCGACTGAGTTTAAACTCAACCTAACACATATAGCCTATGTAACGCATCTAAACCTAAAACCTATATCCTATCTGAAGCGCACCTAAACCTAAACCCTATGATCTATGAACAACGAAATTCTAGTCAGTATCCGTATACTGCAACCACCTACCGTCCGTAGGTAGAACTTCCTCACCTACCGTCCGTAGGGAGGGCCTAACGCGAGTGAGTTTAAACTCAACCTAACACATATAGCCTATGTAACGCATCTAAACCTAAAACCTATATCCTATCTGAAGCGCACCTAAACCTAAACCCTATTATCTATGAACAACGAAATTCTAGTCAGTATCCGTATACTGCAACCACCTACCGTCCGTAGGTAGAACTTCCTCACCTACCGTCCGTAGGGAGGGCCTAACGCGACTGAGTTTAAACTCAACCTAACACATATAGCCTATGTAACGCATCTAAACCTAAAACCTATATCCTACCTGAAGCGCAACTAAACCTAAACCCTATGATCTAAGAACAACGAAATTCTAGTCAGTATCCGTACACTGATCTCCCTACCGTCCGTAGGGAGAATTCCCACCCTCCCTCCCAGTATCCGTATACTGATCTCGACTACAGTCCGTAGCGAGAATATCCTCACCTACCGTCCGTAGGGAGGGCCTAACGCGACTGAGTTTAAACTCAACCTAACACATATAGCCTATGTAACGCATCTAAACCTAAAACCTATATCCTACCTGAAACGCAACTAAATCTAAACCCTATGATCTATGAACAGCGAAATTCTAGTCAGTATCCGTATACTGCAACCACCTACCGTCCGTAGGGAGGGCCTAACGCGACTGAGTTTAAACTCAACCTAACACATAAAGCCTATGTAACGCATCTAAACCTAAAACCTATATCCTATCTGAAGCGCACCTAAACCTAAACCCTATGATCTATGAACAACGAAATTCTAGTCAGTATCCGTATACTGCAACCACCTACCGTCCGTAGGTAGAACTTCCTCACCTACCGTCCGTAGGGAGGGCCCAACGCGACTGAGTTTAAACTCAACCTAACACATATAGCCTATGTAACGCATCTAAACCTAAAACCTATATCCTATCTGAAGCGCAACTAAATCCAAACCCTATGATCTATGAACAGCGAAATTCTAGTCAGTATCCGTATACTGCAACCACCTACCGTCCGTAGGTAGAACTTCCTCACCTACCGTCCGTAGGGAGGGCCTAACGCGACTGAGTTTAAACTCAACCTAACACATATAGCCTATGTAACGCATCTAAACCTAAAACCTATATCCTATCTGAAGCGCACCTAAACCTAAACCGTATTATCTATGAACAACGAAATTCTAGTCAGTATCCGTATACTGCAACCACCTACCGTCCGTAGGTAGAACTTCCTCACCTACCGTCCGTAGGGAGGGCCTAACGCGACTGAGTTTAAACTCAACCTAACACATATAGCCTATGTAACGCATCTAAACCTAAAACCTATATCCTATCTGAAGCGCACCTAAACCTAAACCGTATTATCTATGAACAACGAAATTCTAGTCAGTATCCGTATACTGCAACCACCTACCGTCCGTAGGTAGAACTTCCTCACCTACCGTCCGTAGGGAGGGCCTTACGCGACTGAGTTTAAACTCAACCTAACACATATAGCCTATGTAACGCATCTAAACCTAAAACCTATATCCTATCTGAAGCGCACCTAAACCTAAACCCTATTATCTATGAACAACGAAATTCTAGTCAGTATCCGTATACTGCAACCACCTACCGTCCGTAGGTAGAACTTCCTCACCTACCGTCCGTAGGGAGGGCCTAACGCGACTGAGTTTAAACTCAACCTAACACATATAGCCTATGTAACGCATCTAAACCTAAAACCTATATCCTACCTGAAGCGCAACTAAACCTAAACCCTATGATCTAAGAACAACGAAATTCTAGTCAGTATCCGTACACTGATCTCCCTACCGTCCGTAGGGAGAATTCCCACCCTCCCTCCCAGTATCCGTATACTGATCTCGACTACAGTCCGTAGCGAGAATATCCTCACCTACCGTCCGTAGGGAGGGCCTAACGCGACTGAGTTTAAACTCAACCTAACACATATAGCCTATGTAACGCATCTAAACCTAAAACCTATATCCTACCTGAAACGCAACTAAATCTAAACCCTATGATCTATGAACAGCGAAATTCTAGTCAGTATCCGTATACTGCAACCACCTACCGTCCGTAGGGAGGGCCTAACGCGACTGAGTTTAAACTCAACCTAACACATAAAGCCTATGTAACGCATCTAAACCTAAAACCTATATCCTATCTGAAGCGCACCTAAACCTAAACCCTATGATCTATGAACAACGAAATTCTAGTCAGTATCCGTATACTGCAACCACCTACCGTCCGTAGGTAGAACTTCCTCACCTACCGTCCGTAGGGAGGGCCCAACGCGACTGAGTTTAAACTCAACCTAACACATATAGCCTATGTAACGCATCTAAACCTAAAACCTATATCCTATCTGAAGCGCAACTAAATCCAAACCCTATGATCTATGAACAGCGAAATTCTAGTCAGTATCCGTATACTGCAACCACCTACCGTCCGTAGGTAGAACTTCCTCACCTACCGTCCGTAGGGAGGGCCTAACGCGACTGAGTTTAAACTCAACCTAACACATATAGCCTATGTAACGCATCTAAACCTAAAACCTATATCCTATCTGAAGCGCACCTAAACCTAAACCGTATTATCTATGAACAACGAAATTCTAGTCAGTATCCGTATACTGCAACCACCTACCGTCCGTAGGTAGAACTTCCTCACCTACCGTCCGTAGGGAGGGCCTAACGCGACTGAGTTTAAACTCAACCTAACACATATAGCCTATGTAACGCATCTAAACCTAAAACCTATATCCTATCTGAAGCGCACCTAAACCTAAACCGTATTATCTATGAACAACGAAATTCTAGTCAGTATCCGTATACTGCAACCACCTACCGTCCGTAGGTAGAACTTCCTCACCTACCGTCCGTAGGGAGGGCCTAACGCGACTGAGTTTAAACTCAACCTAACACATATAGCCTATGTAACGCATCTAAACCTAAAACCTATATCCTACCTGAAGCGCAACTAAACCTAAACCCTATGATCTAAGAACAACGAAATTCTAGTCAGTATCCGTATACTGATCTCCCTACCGTCCGTAGGGAGAATTCCCACCCTCCCTCCCAGTATCCGTATACTGATCTCGACTACAGTCCGTAGCGAGAATTACCTCACCTACCGTCCGTAGGGAGGGCCTAACGCGACTGAGTTTAAACTCAACCTAACACATATAGCCTATGTAACGCATCTAAACCTAAAACCTATATCCTATCTGAAGCGCAACTAAATCCAAGCCCTATGATCTATGAACAGCGAAATTCTAGTCAGTATCCGTATACTGCAACCACCTACCGTCCGTAGGTAGAACTTCCTCACCTACCGTCCGTAGGGAGGGCCTAACGCGACTGAGTTTAAACTCAACCTAACACATATAGCCTATGTAACGCATCTAAACCTAAAACCTATATCCTACCTGAAGCGCAACTAAACCTAAACCCTATGATCTAAGAACAACGAAATTCTAGTCAGTATCCGTATACTGATCTCCCTACCGTCCGTAGGGAGAATTCCCACCCTCCCTCCCAGTATCCGTATACTGATCTCGACTACAGTCCGTAGCGAGAATTTCCTCACCTACCGTCCGTAGGGAGGGCCTAACGCGACTGAGTTTAAACTCAACCTAACACATAAAGCCTATGTAACGCATCTAAACCTAAAACCTATATCCTATCTGAAGCGCATCTAAACCTAAACCCTATGATCTATGAACAGCAAAATTCTAGTCAGTATCCGTATACTGCAACCACCTACCGTCCGTAGGTAGAACTTCCTCACCTACCGTCCGTAGGGAGGGCCTAACGCGACTGAGTTTAAACTCAACCTAACACATATAGCCTATGTAACGCATCTAAACCTAAAACCTATATCCTATCTGAAGCGCACCTAAACCTAAACCCTATGATCTATGAACAACGAAATTCTAGTCAGTATCCGTATACTGCAACCACCTACCGTCCGTAGGTAGAACTTCCTCACCTACCGTCCGTAGGGAGGGCCTAACGCGACTGAGTTTAAACTCAACCTAACACATATAGCCTATGTAACGCATCTAAACCTAAAACCTATATCCTATCTGAAGCGCACCTAAACCTAAACCCTATGATCTATGAACAACGAAATTCTAGTCAGTATCCGTATACTGCAACCACCTACCGTCCGTAGGTAGAACTTCCTCACCTACCGTCCGTAGGGAGGGCCTAACGCGAGTGAGTTTAAACTCAACCTTACACATATAGCCTATGTAACGCATCTAAACCTAAAACCTATATCCTACCTGAAGCGCAACTAAACCTAAACCCTATGATCTAAGAACAACGAAATTCTAGTCAGTATCCGTACACTGATCTCCCTACCGTCCGTAGGGAGAATTCCCACCCTCCCTCCCAGTATCCGTATACTGATCTGGACTACAGTCCGTAGCGAGAATATCCTCACCTACCGTCCGTAGGGAGGGCCTAACGCGACTGAGTTTAAACTCAACCTTACACATATAGCCTATGTAACGCATCTAAACCTAAAACCTATATCCTACCTGAAGCGCAACTAAACCTAAACCCTATGATCTAAGAACAACGAAATTCTAGTCAGTATCCGTATACTGATCTCCCTACCGTCCGTAGGGAGAATTCCCACCCTCCCTCCCAGTATCCGTATACTGATCTCGACTACAGTCCGTAGCGAGAATTTCCTCACCTACCGTCCGTAGGGAGGGCCTAACGCGACTGAGTTTAAACTCAACCTTACACATATAGCCTATGTAACGCATCTAAACCTAAAACCTATATCCTACCTGAAGCGCAACTAAATCTAAACCCTATGATCTATGAACAACGAAATTCTAGTCAGTATCCGTATACTGCAACCACCTACCGTCCGTAGGTAGAACTTCCTCACCTACCGTCCGTAGGGAGGGCCTAACGCGAGTGAGTTTAAACTCAACCTAACACATATAGCCTATGTAACGCATCTAAACCTAAAACCTATATCCTATCTGAAGCGCACCTAAACCTAAACCCTATGATCTATGAACAACGAAATTCTAGTCAGTATCCGTATACTGCAACCACCTACCGTCCGTAGGTAGAACTTCCTCACCTACCGTCCGTAGGGAGGGCCTAACGCGACTGAGTTTAAACTCAACCTAACACATATAGCCTATGTAACGCATCTAAACCTAAAACCTATATCCTATCTGAAGCGCACCTAAACCTAAACCCTATGATCTATGAACAACGAAATTCTAGTCAGTATCCGTATACTGCAACCACCTACCGTCCGTAGGTAGAACTTCCTCACCTACCGTCCGTAGGGAGGGCCTAACGCGAGTGAGTTTAAACTCAACCTAACACATATAGCCTATGTAACGCATCTAAACCTAAAACCTATATCCTATCTGAAGCGCACCTAAACCTAAACCCTATGATCTATGAACAACGAAATTCTAGTCAGTATCCGTATACTGCAACCACCTACCGTCCGTAGGTAGAACTTCCTCACCTACCGTCCGTAGGGAGGGCCTAACGCGACTGAGTTTAAACTCAACCTAACACATATAACCTATGTAACGCATCTAAACCTAAAACCTATATCCTATCTGAAGCGCAACTAAATCCAAACCCTATGATCTATGAACAGCGAAATTCTAGTCAGTATCCGTATACTGCAACCACCTACCGTCCGTAGGTAGAACTTCCTCACCTACCGTCCGTAGGGAGGGCCTAACGCGACTGAGTTTAAACTCAACCTAACACATATAGCCTATGTAACGCATCTAAACCTAAAACCTATATCCTATCTGAAGCGCACCTAAACCTAAACCGTATTATCTATGAACAACGAAATTCTAGTCAGTATCCGTATACTGCAACCACCTACCGTCCGTAGGTAGAACTTCCTCACCTACCGTCCGTAGGGAGGGCCTAACGCGACTGAGTTTAAACTCAACCTAACACATATAGCCTATGTAACGCATCTAAACCTAAAACCTATATCCTATCTGAAGCGCACCTAAACCTAAACCGTATTATCTATGAACAACGAAATTCTAGTCAGTATCCGTATACTGCAACCACCTACCGTCCGTAGGTAGAACTTCCTCACCTACCGTCCGTAGGGAGGGCCTAACGCGACTGAGTTTAAACTCAACCTAACACATATAGCCTATGTAACGCATCTAAACCTAAAACCTATATCCTATCTGAAGCGCACCTAAACCTAAACCCTATGATCTATGAACA
Organism: Criorhina ranunculi; assembly: GCA_951813785.1. NCBI lineage: Eukaryota > Metazoa > Arthropoda > Insecta > Diptera > Syrphidae > Criorhina > Criorhina ranunculi. Next base: position 31,172,947 of record OX638385.1, on the reverse strand, counting down.
ACGAAATTCTAGTCAGTATCCGTATACTGCAACCACCTACCGTCCGTAGGTAGAACTTCCTCACCTACCGTCCGTAGGGTGGGCCTAACGCGACTGAGTTTAAACTCAACCTAACACATATAGCCTATGTAACGCATCTAAACCTAAAACCTATATCCTATCTGAAGCGCACCTAAACCTAAACCGTATTATCTATGAACAACGAAATTCTAGTCAGTATCCGTATACTGCAACCACCTACCGTCCGTAGGTAGAACTTCCTCACCTACCGTCCGTAGGGAGGGCCTAACGCGACTGAGTTTAAACTCAACCTAACACATATAGCCTATGTAACGCATCTAAACCTAAAACCTATATCCTATCTGAAGCGCACCTAAACCTAAACCGTATTATCTATGAACAACGAAATTCTAGTCAGTATCCGTATACTGCAACCACCTACCGTCCGTAGGTAGAACTTCCTCACCTACCGTCCGTAGGGAGGGCCTTACGCGACTGAGTTTAAACTCAACCTAACACATATAGCCTATGTAACGCATCTAAACCTAAAACCTATATCCTATCTGAAGCGCACCTAAACCTAAACCCTATGATCTATGAACAACGAAATTCTAGTCAGTATCCGTATACTGCAACCACCTACCGTCCGTAGGTAGAACTTCCTCACCTACCGTCCGTAGGGAGGGCCTAACGCGAGTGAGTTTAAACTCAACCTAACACATATAGCCTATGTAACGCATCTAAACCTAAAACCTATATCCTATCTGAAGCGCACCTAAACCTAAACCCTATTATCTATGAACAACGAAATTCTAGTCAGTATCCGTATACTGCAACCACCTACCGTCCGTAGGTAGAACTTCCTCACCTACCGTCCGTAGGGAGGGCCTAACGCGACTGAGTTTAAACTCAACCTAACACATATAGCCTATGTAACGCATCTAAACCTAAAACCTATATCCTACCTGAAGCGCAACTAAACCTAAACCCTATGATCTAAGAACAACGAAATTCTAGTCAGTATCCGTACACTGATCTCCCTACCGTCCGTAGGGAGAATTCCCACCCTCCCTCCCAGTATCCGTATACTGATCTCGACTACAGTCCGTAGCGAGAATATCCTCACCTACCGTCCGTAGGGAGGGCCTAACGCGACTGAGTTTAAACTCAACCTAACACATATAGCCTATGTAACGCATCTAAACCTAAAACCTATATCCTACCTGAAACGCAACTAAATCTAAACCCTATGATCTATGAACAGCGAAATTCTAGTCAGTATCCGTATACTGCAACCACCTACCGTCCGTAGGGAGGGCCTAACGCGACTGAGTTTAAACTCAACCTAACACATAAAGCCTATGTAACGCATCTAAACCTAAAACCTATATCCTATCTGAAGCGCACCTAAACCTAAACCCTATGATCTATGAACAACGAAATTCTAGTCAGTATCCGTATACTGCAACCACCTACCGTCCGTAGGTAGAACTTCCTCACCTACCGTCCGTAGGGAGGGCCCAACGCGACTGAGTTTAAACTCAACCTAACACATATAGCCTATGTAACGCATCTAAACCTAAAACCTATATCCTATCTGAAGCGCAACTAAATCCAAACCCTATGATCTATGAACAGCGAAATTCTAGTCAGTATCCGTATACTGCAACCACCTACCGTCCGTAGGTAGAACTTCCTCACCTACCGTCCGTAGGGAGGGCCTAACGCGACTGAGTTTAAACTCAACCTAACACATATAGCCTATGTAACGCATCTAAACCTAAAACCTATATCCTATCTGAAGCGCACCTAAACCTAAACCGTATTATCTATGAACAACGAAATTCTAGTCAGTATCCGTATACTGCAACCACCTACCGTCCGTAGGTAGAACTTCCTCACCTACCGTCCGTAGGGAGGGCCTAACGCGACTGAGTTTAAACTCAACCTAACACATATAGCCTATGTAACGCATCTAAACCTAAAACCTATATCCTATCTGAAGCGCACCTAAACCTAAACCGTATTATCTATGAACAACGAAATTCTAGTCAGTATCCGTATACTGCAACCACCTACCGTCCGTAGGTAGAACTTCCTCACCTACCGTCCGTAGGGAGGGCCTAACGCGACTGAGTTTAAACTCAACCTAACACATATAGCCTATGTAACGCATCTAAACCTAAAACCTATATCCTACCTGAAGCGCAACTAAACCTAAACCCTATGATCTAAGAACAACGAAATTCTAGTCAGTATCCGTATACTGATCTCCCTACCGTCCGTAGGGAGAATTCCCACCCTCCCTCCCAGTATCCGTATACTGATCTCGACTACAGTCCGTAGCGAGAATTACCTCACCTACCGTCCGTAGGGAGGGCCTAACGCGACTGAGTTTAAACTCAACCTAACACATATAGCCTATGTAACGCATCTAAACCTAAAACCTATATCCTATCTGAAGCGCAACTAAATCCAAGCCCTATGATCTATGAACAGCGAAATTCTAGTCAGTATCCGTATACTGCAACCACCTACCGTCCGTAGGTAGAACTTCCTCACCTACCGTCCGTAGGGAGGGCCTAACGCGACTGAGTTTAAACTCAACCTAACACATATAGCCTATGTAACGCATCTAAACCTAAAACCTATATCCTACCTGAAGCGCAACTAAACCTAAACCCTATGATCTAAGAACAACGAAATTCTAGTCAGTATCCGTATACTGATCTCCCTACCGTCCGTAGGGAGAATTCCCACCCTCCCTCCCAGTATCCGTATACTGATCTCGACTACAGTCCGTAGCGAGAATTTCCTCACCTACCGTCCGTAGGGAGGGCCTAACGCGACTGAGTTTAAACTCAACCTAACACATAAAGCCTATGTAACGCATCTAAACCTAAAACCTATATCCTATCTGAAGCGCATCTAAACCTAAACCCTATGATCTATGAACAGCAAAATTCTAGTCAGTATCCGTATACTGCAACCACCTACCGTCCGTAGGTAGAACTTCCTCACCTACCGTCCGTAGGGAGGGCCTAACGCGACTGAGTTTAAACTCAACCTAACACATATAGCCTATGTAACGCATCTAAACCTAAAACCTATATCCTATCTGAAGCGCACCTAAACCTAAACCCTATGATCTATGAACAACGAAATTCTAGTCAGTATCCGTATACTGATCTCCCTACCGTCCGTAGGGAGAATTCCCACCCTCCCTCCCAGTATCCGAATACTGATTTCGACTACAGTCCGTAGCGAGAATATCCTCACCTACCGTCCGTAGGGAGGGCCTAACGCGACTGAGTTTAAACTCAACCTAACACATATAGCCTATGTAACGCATCTAAACCTAAAACCTATATCCTACCTGAAGCGCAACTAAACCTAAACCCTATGATCTAAGAACAACGAAATTCTAGTCAGTATCCGTATACTGATCTCCCTACCGTCCGTAGGGAGAATTCCCACCCTCCCTCCCAGTATCCGTATACTGATCTCGACTACAGTCCGTAGCGAGAATTTCCTCACCTACCGTCCGTAGGGAGGGCCTAACGCGACTGAGTTTAAACTCAACCTAACACATATAGCCTATGTAACGCATCTAAACCTAAAACCTATATCCTACCTGAAGCGCAACTAAATCTAAACCCTATGATCTATGAACAACGAAATTCTAGTCAGTATCCGTATACTGCAACCACCTACCGTCCGTAGGTAGAACTTCCTCACCTACCGTCCGTAGGGAGGGCCTAACGCGACTGAGTTTAAACTCAACCTAACACATATAGCCTATGTAACGCATCTAAACCTAAAACCTATATCCTATCTGAAGCGCACCTAAACCTAAACCCTATGATCTATGAACAGCAAAATTCTAGTCAGTATCCGTATACTGCAACCACCTACCGTCCGTAGGTAGAACTTCCTCACCTACCGTCCGTAGGGAGGGCCTAACGCGACTGAGTTTAAACTCAACCTAACACATATAGCCTATGTAACGCATCTAAACCTAAAACCTATATCCTATCTGAAGCGCACCTAAACCTAAACCCTATGATCTATGAACAACGAAATTCTAGTCAGTATCCGTATACTGATCTCCCTACCGTCCGTAGGGAGAATTCCCACCCTCCCTCCCAGTATCCGTATACTGATCTCGACTACAGTCCGTAGCGAGAATTTCCTCACCTACCGTCCGTAGGGAGGGCCTAACGCGACTGAGTTTAAACTCAACCTAACACATATAGCCTATGTAACGCATCTAAACCGAAAACCTATATCCTACCTGAAACGCAACTAAATCTAAACCCTATGATCTATGAACAGCGAAATTCTAGTCAGTATCCGTATACTGCAACCACCTACCGTCCGTAGGTAGAACTTTCTCACCTACCGTCCGTAGGGAGGGCCTAACGCGACTGAGTTTAAACTCAACCTAACACATATAGCCTATGTAACGCATCTAAACCTAAAACCTATATCCTATCTGAAGCGCACCTAAACCTAAACCCTATTATCTATGAACAACGAAATTCTAGTCAGTATCCGTATACTGCAACCACCTACCGTCCGTAGGTAGAACTTCCTCACCTACCGTCTGTAGGGAGGGCCTAACGCGACTGAGTTTAAACTCAACCTAACACATATAGCCTATGTAACGCATCTAAACCTAAAACCTATATCCTATCTGAAGCGCACCTAAACCTAAACCCTATGATCTATGAACAACGAAATTCTAGTCAGTATCCGTATACTGCAACCACCTACCGTCCGTAGGTAGAACTTCCTCACCTACCGTCCGTAGGGAGGGCCTAACGCGAGTGAGTTTAAACTCAACCTAACACATATAGCCTATGTAACGCATCTAAACCTAAAACCTATATCCTATCTGAAGCGCACCTAAACCTAAACCCTATGATCTATGAACAACAAAATTCTAGTCAGTATCCGTATACTGCAACCACCTACCGTCCGTAGGTAGAACTTCCTCACCTACCGTCCGTAGGGAGGGCCTAACGCGACTGAGTTTAAACTCAACCTAACACATATAGCCTATGTAATGCATCTAAACCTAAAACCTATATCCTATCTGAAGCGCACCTAAACCTAAACCCTATGATCTATGAACAACGAAATTCTAGTCAGTATCCGTATACTGCAACCACCTACCGTCCGTAGGTAGAACTTCCTCACCTACCGTCCGTAGGGAGGGCCTAACGCGACTGAGTTTAAACTCAACCTAACACATATAGCCTATGTAACGCATCTAAACCTAAAACCTATATCCTATCTGAAGCGCACCTAAACCTAAACCCTATGATCTATGAACAACGAAATTCTAGTCAGTATCCGTATACTGCAACCACCTACCGTCCGTAGGTAGAACTTCCTCACCTACCGTCCGTAGGGAGGGCCTAACGCGACTGAGTTTAAACTCAACCTAACACATATAGCCTATGTAACGCATCTAAACCTAAAACCTATATCCTACCTGAAACGCAACTAAATCTAAACCCTATGATCTATGAACAGCGAAATTCTAGTCAGTATCCGTATACTGCAACCACCTAACGTCCGTAGGTAGAACTTCCTCACCTACCGTCCGTAGGGAGGGCCTAACGCGAGTGAGTTTAAACTCAACCTAACACATATAGCCTATGTAACGCATCTAAACCTAAAACCTATATCCTATCTGAAGCGCACCTAAACCTAAACCCTATTATCTATGAACAACGAAATTCTAGTCAGTATCCGTATACTGCAACCACCTACCGTCCGTAGGTAGAACTTCCTCACCTACCGTCCGTAGGGAGGGCCTAACGCGACTGAGTTTAAACTCAACCTAACACATATAGCCTATGTAACGCATCTAAACCTAAAACCTATATCCTATCTGAAGCGCACCTTAACCTAAACCCTATTATCTATGAACAACGAAATTCTAGTCAGTATCCGTATACTGCAACCACCTACCGTCCGTAGGTAGAACTTCCTCACCTACCGTCCGTAGGGAGGGCCTAACGCGACTGAGTTTAAACTCAACCTAACACATATAGCCTATGTAACGCATCTAAACCTAAAACCTATATCCTATCTGAAGCGCACCTAAACCTAAACCCTATGATCTATGAACAACGAAATTCTAGTCAGTATCCGTATACTGATCTCCCTACCGTCCGTAGGGAGAATTCCCACCCTCCCTCCCAGTATCCGTATACTGCAACCACCTACCATCCGTAGGTAGAATATCCTCACCTACCGTCCGTAGGGAGGGCCTAACGCGACTGAGTTTAAACTCAACCTAACACATATAGCCTATGTAACGCATCTAAACCTAAAACCTATATCCTACCTGAAGCGCAACTAAACCTAAACCCTATGATCTATGAACAACGAAATTCTAGTCAGTATCCGTATACTGATCTCCCTACCGTCCGTAGGGAGAATTCCCACCC